>CM068837.1:113593606-115038490 GCA_028554795.2 Sinohyriopsis cumingii | reverse complement strand
TGCAATTTATGTAGATTTAGATGCACTGTCTACAAGCATACACGCGCAATCGCTTCATCAATCCTTTCAGTTGCAGCGAAGTAAAAAAAAATCGTGAGCGAAAATATGAAATGAAACTTTGTTTATGAACGCATATGGTTTGCTGTTTGTACCTAAATAATATAATAATTGCGGTGTTGGATGAACTAGAACATAGTTTGGTAACACGAAGAAAGAACTTATTGTCTGAGATAAGGTAATGGTTCATTTACCTCAGCAATGATGCTTTCAGAACGATAAGATCTATATTCACCCACTCAGGGTTTAACTCAATGAATATGTAACGGACCAATCATATGTAAGTCCAATTTACAAGCTGATTCACAAAACCTCGAGCCATAGCCATGTCTCAATCTTACCAATGACCTATTGAACCGAGGTGAGATCTTCCGATCTACATCCCAGTTTTCATTTTACCTCGATTCGTATTGCAGCTCCAGCGTCTTCAAATTTATTTTATAGTTAAAAGGAAGATATAACGAATTGGATTCTTCCACAACAGGAATTACACGACCTTCAAGAAAGAGGTTTGAGTCAACAATGATACAGTATATTAAGCTAGCAGTAAATTATTACTCTTTGATCTATGGCAGATTGAAAACTTTGTCAACATATCACGATTAGTAAGTTCCTGGAATAAGTCGTTTCATTATGTTGTGACTTTTGATATTGACTAGGGTGATTGACAATATGATGCCCTGAGGTACGTTCCTCTCCTGCGGATAGCTTTCAGGAAATATAATTCTAAAAATTGGAGAAAACGTTAGGTCGGTGGTCTATGTCCCTGATTATGTATTGGATCAACTATTTACAGGTATGATTTACACGCCGCTTCTTGCACAATGGGAGTAGAGTCATATTTCAGTCTTAAAATTTACCTTTTGAATCGAAGTAAGATCTTCCGATCTGCTCCTAATTTTGTTTGGGCCTCGACTGCTGTTAAATCGAGGAAGTTTGGACATTTGCTGCTGAGTTATCCATTATCTAGAAGAAAAGTTATTTTATGGTCGAAAGTAAGTCGAGGAACGTCAGCTAGGTTGTTGGATTTCAGATAGAGCAGTCTAATATGAATCACCTTTTCCGTGGTTCTGTATTTACAATTTGGTAATGCTGTGGGACGATTGTTGGAAGGGTCAGTTTGGTCATTTCCAGTTTTGCCTACTTTTATTACTCTGAACCTCTCGCCAAGACTATGGGTGCATTTTTGTACAATGTTTAGCGATGTGTTTAAAACTACGTTACGAAAGTGTTTCAGAGGATATTAGTGGATAACATCTGGTCCTGTTGAAGAGACGTCAGATTGATCAAAATAGTCATGTAGCTCTCTGAGATGAAGTGTTTATTGTAGTCTTCAGCACTAACATATTTGAAATTTAGAAGAACCATTTATTTTAATTCTTGACACCACGGAAGTTTCCAGAATATAAATATGCTGAGGTTTTTTTCGAAAACGCATTATGCAATATTTTAATATTTCTTTTACGGTTTTGAATATTCCATTAGATTTCATGAATTCTTGCAACTTGTACTCTTGTTTCCATGAATTTTTCGTGCCATATTACAAACCGATTTAGTAGAGAAGTGTGCGTTCAACCTAGAAACACGGTATCCAAATGTTTTTCTGTTGCTTTTTAAATGATGCGACGAGTATATTCACTAATTATTCAGAGTTTTAGTTGTTAAATTGACATTGAAATGTTTGACCCATTTCCGTTCCTTAATGCCGTTGTCAAAATGCCGTGATTGTGTGTTTAAACAAAGTCTTCTATCTTCATCTCCCTCTCGTTGATATTTGTCTGCCCCAACGTGCATGGCGGCCCTTAATAAGGTGATCAAGATCCGGTTAACTGATTGGCGTGCATGAAAGGTGATATATTGAACAAACGTGCAGGAGTTTCATGTAACGAGGCCTTGAACGGCAATGACCTGTGCCATATTACTGAGATTGGCTGAATGGGTTTTCATTATTTATGGTGATCAATACTCTTCAAGAAACCTTAAGAGTATTTCTTCGTACGCTGTCCTATAAAGAAAATATTATAATTCGAGCTCTGTCGATATCCCTTTCAAGAATAAATGTCTCAATGAGACATCAATCTATTGGGTGTCTTTTTTTCTTGAGGGTTATGTTTTATTTTTTTTAACATCAAGACAATTTACTGCGCGTTAAAACTTAATGGCAGGGCTCTTTTTTATTTTAAAGCAATACACATTTACTCTGGATAAGAGCGTTCATATATATATATATATATATATATATATATATATATATATATATATATACATATATATATATATATATATATATATATATATATATGTGTGTGTGTGTGTGTGTGTGTGTGTGTGTGTGTGTTTATTTATTCCGTTGTGCAAGTCAAGTGCTCCTAATAGAAATTAAGCCAGTTTACCATTTTTAGGGTGTACGGATTGTGAAGTTGTCAACATCGTGTTGAAAGTTTGCATTAAGTTTATATTAAAACTTTCAAATCAAAGTCAGACTCGTTTGCAGCTTGTCTGTTTTAATTACGCCGCTTTTTCTTTAAATATGATCGAGTACAGTTTGATCCAGTTAAATCTTGATTCAAATTTGAAACTTTAAACTAAATTAAATAAAAATCAGGTTGGCGTGTTTATCATTGGATGGAACCATTCTTCATTTAAGTACATTGATATAATATTCAGTTAAATTTTACACCAAACCAATTCTAAACTTATGAAATGTTAAGAATCATTCACGAATTGATACTCAATAATAATAATAATAATAATGAGGACTTTGTATAGCGCCTAATCTTTAGAAGCTCTAAGCGCTTTACAACATTAAACAACACCTATAAGATAAAAAACGTATACAATGATATGATTACAAAAAACAAACACCATGAAATTAGAAAACATAGAGAAAAAAAACCATGCTGAGAATATTTAAGGTAGGAAACATTATTAGGTCTTGAAGTTTGTTTTTGCAGTCGAAATAAGTGAGTTTGAGAGCACTCTTGAATGTGATCACTATGTCTTTGTGTCTATGTTTAGTGGGCAATTCATTCCACGTTGCTGGGCCCTGGTATGCAAAAGAATGCTGTCCATATGACGTTGTTTTCATAGTGGGAATAATGTGTATACGATTGTCAGAAGAGGAGTGTAATTATCTTGCTGGTGCGTACACATTGGTGAGGTCGGATAGGTATGTTGGACTAGAGTCCGTCAGTGAAACGTAAGCACAGAGAACAAATTTTGTGTTTCTGTTTGATTCTGGCTCGAATGGATAGCCAATGTAGGGTACAGAGCAGCGGGGAGGTGTGCTCTGATCGTGGTACTCTAAGTATGATCCGAGCAGCTGTGTTTTGAACTTTTTGAAGTTTCTGGAGTAGATACTGAGATGAATCAGACTGAATTGAGTTACAATAATACAAAAGTACTAATGAACACACGAGTGTTTTAGTGGCATCAACTGAAAGATATTTGTGAATTGAGCTGATGCGTCTCAGCTCCAGATATACAGCCTTGCATATGTTCATGACATGTTGGTGCAATGTGAGAGGACTGTCCAGAGTAACAACGGTACCTAGGTTTCGTACTGATTGTGTGAATTTAATGTTGGTGTTGCTGATATTTATTCTTTGAGGTAAAGGATGTGAATCAGAAAGTCTTTGTGTTGTAATCAGAATGGCCTCAGTTTTATCATCATTCATCTGCAGCTTGTTACATGTCATCCACGATTTCACATAAGAAATGCACATCTCTAAACCTTTGATCGTAGCATCAACTTCAGTTGGGTGGATACATTTGTATATTTGGGTGTCATCAGAGTACAGTTGGTGAGACACTGGATGATGATCTATGACACTTGAGAGCGGCTGGGTGTATATAATGAAGAGAACAGGTCAAAGAACAGACCCTTGTGGGACACCACAACATAGATCAACTGGGCTGGAGTGTATTCCATTTGCAGACACAATTTGTGTCCTGTTGACCAAGTAGGACTTGAACCACAGCAAGGCTCTATCATGAATACCAAATACATGCTGGAGACGGTGAAGTAATATATCATGGTCTATTGTGTCAAATGCTGCAGACAAATCAAGGAGGGTGAGGACTGTAATCTTTCCGCTATCCAAAGCAGAGAGATTGTCATTAACTACTTTTAGAAGAGTAGTTTCAGTACTGTGGCAAGGGCGATATGCAGATTGTACATTGCTAAAAAGACTGTTTGACTTCAGATGAGATACAAGCTGGGATAGAACAACCCTTTCTAAGATTTTGATATGAATGGGAGATTAGAAACTGGGCGGTAGTTCTTTAAATCGTTATGGTCTAATGTCGGTTTCTTCGGTGGAGGCGTTACAATGGCAGTTTTGAAAAATGATGGGAATTCCCCTGATGAGAGAGAGGTATTAATAATATCAGTTAGTAAAGGCAAAACTGGATCTAAGCACTCAAGCAGCAGTGATGTTGGAATTGGATCAAGTTCAGATGACTTTGGTGCACTCTTCACCACGATTGTACGTAAGAAATCCACAGAGACAGGTTCAAATGCTGCTAATGTTTGCCGCTCAAATTCTGTATCCCAACTGTATGGTGACGTCGAGTGAATTGAAATTGTGGTGTCAAGCTTATCGCTAATGGTTTGTACTTTGTCATGGAAGAAATTTGCACACATGTCCGGAATGTCGACTGGAAAGAATGTAGCTGGAAGTGGTGTAAATTTGTTCCTTGACATTAGCTTGTTAGTAATCTCGAAGAGCTCTTTGCAGCTGGAACTTTCCATGATCTTAGTAGTGTAGTGGGTTGATTTTGATGCATGGACTATATTTGTGACATTCTTCTTAGCGGCTTCATAGATTTGCTTATGATTAGTGAGTCTGGTTGACAGCCAAAGCCTTTCAGCCTTACGGCTGTCTCTTTTTGCAGTGCGAAGCTGGTCCCTAACACTGTTATAACATGGAGAACACTTTTGAATTGATACTCTGCACTTGGTAGCTGGGGCATGTTTGGCGAGCAATGAACGCGCATATATGTATAAGTCGCGAATACATATACTCGGACGTAATCGATATGTTTCTACCTTTGGGAGGTATATTGCCACTAAAACTAATTAAGATCAATTTTCAGCTAAAATCATTTGATCAAAAAAGGTTGTTTTGTGTTGGAGCCTTTTTTCTAACATTTGGGATGTTATTACATGTATTGTCTATCTGAAATGTCTGATTTGATAATGTATGTATCTAGTATTGTGTTACACTCCGTCAACACAAAGATGTTATGAAGCGTCAACAAAAGTTTACGTTCACGTAATGTAAAATTAAATTACAAGAGCGTTGATGAAGAGAGATCCTTCCAAGAAAATGTATAATTTAGTGAAATGTATACAAAATAAGAGATAAACGTATCAAATGTAGTATTCTTAGAACATTATTAAAAAATTTGGTATAAACTATATTTCCTTAAAAGGTCAAATACTTTCTTCATTGGTAAGTTCTTATACATGTATTTTTTCAAACAGCTCACATCCGGATACCTCTACCTCACGGAGTTTAAATCAAGGCTCTCGACGGGAACGTGCTTCACTGCCAGTGGACACTGGCACAGAACATATTTCGGTCAAGGCTCACCCACCACTCTCCAATAGTAGGTTTGACATTCTTGATTTTGTTTGTTTACCAATATTAGACATATTTTGCAAGTATGACGAACGTGATCTGTTATATAATATTAGAAGTCAATATTTTGAATCTTCCATTCAAAATCCGGAAACTGAAGGGCAACATTTACTGATTTATCTGTGAGCTGCAACCTTCTCACGATCGTTCCTACCGTATATGTGTCTACGATAGGAGGGTCTGATTTCAATGAATTTACTCTGGAAATGGAGACTATATTAGGACAACGTTTTAAATTCGCAAAGGCCAAATATTTCTTTTAAGGTTTCGATAACCTCGCTGATCATTTGGGAACTCATAATTTAGAGTGACTCGAGTATTTCAAAGGATATAAATGCAACTGCCAATGCTATTGTATTCAGATTTTGTTCGCTGTGAGGTACATTATTTATGATGATCTACCATATACAGGCAGTCTTATCAAAAAGTCTTTTCAAGCTACTTTATGTGGAAAAGTTATTATGATTTACTCTGTTGATTTCCTTTTTAATAAATGTGTCCTTGAAGCAGAAACCTGTTTGATTGTGTCCCTTTCTTGATACAGGGTTTTGATTATTTTAACTCAGTGTAATTTCCCGCGTCAAAATTTAATCGTAGAGACCTTATTCTATTTAGAAACATTACACTTCCTCCGGCGAGGCGCATTTGTTTCTTGGCTGTTTTCATTTGCTGCATTTTGTTCTTGGTGTCTTTCCTTTCCGCTGGAAACGTTATGTGCAGCTAGCACAAATAAGGGCTAGTCATCGTAGTCTACGTTTTACGACATAATAGTGCTCATGTTGAAAATTTTCACTCTCTGTCTATTAAAAACGTATAAATCGAAATCGTGTTTGCTTAAATATCATCGAGTTCAGACAGAACCTGTTAAAACAGCATTCAACGCTGCAACTCCAAAACATACATGAATATATTTCTGACATCTTGAACGAGGAGATTCCAACATTCGATAGATTAATTCTTCATTCAAGGCTTATTTGAAGTGCTGCCCAAAACAAGTTTGAACTTACGAAATGTTATAAACATTTCTCGAGCTCCGTGGATGTACAATATGTCGCAATGAATATATGTAACCGGATATATTCCAATGTTTTTCTTTACTATAGCTTATGCGTGGCTTGGGCAAATTAAACAAACAATAGTTTTGATCCAGCAAGGTTGTTTATGTTGGATCTTGTTCTAACATTCGGCGAAAAAGGCAGAGGATGGTCTGATTAAGGATGCTATTAAACGTATAACATGTCTGAAGACTACGATTTGGGAATGTCATTATGTGATATTATGTTACGTCCCGTCAGCGAAAAGTAGCTATGACACAAACATAAGGTTAAATCCGAGATATATATAACAAATGCTCACATGTTTATGAAGAAAACACCTTCCAATAAACTGTATAATTAAGTAGAATAAAATAGAATATAAAATGAATATATATATATATATATATATATATATATATATATATATATATATATATATATATATATGTGTGTGTGTGTGTGTGTGTGTGTGTAAAGATAATGGTAACACATGTAGAATCCTGAAAAGGTGATAAAAATGTGCTTGCATAACCTGCATTTCATTACAATGTGAAATATTTTCTCAGCAGTACATCCTCATCCAGTTTCTTTAAAGAGCTCATCAGATTACTTTTATCTCATGGGGGAAAGTCGACTCAATTGACTTGAATGTGCTCCACTCTCAGTGGACTCTGGCAAGAATCATCTTCCGATCAAGGTGTAACCTTTCCTAGATATGTATGCGTATTTGAGTACAATATCCGAGCTATACTACATCATCGCATCTAATTTGTTCTATGCGAGGGACACCACTCTCCATGAGATAGTTTATTTATATCAGACATGAGCTTTACGTATATAATGTTTGGGTTTTAATACCATTTGAAAGTGTGAAAAGATCAATAGTATTTACAAATATCACTTTAATGTTTTGGCTAGCGAACTGACTCAAGATCTTATGATAAGCCTTATTTGCTCCATAATGGCCGACTAAGGGAGTTTCATGGGATACACGATGAATTTTCCGCAGATATGAACTCCGAATGAAACTTTGGTAGCTCATTGACCAAATGCCAACATCGGATACATTAGGTTGATATCCATGTATCCCATTTTTCACAAAGTAACACACTGGACCTGATTGGAATTAGGTTTGCCCCCTGGAATAAACAGGAGATCTTAAAGTATGTTTCCTCCTCAGTTATGAGTGCTTTTCTGCTTTAACCCTGATTGAGACAGAGAGAACAAATAGGAGAAGGAATATCACTGTGATGAATGTATAATCTAGGTCAAAAACGTCTGAAAAGACGGACAGATAAACATTCCAGCTAAAGAAATGATTTCGACGGCATTCTCAAGAGCTCAGTTCGCAAGACTTCACGACCATTTCCAATAAGGACAGTTTGTAAGAATAATAATTCATGCTCTCCTGTTCTGGCCATTTCGAGTTTTCAGCAATTTTCTCACAACGAGATAAATATGTATTTACGTCTTTCTCTTAATAAGGTAGTACTAATTCAATATTTCTGGTAACACTTTAATGTGAACTTGTGTCTAAAGGAGGAAGCGAGGTCTGCCTGACAAATTTAATTAATTTACGTTGCATTTCCTATTTATATATAAATCTGCATTTGTATTTCCCTCTCCACTATTTCTCTCTTTATCTCTGCATCTGTGTCTCCTTTTCTTCTCTACGAATTTGTGTTTAGTTGTCCTCTCTCTCTCTCCATCTGTATTTCCATTTATTTTGTTCTCGTTGCATCTCTCCTTCCTCTTTCTGCATTTATATTCCCCTGTATTCTTTCATCCGCACTTGCCTCTTCTTTTCCTCTATTTTCATTTATTTCGTTCTCTCTCTTGTATCTATGCATATGTATTTTCCTCGTCTATTCTTCTCTCTGTATTTTCAGTTCCAACATTTCCTTCTGACGCAGAAACGTTGATAATTTCGATTCCATCTAGTGTTTATAAATGAAATTTCTATAATTTCTTATCAAAAACTGAGACAAACATCGGCATCTTCAGGAGACGCGAAATATCGAAATATTTTGTTTCATGGTTTGTTAAAGATACTTTGGAAATACGATAATACTCAGGCCACTTGTCCCTTTTCAAAGACTATCCGTAAATGAGTAGGACTTGAGACAAAGTTTACCACATTAGATGACATGTGAATGTTTGCTTGTCTCACTATTTCTCAACTGTGTGATTTTAAAATCATTCTCAGGGGTAATGGAAATTCCGAAGCAAAGAAACATTTAATTCTAAAGACAATTTTTAATATATCTTTAATGTTTCAAAAGAAATTCATATCAAGTATCAAACCTCATTTTCTGTTACAAGTATAGGTCTTAAACTATGCATCAAAAAACAGAGAAACCAGATAGTGTAGTAAAATCAACAGATAATTTATTTATCTAACTCACAACGTGAAAACTGTACAGTCATTCACAATATTTCAATTGTGAATTACATCCCAAATAACCCTAAATGTTATATCACAAGTCCAAAGGTATTAAACGTTCAAAACTAATTTCGATAGTCTTGAGTTTCCTAAAATGCAAATAGTCTTGACTGATCCAATGTACAAATAGTATTGAATAGACTGATGTACCAATGGAATGTTCCAGAAAACTAATAACTTCCGTGAAAAATTCCTCTAACTTTGACCTCAAATTCCAGAAAGATATAGCATACCGCTTTAAATTATGACAAAAGTCGGGTATGCAAACATTCTATCACAAATCGTAATCACAATCGTGATAAAAGTCAAGTTTTAATTAATACAAAAAATTGCCCAATGCTCGATATGAATAATTCCATCTTCGTTCTCTGATTTATTATTTGTGGAAAATTCCACGCTCCAATAGTGGGTTGTATAATTTTTGTTTTGTTTTTGTCTAGCATGCACTGGATATATTTTAATAAGTATGATCGCTCCAATAGTGGGTTGTATAATTTTTGTTTTGTTTTGTCTATCTTGCACTGGATATATTTTAATAAGTGTGATCAACTTGCTGATTTCATCAAGATTTGAAGTTAATATTATTACACCCTCCATTCTGAAACGGAAACTTTTATTGAAACGTTGGGTGATTTGTATGCCCTTTCACTATCCGTTGTTCCCATGTGACTAGGCAGTCTACTGTACAGAATATGTTTCCAAGTGCAGAATAGTATGCATGTGTAATAGCAAAGGTGTCACTATTATTCGGGTTTAGGATTTTGCAATGTTTTCATTGTGGAAGTGGAAACTGAAAAAATGATGTAATATTTATTTTCAAAGGTGTCAATGTTGTTTGAGTATTGCTATACGTTCTGCTGTAGAAATTGAGGATGGTTGCCATTGGATGTTGAAATGGCAGATATGACTTTGTCTTCATATTTCAAACCATCTCTATGCAGTGACGTCTGGCTGTCGGACTACGATAGGAGGGACTAAGTTTAATGAAAATACTTTGGAAAAGAAGAATATTTTATGAAAACCTTTTGAATTTGCAACAATCAGATATTATTTGTAAAGGTTTTCATAACCACGATGATGATTTAGAAATGAAGAATTTTGCAATATTTCCAACATACATTTTGAACGTTAGAACAAAGTGATATGCCATCACAGAGAACGCAATTCTAAACTTACATGGATTGGTATTTTGGGGTTAAATACTACATCCAATTCCGGGATCAACTGATTAAATGATAGTTCAGTAACATACCGAATATATCATTACTGTCATCTGAGACACGGTGATGATTCATTCGCCTCAAAAGAGATGCCTTCTGAAGGTACAGTTTTAAATGCGTCCAGAGTTTATGTCCCTGATTACGCATAGGGACAAGTATTTGCAGGTATGGTTTACAAGCTGATCCGTTCATAAACGAGCCATGATCACGTTTCGATCTATCTGGTCTCCAATTTTCGGTTGTGACCACTAGTATTAAATTCAGGGCGTTTTGACATTTGGCACTGAAAATGTTAAGAAAAGTTAATTTATGTTTGAGACTATGTGCTAATACATTCCACTCCTCTACAATAGGAACCATATAACAGTTAGTATTGAGTTTTTATGTATAAAATCATTTTCTTAAAAATGTCTCCTTAGACTGACATCTGTTGGCTTCTGTTCGTTATGTAGAAGACTGTTTTCATCAAAATTTGTCTTTATTCCATTTTAGTGTGTGTCAGATATATTAGTGTTATTTGTGAAGAAAAAAAAAACAGTCTTTTAAGTATCCGAAATGTACTATCTTTCAATCTGAGCAAGATTATTTTCCGTGAAGGACGATCCGTTATGACCCTCCTCTATGTACCTGGAACATACGTTGTTTTTTTTTTTACTTGCAGTAATCTCTGTAGTGACAGCTAAAGTACTGCAAATAATTAGAAATGAATGAGACAGCAGGACATTCATGGACCTAGATTTGGTCGATGTAAGCAGTTGAACGTAAGGATAATGTGTTGGAATCCGACTTCCGTTACCAAGAATGTTGATTCGTTTCACTTGTGTCACGTTATGAGAGGTGAAATTCTCGAGCTTTTCGGTCTCGTTGCAACTATTTAAATCTCGGAATAGCATAACAATACTTGACGAGTTGCTAGATTTGTGTCTAAATACCTGAATTGGTATATTCACAAAATGCGTACAGCGAAGCAGATTCTCTGAGTGTGCTTTGCAGCTAAAATCTTCTAGTAGCTGGCCCGAACTAAGCTTTTAACCCTTACTGGCTTTCCAGGAATGTCCTGAAGTACATTACGTATGACAAAGATGACAATGTTTTTAAAAATTGATTCTCATCGTTTGATTCATTGATGAGACATCTTGGTCAATATACGTGACTCCAGCAAGTGTCGTCTTTCGAGTCTCTGTTTGAATTATTTCTGGTTCCTTTGAAACCAGGTCTAGCACTGTTGCTTAAAAATTTGATTTGGTTTTCTTATAGAAACCTATTACAGTAATTGTTGCCCGTGTTCCCCACCGCGAGGAAACCTAGCAAGGTAACGGATGTTTATGTTAATATATTGCGTTTATATTGGCATAGTTACACAGTGGGATATACTATGACCTTTGTAAGGTTAGGTGAACTATGTACCGTTTATGAATCAGAAAGGTAGTTTTAATTCTATTTTTAATACAGTTAAACTGAATATGTTTAAAATAGACCATGAAGTTTGGCGTTACCAGCTGAATAATCATACCTGACCATTCTGACCATCCGTGTTGCTGAAGTTGAGGCCAAAGAGGTGTGTTACGTTGGAATGGCCACCTGCAGTATCGACTACCAGGATCCACTACTCCACTGACACGGGATGTACACACAGCAAGCAGGTTGCCTCCAATCAGTCGTCTGTTACCATGTACAGCCACGAACCCGCTGGGATATACGATAGGTATATTATGGAAGTTGTTGTGGTTTAACGTCATCAGATCATAGGGCTATACATGGATGCCAGTACATTTGGAAGAACCCAGCAAAACTCGGGAAGAACCACCAATATCCGGGAAGCTACACAAAAGCTATCACACATACCCATGTTGGCCGAGACCGACACTCCAACCCAAGCGACCAAAGGTGAGATGTCATTTATCTGTAATGGCGAGCACCTTAGACCGCTCTGACGCCCGGGCCCCACTTTGATAAGGGTGTGTTACGTAATTCAGAATTACTTCATGATACTACAAAGCCTTCATTTTATTTGTATATTATCCTCGGTTTATCTGCATGCAAAATGTCTTAGATTAAAACAGATGGATAAAACAAATAAAATATGCTTGTAAATATATTGAGAAGATCTTCATACAGACAAACACACATAATCTGATAAATGGATCGATATAATTACATACATACATACATACATACATACATACATACATACATACATACATACATACATACATTGGTGTTGGTGTTGTGTGGTTTAACGCCATTTTTCAGCACACGATAGGCTATACATGGCGGCCAGTATTAATGGTGGAGGAAGAACCGGGAAAACCCCAGAAAGAACCACCGACCCAAGAGAAGCTACTGTCAAGCTTTCTCACTTGCCCACATTGGCCGAATCCGAGACTCGAACCCACGCAGACAGAGGTGAGATGACAATGATCCGTAAGGGAGAGTGCTTTAGACCACTCGGCCACTCGCGGCCCCCACACACATACATACATACATACAGACAGACAGACATACATACATACATACATACGCATATGCAGGTGACGCAGCTTATCAAGAAAACAAAAGTGTATCGACTGACTGAATTAGTTACGAAATGTATAAGATTAACTAACGAATCTGTCTTATGCGTGCCCAGAAAGCCAGGAATGTTCATTTATGAAAATTGACGAAACAAAAAGTTATTGTAAGAAAATATTGCATCAAATAAAAGAATTTAAGGTACTATTTAAACCTTTGAATAAATTAATATAAGATAGGACATTGTCAGAATTGAAAAGACGAAGATGACGGCTACTTTGATTTACCTATATAATTGACGCTTAGATTTTATAGCGGTAGAATTGCAACTCAAGTAACACACCTTGGTTGTATTTGTATCTGCTTTTCACGATACATGCCCAGACTACATGCTTCTGAATACCATTTTAACCATGTACAACCACTTTATCTGCTAGATCTTACATTCTATATAACGGTTCATTTGCCTTGTCACACGATAGTCTTGGGGTTATTCCCAACCCTTAAGACAATCTAAGAAAGGTAAATTCGTCATTACAAGTGCAAAAATCAGGACCCATTGCTTAATAGTGCATGTTCTTATACTCTTATCAGTGGCCTGCAAGGAACAGTATATAACTGGAGATTTCTGGATCACCTTGTATTATTTTATTTTTATTTTGTTTTCAATTTACACCCAGCAGATGCTCTGCTACGTATACAACCCATAGTAATATATACTTCGTACAAACCATATTATTAAATACCATAATATTATATACTTAATACTTTATACTTAATACAACCCATAATAGTACATACTTGATACAAACTATAATAGTATGTACTTTATACAACCCATAACAGTATGTACTTAATACAATCTATATTCTTGATTAAAGAAATATTATGTACTTAATACAACCTATAATAGTATATACTTAATACAACCCATAATAGTATATACTTAATACAATCCATAATATTATATACTTAATACAACCCATAATAGTATATACTTAATACAAACCGTGATTTTATACACTTAATACAACCCATAATAGTATATACTTAATACAATCCATAATAGTGTACACTTAATGCAAATCGTGATTTTATATACTTAATAAAAACCGTGATTTTATATACTTAATACAACCCATAATATTATATACTTAATGCAACCCATTATAGGTTATACATAATACAAACTGTAGTTTTATATACTTAATTCAACCCATAATAGTATATACTTAATACAAACCGTAATTTTAGATAATTAATACAACCCGTAATAGTATAAACTGAATACAATTCACAAACTAGCTATTTACATAATCCATATTACACAAATGAACTAAACTTTAATTAGTCAGTCTTGCAATAACATCAAAATGCATCTATTAAATGATGAACAGGACATTCGATAACTAGAGATAGAGTAATTACATACAGATGTTTGATTTGCTTAATAGTGACTTGCATTATTCAAAGTATTGCTTCACATATTTGACTGCCTTTTTCTTCTTGGTTGGCTCCTTGGGGTATAAATAGTGTTTACATGCTTTGCTGGCACGTTTCACAATGAATCGGTAAATTGATAATGATTATTTTTGTTTTTCTACTTATTTCTAATTCATCTCTGAGATTTTCCACTTCACTGATTAAGTTTAGAAATGCTTCATAAAAACTTCGCATCGATGAATATAAGATAAAGCTTGGTAGACCATTATAAGATATGTCTAAACTTTCTATCAGGTGTACTCACAAATTTTAATATTAAAGTAATGATTGACGTACTTCTCTTTGATTTGTAATGTACATGATAGCCTTAACTCAGTTAATTTTGTTTATCTTCCTGTCATATGAAACTGTTTTGAGGGTTGGATACGTTATCGATACTATGTACAATGTAAAAGTTTTTGAGAAAGAGAATTCTTCGTAATTTGATTTGGTAGTTCGAAGTCAACATAAAAAATATAATTATTGGTTTTCGGTATTCTTAACGGAGTTAATTCTACCTGCTTAGTTTCTTTAACAGTTACCGATTTAATGTTGTTATATGTATGTTTTCACTCATGGCCAGGTCATATAATTTGATACGATTTAATACACCATGAAGGACTTAGTTTTAGTTTATTGGCCTTCGTGTTCCATTTTACATTATCAGTGTAGTATTCGTGATTTATTTCACCGTACCTATGTGATATCATACTAACTCCACCTTGCACCATACCATGCATCAGAAATAGAATGTAATCTGCTATCAGCTGTAATTGTATTATTGTTTTTAATCCACACCTTCCTAAACACCTCAAATACACAGCACAAATTAGTAATGGTTTTCTTTCCTAAAACGTCGTTAATAGAAACAGCCATTTATTTTCCTTTTAAACTGATTAAAATATGCCCTGAACATCTAAATTGCTGTATTTTTAACTATATTTGAGTTGTTTATAGAATAGTTCAATGCCATCGTATTGTCTGTAAACTATTGGTTTATATATCCTGTAGATTGATTTGAAGTGCATACGGAACCCTGTTGGGATATGATTACTATTGCTTGTGTGTAACAACGTTAGACATCATCTGCAGACTTAAGCATTATAATTTCAAAACAAAAACAGTAGAGAACGAGTGGAAGTTTTAACACGTGGTGAAAAAGTTAGAAACTTGGTTTGGGGATGTAAACCTTTTATTGCTGTCCATACAGAATATCACATTGGTTTTCGTTGAATGTTTCTTCTAAATATAGATGATATTAATTAGATAGCTTTGTAAGCTGTACATGTTAGTATTTTATTTCAACATTATGAAAGTTTTCTTGTTTGTAAATTTAGCCCAGAGAAGAACTTTATTTTATGCAACATCATCACTGTCTTCATTATACTTTTCTGTTAGACCATGAAATGGCTAATCTATTTCGATTCCATGATATTATAAAATTCAACGGATTTATCAACATTATCTTCATATCGGTAAGATCTTCGATTTTAACCGGACTAATGGTTTTTACTAAGTTGTGTTTGTATAAATTAATCTCAGTTTTCTTTAGAACAATTAATTGAATAATAAGTATGTTGTCCTTTTATGCCCGCTTCTTTTAGGGTCAATTGGAATGAAACTGAATCACATATTTTTGTTTGTTTTGTGACATCTGTGTTCTTAACACATGCTTCTATTAGTCTGAAAAATATGTAGAAATTCCGATTATTTTATTAGAAACTTTACATTCGTCACTTTTTTCCCTAATTTAACATGAACTAACAGTCAAATGTGCACGTTGTCATGTTGTTTTCTTTTAGCAATGCCTTCTGAGTCTTCGAATCTTTGATTTTCGTTATGGTTGTTTCTTGGTCTATATCAGTTTGTAATTTTTTCGGCGTTGGAATTCTTCTTTTTTCTGTCTGATAGTGTGTTATGAATAGACTCTTATGTTGCTGTTGAATGCTGCCTGGCTGTTGTTCACGTACCAAAATTCGACTTTAGACCATATTTTGATTTTGCTCACAATCTTCGACGATAGACCATTCTTTGATGCTTCTCACATGCCAGTCTTCGACGCTGGAATACTATTCTAGTGTTGCTAACCTATAATTATTCGACGTTGGACACCGGCTAGTTTTATTTGCTGTTTGTTGTTCACATTCACGTACCATTTAAACAATTCTCATTAATTAACCGTGGAGGTGTCGTCCATCCTTGTGATTTCACTATTACAACACAATCTTTTGCTGTTCCATCAATTAATTCGTCTGCGTCTCTTATTTTTCTGTTCCTATGTATACGAGGTCTACGGGATATGCATGCAGTGTCAAACATTTCGATGATTTCGATTTAGCATGCAACAAATCTTTCAGATTCACACTGGAAGACGTGTCTTATTTGCAGCATATTTCTTTATATTTATTTCCCCCTGGAAGACAATGATTTGTGAATCACGAAATCGATTGATATGACAAATATGCAAGGTATCACCATAGCAAGAACTGATTTATTTGGCTTGAAATCATCCAAGATATTTTTCTACTGGAAATAATTTTATAATTCGCATTTAATTTTGAAGTATTTATTACAAAATCATCAAAAACAATTTCAGCCCTTGTTATTACTTATCGTCATTTTTTGATTGTGATCTCTTTGAAAATGATTGTATCGATTCCACTTATAATTCAACCATTCTTTTCCACTATACGTTCCCCACATCTACCCGTTTGAATTAATTATAATTATAATTCCCGCAAGTATTCGAAAACACTTTTCTAACATGTTTATATATGTTGAAATTATGTTAAGGACACATAATTAATGCCTATTGTTAATTATAGTTACTGACTTTTAGTATTTATTAGTAACTTTCAGTGACTATAACTTAGTGACCTTCGGTTGTAATTTACACCCAAACTCAGATAGTACAGTATTTAGCTGTGCCCGTATTGACTCGTTCATCAATGTGTACGTGGAATCTTGTGCACCATGTTTAAAGCAAGCATCAAAAAGACACGTGAGCCTTAAATGCGCTATAACAGCAAAGTCTATGCTTCTACATACACAAGCAAAAGAATGCCAAAGAAATAACATATTTGTACAACGAAACATATTGTCGAGAAAGGTCTTGATAACGCCTAGAAAGTGGAAGACATGAAGTATGAAAACGAATAGATTTTAATTGGAACGATTCATATATCAAATTTTAGCTTTCTTATAAGCATCGGCCATGTATCAGTCCTTATAAGCACCTGCCATATAAACTACAAATTGGAGACCTGACCGAGGTAACCAACTGCACAACTCCACAACGTCTCAATCGGTTTCTTGCAAAAGTGCTGGGCCGCATTATAGTATGTATTTTATTCTGGTGGTTATTAATTTATTTCTAGATGAAAGTATTCACACTTTATGCATATAAAGTAAATCGCTTTCTGAAACATATCCTTTTTGTTATTATTTTTTATATTTATCTACTTTCGAGTATAGATATATTTTGTACATTGTATACTATTTTACTGCACCATTTTGAGGGTCTCTTCGTTTAACAGATTATGAGTTCACCATTTATTTCAGATTCTAAGCTTTTTATCCATTTCTATAATATACAGTGAGTGCGTTGTTATTTCGTAAATGGTGTGTAGTACACAACGGCGCATCATATGTTATGGTTTGATAAATTTGTAAAATTTAACAATCAAATATAGTACCTACATGATGTGGAGTCAAAAATAGTTAAGCATAAAAAGACAAGCTGTTCCAGGTCTGTCATACTGTATACTACTGCTCGGTTTGCATCACGTGCAATATTTCACGCAATGAAATAACCTCTCATATCAAATGGCTTTGGTAGCTCATTTAACACGAATTTAATAATATTTAAACTGGTTAGTCAATGGGAAAAAATTCATTAACATCGTTCCAGTTGTATGCATTCGTCCTTCTTTCAATCAAGCTTCGCAGTATCATGAATCGTTCGAGTTGTATGCATTCGTCCTTCTTTCAATCAAGCTTCGCAATATCATGAATCGTTCGAGTTGTATGCATTCGTCCTTCTTTCAATCAAGCTTCGCAATATCATGAATCGTTCGAGTTGTATGCATTCGTCCTTCTTTCAATCAAGCTTCGCAATATCATGAATCACAATATCTCGAATCCCCTAAAATATGAACATTCACTTTGGAAAGTAACACTTTTAGACGAGTACCTGGCTACAATGAAAACTTCGCATTAAACCAACATCGCTCGTTACAAAGATGAGACATTTCTGCTGCATTTCTTCGGAAGAGGAGTGTGATAGAAATAAAATACACTGAACTGCCTGTAATTCAGTGAGAATCGTATGATATTGTATGAATTGTATAGGTACTCGGTCAGATTTCCATATGCGGTATCGCGCTCAATTCACAGCATCCTGCACGTGCTAGGGTATGTGAGCCGCTGGTTTATGTTCAGTTCTCCGCTTTCCTACCGGTCTAAGAGCTCATCACGCCACAGTCTGAGTATTATAAGTTGACAAAACTCTATGTGATAAAGACTTCCAGAAAAAGAAAAACAAAAAAACAACGTTTTCTTAGCAGCATGGTGATTATCAACACACATTCGCGACAGTTTGATGATGTGACACCTTATGTCTGTCTGTAACAGTATTTCCTCCTGGGTGAAAATTCGCTAAAATTGATACGTATGTTGCCTGTGTATTAGCCTTCTGCACGAGAGGAATCATTGCTGGGGTTCTCCCCTGGAATCAACGGGAGCGATATCAAGGTCAAATATACAAATTGTATTAAATGATGTAATATTTCTTGCATCTCACTACATACAGCGATGGCTCAGTGGTTAGCGTGCCGAATTCACGAACGAATGGTAGGAGGTTTGAATCCTACCATCAGCTACCATGGTGTATCATAGGCACGGCTCTTTATTCCAATTACCTCGGCACTAAGAACCATAATTTAACGGTTTTAGAGCAGTGCCGTATATTAATAGTTTTTAGACCCTCCTTTATCCTAGTCCATATTTCGACCCCCCCCCCACACACACATTAATTCCGTTTATTAACGTATTTATGCTAATAAGGTAGGTTGGTAAGCTGCAATACTTCCTATGAAATCTGGATAAGTTTTATTTTCAATGTTCTTACAATACGCATTTTAGGCAAGAATAGTGGCGATGCACCAATACATCCCACTAAATTTCGCATTGTACACAATTTCCATAAAGGTGTAATCTATGATAGATCTCCTCAGGAAGGTCTATAAACAGGAGCATTTTGTGCCAAGGCAAGCTATTCATATATTTAACTGGCCCCTGATAATCACGCATTCGTTATCAAAATGAATCGGCCATTGACTACATAACCGAAAGAAAAGACAAAGGTACTAGTAATACATTCTGGCACTGAACCATCCATTTTCAAAGATGGAGCTGGATTATCACAGATTCTTTTTAAAAAATAGCTTTATATTTCTTATTCATAAACCTAAATGAATGCCTTGTAGACATGCTATAATTAATAGCTATAGTCTCACACTGTTTCTCTAAACATTGTAGTAATCTGGCACGAGACCTAAATATGGCAATGTCCGCGCATTGCGGGAGACATTTTATACCTCCAGTGGGAAGATTGCAGGGGTGTTAAATGCGGATCCCAGTGCCAAAAATGTTTCAGAACTTGTCAAAGCCTCAAACGAACTTCACACCAAGAAAAGAAAAAGGCTATTCTCGAATAGGTGTTAGATAAGTAAATTTAAATTTCTTTTTTAACGATAGATTGCAAACGTTAAATTTGTTTTCAAACGTAGCTACTAATGATATGTATAACTGGCTTGAAGATAAATGCTTTCATTTACAATTCCATAGCCTGCTTTTTAAGTCACTCTAAGCAGGGAGTGCGGGAGTGGACAAATATAAGTGATATTGGTTACCAAAATATAAAAGGTGGAAAATATATGTAACCATTCATGATACGTTTATTTCTCTGAAACATACGTTTTACAATATTGTCACTTTTTCGGTCTTTAAATAAAAATACAATTGTCAGATTTGTAAACTTCATTAAAAAATTTATCCTCAACAGCGTTTATGTATGTCCATATATTAATAAAATCTATAAATAAAACGCAAATCACATGTTTCGTTATTATTTGATTAGTGCAAAACAATATCAGTGAGAGAAAAAAAATTCCGAGAGCATATCATCAAAGAGAGCGATTTCTATTTCGTCAGTACGAACAGGTAGGTTCTTCTTTCTATCATTCATTTTAATATATTCATAGTAGATAGTGACATACGAAATTAACAATTCGTCAATCTTTTCACTGGATACAACTCTCAGGTATGATTTCAATAAAGATATTGTTAATAATGAATCAATCAGCACCACAAGCCACCAGCATACCAATCAACCAATATATCTTCCTGTCCAGTATGTATGTATGTATGTATGGTATGTATGTATGTATGGTATGTATGTATGTATGTATGCATGTATGTATGTATGTATGTATGTTCCATTTCGTCCCATGCAAAATGTGCAGTAAGGTTCAAGTCCTGATCGTTGCTAACATTATAGGGTTTCTTCTTCATCAGCTTTCAGTGATATTACGTAACGTATCAATTGAAGCAAATAAATACAGTAAGTTTACTATATTCAGCATCTTTCAGTGATATGACGTACAGTATCAATTGAGGCAAATAAATACAGTAAGATTACTATATTCATCATCTTTCAGTGATATGACGTACATTATCAATTGAAGCAAATAAATACAGTAACTTTACTATATTCATCAGTTTTCTTAAAACTGCCATGCACTTCCAATTAATAACTTCTCAATCTTTTGACTAGGCACAATTCTCATTTATAATATCAATATGTATATTGCTAAAAGTGAATTAACCAACACCTAACAAATTACGTGTTCGTGGTTTTTACAATTTAATATTTAAGATAATCTTCACAAATATTTATTTTATTTGCTTTTATTGAAATTTGAAAGTATATATTTTATTCTATATTCAACATTCATTGTTTATTTTTTATGAGAACTATGATTTATATTGTGTGCGTACATTTTGTTTGTATGGGAGCGAGAGAGAGATAGAAGGGGGTCGCGACACGACCATATTTTTCAAGGAATAGGAAACAATAACAGCCTTTCTGATAGCTCTCTTCTTCAAGACGTTATTTTCAAGAAAAGAATTTAGCCAACCTGAAAATAATCCAAAAGGAAAACAAACTTATTTGACAAATGGCTGAACAAATACTGCGGTATCTACTAATATCACCAAACACCAATTGAAAGTAAATCTGAAAGGCCCTAGAGCTTATCTAGGAAGTTTTGAGATTAATAAATTGTATGTCTCTGTTTTGATTTTAAAATCTTGTCTTTTATAAGAGTCTCTTCTCGCTTGCTTGTGATCTACCGATGTGCCTGATACACGCCGTCACGCAATGTGTATGCAGTATCAAGGTCAAGATCCACTCTTGATCATGTCGATGGAAAACTAGTGTTTGGCCGATGTCTGAAGGACATCTCATGCAAATTACAACGGCCTTCACTTTTAGATAAAAGTGCTAATTTTCAATATTTCGCCCAAAGTTATAAGAACACACTGTTCTCCTGTTTATCATAATTTGGTGTAGCTCAGTTACAAAGACACAATGTTATACGTACCCTAATTAATAAAATGTATACCAGGTAATTTATTTATTTATTTATTTTTATTTATTTATTTTTTATTATTTATTTATTTATTTATTATTATTATTATTATTATTATTATTATTATTATTATTATTATTTAATTGTTGACCTTGTTCTTGTTCTTGTTACTGCTTCTCCTACTACTGTTCCTGTTGCTGTTTTTGTGTAGCTAATGGTTTGTAATCATTACCACAATCATACATTCAAAAAAGTTTTTTCCACTGTTGATCGTGTTGTAAATAGTGTTAACTGAAGAGTTTATAGTAATGCTCCAGTAAAACGTAAGAGACAAACATACAGACAGTGACGTAGAATTGACGCTTTAAATACTTGACGTAGGCCAAATAAAATCCGAATACCCATGAGAGATGTTTCGAGAGAGAGAGAGAGAGAGAGAAGAGAGAGAGTGTGTTTGGGCTTTGAGCATATGATATCGCTCCTTATAAATAAGATCATAATAAACTATTATATTTGGTGTTTGGTTTATTATGTTTACTGAATTGGACCAAAAAGAAGGGTTTTGGCCAAAGACAATACAATCAGAGTTATTTATATTTTATTTGAGTCTCATCCGTATCGATGTTTCTAAAATCACTTTCTCTAATGTTATTCTCTCTCTCTCTCTCTCTCTCTCTCTCTCTCTCTCTATATATATATATATATATATATATATATATATATATATATATATATATATATATATATATATGATAAGAAAACATATCTATATTACAGTCCATCATGCACCAGCGCCTCCGTGAGACGACTATTTGTAACGTCTGGTGGACGTTACGTCAGTGACACAAAATAATAATTTTGTATAATTTGAGTCTGTTCTACTCGGTATTCATGAACACTGGGGTACTGATATGGTCGTCGTTTTAAGTACAAGTGACGACCGAGTCAGCTATGGTTTGCCCTGTGACAGCTCATTTCCATACCGTGATTCAACAGGGCAGATAATCGGGTTACATATTGCTTGGTTTGTCTTTGTTCAGCACGTGATAGGCTACACAAGACGGCCATTATATTTGGTAAAACGAACCCATCTAAACATAGAGAACAACCACCGACCCACGGGCGCTACTGGCAAGCCTGTTCACATACCCACGCTGACCGTGTCTGGACTCTAACCTAAGCTGACAGGTGTGAAATGTTATGATCCCTAAGGCAAGCATATCAGACCACTCGGCCACTTGTGGCACCGTTTCATGGGGCAAGAAATTAGTTTGTCATTAGTGTTTCAGAAACTTGCATGGCTGTCCTATTTTATAATCTGAATGGATAACTTGGGTCTTCGGAAGAATAGGTCCTTCATGTCTTGCAACACCTGTGCTAGTCAAGGGTCGTCGAGAAACTTATGACCTCTGGCATATGCAGGTAGCCAGAACAGAATATGTCGATACGCTATCTGATTGGATGAAGCGAAAGAAACTGATCCATTCGGATTGTTCCATACCTTGGCCAATAAAGATAGTAGGGAATAATCATAATTGTCTTCATTTATGTTATTTGTGTCTGTGTTCATTGTAACTCTTGATTTTTTCTATTTTATTATTTGCATTCATGACTAAAATTGAGGTGATTACCTATAGCTGGATTTGGCGTACGTACATGGTGTCTAGTTTGAGATATTATAGAACCTAACATTCCATATAATCTATAAATAGATGCTTACATACGGCTTGACAGTTACTAATAATAGATCTATTAGGAGATATGTTTATCAGATTCTGTTTTTTTCCCATTGAACAAGTCGGTGAGGTGTTATCTTAGACGAATTGAGTTAATTTTCATTGGGTGGATTCTGTCGCATGAATAGGTGTTATTAAATATTAGATTGAGTAGTAAACTTTTGGATGTGTATATAAGGAGCTAACTGAGCAATCAAATTCATTCCTATTTTGGAGTCATTCTTATTTCATGTGTTCCTGTTGTAACATCAAGTTTGCATATATGTTTAATGTTCTATGTAGAAATTATTTTAGCGCAAAAGCATTTGCGTCCACTGTTGGTGTAAATATGATGCTTACGTTAAAAAGATTGTTGTATTTATAAATATTAAGGTCGACATAGAACACGTTCGGAACATCGATCGGCCATTTACGTCAGGTCGTGAAATAACCCCGAAAGGATTGTAGGAATACATACACATTTGATATGTTTAGTGATTTGCCTTTGGTGGAGTGCATCACATATGAAACGACAGCAAAGGCCGAGATTGTCCCGGTTTTGACATTATCTCGTTCGCGGCCATGTTGCTCCATGTGAACCAAAGTAATTCAGAATATAATTCTCAATGACGACGATTTACGTCCGAGGTTTCTTTGTTGACTTCACGGAAAATGCCGTAGTCGTTCCGATTGTGTTAAACAATGAGTAATTAAAGACCCTTTAGCGCAAAGATGTTCTTGCAAGGAAAAGGAAGCAGCGAATGGTGCGATCCTGCCAATGAACCTTACTTAGCACCTCCTTATTCCAGGAGCTATTAGGAAAAGCCGTGTCAATACCAGCTGTTGAATAGTTTGAGTCATTACACAGTATTAAGTAATGCAGATCAGCATGAAAAAGAACAAAGAAGCCAGTCACATTAAATGGACTAAAGTGCAGAGATAGATCTTTAGGTTTAGATAAAACTATTCTTTGGATTTTGCTTAGACTGGAAAATAAACTCATTTGTATTTATTAAATAAAGTCCGCATAATTGTGTAGTGTTTGTGTAATTGAGCTGATAATTAAACTGTTAATGTTATCTTCAGTATAAGGTGTATGAATATAATCACCGCCTGTCATAGTATCTGAAAATGAAATGATAGGAATGTATCTTAACGGTGTATTTATTCAACCAAAGTGATTCAAATCTGAAAATAATACGTTTATTTGCGATGATTTGTTTTAATCCAGGATACATTTCCGTCACATTTGTCAGCGCGTTAAGTTGCCATATATTTTTTATACTTGGTTATCTGTAATAATTTGTACACTCGGTTATCTGTAATATTATAATTTATACACTCTGTTATCTGCAATATTATAATTTATACACTCGGTTATATCTAATAATTTGTTCACTCGGTTATCTATAATATTATAATTCGCACACTTGGTTATATCTAAAATTATAATTTGTACACTTGGAAATCTGTAATAATTTTATAATTTGAACACAAGGTTATCTGTAATATTAGAATTTTTAAACTCGGAATTATGTAACGTTATAATTCGTACACTCTGTTAGATGTAATATTATAATTTGTACACTCGGTTATATGAAATAATATAATCTGTACACTCGGTTTTCTGTATTATGATTTGTACACTCAGTTATCTGTAATATTATTATTTATAAACTCGGATATATGTAATGTTATAATCTGTACACTCGGTTAGATGTAATATTATAATTCGTACACTAGATTATATGTAATAGTAAAATTTGTACACTTGGTTTTCTGTAATATTATAATTTGTACACAAGGTTATCTCTAATATACATATCTGAGAGAGAAGGAACATTTTCTTCTCATTTCTTATCACAGCTAAATCTATACACCTAAACATTTGTCAAAAAGCTCTATATTAGGGTTCTGCCTTCAACATTGACTGACAGATGGCACACGAGAGTAAACTCCAATGGCAACACTTAATCGTACAATTAAACAAACTTACATTTGCTTATATAAAGAAGAAAAATATAAATGTTTGGCAGTTTGTATAAAGGCCCTTAGAAGAGTTTTCTTTCTTATCCAAACAAAACAACACACTTTTTGTTGTACATTACCTTTTATTGACAATTACCGTTTGTTGCCCATTACCTTTAGTTGCACAGATCCTTTTCTTGTCCAGTACATGTTGTTGCCCTTTCCTTTTGTTGTCCATTACTTTCGTTTTTCTTTGCTGTTTTCTGCCCATTACCGTTGGCTGTCCATTACATTTTGTTGTCCATAACCTTTGACGAGCCTTCTCACATAACTACATTGCACGAGCACGAAACTCAGACCACGCGGACTAAGGTGAGATTGTAGTTATCAGTAAAGGAGAGTGCCATTGAAGTTTGGCGTAATAATGTTGTTTTGATTCTATTCGTTGTTTTCATAAAGGAAACAAGGTTTATTGACATAATTCAGATTAATAATGTCAAGTGAGCCTTATTTGATCATTCAGCTGAGAAAACATACCCTGGTAGAGTTTACGGGTTTTGTGTTTGCACTTTTTTAATAGCCCTTACCTGAAATTTGGACAATTTGTTTTCATTTTAAATACAAGGAGGTCAAAAACAACGAGAGAGAGAGAGAGAGAGAGAGAGAGAGAGAGAGAGCGTGTGTTTGGTACACTGAAGGAACGCATATACACAGTATTCACCTGTAAATACGTATATATCAGGAGAATATGTGTGTGTGTGTGTGTGTGTGTGTGTGTGTGTGTGTGTGTGTCTTGTCTATCTATCAATATTTTACTTTAAACAGATTTTTTTAAAAACCAATATTTACATCTGCGGCAGTACATAGTTAGAATTGTGTGCGAATATACAAATTCTCCATGAATGGTCAGCAAAATAAAATACCATCTTTAAAGTCATGAATGGGATCGATTTAGCCTCGCGTTTGAGATTCTTCCCGAATGGTTGCGAATATGTATGTAATGCAAACTATCATAGATTCTTTGTATCTATATATTGTTTGTTCGTTCCGTTCCACGTTTAATCACTCAAATCCTTGACTAGTATGGGTTCCTTTCTAATTAATTCATATACACGATTCTCAGCTTTTACCTGTAATTCTTTCCTGTAATGCATTTTCCTACATGTCTCCGTTTGAGTTTTCAGCCGTCAGCCTAAGAGCAGAAGCGAAGGAAACCACGTCAAGGAAACCGGAAATAGCACAAGAGCACCTATGTTTTACATGTTAGGAAGTAAGTGTGTGTGTGTGTGTGTGTGTGTGTGTGTGTGTGTGTGTGTGTGTTTTGATGTTTGTGTGTGTGTGTGTGTGTGTGTGTGTGTGTTGAATATTTAACGTAACACATTATCGTGACACCAGGCCAACCAGTCCTAAAGTCCGCCCAGCTGAAAGATAGACGTATTATGGAGCTAGCGATGGATATAATACCAACCCAGGCGTTAAATGCACTGAGAGGCGTTGGCTTCTCAGTGGCAACCGGCTGTAGTTTAAAAGCCCTGGAAAAAATAAGTACTCTAATCTTAATATGGGAGACAAAAGAAGAAGCAATACAAAACAGGCCAAGGAGTTGAGGAGGAAATACGAGGAAACAAACGAAGGATAACATGCCGACCCAGTCTCACCTGACTTCCAACACGACCCATGAAGTGACCAAACAACAGCAGCCGTTTCGGCCAGTAATAACAGCCATAGATACCACCACTACTACTACAGCTACAACCACTGGGGCCAGGTCCAAAACTACGACTGCTCAACAACATACTAGGCAACAACAGGAGAAAAATGTAACATTTGCCAGTATTGTTGCTAAAATTCCATCTCCATCACCTAAAGGTAGGACGTCGCCAAAACCTAGTACTCCTACTACTACTAGGACTCCGCAGGTAAACCAAGAGTACGTTCTTCAAGATATCCAGCGACTCTTGGAAATATCACGGGGACCGAGTTTACCTACTTCGGAAACTCCAACAAAGGTTGTAGTTGAAGCAGACATAGGTGTGACAGTGCAGCATGACGATAGAGACCAAGACATTAGTAGGCTGAACTCATTAGGGCTTAACATGGCAGTAGGGGATCTCAGGCTATCAAATAGTTTTATTAAATCAACTGCCTTTATAGCCTGGAGATCCCTTCAAGACCAAGAAGCCGACGTATCAACAATGGCACCTAGGGAGACGCATAATACAGAAACATTTTAATGTGGCGTATATTAAACATCCGATGTCGACCCTACTGGACGCTGCTGAATTCCTTTGTGTTCTCCATTGGTATAAGGCATTCCCGCCACGAAAGAAGAAGGAAACTCGCACGGCTGCAGCAATATGTGGAGAAGAAGAAAACCGAAAAACCTTCCCTCCTGCGGATAAATAAATAACAGTCCTTCTAAAGGCTAATATCCAAATTGCCTCTTATTTAAAGGAACCACTTTGGCTTGGTTTCCCAATTCGATCAAACCACAAAAAAGCTGACTTGATCTTTTCAGTCGCCTGCATCAAAATTTAAACCATATTACCTAACAGTGACTATACTCTTTTTTGTCGCTTAGACAATTAGTTAAATGAATTGTTAGGGCATTTTATTGTACTAGTATTATTGGAGTAGTTAGGACTTATTTGGATTTGACTCAGTTGAACAGGAGGTTATTGGTTATGTTAAGGTCCATAAAATTACTGGACTAAATTTCATTAAGTACGGGCTGGTGGAATCGGTTCACAATTAATACTTCCAGTTCAGTACCCACGAATGTAGTTCTAGTCTATTTTTAGAACATTTTTTCCCCTCTCATTTTGGTGGTGATAGAAGAGTTTTATTTATGCATTTTTGGTAGGGATTTAAAGGTAAATGTTTATTCTTGATAATATGAGCTCAGGGTGTTGTTGTATGTGTGTATTTCGGCGACAGTGCACAGTGAGTAATAAGGCCTTGGTGATGCTCCGGAAGTGAAATCTGTGTTCTGTTTACATGGTGATGTGTTGACAGTTCTGCATCTAAAAAAAGAGCAGGTCAACCTTTGACGAGAACTTCACCGTGAAGTCATCTTTGAAGGTATTTTAGATTAGCATATGATTTGTATTGATTGTCACACAGTGGAAAGGTCAGTACTGAGAAACCAATGTAGATAACATATAGTAAAATTAATTGTGTCCTATGTCCTGGTGTTCAGTTACTCTCATGCGGATAGCCTTCTTGCCGGATCGTTTCCCTACCTTCCACTTCCGGACATTCTTACATATCAGCGGAGATGTGGAACGATTTCCACCTGCTAAAGAATTGGTGCCTCCATGTGACGTCATAGTCGCCGACCATTCGTGACTGACATTGCATACTGCTTTGGTTGACACCCCACCGATTGGATTCATTGTTGAACAGGCAGTGATAGGAACAATTTCCACCTGCCAGAATTTTGTGTCCCAGTGTGACGTCATAGTCGTCGACCAATCGCGACTTACTTTGCATAATGTATTGGTTGACATCCCACTGATTGGTAAATATAATTTCATTAATGTGCATGAGTGCGTGGGTCCAGTCCCACTCATGTAAGCCCTACATTCAGACCGTTAGGATCCAATTGGCATCACGATAGAGGCAAATTAACAGTAATAATAATAATAATAATAATAACAATAATAACAATAATAATAACGAGGACTTTGTATAGCGCTTAATCTTTAAAAGCTCTAAGCGCTTTACAACATTAGACAACACCTATAAGGTAAAAAAAAAAAAAAAACATATAATGATATGATTACAAAAACAAACACCATGAAATTAGAAAATAATTAAAAAAACATGCTGAGAATATTTAAGGTAGGAAACATTATTAGGTCTTTAAGTTCGTTCTTGCAGTTGAAATAAGTGAGTTTTGAGAGCCCTCTTGAATGTGATAACTGTGTCTTTGTGTCTAAGTTCAGTGGGCAATTGATTCTACGTTGCTGGGCCCTAGTATGCAAAAGAACGCTGTCCATATGACTTTGTTTTCATAGTGGGAATAATGACTATACGATTGTCAGAAGAGGAGCGTAAGTATCTTGCTGGTGTGTACACATGGGTGAGGTCGGATAGGTATGTTGGACTAGAGTACGACAGTGAAACGTAGCACAGAGAAAAAATTTTGTGTTTGATTCTGGATCGATTGGATAGCCAGTTTAGGGTACAGAGCAGCGGGGAGGTGTGCTCTGATCGTGGTACTCTAAGTATGATCCGAGCAGCTGTGTTTTGAACTTTTTGAAGTTTCTGGAGCAGATATTAAGATGAACCAGACAGAATTGAAAGTACTAATGAACACACAAGTGTTTTAGTGGCATCAACTGAAAGATATTTGCGAATTGAGCTGATGCGTCTCAGCTTAAGATATGCAGCCTTGCATATGTTCATGACATGTTGGTGCAATGTGAGAGTACTGTCCAGAGTAACACCTAGGTTTCGTACTGATTGTGTGAATTTAATGTTGGTGTTGCTGATATTTATTGTTTGAGGTAAAGGATGTGAATCAGAAAGTCTTTGTGTTGTAATTAGAATGTCCTCAGTTTTATCATCATTCACTTGCAGCTTGTTACATGTCATCCATGATTACCTCTCTACACCTTGGATGGGAGCATCAATTTCAGCTGGGTGGCTAGATCTGTATATTTGGGTGTCATCAGCGTACAATTGGTGAGACACTGGATGATGACCTATGACACTTGAGAGCGACTGATTGCACAGAATGAAGAGAAGAGGTCAAAGAACAAACCCCTGTGGAACACCACAACATAGATCAACTGGGCTGGAGTGTATTCCATTTGCAGATACAATTTGTGTCCTGTTGACCAAGTAGGACTTGAACCACAGTAAGGCTGTATCATGAATGCCAAATGCATGCTGGAGACAGTGAAGTAATATATCATGGTATTGTGTCAAATGCTGCAGACAAATCAAGGAGGGTGAGGACTGTAATCTTTCCGCTATCCAATGTCATTAACTACTTTTAGAAGAGTAGTTTCAGTACTGTGGCAAGGGCGATATGCAGAGTGTACATTGCTAAAAAGACTGTTTGAATTTAGATGAGATACAAGCTGGGATAGGACAACCTTTTCTAAGATTTTTTATATGAATGGGAGATTAGAAACTGGACGGTAGTTCTTTAAATCGTTATGGTCTAGTGTTGCTTTCTTCAGCAGAGGTTTTACAACGGCAGTTTTGAAAAATGATGGGAATTCCCCTGATGAGAGAGAGGTATTAATAACATCAGTTAGTGAAGGCAGCAGTGATGTTAGAATTGGATCAAGTTCACATGACTTTGGTGTACTTTTCATCAGGATTGTACGTACGAAATCCATAGAGACAGGTTCAAATGCTGCTAATGGTTGCCGCTCAAATTCTGTATCCCAACTGTATGGTGACGACGAGTCAATTGAAAATGTGGTGTCAAGCTTATCCCTAATGGTTTTTACTTTGTCACGCAAGAAATTTGCAAACATGTCCGGAAGGTCGACTGGAGAGAAGGTAGTTGGAAGTGGTGTAGATTTGTTCCTTGACATTAGCTTGTTAGTAATCTTGAAGAGCTCTTTGCAGCTGGAACATTCCATGATCTTAGTAGTGTAGTGGGCTGATTTCGATCCATGGACAATATTTGTGACATTCTTCTTAGCGGCTTCATAGATTTGCTTATGAATAGTGAGTCTGGCGGTCTCTTTTAGCAGTGCGATTCTGGTCTCTAACACTGATATACCATGGAGAACACTTTTGAAATGATACTCTGTACTTGGTAGCTGGGGCATGTTTGTCAAGCAATAAATGCAGGCAGTTATCGAGTTGTTCTGCGGTAGGAGGTAAGCAAGTTGTTAGGTTAGCTTGGATGTCGTGCATTAGTTTGGTTCTATTTATCATACGGAGGTTTCTCTTAGTAGCAGATAAAGGTGGAGGGTTAGGGACTGATACGTCAAGATGGCATATAATGCAGAGGTGATCTGATGCAAGGCCACGGGATACCAGGGAGGACCGTAGAATGTTATCATCAGGTCTATGAAGAATCCAGTCCAAAATGTGACCATGTTTATGGGTGGGTCGGTTAACTGACTGTTTCAGGTTGAAAACATTAATGGAATCTATGAGTTTTGATGTATTTGAGTTTCCGGGACAGTCAAAGTGAAAGCTGAAATCTCCAAGAATAATCAGGTTGCCACCTATCGAATTTCCATAGTCCAGGAGATTCGGAAACTGCTCCAAAAAGAGAGAGTCAGCCAGCTTGTTTTTCTACTAGGAGGAGGGCGGTATAAGTAGAAAAAATGGACTGACCTTTGTTCCAGTGTGAGTGTGGTTTGGACTAGTTCAAACGATGTGTGGTCGAAATTAAATGTTTCGGTGTGGTTAAGACGTTTTATCATGGAGTTCTTTGTGATGACAGCAATTCCACCTCCGCGAGAATTACGGGGGAACGACTTGATGGAGTAACTGTGTGCATATAAAGGCCTGGGGGGATGAGGCACTTATTCCTTCCCCCAGGATTAATTATCAGGCTGCGTTGCAACCATAAACCCGTGGTACACGTACAACAGAACGAAAACCACGCAAGTCCAATTAACTAACTAAACAGCCCTAACACTATCATCTTAATGCTAAGCTCCAAGAGAGGCAGCTGTTAGGATAATTTTTGCAACTTGTTGATATGACTCGGGCTTCGATTCCGCGACTTTCCGCATCCGAGCGAAAGTCCTAGCCATCTACGCCACCGGAGTGGTTGTTAGAAAGTAAAAATTGATTTATGCATAACATTGCTGGCTATATTATGATATTTTTTTTTTTTTTTTTTTTTTTTTTGCTGTAATTTTAATTTAACTGATGATTAGCAATTAATTTCTTAATCTCCTTTTCCAGACCTTAGGTGGAATTTCCTAAATGGTCTGCGTAACTACAGCGAAGAGAACTGGTACTAGGTGCATACAAATAACTGGCAACAACTATACTAATCTCAATCCGTTTTATATTACCAGATAGCAGGTTATGAGCTATTATCATTATTTCTTCGTTAAACAGTTATTGCACACTGTCAGTGAAGTGCCAATCTACTTCAATATCAGGTCAACATTTTGGTGTTTTAGGCTTCTTTAAGCGAAAGGTAAGTAATTAATCTGAGATCTGGTACATTCAATAGCTTGTCATTTGTAAAAGACGCACAGTTGTATTGCTTTAAATCTACCAAGTATTTAGTGGAACCTTCTAGGGAAATATGTATTGGCATTAAACTGCGTTTATACATACATACATACATACATACATACATACATAGATACATACATGCATTCATACATACATATATGCATTCGTACGTACGTACATACATAAATTTGTTTCATTTGGCTTTTCACACACAGTATTAGCTATTTGGATTGAAAAGTTGGGGTGGAATTTCAGAGCGCATCCCTTATTGAAAAATTCGAATTCGCCATAACAGAGCCCTTGACTTTAGGTATGGGTTTCCATAATTGAGGGAAATTGTATCAATACCTCAATACCTTTCATCCTGAAATCGATAGGTGGAATATTTATGAAATAGGGCATAACGATTTCAAGATAACTTGCTAGTTTCATAAGCCGATCAACCAACCGATTGTCCAGTATTGACAAATTATATCATACAATGCCGCACTAGATAGTTAATGATCGATCTCACCGCCTCTTTATTGGAATGCAATCGAAATATCACCGGCCTTCACATGTTCATTGTATTACGTGATAAATAGACAGCAGTCGTCAAGGAAATTGTAGTACGCGATATTTCAATTTAGCTGAGCAAGCACTGTGAGAAATAGCTTAGTACTAGGTCCAGTTTGTAGTAAACACTTGTTGCGGCTCAAGTGACGGCTCTATACAAGAAGAAATATTTTAACCGTTTAATTGATAAAACAAATTCATCTTCACATTTTGTGCAGGTAGAGTCTAGATTAGAAAGTATATTGCCTGTTTTAGGATCGGTAGTAAACGGTAACAAGGTGAAGTTACATCGCGGTTTTGTGGCGATCCAACTTTCAGGTGCGCTAAATTCTCCCACCCCAACATATCTGTCCCAAGGACAGATTAAACTCTAGTATGTATGTATGTATGTATGTATGTATGTATGCATGTATGTATGTATGTACGTATGTATGTATGGGATTTAGATTTTAATGTAGCTTTAACAATTTTCAGTCATATCGCTACGATGTCTGCAGTGTGGCAGTTTAAAGTGATGTCTAGCACTGGGGCATCATGCCACAGACATGTAGCATTATGTCCCTACCAGTCACATTATCCTGACACCAGGCCGACCAATCCTAACGCTAACCTCTTAATGCTGAGCGCCTAGTGAGGCAGCTGTTATTACCATTTTTAGAAGTATTTGGTATGACACGGCCGGGGTTCGAACTCACGACCTCCCGCATTCAGGGTGGACGCTCTAACCACTAGGCCATCGGAGCGGTCGATGTGTGTATGTATGTATGTATGCACGTATGTATGTATGTATGTATGTATGTATGCATGTATGTATGTATGTGCATGCATGCATGCATGCATATATGTGTGTATGCATTTATGTGTGACTAGTTCTCTCCACAAATCACATTATGTTGTGACTGTTTCTCATCATATCATATATATCATTGCGAAATATGTTTTACTATGGATACGATAATTTTGTTTTTAAAATAGCTTATAATTGTCACACGCTTAGGGTACTGTCTCCTCCAACGAATCTAAGAGTGAGTAACAGTTTTTTATCAAGCAGAATTCCCCCACCTCCATCTCTCAATGAAAATTTAGAATTATGATTCTGGTTTGGTGTGAATAATGGTTAATGGTTATTGAACGCTTATACATCAGACAGGAACTAAACCTGTTGTAAGAGTTGATGTATTTCGACCAGATGCTAAGTCATAGGACATAAAATTGTTCTGAAAGTTTATTTTTCCACAGGTAATAAGTGAACACAAAGTAATATACATGTTAACTCAACACTTCAGATTTGATGGAAATCGGATGAAAAAGTTGAAGTTAAGACTACTGAAATCTTAACTGATTAAACAGAGAAAATCACCTAGTTGTCAGATCATCAACGCTGTACATTATTGAAGCATTTCTGTGTAGCTCTAACTTCGTAGGAATTCACATCTATCCAGATATGAAATTGCTCAACGGACGTCGTTAAGAAGCAATTAATTGACGGTTGTCGATAAATAATTTAAATGTAACATCTCTTTTACAGCCTGAATTGCTACAAGTTTGCATTTAATTTCATGTGCGTGTGTACGTGCGTGTGCATGTGTGTGTGTATGTGAGAGAGAGAGAGCGAGAGAGACAGAGAGATAAAGAGATTGATGGGGTTAGTATACGCCTGCGATGTAGCGCATCTACTCACCATGCTGATAGAATAGCTCAGTGATGTATTTTGTTTCTTTTCTACAAATAAGGGGTGCATGTATTTGTTTCTTCTATGCAGGTATTTGCTAATTTCAACTTGTGGTGGCAGGTGTATTTGGAAAAAAGCGAGAGCATCACCTGTGCAACGGTTAGAACAGGATGAGGAAAGAGACAAGCGTAACAATGTTGGCCTTTTCTGTCTCATCTTTCGTCGCCAGACTCGAATCATCCAAAGACGATAAATACTCACTTAGATAAATTCTCATTCGAAACTACCTGTGCTATATCTGTGAAACAAAAATATGTTTGGTTGTGTGAGGTTTAACACTATTTCTCAAGCATTCATAGGTTATACATGGCGGCCAGTACATTTGATGGATCAATAATTCACGAAGAACTACCGTCCGACAGGAAGCTACTGGCAAGTTTTCTTACATACCCATGGTGGATGAGCCTAAACTCGAGCACATGGATGATCTGGATGCATGTGACAGCAGCTTACAGAAACATCATGCAATGTTTCACCACAAATCTATCCGCAAAGAAAAGAAATCTAATCTGTTTGGACCGACTTGGCCATTTATATGATGGGACTGACTGTAAGGTTAACCGTAAAGTTACGAATAAAAAAGAAGTTTCATCATTCGCAACTTCTCAGTTAATATCTGTTCCCTAAATAGCTGAAGTGGTCCGAAGAGCAGCTCTCGCATACATTGGCGTTATGATCCGCAGAAATTACCTCGAAGTTCAGAATGAGTTAGTCCCGGGTTGTTTTAGTAGTAGTAGTAGTAGTAGAAGTAAAAGTAGTAGTCATTTCCCTAATTCTCAAGGAAGAGCAACGTAGTTTCAAGATTCTACGTTGAAATTTTGTTTTAGTAGTAGAATACTAGTGATATTTTTTACGAATTTGAGAACACTTAGTTTCTGAAGACCTATATGGACGATTCTTAGTACATATGTACCGATCGGGCCTGGATAATTTTTATTGCTTGAAAGCATGACCTCTTATTCAGGAAAGTAGACCAAAGTCTTAACTTTGTTAGGAACAACAAAACGTTTTATATTGATATAAAATAAGTGCGTTATGGTGTAGAACTTGAGTATATGAACTATAGAAACATGCAACATTAATTGTAACACTTTAGTTCAAGGGCTAAGCGCGGCTTTCGAAAGAAACATTTTTTAAAAATATTTTCTATGGCGTAAGACCTTGAGTAGATGAACTAGATAATCTTACAACAGTACGAATTCAAAAGCAAGGAATTACTAGGGCTTTTTAAAAAAAAAAAATTATAACATATTTATAATAAGCTATTTTCATTAGAACTGGCCTTTCGTTTCTTCAGAATGATATAACCAAAGTATCATAAAAGGCCGTTTTAAAAAAAGTCTGTGTGTATGTTTTATATGTAATTTTTGTTTTCCATTTTAATTACATCTTTTGTTTTCTTGCATTACATTTTATATTTGGAAGTTTGTTAATTAGTTACATACCATTCTTTCGAACTAATTCCTTTATACCGAGCTCCAAAATCAGTTCATAAATTATTCTTTCAAATAATTACCTTGAAAATAAGTCCTATTACAGGAGCACAGACACATACAAATAGGAAGTAATTATGTTTCAAAAGGCTTTATACACATGTCAGATAATGACGAATTTCATAAGGGTGTAAATTTTATTTTATAATATCATATTTTATACCTTGATATACTTAACGATTGCATAGAGAACCGATCTATATGCATTGATCAAACAAAGCGTAATGAATTCATCGTCTTATCTGGTGGGCCAGAGCCAAATTTAACCTAAGGCAATTGATGCATTACCTTGATATACAAATTTTAATATATGTGGATTAAAAAAACCAATACAAAACACACTTTGAGATTTACGTATCCAATTATAATTTTGTCTATATGTATGTCTGTCCGTGAAACAAAAATAGTCACGTCCACAACTCCTACTAGACCAACCTGATTAATCATATAGAGAAGGACAATGTTTTCGATTCGTAAAGATTGAAACTTAGGCCCAAATAGTTGTGTGTGTGTGTGTGTGTGTGTGTGTGTGTGTGTGTGTGTGTGTGTGTTCAGTGCTGGATTAAGCTAGTGCGGGACCAGTAGCATATTTTATAAATGGGCCCTAAATTTAAAAAACACCCACATAAATATTAAAACACATAAATTTATAACTTGCATAGTAAAGTAATTGCATATTTTCATTTACTATACAGCCAGATAATACGACAAATATGGCTGACATTTCATTAATAGCATTATTTAAATGTAGGTAACCGATAGCTTGAAAGCATTTAGCGCGTAACCTTTGAAAGTGCGGGGCCCGTAGTATGTGATACTGTTACAAGCCAAGAATTCTTACTTGACCTAGCGGTTGTCAAACCCTGGCGCGATTCTGGCTAGAGGTCATACGTTTACCCCAACTTTCCAAAGACTTCCATACAACTTAAGCCCGACGTGTCCATTCTATACCTAAATTATACCATATTATTGCAAGACCACAGATAAAAAACACTGCCAAATATCTATCAACCGCACATCTGCATGGTTTATTCTTCATCATGTTCCCGTACCGCCAACCGTTCACGCCTTAGAAAATGTACGAGTATCCCTTAACACTGGGAACTATTTTAACTCCGCCACCTTAGGCCAGTCAATGTATGCTTTCCAGGCACATATCGCCAATATAATTGTAGCACATAAACGGTATCTGCCAAGTCCCTTCTTATTTATTCCCTTGTGTAATTTACCGGTTTCCTACCGTAAATACTGCCATTGCAGTCCACTACCAATATAAGCCACTACATTTTAATATGGACTATCTTACTCCAGGTTGAAATCAGAATTAGGTCGGATTGGAAAAATCCGGTTTTAACCGTTTTGCGTAAGTCGGCCGCGATAAGTTACAAACTCGCGGAATCCATTTCGGCTGTGCCAGTTTGGTCAACAAACCTTTAACTTAGGACCATCCACCATGGAACAGACAAAATACTTACCTGTTCTGACTTATCTGAAGAAAAAAAAAAAAAACTCCAACGAAAAGGCCATCCCGCGCGGCTGCCGAGAATCCGGGAGCAGGGTGAAGCTTTTGACGTTTGCTCCTAATAATTAGCTAATTATTTCGGGGCAGGAATATTTCCTTTGCGCCGAATTCCAATAATCACATAAGTAATCACACAAATCTAAGAATTCCTTAAAACGGGGCTCTATAACCAAATACGCATACTCCATATGTATTACAATACTTTTGCTACTAGGATAATCAGGCACTGTTTGTGTTCACCGTCCATTGTGTGACGATGTGGCCATGCAAAAACTCAAAGCTTAAATTTACATTTTAAACAACGAGCATGCTGAATTAGTATTTCAATTTCAACTTAAATAAGCTTTAGCATTTTTCGTCTTGTCCTGCACCTTTTACACGTTTCAGATTTTAGGGGCTGTCAAACTGTATCAAACAGGCAATACATCTAACATCAGAATGCATCACGAGTCCGATAGTCTAACTGGTATAGTACCACACACGTAATCTCAGGGTCGCAGGTTTAATACTAGTCCAGGTAAACATGTGCTGGCTGCTTTTATGTGCCCCACAGACATATGCTTAGACCCTGTTTGCTTTTAGGGATATAAGTAGTAATGTATTCAGTATGCTCTTAAAACTAACCAAAACAGTGTCTTAAAGAATATATTCAGGTACGCTGTATTCACATTAACAGGTTGTAGGACAACTGAGAGGTGGACTCTGATTTTTGGAAGTCATTCCTTAATTGCTGACTTGACGTCAAGATATAAAGCGTTTTTCGTACTTGGTTTCCTATGCAGTTAAACAATGTCGATGTTTTTAATTAAGAGAATGGTCAGATCTCAATTATTTTAAAGGCTACGTAAGTGTTAGACTGATAAAAAATGGTTTAAGCTATTGTCTCTTGGGGCAGGGGAGACGATAACGGTTTTGGTAACGGACGATTTACGAAATGGACTGAATGTTTCCAAATGGTTAATCGGATCATCTTGTGCTTTTTCTAGAACAGAAAGCCTCGCATGTAATTTTAAGCCACCGAGAACTAGAGTATGTTATTGTTGTCAGTGACAAGAAATATAATTCTCCACAGAACATCGCTCAAGTGCTTTGGTAACTTTTGTTCAGCCGAATTCTAAAGACTATTACGATTCCCTCAGTCATCACAAAGATTACTAACAAACCTGAATAACAAATTATTTGGTCACACCGCCAAGATGTAGCTCTGCATGTAGAAACCCTTTCTGATACATGGTACTCCAATCAGTTGAAGCAAACCGAAAGAAAATCGAAACCATCAAAGGCTTTTTCTGTAGCCTCTTTCGTAGTACACTTCGTCAGAGGCGAATCACCGAAACCTAGAAAATCTACGTGCATTTCCTAACATTTTTTTCTAGTTCAAGGAATCGTCAGAGAGATGTCCGAATTGACTTGTCTTTATGTATCTGTATCCTATAAGAAGTCTTTCAATTTATCTGCGAACACAACTACAAAATACTGTTAAAAGATGGGAATTCTTGAAACCAGATGACAAAAAGACAAACTTGCAGTAATTATTTTTTTTATAAAAGGATAGCTATTTCAAGTCCTCCCTATCTCACATCTCCTTTTCCACCAGTTATTAATGATATTATTTTCTATAACTGACGCAATGTCAACTATTTCCAGTCAGTACAAGCTTGAACAAGTCTTTATGACAACTAGTTTCTTCCTTCAGATGTTTCAAGAATGCGTTATCTATTGAGACACATCAATGTGTCTACGTTAGCACTTTCAAAAGCACATTAAATAATTGCAACACTCATACCCCACCTTAAAAAAAAACAGTTCATTTAGTCAATATTTATTTGCAAAGAACATAATCGGGCCATCTATTTTACAGATGTGGATTTATAGAAAATAAACAACAAATCTTTTTTTATCTTGCTCTTGTTAACAAGGACAACGCGTGGAACTGTTTCAATGACTCACACCACATGTTAATTTGATCTTAAATACATTATTGTATGGTTATTCAACGAAACTGGGTAAAATAGACGTTCATATTTTCGATGCCGTTAATAAATTTATAATAAAGTTTTAAAAATTTACTTAAGTGCACATTATAACTAACTTTCACATATGAAAATATAAGAATAACAAAATTATGAAAATTATTTCTCATTAAGTTTCTGTATCTCACACTTAAGTTTATAATTAAGAATGCTATTTTCTAATCCGTGTGTACGTAATTATGTAAGTCGATCACAACGCTTTTGACATGATTGTATTTTGCTTGGACTACTTACGTATGACTGAACTGTCCGTCTTTTTCGTGCTCGTGCTATTACCCCTTTTTGACTGGTCCTTTGTTTCATTATATAGAAGAAATAGGATATGAATAGTGACCCTTTGTATTGTTGTTATTACGTCATGATAACATAAATGACGCCATAAGCATTGGTTAATGTGTAGCATTTGAAAGTTCTATGAATTGCATTAAATATCCTAATCTTGTGTTTTGAAAAATAATGAAATGCAATTTTGAACGTCTCTTTTATTTTTTGAATATAATATTCCTATCTAGCCGAATGTTCGTCCGACAAACCTTGCCAATTTGTGAATTATCATTACCTTTACTTCAAGCCTCTTTTTGAGATTACGTTTACTTCAAAGCCTCCTTCTGAGAGTCGAAATTATTCAACTCGCATCTGAAGAAGCCTATGATGTATTTACTGAGACGGCAGGTATCAACTGTTTTTCAGTTTCGCCGTTAAATAACGCCACTGCTTGCACCGACCCTTTGGGTCAGATTCGTTTTGAGTTATCATTTCAGTAATATTTGCTTTGAATTTTTGCCCGAAAAATGCAATATTTAGGTACAATTTACACTTCGATGAGCACGCAACCATTATCATTCAATTCCATAATAAAGCATTCCTTTGATTGAAAACGTTTTGCAAATAAACAGAAAGAGAACATATTCAGCAATGTAAATTTAAATTTTTTGTGGTTGATAATATTGCACAAACCCCAGTATGATCAAAATGACAGAAAGTCAATCATATTTAAGAATCCAGAGCGTGCAAAAGTGTTATCGTAAAGCCATACGGATCATCAGGCCCTCAGTACCGACGCTTTCAGTAATGCTGTAATATTTTAGAATTTGATGACACATGCCTCTAAATGTCATTGCTGGCTTTATTTCGATCCCCGTCCAGCAACATTTCATGGAATCAACGATTTTATGTGTGGTTGCAAATTTCTATCTAAGTCACGAAGGAGAAGGTCTCGATGTTATTAGCATGATGTAAGGAACTTGTGTTGCCAATACTTCACCTAAAAAATGAATCTGAATGGGAACCGAAAGTAGTCCCCAGGATTTGTCGTTGTGTAAAATGTTCCAGACTATTATTCGCATGAACGCTTATACGCAATTAAACGACAGAAAACTCCGTAAATTCAGAACAGCGAATTATAACTGTAAATTTTGTGGAAAATTAAAACTCGTTCTCTTTCTTAACTGAGTCATACTCAGTTTAACGGACATTTCTATGATGTTTTCTCTACAATAGCTTCAGTGCGGAATGTGAAGCTTTTACCAAGTTTTGTATTTATGAGAAAAGTCAAAAAATGCAAAAATTGGTTTACTAGTAGAGATGGAGCACGGTCAAAGTCGTCGTAAGGGGTGGTCAATATAGGCGACAGTCCGGAGCCATTTAGTCTGAGTTTGCGGTAATTTTGTTTCCGAATAGGGGGCTCCAAAGGCGACTTTTGCCCGGGATACCGTTTTGTTCATCTCACACTTACGACGATCCTGCGTACAGTACTGACAACGTAGCAGGATATCACCTTACAGAAGTCGCAATATACCGATGACGTCACAAATGATGATCAGTGTAAGCTGCGTTCATATTCTCGTTTACTGGACCTCGTTTATAATTTGGATTGCAGTCTATGTTTAGAGAAGGAAGCTGGTAGGATCCAGTTAGTTTACTCGTGTACTAATGCGCGTAGACGAATGAATAAGGTCTAGATAGCGCATGGGTCAAAATAGTACACAAGAGTGCAAGCAGGAGTGTTTCCTTGAAAGTTTGAACCAAATGAATATTTGTACTGATGTCATTTTTCAGTCTTCTAACTTGCGTTACTCCCATTAAATATTTGTGTTGACTTTATGCTTGAGTGAAACATCTTCAATGAGCTCTTCTATGCAAACAGGAAGTAGAGGTCGCTTACAGTATGATAACGAGATTACATTTCTTCTTAGGTAATGGATGGATTTTGGTGTAAGTTACAAAGGAAGAAAAGTTACAAATTTATTGCTTGCAGAAATGGGACACATGGCTGACGAAGTTACAATGTAGCGCTCAGTAGATGTCACACTATACCGGCAATGTAACACTGAAGTGCATCGGTACCGGCATACAAAGCCTGGGTTTTGTATCACATCATGTTTTTCTCCCAACGAGTCATTAGAGAATAAATATTAGCTTTAGTGAATGTGCTCGTGTACGATACTGCAAGTAGACAATGGATTTCAGGTTAGACGAACCGGAGACAAACTACCCTCACGGTAGAGATATATTCTGAATAAAAGTATCAGCTGCGAGACGTGTGCAGTCGTGACTAACAACCGCCCGAAATGCTTCGAATATAGAACTACTGATGAATAATGCAGCAGGGTACCGGTCTGTGTCAAAGAAATTATTTCCGGTTTTCAGCCAAACTTCCTCTTACTTTTTACATTAAATCCATAATGATGCACGTTTTTTGGAAATATATCAATAACAATAGAACTCTCATAAATAATACAGAAATAATATTTGTTACATTTTTTTACGGTTCCAACGAGAAGGAAATCGTTTCTAAAGTGCACAGCTTTGTGATAGGCTAAAAATGTGTCCGAAAGCAAACCAAAAAGTATCACTTTTTGAACTCTAGAAGTTAAGTTGGACAAGTGATCCTTTACTGCTTGAATAAAACGTGCATACGATTTGTATATTGAATCCTCATAGGTACACAAGCACATAGAACACCTTATTTAGATTTAATAAGTTGAAAAATGAGTCAAAGGTGATGCCATGATTTAACCATTTTCTACGAACTCTGATACGTCTTTAAACGATTGCACTTGAAAAATATATAGTATCACAATGCTGTTTAGATGGCTGTTATTTATCGAGTGAGATTTATATTTAAAAAGATATAACCAGAAACGGCACCTATCACACAATTGCACTTCTACTATGGCAAGTGATTTCAATCACATTAATTACGAATCGTCTGAGTGGGATAAAACGGTTTAATCCCTTGCATTGAGATACCATTATATAAGACGTCTTGAGGTTGTGTGTGTTTGCTGTTTTCTATGCAATTTTATTAACTAAAGAAGCAAACACGGTTTCAGTTACTTTTTCAACAAGGTCAAAAAGAACGTTAAGAATGTTTCAATTTAAAGGCAAGAAAAGAACAAGACGAACACTATTTACATCTTTAACAATAATTTGTATCAGCATTGGAGTGTGTGTGTGTGTGTTATACGAGTCTATGCTCTTACAAAAAGTAACCCAAAAAATGAAGACATCAAGCTATGTAAACTTTATCAAATAATTTATTTCCCTAGAATATTAAGTGAAAATGAGAAGAATGAATTTGCATTTTACTAATCAAATCAAAAAATGTTCAAAGAATTGAAAAATAGAAGTTCTAGTAACAAAAAGTCCTGCATGAAAATGAGTATGAATCCCGATGAAATCCAAAATTGAAGACGATGACGTCTGTTTTAACCTGCGAAGTGCTGCAGTGTCAACATTCTCTTGTCAAATCACAGTAAATATTATTCAAGTGTTTGAATTCTGTATAAACTTCGATAAATGTCCATGTCCAAGAATTAATATAGAGCACTAGTATTTTCAGGGAAAATAATCACTTGAAATTCAATAATTTGAAGAAAATAAAATTTCACCCCAAACTGGTCAAAACAACACAATTTAACGCGTCAAAAGTTTAAAGCCAACTGACTAGTTCTATGCAAAACTTAAGGTATAAGGCTAACGTAAGAGGCCAAGCAGATTCCCGGATAGGGGTCAAGAGTTCAACCTTCCAAAAGAAATGGAAGTTTGTTACATGAAAATGATCACGTAGCCCAGTATGACCCTGGCTCAACTTAACAATTCTTACTCCGAGAACGAATTTTAAAAAAAATAAAATATCACTGGTTATGGATCAAGGTCTTAAACTAGGTCAGCATAAGATACAATCGATCTATTATTAGTTGTTTGCGTCAAAAACATTTTTAAAAATCTGTCAGAAATGAACTTTATTCCAGACAATATTAAATCCAGTAAACAAAGTTACATTACAATAGCATGTAATATAATTAAAATAATTTAAAAACTAACAAACAAATAATTAAAAAACGAGTGTGTGTGTGTGTGTGTGTGTGTGTGCTTGAAACCGCGACCTTCTGCATTTTGAGGCAGACGCTCTAGCCACTAGGCCACTGGATAAACTTTGGAATCAATACATAAACCTCTTTTGTAAAATACGTTGTTACAGTCTCCATAAATATTTGATTATTTTGAAATAATTTAGTCTATTTAAATTATTTTCAAATGCACATTCGGATGAGAGTAGCGAGAACCAAATGTTGGTTCATTGTCTTTATATTTACTAACTGTTTCAATCTTTCAAATGTATTGAATGCAGATATATTTGTCCATGTTAAGATTTGTTAACGATCACGTGCGATAACAGTACAAAAATCATGGCTCCCTCTATGCTCTCCATTTCCTTAAAAATCAATATAAAGATGTTATCATCAGCAAGTCATCGTCTGATTATCTAAAATTAATAAAGAATACCGATCTTTGGTATCGCATGTCATTTGATACCCTGAAGTAGAAATCGATCGGTTATTATCGATTAAATATTATTCATACTAATTGCTGTCAGATTAAAGCCGTTATTTCTTCCCGACACTGTCAGAAAGCAGTAGTTCAACCAAAGTCATTGACCAAGACGAAGAAGGTCGAGATGTCAGATACGGCACATAGGAACTGCGTTCCATCTAATATAATATTCATTAAAGATAGTCCACTCTAGGTCTTTCTGTCTATCATAATTTATTTTATCCATTTACACCTACTCCATAACCATCACTCTGTCTCACATAGTGAGCAAAGGTAGCTCAGTTGGTTGTGAATTAGCATTGTAATCCTTTGGTCTAGGGTTCGATACCCGCCCATGTTAGCCCACCAATAATATGGTACAAGTGCTGCTAAAAGCTAATTTAAAAAACAAAAACACACACACATATACACACACACACACACACATATATATATATATATATATATATATATATATATATATATATATATATATATATATATATATATATATATATATATATATATATATATATATATATATATATATGGATTTATTGATGTATGGATGGATAAATGGATGGACGGATAAACGGATGGACAGACAGAGAGATAGACAGATAGACAGACAGACAGACAGATAGATAGATAGATAGATAGATAGATAGATAGATAGATAGATAGATAGATAGATAGGTAAATATTAAGATACATAGATAGGAAGGTAGGTAGGTAGGTACGTAGGTAGGTAGGTGGAGAGAGAGAGAGAGAGAGAGAGATATGAAGAAGGAGAGACGTAAACTCGACGTTTTGCTGTACATAAGTTTAACGTGTGATCACCTTTCACGAATAATAGCCGGTTGAGAAAAGAAAGTTCAGGACAGTACGGCCTATCTTTTGCTGTAATTACGGCGATAAGGGGAATGCTTTAAAGAAAGTTCCGTAAATAAAGTTCAGCGTGGATTTTAGCTGATACCTATACGGGATATAATCAAAGCCACCCACATTCTATACACCCGGGGAAGGGGGTAAATGTTATACTCGTTTAAATTAAATGATAAATGCCTTGGGCAGGCGATGTAACCAGCTTCTAGAAGCGAAGATGTGTGTCTCCTGATTTCCAAAATTAACAATAAGTGCCTGAATTTAGATAATAAAGGTTTTCCTGGAAACAGAAAGTTAGAGTCTTTCCTTGTTATGAGTTTTCGGAGGTGTTCAAATCCTTAGTTTCGCTCCGTTCAAAAACCTGTTTCGTCATTTATTTTTGAGTGATTTTGTTTTAATTATAGTTCAAATCCAGTGTCTTAAATCAGTTGATTCCTAGTTCACTTTTATCAAACAAAATGTACTGGATAACGTAGAACGATCAGTAAATAGAGTTCAGGTGGAACATTTAAGATAAAAAGGGAAAACACATTTCAAACATTGCTATTATCTAGGTTGATCGGCCAGTGTTATAATGGCTGGATAAATGAGTATATATATATATATATATATATATATATATATATATATATATATATATATATATATATATATATATATATATATATATTCTTTTTTTTCTTCTTCTTATTTTTCCTTTTGGGTGGGGACTGCTAATAAAGAAAAACTGACCTAAAGTTATCTAAAGTAATCTCATTTTTCATTCCCTAATCAGTGTTTCTAAATATAGCCATGGCGAATCCTTTCCGCGCCACAGTTTCTATATGATATGACAGCAGGCCAACGCACTCGATATAGATGTGGGAAAAAGATTTGTAATGTACTGCTGGGTAGGTAGCGTCGACACATGACACTGGAGTGCATTTTGTTTCTCGTGCACGATAACTGGCATAAAAACTCTTTTTATTTTATACGAATATTTTTATTTTATGCAATATAAATAAAATGTTCAGTAGTACACATAGACACTTAATATCAGCGATATGACTTTTCGTCTCTTACATTTGTCATATTCAGTAAACACTAATATAATGACGTATAGCTTTCATTCGGATTATTTCGTCTATCAAGCAACTTCTATTTCAATAGGAATTATACAATGTATAAAGTATGAAACTTATTCTTTCACCCACACCCTCTTGTAGGCTCATGGATATAACCCGTTCCTAATTTCGCCCTCCTGAATGTCGTATGAGAAGGTAAACAAAGGAATGTCTTTCACAGAATGTTCCAAATTACCGTTCAGTTTTATAAAATAAGCACAAAATATATTTCATCCAAAGTTGGAAAACCGTTCACATTTATGACCCTTTTTTGTAAATTGACAGCATCGTTTTCTTTCAGTTTTATTTTGTGTCACTTTGTGGATAGAACCAATAATAATTGACCGAGATAGGCATTTTTAAATAGGAAAAACACTATATTAGATAGGTAACACACGATATTCTAAATTTGTCTTTGCAGCACACATATATTCCGCTGCTGATCCGAATATGTTTGGTCAGAAAAAATTTAAAAAGGTTTAGAAACTGCTATAATGGCATAATCTGATTTGTCTACCTCGTCTTCCTTTTGCTAAATCATACTAACAAAATCCAATAATGAAAAAATAAAATAAATTATATATATATATATATAATTTTGCTCTAGTTGTATTTATATATAATATCAATATTAGACCACGGTGAGTTAGCTGCATTTACTGCAGTGTGCTTTATCTGAGATTAGCTTCAGTGTGACATAGCAGCGGTCAGACTCAATTATATTTCTAGGTCACTTACTTGGTGCATTTCCAGCTTTACTTACTCTCAATGGGAACCGCTCTGGTGGATTTAGTGGTCTGAGCATCCGCCATGGATGAGGTACGTCCGACAGAGTCATACCAAAGACTTGTAAAAATGGTACAAACAGCTGCCTTGAGGGTTTTGGAGGAATACTTAATGACCTTTTATAATGTTGCTTGTACTGTTAGCCAACTATTGTTAATCGCTTTGCATGAAAGCGCTAAATATAGAAAATAAAACTAACATATTTTGTCCTAAAAATAAAAGACACAACTCCTATTTTACGTCAGTAATCTTTCCTTTCTATTGCGACGGATGAGCCTGCTTGGTTTTTATGACTTTTATAAAAAGAAAAATGCTGGTTCTCAGTTGTTACGCCGCCTTACCTCGGACGACCTAAATGGAGCTGGAGGACCGCAAGTTGTCCGCGTATGTATGTATGTATGTATGTATGTATGTATGTGTGTTTGTGTGTGTGTCTGTGCGTGTATGTATGTATGTATGTCCAATAACAGATACAATATTTACAGTATTTTACTACTTGTGCCATTACAACTATGAAAAATCAACATACCAAATTTTATATCATACAATGCCGCACTAGATAGTTAATGATCGATCTCACCGCCTCTTTATTGGAATGCAATCGAAATAGCACCGGCCTTCACATATTGGTTGTATCACGTGATAAATAGACCGCAGTCGTCAAGGAAATTGTAGTATATATGTATGTATGTATGTATGTATGTATGTATGTACGTACGTACGTACGTACGTATGTATGTATGTATGTATGTATGTATGTGTGTGTATGTATGTATGTATGTATGTATGTATGTATGTATGTATGTATGTATGTATTTATGTGTTTATTTCCAATAACAGATACAATATTTACAGTATTTTACTACTTGTGCCATTGAGGCTATGAAAAATCAACACACCAATTTTTACCGCAACCAAATATCTGCATAAGTTGTAAATAATGAAAAGCTTGTAACTTGCGAAGAAAGAAAAACTAGTGACTGTGGTAAGAAAGAAAAAGCGTGTAACTCTGGAGGAAAGAAAACGAGTAATTCCGAAAGAAAGAAAAGCTGGTAACTCTGGAATAAAGAAAAATTAGTAATTCTGGTAGGAAAGAAAACTGTTTAACTCCAGAAGAAGATCGATTACCTCTGGAAGAAAAAAAACAGTAACTCTGGTAAAAAAGAAAAACGTGTAAATCTGTTCGAAAGAAAAGTGAGTGACTGTTAAGGAAGACTAAAAGGGATGTAACTCTATAGGAAAGAAGAGCGAGTAACTCTGATAAAATGAAAAGACTGACTCTGGTAAGAAAGAGAAACGAACAACTCTGTTAAGAAGCACTTTAGCTAATAATTACAATTTTCTGTAAATCAGTTGTTACGTGTTTAGGTTCTCATAAACAATAATAAAGAAAAAAGTGAAGACAATAAGATTTGTAAAAATTTAGAAATAATTTATTTCCCTAGAAAAACAAGGCAAAAATAAAGAAAAGAACTTACGGTTTTAAGAATCCAAGAATAATCGAAGACTTAAAAGTTAGAAGTCCTAGCAATAAAATGTTCTATTGGATTTGAGTTCTAGTCCCGACAAAATTCAAAATGGAAGGCGATGACGTATATGTAGTCAGTATAGCATTGAAGTGTCAACAGTTCTTTGTTAAACCACAAATAATAATATTCCGGTGTTTGAATTCTGAATAAAATTTCAATAAATGTCTTTGTCCAAGAACTCTGTTTGAGTACTTAAATACTCACAGGGAAAAGAATTTTATCTCTTACGATCCAAATAATTCGAAGAAAAATTAAAGTATTAAACTCTAACTGATCACAACAGAAAAAGTCGTGACCTTGACGTCGTAGTGGTTAAAAGCCCAGCCGGCTGGTTCATTTCAAGGAAACGATAATACAGTCTAAGTAAAGCGCAAAAAAGACACCCGTGTGAGCGTCAGGTGATCACTTTTTGGAACAAGATCGAAGCTTCAAATGCTTACCATCACGTACTCCCATTCAGCCTCTATTTCACTCTTACGAATCCAACACTAAAAATGAATGTTAAAAGAGAAGCTGTTTACTTCAACTCTGAATCAAGGCCAGAAACTAGGTCATCATTAAGATACAAAGTTCTAATAATAAATGTTTACGCAAAACAGTCCGGCAATCTAATTCCTGTAAAATGTCAAATTCCAGTAAACAAAGTTATATTACTTTCACATGTAGTGGAATAAAATAAGAAAGCTAACAAACAAACAATTACATTAAATCAAATATAAATTAAATCAAATATGCACAGCACAGTGCAAGATGAAATATGTTGAAAGGTCAACTGAGGCTTAGTAATGGACAAATGGCAGCAAGACTTGTTTAACTGAGTCCCGTTTTAAAATAATATATATATATATATATATATATATATATATATATATATATATATATATATATATATATATATATATATATATATATATATAATCCCGCTCTATTACAAGAGATCATATTCTTGTCATTTTTATCCTACGTTTCCAAACATTAAAATCATTCGGCTATTCCTGTTACAAATTTCAACAGGAAATTTGAGACAGAACAGATGTAATGTTAAAAATAAGAAACGGTGGGTTTCTTCTGAAATGTTTATTGCTGAGAGAGAGAGAGAGAGAGAGAGAGAGAGAATGCTATAACAAGTATAAGACGAATCAGACAACAATTAACATTTTCTTAAATGACTAAACTGTTTTTCAATGAAAAGGATTTTGTAATAACTAATTTATTTAGTTTTGAGTTATTCCCAACCGGAACTTCATTTAATCGCCTTTCATCGTAATTCAAATCTCTCTATCGAAATGCCATTTGTACAGACGACATATCTTTGGACGCTTCGATCATATGGACCAACGGAATGTTTTGAAACATAGTAGTTACACATTTCAGTTAGTGTCAACTAGCGGTTAATCCTTTTTAATAACATTGGTGGGTATAATATAGTATCACGTGTAGATAAATCATCAAGTTCTACCAAGTTTTAAATTAATTTTAAGTGTTCGATCTACGTAAAAGTTTCAATAATATAACAAATCAGTTTATCTATATAATGTATGTAGAACTACAAAAATATATTTTTATGTTATGTTTCAGATTTGCGTAACCATACTTTGGGGAGGAACCCTAAGCTTTGATATATAGCTTTTTTTCTTCTTTCAATTACGCTTACTTAACTGATATCCATCAAGTTTGCAGGCGCTCTTTAATGCTCATATTCAACAGCCTATACAAGTAGATAATGAACAGGCATCAGCCCGTTAAGGTATAAAACGAACAGTCATCAGTTTGTCAAAAGTACATACTGATTAATCAGTCTATCAAAAGTACATAATTAATAGTCATCAGCCTTTCAAAAGTTCATAATGAATATTCATCAGTCTATAAATGTACAGAATAAAAAATCATAATAAGTACCTAATAAATAGTCAACAGCCGTCTAAATTACATAATGAACAGTAATTAGCCTGTCAAAAGTACATAATGAACAGTCATCAGTCTGTCAAATGTAGATAATGAATATTCATCAGCCTGTCAAAAGTACATAATGAACAGTCATCAGTCTGTCAAATGTAGATAATGAATATTCATCAGCCTGTCAAAAGTACATAATGAATAGTCATCAGCCTGTAAATGTACAGAATGAAAAATAAAAAACAGTACATAATAGTCAACAGCCTGTCAAATTAAATAACGAATATTATTAAGCCTGTTAAAAGTACATAATGAACAGTCATCATTTTCTCAAAAGTATATATTGAAAAGTCATCATTCTGTCAAAATTACATAATGAATAGTCATCAGCCTGTTAAAGTACACAATGAAAAGTCAACAGCCTGTCTAACGTATATAATGGACATGCATCAGTCTGTAAAAACTTCATAATAAAGAGTCACCAACGTGAAAAAGTGCACAAGGAATAGTCATCAACCGGAAAAGTACAGATACATGATGAAGAAAAGAATCAACCATATCTGATGTTAATTTTGTAAATCATGTATTGTCATGGTCTGGAATGGCGTATCGGACTGTGCAAGGTCTCGAATAGCATATTGGACTGAGTATGATCTGGAATAGCATATCAGACTTTGCATAATTTAGAATGGCACATCAGATTACGTATGCTTTGGATTGGTACATCGGAATATGTATGGTCTTAAATGGCATGTCGGAAAATGTATGCTAAATTTCATCAGAAACATTTGGTATTTTTTTTATCTGACATGAAAAACCTCTCTAAAGCATCTGTCCTACAACTGTCCCGGATGCATGCGGTTTCTTTTCGGAAACCTCAATTTTAAATGCATTCATTCTTGTTTATTACATTTAAAAATATTACTTTTTATTACATTTCAAAGAAACAAATAATGTTTCATCAACAGCTGTAATATGTTCACTCCATTACAAGGAAATTCAATTTTTCGGAGAAAGAATTACGTTCTCCTTTCGCTTGTACGAAAAAAAAAAACAACGTAATTTGATTGTTTAAAACAAATATATTATTGTCAAACTTATATATTAATTTATGTAACAAAAGACATCCCTGCGTAATGTTTTATGTATTGCTGCAGTATAATAAGACTATATCGGTATCACGTACATTTAATATTGATTCGCACAATCTCCGTTCGTATACAGTTACAAACAAAATCGCCATCAATTTGCAAAGAACTAAGTGATCCCAGGCATTGATTATGGAGGCAATTCAGGTTTTCTAAGTTGATGACGAAGATTTGTGTGATGAGGATGGCGATAATGACAGTGACTGTTGTTGGTGTTGGGATTGTTGTTGTTGTTGTTTATTGTTGAGTTAAACGCATATTCATATCCCGAAACTCGAGAAATTTGACCTTAAAGTCATTACCATACAAAATACAATACTAAAACTTGTCAGCTCAAGTACATCAACGTTCGAACAGGTTTTGCCAGCTCTGATAGTGGGAAAGTACATTTCGTGATTAAAATTAGCTAAGCTTTTATTAACCAATTGCGTTCTCCAAGACAAGAAATTCACATCAATGGATCAAGCAGGTTATTTGTACTCTTAGGTCTTTTGAATATATTACCTCGAGATGTTATTATGCACTGCTAATATTACAAGGAGGCTTGCATTGATGCATTATAATACACTGATAATATTATGAGGACGCTTCCATTGGTACATCATAATGCACTGCTAATAGTACAATGACGCTGGTATTGACACATAATACACTGCTAATATTACAAGGACGCTTGCATTGATAGATTATAATACACTGATAATGTTATGAGGACGCTTGCATTGATACATCATAATGCACTGCTAATAGTACAATGACGCTGGGATTGACACATAATACACTGCTAATATTACAAGGACGCTTGCATTGATAGATTATAATACACTGCTAACAGTATGAGAACGCTTGAATTGAGATGTTATGATATAGTGTCAATAATACGACGAGATGTTATTATATTGATAATAGGGCGAGAATGTTTGTTATTAGACACTGCTAATAACACAAGGACACTTATACCGAAAAAAGATGGTCGTAGTGGTGTAGCGTAACCGAAACAGAGATCGTAAACAAAATGTATAATCAAAGTATTCGTTGTGTTTTTCAATATAAATAATGCATTTGGGTAATTATGTGTATATAGTTATGTATATTTAATTGGAATTAATTGTCATTTTGCCTTTAATTCACTGAATGCTATTGGTAATTTATTTTGTATTTGATCGTGTCCAAAATCAAGTTCACTGCGTACCTGACTACACACACACACACACACACACACACACACACACATATATATATATATATATATGTGTGTGTGTGTGTGTGTGTGTACCACGATCAGAGCACACCTCCCCACTGTTCTGTACCCTAAACTGGCTATCCATTCGATCCAGAATCAAACACAAAATTTGTTATTTGTGCTACATTTCTCTGTCAGACTCTAGTCCAACATACCTATCCGACCTCACCCATGTATACACACCACCAAGATATGTACGCTCCTCTTCTGACAATCGTATACTCATTATTCCCACTATGAAAACAAAGTCATATGGACAGCGTTCTTTTGCATTCCAGGGCCCAGCAACGTGGAATGAATTGCCCACTGAACTTAGACACAAAGACACAGTGATCCCATTCAAGAGTGCTCTCAAAACTCACTTATTTTGACTGCAAGAACAAACTTAAAGACCTAATAATGTTTCCTACCTTAAATATTCTCAGCATGGTTTTTTATGTTTTCTAATTTCATGGTGTTTGTTTTTGTAATCATATCATTATATGTTTTTTTTTATCTTGTATGTGTTGTATAATGTTGTAAAGTGCTTAGAGCTTCTAAAGATTAGGCACTATTCAAAGTCCTCATTATTATTATTATTATATATATATATATATATATATATATATATATATATATATATATATATATATATATATATATATATATATATATATATATATATATATATATATATATATATATATGTGTGTGTGTGTGTGTGTGTGTGTGTGTGTGTGTTTTCGTGTTTGTGCGCACTAATTATTACGTTCGCTGCATTTATTCTAACATGGATTCTTGAACTAACATAAATAACATAAGGGCTTTGTTACAATCATTATAAAAAAGATTTTCATAAATGCTTTCTGTGATATGTTCAATATAGGACAGAAGGCAAAAAGGAGGCATGCAATTTTTAAAGAAACAAATCTATGTGTCAAAGTTAGACAAAAGTAAATATATACACACTTAACGTCAGAACAGAAAGCTATTATTGAACGTAAGTTTGCCAGAGAGCAATAAAACGGTAACTTAGCCAACATTTCACGTTTCACTTATAATTTATTAACCTTTTCAAAAGATTATGGATTATCTTGTTCTTGCTGTTGATAATTTTGTTTTAACACCGTTTCTCAGAGTAAGATAGGTTATACATAACTGTTGCAGGAAATACCCTTGAAAACCCCGCTAAGAACAACCGACCCATGAGAAGCTACTGGCAAGATTTCTCACATGCCGACATTGGGAACCCAAGACTCGAGCTCAGGCGGAGATAAAGGAAACGGCAGTTCTACGTAAAGGTGAGCCATTCAGACTACTCAGACATCTGGGCCCATTCTATTATCTATCAAAAGAAAAATAACAAGTCTTCGAATTCAGGTAGGACATTACATCGCTACATAAAGCAAAGAAGATGATGACCAGATGTAGATGAATCAAGCGAACCTCAATGTAGAGTCTGATTCATCTGTAACATACAAAATCTCTCTCTCTCTCTCTCTCTCTCTCTCTCTCTCTCTCTCTCTCTCTCTCTCTCTCTCTTCAGTATGTGGTGCCACTGTCAAAGTGAGTTAGCCAGGCACTAAATCTTTCAGATGCCTTTGGGTGGTTGGTAAATCCTTCTTATTTGTTTAATTGGTATCGATATGCTAGCTTTATTAATAGGTATCATAATGTACGGTTTCTAGTTCCGTCTAGAAAGTCGATTTGTAGCAATGCTTTTCTTTTAAAATAACATATTATTAGATTGAACTTAGAGATATTAATATATACGTAAAAGCACTTGGACCACAGGGGTTAAAGCTATTTGCAAACGATTATAAATCCTCGCCTAAAAACGAACTTCCATGCTTATCAAAGCCTTCACGAATCAGCCAATTTGCATAATTTGAGATGCGTTTGTTCACCAGACTGGCAGTCTCTTATTTACGGCGTTTTACCCAGCTGTTACTATATATGTTTTCTCTGAAATATAAACTTTTTTCCCTCTCTCGGAAAAACAAGTCTGTGCTCGAATAAATTATCTTAAGTAGATATATATTCATAGTTTATAAAAGTACTTATCTAAGTAAAACAAGATCCATGAAGAGACGTTATTTCAACTTTTTAACAATAAGTACATGGAAGACTATATAATAATAGAGTGTGATGCGCGGTGGGAGTGGACAGGTATTGACGATGGAGATGGGATGGGGTATTTTCTTCTCAATATATTTCATTACATAGGTGGAGGCCTTGCGTTGAATCTTCCTTTTACGCCTACGTATTACATTTGGAACATTGAGGATATGAATTGAAAGAACTTATCGTACGTTTCAAAGTAAACTCTTGCTGTACTAATATAAGTATGCTATGCTAGTGCAAGTATACAATAAGTATGCTCTTACCAGACTATTATAATTGAAATTAATATATGCTGTAAATATACAAAATTTATGTTCTTACCAGATTATTATAATTGTACTATATGCTGAAAATAAACAAAAGGTATGCTTTTAACAGACTATTATTATTGTAATATATGCTGCAAGTATACTTTAGTATGCTCTTACCAGACTATTATAATTGTAATATATGCTGCAAATATACAATATGTATGTTCTTACCAGACTATTATAATTGTACTATATGCTGCAAATAAACAATAAGTATGCTTTTAACAGACTATTATAATTGTAATATATGCTGCAAGTATACTTTAGTATGCTCTTACCAGACAATTATAATTGTACTATATGCTGCAAGTATACAATAAGACTACTCTTACCAGACTATTATAATTGTACTATATGCTGCAAATAAACAATAAGTATGCTTTTAACAGACAATTATAATTGTAATATATGCTGCAAGTATACAGTAATTATGCTCTTACCAGACAATTATAATTGTACTATATGCTGCAAGTATACAATAAGTATGCTCTTACCAGACAATTATAATTGTACTATATGCTGCAAGTATACAATATTTATAATGTTACCATACTATTATAAGTATGCTCTATCGGTAAATATAAAATACATATGATATTGTTATACTGTACAAGTATAATTTTACCATACTGCTAAAAGTATACTATAGGTTTCCATTCTAGTATAAGTGTGCTATAATATACCATACTACTATATGTATACTATGACGCAACATACTACTTTGATGAATAAAGCTACCATATGTCTATCAATATCTACCATACTACAATATGTCTGCTACGACGTATCATATTACAATGTGTCTGCCATGACGTGCCATGCTACCCTATGTCTACTATGACATACCAATCTACCATATGTCTATAATGGCATAAATACTACTATATGTCTAATTTAACCTACCTTACTACTACATGTGTCTATGACATACAATACTACAATATGTCTACTGTGACGTATCAAGCTACTATATGTATACCATGACATAAATACTACTCTTTGTCTTCTATGAGGTACCTTACTACTATATGTTTCTATGACAGAAAATGCTACTATAAGTCTGCTATGACGTGCCTTACAACTATATATCTCCATGACGTGCATACTACAATATGGTTACTATGACGTACCATATTACTATGATGTGCCAAGCTACCATATGTCTACCAATACCTACCATACTACTATATGTCTGCTATGACGTACCATATAACTATATGTCTGCTATGACGTACCACGCTACCATATGTCTGCTATGACGTAACATATTACTTTATGTCTACTATGACGTACCAAGCTACCATATATCTACCGTGACATAAATACCACTGTATATCTGTCTGCTTCGATGTACCATACTTATTGGTTACGGCAAATGTATGGAAAAATATGAACGAGATTTTTGGATGGAATACTACATGACCTTGGGAGTGAAATATATCCATCCGGCAAAACGAGTTCATATTTTCTCATACAAATGCAGGAACTTTTATTATATGCTCATTTTATTATTTTACCTGGGCCCCGAGTGGCCGAGTGGTCTAAAGCGCTCTCCGTTACGGATCACTGCCATCTCACCTCTGTCTGCGTAGGTTCGAGTCTCGGATTCGGCCAATGTGGGTATGTGAGAAAGCTTGCCAGTAGCTTCTCGAGGGTCGGTGGTTCTTTCCGGGGATTTCCTGGGTTCTTCCTCCAGCATTAATACTGGCCGCCATGTATAGCCTATCTTGTGCTGAAAAATGGCGTTAAACCCTTCAACAACAACAATTATTATTTTACCTAATTCTTAATTATGTAAACAAAAATACCCTAAAAAAAACCAGTGTAAATGAATGTATGCCGTATTCCAGACTTAATACACAAGCACAGATATATCATTACAGAACACAACATTATTACTGCGCACATAACTCAGCCCAAATAAATTTGAACTTAGTCGTGCGCTCGACATAACCTTCGAAAGAAAATGGCGTGTCTAGTTAAAATTGAAACTTGGAGTCATATTTTGAAAAAATGCGCATTGCCAAATAATTTCCATTTGATCTGGAATGAATAGATTTTGGGTTTGTTTCTTTCGATTCTACGAAATTTCGTAAATTATGGACCGGATTAATATGTGACAATCCCACATGAAATGCATCGGATTGAAGAAGCGAGGGAGAAGCGTGTTGACATCTGCTTATGTGTTTCTGTTTCTGTCATTGAATGTTTGAAATCATAATGTTAGAAAAATATGAAGTCTTTCAGTTGCAATTATCAACTAGACGCTATGGAATGTAATGCTTATTTCATTTTGAGTACAGTAAGGAGGATGTAATTGAACTTATATCCGAAATTACAGTACAATTTCGAAATGTGTAATCAAGATTGAAAACCTAGGACATGGTTCATGTAGTTCGGATTTGCAGAACTAAGAAAGTACATTTTGAGGAAATTCAGGATGTAAAACTGTAAGTATATTTTTGGCCATTCTTATTACCAGCTAAAGAAGACAGATTATGCCTTGTCACTTGTATGTTATTTGTAAACACCCTTTCTTGCTTCTGTTGTATAGCTAGCCTAAATACGAAACACTGTATCAAAAAAGTTAACGTGGAGTGTGCCAAAGCAACTAGTATGTGGCAGTTCACGAAACATCTGATTTACTTAATTCAGAAACAAATCGAATCAACCAAAACGTAAAGCGCCTACTACGCTAGTGTACATGATCTACTATGAAATACATATTACTATATGTCTACTGTGACGTACCATGCTACTGCATGTCTAATATGACATACCAAGCTACCATATATCTACATAACATAAAATACTACTGTCTACTATGACGTTCATATTACTATATGTCTAATATGACGTATATAGTATTATTATATGCTCATTTATTTCTCCGTTAACTTTACATTATAGAATATTGTATGATATTGGCCACCTTCGTATTGCACCCACGCGCAGGACACGTGTCCCCAGTAGTGTATTAGGAACTACTTTGTAAACAAATCATGTACATTCGCACAGTAGGCGCAATGCGTTTTGGTTGACTAAATTTGTTTCTGAATGAACTAAAGCAGATGTTTCGTGGACTGCAACATACCAATTGTTTTGCTACATTCCACGTTAACTTTTTGATACATTGTTTCAGATTTTGCGATAGACACCAGATTTCATAAAATTGCTTGGTACCTACAAACAACATGCAAGCTATAAAGGCATAAATTGTTTCCTTTAGCTGGTAACAAGAATGGCAAAAAAATATACTGACAGTTTTACATTCTGAATTTCCTGAAAATGTACTTTCTTAGTTCTGCAAATCCGAATTACATGAGCCATGTCATGAGTTCTCAAGCTTGATTACACATTTCGAAATTGTACGGTAATTTCGACTATATTCCAGGTGCAATTACATCTTCCTTACTGTTCTCAAAATGAAATAAACATTAAATTCCATAGCGTCTGTTTGATAATTGCAATTGAAAGACTTCATATTTTTCCCACATTATGATTTCAGATAGTCAATGACAGAACAAACACACTTGCCGATGTAAACACGATTCTCCCGCGTCGCTTCAGTCTGATGTATTTCATGTACAATTTGCACAGATGAATCCAGTCCAAAATCACAAACTTTCGTCGAATCGAAAGAAAATACCAAAATCTATTCATTCCAGATCAATGGAAAAGTTGTTGTAATGCACATTCATTCACAATATGACTGCAAATTTCAATTTTAACTAGACACGCCATTTTCTTTCGAAAGTTATGTCGAGCGCGCGACGAAGTTTAAATTTATTTGAGCGGAGTTATGTGCACATTAATAATGTTGTTGTGTAATGATAAATCTGCGCTTGTGTATTTAGTTTGGAATACGTCGTACATTCATTTACGTTGTTTCTTATAGTGCATTTTGTTTATATAATTAAGCCTTAGGTAGAATAAGAAAATGAGCATATAATAAAAAGGTTACTGCATTTGTATGGGAAAATATGAACTCGTTTTTTTCGGATGGATATACTGCACACCCAAGGTCGTGAAGTATTCCATCCGAAAAACTCGTTCATATTTTCCCATACAAATGCAGCAACCTATAACTATATGTATACTATGACGTACCATATTAATATTTGTGTCTATAACGTACATACTATATATAATAGTATGACGCACCTCACGACAATGTCTACTATGACGTACCATATTATTATGTATAATATGATGTACCATGCTTCTATAAATTTACCACGACATACAATACTACTATGTCTGCAATGATGTACCATGTTACCATAAATTTACCATGACATACAATATTACGATAAGTCTACTATGACGTCCCATGCTACTTGCAACGTAAGTGTGATGGATTTTTTATAAGTATTATGGATGTATAAAAGGTGTGAATGGATGTATTATAAGTATGATGGATGTATAAAAAGTGTGATGGATGTATTATAAGTATGATGGATGTATTAAAAGTGTGAATGGATGTATTATATGTGTGATAGCTGTATTAGAAGTGTAATGGATATTTTATAAGTATGATGGATGTATAAAAGGTGTGAATGGATGTATTATAAGTATGATGGATGTATAAAAAGTGTGATGGATGTATTATAAGTATGATGGATGTATTAAAAGTGTGAATGGATGTATTATATGTGTGATAGCTGTATTAGAAGTGTAATGGATATTTTATAAGTATGATGGATGTATAAAAAGTGTGATGGATGTATTATATGTATGCTGGATGTATAAAAAGTGTGATGGATGTATTATAAGTGGGATGGCTGTATTAAAAGTATGATGGGTGTAGTGTATGTATGATTGGTGTATTATAAGTATGCTAGAAGTATCATAAGTATGATGGATGCATTATTAGTGTTTATTATTGTATTATAAGTATGATAGATGTATTATAATTGTGATGGATGAATTATAAGTGTGATGGATGTATTATGGATGTGATGGATAAATTACAAGTGTGCTGGATGAATTATAAAAGTGATGGATGTGATGTAAGCATGATGGATGTATTATAAGTATGACGGATCTATTATAAGTGTGATAGATGTGTTATAGGTGTGCTGTGTGTATTATAAGTGTAATGGATGTATTATAAGTGTAATGGGTGTATTAAAAGTGTGATACATGTATTATAAGTGTGATGGATGTATTATAAGTGTGATGGGTGTATTATAAGTGTGATGGATGTATTATAAGTGTGATGGATGTATTATAAGTGTGCTGAAACTATTACAAGTATAATGGATGTATTATAAGTGTGATGGGTATATTATAAGTGTGATGGATGTATTATATGTGTGATGGATGTATTATAAGTGTGATGGGTGTATTATAAGTGTGATGGATGTATTATAAATGTGATGGATGTATTATATGTGTGCTAATTGTATTGTACATGTTATGGATGCATTATAAGTGTGCTGGATCTATTATAATTATAATGGATGTATTATAAGTGTGATGGGTGTATTATAAGTGTGATACATGTATTATATGTGTGATGGATGTATTATAAATGTGATGGATGTATTATATGTGTGCTAATTGTATTGTACATGTTATGGATGCATTATAAGTGTGCTGGATCTATTATAATTATAATGGATGTATTATAAGTATGCTGGATGTATTATAAGTATGCTGGAGGCTGGATGTTATATACGTGTACTGGACATTTTATGAGTATGCTTGTTGCATTATAAGTGTGCTGCTGTTTTATAAGGGCGATGGATGTTATATAAGAGTAATGGATGTTTTTATAAATATGACGGATGTATTATAATTATGATGGGTGTATTATAATTATGATGGATATATTTTAAGTAAGATGGGTGTATTATAAATATGTTGGATATATTATGAGTATGATGTGTGTATTTTAAGTGTGATGGATGTATTATAAGTATGATAGATTTATTATAAGTATGATGGATGTATTATAAGTGTGATGGCTGTATAACAATTGTGCTGGAGTTTGTATAAGTGTGATGGATGTATTGTAAGTATGATGTGCATAAGTGTGATGGATGTATTATAAGCATGATAGATTTATTTTAAGTATGATGGATGTATTATAATTATGATGGATGTATTATAGGTAAGATGGACGTATTGTAAGTATGATGTGTGTGTTATAAGTATGAAGGATGTATTATAAGTGTAATCGATGTTTTATAAGTATGATGGATGTATTGTAAGTATGATGTGTGTATTATAAGTATGATGGATGTATTGTAAGTATGATGGATGTATTGTAAGTATGATCGATGTATTTTAAGTATGATGGGTGTATTATAAGTATGATGAATGCATTATAAGTGTGATGGCTATATAATAAGTGTGCTGGATTTTTTTATAAGTGTGATGGATGTATTATAAGTATGAAGGATGTATTGTAAGTATGATCGATGTATTTTAAGTATGATGGATGGTGCGTATGAATAAGTATGTTGGATATATTATAAGTGTGATGGATATATTATAAGTGTGATGTAAAGATTGAATTATGTTCGAAGAGACCGGTCTTCACTGTAAAGATGCGCTAACCTGGAGATCATAAAACGTGTGAGTTTTTGCTTGAGATTTTATTTAATCTCATCACGTTAGAATTTACTTCTGATATGTCAAATTTTGACTGGCTTAACATTATAATTCAATAATTAACTCAGTCTCATATGCTTTCCAGGTCTGTTCTCTATCACATTAATGTTACAAATGACTGCTCTCTGTCAATGTTTATAAGCAACAGTCACGGCTGCATCAAAGTAGTCTGCCATGTTTGTCATGTTTTTTAGGAAAATATTTTTTAAAAAATATATTCAAATGTGAATTTGTATGCAGATGCATACTATAAAATAGGTATGTGCCAAAAGTTACCCTTTGACCTTTGATCTCCGTGAACCTGATCTGTTCTATCCTTTTTCAAGCTGAAAAATGTAGTAGTGACATCTCAGGAATAATTGTGGCAAATTTCATGTTCCTGTCTTTCAATATAACATTGGCTGCTATGCTGAGCAACTGCAAAGTGCATTAATAAAAATGCTCACTGTCATGCAGTCGGTTGGGGGGGGGGGGGGGGGCTCTTGGCCTATGTGGGACTTTGCTATTAATGAATACTCTTCAGAGAGGAAAACATGATAATTATTTAAAAGGATTGTTTTGATGTTTGCGACATAAATGTTTCGACTATACAATCAAAATTAGATCATACAATAATAATACATAAGTGGCCTTTATGATGGCGATCTACATATATTATGACCTTCAAGAGAGTGACAGGTGTAATGCGAAGTGGTTTTGGGGAGACAATGTTGGGATACCTCTGTGTCACTTTCACGTACTGTGGATGCAATTGCTTTGAATAGTGTGGTTATGGAAACTGTACATGATCTAAGCACACGGTTAAAGAAAATAACAGTGTACATGTGCCCAACAAAATCAGCCTGAATTAGTCATATTACCAATGTGGCATATGCATATTGCCCTCACAACAGTACTGAAGAAACACCCATTTTGAGAGTAGCTAGCTACCTTCTTTCTGCTTTGGATAGTGGAAAGGTTACAGTCCTCACCATCATAAACAATCACAATAGAACATGACAAACAAATTCACCGTCTCCAGCGTGTATTTGGTATTCACGATACAGCCATACTATGGCTTAAGTCCTACTTAGTCAACAGGACATAATTTGTGTCCGTAAATGGAAAACATTCCAGTCCAGTCGATCTTTGTTTTGGTGTTTCACAAGGCTCTGTTCTAAGCTTCAATCTTTTCGCCCTACACTATCAGCCACTCTCAAATGAGTGTCTCAGATCAACATCCGTTGTCTCACCAATACCATCCAAAGCTTATAGAGGTGCTTTTCCATAGATGACATTTAACAAGCTGCTGATGAATAGCGATAAAACTGAAGCCATCCTGATTACGACGCAAAGACTTTATCATTCGCATCCTTTACCTCAAACAATCAGCATCGCCAATACTAACATTAAATTTGAAAAATCATTGCGAAACCTAGGTATCACTCTTTACAGTACGCTCTCATTACACTAACATGTAATGAACATATACAAGGATGAATATCTGGATCTGAGACGAATTAGTTCCATTCGCGATTTTCCTTTCGGTTTATGCCACTAAAACACCTGTGTGCTCCTTTGTACTTTCAAGACTGGGCTATTGTTAATTCGCTTTTATCGGGTTCGTCATGTTCTACAGAACCTTGAAAAGTTAAAAACATGGCTGCTAGGATGATAATTACAGTACGAAGAACGGAGCAAACACGCAACTTACATGCTCTGTAAACTGGATACTTGTTCGATACAGAACCTAGCACAAATTCTGTTTACTATCTGACCCCACCGATGTGTTCTTCCCAGCTCGAAACTTACGCTGGTCTTTCGACACTCGTATTAAACTTGTTTCCACTGTTAACACGTAATCATACGGAGAACGTTCTTTTGTGTACCAGTGCTCAGCTACATGGAATGAATTACCCATCGATCTTTGATACAAGGACACTATGTTCTCATTGAAGATTCAGAGTGCTATTAAAACAAGCCTATTGCAACTATAAAAACAGACATGAAGACTTAATAATGTTTATTTTCTTAATTACTGATAGCACATTTTTGTTATGCAATTACACGCTGTTTGCTATGTAAATGTTTTTGCATTTTTTTAAGGTAGACTCGCTTACAAGCGTCAAATTCCAATTTTGCATTCATTGCAGTGTAAATATTCTTGTTTTGGTAAAATTTAAGGGACAGACATAATTAATTTTAATGACAGGAGTAATATATAATCCCCAAGAAAGTCTACACACATGAAGCGGAGCATGTGATCAAGAGACAACATATCCCGCTAAGGTCAAATATATTCCCAAACATCATAATGAAAGTAGAAGACAACGGTTTTAGTGTTATTTACTTATGGGGAAAGGAAATTGGGGAAAGCTGGGATTTGGGGAAAAAGGTTCTAGTAAACCCCCACAACAAAAAAAGAAACCTGACAAAGATATATCATTGCTCTCATTTATATAAGTATGAGACTAATTATATCCATTATATCAGTTGAAAAAATATCATAAGTAAAAGAAAGAAGTACCCAAGTTCGAAATATAATCCTAAACGCCACAGCCGGAAAAATAAACGATCGCTCCCTAATACCACCAATATCTCCCAATACTGACACGGCAAGCCAACGTTGGAATTCATTTTCGATGGATTTTATTCCTCGAACTTAGATTTAGACAAGCAACTTCCCAGGCATATTGAAACAAGTTATCAATGAATTGCATTACAAACAAAGATATATGTAGTGTATGACACAAACAACACATGTATGCGAAATATTTTCAAGCAGGCAGTAGTGAAAGCTCACTTTATATTTATTTTTAAATTTATATTAAATATTTTGAAATAGCATGGATAGTTTAAGTATATCTATGATTTTCTTTCTTTTAAAATGTAGAAAGATATTGTACACGTTTCACAAATGAAACAACTATTGTTAACTTGTAACTAATGTACACAACTTTTGTACTCTAATCACTAATGAACAAAACTATTGTACGCTTGTCACTAATGTACAAGCAATATTGTACGTTTATCACCAATGTACAAAACCATTGTACGCTTGTCACTAATGTACAAAATTATTGTACACTCATCACTAATGAACAAAACTATTGTACGCTTTCCACTAATGTACAACACTATTGTACGTTTATAACTAATGAACAAAACTATTGTACGCTTGTCACTAATGTACAGCACTATTGTACCTTTATTACTAATGTACAAAACTATTGTACACTTGTCGCTAATGTTCAAAACTATTGTACGCTTGTCACTAATGTACAAAATTATTGTACGCTTGTCACTAATGTACATAACTATTGTACGTTTATCACTAACGTACAAAACTATTATACACTTGTCACTAATGTACAGCACTATTGTACGTTTATCACTAATGTACAAAACTATTGTACACTTGTCACTAATGTACAAAATTATTGTACGCTTGTCACTAATGTACACAAATATTGTACGCTCATCACTAATGAACAAAACTATTGAACGCTTGTTACTAATATACAGAACGATTGTACACATCTTTTAAATCAGCATTGGATTTGTGAGATACTACCGTTAAGTTTCCTTGAAAACTTAAGTGAAGATTACAACAAGATACTGATGGGTGGGGAGGGGGAAACTGGCGATAATCCATGTATGGAGACACATACCTCAATAATATTTTGTACTTGTTATAAAACTTTGCTTTTGAAACGTTACGAAACTCCTTTGAGATCAAGCTCTTTAGAATTGTAAGACTAGACGTAGTCTAAATCTTCAGGGCATTTCTAGTTCATATGAAAGCGTTTTCACGTCTACATAACCTATGGACGATCTTACTGGTATTCGTCAACACACTCAATAAGTCATCTTGAATATTAAAACAAGTTGTATCAACCGAATGACCAATTATAAAGAAACAAGAGATATATTTAACTCAACCATTTTTTCAGGTTTATATATCTATGTTATAAATAAAGACACATAAGCACACTAAACGGACGAAAAAAGTGTTTTCATTCTGTATGGCATTTACAATATTTGATGCATTACTTATCGCTCGTGGCATACTTTAAATAAGGTGGAAAAGTCACTTTACTAGATTTGTTTTATGTGAAGTAGTACTTATTGATTTTCACATACTTAGAGCAAAGTAGAAAAATCACTTTACCATGTTCGGTTTTAGCTGTCGTTCATTGGCTATTCATTGTTCTTTTCCAACAATCGTCTTGCAAGAAGTATCGTATAACAAAGAAAATTGTTTAAATGCCTGTAAAGATCACTTATAGCATTCAATCGCAAATTATCATAGAATATGGGTCAAATCTAGTTAGGTCTTTACCTTGTTGATTTGTAATTCGGATGTAAGGTAAGTTGCCATTTTATCTGTAATACTGTAGAAAAGTGTCCATCTATCTATCGATCTATCCATCCATCTATCTATCTATTATATATATATATATATATATATATATATATATATATATATATATATATATATATATATATATATATATATATATATATATATATATATATATATGTGTGTGTGTGTGTGTGTGTGTGTGTGTGTGTGTGTGTGTATCATGAATAGGTATATTCATATACACAAAGAGATGTTGATCCGCGAATATATAATGTTATGACACAATAATTAAATCATTTTCGTCCTTTCCATCAACTGTCCCTTGAGAGCGTGCATTCTAGTACAAGTCACTTGTTTGTTTTTTGTTTTTTATTATTGATTCTATTTGGCTACAATAAATATTCTATTGGCATTCTATTGAGAGAAAATATTTGTATTATTGCATGCTATTTAAATCAAGTCTAAAAGAATTCTGCATGATAAATGGACCAGGACACGTCTCATTATGACGAGTCACCACATTATAATCCTTAAGAGGGCGCAGCGATCGATCTTACATATCGTCCTCTCAGACAGAATACAACTATAACATTCGTCGGCCATGTTGGTACTTTGTAGGATTTTATACATTTGTTCCAGCAAGAATTATTGTTACTGTCGTGTTATAAAATTCTAATGACTTTTGTTATTTAAAAGTGGATTGCTTTGAAAATGTTTGCTTTATTTTCTGTGTGTTTTTTTTTTAAATTCTATTTCTTCTCGTTTTTTGGAGTTTGGTATATAGTGATTTGATATATTTTCGTTAAAATCAATTTAATGTCACCACTGACGATATGTTGTTGTCTGTAGATATGCTTTCCCTGTGCATTTTAAACACATTGTATGACCTATGGGTAAAACTTACGATGTAAGAAACGAAAGCATTTGCATCCAATCAAATTAAAAGTTAATTAGACATATAAAAGACTTACTTGCTCTACAATCGAAACTTCCTTGCAGTTTTTCATGGCATGCTAGATACAATCTCGAATGGAAAATGTATTGTCTACTATAATAAATAACAGAGTTGCATGATTTGGTTTTCAACACGCGCAGCTTTCGTTGTGATACCACAGCGTGTGACATTCAGTTTGGCTTGAACTTGATTATTCAATTAGGTTGACCTCAACAAATATGCCCACGTATTTTAAAATTGATTTTGCCGTATGCACATCTCGCGGCATATAACTAATGACCTTCTAAAAGAATGTGGATGCATAGTGATTCGAACAACGTGAATATCTGCCATTTTAAGGTATGTGTAATCAAATTCTAAAACACGACACCCATTACCGAAATAGTCGGCACTAAACGCCTACATATCTTGCACGACTTGTACTTTAGATGGCGTACAATTACTAACTGTGTCGTGAAAAATAGTTTCATGTTAACGAAATAAGATCATTTCACCCATTTTCTTTTTATTACAAATATCGTGAACAACATTAAAAATGTAAAGTGCGTGTACTTTTAATAGCATAATTTTTTCATTAGCATCTTCAATGCACTAGAATACCCAGCCCATCGTCGCTTTCCAATAGTTCTTAACTCCAATTATATGTAATATGTCTGAAAAGATCATGGCATGTTATAAGCAACTTTTGTATGAATTTTTTTTTTAACCAAGCTATGCTTTTGCTTTTCCTTTCAACGTTATGCTTGTGTATGGCACACGTGTGTGTGCCTGTATTTTTTAATAGCCTTAGATATTCATGTTTTGTACGTATTTTTGAACTTTCAAAAGAAAAAATTATGTCCATTTTTAGTTATATCCCATGCTCATCATGTGATTTGGGGGCTGGGTTCGTTTTGTCCAGTCACATGACAGAAAACTCAGTCAATTCATAAAGATTGTAACTATTCGCATATCTAGCTGGCTGTTCGTCAGCTATAAAAAAAAAAAAAAACAACTTACAGATGTGGGAAGTATCAGTAAGATTACCGCTGTGTATCTTCCAGTTTGTCTAAGTTGTTATACTAATATCGGAAAGGGAAGAGGTTATTCCGAATGTATGCGTATCACCTGTAATCAGAACATCGTTAGCCTTTATCACTGTGCGATCGAATAACGTCTGATAAAAATAATGACAATTCTGAACTTCACTCAAGCCCTTCGTTGTTATTATATCACAGTAACTTATCTGGCGTCACAATATTTGGAAGACATGTCTTCACTAATAACAACGTCAGCGATAATTTTAAGCTTTTGAAACCGGATAAGTTTTTCAATTCTTTAATTGCAAGTTGCTGGAATTCATTACAAATGCAGGTGTTTCCTTGATTATTGTTTCTGAGACGTCGAGTTCTACCTTCAACATCTATTATTTTGTACAAATCTGTTCTTTATCCATCAAGCCGTATTTTTTGTCCGCCTTAAACTTTCTAGCTAGGAAATTTAATTACTACGATTACCTTTGGAAAGAGGTAAAGACATTTCGAATGGTCTGCCCATTTGCCCGTTCACAGACTGTTGCTAGGAGTCCACTAGCAATGCTTATTCAGTTATTTGCTGTGCAGTTTACATTCCGAATGATGTGTGTCCAGTCTATGACGTAAGCACACGCCAGTGAAATATAGTTTTATAGGTTACTGCACTTGTATGATACAAATATGAACAATTTGTTCAAAGTAATACTGCATGACTTTGGGAGTGAAATATTTGTCCGAGAAAACGAGTTAATATTTCCCATACAAATGCAGTAATCTTTGTATTATATAATCCGGTAATATCACTGGACCATATTATAGTTCTTAAGTGTTGCCAAAAGTTGAAGAACAATACTGAACCATACCGAGATAGGTAGGTAGAGAGCTCTTGTCCTGACGTTTCGTCCATGAGGACAAAAGCCTTGTGTTCTTGACAATAGCCTTGTATTATTGACAATAGCCTTGTGTTCGAAGATATGATGGTATTAGAGGTGGTTAGACGTAAATGGCCGAATGGCTGCACACGTATCAAATTCATGATCAGACAATCAGAAGTAGTTTTACTGTCGCAAATGGAGGTGTACAAGCGTGAAATTAGCCGAAGGAAGATATATTGCTACAGTAAATCCTCGTTTAACTTCCTCAAATACAAAACTGTTATCTACATCCAGACACACTATACCACATGTTATCCCTATTGTAACACATTATTGTATATGTTATCCCCATCGTAACACTCTATTGCATTTGTAATAACTGTTGTAATACACTAGTGCAACTGTTATACCTACTGTTAACACTAATACAGATCTTTTCAATATTGTAACACTAATGCAACTCTTTTCAATATTGTGGCACGTTATTGCAATTATTATCCCTACTGTAACACTGTGCAACTGTGATCCCTATCGTAACACTATTGTAACTATTATCCGTATCGTTATACACTATTGAAACTGTGATCCACATTGTAACACTAATGCAATTCTTACCAATATTGTGACACGTTGTTGTAATTCTTATCCCTATTGTAACACTGTTGCAACTTTAGTCGAAAAATAGCAATGCCTTCGATTCTCAATTACATCACGACGCAGAAATTGCATGACCTTCCAACTGTTTTGTGGATCTATAGCAAGTTCTTCACTGAGGATAGAGTTTTTACCTACCTAACTTTCGTCGTGTTTATAAGATATTGACTAAACTTTTAGTTCAAGGCCTAACCTTGTTTACGAGCTAACATTGTTGTGGAAGAGACATTGCTTACAAATCGGTGGAATTGTCTATGGAAAGTTTCTTTTGCTGAGCAATCTATTGCGACATAAGTCAAGTGAAATATGTATATAAAGGAAATTGGTACACACTTGTTCATTCCTGTTTAATATCAGTCCTTTAGAATCTATGATCAGAGTTTATACTTGTATACAGATAAAATGATCAGTAACGTTTTGGATCAAAACGCTGCTTTTTGGATTAATGAGATGATTGAAATGTATTCGGAACATTCTGCATTTTTTGGACCTGCAATAGAACATTTATGATTATTTGGAATTAAATCCTCAATACTTTTTTTTAAATTTATTTTAATTTTCACTTTGTATTCTAGGCAAATAAATTACGTTCCTTCTATTTAAGTTGTTTGTTTCAATTCTTTTCTATTACCAAGTTTACGACCATTGAGTCATAACACATTGGCGTCAAGATCTCAGACCACTATCGAAGAGTTTGCTGCGATTTTGACGTCCGACCAATCAGAACTTGCATTACATCCGATGGTATGTATGCCTAAAAATAAAATATTATGTTGTTGCTATTAATAGAGTGCATGTCTTTGAAGTAGGCCAACATATTGGTTTTAATCGATCGAAAACATGTGAAAATTTAAACAACGGTTGACGTTGAGAATATCGCCGTTTTTGCTGTCGTTACCACCATCATCATCACCACCATCATCATCATCATCATCATCATCATCATCATCATCATAATAATAACTACCACAACTACTACTTCCTATAGACAATCCGTAGTCCAGTATATAAACTCTATATCTTTAGAGTTCTAATTTTCATTCCGGTACTTGTGAAATTTGATACCTACTATCTGAACGTGCGACAGACCATGCAGCACGAATTCATTAATTCAAAACTTGCTAACACATGAATTAAGTTCTCTCTAAATAGAGTTCGTTATTTGACACTTCCGTTACTTAGCTGTCCGATGAGACTATTTTAGGTATTTCAATAGCATATCAAATTTACTTTTATTTGTGTCGTTCTTGGAGTAAAAATGTTGACACTGTTTTGAAAAATTATACATATAATCCCCTAAAAAAAAAAATTTCAAGAAGTGAAGAATGCAACACTATAACTATAGTTGGTAAGTAGTGCTTGACGGCACTTCGGGGCAATACTGGCTATAAAGCCAATCAAACGTTCATGTCTAAAATTGAAAAGATGAAATATTGAATAAAATAAACGATAAGAAGAAAAATCCATTCAAACAAAATGACGTGTGTGTGTGTGTGTGTGTGTGTGTGTGTGTGTGTGTGTCAAATCAAGTAAGTTATCCGTTTACTATATCATTTGAATGTAAAGTTGAAGAGATATATTTGTAGTAAATACACAATAGCTGGATAACAATTCCTCCGTTATTATGAACGATCTTTTATCAGTTTTTAATACATCAGTTATAGATAGCTAATTATTTAAGGTCAAAAGATATTTTTTCAAATGATGTGATAATAATCTTTTTATATAATTTAGTGCTTTTATTCAATAAAGCGTTTAAACGGATACAGTCAGTCACACTCGATTATCCAATACGCGATGTACTTTGGGACGACTTTACATTATAAGAACCTCAAGAAATGGAAGAATACTTTTAGAGGCGGACGGAATTGTCACAGGAGTAAATTAAGTTCCCATTTCTGATCTGTTGCTTATGGATGTATTCTGGAACAAATTCGAATTTAGACAAAAAAGAACCAACATATTGTAGCACTTTAAAATAAAATTATGAAAGAAACGAATCACGAAAGACTACATGCGTATCTAGAAGATAAAATGCCTAACCAGCCGCGTAACATTTTTGGGCGTTTTCCTCGTAATAGTACAATTATACAGACGATCATGTACACTCATTTGTACTATTTATCATGGGAGGGGGGCCGAGTGGCCGAATGGTCTAAGCGCTCTTCGTTACGAATCACTGCCATCTCACCTCTGTCTGCGTTGGTTCGAGTCTCGGATTCGGCCAATGTGGGTATATGAGAAAGCTTGCCAGTAGCTTCTCGTGGGTCGGTGGTTCTTCCCGGGGTTTTCCCGGGTTCCTTCTCCATCATTATTACCGGCTGCCAAGCATAGCATATCGTGTGCTGAAAAATGGCGTTAAACCCAACAACAACAACAACAACTATTTATCATTCCTTCCATTCAAAATTAAGGACTGGAATTCGATAGCGATTGAAATAAAGAAAAGTTAGCCTATTATAAATGTATGATGATTTTAAACTGGATATTCTTCTAACTATAATTCCAGAATATGTTTTCATGTAAAGAAAATACATACACGCACACATGCACACACACGCACACACACACAGACACACACACATATATATATATATATATATATATATATATATATATATATATATATATATATATATATATATAGAGAGAGAGAGAGAGAGAGAGAGAGAGAGAGAGAGAGAGAGAAATTGATAGACAGACAGACAGATAGATAGATAGACAGATATCCTCTGTTCAAGATAAACATAACAAACAGAAAAATCGAGGATATAGTTTTCTAATACAATGTAAAAAATGTTGCTTGTCAGTTCTCGATATCTTTCATTTCTGTACAACTAATCAACATACCAACTTAAATTATGTTGATTTATATTAATTAAGTGTCAGTCAATATCTTAGTATAATCTAGTATCGCAGTACCATCATGTATACGTGTATACTAGTGTACAGTAATCTTATGTATACATGTTTAAAGTAGCCTTATGTATACATGTGTACGGTAACCTTATGTATACGTATGTACAGTAATCTTACTCACAAGATGGCAATAACTCTTGCTTCAGTATATTATATTTGCTTGATAATAATCCCTTTACCCTACTCCCTAATCATATTTCTTGCGATGCGTTTCCCTATGAATTCTATTTTGTATCCCTAATGTGCCAAATATGATTTCTATGTTGTATCCGTAATGAGCCAAATAGGACTTCTATCTTGTATCCCTAATGTGCCAAATATGACTTCTATTTTGTATCCAAGTCTGCCAAATGACAATGTTATATCCATAATGTGCCAAATGTGACTTCTATTTTGTATCCCAAGTCTGCCAAATGACAATGTTGTATCCATAATGAGCAAAATATGACTTCGATGATGTATCCCGAATGTCCCAAATACGCTTCAATGTTTTATCCATAATGTGCAAATATGACGTTTATGTTGCTTCCGTAATCTGCCAAATATGTCTTCCATGCTGTATTCCTAATGTCTCAAATAATACTTCAGTGGTATATATCTAATGTGTCAATTTTGTAATGTAAGAATATTTCTGTTTATAAATGGTTTTATATAAGTGCGTTTAGCTCTTGTTTCGAAATACAGTGATCATAACACACACATTGTATTCTTTGATGTGTTTGAAATAAATATGGTTGAAAAAGGTAAACTCGATCTTTATTTAAACGAATGTAGAAATCAAGATGGGAAAATTTCAAACACTGTATTGTGTCAGGAAAGATTTATTTTCAAATGGTAATAACTTACATACACCAATACTTCACTAACAGGAAACAATATATTGTATTGTATTGCTGATCTCTTATGCTATACGACTTGGAAACGTTTTGCCTTCGTGATGCTCTGTCATTATACAATCCGCGATGGCCGAAATTGGTTAGGTATAATTCCCAAATGAGGACGGTTTTTTTTACCCAAAATTTTATATATTTTGCAACAAATGTTTCAGGATTTTTTTTTTATATACCCCAAAAGTGATACTTCAGCAATAATTTTAGTTACGATAAGCGTGAACATTTTTATTAAGTTCAATCACTATTTATATGATTAGGTTTCTCAACTTTTCGTCACGAAATGTACTAAAGGTCTTATAGGAGTAACTTCACAGTTTTCTCGTGCACGAATCAGAACATAAAACGTGGATGTTTTATAAAGATACATTACCGAGGTAACGGTCTGAGTTTGTACGCACGAAAAGTTACTAATTCTACCAAAAAAAGTTAGAAAACTACAATATTCGTTTTGATGATCATCGCAAAATGTCTGAAAATGTGTGCACACTTTCTGATAATTCCTACTGGGGCAAACCTATCTTTAAACGTTTACATATGTGCCCCTACCCCACTCCAGCGCGAAATAACCTGATATTTGTTTTAAAGTTAGATGGTTACAAGTATATTCTGGGAACGCTTAAAATGGGGGAACTGTCAGGAACTTCGCCCTTTGTGTCCCCTTTGGGAGAGGGGCCTGTCCCACAGACCACTCGAATAACTGTTTGCGCTGACTCAAAACGATATTGAAAGATCGGTCCAGTGCGTCACTAGGTGTGGTGCGGGGGATGCGAACCGCACCCGGTGACACCATCAGAGGGGGTGACACCAAAATGATATTACTAAAAGGATTCTGTATAATCTGTTACGGAAGGAGGTCCGTGGGGTGACACCATGAGTTACCGCCCTAGGTGACACCAACCCTACTCACGCCTTTGGATCTGTACCTGATATGTACACAATACATTTCTTAGAAATCAAGTTTCCGCGTGGGACCACTCATTATACGACATCCTTTTTTTTTTTCTTTTTTTTTCTTTTTTTTGTATCTGCTTCGTGTGGATAAATTACCCTTTTTCTTCTCTATTTAAAACCAAATGCTTTTAAATTTATTAATAATGAGATTTAAACAACTACGAGTTTACGTTGATAATAACGCAGCTGGGGTGGTCGGTATCATCCGTTTCCAAAGGTAGTTCAGACACGCATCCGGGTTTAAGCATATCAATATCAACAGCTTCAAAGTCGTAAATGTTATCTTAACATTGATACACTATGGCACAATTCACCAGCATGATCGCATTATGACCAGACTTGTTCGTAAGAGATCTGTTACAAGATTAAATCTCTGTCAAATAAAGGTATGTACTTTTACTGTTTGATGAGCTAATTAAAGGGTATGCATAGGGACTAACTGACTGGGTTGTTTTTCACTGAAGTTAGACTGGTTTGTGTTATTTCCACATTAAACATCTAAATACATTTTTGGAAGTATTGAGTTCAATTATTTCAAAGAATACATATAAGAATAGTGTATCAGCATTTAGATAATACATATACCAGAAAGAAGATTTTTAAATACGACCAAACAAAATATAAATACTATAATAAGACCCAGTAGAGTTCGATTACTTCAGTTGGGTAAGCCTTTATCTTATTCCTTGAGAAAGTCTTGAATTCAGCAAAACTTTGACGTCACAAATGATATGAGGCTACAAAGAAATTCATCTTACAACATTCTTTTTCATTGCTATAAATTTTACAATTGTTTGCACTGAAGTGTAAAGTAGAATATTGTTTCAATAATAAATATTTACAATAGTCAACGCGTACGGCGCGTCTAGCGCGGGAGCCTCGATTTTGATTCCTTTAAGCTAGGTGTGTGTGTGTGTTTCTTTTCCCTCCCGCGGACCCTTTTTTGGCTTTTCATTGCCCCAGGCTATTCAGTGCTTCAAGCAATAAAAACATCGTCGTTTCCTTCTGATGGGAGTTGAATACCTTCGACTACCTGAAATAAGACATGAAGCAGTCGTTCCGATGCTTCTCTGTTAAAGAGCGTGTGTGTGATTTGGATTTTTAACGTAGCTTTAACAATTGTTCAGTCATATCGCTACGATATCTGCAGTGTGACAGTTTATAGTGATGTCTAGCACTGGGGCATCGTGTCGCACACATGTAGCGCGATGTCCCACCCGGTCACATTATCCTAACACCTGCCGACCAGTCCTAACACTAACCTCTTAATGCTGGGCGCCGAGCGAGGCAGCTGTTAGTACCATTTTTGTAAGTCTTTGATATGATTCGGCCGGGGATAGAACCCACGGCCTCCCGCATCCGAGGCGGAAGCTCAAACCATTAGGCCACCGGAGCGGTTCTATTAAGGAGTTTTTCGTGGGCAAAAATCCGGATAGATTTGCTGAGAATATATCACAGATCAGCATAGAAAATAACATTCAACACCGTGGCGACACTCAGTGAAATGCCTGCAGTTTTAATTTGTAATATTATTCATGCAACATAATAATGAAAAAGAAATGAAGAAAAAAATTATTTCGTTTTAATAACATACAACGATTGCTTACGTTGCCAGTAGTGATGACACTTCATCTGGTCGTTCTTATGTCAATAAAGTTAAGACATGTTACCAACAACGGGCTTGGAGTCGGTTCGAAATGGCCGCAATTTACATACGGGGTCTTTTTGTACAACGTAAAAGTTGTTGATGTTGTAGGGTTTAACGTCATTTTTCAGCACAAGACAGGTCATACAGGGCGGCCAGTATAAATGGTGGAGGAAGAACCCGGGGAAATCTCCGGAAAGAACCATCAATCCACGAGAAGCTACTGATAAGCTTTCTCACGTACCCACACTGGCCGAGCCCAAGACTCGAACCCAAGCAGAAAGAGGTGAGACGGCAACGATCCGTAACAGTGAGCGCATTAGACCACTCGGCCACTCGGGGCCACCCACGAGAAATGTAAAATTGAACATGTTCCGCTCGTGCATCATATATAAATTTGCAAATACATAAAGCTTTATGTGTTCTCTTCTTCTAGTCCTCCTTCATGAATAAATCTGAGATGAGAGAAGAATTTAATAGCCCGAAGTAAATAAAGTCTCCCTTCTTTTCGATTTAAATGACAGTTTAAAAACATCCTTTGATTATTTAGAGTAAGTGAGCCACATTCACGATCGACAGGGTGAGGGTTTGCATCATACCATCGGATTACCTCAAGTTGGTTACTGTGCTATGTTTTGGGGCAATACACCTTTCTCCAATTACCTTTGCATTAAAAGTAACTTACGTGTTGTGTCGTAAATCACCAAAAGCAAACCAGAACCCTTAATCAGTAGAATATATATCATTTCTCCCAGTGCGTGTAAGCACCTTTTTTGTGTGCTGATTTTGTCCAATAATGGCTTGCTCAAATTGACAAGTTATTGTAGATTTGGTCAGTTTTCAGCTCGTTCATAATACAGACACATTTACGACCATAAGCTTACAATCGTCTGCTTCTTACCTGAACAATATCTTATCAGCATATAACAAACTCATAGATATCGTAGCGTATAGTGCCTAATTCAGTCGGAGTGGGGAACCCGAGGTTTCCTAGTAAACTAAGGCGTTCACTTTTACAGATCACTCAAGTTTCGCCTCTGTCCGATTGGACGTGCCATTATCTTCCCAAGGGTGGTTCTTTAAAGGTTCTTCCTCCACCAAAATATGCTAGCTGCCATGTATAGCCCCTTACATGATAACAAATGGCGTCGCGTCCCAGAAACACTAAACACTCATTCGGAAAGTCCGTTATTATACTGTTTGTCCCGCGTCGACAGGACTCCAACTCATTCGGAATATGCTCGTCTCTTTCGGATGCGAGTTAAATAAATTGGACTCTGGCAGAGACTCTGAGAAACTCTTAATGACACCATATGTGAAAAACATGTGGGGTTTTTTCTTCCTCAAAAATGAAAGTTGTTGCAATAACACCGAACGACGGGTTTTACCAATCAAATGAAACACCTACACTTTTAATGTGTAATGTTATTCCTGCTTATTTGTAATGAAAATAAATTAGGAAATCGTTCGGTTTCCATATCCTTAAAGGATTGCTTACGTTGCTGTTAGTGCTGATACCTTATCTAATCATGTGATTTTATGAAGTTATTGTGATGCAATAGTACCACATCCTTTATGAAATTCAGTATGACGATAATTGTCATTCGAGGTTCTCCCCCTCTTATTATTGTCTAGCTTGAGATGGAAAAGGCCGAGTGCTTCAAAAGGGGTCCTGGTCGTAATGACGAGCGTCCTGCGCGAAACGTTTGAGTTCAATGCTTTAGACTAAGAAATATATAAGAAACAACAATTTTATTTGCATTCCTTGCACTGTCGTTTTTCATTGACTAAAATGAGATCAGTACAAATAGATGCCCATAATATGTGTTTAATGTTTTTATAATATTTTGTAATTAATAACATTTTTAAAGATGGTTTTAAGTGTGTGAAGTTCGATGTAAAACTTAACATGGCAAAAAGATCCCAACTAATTTTACTTCAGCAAAGAACACCCTGGGAATCAACTCGTCTACAAGAAAACTGCATAATTGCTGAATTAATATCTATCACAAAAAAAAAACTCATATGCTTTATCCTACAGCTTTTTTCCTTGTACTTTAAGATTATTTAGTTTTTAAAATCTTTGCTTCTATCTGTAAACATTACGTTTTGATTGTACCAAGGCAAAGCCCATTTAATCTTAAAAGTTTCAACAAGCTTTACAAGAATCTCGTTTACTGAAACAGTAAGACCCCTGGTACTGACTGTCCTTCTAGTTCATTACATTCAAGGCTTTAGATAGCTACTCAGCAAAAACTAAAGTAAATACGATTTGGCCGGCCTCAGTAATTGCAACTTCAAGGTAAAATCGATACCTTATTTCTTATCAAAGACTAATTACACGCCATATCGATTGGCTTCCTCAATTACCCGTCGACCCGATACAAGGCTGAGATTTGGAAATTTGGGGCAGTTTCTTAAACTGGAAACTAATTGGTTCGTTTATTTGATCCAACAGCAGAGCAAAATGTTATTTTTCAACGTTCCTTTTAATTTGTGTAGTAATTGTGGTATATCATGAAATGACCCAATTTGGTTTTATTTACTAACATTATTTATCCTTATCCAAAGTATGACCACATCAGACAGTTTCTCAGTAAAAGGAAGCAGAAGTATTAATAATAATAATAATAATAATAAGAAGAAGAAGAAGAAGAAGAAGAAGAAAAATAACGACAACAACAACAATAACAATAGTAATAATAATAACGATAACAACCACTCTGTTTACTATACAAGAAGCCATATAAATATTTAAATTTTGTTGACTAAGATATGTCTAGCCCCAAATATCTGATTTTCTTTCATTCGCTTTTGATATGAATGATATGATGTATCTAATCTGTCATACTTTTTTAATTTTGCAAATAAAATTGCATTCTGTAATAATTTGTACTAGCCTATATTTATATATTTTTCATATTTAGGGCAAACGTTATCGCAGTCTAAACAACTCTCCCCTCCCCACATTTTCTGGGAAGTAACGACACATATGCTGTCATGCATATACATGAAAAGTAACTTCAACTGCGAACTCAAGAGAAAACGCTGTGAAATCAGTCAGCTTCTCCTATTGATAAATATCAACGTTAAAATTATTTTTCTAATAAGCAAAAGTGATTTCGGCGTTGTTTTGGTTTGACATTTTAAACCAGATTTTTAATTAAAAAATATTTAAAATAAATATCAGTCTTTCGCAGATTAAATACCTTAAAAGAAAGCGATGCAAATGTTAGATAACTGTCTCAGCTGAGAACCGAATCTGGTTCGTATGTATTTCCACATCTCCACTAATCACCGTTACTTTGTTGTTTGCGAATCGTAAATACGAACTACGAGATGTAACGGGTAGGGAGTACGAAATCTAAGCGTCGTGATCGCGAATCAAATCTGGCTATCTGCTCCGTAGTCGGCGTATACGCCACTACACTTTAAGATTAGGACAGCTATGCGAGTAAGTAAGTGGTCGACTTCGACCGCTAAAATGCAAAGAATAGCACATCAAGATGATTATCCCATTCAGTATGTTCTGACACACAATGTCGATGATTACACATAATGTTACTTTACAACAGATTACACATATTTTGGTAATAAATTCAAACACGAAATGCAATCATACACAAGTTTCAAATTATGCAGATTCTTAGGCTTTTGTAGCTTCATATCTTCGATATCCATTTGGTCATGTTTTGGTGTTAGTTGATAACATCAGTCATAACATTACGAAACGTCACAACCTGCAATTAGCCTTCATCATGAGGATCTAAACCGTTTCACATATGGTCAAAGATTTTATTTTTATTTCTAGACAACTACCTGCTTGTTCAGTTGTATTAACCAAGGTTCAGTCAAGGATAAACGCATAGAAGTATTCTGTTCAGTGGAGACATGCACACCGCTCCAGTGGCCTAGCGGTTAGAGCGTCCGCCTCGGATGCGGGAGGTGGTGGGTTCGATCCCCGGCCGAGTCATACCAAAGACTTACTAAAATGGTATTAACAGCTTCCTCGCTTGGCGCTCAGCATTACGAGGTTAGTGTTAGGACTCGTCGGTCTGGTGTCAGGATAATGTGACTAGGTGGGACATCACGCTGCATGTCTTCTAAAGATAAATTTTCAGGTCATTTCCAGGATTTTTTCTGCATGAAATTAATTTTTTCAAGGTTCACATATGACCATTACTGAATGGAATTAAAGAACATTTTAGATTCCAAAACATGGATTTTCTAACTCTAAAGATGTTTCTATTCCAAGACTATCCAAAACATCTAAGTCAAACAAGATGATCATGTACAAAACCACAAAATGTATCACACGAAACAAGTTTGATTATATTCCTATAAATTGGCATGTAAAGTCATTTCAATTTACAGAATAAAAAAATCTAACAACAAATTAATACAAATTAGTTTTGTGTCCTTTCAAGCATTTACTTCTAAAGAATTATATATATATATATATATATATATATATATATATATATATATATATATATATATATATATATATATATATAATAATAATGATAATAATAATAATACTAAGTAAACATATCATATTACCATATTAAAAAACAAAAAACGCGAAGAATTAAAAACTTTTCTTGTAACGAAAAGAGTTTAACCCTGAATTTATCTGTGCCAATAAAATCCCAAACAAGATTTTTTAAACAACCTAATCTTCTTAAGACGATCTGGTTAAAAATCCATCTTATAAAATAAAAAAATTTCAAAAGGGTTGATTTATATTTTGACAAAGAACTTCAAAATATACTGTTACACAAACAAGGACTGAATTTTCCGTAAAATCAAACTGTCTTCATGTAATTAGTTAAACCAGTCCGCAAACCTTTATTAATACAGGGGCTTCTATTGTTATTTAATAAATAATACGAGGGACGATCCATTTCGCATTCTAATGCGTTCGATTCAAGATCTGAAACCAATGTTTCAAGCTACATGTCACTGTGTAATAGTTTCGCACCAAAGTTCAGCTCTGAGATTCAACAGTTTGGACAACAAATTTTCTTTAAACCAAGCATCAGTCCGTTTTCTTATCCAGGTTCCCTCCGAATATTCACACCCCATTGTTCACATTTGGACATTTAGGCTGGGGTGTCTGGTCATTGTAATTGCCTATCGAAAATTTTGGAGTTTGCCGCCACTGTGCGGTAGCGGCATATGGCAGTCGCGGATAAGCGGGCCCAGGAAATTTAAACTTACATTATATCGACTCACACCTACATGAAATCGAAGGAAAGATGATTTATTTTCTCAGAAATGGCAAGTATTATAATCGTTACTCTTTAATTCGCTGACAAACTAGATGAAACTACGGCATGGACGAAACACGACCTGGTACTCGCCATTTGCATTACTAGTCACATGACTTCACAATCTCAAACGACGACATCGGAAGTCCAATAGTCATGTGATATCAACAAAAAACTCCTTTTCAGTATTGTTGTACAGAAATTCAATTATATTAAATGAATGTCAGATACCTTTTTAAAAACCAGAAACAACATATAATTCTCAACATATTTATTTCGAGAACAACAAGAAGCTTGTCGCTGTCGCAGCAATCTGTCGAGTCTGAGAGAAGAGAGCCCATGTCAGTGTGGTAGTCAGGTGATATAACAAGACTCCGAAAGCTGTTCGCGGAATAAATATGGAGAATTTTGTGTTCTCTCGTATTTGTATTTTCATTACAACCAGTAATCGACTTTTTTTTTTTTTCTTCAGCATTTGCAAATGTGGGTTGTGAGATGTGTGTGTTCATGCGACTAGCAATTCAAATAGCAAGTACTAGATCACATTTAATCAACGCTGTAGTTTTATCTTGTCTTTCGGCAGATTAAAGACATAACGACTGTAATACTCGCAATTTCTGAGACAATAAGTAATTTTCATGTCAATTGCATGCATGTATGACTCGATTTAACAATGCTTAAGTTTGTGAGGCCATCCGGTAAGTGGCTACGCTTGGTCACCACCATGTTGGCCTCTTGTGATGATAGACTGGTTTTCCTCCCTTCCATGTACGGAAAGAAACGGATATCGAGCTGACATTGAAAAAAAAAAGTCGACTAGACGACTCTAATCCACTGGGCAGTTGGATTGACTCAGCATATATGTTTATTGCAAACACCGAAATGATCCATACTGCAACCTCCGAATATTCTGGTTATTACTTAATAAATTTAACTCACGATCAGTTTAGTTACAACTCAGTTAAATGGTGAAGTTGTCATGCTTTACAGCTCTGATATCAAAAACACTAAATGCAAATGCACTTCTATGTGAATAGAAGTAAACTAATTAAAATAGAATACCCTAATTGAAACAGAGACAAACTAATTAAAATAGTAGTTCGCTAATTAGAACAGAAGTTCGTTGATTAAAACAAAGGTACACTACTTAGAAAAAAGTCCACTCAATAAAACAGTCAAACTAATTAGAATATAGGTACTCTAATTAAAATAGAGACAAAATAATTAGAAAAGAGGTATGCTAATTAAAATAGTTACACTCATTAAAATAGTTACAATAATTAGAATAAACCAACAATAATTAGAGTCGAGGTATCTGCTTAAAATAGAGATACACTAATCAAATATAATATCATACATTTAGACACCAAATATTACAAAATCAAGTAATGCTTATGTGATTTATATCGTGTGTGTTTTGAAAAAGTAAATCAGTTGAAATTAAAATCTTTTAATCCTGGGTACCGTTACCGATCAAGTACAATATAAAAATCAAACCGCAGAAAATAAAGATGGATATGTGACATTGATAATAATTTGAATCGAAAAGTCCATTTGCATTAAGAGCTTTAAGTGAAAGTGTGTGTGTGTGTGTGTGTGTGTGTGTGTGTGTGTGTGTGTGTGTGTAATTTGGATTTTGCAATGTAGCTTTTTTTTTTAAAATCATTCATATCACTATGATGTCTGGAGTGCAGCAGTTTATAGTGATGTGGCATCATGCCGCAGACATGTAACATCATGACCCACCCAGTCACATGTTCCTCACACCAGGCCGACCAGTGATAACACCATTCTCGTAATGCTCTGTGCCAAGCAAGGCAGCTGCAAGTACCATTCATATCAAGTCTTTGACAGAATTCGAACCCGCGTCCTTCCGCATCTGAGGCGGACGCTCTACCCACTTAAACCACCAAAGCGGTCCAAATAGTCAAAGTAGTGTTATCAACCTTTTCCGGGCCTCGACAGCTCAGTGGATAAGGCTTTGGTGCGGGTTCGATTCCCATCATCAGATGAACCCCGATCGGCTACAGTGACATGTCTTTGTGCAAGGTAGGTTACTCTACCTGCATTGAAAGTGATGTTGTGCCAGCCCACTTATTATACCCACCCACCCATCAAACCAGCCTAAAACTATCGCTCTTTCTTTGATGTATTTATCAATAAGGTTGAAAATAGTTTTCCACACTCAATAGGAATTTAGTTTTACAGTGTGAAATTTACTTAACCATATATGAAATAACGTTAAGATATTATGTTCTCTGTCACTGCGTGTATGCAGTGCCTAGCTATCTATTGTTAACTTACATGCCCAGGTCTTTCATTAATTTTAAGTCTTTTGAATCATCGTTTGTCTTTACAAAGCCTGCATTGTCTCTGACGATGTAATGAAAAGGCTCGATTTGTCGGAACCGAGGCCACAAAATCCTTTGCTCAAAAGTCACTGTTAGGCCAACCACGTGCTGGCAGATTTTCAGAAATTAGTGGTTCATAGGTCATTAGTTATTTAAACTTGACACCAATGTTTCGTTCTGATTAGCGCAGCCTAATGAAACACTCTTGAGTTGTCTGGTCCCATGCTTTGTATTGTGTACGATCACGCCATAGCTTACATATCCCGTACTAGTGTACTGTAATTAAGACAGTTTTTAGGACACCAACAAATCACCATGGGCGACGTAATAAAGCACGAACTTTTTCACGTGATAATCATGCACTGAAAAAAATGGTCTGCGATTTGCATGAAAAAGGAGCTTTTAAAAAAGATCAATCGCAAATTAAAATTCCGTACAGCTTGCATATTACATTTTCTTCAAAGTGGGATAGCGCATAAAAACCTTCCAAAAAACCAATCTAAGTTCTGAAACGATTGACTCTCACGGTGGAGACCTTTACGGCACTGAAATGCAAATGTAAATAATTAATTACACTAATGAAAATAAAATAAATTTAAAAAGAGAACGGCAGAGTTCTATTACATATCATCAAATTTTAACTTTCAAGAGGGTACGAATGGTAAAACACTTGAATGCAATATAAAGTGCTTCAGTAATTGCATTTGCTCATTTATCCGTCCCCATTTAAAACGACCGGTGTATTGTAGGCATTATTTATATCCACGACTTATCATTACACAGAGAGGTATTCATTGTCAGAGTTTATTGCAGAAGAAAAAAAAAAAAAACGTTTGAGTGTACATGACCATTGCATGCAATTGGCAGGCACCTCATCTGCATGACCTTGAACAAGACTGATATTCTTATGTTTCATATTTAAGGCTCAAACGGAAGTTACAGATCTCAGATTTAGTTTCGTTTCACTTGTCCTTGCTACAATTATAATCAAAATTTTTCGCATTTGTTTTGTTTAAGTATCTACCGTACAACCTGTTCATAATAGTAAATAATGCCACAACCTTGCATTATGCATTTTTGTGACCGTGGTTGTTTTTTTAGATGGCCAGAAAGATTAATAACACATGAGAACGGGAAGAAAATCGATTATGTAATGGTGGTCATTAACCTTTTCCACGCCCGGGGTCTTCTGAATTCGAGCCCGGGAGCAAATGGGTAAAATCAAGAGTTTGATATACAATCAAAGCCATATTGTCAGTTTACCACGCGCGTTTATTCGTTGGTCTTTTCTTAGTATTTTGGATGCACTTTGTATACTTTAATTGTCCAACTCTTTAATTTTTATTGAACCTAAATGAAAGTCGAACGTATGTATGTATGTATGTTTATGTGTGTGTTTGTGCGTGCGTGCGTGCGTCACGGCGTTGGTATTTTTAATGAAGAATGTAGGGTCAAGCCATTCTCAGTTTGCAGATTGTTATAAACCTATACACGAGTGGCCAAAGCAAAGCATACATCGTCAATACTTCCACAGTATATGTAACAACTTTCAAGACGTTATTGAACATAGACTCACTTTGCAAATACACAACTATCTCACTCATCACCTACATAATATACTAATATCTCACTCGACCGCTACGGTGGCCTCGTGTTTAGAGCGTCCGGCTCAGAAGCGGGACGTCGCGGGTTTGAATCCCGGCCGAATCAAAACAAAGACTTATAAAAATGGTACTAGTATCTGCCTCGCATAACACTCAGCATTTAGATGTTAGCATTAGGACTGGTGGACCTGGTGTCAGGATAATGTGACTGGGTGTGACAGTATGATATATGTCAGTGACATTATGCCCCGGTGCTAGACATCACTATAAACTGCCACACTGAAGACATCGTAGCGAATTGAATTAAATTATTTTAAAGCTGCGTTAAAAACCCAAAACACATAGACACATATTATATCTCACTCACCACCTACCTCAGACTGAGATTTATACCAATATCGCACTCACCACTACCTAACAGGTTTGAGATACATACCAATATCTCACTCACCACTACCTAACAGGTTTGAGATATATACCAATATCGCACTCACCACTACCTAACAGGTTTGAGATACATACCAATATCGCACTCACCACTACCTAACAGGTTTGAGATACATACCAATATCTCACTCACCACTACCTAACAGGTTTGAGATATATACCAATATCGCCACCACCAGCACTACCGATGCTGCACCTGAATTGTGATATGAATGCCCAATTTAACACTTCGAACGTTTTTCAACTATTCCTAATTCTCACAGAATATTTTCTTAAATATGACTTCGACATCTGACTAGCAACTTATATTTCGTTGTTTAATTGTCGTCTGCAAGCTCTAGCTGTTACCTTACAGTCTCGAAAAGGTCGCATTTTTGTACAACAACCAACCTATTTGTGGACCTGATGCAACGAACATGTTCTTGGCTCAGACGGGTCTTTGATCATACGAACTAAACGATTATGTTCACAGTTTCCTTATTTCTAATTTTTGTTCATCCTTTGTTAAAATTTAAATGATTATTTCCATATCGTCAAACTAATATTTATCTTTACTGAAAATGACAAACAAACAATGGCTGGCTTTAGCATGTGCATTCGTGTCGTGTAGTGTCATGTAGTACGAAAATAATCCATAACTATAACAAAAAGGCCAGTGTCGTGTTCATCATAAGCGAAAACAGTAGGTTTACTAGGATCTCATTCATAATCATAACATAATTTGTCAATTTAAATTTACAAATCCTTTGAAATTCAAGGAAGCCATCATAACAGTAAAATATCGCATACTCGTGTTTGTCACGGAAGTTTTAGCAATATAGGGATGGAGTAATTAACATAATTCAAGTAACCAGTATCGGCTTATGCTAGACTAAATTTAGGTATGACATCAATCATAAACTTAGATATGATTATCCCGGTAGTCCTGCGTGAGTTGTTTGTCTTCTCGAAGGGAGATCACCCTACCAATTGGTTCATGTATTTCTATTTTAGTGCATATGATGGTGCGCAGTTCTTTGTTTGATTTCTTTGAAACAGACTACACCTATTTTATTCTTTAGCAAATATATTTTTCAAACTGGATTTATTTGCTTTGGTGTAAATATTCTTGTTTCACAAAGAATACAGGCTAGTTGTGGTTTGGTATCTGGCAGTGCCGGATTATCCTAGTAACAAAACTATCATATGGTATGGGATCCGCACTTTCACGGTCCCGCGCTAAATGCTTTCAAACTTTACATTACCTACATGTAAATAATAATATTAGTGAAATGACATACATATTTGTCGTATTATCTGGCTGTATAGCAAATGAAAAAAAAACAAAAAAAAAAAACAATTACTTTACTATGCAAGTTAAAAATTTATGTGTTCTAATATTTATTTTTTTTTTTATTTATTTATTTAGGGACCCTTTATAACATATGCTACAGGCCCCGCACTAATTTAATCCGGCACTGGTATCTGGGGATTTTCTTTGGTCTTGGCATGAAGGTGTGTGTGTGTGTGTGTGTGTTCACAATTAGGACACCATTGTGCTGGTGGGGAAATGCACAATTATTTAGTTTACACTAGTAATAAATTAATTCTCAGAAAGAATACCAGTAATGAAATATTTCATTTAGACATCTATGATTTTTTTAAAATGCAAGCTCTTGTCGACGTTTCAGTCAGATAAAGCACAAGATCCTATATTTTCGTTTCAAGAAATAAAAGCTTTGGTTTGGAAATTTACGGCACAGCAAAACAAATAGGTTATTTAGTACCAAGGCAACTGACAAAACACCATGGTAGCTGACCCAGGCTGGTCTGATGATTGGATTCGATCCCAGACCCATTCAGTCGTGAGTCTGGCACATTAACCTCCAAGCCACCGTAATGAATAAATAGTAAGACTGTGTCCGTATTGGTTTTTGTGTGGATATAACTATAGTATCTGTATTAACCTCATACAGTTCTTAAGCACACTCACTGAGGTTTCGACTTCAACTTTGTCTTTATATGACGCTATCATTCCTCTATTATTTACATTGCGACGGTTTCTTTGAGATGTTTTTCCTCCTTCTGCAGAGTTGGATCAGTGGATAGCGTGCTGGACTTGCGACCAGAAGGACTCGAGTTCAAATTATGTACAGACCAGGACAAGTTGGCTGCCATGGTGTGTCTTAGGGCAAGGTACTTTGCCCCCAATTGCCTCTGGGCGATATAACCTTTAAAGTGCTGCCATTAAGCAGAAATAAACCAACTAATCAGTCTTCCTTCTTTTGAGACGTTCATCATAAACAGACTCTCTTCCGATGATCTTTGCCACTAAAATTTGACCCTCCATCGAAATTTCTCAGAACAGGTCATACTAGTTCATGAACTTGCTGACATTCACCAATCTGCGGTGGAGGGGGGGGGGATATTAATAGCTTTATTGCTGTTGATGGACATTCATTTCGGTTTCAACAACCTGAAACACACCTTTCTTTCATTTCTGCAAATAAGTGCAAATTTATGACCTTGTACAATAACAGTGAATTTTCAGGTATATTTGTTTTCTGGATAGCAAGGCAAACACTTATGAACATATGATATTTTTATTTTGAGAACATCAAACAGGTGATGGCGTTCTTACGGATACTCAAGTGTACAATATCTGGCCATAACACTGGTCGTATTACCTTCATGTCTCGACCTAAAGTAAGCTCAATGGCGTACCTATAACTTACTCCAAATAATATGGCATAACGGAAAACATTCGGACGCTTTTTAAAGATACATTAAAACCACTCTATGTTGGAAATAGAGAATATGTTGTAAGAAATAAAACTATTCTCGGGCAGGTTAAAAATTGTGGACTTGAATATATTTGTAAACTACGTTGTGAAACCACTCCCATTGTCAAATTCCTTTTCGTTTAGAGTACTCCTCAGCCGTTGCCAGAGAGTAAATTGGAGAGATTTAGATCTTTATGCCAGCCAGAAACAAACTGTTAAGTTCAAAGATAAATGTTTTGTATTTATACTGGTGATTTTTCGCCCGCATTTTCCGAAACCAAAACTTAATCTTGTTAAGACATCACTCCTTCTATCGATACGGATAGTTACTTAAAGTGACTATTTTCAACACAACACAAGTATGTATGTATGTATGTATGTATGTATGTATGTATGTATGTATGTATGTTGCGTTTAGTCAATAATTACTGGGAAATATCATATAGACACAATCCAGCACATACAGACAGAATTCGTAACAAATTCTGGAAACAGCGCCGTTGGAACGAAATTGACACACTTTCAACCCAGTGCATCCTCGGCCGTTTCGTAAAAATGCCTCAGATGTGTGGCGGATGGAACCTTTTTAATTTTATCAATGACATTACCACGCTAAATTATTGATTTTCTTAAAAATAAGATTAAAAACAACTTTCAATTACTAAGATAGTCTCAGTGACCTATTATTTAGTGTACATATGGTCAGGAAAAAGATTGCTGACTGCTTACCGCTCTCCTAGAAAGTTACGTGATGCTTGCCTTATGCCCCCCATCCCTAAAAATCGCGAAATCAGTCTGCCTCATACATTTTAGTTATTTATTATGGCTTGAAACGAACATTTATCATTGCTAATTACCATAACTAGATCTTATCTGTATTTTTCTTAATATCTACGATGAAAGAAAATCTCATGTTTATCGACTTGATCTTACTGTACAATTTATTTTTGCTCAGTTCGAGTTCACCAATAAATAAAGACTTAGATCGGTCATAGGTAGCTGTCATCAAAGTCATCATTATTAAATAGATAAATAAATATCTCCGGAGATTGGTGTCGTTTCTTTTCATATACGTAGCATTTTTAACATAATAATGTAATGCAAGAATGCTTGTTATCATCAATTTGATATTCGACACGCCGATTACAATACATTTCGTATACACGCCCACAAAGATATCCATTTCATGTCCGGTGTTTAGAAGGTTTTATTTATTAATACCATAAAAGGGTAATCACAATTCTTTCCAGACAAATGCCGATAATGCATCACAGTAAAGATTCATCGGACTCCAAGCAATTTTGATGACGGGCCTTACGTTTTAAACTCTTGAAATTATTCTTACGACCTTGTGCCATAGAGCTAAATATATTTTATATATAACACATTCAGATATAATATATGGACATCAGATAAGTAATCGAAGTAATCTAGACATAATATATGGACATCATATAAGTAATCGAAGTAATCTAGACATAATATGGACATCATATAAGTAATCGAAGTAATCTAGACATAATATATGGACATCATATAAGTAATCGAAATAATCTAGACATAATATATGGACATCATATAAGTAATCGAAGTAATCTAGATATAATATATGGACATCATATAAGTAATCGAAGTAATCTAGACATAATATGGACATCATATAAGTAATCGAAGTAATCTAGACATAATATATGGACATCATATAAGTAATCGAAGTAATCTAGACATAATATATGGACATTATATAAGTAATCGAAGTAATCTAGACATAATATATGGGCATCATATAAGTAATCGAAGTAATCTAGATATAATATATGGACATCATATAAGTAATCGAAGAAATCTGGACATAATATACGGACATCGCATAACAGAAGTAATCTGGCTAGACATAAGATATGGGCATCACATAAGTAGTCGTTGTAATTAAGAACTAATATATGGACATCACATAAGTAATCGAAGTAATCTACACATAATATACGGACATCGCATAATCGAAGTGATCTATACATAACACTGGACAACAAATTTTTACAAAAGTCATGTTACTGAAATAAAATTAGTCAATTCTTATCAATTTTTATGTGCTGAACACGAATATGACAGTCAAATTGCAAAATTGGCTCTAGTTTTTTTGTAATCTGCAAGAAATTAATGTTTACATAACGAAATGCATTCCAATAGTAAAAGGTCAACTGTAATAGCCTACCTATAAAAAATCAAGTCATTGACTACATCTTAGATTTCTTCGCCTGTCTCTTGTACAGCTGTTCGGGAGCATCTCTGAGGAGTGTCCAGCAGTAGTCAGCCAGCATTGTAGTGGACCATTTTCCCTGGTATCTTTGTTCCATTGTTGCGATATCTTGATGAAAACGTTCGCCGTGTTCATCACTAACAATACCACAGTTGCTAGGAAAGAAATCCAAATGGGAATGAAGGAAGTGAATCTTTAGAGACATATTGCAGCCAAGTTTCTTATACTTCATCAACATGTCTTCTACTAGTTCCTTATAGTTTTCTGCCCTAACATTTCCGAGGAAGTTTGTAGAAACTAGGCGAAAAGCATTCCATGCTTGTTTCGCGTCACCTTCCAGCAAGTTGTTGAACCGGTCAGCTTTGAAAAGCTCTCGAATCTGAGGACCCACAAAAACTCCCTCTTTAATCTTTGCTTCGCTGAGTCGAGGGAATTTTTCATGCAGGTATCGGAATGCTGGCAAAGTCCGGTCAATGGCTTTCACGAAGTTCTTCATCAAACCTAGTTTGATGTGAAGGGGTGGTAGCAAGATTTTCTGAGCCTCAACCAGAGCTGGCTGTTGGATATTCTTCTCTCCAATGGCTACATTCTGCCTGTGAGTCCATTCCTTCCTCATGTAGTGCATTTCCCTTGCTCGGCTATCCCACTCGCATAAGAAACACATGTATTTTGTATATCCTTGCTGCAGTCCCATTAAAAGGGCAACTACCTTCAAATCACCACAGAGGTGCCAGCTGTACTTGTTATACTCAATGGAATTCAGTAGCTGCCTTAAGTTATCGTATGTCTCTTTCATGTGGACAGCATACACTACTGGAATAGATGGAAGAATGTTTCCATTGTGCAAAAGCACAGCCTTGAGACTCAGTTTCGAAGAGTCCATAAATAGTCTCCATTCTTGTGGGTCATGAGTGATTTTTAAAGCATTCATGAGGCCCTCAATATCGGAACAGAATATCAGATTACTTTCCTTTCTGAAGAAAGGCTCCAATTGCTGGTGGCGCTTTCGATATGCAGTAATTGTGACATCTTCTTCTAGAAGATTCCATTGTTGGAGTCTTGATCCTAGCAATTCTGCCTTGTTCTTTGATAAGTCCAAATCACGAATCAGGTCATTTAGTTCTTCCTGTGTTATTCTGTGTGGGGTTGATGATGCACCACAGTGAAAATCTGGATCACTGCATGCTGATGGACCAGGAGAAGAACAGGTCGACTCACCTTTGTCTTCGTCAGATGAATCAAGAGAATATTCTGCTGGAGGTTCTGGAATAGGAAGTCCCTCACCATGTGGAACTGGTCTCAATGCAGACGGAATGTTTGGGTAGACTATTCTCGACTTCTTTCGCTTCGTTATTCCGCCGGAAAGAGGAGGAACCAAGCAGAAGTAACAGTCATTTAGGTGGTTGCTTGGCTCTCTCCACACCATTGGGACTGCAAACGGCATTGATGACCTTTTGCAATTCAACCACTGTGAAAGCTGTGTTGTACATGTAGCACAGCATATATGCAGAGCCCAAGGCTTGTCTTGGTCACCAACCTTGCATCCGAAGTAAAGATGATATGCCTTCTTCACTTGAGAATTGATACTTTTCTTCTGGTTGGCAAAGTCACTTCCCCACAAATATAGCAAAAATTGTCCGCGGTATTAACACACTTTCGAGGCATTACTGTTCTTTATTGTACGTAAATGGATAAAATAATAAGTTTTATGTAACAGTAGCTTGAACTGTCTCGCACAACGTCTAAAATATTTTAAATGCTGAACCTATCTGATTGGGCTTTATATAGTACACTGCTTACGTCAGCTTCAGCAGCCGCCTGGCATTAGTATAATAGGCCTACACATGTATAGTACACTGCTGACGTCAACTTACTTCAGCAGCCGCATGGCATTAGTATTGCATTGCATCAGAAAATGATGCAATCAACTGTGGATGATGTGAGCATGATGGTATTATGCAATGTTACATCATTATTCCGGATGTTGCTGCAGTCCTACTGGAGAAATTTACACAGTGAAACATAGAAAATGAAGTATATGAATATCTTCAAAACGAGAGCCAATACAAATTTTTCACGGTTATATTCGTGTTCGGCACACCAAAATACTACAGATTAGGGCCTTTTCAAGTCAGTAATGATTTCACTGTTGACCAGTGTAATATACGGACATCGCTTAATCGAAGTAATCTAGACATAATATATGGACATCACTTAAGTAATCGAAGTATTCTAGAAGCAATGCAGTATTTTCTGTTTTGGTTTATTGCAATTCTAAATTTCACCACACAAAAAAACAAGCCGCTCCTTTTTTATTAGGTCACTATATGATAGGGTGTTTACATTCCTCTTTGTCAATAATTAGATTTTATAGTGGACACCGTATGAAAGGTAAAAGGCATTTCCAAACATTACCAATGCAACTCAAATCAAGCAGTGACTCTTGTAAATACAATCACAGAATTAAACTGGTTGAACAAGAAATTCAACAATTTCACGGGCGTGACACGTCCATTCACAAAATTGTTTTTCATTTAAACGATCATCAGGGCGTAATTCGCCTAAATTGAAAGGTCACAATAGCAGTAACATGATCCGGGTTTCTGATAAAGATTTTCTATTATATATTCCCACTCCAAAAAGAGCCTAAACCAGAATGAAGTTTTAAACCCGCCTCCACCGTCCGCCACCACACACACAAGAGATAAAATATCTTACTTGTAAGGAAATGGCGATAATTAAGTGACCACTTGATGACCTCGTGATGCAAATTTGAATCAAGTACATCGTGATTTTGATGTTAGAGTTGTAAACAACCTAATTGGTCATATAATAGGTCATTTGTTTGCTTGCGTTTAATTAGAACAGTTCCGTCATCAACTTTATCTTGGCTTCTCGAGTTGAAACAAAAATCGCTTCAACGGATTTGTTTACTCATTTCAAATTTAGTTCAGTTTATTTTATATTTCTGTCTTGTGCTATAATAGTAGTCTCCAAAAAATAAAGGGCATATGGATAATTTTTTATGAGCTAAATTTAAATATAATCGTGGTGTGATTCCTCGAAAGGCAGCGATCTGCTTATAAAGACCTTACATCACACGTATGTATTTATGTCACACGTTATTTATGTCACACGTATGTATTTATGTCACACGTATGTATTTATATCACACAATCCAACCGAAGGGCATCAAATCGTGTTACTCAAAATGTAGATTTTATATTTTGAAATGTCTTCTTTTTCACTTGTGAAAATATTTAAAAAAATAATGTTTAAAGTTAGAATTTTAAGTCTGCCAAAACAATTACACGTGACAGAGACTATTAAAAGCTAGAAATTTAAGTAATAGAAACTTCCTATCTTTAAAGGAACATATGTCGGCTACGTTTGTTGTTTTGGATGCAGTTACGTTGATACTGAAAGGCAAGGAATACAAATTCAGAGTAAGGGACACAAGCAAGAAGTGTGTTATACATACATACATACATACATACATACATACATACATACATACATACATACATGTAAGCCCATTTTCAATCGTTCTATAACATTTTGCCGCATGCCAGGGTCATTGCAACCCTTTTACCATGTATCACTGAGTCATCTGGTTTCAATTAGCAACACCTCTATTTAGAAATCTTGTAACTATTTTGACCCGCTTCTACATTGGATCATTGAACTGATTGACCCGTACAGGACTAGAAAACGTGGCATAGATACGAAAGAATTGTCTCAGTGTATCAAGCTATTTGAAGATCGATACTTTGTAAACTAGGTTGTTTTTATGTCATATTGAAATTCGAGTAACCGCATTCCTCGAAAATGAAGGGCAAGATATATCAAATTGACGTTAATTAGACATTTTTTCACAAGAATCCCAAAGGGTAATTTTGTAATAGTTTCAAATTGCGATATTTTAGATAACTTATAAGCATAAATAATCTGTTTATGCCTTGTTGTGCCGGAGTGTTGATAATCCATTTTCGTAAATTCGATGCCAACTTGAAACTGATTAAAACTATTCTAGATTAAGATCACTTTCATGGTGTATTATCGATATATTATGATCTTTTCTATAGAATCTTTCTATTGCCACCAAACTCTTTGAAACTCGAATACGTTCATTCTGTATCTAATAAAATGGAGACAAAAAGGATCAAATTGACAAATGTTAACAAGATTACCAATGTAAATTATCAATATAATTAAATAACAACCTAGTATTCAAAATGAACGAATCACTATTGACCCTAGCAACCGGTCAATTATACATATCAAATTATACATTCAGTTATTACTATTTAGACAAACCGGCATTCTCTAAAATGACTTTTAGCGCTCAGTGAAATCAAAATTGTACCAGTGTTTATTAGAGACTGTTGGCAGATACATTATAAATACGAACGAGTGCGATCATTCACGAGCTTTGCCGATAATGAAACCGGAGTTGTAACTTCCCTTTCTGATTTTTGTCAGATAGTGAATAATCTGTCGATGAAGATAAACACTTACCTTTTAGGACGCTGTGTAAGTATTTTTAAATTATTCCTTAAAAATATGTTTATCAGGAAAATGATTTAAGAAAACACTCTCACAATATGAAAAATATATATCTGTACTTCTTTATCTATCTATCTATCTATCTATCTATCTATCTATCTCTCTCTCTCTCTCTCTCTCTCTCTATATATATATATATATATATATATATATATATATATATGTATATATGAAAATCCACACTTATCATTCGTTCTTTCTGTATCACGGCTGCCAAACAGGAGGTCGCGAGTTCGAAAATTGCGGCGACATTCTAATTTGCTTGAACTTCTTTCTGTATATTTAGGATTAAACTGTTTTTTAAGCTCGCTCATCCTAGTTGTTTTTATTTATTTATTTATTTATTTATTTATTTATTTATTTATTTATTCATTTATTTATTTATTTATTTATTAATGTATTTATTTGCTATGTTTTTTTAGGAGTTTAATGTAGAAACTGTCCTTTATCAGTCACGTTCTTGGACGGGCATTTATTTGCCTTCCTGTGTATCACGGCTGTCAAACAATAGGCCAAGAGTTCGAAACTCGCGGCTTCATCCCAATTCTGTTTAACTTTTTGTATTTTTATGTTCAAACTTTCTTTTAAACTTACTCATTCCAGTTTCTTTCATATTTATTTTCTTTATTTTTCTATTTCCATCACTAGACGGGCAATTAACCTAGTATTAATATTAATACCAAATAGGTCACAGAGAGATATGAGTTTTTCCTAGCAGAAATCGAACCCGCGCCACAAATAACAAAACCTATCGTCAAACTGGTAAATCAACCCAAGCACTTTCCTGGAACCTTTATAAAAGATCATAAGCACACGCTCATGTACGTTATGAGCACTGGCGCATGAGTGAATGAGAGTTTTGTCGAGCTTTTAAGAAAGAGTTTTTAACTGAGTAAACGTAATCCCACTTGCATGCTTTATTCCGAACAAGGAAGGAAGCCTGTTTATATAATTCTCAGATACTGAATGATATATTTTAGGATTTCTATTATCAATAATATACTGGCTAATCAAATATTTTCTTATTTGTTTCCTTTTATATTTTGCGAGACGAATCATACTGATACCGATAAATGGATGAATAACATAAGAAACGTTCTGATATCTTCTGGAGAACGGACCTCCGAAATTGCGAATTTATTAAAAATCCAAAAGGAACAAAACTCATCCAGAAAGAAACTGCAACTGACCTTTATGTAGAGGAATGACAATCAGTCACTCTATCCCCCAAGATAAAATTTTACCATTGTTTAAAAGAATACCTGAATGCGAAAACTACTTCTTACTGCTAACTATGAATCAATATTTAGCATTAATAAAGTTCAGGACTTCCAATCTGAGACTCCTCGTCTAAACACCGTCTTATTACCGCAATTGTGAAATTACAAAACCAGGTTGGGATTTTTGCTAAATCGCAAAATTTTTCATACTCTTGCCTAATTTGTGACTGTAATAATAATGAATTCAATATCATAAACGGTGTGCTATTTATTCGGGCTGTATTTTTGCATACTTTATAATGATATACTGATTTTGTCCGCTTCTGCTTGTGTACACTCCTTGATAGTCATTGTATTCTGCCATTGCAATATTAAAGCTATGTACCCAAATGATCTCAGGTTACCTCCGAATGTTTACACTTGCTCTAACTGGAAATGTTGACCAGTGGTACGATTTGTATCTCATAGGTTATGGATATTGCATTGCAATATTGTAGCGGTTGTTGCATTTTCATATGCCACCTATGTGTAACCTGAGCTTGGAATGAAATTTAAATCTCTAACCAGCATGTTTGTATTGATATATAATGTTTGTTTAATGGCTGTTCCTAATTATATAGACACTCTGTACAGGTTATGCTGATGTTTGTCCCTAATTATATAGACAAAATGTGGATATTTGACCTAAATATCATAGGATTTATCAGCACAGAGTGAACCAATGCTTCACCACCCCACACGCACCCGTATAAAAATGGCTTATTCGTTAAAGTGTTGAGAGAGAGAGAGAGAGAGAGAGGGAGAGAGAGAGAGAAAGAGAGATAGAGAGAGAGACTATTATGCTTCTGATCTATTGTCTTATGTGTTTTTGTTTGTATTTTGCTGTTTAAATTTTGTATACGTTTTCTAATCAAGGGCAATATGGCTTCCATACGAAAGGATGAGGTCACTCTGCGCCATCTTCTCTGAGTAAGCGTCTCTGCTACCGGCGATTCACAGTTTTTTGTAATACATGATCACTCAGCCGACCAGCTTCGTGGACATATATGTATGTCACGAGTCTAACTCAACAGTTGCAAACGCTTGGCTTTGTTGGCATCTTGTTGTGACGACTTGCTAAATTCATTGTCATATATATCTTGATATTTCTTGATTGTAATTTGAACTAAGCAAAAAAAGTCTTCCTAAAGATGTGTTGGCATGTTTTTGCATATATAAACAGACCTCTTCCTTCGAGAGTTCGACCGCTCCGTTGCCCAGGAGGTCGTGGGTTCGAACACCAGCCGAGTCATACCAAAGACTTACAAAAATGGTACTAACAGCTGCCTCGCTTGGTGCTCAGCATTAAGAGATTAGTGTTATGACTGGTCGGCCTAGTGTCAGGATAATGTGACTGGGTGGGACATGATGCTGCATGTCTGCGGCATTATGCCCCAGTGCTAGACATCACTATAAACTGCCACACTGCAGACATGGTAGCGATATGACTGAAAATATGTTAAAGCTACGTTAAAGATCCTAATCACACACACATACACACTCATTCAAGAGTTCAGTATTATTTGAAGTACATGAAGTAGGGTCTTCAATGACACGAATCAAACATAATATTTTACAGCAGTGACCATTTAATATCTATGATCGATGAAAAAGTTTTTTTTATATATTCATATCAACATTAATATAATTGAACGTTTGTTCGACAAAAATTGGTGTGTTATTTTAAATTACACAACCTTCCGTTCTGGGATTCATGTATGAACAATTGATGACAGGAATATCGATATAGATAAGGATTTCACTCATAAATTGGTCATCTTGATTTATCAGGTTAGTTTTGTGCAGAAAAGAAACAAAAGGCCTGACGCGATCAAAAATAGACGGGTACATGAAAGCCTCAGATGCTTTAGCACGTTGTAAACTGCCAAAACTTTAATTGCCTTTTATTTTCCCCATTGATATCACATATAGAACTTGATCAATATTTATTTAGGCTTTCAATGCTGGCGATAGTTAACTTGAATGTTTGATAATAGCTCCTTTACTGTTCCACACAATTTTTACCTGATCTCACCTGTGCTTTACCTGTTCAGGTATGCTAGGTCTACCTCCTGGAGTCGGTAGATGGACGGTTTATTTACATAATTTGACACACGCCTGGATTATAAATTAGCTCGACCGAAGTTGATAAGTCTGCTCTCGCCTGAACGAATCATTTTCAGGCAGTGAACAAAGCAGGCTACAGGTGTCGAATGAGATTCGGGATAAAGTATTAGATACAACGTTAGACTGGTCCAGTTCGTATGGATTCTGATTGATCATAGTTGTGTTGGAATACAAAGGAACTAACGAGTATTAGTAAAAGGTAGGGATGAATTCTGGTATAGATATTAAATAACACGATAGAACGGAACAAATTATTTATGAAATTTAATTGAAGCTTTTAATAGACGGGACCCTTATTAAAGCAGCACACGCTTTCTTAAATTCCTGTTGGATCACGAGAAGCTAAATTGGTATTGAAACATGGTTAAATGTTGTAACAGTATAATATTTATGTTGTTAGGAGTTCGTCTGAGAGGAAACAATCATCATTTGGTCCACACCGCATTCAGTTATTACAGAATCGCATTAAAATTGATTATTTTAAATCGAATTCAGGACTTTATATCAGAAATTAAAATCATCAAATAATAATAATAATAATAATAATAATATTATTATTATTATTATTATTATTATTATTATTATTATTATTATTATTATTAAGAAGAAGAAGAAGAAGAAACAGAAGATGAATAATGGTGGTAACGACGACAACGACGATGATAAAAGGGACTTTTTAGCTTCCTTAGTTGTCAATTGCAATAGTATTTTTTTAAAATGCTTTTTCATTAGGCTTTATTTTCTGCTTACCTGAAACAATTAGTTTCATCTAAAGTAAGCGGTACTCTCTCTCTCTTTCTGTCTCTCTCTCTCTCTCTCTCTCTCTCTCTCTCTCAGGATGTAAGTATCCTTCATGCATCTGAAAGACATGGTGGTCATCGTGGTCATTTCATTCTTAATTATAACAAGTTTGTCTACCAGGAAGAAGCTCTGTAAATAATACTCTTAATTCAATGACTGTTAAGAAATGATACTTTTAAGATAAAGTTTGGAAAACTTCCTTCATCAAGCACGTAATACCACTCCTGTATGACCCTTAAGTGGTATCCTCCGGTCGTTTTATCAGATCGGGGTCCGATGACAGGGTTCTGCTAGACTTTATACATTTGCGTATCATAATCTTTCTTTGTTGTATAAAATTTAACTAAAATCCCCTTTTTCTGCTCAGTGCTCTTAAATATGAAAGATAATGCAGAGAAAACCGTGTCTAATCCACTATTTTTCTGAGAACAGATACCATGCATTTAGGTCATTTTAGTTATTCATCGAAACATTCATCCAACCACTTACCTACAGTCTATCTATCTATCTATCTATCTATCTATCTATCTATCTATCTATATATCTATCTGTCTGTCTCTCTGTCTATCTATCTATCTATATATCTATCGATCTTTCTATCTATTTATCTATCTGTCGGTCTGCCTGACTGTATGTCTGTCTCTCTGTCTAACTGCATTATGCAGACACATGGAAGACTTCTTATTTGAAATATATTAATGGGTGTTTCTATGCAATGTATCAAACAAGATGTTATTATTGTTGTTTTTGTTGTGGGTTTAACGTCATTTTCAGCACACTATAGGCTATACACTGAGGTAAATATAACTGGCCGAGGAATAATTCGTTAAAACCTCCTGTAAGAAGCAACCACCCACGGAAAGCTACTGTCAAGCTTTCTCATACCCACGTTGCCCAAGCCAGAGACTCGAACCCACGCGGACAGGGTTGAGATGGCAGTGATCGGTAAAGGCGAACCTTTTAGACCATTCAGCCACACGGGGCCACATGAAACAAGATGATTGATTGAAATTGATGTCTATCGGAATCGCCAAAAAAAAACAAAAAAAACCACAGTTATACAGAATTACGTAATTATAAGGGCTTTCGAAAATATATATTACATATACTAAATAAAAGTTGTAAATAAACTACTGCCGGAACAGACTGGCTTAAGTTAGGTAGGTTTTAATATGCGGAAGAAATTTGTTTGCCTTATTCGAATATTCATGTCTAGACATATTATTTTCACAGTTATAAAATCTTCTTCCTTGTAAGCCCTTCTTTTAAAGTTAATTCATTTGACTCGCGCGACGCAGATTATTCATTGCCAATGCATTAAATAAATATATTTGAGTAATATGTGTTTAACGGTTTAAGGAGAAAGTATAGCGGAAAGAATTATATTAAGGCCGACATATGAAGGCGTTGACATTGATCAGAAATTATCATGCATAAATGTTAGTTGCAATATCAATACTGACACTCCGACAATTACTATACTACTCCGTCTTCTTCTTAGTATTCTTTCGTCCCTTCCTTACTGCCTGCCTGCCCGCCTGCCTGCCTTCCTTCCTTCTCTGCATCTATCTATCTATCTATCTATCTATCTATCTATCTATCTATCTATCTATCTATCTATCTATCTATCTCGATCCAGTGGCCTAGTGGCTAGAGCATCCGTCTCAGAATCGGGAGGTCGCAGGTGCGAACCCACACCGAGTCATACCAAAGACTTTTAAAAATGGTAATAACAGCTGCCTCGCAATGCGCTCAGCATCAAGAGTTAGTGTTAGGACTGGTCGACCTGGTGTCAGGATAATGTGACTGGGTGGGACATCATGCTACATGTCTGCTGCACGGTGCTCCAGTGCTAGACATCACTATAAACTTCCACACTGCAGACATCGTAGCGACATGACTGCAAAATTGTTAAAACTCCAAATCACACACACACACAAACACACATCTATCTATCTATCTATCTATCCTGATATCCTTCATTGTTCCACCTTCTGTTCCTCCTCCCGTCGCTACCACCACCACCACCACCACTACTACTACTAACACGAATGCTTCATGATCATTTCAAAAAGTCCCATTCAGATCCTAAAGAAAGTTGAACTAAACTTTCTTATGAAATCTTGTATTACTGTTGAAGTGTTATAGGCCTAACTATAATTATCTTCGGTCCTCTCCGTGTGTGTGTGTGTGTGTGTGTGTGTGTGTGTTCAGTTTAACCTCCATCATGAAATGATCCAAATTTTGCGGGATTTATTTACTACTATAGTTAAGTTGTAATCCTGTTTACAAAGTAAACTTCATTTTTTGCTAAATAATTTGTGGATTATTTATTTAGCATCTCTTCCAATTCACAGATATGCCAATGGAATAAAATGTCTTTCCGATACCGGAGTTCTGACCTAATCGAAATAACCTCAACCAGAGGTCCGACCTTATTGATCTCAATCCTACAAGCCCTTTAAAACTAGCTCCTCATTAATTTGATGTATATTTCATTCATGTTCAGCTGAATGGCAAACGATACAGAACGACCTTGTGTTATATTTACATTGTATTCAAAACTCGCAATTTGTTGAGTTCTTTGACCTGATCTTTGGTAGCCAAAGATGAGGGGTGTTGTTAACTCGACTACGATTTTTATTGATTGAAAATGTTATTGCAACCGAACCAAGGTGTGCATTTATTTCTTAGTAAACCGTAGGTTTTGTATGGTTCTATTCTTTAAATGACGTAATTAAGTCGGACAAAAGTGATCTAATTAAGTTGGTGATTATCAAAGATTACATATCTTTTGATTAGGTAGTAAGTTCAAACAGGTACTGAATAAGTCACTTAGTCATAGGGACTTCTTCGGACTTTGTCCCACTCTTTTTTATTTTCATTACCTGAGTCACAAGCATGTCTTCAGTAACATACCGTTTGTACTTGTTTATAACTGGGATCCAACTGAAAACATCTTTGCCCTTCATCTGCCGTACCATAATGCGTCGGCAGATCTAAGACAAATCAGTTCGTTAATAGTAATGATTAGAACAAACAAAATACACTCTCGTCTGCCGGTGCATTATGCCAGGTTAGATCGAGTTCTTTCTTTTATTTGTATTTGTTTTTTTTTTTATTTAGTTGTGCCTAATTTATAAGCGATTAAAGACGGCCGGTACAGTACATATCGTCATCATTTGATAAATAGTCTTCCCAAAAAATTGCGAAGGTAACATTATACCAATAGAGAAAATGCGATAAGAAAGAACTTTGCGTCAACGTTTTTTGTTTTATGTAAAAACGCAATTGGTATATATATCTTTAGTAGTAATTTGCTTAGACCGAAACTACTGAAGAACATAACGGCTAGAGCATGGGTTATCCACCATGTGTGTTTGCAAAGCTGTTTTGTAAAAACGTCATACACAAATATTTTTTTAAATTTTTATTGTTGGAATTAAATACTGGTTGCGCTCTATTTGTCATAGAACTTATTTAAATTCGTGCATTTTTCATAAATAGTAAAACATTGTCCAGTCCATTTAATACCTTCTCAAAATACTAACGTCATAGTCAATGAAGTTGCAATTGTGAAGTCTGTTGCGAAGTCTCTTCTAATCAATTTATTACTGTGGCGCCATCAAAGAAGTTGATCCTTTAACTAAAATATTCTTGTTAGAAAACAAACTTTCAGCCTTATATAGCAACAACTTATTTTATACACCATCTTTACCGACCAAAGCAAAAGTAGATACATGCTATAATCGACCCTTCAGATTAAATAGAAAAATACTTTTATCAGTATTCCTTTTTTATACACTTATGAGGATACAAAAATTGGTGCCTTTATTTAGGTATAAATATATAATTGACCTGTTCACCTTAATGAACGGTTTAACACCTACTAGCCTATAATAATAATCTATAATTATATGTTGGGCTACAAGGTTTGTACGATTAATAAACAAGTGCAATTCCTTTAGAATTTACTATTTACATTACTTTTCCTCGTTTTCAGATGTCCAATTCGTCCCACCGAGCCGTAATTGTATTTGAATGAACTCACCCGATCAGCGAACAAACTGCCTGATGTGCCATTACGTCAGCAGTTTGATTTGTTAGCGGTTTCTTTTAATATGGTGCCAGAGCAGAACAAAAGATTGCAAAGGATCCTTGTACCCAACCATGAGAAAGCACATAATCAACTGAATACACTTGACAAAAGCCACCTCCGACCAAAAATGAAATCCCCAACGCGCGTGCGCGAAGGTTCGATAGACTCGAAGTCGTATGCTTATGATAACCTTACGGTTAAGGCGACCGGTTATTCGACAGGTAACCACATACGTATCGACATCGGTGACTCGCCGTTCGTATCGGCCCGGTATAACAGAAGACGTGCAAGCTGTTTGACTGTAGACTATTCCATTGAAGAAGATGACAGAGAGCAAGACGTGTTCGAGGATGCAAATGAAGTTTCAGCCCCGGACTTCTCTTCCCGCAGAATGAGCGCTCCTGAACTTCCCCCAATATCGAATCGTGGAAAAGTATCAGGATTACTTACACCCAGGAGCACAACTTTTTTCAACACTACAAGGAATTATATAAATAGATTTAGTATCCACAGTGATTCCTCCATACAAGGATATACTCAAGGAACTGATCATAGTCGTACTTCTTCAGGTTCTAGTCAGCGGAGTCGTGGTCGAGTATTGTCCGCTGATACGGACAGACAAACAGCAGTGAACAGGACAATTATTTTGGAACACACCATGAAAAGGGAAAATATCAGCGCCTCTGGTGAGTATTTTTTAAAACTTTAAAATACAATTTATCAGTGTTTTCTCAAACTTTGCATTGGTACCATTTTCACAATGTTCGTGTTTGCACCTTTGGAAATATAATGTGGTTTATGAACGTCGTACTCAGAGAAATTTGATTTTATGGTCAGAGACAAGAATCCAGAATAACATCCAATAATAAAACAGCACCATACTCCCATTCAGATTTGACAGTGATACTTAGTTTGCCATGTCTGCTTTCAGCGACCTTCCTTACGCACATTTTCTAATTAATCCTCTTCTGTTTTCTTGTATCAGTGATTTGTACTTGATGTTTAACCCTTTTTATCGAATATGTCACAAAATCATGACCTACGGTTCACGTTTTATTTGTTTTTATTTTATGAAAACACATTTTGTTTTATATATATATATATATATATATATACCAAGACAACATCTTTCCAGTAAAATTGAAATAAAGGCGATATGCCATGAACTATACCTATTTCTCGCAAAAAGGAGCGAAACTTCTGCGAAAAAGACCAGTTCATGAAACCGAAAATATAGAGTTCATGATATAAATAATCCGATGTCAATAGAATTTGTAAGATACTAAAAGGTTTTGTTAGTGTTAATATACTTCGAAGAAAAAGAAACTACATGTTGAAAGCTAAATAAATGCTAAAATAGTAGGAAAATGGAACAAGGGTGACAAGGTTTAAACTGTACTGTGCCAGGGCTTGTGTCATTGTTCTAATTTTCTGAACGGAAGAATAGACTGCAATGTGTCTCTTTTCAGTAGTATATGATATTGCCCTGTCGGCCACATAATTGGTAACTGTCATAAACAGTAGTCCTTTTAGCTTTGTTGTCAAAAACACTGGCTATCAAAGGTACGCTTTACTGGTATTATGTTGAAAATCAGCTGATACGGGACTAAAACTATTCAATTACACCATCCTTACCCGTATAGTAGACCTCTAGAATTGATATGGCATAAATTGACCAGTATGTTCCGATATCGTTGACATTTAGGTGTCGGCTATTTGCGAGAGATTAACAATTTGATTTTAACAATAAATATTATAAAATATTATGGTTAATTTAATAAGTCACTTGAAGAATGGTTGATTGTTACGTTGTTAGTGTTCTTGGTTTTGGTTGCGTTATGGTTTGAAATCTTTTCAAGAAGTGCATTGCATAGGGTCTTATTGGTCCCGATGACTCTCTGATAGTACAGAACAACGAAAAAGGACAGATTCGCATGGTGTGCCATTATCAGAGATCAACGCTGGAACTTGTGGTTTGAAATGAATTTCTTTGGTAGCGGTTCTTTTGTGTAAGGTGAACCGTTTGTTCTTATTTCTTGACACAGCAGGGCCGGATCGGGGAGTCGGAAGTGTACAGGGTTTCCGTCCTCCAAGACTAAAAAAAAAAAAAAAAAATCGTACGCACACACAAACGTACAGTCATTTGAATGTTGACCATTGTTTTATTTTCTGCGCACATTTATATTCTGTATTATGAATACTTTGAGAATCTAGACACATAGACTTTTGTTTTTGTGCCATTTCGAGAACAGTCGTGGTCATTTTACATTTTTTACACCCACCCACCCCATAATAAAAAACACTTTACCTGATCCGGCCCTGCACAGTATACGTTCACAGATAGTTGATGTTAGACACATGTTTGTGATATAGTAGCGATGTCGACATAATCGATATGTTGACGCGAAATTTACAACAATTTGCCAATGGCATTGAAATTATTAAGTTTTTAAACTTAATAACCTTTAAAGAAATTTATTACTTGCTCATTTGTGACGTAATTTTCTTTTAGCCCTGGCACAACATTTTAAAAGAAATAATTAACTTGCGTTGTATTGTGTGACTTTTAAACACAGGGAGTAGGGTGGGCATCCCGTGCCGAGGAAATCGGAACTAAGCGCATATCAAAAAAAAAAAAAGACATAACGTGTCAACCGATCCAAAATGGCCTTGACTGGTATCGAGACCACTAAATTTGGATTATGAGTCCGACGCTCTGCCAACTGAGTTACTGTGATTCCTGCATGCGATGAACATGGCGTATATAATACATATCTATATAATACCTCTTTATCCGAGCTGGGTGTATTAGTTACTTTTGGTATTAGAGGGTATTCGTTGATAGATCTAAGACATTTTCCTCGTGCTAGGATGATAACAATCGCGTCAAAATTTCCAACAGGCATAGATTATTATTTTATCGAGAAACAGTCAGCCAAGTTTCTACTGCTTTCTCTAATTGACCACCAGGCCAGGAATAATCCCAAGAGACGGCTACATATTTATTTATTCTGTCAATAAACATGTTGAAATGCAAATATTTTTTCTTTTGTTTTGATCAGGCTAAAAAAAAAATCCTCATCGAATGCACTACAGACATAGGTTTGTTGGATATACCCAATTTGCTTGAATACAGTCGCTGTAGGCGACTATCGAAGGCAGAGGTCACCCAAGATCAGTGGTTAGCGGATAGAGCCGCGACCTAAAGGGTTCTGTTTCAATTCCTAAAAGCGGAACGCCTGTCATTAAATATCTTTCGGCAATATTATTATACTTCTATTGTCACGGCAGTAAAAATTAAACCCCAAACCATCCTTCCCCGCCGCCCCCCCCCAAAAAAAAATAAAACAACAAAAATCAATGTCCTTCTGTGTGTTAAAATGCTAAACAAAAACTAAATTTTTGTCTGCTCGAAGGTGTACAGGATGAAGGAATTAAATAATTAGACCCAGATGTGTCTTTTATATATGGATGACCTTCATACAATCGAAACTTTAGATTCGCTCTCACTTCATGTATATACTTTAGCCAATATTTTGCTGTCTATAACAGTATTGTTGTCTTTCTCAAGAACGTTGTCTGTACCAATATTGTTCTCTGTATCGATAATGTTGCCTGTAACAATAACGTTGAAACAATAACGTTGTCTGTAACAATAATTTTGTCTGTAATAATGTTGTCTATAGCAATAATGTTGTCAGTAACAATAATGTTGTCTGCAACACAATTCCTTCCACTTATATGTCGATATTCAGTGTTATAATATGCCGTCAACAAAGTCAGTCCTAAAACTCAGTAGGAGGAACATCTGTATAAAATGATATACTGCATAGTAAATAGAGTGTTCTTTGTGTGCAGTAGTAATTACATTTTTAATATAAACAAATATCATGTGTCCACATTAGATAGGTTGCCCTTTATTAACAAGACATTTATAAGATTTTGTTGAGATTCTTGCATGTGTCCTTCATGTTGATTTGCATTTTTAATGCGGGTTCAATTGTTTAATGAAACTTGGGTGAAATTTAGCGGTTATATTGTTTAAAGTATCAAAATTAATTAATTAATTAATTAATCGATCGATCGATGGATTTATTTATTTATTTATTTATTTATAATCATGATATAAGTTATTGAATAGGCACGAAAAAAGTTTATATAAGGACTTTATTATGCACAATCTTATTGCGGTTTTGTTTCTGTCACAGGCCACACAATGAAACTAGAAGCATTAAACAATAACAAGAAGGGGATGGTTGCAACTCCTCGGTCGGTGAATTACAAAAGAACATTCTCAAAAACGAGATCCGTCCATAGCGGAAACAACAATATCCATCCACAACATTTGGGATACCATAGCAACAGTGAGCCTCATATAACGCCAGTCAAACAGGTTCCGAAGCCGGTTCAACAAAACGGCGTGAAAACAGCAATGTCTAGGAGCAGATCAATCGAAACAAAGAAAAATTTAAAAAATGCTCAGAACAAAAGCAACATTTCCGTCCAGAAGAAGGATGCCTCGGGGACTGTAAACGGAATGAGGAGATATGCTTCCACGCTTGGACTAAACATTAAAACTCCGAGTCCCAGTGAAAACCGGGAATTGATAAACGAGGAACAAAGTGATTCTGAGGACTCGGATAAAGGTCATAGGATCATTGAGTGGATAATTGGAACCACGGAGGTAGCGGAACCTCCGGAAGAACCTGTGATTGAATATCTAGATGAACCCCCTCAACGGGACACTGCAATTAGAATTGTGTACGAAGGAGACTCATGATAGCCATTGTGTTCTGTGGAATATTTGGTTAACTCTTTTTTTAGAGTTCGAAACCTTAACAAAATTAGGTTTTTGAGATAATGTTCAAATATAATTAAAATCGCTGGGATCATGCGTTAGGACAACTGCGATAATACAAAATCTTGACGGCTGCAGTGTGGAAAGTTAAATTCCATGTTTCGCTCCATGTAAAAATGTTATGAAAAACAAACTAATGGGAGATGCCAGTTAATAACGACTGTCTTTTGTTAGAATTGGAAAACTGTTTCAGAGATACGTAGTATAGTGGTTTTTTATTTCACTGCTTCTCTGTGAGTATTTATTGCCATTTGCCTCGTCAGTTTCATCTGATGTGTGGTTTACACGCTGACACTGTTGTGTTTAAAATTAATTTGATTATACGTATTTGCTACAGTATCTCTGACATGAAATGAAATCGAACTCTGAACGTGACTAGGTCCACTATCAGCATTTGCAAAAGGATAATCACGGCTGTATGGAAAAGGAATGTTAACGAAAGTTTTTAATATGATACGGCAAGAACAGCAAGGGAAAAAATATTTTTATTTACAGTAGCATGTTTTGGTTTTTTATAGATGTGTTCTGTTTGTACAGGAGGAAAGTAACTACCTGAATTAGACAATTTTGCTTCGACGAGCAGTGCAATTGGCACAGTTGCTGCAAAACTATAGTTTATAATAAGTACCAAATTACTAATAGAAACTTACTTTTCTATTTGACTAACACAAAAATCGTTCAAAATATTCGGTTTACCGAGTAACAGTTTTCAACTCCGTTATATGGTACACGTACCAATGTGAGTGTTATTTCAAAGGGCAAAAGTCTTGTGATCGTCAAGCGCCTTAAAATTATTAAATAACAAACACCAAAATGTCTGAGCCTAGACAGTCCTAATACATATAAAAAACACTAAAGTGTATGTGCCTAGACATTTTTAACTACATAGTCCTGATATGGCATTTTAGGAATTTTACGTAAAATTTTATCATTTTTGTGCATAAAACAGCATTCATTGAAAGCCCGAGCCTTCCTCGCAAGTTAGATCCCATGAAAAGTTTGCACATAATACAAACAGAAGAGCGTGATAAGCATATAAGACTGAAACAATAATTATGCTTTAGTGCTTCCTCCTGACCTACACCCACTTAATTTGCAACATGTTATTTATAAATTGCATCTAACATTTGACAGGAAGCACATTACGGATCGTATTTAGCTATGTGATTTTCGTAGTGACAATCAGCTTATCTGAAAGCGAAAAGCCACAATCAATTATATTTTCCAATATCTCATCATTTGGCGTTTGATCATGAAGACGTAAATTCCAACACACATTTTACAGTCACTGAGCTGGTACATAATCCTCGCCAAGCTGACGATGGTTTTGTGTTATAAAGATCAACGTACAAAAAAAGTGTACTGTAAAATCCCTATCGAACACCTGAAATACGGAAGCTATGTTTCGATCCAAAACTGTTATTCAAAAATGGACGTTTAAAACGAACAAACAGAGTAAAACTTATTTAATTTGAAGTGTACTATTTGTACTTGGTTACGCGCTCCCTTGAGATATTCTGTAAACTAGAATGAGATTATATCAAAATAGTTGAAACACGAAATTCACTTTACAGTTTTGGTAAACGTTCGATAGTGTCCATAAGATCGGAATTCGACTAAAATACAATGAAGTAAGAATAAGAACAAGATATTTTATTTTATTAGTCAACTTACTTCCAAAGTTTCAGAAGTCCAGACGAAATCATATAAAGCAAAACGCTGAGAATTGCGTTTAGAAAAAAAAGTTTATAATTTTAAATGTGTCTTCACATTAAGGTATATTTTGCTAATCAGGGGTGTTAAAAAAGGTGGGCGGCTTAATCTGTATGATGTGTGCCCCACTGGTCTACCTTATAAGTAATGATCCTATTGATATCAGGCTTTCTGGGCGTGAGGCAACGGAAATTTACTGAAGTTATGCTATAGACATTGATTTGAGTGATTCTTTGTGCATGTTGCTCTTCCGACACAATTTTTGACACACCGGAGATAGATATGGAGTAGCATAATTTGCATAACAATATAAAGCAAAATGTGCAAGTTACATTTGTAATTAGTCGGTGACCCAAATTTAAATATTCTAATGAAGTGTTCTGTATAACACAACTGGTAGATAGTACAAAAAGACACAGTCATTTGCTTACCTGTCAAGTCCACAAAGCCTTTTGTGCAATTTCTTTTCTTGTGCACTGGATTGTCGAAAGCTTTTGTATGTTGATTGAGTCCAAATTATTGATGGGCGTATGTGTCGTTGGTAGGGGATTTATTCTCTATTGTGTTCAAAATCAACACAAGAAACAAAGCTAAGGGATTATGAGATAGTTTAATCCATTTTTCGTGCTTTTTACTAAAAATATCTGGTTGTTGATACGAGTCATGCATTTAACTATCCTAATGGGAACGTAAGATTTAAAGAATTTTTTACAGCGTGTATTGATGAATCTTTCTTCAGTCCAAACATTTCGACATCGAATACGTCAATTTCTTGAAGTTGCTGCGACTTGATTTCGTAATCGATCATTAGATCATTGGTTCTTTAGTTGATTTAGATGAGTGATACATAGCTATTTCTGGGGACAATATTCAAATTTCGCTGTCAAGTTTGAATGACGTTGAACAATCATTACAGAATGTTTATATATAAGAGTTTTATAATTAAAAAAAAATAAATAACTTAGCAATTGAACCGAAAAATAACACGGACAATATATTTAACAATAATTGTATTTCTCATCATACTCTACTTCGAAAACATTAAGCGATTCCCATTTGGATGTCATTTAATGTGTATTTGTGATGTATCAATATCCACGTGTGTGTATATATTTTCATTTGTTATTTATTATTTTAAAATCTTTATCTTTTTTAAACGACTAAAATATTCTTGAGATTTGACGCTTCGTAAGTATGCTGGATATCTGGCCCGGCTTGATTTCACTAAGATAAATCTTACAGTTAACTCTGGCTTTAAAACAACTGGTGTCTCCATTTCAAGTCTAACTTTAATATCAGCCAATCAGAACGCCGCAATCTAGATACAAGTTTCAATGGAAATTTAAGTCTTGCTGGTGAATCTGTATTTTGTAAAAACATATTTTCAAAAAACTTTCTAAAAGGTCTCTGTATCAAAACATATTCTTTGCTTTGTTTCTAGGAAAAATATATGAAATATTCATATAGTCGATGAATTTCATAATTGAAGCAATACGATTTGTGGACTACTCGTCTATTCGTACAAAAGTTATTATTTTAAGTAGTACGTAGTCTTGTAAACCCGACGAAGTAAACATGTAATGTTATGAATTATATTTTATTAATCAATAACTTTAAAGGAGTATCCAAACTGCTCTCCAGTGACGTGGGTAAACAACGCCATTGCCAGCACGGAGTGTTTGACCGCATTGTCAGTCTTTCAGTCTTCTATTCATTTTATTTGTTTTTGTGGGTTTTTTTATTTTATAATGAAAATGCGAAAATTAACCATTATTGCTAAGGCCGTTAGCTATATGCTATTTTTTCCTTTAGCTTTGTCGACGTTTTTGAAAAGAGATTTGTGGACTGTGTAAATTATTTGGTGGCAGTGGCGTTCCTAGAGAAGCGAGAGCGCCACCTGGGAAGTAGTTTGGGAGAGCACCAAATGTGTATTTTTAGAATTCTGAGATGTATAATGTCTTGCACCTTTTGTCAGTCTTGTCAGAAACAGTTATTTAGTAATGTCAGATACTGTTATATAGTCATGTCAGAAACAGTTATTTAGTAATGTCAGATACTGTTATATAGTCATGTCAGAAACATTTAATTAGTTCGATCAAAATCAGACAAGAGAAATGATTTAAAATATGAGTAAACACTAAAGCTAAATGTATAAAAGAAACATTAAAAGAGTATTGTTGATTTACTCTCTCTCTCTCTCTCTCTCTCTCTCTCTCTCTCTCTCACACACACACACACACACACCCTGAAAAGTGATGATTGTACCATTCCCAAACGTTTCTACTTCTATAATAAAAAGACCATAACTTCTACAAAAATTCATATGATTATAAAGATATAAGCATTGAAGGTAATATATATATCCTAATATATAAATTATATTTATTGTCACACAATTAAGATGGTTTACAAAGGAAGAATTAGGAAGAATTATGTATAGCGGCTTAAAGTAGGAAATCTATCTGGAACTACATTATCTAATCAAAATCGATATTTCACAGAAGGTACGATTCATTTTGTTTAAAAATAAAAGATAACAGTTTATAGTCATTAAATATTCAATGACATTTCTGACAACTGAGAAAAGCTGTGTCCAAGACATGAACAAAGGTTCCATTGTGCCAAGTAAATAAAGGGGACTTGTTTCCCGGATCTTAGTCTTTTAAAAGCTTGTTTTTGTACTAATTCCGTCAATATTAGCTTTCCTACTACGCATGTAAATACTTAAATATTGGTTATACACGTGTCTTTCATGGTGCTATGTTAATTAGAAAGCGTAGAAGTGACCCTGCCCAGTACGTAATTGTTTAAGATGTTCGTTGATTAAGAGTACAGGATAGGATTGTGTTAAATTTGTTTCTCGTGACAGTACGAATTTGTGAACTGTAAAATGCCAAACAAATATATGGAAAATGACACAAAGTTAACGCAAAATGGACACCTCTTCAAGATATGGTGTAATTTCATGTACCTTTGTTTGCATTAATTGTCATAAAGATAAGTCATCGAAGAGAGACGTTATATAATCCATCTGAAATTGAGCTACATTTTGTCTTGTGTTTAAACTTCACACAGCAAAACGTCAGTGTAAAACGCTGTATACACAAAACCTTGTATACATACAGTTAATTTATGTTTATACGCTTTAACACCGGCATACTGTATTTTTTTTTTTAATTATTTTTTTTAAATAATAGAGTAGCACCCTATCTATATATTTAGTTATTGTAAGACAAGAAAGTAAACTTTTGTGCAACGCAACCATACATTCTTTGTTTCAACGAAGCTTTGGGCTGTGATATACATATACGTGTTTATTTATTTTGTATATTGTTGTGTCTAATTAGGTGTAGATAACACGGCAGCACACTATCCGTGAGTACGAACGTGCTGCATTATTGTGTCAATATACTTTATTAAACACGCTTACTATATTTTGTATCGACTTTTACTTTGCGATTGCAACCATTGTTGACCAAAATCTTTATCTAACTGCAGTCACCTGACTTATTCATAAAATATTTCTACAACAAGATGATCAGTCCCTTAAAAATGTTACTTATGTTATCATCCAACTTTATATGTAGACCGGTTTCTTTGTGTGTGAGTTTTATTTGTTTATTCATTCATGATTGTTTGTTAATAATTGCGCTAGAGTCAGAAGCTATACTCACACATATAAACGTGTGCTCTTAGACATATTTGTGCAAGTATTCAAAGAGATGATTATCGTAGATATTTTATACATCATACACAGGCATCTGACTCTGTTCTATGTGCCATTCTGTGTATTTAATATAACGTTGATTATGTACCACGTGCATCGTTAACTGCAGTTATACGTAACTGCACATTCAAATGTTAATTAAAAAATGAGAAAATGTTATGAAAACGGAATGATATTTGTGGCTTGTTTCTTAAATATGTGGTTCTAAATGTTGTCCATCCACCAGTATCCTGCCTGTCTATCCACCAGTATCCTGCCTGTCTATCCAACAGTATCCTGTATGTGTATCCAACAGTATCCTGCCTGTCTATCCACCAGTATCCTGCCTGTCTATCCACCAGTATCCCGTATATCTATCCACCAGTATCCTGCCTGTCTATCCACCAGTATCCTGTATGTCTATCCACCAGTATACTATCTGTTCATCCACCAGTATACTATCTGTTTATCCACCAGTATCCTGTATGTCATTAACCAGTATCCTATATGTCTATCCAACAGTATCACGTCTGCCTCTCCACTTGGATCCAGTATATGTATCCATCAGTACCCTGTATGTCTATCCAACAGTATCCTGCCTGTCTGTCCAACATTATCTTGCCTGTCTATCCACCAGTATCCTCCCTGTCTATCCACCAGTATACTGTCTGTTTATCCGTCAGTATCCTGTATGTTATCATCCAGTATCCTGTATGTCTATCAAACAGTATCCTGCCTGTCTATCCACCAGTATACTATATGTTTATCCACCACTATCCTGCCTGTTTATCCACCAGTATCCTGTATGTCATCAACCAGTATCCTGTATGTCATCAACCAGTATCCTGTATGTCTATCCACCAGTATCCTGCCTGTGTATCCACCAGTATCCTGCCTGTCTATCCACCAGTATACTGTCTGTTTATCCACCAGTATCCTGTATGTCATCAACCAGTATTCTGTATGTCTGTCCAAGAGTATCATGTCTGTCTCTCCAGTTGGATCCAGTATATATATCCATCAGTGTCCTGTCTGTCTGTCCAACAGTATCCTGCCTGTCTGTCCAACATTATCATATGTCTGTCTACCAGTACCCTGTCTGTCTATCCATCAGTGCCCTGTCTGTCTATGCAAAAGTACAATGTCTGTCTATCCAACAATATTGTGTCTATGTATAAAAAGGGTAAGTAGTATGAGGACTCGTTTTGCTAAAAACAAACGCCAATTATTCAGACACATTGATCAGCCTTAGAAACACTTGCAATTGCAACTGATGTTTACATATCTTGTAGATATAGCATAATATGCGCGTGCTCATGCCGTCACTTTTGACAATACAATGCTCATTTGGTGCTACAATTGGAGCTATTTTTAAACAATTCAAGTGGTATACATGCAACAAACACTTTATTATTTTACAGACTGTAAAGGCATGCGCGAATAACAAAATGCAAAAATATTGTTTTGGTCGTCGCATGTGGACCATGTGAAAAATGAAAACAAAAAAAATCAAGTCCGTTATCGTTCATTGGTACATTACATCTTAACGAATTATCAAACATTACCTGCATCTAACCTGACGATTGTGCCATAATGAACACATACAATGATGGTGCTATAAAAACAAAGATATTCCTATGAAATAAAGAGAATTGACAACAGGACCATATTATATCTTTAAAACATTAACTATGTTTATTTAGGTCTTGAAAAAAATAATCAAATCGGCTTTTATAAGACACGCCCGTGGCCCGTGTTCTGTAAAATGTATATTTTTTTTATAACTTGTGTACAATGAAGTTTTGGTGACAGCAGATACAATGCCGGAATTGGTTTCTGCATTTAGTTCTAAAACGTCTGAATGAAATACCCGATCAAGAGTTGTGGAGGTAATTAAATATTCATGTATATGGGTCTAGATATCCGTAACAGAGGAATTATTCGCTTTATCCAGTGACATGTAGACAAACGCAATGTATTTCCACAGTAATAGACGTGAAAGCAGTAGTCTGGAAACTTTCTAGTTATGTATTGAGCCATCGTCTAAATATATTTCAATCGTGTAAACTGATAGTCATGTATCATTGCAAATATAACAGTCTATCAACTGAATTGACGAGAAATAGATGTAAAGAGCACATGATCGCTGTTTTACAGCTTTACATTTATTGGAGATATGAGAGCTCACCCCATCCGCCAAGTGAACAGTTATACTAAACATAGTTCTTAATTTAATTGGGACATACGATTTCATTGGTCGGGCGAGTAAAGACGTTTGATACTGAGATGTGTCATATGAAACAGCATGTGTCCGTGTCGAACTACGTAATTTTGTTTCCACATGAAATTATGTTCCTATTGAAAGGCATATCAAAAATAAAACGACACGCCTCATCAATTATATCGATATTTGTAATAGACTAGAAGACTATGAATGAGATGGTCTTTCGTCCTTCATCTGCCCGTCTGTGGGCACAAGCTTGTTTCCCCTACTCCTCCGTAATCAACTTTGAGGAATGCCATTAAAATTTGCACACACATTTATCAGACGATCCAGTTGGACCTAAATGAAAATGCTGCCGCACAGATAAGAAATATGGCCACCATGGCATTTAATTTGAAAACGCTGTTATCGCCAATCATCCCGAACGGAAAGTCATACTGACACGGTGTTTTAACGAAAGGCTTCTCATGATGTTCCCATGATCCAAATTGAAAATGGTTACTATGGGATTTCCATTATGGCCGCAACGACTACCATCTTAAAAATATTGTTATCGCTCGTCCTTCCGAATAGATGATCATAATAACATGGCCATCTTAAACATTTTGTTATCACTAGTTCTTTTGAATCAATGTTCATGTAAGCATGGGTTTTCATAATAAGATTTCTTACAATATCTTATAGGTCCTAAATTGAATTGATGCTTATCTCACCACGTGGTATGGTAGTGTAACCACGTGGCGGCCATCTTGAATATGGTATTATCGCTACTACTCCTAAATGTGAAGTAATGTGAACATGGATTATTTTTCAGGCGAGTTTCTATGATGTCGTTTTGGTCCTAAATGACAATGTCTGCCTACCAGTATGGCCACCACGGTGTCTGTCTTGCAAATATTATTATTTCTACTCCTCCTAAATGAACGGCTAAATCAAGAAGGGACTTCCACAAACAGACTTTTACTAATTTTCATTTTCTGAAATGAAAATTGTGCAATGCATATGTACTATATGGCTTACACGACGGTTGTCTTAAAAATCGTATTGTCACTACTCTGCCTGAATGGCGAGTCGTATTGACACGCTGTTTTCATCTAATGAGTTATAATGATGTCTACTTGGTCCTACATGAAAATAACGCTTAACTGACATCCAATAGAATTTATCTCAGCAGCTAATGAGAATTTTTTGTCATCGATGCAAAGTAGCATATATTCAACGCGAAGAAGTTAAACGAAAGAAATATTCATAGATTCCTGGCAAGAGCTGGGTATATCGTCATGCATATATACGTGGGAAATGTAAAATTAAAGCAGCGACAATAGGCGGATATATATATTTTTGTGCATATATACGAGGGTTATGTAAGATGAAAGCAGCGACAACAGCTGGATATCTTTATACATATATACGAGGGCTATATAAACTGAAAGCAGCGACAATAGCCGGATATACTTTCATGTATATTAACGAGGGCTATGTAAAATGAAAGCAGCGACAATAGGCCAGTACATTTTTGTGCATACATATGTAAAATGTTGTGAACATAACTGACTGTATAACAAAGTTTTTTTTTTGTTAGTGATCATTACGTCAGAGCATCCACTCAATGTCCTATCCATGTACTTATGCATACTTTCTCAGTCTCAATATCCAGTATATTTATGTCATATTTTATTGACTGTTTGCTATGTTGTGTACATCCAGAAAAAACCGCGCTTCTATCAACATGGCGGCTTCAAAATCGTTTACCCTTAAGGAAATTTGTGTTAACAAGATTGGGTCAAAATTAGACGGAAGCTACGTCCGGGCTGTATGGAGGTTATGGCAAAGTTTGGACGTTGTGCTATTTCTGGAAGTCTGTCAGGACGGATTTATGCGTCGGTACGATGTCATAGGGTAGACAGATAAATCAAGTACTGGTGCCCGGACGGATGGATCGGTAGTGTTCGACAGCTTTTGGCAAAATGTGAGGATATAAAAATTTCCTGAGACACTACTACGGTTAGATATATATACCTGTTTGATTGTGATGTTTGTATTGAGAAAAAAAAAATGGGCAGCCATATTTCAGCACCTGTAATAAATCTCACTGAAATATTTCCTGTCACAATTTTCATATCTGGCGAGTAGCTGTGTTACGATTTCAACAAGTCTTTTTTTGATCCACCATCAACAAATGAGGAACCCGTCATACACAAATGTATCTGAGCTTCTAAACGATTATTCAGAATATTACAAACAGCTGACGAAGTTATGTTCCTGAAAATATAAAAAGTACATAAAGGCGTATATTTTAATGTAGGATTATTATTCAGTAACATAGATGTTTCTCCATCTTCGACATTTTTACATAACTCTCATTTACCTATTCTACGCCACACGCACACATCTGCAGCTATCTAACATAGTGTACGTGCAGTAATATAATGTGCTGTACGTGTAGTTATATAATGTGCTGTACGTGTAGTTATATAATGTACTGTACGTGTAGTTATATAATGTGCTGTACGTGTAGTAATATAATGTGCTGTACGTGTAGTTATATAATGTGCTGTACGTGTAGTAATATAATGTGCTGTACGTGTAGTTATATAATGTACTGTACGTGTAGTTATATAATGTGCTGTACGTGTAGTTATATAATGTGCTGTACGTGTAGTTATATAATGTACTGTACGTGTAGTTATATAATGTGCTGTACGTGTAGTAATATAATATGCTGTACGTGTAGTTATATAATGTGCTGTACGTGTAGTAATATAATGTGCTGTACGTGTAGTTATATAATGTGCTGTACGTGCAGTAATATAATGTGCTGTACGTGTAGTTATATAATGTGCTGTACGTGTAGTTATATAATGTACTGTACGTGTAGTTATATAATATGCTGTACGTGTAGTTATATAATGTGCTGTACGTGTAGTAATATAATGTGCTGTACGTGTAGTAATATAATGTGCTGTACGTGTAGTAATATAATATGCTGTACGTGTAGTTATATAATGTGCTGTACGTGTAGTAATATAATATGCTGTACGTGTAGTTATATAATGTGCTGTACGTGTAGTAATATAATGTGCTGTACGTGTAGTTATATAATGTGCTGTACGTGCAGTAATATAATGTGCTGTACGTGTAGTTATATAATATGCTGTACGTGTAGTTATATAATGTGCTGTACGTGTAGTAATATAATGTGCTGTACGTGTAGTAATATAATGTGCTGTACGTGTAGTAATATAATATGCTGTACGTGTAGTTATATAATGTGCTGTACGTGCAGTTATATAATGTGCTGTACGTGCAACTCATTTATTTAATTACCAACCAAATGATTATTCAGTTTCAGAGAAACAAAGCATCCATCCATCCATCTATCCACCCATCCGTAAATCCGTCCATCCATCCATCCATCCAGACATACATACATACATACACACATACATACATACATACGTACATACATACGTACGTACGTACATACATACATACAAACACACACACATACATACATATATGCATGCATGCATGCATACATACTACAAATAAATCATTTTGAAAACAAAGAAAGAAAATGCTACTTTTAAAACTGCCTTCCTAATTAATTGTAAATAAACATAATAATATTTAAACATTGCACGGAGACAATTAATATTAAAAATGCATGACAACAGAGAACTGAAGAACATGTCTTTGAATGTTTATCTCACTTTTTCGACTGAATTTGACCAAATATTAATGAATTTTCACAAAACAAGCTCGGATGAGTCTTTATAGAAACAATTTAGAAATTTAGGCCTATTTAGACTCTTACTGTACCTCTACCCATTTAGAATCTACTTCCCAGATATGTTGTCTGATCCTTACGTTGCACTATTAATTGTTTTATATAGAATCCCTATCAGTTTTATTACAGCAAGTATTACACGTTTATATATGAATGTTTTGCAAATAATCAAAAGTCCATCAAAAACGTTTCTACATATCAAGTATCTTTCACGTATCGCATTATGATGGTTAAACTTGCATGATTTGGAGTAGTTCTTCCTAATTAAAATGTTTATCTTTCATGATAGAAACAGGATAAGGAGGGGCCCCGAGTGGCCGAGTGGTCTAAAGCGCTCGCCGTTACGGATCATTGCCATCTCACCTATGTCGCGTAAGTTTGAGTCTCAGCCTCGGCTAACGTTGATACGTGATAAAGCCTGCTACTGGCTTCTCGTGGGTTGGTGGTTCTTCCCGGGATTTTCCAGGATTCTTCCTCCACCAATGATACTGGCCGCCATGTATAGCCTATCATGTGCTGAAAAATGGCGTTAAACCCTACAACAACAACAAAAACTACAACGACAGGATAAGGATACAATAGGATACGAAGTCATGCTATTTCAAACTGGAAAAATAGAACATATTTACTGATGGAATATATATATATATATATATATATATATATATATATATATATATATATATATATATATATATATATATATTGTAGAACTATTAGAGTCCCTAACAACCATAGTGTAGGGCCGTCATGAGTGGGAATAAACCTAACACGCACTCATGATTGAAGTTGGAATTCACTGCGATTGAACGCACCAGGTGTCAACCCATGTATGTAACGTCCGCTTCGATTGGTCTGCAGCAACGACATCACATTAGGACACCTGTTTTTTTACGGGTGGAAATGGTCCCACATTCCGTCAATGGTATGATGTCCGAGCTAGGTCAGGAGGAAAGGTACTCGGAAAGCCAGCCCTCACTTATTTCAAATTAAGTCCAGTTGTTACTAATGGACAATAAAGAATCCCAATAGTGTGTAGGCCTCCTATGCAATTAGCCAAATCAATTGAGTTAAAATAATTTTCCTGTAAATAATAAGAGTTGGAATTATATGTACAAAGTGTACTTTTTCCTCTAAATTTAAATAAAACCAATCGGTGTGAGTCAAAATGACTCAATACATTTGGTATCAAACATAGGATTAAAACAAAATGTACATTATGTAAAATTTTGATGGCGGTATCGAAATAGTGAAATTAGTTTTGAGATAGAGTTGTTATCTAAAGAGGTTTTCTTAATTCTAAATGCAAACCTTACGATAACAGGCAATTTGGCAGCCCTTTAAAAGGACTGTTTTTGTTGAATTCAACCCACTTCCATATGCTCTGGTGGAGGTGAGTATTGTCTTCGGGAAGGATCTTTCGGTGGTCCAGATCCTATCAGATCCATCAGTATCCAGTCTTGCATTCAAACTGGGTAGCTAATTGACGGCTCGTCCAGTTCATGATGTATTCTCAATAAAGTTGCAATCATGCCAGACAGGTTGACTGGACATTCCTGTAGTATTTGCCCTCTCTTTTTGAAGTTAGCCATTGCTTTTTTAATTTTGGATTTACTAGATCTGGTTGTGTTCTCTGGAGATCTTTCCCATCTGCTGAGTATGAGGGTGTTCAATTCGTCTATAACGGTTTGGCCCTCTTCTTCGTTGTGCCACAGGTTTTTCAAACCATAGTCTTCCGAATATCCCCAGGCGACATGTATGTTTGCCTGGTACAGGTCATGTTTATTCGCACTCGGTCCTGTCGGCTTAGGTGGTGAAGTTAATGCAGGTTCCAGTTGATATGTCGGGGATAAAGTTGGTAGTGGTTGTGATGGTGATGGTGATGGAGTTAAAATCAGGCTACTTCTTGTCACCGCTTTCTAGATGTTTTGATGTTACAGTCCGTTTATCTTGCGCAGCCGTGGCCCCTTCGTGCAGTTGAGTGGGTTGTATCATTTGTTTCGGCTTTGATGGCGGTGGTGGTGGTGTAACGGACATTTCCAACTGCTGTTCGGCTGTTGTGTTTGATATGGCTACAGTAGATGGTTTGCTCGCAAGTTGTTTTGCTGCTGCTCGCTAGGTTGCGGCACAGTCGTTCCACTATTTCGTAATTTCTTTACGCCATCGTTTTCTGGGGTTTTTCCATATCAGGAGTAAGGTTGTTCTTTTGTCCTGGGCTCTCAAGCTCCATCCTGATGCTACAGAAAGACTTAGGCCTTTCAATGCATTCATGGCTTGGGCGGGTATCATTTCCTTTGCTAGCACTATTCTTGCTGATAGGTGCTACTTGTTACTCTGAACGACGAACGCTTTGACTTAATGGTTAGAGCGTCCGTCTAGGGAGCGGGAGGTCGTGGGTTCGAACCCTGGTCGAGTCATACAAAAGACTTTTAAAAAAATGATATTAACAGCTGCCTCGCTAGGCGTTCAGTATTTAAGAGGTTAGTGATAGGCCTGATGTCAGGATAATGTGAATGGGTGGGACATCAGGCTACATGTCTGCGACACGATGCCTCAGTACTAGACTACACTATAAACTGCCACACTGCAGACATTGTAGCGATATGACTGAAACATTGTTAAACCTACGTTAAACATCCTAATCACACGGATGTGAAGGAAAACATCTCTTGCATTCACTTCACATATTATCTACTATCTACACACGTGAAGAAGGCAAAACTAACCACAAATATAATATCCACACACGAGGAGAAAATCAAACCAAAGTTTATCATCAATAATGAGAATATGCCATCAACACAGATGTGAGGAGCAAAAACTAATCAAAATATACTATCTACACACGAGAAGGAGAAAATCCAACCCAAAATATACTATCAATATCCCCAATATACTATCAACGCAGATGTGAGGAGCAAAAACTAACCAAAATATACTATCCACACACGAGAAGGAGAAAATCCAAGCCAAAATATACTATCAATAATCCCAATATACTATCAACGCAGATGTGAGGAGCAAAAACTAAAAAAAATATACTATCCACACACGAGAAGGAGAAAATCCAAGCCAAAATATACTATCAATAACTCCAATATACTATCAACGCAGATGTGAAGAGCAAAAACTAACCAAACTATACTATGTACACATGAGCAGGAGAAAGTCAAACACACAATATACTATCAATAATCACAATATACTATCAACACAGAGATGAGGAGCAAAAACTAACCAAAATATGCTTTGCACATATGAGAAGAAGAAAATCAAACCGAAAATAAACTATTAATAACCACAATTTACTATCAACACAGAGGTGAAGAGCAAAAACTAACCAAAATATACTATGAAAAATCAAAATATTTACTATCTACTCAAACGTACGTGAACACTTACAAACCCATAAAATATACTATTCACACAAACTTATGCTTACTTATGCATGCACACACAAACACACACACACACACACACACACACTACTATCCACACAAACGTACACGAGCTCATACACACACAATCACACACATACACACACATAATCACATCAGTAAATGAGTCAGTATTTATAATCACACTACTCCACACTCATACAAATTGGCAACTTGAATAGTCTCTTTTCTAGAGTATTGGTTAGCCCTGAGAAGGGCTGTTGTTTTAGACTCCAAATGCTTCTGGTTAATGTCCGCACCTTCCAGGCCGAGCACCACACACGAAACGCCTACTCCAATCATTTTCCCAATTGATTGATATTGTTGGGAGCGCAAAAGGTTGATGTGTGGCCTCATCCTGCCAATTGTTACTTTGAGGGATAGTGAAGTTTCTCTCCCTCATGAATCTAAGTCCTGCCTGTGGATGCTGTGGTCTCTATACTTGTGTGGGTCGCCGAGACTCCCACTCTCGTCGCTGTCTCTCCAACTCCTCATCCCAGTTCTCCATTGGGGGGGGGGGGGCGGAAACTCTCGGCGGTGGTGGTATCGGTTGTGGTTAACGTGTTGGTGGCGGTGTCCTCACCACAGGCATTACCTCACAACTCTGCCTCAGCATAAGATGAGGTAATATAATTTTCTTTTTCTTTTCGGGCTCTTCTTTCTTTTTTCTCTCCTCCTCGTGCTCTATCCTGGCTTCCTCTTCAATCGCCTTCATAGCCAGCACATCCAATAAACGCCTGGCATACTCCAGGTGCATTATTTGGAGTTCAAGCAATTTGCCTATCCTGCTACTCATTCTTTACACTTGTCTCGTTGACAATGGGTAACCAGACTGACAAGCGTTCCTTTGTGTCAAGTACGGACGTGAAGGAAAACATCTCCCTGATACCAAAACGTACAAGGCCACATCATTACCGAAAAGAAACATGGAACGCGTTGACTTAAAAGAAACACTCGCTCACTTTTTTACTTACAAACATTAATTAAAAATTTGACAAGCTACGGAAACGAAACGCTTAAAGACACACTTCTAACAAAGATAAAGAAATGAAGTACTTACTGACACACTTCTATTTTTTAACTTGCTAACATATCATTAGCAATTTAATTATTATCTCTTTTCTAGAGTATTTGGTAGCCCTGATTTTTTTTTTTATAGACGAGGATTGATGGCAATCTTTTGTTGTCTTAGATTGTGTCCCAGTCTGACGGCAGACTTTCCCACAGGATAGGGTCTGCTTCTTCGGAAAGAGAAGGAGAACTCATTGGTGTCTACATGGCAGTCGACAAAACCTCTGTCTGGTTACTGCTGCAGTTGCAGCTGCTGATATCTCTGATGTTTCTGAAGTCTGTACTTCCCTGTCCATTCTTCTTTCTCCTTCTTGATTTCCTCTCTGAAGAGCTTTTTTATCAGGTCTTTAGTTACTTTAAACATTCTGACATTATCTATCTCTGCAGGATTCGGTATCAGGCTTTGCCTGACACGATGTAAATTCACATAAGCTTCGTTCAACTTGGCTAGTCTTGAGCACATCTTCATAGGAGGATGAGTCAACAATGGATGATCAGACTAAGTAAGCATGTTGAATTAACATCGATTGCGCCCGTTCGGGAATGTTCAACCATTATTCTAGCACAGCTGGATGTTTAACTACTCCAGGGGGAAGGAATTAGTGCCTCATATCCCAGACACGTATGTGTTCAAGGAACATTGATTAATTTGGCTAATTAGTCCCTAACGACCTGAATGTACTAGGGCCGTCATGGGTGGAAATGAACCCAACACGCACTCATGATTGAAAAGTAGGAACGCACCTGGTGTCAACCCAAACAGTATGTAACGTCCGCTACGATTGATCGGCAGCGATGACGTCACATTAGGACACCTGTTTTTTTTACAGGTGGAAATGGTCTCACATTCCGTCAATGGTACGATGCCCGAGTGAGGTCAGGAAGAAGGGTCTCGGAAAGCCAGCCATGGATGTTGTGTACTACCAAAAATGTCAGCCAGTACCTATTTCAAAATCTAGTCCAGTTATGCTAATGGACAATAAAAGAATACCAATAAAGTGTTAGCCACCTGTGCAATTAGATCAAATCTAATAATTCGTAAAATTTTCCTACTACTTATCAATCTATATAATTTTAGTACATAGTGTACATAATAATTATATAAATGTCCTATTGAACTAATATGTCTAAAAATAAACGTTTGGTCACTGTTAGATCATGAAAGGTTTTAAGTTTGATGTGGTACTCCAAGGGATCAAGTTTGTGTGAATATAGTTTTATCAAGTAGATATACCAAGCCAAAATGGTTCCCTAAAGAAAAGAGGCAATTTTAGAGCCCTGAAAAGGGCTATTTATGTCAGCAGCCTGAAGGTTTCTTGCGGTTCCCCTGCTCCCATACATCGGGCCGCAGTACATTGTTCTTGGTACGTTTCCGTGGGAAATGCCTAATACTCACAGTTAGTTGAAAACGCAGTGGCATACTGCACAAAGGTAGTGAGTGCGTATTCATTGTAGGCTATAGGATAATTAGATACATGCGTTGAGCATATAGCAGTTGCTGAGTGTTGGGTTTCTTCTTGGTATGAAGTGATCTCCAGGCCATATATCTGGTAGCGCTGATTAGTTTTTTTTTTACCCTGTTTGCATCTGTCAGCGTGTCTTGGCAGCCCACTAACATAGCGCATTGCTCAACCGATATTTCTTTTCTAACCTCACCCTTCCCTTTCTTCCGTAGCTACCTTATGTTCTTCTGAGTGCTTATCTTTTACTATCTGTGGCGGTTTCCCAGTAATTTTGGTAGCTTCCCTTGTGGATATGTCCATCTGCGTTACAGCATCCTTCCTTTTGTTTGGCTGCTGAGCTTTAGTCTGGGTAGAAGTAGATGTTGATCTAATCATTTGGGGCGCCTTTACCGGTTGTTGGTGGCCTTGTATACTGACTACGTTATGAGCAGGAGTAACGGAGTGGCTAGCCGCCTCGTTGTGGGCAGGTTTTCTTCTCTGGCTACTTTTCTGGCTAAAGCCACCCTCTCCGATGTTAACGTCTGCACCCTCAGTGTTAGAGTACCAGACTAATAATAATGTTCTTCTTGTTCCAGCTCTCAGACTCCAATTTGAAACTAGAGATAAACCAGTAGCCTTAATGGCCCTTAGTGCATGAGCGGGTATTACTGTCTTTGCCGGTAGCTATCTTGGAGCTATCTTGGAGCCACGCCTTGCATACTTTGTACTGCAGTATTGATTTCTATTACTGTTGCTTCTTGCTCGGTCTCAACGTGAATGAATGAATGCAATGGAATGGATGGTCAGACTGGAGACTGGATACAAATGGCAAACAAACGACAGACGCATGTTTTCAAAACACAAGACAAGAGATAACCATAATGATCATAAAATCGTCGATCTACTTTCTCATCGTTTCTAGATGAGTGACGATCACAGTAAGTCACTAAATGTTCTAAAGAATATCAGGACTGCGTTGATGAAGAAAATACACACAATATTAACCACACGCCATAGAATCTGTGCCTTGTAATTTCACATTATTTAATCGTGTTGTCTGAACATTTCTTCTCATAAAGTCAATGATGTCTTCCAAAGGGGGCAATCCGTAAGAATCGAAATACTCCACACATCCTTCTTTAGGAAAGAAGATGGCTACCCAGTAGGTTCCTAGGAGATCACTGTAGTTTGTTGATGACATAAGCTTGATGGTCTTGAAGTTTTCGATGAGGTAGTTCATCTTTAGCACAGACGACAGGATTCCAAGAAGCAGTGTACGAACTGTGGTTCAAAAGGTAATAAAGTTCCCAGGTATCCATTTTTGTGTTGTTTTGTCTTCATAGGTAATGATAAGTGATCAATTTAATATGGACTTTCTCTTTGAAAATATCTGACAAGTAACCGTTTCTTCGCTTTGTCTCCTTACTCTGAGCCAAGAGAGCTTTGATGCGATGGATCTCTAGAGTCACCAATAGACGTAAGGAATGATCACGCAAGTCTGTATACCACTGATGCAATACGGCTTCTTCCGAGATGAGACTCCAAGCTTCGTCCAGATATTCGTCCAATTTTTCTTCTTGACAGGCATTTATTATGTTGAATTTGACTGTGGTGATCGTTTTGACATCCATGGCAATCTTTCTTGATCAATGCCATAATTGTTTTTGCCAAGTGTTTGGTTCAACATGAGACTAAATCCTCTTCTTGTTCTGGCCTTCTGGACTTCATCACTATTTCCATTTCTTCTTTGTCTTGGGGGTCTTCTTCCACGGTCTCCTCCCTTTCTATTTCCATAGATTATCCACTATTTAAAGAGGGATAACAGCTTTCCATAGCTTCTAATAATCTAGAATGACTTCACTCAAGCTATTGATTGCTATGGTATTGTCGAATTCGGCATACAAAAGGACGTTCACTATGTGGGGTAGAGGTTTTCTAGGGTGGAAATATCCCTTGTCGCTGCCTTTGTCTGGAGTGAAATCAAAAAGCCCGCAAAGTGTAGCCTCCTGAATCATCCTCGTACGTAATGCCATGACTGGTGTTGGTTCCTAACTGTCCGCTGGTTTCGTACAGAGACAAGTACGACCTCAAGTAATTCCTCTTATCACCAAACTAAGGTTCGAAGGGTTTGGTACACAAGGTCTTGCCATCGCGACTGACTTCAATCTTGGATATGTCGTAGTGCTAAAAGTTGAAAGAATTTTCATTACTGACTGCGTTGAAGCCCGTGCTGCTCACTATACCAAGGATTACACGTTTGGGTAACTACCCGTAGAACAGATGATCTTCGATCATAGAGTGCTGTTCAGTGGGAATGATGAAAGTTTTCACTTCCACGCGTTGTATCAGATACTTGGCAGTCATTCTGCTCAAAGTGTGACTGATATCGTTTCCCACTTTAGGTAACACTTCCCAACGTCGTACGTAGATTTTGGCTTCTTCGACTTTGGTTTTGTAAGCGTCATCAGTTGCATCCATTAAATGGAAAGCAGTACTGCTGAGATTCAGTCGCAGGCGGACATCCACACCGTTCAGCAAATACCTTTCTTGTAACCACTTGTCCAAATGCAAACTATCCATCAGTTCTAAACTCTCGTTGTCTATGATCTTGTTTCGTCGTACTGTAAATTCTTATTGTGGTCTTTCTTTATACCCACTTCAGTGTTGTTACATTGACCTGGTGTGTTAGGTTTCCATACAAAGCAAGCATTCAGTTGAGTGTTTTTGGCTTCTTTTCCGTATGTCAAGAGATTTTCCAGGTAGGCACTATAAGGGTAAGTATCCATACTGCTATTAACCAGTTTGTTATTCAAGTACAAATCCATGGAGCTGAACAAGGAATGCATAAAATTGTTGACAGGAGCTACTGGCTCAGTGTCTATAGGGTTTTCAGTCGGATCCTGAACTTTGACTTTCAAGTACAAGTAACTGCTATTCAGATCGATGTAATCTTGTCCTTTTTGTCTCTATGATTTAATAATCAAAAACGTCTAAGTCTCAGACGGTTCTTCTTTTCTTAGTCTTTCTAGATTTATGAGTATAAATGCTTCTAAAGGGGTGGGTTTTTTTCGTCGTCTCCTCTGCTTTGTCCCTGCTGTCGCGTCAGGAAAGCAGGAATGCCTGACTCGGCAACGTCCAGGGCATTTATAGGTGTTTCTCGTCGATCCAAAACGTCCTTGCCTGTTTGCAGCAAGACATTTTTGCCTGCATCCAAGAATGCTTCTTTGGGGTTTCGTTTGTCGATTATGACATTCTGGAGAAATTCTTTGCCTTGTGTCAACGCGGCATCTTTCAATGCGTGCAATCCTCCTGTCAACATCGTTTTAAAAACAGGAGCCACTGAACGACAGGCCTAAGGCAACATATCTCTTAAAACACGTCCTCGCTGTCAAGCGACTCCTCTGTACACTGGATAGATGACTTATGAGTCGTTAGAGGTTCGTTTTCGAAAATGGGGTTTCTCCGTGACTTTCCCGTTGGTGAAGGGAATATATTGTCCCAGATCTCCTTTTAAAGCAATGTTGACAGTGTCGAAATACGCCTTACTGACGGGCAAATAGTGAGGATGTACAAATTCGCCGTGAACGTGATAGTTGTTTGTACCTTCCTCGTCAGCGTTCGTGGAAGAATCCACTTTGAAAGGAATGACATGCAGTAACACACACGTTGTAATCCACTACATCGGAATATACAAAGATCAAATTCAGTCCTTGGTTCAGTTCTACTGGGGAACGGAAAAACTTGGCAAAAGAATCGTTGTCGGAAATGACTGCTAATTCGCCTTTTTCATCGTCTCCATGTCCCCACCCAAAATGTCAAACAATTCAGGACAAAATAAAATGGAAAATACTTTGTTCCCTCCAGGAAATTTTATCAGGAGGCGGCAATCTATTTTATGGTACTAAATGGTGAAACATTTTTGTTTTTGGTCCAAGGCTTTGCCAAACACTGCATTGAACCTGACAGTAATTATGTTCACCAGATGTTGACCCCTAAGATAATAGCCTGGTGGAATTATCAACAGATAGGTGAACCATCTAGTTGTGGGATTATGTGCTTTATAGGGTCACCTGCAGTTGGGTTTTTAATCAAGTGTTTTTGTACTTGTTCGTCATGAACTTCGACCGCAAAAACAATTTTGTTTGAAGGTCAAGTTTCTGGACATGCGGGTTTCCTTTGATTCATCAAATGAGGAATAATGGGTTTCAAATTTGGTTTCTAAATAATTTGCTTTTTGGTTTGAGTGTCGATGGGGAGTTCGGCCGGTTGTGTGAAGGCTACTTTGTTTCTGTCAAGAAAGCGTTTGGTTTGATGAGGAAATTGAATGATCCCTTGCAGTAATTGACGTGCTGTCAAAAAAAAAAAACATCGTAAGACTTCTTTGAGACTGGTTTCTAAGACACGAGCACCTATTTGCGGACTTTTTGAGCGATTGATGCCGTACGAGGTCCGAATCAATTTGAAAGGAAAATGAGACTGAATGGACATCATTTTGACGATGTATGAGACAGGCCCAATGTGTGCGAGGTTTCTATAGATTTTTTTTGTTAAGTCGACGACGGGCACGTGTACAGGACAGGCTCTCTGTCTTGGCACCAGTGGTGAAACAGATGGGTACGAAATCGCAAATAATCGGGGGTAGTGGGTTACAAATCTATCAGTAAATACGCGTGTGGGGTTTGAGTGGCATCGTCGTACGCATGAGTTAGCCAAGGTGTTTTTAACAGTTTGGCTAAAGACTTGCACTTACGATTTATCTCGAGAGCTTTTAAACAAGCAATGAGCATCGAGACTGATGGTGCGATAGACCATACTTTTTTTAAAACAAATTTTGAGTAATATAAATTACACTGGCATTACGATGATGCCATTTGCGCATAAAGCACAGTTTAAGATCTTCTTCGTCTTCTCCTAAGATGTCGTCGAAAATGACCACATGGGTTTGTCTGGGGTCAGACACGATTCCGTCGTCTTCGATAGGAATGCCGTCCACAAACACGATGGAATCACCATGACGTTCTCGCAAGAGTCTGTACGTTGATTGCCACTCTTTGTAATACCACACGATTCGTTGAGGTGGACGATCGATCAAATGATGTTTATGTTCGATCAAACGTTTGACACATTCGGTTTTGCCTGAACCGCTAGGCCCGGCAATTAACATGTTGAAGGGATGGCGAAGATACAAGGCCTCCCAAATGTCACGATCTAAGTGTTAATCGATGACTTTGAAAGTGGAGGAAGAGGGAGAAGAGACAGCAGAGGTAGTCAGAGTGCAAGGAATGTCATTTTGACACGAAGACAGACAAGACAAGAGTTTTATACTTTTCAGGATACGTTTATTGCAAGTTAAAATGGAACAACATGAAAGGCAAAAATACATGAAAGCCACATGGTTAAGTACAACGATAAAAAAAAACACATCAAAACGATCAAAGTTGAATATAAACAAGTCACTATACAACATGTTTTTGGTAACCAAGATGTCCTATGGACAGTGTGTAATGTTGTTACAGGCTCTACATGTGGTAATGTCACACAAGTGTCTTCCCGGAATGGTCTTTCAGGAATATCCATGACAGTCCTGTCCTGAAGGGAGTGATTGTCCTCGGTGACGGGTTCTTCTATACTGTTACTAACACAGGTTTAAAAATTACTTTTGTCCTTGGACGTTTGTTTGGAGGATCACAAGTCTTGAGCATAGTGGGCCACTTCTTTGGTCACTAGGGGTGGTATCGCAGGTGTAGTAACAGGGCTGGGTTTTTTCGCTCGAGAAGGTCTTTTTATCTTGGGTCGTAATAAAGAAGTCTGAAACATTTGTTTCAGGCTCTTTAATTCTGCTAAAATGTCAAAGAGTACCGATACCGTTTGACTTTCGCTGTCCTCTTTTTGGCCTTGTTTCATCTCTGCTGCTTCTTTCTGTATTTTCCTTCTTGCCTCTTCTTCTTCTTGCTATTGATGTTGAAGTAGAAAAGCTTGTTCTGCTTCCATCTGCTGCTATAAAAATGTCTCCAATTCTTCTTTCTGTCTCTGTTTAAAACCCTCTACGTGTGGTAAAGAAGGACAAAGTGGCAATGGTACTGGTACCGGAAGAAACTCTTGCGAAGAAAGAAAATTGACTAAATCTCAATTAAAATTGACTTCTTCTGGAAGTAAGTCTGTGTTGGCTTTGGTAACCTCCGCTATTCCATCGCTCCTTTCTACATTGATGCTCATCGGTAGTACCGTGACGTCGCCTTCCCTGTTCCATTAGTCTTGTCCCTATACAGTCCCAATACTTTGATGTCCCTCTATAGTCCCACCCATGTTAAAATTTCTCATATTAAATACCCTTGTGCCCTATATCGTCCCAGTGTTTCTTTCCTTCTTCGTTTTCATTTGCCCTATATCGTCCCCTATTACTACTGAGGGCACTTGTTCTCATACTTTCAGGTTTAATGATCCCTACATGGAGATAGCTACTTAACTGTAAGTGACGCAAGACAATCCACACCAACCCTTACAATTATCAGTAAGATTGGAATGTGCACGCTAAGCTATTGGAAATATCAATTTTTCAAAACAGCAGGCGCTCCAACATTTCAACAGTGGTCATATTTAAAAGGAAAAAGGAAAAAGTACAATTAACAATTCATTGGCGTGCAAAAATAACCAATGTGAGTTTTGTTACACATTAATTATTCATTCATATAAAATTTTGTTTGTCCGAAATATTCGTCTCATTTTGTTTTCAGCATTCACTCGCATTTATAACAATGTTACCAAAATATAATTAGTCTAAAGCAGGAAACGTTTCATAAACAGATAAAGTTGTGACCAAAAGGGTTACACATATTGTATTGGAGATTATAGTATACATTTTTCATTACAATTAGATCGTGTTGGGGCAAGTTGGACTGCGCCAATGCAGAGACAAACACGTCCTAATAATTAGCATGTCAAAACAAATATGTTATGTTAAAAATTACCCAGTATGAATTAGTATTAGTCTTAATGCATACTGAACACTTTATGAACAATATTCAAATTATGACCATTTTAACTTTCATGTGAAAGATAGCTGCAGAGAGATATATGACGGATATGGGATGCAATGTCCGACAAGCTGCAGATTCTCGTCCAAATCACGTGATGTTCTCGCCCTTTACCAGCAATTATAATGTTCGCTTTTCCAAATATATCGGAACGTGTTAGAGTCTAAGTCACCTAATGCGATACGTTAATTATCTTGCCAGTCCACGGAGAAAGCCTGGCTGCAGAGATGCCGGTTCATAGTAGTTTCACTTTATAAGTAATAAAATATGGACTAGAATAGACACGCAGTGCACATTTTCTTTTATGTATCCCGTTATCTATTCACTTGTATTTGGTGCATAGATTATTTTTTTCTGATAAATCTCTGTCGTGCAATTTACAGTACTCAAATGTGTCCTTGTTCAATCTCTTGCACTCTTCAACCCTGAAATAAGTCCCAAATATTATCCCCTTCCTCTCAAAGAGCTCATAAATTTTTACAAGCACTACTTTATTGCAGTGAGGATTAAAGCACGTTGTCCGTCGATAGGGAAGCTATGTAGGTTTACCTTGTGCAAATCACTAAATCATTTGAATCCATCTATATCCGTGACGATTCTTGGATAACGATCAACCCAGTACTTTGTGAAATATTGTAGATATTGGAAAAGTGAGATTTATACATAGTCATAGATCAGCATTTTCAAAGTCTGACTAACGCTCCGGTAGCCTAAGTGGTTAGATCGTCTGCCTCGGATGTAGGAGGAGGTCGGCTGAAGCCTTTGCAAAATAGTACTAGCAGCTGCCGCGCATGGCGCTCAACATTAAGAAGTTTGATTTGCCTGGTGTCAGGAAAGTGTGACTGGGTGTGGCATGATGTTACATGTCTGTGGCTAGACATCACTATGAACTACCACATACCGATATGATTGAAAACATTTTAAAGATACATTAAATATCCCCATCACACACACACACACACACACACACACACACACACACACGCGCGCGCGCGCACGCACACAAAGAGTCTGACAAATATAGCCAACTGTCAACAACTTCCTCGTTTTAGAGGGTAGGCCATCTTGTAGAGCAATAAGTGCTAAGGCCATAAATCTGATTTTGCTTGGCATTCTACCTCAGAGTGTATTTAAAATAACAATGCACATTCTTTTCATAAACTTGCAAACAATATATAAGTGTATTTTATGGTGGAGGACCAATTAAAGTGTAGTGGGGCGGGAAGATGTTCCAATTACAGAAAGCTTTGTCACTGTAGTTTGATTGAATGAAAATCTGTTAAACTCTGTGACTGAACATTGACAATTCAATTAAGGAAAAACCTTGTATTTACATGAAAAATATACCAGATGATTCAAAGCTTGTATTCACGTAAGTGGTTTTGCGAGTGTTCTCCTTGTTCCCCAAAACTCGTAATTTCGTTATCACATCAATATTCTCACACTAAAAGAATTTGCGTACCTCAGGGTTATAAACATCAATATTTTCACACGGACAGATTTTGTCTGCTTCAGGTTTATAACATTAATCATTTCACATTGACAGATTTTATATATATCAGGTTTATAACATTAATCTTTTCACAATGACAGATTTTATATATATCAGGGTTATAACATTAATCTTTTCACACTGACATATTTTGCCTACCTCAGGTTTATAACATTATTCTTTTCACATTGACAGATTTTATATATATCAGGTTTATAGCATTAATCTTTTCACACTGAGAGATTTTATATTTATATATATATATATATATATATATATATATATATATATATATATATATATATATATATATATATATATATATATATGTATGTATATATATATATCAGGGTTATAACATTAATCTTTTCACACTGACAGATTTTATATATATCAGGGTTATGACATTAATCTTTCCACACTGACAGATTTTATATATATATCAGGGTTATAACATTAATCTTTTCACACTGACAGATTATATATATATATATATATATATATATATATATATATATATATATATATATCAGGGTTATAACATTAATCTTTTCACATTGACAGATTTTATATATATCTGGGTTATAACATTAATCTTTTACACTGAGAGATTTATATATATCAGATTTATAACATTAATCTTTCACACTGACAAATATTATATATATCAGGGTTATAACTTTAATCTTTCACATTGACAGATTTTATATATATCAGGTTTATAACATTAATCTTTTCACACTGACAGATTTATATATATATATATATATATATATATATATATATATATATATATATATATATATATATATATATATATATATCAGGGTTATAACATTAATCTTTTGACATTGACATATTTTATATGTATCAGGGTTATAACATTAATCTTTTCACACTGACAGATTTTGCCTACCTCAGGTTTATAACATTATTCTTTTGACATTGACAGATTTTATATATATCAGGGTTATAACGTTAATGTTTTCACACTGTCAGATTTTACCTACCTAATTGTTATCGTATCAATATTTTCACACTGACAGATTTTGCGTACCTCAGGGTTATCACATTTATATTGTCACACTGATAGATTTTGCTTACCTCTGGCATGTTTTTGGTTGTGATTGTTTGCATGTTTTGGTTGTGATTGTTTGCATGTTTTGGTGTCCAGAACGAAAACGAATATAAATTAGAAAGATCTAGGTAATGTATTATTTTAATGTCAAATCCGCATGGTTGCATATGCTAAGCTGCCCCTTTCGAAACCCACACAGCAAGGATTTATGTCTATGAACGTTACGTGCTTTAGTATGCCAATCCTAACAGTACTCCATCTCTATATCATTTAATTACTTTTTGCAATGAACAACAACATTTGTATCAATGTCCATAACAACGGATTATAATTGAGCATATAACTCCTGAAGCTGTTATAAGGGTTATATGTCATAATAATAATAACAGAAAAGAGTATAACATATACACTAGGAACAGCAACCTGGGCTACATACTTACTGTCTCGAAAAGAGGTAACGACAACCGCTTATTTGTCAAAAATGTCAATCTAAGAAAAGTGTGCGGACTCGAATCTTCTATCGGATCAGGCCAGGTCAGCAGTTGTGGCGTATATGTAGGCAGGGCACTTTACTCTGTTATGTATATTTTGGTTTAATTTATATTTGATTTAATTTAATTGTTTATTTGTTCGTTTTAAAAAGCTTTATTCCATTGCATGCTATTGTAATGTAACTTTCTTTACTGGATTTGACATTGTCCAGAAATTCAGTTCAGTTCTGCCTGACTTCACAGTTTTATAACAACTAATTCTAGAAGCACTGTATCTAGTTTCTGACATAGATTCTGAACCAGTGATATGTTTTAGTAAACAACATTTTTATATTTTTTATTCTTTCTCAGAGTAAGAAGTATTAAGTTGAGTCAAGGCCATACCTGGATTACAGAATATGAAACACGTGTTTATTGTTACAAGCTTCTAACTTTCCTAGTAGGTTAACCCACATCAGGGAATCTGTTTTGAGTCTTAGTTAGACTTATTACTGATGCATTTAGAAAGAATTGTCAGTAGTGCCTTAACACTTGAGGAGTCAAGTTGTTTTATGTTGTGACCAGTTTGGGCTAAATATTTTATTGTTGTCCATGGAAATACTAGTGATCTAAATTAATCTTCGGACAAGGATATTTATTGAAATTATTTACAGAATTCAAACACTGGAATACCATTTTATGTGATTCAGCAAGAGCCTGTTGACACTACAGCACTTCTCTGCCCGTTAATGACGTCATCGCCTTCCATTTTGGATTTTATCGGGATTCGAACTCAGTTTCATTAGGACTTTTATTACTAGGACTTCTATTTCTTTATTTCTTGGATTATTGTTTGATTTGATTCCTACGAGTTCTTTTTTTTTTCTTCTCTTTTTTTCACTTTTATTCTAGGGAAATAAATTATTTGTTAAATTTTAGAAAGCTTGCCGTCTTCACTTTTTCTGTTACTTTTTTATGAGTCTAGACTAGTAACAACTCCAATTCTTTGGCTCTAAATAGTCTAAGTGTGTTGTTATGCCATCAAAACATCAAGCCGAACCAAACAAAACAAAACTGAACCAAAGACACATGTACGAGATGATTTATCTAGAGTTTATATTCGATTCCTTTAGAAAAAAGCTACAAGAAACATACCGTAACAGCATAACGTGAACACAGACACACACACAAGGAATATATATGTATATATGTGTGTATGTGTGTATGTATGTATATATGTATGTATGTATGTATGTATGCATGTACTGAATTCTACATTTCCTATATGATAAATACTGCATGGATAATCGATGATTGATCTTTATCTATATTTGCATAATATAGGTATAGATTTTTATATTGACTTACTTTTTGGGTCAGATGGATGAACTTGTTATGTTTCAATATTAAATTACATTATACAAAACAATATTGATCAAATTATGTATACTGTTTTTTTTTCTTCATTACAATCATCCATTTTGAATGCACACATATCAGTCAAAGCATAAAACTGATTATTATAGGTAACCTTTGATTTTAAAGGAAGATAAAACATGTTATTTTCACATTACAAACATCAGCATTGTTGTTACTATCATATTATGTAAGCATAATTAAGAAATAAGAAGTAAGCGGTCATAAACATGTTTAAGAATTCATGTCGAATATAAACTCTGACATTTGAGGTAAGCTGATATCATTAAAAGAATAAATTAGTTTCTTTATGCATGTAATATCAGATTTGTTGCCTGAACTAGACGGGTCTATTCTCTCTCTCTCTCTCTCTCTCTCTCGCTCTCTTTCTCTCTCTCTCTCAGCTTTCAAGTTTATTATTGTTCATGTTTATGTGTATTTTTTTACATTGGCATAGGAAAAACGGCTTATGTTATTACTGATGATTTCCGTGCGATTATACATAAACACAAAAGATTACAACACACAGAGTAAACCGCTGACATAAATAAAAATAAAATTTGATTGTTCAGAGTGAAGCGCGGATCTGGTTCATCCCGTATGTGAACAAAGCTAATATGTCCACCTACAATGATATGTATCCATTGGATATAAACATATAGCCTCTTTAAGACTGACAAAGTCGTGACGTTAATACGAATGCTATAAGATATCCTTAAATATTATTACAGATTAGATGTAATAATTGTGACCTCGATCTTTATTTCTACGATGGAATATTCATCAACATTAATTCAGATAAGTTAGAAGTTAGTCCTCGGGTAAACCACCCCACACAAAAAAATAGATTTTATAAATAAAGATCTAAAATACATAGCTTATGAACATGTTATCTCACCTACCTGGCGGATACAAGACGACCAGCACCATCATCACATATCTTTTCTCAGGTGTACTTATTTTTTTTCTTCATTATAGAGACTCAAATTTGTATCACAACTATACCTCATTTAAAGAACTAAGTATTGACATAAATGCAGGTTTATATTTTCAGAACTTTTCTACATATATTATCCAATATGAAAATAGATGGACGAACTTTTTATGTATGTGTAATACAAACTTGTCGTCCCCAATCCATTATTATTATTAATATTACAGATACTACTACTACTACTAATAATAATAATAATAATGATAATAATAATAAGACTCTAGATCAATATAACAAAACCTGCTCCATGTTGGCTTTAGTGTTCTCTTTAAGTTAGTTTGTGTGATTATTGTGTAATATATATATATATATATATATATATATATATATATATATATATATATATATATATATATATATATATATATATGTGTGTGTGTGTGTGTGTGTGTGTGTGTATGTGTGCGTGTATGTGTGTGTGTTTCGTCCAATTAAGAAAAAATCGCAATAATGATTGCTTTGCTGTGTAACGCTTCCAGTGGATAGGTTGTTCTTTCGTTACGCACCAAAACATCTTTTTGTACCGCATGATGTTTGGATATGTAACTGTGTATCATGGATCAGTGGCATGTATTAGAAATAAACACTATTTTTGTTGTTGTTACTGCTAAAACAACAACAGCACTTATTGATATTATTGTTATTATTATTATTGTTATTACTAGTATTATTATTATTATTATTATTTTTATTGCACTATCAGTGATACTTCTACGCTCATACCTCTGTCCCTTCTCTTCCTAATATTTTTACTGCGAATATTACGACCATAACAATGACGAAATTACATAAAAATGCCGGTAAACCACCGATTTTCTGGCACCCGAGATTCCAAAGCCTTGCCGGATTAACAGTTTTGCCGGACCAACTGAGGTCACGCATTGCAAATATAATGCAGTTTCATCTGCATTATCACTACCAGCATCTGCAGTGTAAACAATCCAAGAGAATGAGCGCACGGTACACTAATTTGGCGGTGTCGAGAATTTAAAATGCCCTCTCGTCATTTTGACCGGAATAAAAGAGGTGCCGAACCATCCGTTGCAGGAAAATCGGTGGTTTACATGTATTACGTTCTGCTAAGTGGAGTCACTAGGATTTGTGTCACCCAGTGCGTTAACTCACGGTGTCACCCCCTATGGACCCCCTTCCTGGGCAAGCATTCAAACATTTTATAGACAGCCATGTGCGGTAACTCATGGTGTCACCATTCCTATGAACCTCCTTCCCGCACAAAAAAATAAAAAAAATATATAGACAGTCATTTTGGTGTCACCCCCTCCGATCGTGACACCCGGTGCGGTCAGCACCCCCTGCACCCCACCCACCCCAATGACGTCACAGGTTCTGCTGTACTTTGATACTAAGAAGCCACTCTTAATTTTGTCTAACGAAATTCTTTTTCTTGGCATTATTTTCGTACGAGTAATACATAAAAAGTCGAACATCGAAAGTGTTAGCAGATTCAATGTCTACCTGCGTATATGAGCATGTACAGTTACTATCGCTTTTACATAAACGCTTTAAAGGGCGTGCAAATAAATAATTTTGATAGTTTCTATCCGTCGTAGGAGCTGAATCAAATTCTGGCCCAGAGTTTAGATAATGAATTTTTAAAAAAAAAGTTATTCAACTAATGCTAAATAAAAGATTTCAAAGCCTTATTCATATTGGTCGTGGTAACCTTTTGATCCAATTCATATTGGTCGTGGTAACCTTTTGATCCAATTCATATTGGTCGTGGTAATCTAGACTTTGGAATGAATTTCTTTTGAATGGAGAAATCGCATTGATAATACCTTGTGTAACCAACAGCTGTGAGATTAATGACCCTTTCGTTTTCACTGGCATTTTCTTTTTTTTTAACTCCACCACTGTGTCAGTACAAATTCTAAAATGTAGATGATTCGTCTGTAATTTCTCTTAGTAAATTATTCATCGCAGTATATAACATATATACATGTGGCTGATTTTTGTTTTCAAACCGGTATACGTCTAAATGTAAAATAGGAATGTAGAACTTGGTATTTAGAACCCTAAAGGTTAAAGCGTAGCGAAAGAAAGGTGGAAAGAGGAAGGTCTTCGAATTGGCATATTGAACTAACCACAACCATTTTTGTAAACCTTCCCGTTACTGCGCGCGTGTTGTGTGTGTGTGTGTGTGTGTGTGTGTGTGTGTGTGTGTCCGTGTGCATACATCTGTAATGTAAATGAAATGCCATATTATCCACGGGAAATAGAAACACTAATGTTTTAATACGAACGTTAGTGATTTTCTAAGTCCGCGCAACTTTTAGCCATTTTGTTACAGTTATAGCTTCAAGGAATTACATTTAAATCACGTGGATGGGGCTGATGAATACCGGTAACTCGAAATGCAAGATGACATGCTGAAAACCGTACATTTATACCGGTAACTCGAAATGCAAGGGGACATGCTGAAAGCCGTACATTTATACCGGTAACTCGAAATGCAAGGGGACATGCTGAAAGCCGTACATTTATACCGGTAACTCGAAATGCAAGGGGACATGTTGAAAGCCGTACATTTTCAAGCTGAGATATTTTAAGATTTGGAATCGATGTGGGTCCAGGTCTTGGTATCAGCAGGTCGGATTAAAATACACAAGGACATGCCGCAAGACGAATATTGCATGCTGAAATATCTTAGGATTTGTGAATCAATGTGTCACTGGGTCAAAAAGCGGTCTTGGTACCAGAAGGTCGCATTTTCCTAGCTACCATGTAGACTCTGTTGATTTAAACTTACCTTCTGTTTTAATAACCTGCACTCTGTGACTTAAGCTTTATATCTCAACAAACAGTTAATCTAAAAATGGTCGATAATCGATGTTTAGGTGGGGCGGAAAAAGGTTTTGGATAATTTATATTTTAACCAGTCATTTCCTTGAGAGTTTTAGTTACTAAACTTGTACTAAATATAAATAATAGTATCTACATTTGATGATATATGTGGTCTTGAAAGTTACACATCGTAAACATTACATAATATTGGGGGGGGGAGGGTATTTGATTAATCAGGACCTTATAAACAACGCATCTCAGTTTGTTCAATTTGAAAGCGTCAGAACTGTATTTTTAGAAACTTATTTTATGTACGTCGATAAACCATATGATCAAAATGTATATTTATTGAACTTGAAACGTATTTGATGGAAAGTTCAGAGATAAGTACAACTTGTATATGATATTTTTAATTTCGTGGACAATTGGTTTTTATTTATTTATTCAGTTATTTATTTGTAGTATATATGTCCGTATGATGTATGTTTGTTATATACAGTTTCAGTTTTATCAAGTGAAATATATCAACAAGACACATCTATACAGTATAAAATATTTGTGTTCTTTTCAAGAAAGTTTTATAGAAATCGTCGTTTATATGAAATATATTTATATTCTTAGATTAATCATACAAGTAAAATATCTGCATAGACGTCCTTGGCCAGGAACACTGACATCATCTTGTGATACAATTCAAACTATGAATTCCATGACGTAATTTCCAAAATAATACATCTTAACCATGTTGTGATGCAGTCTCATTAAAATCCATGTCAAATTATAGTAATGAAACCTGACGGGGAAGAAGCCCCATGGACCAATGGTCTTATTTTTAGTAACTAATTTGACAAAGTAGTGTATTTCTTGTCCCCCACTCTAATTCAGGCCCTGATTCAAACCATTCAATCTTGGTGCCATATTTTTCTATCTTGCTATCTTGCTGAAGATAACAGAATTGTCAGCCTCGACGGGATTTTAGCGTGTCTTGAGGCCAGGTGAGTCACACGCAGTTAATGTTAAGCAGTGTCGAATAAGCGGCTGAAGTTTTATTTTTGGACAAACGGCTGACATCAAAGCGCGCATAAGACTGCACACACATTCCGATCTAGGTAAACTTCAAAATAGGTCCTTAACAAACCACGTAGGTACCGCATGCGTCCTCTAATGCAAATAGAACAGGTAAAGCGAGGTTAAACATAGGTAAATACAGGTAAACATATGCGGTACAAATACATTAAAGGTATCCAGGTAAAAACCAGCGCTAAGTCAATATCAGCGATTTGATACGTAAACTAGATAATGTGTAATTCACCACATTAAGTATCAAACAGCTGGAGTATTGATTCAGAAAAATATGAAAAAACGCCGTGCAATACCAGATCATGTTATCGAACATCGAATAATTGTTTTGCTCCATACAGCAACATACGGCTAAAGACATCATTTTCTGTTACTTAGACACTACTGTACACATTGTTTTCTATATAATGTGAGATAATATCATAAATTTCTTTCCTTGACGCTGCTAGAGAACAAACTCAGAAAAATAGTCAAAACTACTGCATGTTATGTATTGCGGCTACTCAAAATATGTGAGTGATGTTAATAACTGTTACGCGGGACACCAGCTTGCATATTTTCTATTTGTTTGTTTTGTTGTAGATTTTGTTTTGCTTTGCTTTATTTTGTTTCTAGTCGTTAGGAGTAAATAAAGTATGCTTCTGTTTGAACGATTTAATTATTTCTCTGATGAGATATTTTTCTCATAACCAAACTGTGTCTTACATTTTATGTTTGTCTTTGATACAACCATAGTCCTATATGACACATTTTATGCATATCTCTGATCCAACCAGTAATATATGACACATTTTATGTATATATCTGATCCATCAAGTCATATAGGACACATTTTATGTATATATGATCCAACCAGTCATATATGACACATTTTATGTATATCTCTCATCCAACCAGAGTCATATATAACACCTTTTATGATTGTCTCAATCAAGCCGATAGAATGAAAGCCGTTAACTTGTACAGTGTGAAGGATGAGAATGAAAGCCGATAGCTTGTACAGTTTGAAGGATGATAATGACAGCCGATAGCTTCTACAATGTATTAGGATGAGAATGAAAGCCGATACTTTGTACAGTTTGAAGGATGAGAATGACAGCAGATAGCTTGTACAGTGTATTAGAGTGAGAATGTCAGCCGATGCTTGTACAATATATGTAAGGATGCAAATTTCTGTCGATCTATGAAGAGAAAAATTAACTTGGGCCAGAGAATAATTAATTAGATTTATGGGGACAGGTGCGTGTTAAATCGTTATACTGCAATGATTTATAATGTCTGTGTTGGAAGAGGATGTGATTCTTAATTAAGCCTTCGTTTACGTAACAGTTGGACGACTAGAAAAGGGAAGGTTAACTTCGATTTTATATCGGAACTGTCAGATTTGAAATTGACCAGAATTAATTATTTAGAAAACGAGGAGTCAGGCTAACTGCAATTTTGTCGCCTGGTTATAAAAGGCGGTAGATATATTTAATCCTGATTGGTTACACTAAATAAGGGGCGTGGTTCCCACACGAAATTTCTTGGGGTTAAATTGCCCTCATCGAAAAAATCTAGTCATTCTGCATTTTTCCTGCAAGAGCGATAATATAGGAGACTCCGAGATTGAATTTGGAAGATCTTATCTCGTAAAACGTTGGTCAAAGGGACCAGATGTCTGAAAGTCAACGGACACAATTCTGGCGGTAGAAGCGAACACAGCATGAAAGCACAAGGTATTTGCGTCAATCTAATGTAGTTCGTTGATACCAATATTATGATTTGCTTGAATTTGTTTGCTTATATTTGCATGAATTTATTTGTTTAAATCAGTAGGTCATTTCTCTTAAAATGCGTTTAACTGTGTTTGAGCTAATCTATCTGAATTCGTAGAATGATCTTCTTTATTTAATTTTGACGAATTATTTGAATTTGTCGTCTTCATTGTTATATGAATCAAATAATTTCATGCATTACTTTAGTTGATATGATTTACGAGAATCCGTTTGAATTCACCGACCTTAGATGATTACCAGTATGATAAAGACTTGAATGTGTGTATTCGCTGAAAATAACGTAGCCATGTAACTGAGACGAGAACAGAACTTTTATGTTACGTATAATGTTAATGGGAATCGGTGATGAAATACCTATTAGGAAGTACATTAATCTGATGAAACTAGGCTGTTTTGTTTGTTTGTCTGCAATGTTTAGCTTGACCAGATAGCCTTTGGTCTGTTTGAATTCTGATAGAACGATATCTGACATAACGAGAGGGGAGTAATGATCTGTTCCCAGTAGGACAACTGACAGAAGATTTAGGTTGCTTCTCTGTTATTTTGAAATTGGAAATAGCTCCACTGACGTATCCACTTAAGTATCTACTGACGTGTCAACGGACGTATCTACTGACCTATCCACGTACCTAATTATCTACGTACTTACGTATCCGCCTACCCACACAAAGTGTGAGGGTCGAAAAGAGGAGAGACAGTATTGAAGTTGGAAAAGGGAAAAAGCGAAAGGACCTAGAAGAACCACCACAGTGCAGTTGTAGTGAACTGGAATAAGCAGGTTATGAAGTTGTTCACGGAATGACTTCGATCGTTCACTCGAGTATATGATGAACTAATTCTGTCATTTAAAACAGATCGGCTATCTTGATAAATATATTTGTGTTTGAAATTGGATGAAAGATTTATTCTAATGTAATGTATTATCCCAGTTGTTTGTGTAATTGATTAAATTTTTGTTTTTCCATGTACGGGAGCTCGTGTCATTCTGTTCTATAGATCTGCTCAGATCTCTACTTATTCCATCTATAATTTCACATTTTATTTTAATATTTACTCGATCCGGGCAAAAACACCGAGGGCGATCACCCTCTAGATACCGATAGCAAAATAAAGCGGACACCTTGTAAGAAGGTACAAACTCACAACACCAACACCAGTAGCACCGCTACAGTGTATTAAGATGAGAATGACAGCCGATAGCTTGTACATTGTATTAGGATGAGAATGACAGCTGATAGCTTGTACATCGTATTAGGATGAGATTGACAGCCGATAGCTTGTACATCGTATTAGGGTGAGAATGACAGTCGGTAACTTGTACATTGTATTAGGATGAGAATGACAGCCGATAGCTTGTACATCGTATTAGGTTGAGATTGACAGTCGATAGCCTGTACATTGTATTAGGATGAGAATGACAGCTGATAGCTTGTACATCGTATTAGGATGAGATTGACAGCCGATAGCTTGTACATCGTATTAGGATGAGATTGACAGTCGATAGCTTGTTCATTGTATTAGGATGAGAATGACAGCCGATAGCTTGTACACTGTATTCGGATCAGAGGATGAGAATGACAGCCAATAGCTTGTACATTGAATTAGGGTGAGAATGACAGTCGGTAACTTGTACATTGTATTAGGATGAGAATGACAGCCGATAGCTTGTACATCGTATTAGGTTGAGATTGACAGCCGATAGCTTGTACATTGCATTAGGATGAGAATGACAGTCGATAGCTTGTACAGTTCGTTTCCTTTGGATTTAGATATATTTGCCGGCTACAAATTAGTGTTACAGGTTTTAACTGCCAAACTTCTAAAACTATTTGAATTGTTATTTAAAGCTTTTTACCTTAATGGTTAGGTTTTCTCTCCATAATTGATGTTTGGTTTTTATTTTTGTTTCGTTTATTGTTTTTTATTTATTTATATTTCTGCTTCAATGTTAAATCACTCATAACTGATCAAGGTAGGCAATTCAAGATTTGTAAAATATGTTTTAAATGACTACATTAATTTGTCACAAATGGGTGGAGTAACCATGACAACTAAGTAACTTTCAGCAGGATAATGAAGTTTCTTGGCACAATATTTATCGTAAGTACTCGCTTATAATTCGTGTCCAACTACAAGCAGCACAGACTTTTATCTGGTGGCGCTTTATGTGGCACCAGATCAATGTCTATGATTTTTGTTCAACTGATTACTTCTAACAAACTGCATAAATCGAAATCTGCATGTGCATTATGCGACGGCAGTGTTTGGTCTTTTTCAGTTTGAATTTGGACTCAATTGTATAGAGTATATACGGTAGATGGAATAATTGACCTTATAACATCGTCACTAGCCTAGGGTCATCGATACATACCTTTCTACATGGACTCTTGGCACATAGAGCTAACCCAGACAGGGTTTGTAAATGTGTCTTCTTGTTTCTCATATCGGCACTGCATTCACCAAGCGTCAACAACTAACCAAGACAGCGCTACATAATGAATGAACTATTTAGCACAGCAACTTTGTTTATGAAGTCATCACATCTTGACTCGAAAGGGAGACGTGAGTGAACGCTTCAATTTGTAGATACATGGGAGACAATGTTGTTGTTTCTACGGAGACCTCTTTGTTTATTCCCGATTGCTTTAATAGGTACACGTAACGAGCGATTGGATCAGAATTTTTCGGCAAAACCCGACCAGACCTCGGAGCGGTGGATACCATCTGAGTTAGGAAAGAAAATGATAAATGTGGAGCGAAATGGTTCGACCACCATTGGTTATAGAAGATGTAGTTATATTAGTTATCAGAAAAAAATGCTTAGACTCATTCAGTACCTTAGATACTATGTCAGCTATCGAAATCACCAAAGCCGCAAAAATAAGAAGCCACCACATTTTTCGGATGTCGATTTATTAGGAGCTTGTGCTGTTAACTGCAGATTGTTACTTTTAAATCTTACACGTCCGCTAGTGCAAGATATTTTCGAGATTATTTACAGGACGTAGAAGACTAATTTTATTGAGAAAAAAAATCACTTAAGTGAAAAACGATGATCAATTAATTAATTAATTAATTAATTAATTAATTATGGAGTCTGATATTGCTTGATCAGGAGCGGAAAATTTCATACCAATGCTTTCTTTTTGGTAGCCTGAGTGATTAGAGCGTCCACTTTGGATGCGGTAGGTGGCGTGTTGAAACCCGTCTGAGTCAGACCAAAGACGTTAACAATATGGTACTAGCAGTTACCTCGCTCGCTGCTCAGCATTAAGAGGTTAGTGTTGGGACTGGTCCGCCTGCTGTCAGGATAATGTGACTGGGCGGGACATGGTGCTACATGTCTACGGCATGATGACCTAGTGCACAACGTCACTCTGAACTGCCACACTTCAGATATTGTAGCAATATGACTAGAATAGGTAAAAGTACTTAAGAAAACAGAAACAAATTATTATCACATAATACAGCATCACGAATTATTAAAATGACATTGGACAACTTTGTGCTTCGTGATTTCCAGTTTTACTTACGGGCTGTCATGTATACGAACCGAAACGTCATGTATGTACATGGTTAATAATGCTCTTGGTGCAATATTGTGAACACCCATATGTTCATAATAACATTAGTAATCTTTAGGAAATCCTAGACTGTCATCGTTGATGTTTCAATTACACATAGCAATTTGATGAATCGCCTTTTCCAAAATAATGGCACACCGAAGATTTACACTCCCGCAGAAGGTCATGCAATTGTCAGCGATCAAAGATTATGTGCTATTATCCCCCATAAAATTCCATACAGTTGTCTTGTGCCCACCACGTACATCAAAAATGACTCTTGCTCATTGCAAGTCGATTGTAAATATTTCATGCCAAAGTACGGCTCTGTCAATTTGTCAATGGTCAATATTTATTATCCGAGTTACTCAACAAAAAGAAACAAAAGAGATAACAAATTTCGACAAATGTAATTCGTAGTTATTTTGCAAAGCTTCGGCCCAAAGAAATAAAGCAGAGTGCAAAAGAAAAAAGGCTCTATTTAAATAGTGCTGCTATAAAATGTAACTAGGGGACCTTGAATTGCTAGCAAATAAGTGTCTTAAGTTTAACACTACAGCCCAATATCAAGTTGGCCATCAGATCAAAGTCACACAATAATCAAGTTAATTTTCAAGTGGGGGTCAAAGACAAATGTCAATTACAAACTTTGGCATAGAAATAAAAATAAGTTACATCTTGGTCTCAGAACAAAGTAAGGACAAAACCTCATAGCCAGCAACAAAGATTGTTAATCTTGAGTTTATATTCTTGCTTCATTTTAACACTTAATAAATATTTTATGAAATTTTAATTGACCGGTCTAAATGTATATATGTGCGCGAGAAGTCAAATATACTTTATTATTTCCTTCTTTCGCGATACTAAAGTGCGAAAATGTTTAAAAAGTTATTAGGAAGATGGGAGTACGAGACTTTGTAAACCTTATATTTCTATATACGATTTATGCTCTCTCTCTCTCTCTCTCTCTCTCTCTCTCTCTCTCTCTCTCTCTCACTTACACTTACATACATACATATATCCATCCATCCATCCATCCATCCATCCATCCATACATACATACATACATACATACATACATACATACATACATACATACATACATAAAGAGAGAGAAATATTGAATGTTTTAAAATAGAGTGCCTTCATGCAATATTTATGCATGCATGCATGCATGCATGTATGTATGTATGTATGCACGTATGTATGTATGTATGTATGTATGTATGTGAGTGTCTGTGCGTGTGTGCATGCATGTGTGTGTATGCATGTGTGTTTGTGCGTGCGTGCATACGTAAGTATGTATGTGTGTATGTATGTGCGTGTATGTGTACGTGCGTGTGTGCGTGCATGGATGTGTCTGTGCTTGCGTGCATACTTATGTATGTTTGTATGTATGTATGTATGTATGTATACATGTGCGTGTATGTGTGCGTGTATGTGTGCGTGCGTGTGTGTGTGCATGGATGTGTCTGTGCGTGCGTGCATACTTATGTATGTATGTATGTATGTATGTATGTATGTATGTAGCTTTACTTTACCCTCTGTACCAAGTTGGATAAGTTTTCTCATTACTAGGCTTAGTTCTCTTTTTAATGTAACATTAACTGCACACACGGTTAGTAAGATACAGCTTTCCAAATCAGCGCGTAAGTAAACCAATATAGAAAGAGTAAAATGTTACAATTTTGTAAAATGAATGTGACACAAGTAAAGCTCATTAAAACATGATTAAAATGTGTTGTGTAAACCGCATTCCCTTGAGAAGTCCAAGATGTTGTCGGATGGTAAGTCCTCGTAGTTTCTTGAAGCAGTTCACGTCAAATTACTACTCTCACGGGTGGAAATATACACACTCAGGGAGAATGTACGCCACCGTCAGAAGACACTGGCATTTGTTATATACCTATAAATGTTCTACCCAAGAATGAGCCAGGACTTTACCGTCAAATCCCAGAAATAAGAAAACGATAATAAAGGTTTTTATATCCCGTATTACCTTGCTCTTAACCGATTGTGGAACTGAATTTCGTAAACTTAATATACGTACAGGAAGTGAGAACCATTGTCTTCAACAAATCTATACAATCGGGTTCCAACAATCTGTCAATACCTCTGCCGTAACTTAATATACAAAAAGGAAATGAGAACCATTCTCTTCAGCAAATCTCTGCAATCCGGTTCCAACACTCTGTCAATAACTATGCCGTAGCCTCACTTTATATACAAAAAGGAAACATTCAAACAATGTGTGAAATCCCGTTGTAAAATAACTGTCAAAATAAAGTTGTTATTCACATATCAAGTCCCAATCGGAGCCATTCAAAATATCAGAAACAGTTCAAATGAAATAACGCAGGCTTTGAATAGAAACTGTCCTTATTCCGATGGTGATATCGTCCATTATGCAAAATTGGACAGCTGCACAACACCTGCAAAAATCAAATATGTGTGTGTATGTGTTAGATAAGTGTTCGACACAATACTATTTCGTCTCTCCAAATTTGTGCTATACTAGATATTTCACTCTCCAAACGTTTAAGTTCCTTAAGTTTGTTTGTTAAGTTTTCGTTCCACATATTTTCCACAGTATCACGAACATGATATTTATATGATATTTATATAATATTTGAAGTCAGTATATGGAAACTTCATTCGGAAACGGGTTACTGCTTTATCGACCCTTTTATTAATTTTTATGGCATCGATGTTAAGCAGCCAATAGTATAGAATATATTTCCTTGATTAGGTGATAACATTATATTTCTGTAATATCTGATATAAGGGGTTGTCCCATTATAAAGTGTGTGTGTGTGTGTGTGTGATCAGGATTTTTAACGTAGCTTTAACAATTTTTCAGTCATATCGCTACGATGTCTGCAGTGTGACAGTTTATAGTGATGTCTAGCACTGGGGAATCATGCCGCAGACACGTAGCATGATGTCCCACCCAGCCACATTTTCCTGACACCAGGCAGACCAGTCCTAACACTAACCTCTTAATGCTGAGCGCCAAGCGAGGCAGCTGTTAGCACCATTTTTGTAAGTCTTTGGTATGACTCATCCGGGCTTCGAACCCACGACCTCCCGCTTCCGAGGCGGACGCTCTAACCACTAGGCCACGGGAGCGGTCCCATTATAAAGTCTGAAAGGCTTTCAATGTGGAGTGGAATCAGAAAAGGTGGTATAATCTGTTTTTGAGAGATTTCAACGTAGTTACAAGATATGTGATGTGATGTTATGTGATTTGGATTTTTAACGTAGCTTTAACAATTTTTCAGGCATATCGCTACGATGTCTACAATGTGGCAGTTTATAGTTATGTTTAGCTCTGGGACATCATCCCGCAGACATGTTGTTGTTGTTGTTGTTGTGGGGTTTAACGCCATTTTTCAGCACATGATAGGCTATGCATGGCGGCCAGTATTAATGGTGGAGGAAGAACCAGGGGAAACCCCGGGAAGAACCACCGGCCCACGAGAAACTAATGGCAAGCTTTCTCACATACCCACATTGGCCGAATCCTAGACTCTAACCCACGCAGAGAGAGGTGAGATGGCAGTGATCCGTAACAAAGAGCGCTTTGGACCACTCGGCCACTCCGGGCCCCTGCAGACACGTAGCGTGAAGTTACATGATATGCGTAGTGCTGTAATTTCTTCGGTATAAATTGAGGAGTTACCTGGTAACCGGCTCAATATGATGTCATGGATTGTTGCTATGGTAGTTTCAACTTTGTCTCCATCTTTCAAACTGTAGAGGGACGTATGGCTACGATTGGAAGCTCTGGGGTAATTTAATTTAATCTAATCAAGACGTTGATTAGTTCGGGACTTTTTTATCTCGAAAATGTAAAAATTTATTATAAGAGGAGTCGATAACCACTGTGGTGAATTATGAATACAGAATTATGCAATCTTTCCAACATCAATTTTGGGCTGTTTCTAAGCGAGGTCAAAATCGTACGCCAAAAAGCTTCTAAAAGTGTGAGGCTTGGCTTTAGGGCATGAGAACTACGTCATAGGCCATGACATATTACTTCACCGTCTCCAGCGTGTATTTGACAATCATTATACAGCCTTACTGTGGTTCAAGTCCTACATGGTCAACAGGACACAAATTGTATCTGCAAATGGAATACACTCCAGCCCAGTTGATCTATGTTGTGGTGTTCCACAGGGGTCTGTTCTTGGACATGTTCTCTTCATTCTGTACACTCAGTCGCTCTCAAGTGTCACAGATCATCATCCAGTGTCTCACCAATTGTACGCTGATGACACCCAAATATACAAATCTAGCCACCCAACTGAAGTTGATGCTACCATCCAAGGTGTAGAGAGGTGCATTTCTGATGTGAAATCATGGATGACATGTAACAAGCTGAAAATGAATGATGATAAAACTGAGGTCATTCTGATCACAACACAAAGACTTTTTCATTCACATCCTTTACCTCAAACAATAAATATCAGCAACACCAACATTAAATTCACACAATCAGTACGAAACCTAGGTGTTACTCTGGACAGTACTCTCACATTGCACCAACATATCATGAACATATGCAAGGCTGCATATCTTGAGCTGAGATGCATCAGCTCAGTTCGCAAATATCTTTCAGCTGATGCCACTAAAACACGTGTTTGTTCATTGGTACTTTCAAGACTGGACTATTGTAACTCAATTCTGTCTGGTTCATCTCAATATCATCTCCAGAAACTTCAAAAAGTTCAAATCACAGCTGCTCGGATCATACTTAGAGTACCACGATCAGAGCTCTGTACTCTACACTGGCTCTCCATTCGATCCAGAATGAAACACAAAATTTGTTCTCTGTGCTACGTTTCACTGTCGGACTCTAGTTCAACATACCTATCAGACCTCACCCATGTGTACACACCAGCAGGACACTTACGTTCCTCTTCTGACAATCGTGTACCCATTATTCCTACTATGAAAACAAGGTCTTATTAACAGCGTTCTTTTGCATACCAGGGCCCAGCAACGTGGAATGAATTGCCCACTGAACTTAGACACAAAGACACAGTGATCACATTCAAGAGGGCTGTCAAAACTCACTTATTTCAACTGCACGAACAAACTGAAAGACCTAAGAATGTTTCCTACCTTAAATATTCTCAGCATGTTTTTTTTTAATGTTTTCTAATTTCATGGTGTTTGTTTTTGTAATCATATCATTATATGTTTTTTATCTTATAATTGTTGTCTAATTTTATAAAGTGCTTAGAGCTTCTAAAGATTAGGCGCTATAGAAAAGTCCTCATTATTATTATTATTATACGAGAGGGTTAGGCTGATTCAAAGTTTATTTCGTAGCATACTGGAGAACCAGTCTGAGATATAGTGATGATTCATTTGCCTCTGTATAGAATATTCTGAAAGGAAATGTCTAAATGCACCCAAACAGAGTTTAAGCGCTGATTGTGTACCAGCTCAAGCATGTATAGGTATGATTTACAAGCTGATCCGTACACAATCGAGCTATAATCGAAATCCGATCACACTAATGACGCGTATAACCGATGAAAGACATCCTGAGCTGCTCCCCAGTCGGTGTTTGCCACGAATCGTATTAAATCCATGGCTGTCTTACACATGCCCCATTGATATTTAATATATAGACAAAAGGTTAGATTCTGATGGAAAATAAGCCCTAATAAATCGCACTCTTCCACAACAGGAATTAGACAACCGTTAAACAGAGACTTGGGTCATCATAAATGCGATGTAATTGGTAGAAATGCATACAGTTAGTTTTTTTACTTCAAAATTTGGAATCCGTTTTCGTCTGGATTAATGAACATGTTTTATTCTCATATGTAGTTATTATTCAACAGATATTAAGGACTCATTTCCTGGATAACTGGTTAGAACGTCTGCTTCGGATGCTGGAGGTCGCGGGTTCGAACCCTGGCTGAGTCATACAAAAGACTAATAAAATTGGCACTCGCAGCTGCCTCGCGTGGCGATCAGCATTAATATGTTAGTGTTATGACTGGTCAGCCTGTTGTCAAGATAATGTGACTTGTTGCGACACGATGCTACATGACTGTGTCATGATGCCCCAGTGCTAGAAATCACTATAAACTGCCAGACTGCAGATATCGTAGCACTTTGACTTAAACGTTTAAAGCTACGTTAAAAATCCAAATCACACCCACCCACACCCACCCACCCATTTTGTTATTTAAGATGCATGTAGAAAATATGAATTTTTTTAAACAGAACTAACGGAATTGATGAATTTTGTCCATACATCTACATCAGACTTATATTCATTGATACAGTCTGAGTAATAGCCTGGGTTTAGTGAAAGTTGTTGGTTTAAAATAGTAATGCGAGGGGAAGGCAGTGCATGAAACAAAGAGAGACATTACAAAGAAACGCAGGCTTGTCACAGGTGATCACACTAAAATGGTATTCTCTTAATATTAGGCAAAAAGGTGGCAACCGTTTTGCTTGTCATTTATTTTAGATTCAGCTTCGTTCGTCTGGCAGTTAAAACAATGCATAGACCTCCGGCATTTTGCAACGTTGAACTTGAAATGTCTGGTTCTCCCACATTTGTTTGCCTCTGTTGAGCTACCCTCCCAATTATGAGACATCTTAATCAAAACATATTATGTGATCATTGGTTTTAAATAATTTAATCTCTACTCAAGATTTTAAAGCACGGAATGTAATCCAACAGAATACTGTTGATCTTTTTTTTAAAGCGGTCGTTTTGTTTTATGTTTGACTTGCGACTGAATCGACGATGAAGCCTCTAATGACAAAGTGGGTGACTTTGACAGGAATTTGACAGGTTAACACTCGATTATCACTTGGACTCAGTGCAGACTAAACTTTGAAATTTCTAAACACTTTGTTCTACGATTTCGTATTTATCGGAAGATGTAATTGGAACACCTCGTGGGGTGTCTACTAAATTATATCTCATACATCCTTCGATGGTGTGTTACAGTATAAGTGTGTGTGTGTGTGTGTGTGTGTGTGTGTGTGTGTGTGATTTAGATTTTTAACGTAGCTTTAACAATGTTTCAGTCATATCGCTACAATGTCTACTGTGTGTCAGTGTAAAGTGATGTCTATCACTGGGGCATCATGCCGCAGACATGTAGCATGATGTCCCACCCAGTCACATTATCTGACACCAGGGCCACCAGTCCTAACAGTAACCTCTTAATGTTGAGCGCCTAGCGAGGCATCTGTTACTACCAGTTTTAGAAGTCTTTGGTATAAATAGGGGGAAGTCGCCTGAAAATGCAGAGAAAATAGTCATATGTCAATTACCCTTGTAAAATAGAACCATGTCAAAATTATTGATGTACAAAGAAAGTCCTCTAGTCACATGAAGGTGGGAAGATGAATTCATCTGTCATGCGTAGTGAATATTATGGTTGTGCGCAATGTGCAATATGACGGGAAAGTTTATGTCAAGAATGATATATCTCATTGGAGTCGCTCGTAACGAAGGTATGTGTTATGCATATGACATCATTAGCTAAACATGTGCATGTATGTGCAATGTCGATAACTTGGGTAATTCCAGTGCGGTTTTTTTTTTCTTTTCTTTTTTGAGTGGGTTACGAATGCGGGAGACGATGGCAGACTCCTATATGTTGTCCTCTACCCTTTTCCTGCAGTGATATAATAGTCACTATATGTTTTGGCATGGATACGTTCATGTTTGGCATGCGTATATTGCTCTTCAAAATATAGAGCTACGCAGTTTCTCCCCTTCATACGCTGGTCACGCTTCTTTGTCATGTTGCCTATTCTGAGTTATATACGAGATTTTTCGTATTTTTAGGTGGAAGAAAGGAAGAAAGCAGAGGACTGATGTGTGGAAATAACAGTCCAGACTAGGAAAAGCTTTTCTCAAATATAATTTTTGTATTTCTCAGCAATCACGCTGATACAGAACTCGAGACATATCAAGTTTACTTTGGTTCATGTTTGTGTCTCCCACATTTATTTACATATACTTAGCGGCAATCCATTTTTATTCTTCATTTTTTTTGTCTCGTGACACTGAGAAAAATTTATTATACCTCGTTGCTTGGAAAAACTGCAATCTATACTGATAATATTTAAAAGGACAGGATGTACTCTAACGATCTAGTGCCAAATGCGTGGGCCAAATCTCATCAAAGTATTTAAAAGTACAGACATGCTCCAACCATCTACCGTGAAACACATTTGCCGAATCTTTAGTGAAGATTTTAGAGTTCAGACAATCAAACGATCTAATGTTGAATACGTTGGCCAAAATCAGTATTCAATACTTGAAACCCCGAGTTGACAAGTGAATAAGGCGCTCGACCATAACGACCACGGATATCCCCGCTCTTGCCATGTCGGTTCGCGTCTCGTACTCGGCCATCGTGGGTATGTGAGGAAGCTTATCAGTAGTTTCTCGTGGGTCGGCGGTTCTCTCCAGAGTTTGTCCGGTGTCTTCCTCCAGCAAATCTATTGACAACTATGTATAGTCTATCATGTGCTAAAAATTGGTGTACGATCCAAAATAAAATATATTCGATATTTAAAAGGACATAATGCATTTCAACCATCAACTGTCCAATTTACTGCAAATTTAACACATATTTGCAGTGAGTGTTCTTCGCAATGTTCGAGGACAAGGATTGCATTATTATTGAAAGTTCTCAATTTCGTTAAGACATATTAGACGAAATGTGAATGATTGATTCAGTTTGTTATCTCAATGAGATACATCTTTAACTATTTATACCAAAAGAATAATTTCGTTTATCAGGAAAAATTTGAAATGATATTATCATGTACTATATTTTACATCTCAGGAAAACTCTGAGCTACAACATGTTTTAAACGACAGCTGTATTCGTAACTCTAACCGAGAACAACTTTTGTTTGTTTCTTGTGGCGATTCTGCTATTGGTTGATTTACAACAGCATCGTCGTTCTTCTCAGAAGATGTTGCTAAGTTACAGCTACATCATGTTGTGTCTACCATTTATTTTTCTTGTCTCTTCATGAGCTACTATGCCATTTTTAGCTTGACACTCTTAGAAAAGATTTCGATTTATCATTTATTTTAGTAATTAAGTTTTTGTTCTAATATTAAAAGTCTATAAAGCATTCCAATGATCAACTCTCGAGGATATGGATCAACAGGGGTTTTCATATGGATCAACAGGGGTTTTCATATTCAACAGGGGTTTTCATATGGATCAACAGGGGTTTTCATGTTGTACTTTTACGTAATATCTGAAGGAATTGATGCAGTGTTTACCCAGAAAGCTGTCATTGTATTTAAAGTTTGAGAATTCCACTTTGACACGTCGAACAAGTTTATTTTCTTCTCTATTTTAACCTAATTATGTGTACTTTACTTTTACAGAAATTCCACAGCAAACAATCTTTTGTCAGTTTATCGCAGTGTGTATTCATTGTTTGAGGTTTGGTACTTTTTACAGACATTTAATACAAATGTGGGAGATTGATGAGTGTTCCTAGGTTTTGCTTTTGTTCGCATTTTCAGGAATCTTACTACTTTCATATAGCTGTAATTGGTTCCGTACTTTTGTCAACTTCGGCATTGGTAGAGTTCATATTAATTCTTTTATGTAACGTTATTGAATAACATAATTCAATTATTTGTGTATTCATCACATTTGCTTGCTTTTTTTCTCTTTCTTCATTCTCTTTTTTCTTTCTATCTTCTACTAATTTTGTTTTCGTGCATAGCTAATTGCACATCTTGTTTAGGCTGTTGAAGAATTAAACCATGGTTTAGGATGAAAAGAAATGTGCTCTTTTTCCCACAGCTTTTTAATCTCAGCACAATTAGTTAAACACTGCATGACACTCTGATCAGAATCATTGATTAATCAAGACCACACGTGTTGATCTTCACGCAAGTAGAAGAAACACCACCCGATAACAAATTTATTCGATGTCAGATAGTGAAGCAAATATTTTTTGTATACATGGCACATACGTGATATTCTAACATGACACGGACATGATACTCAGACATTATTGTCCTTGGCACAGACATGATATCCTAACATGGCACGGACATGATACCCCAAATTTGTGTATGTGGTATAGACACGATATCCTAAAATTCACATACACGTCACATAAATGATACGAAACATTAGTGTACATGGCACAGACATGATACCCGATTAGAATTTCTCATCCCATCATTCAACGGAGAATATTAAACGCCAAGTTATATGAACTTTAATTTTGTCTATTTTGGGTACATCTTATCTCCTTGTCTTTGTTTTACAACAACTAAGCCTCCGATTTTCATTTTTTATTGGATGACTTTTGTTTTTATTCTCCTAAGATTATTCGTTGTTGGTCTTGTCCATGGTACGTTGATTGATCCTGTAAATATTCGCAGTCCATGATGATTTTCCCTGGAAACAATCAATTTTAAAGGTCATATAAACATGAACGTGAGTCTGCTTTTTTTGTTTACTTTTTATTTTATTTTTAAAAAACAATTGTCTGAGTTGGTTTGGGTATATGCGAGTATTAATGATCTTGTGTAAAAATATATAGGAAAATATAAGCAGTAATAGATTTCAAGCAACGTAAAAATGTCATTTTATCATGAGAAAACTTTATATTCATTGCATATATTACACTTACCATGCACTATACAGAAACTCTAACCTGTACCATTATGGTACACGCTTTTTAAATATAAATGTATACCTTGCTTCTAATATTTCTTTATCTCCAAGTCAGTTTTGACATGCAATTTGAGATTTTTTTTAATAAATAATTTTCGAGGATTACAAATGTTAACCTTGAATCGAATGTCGGAAATGAAATAGGCATATACTTCAGGCGTTATCTTAAATATTAGACAACTCATTTTTGTTCGAATGCACGGGCTACACTTAAAAGACATTAGAAAATGATTATTCTCTCTGGCGGGCGGCAAAAAAAAACATATATATTTTATCAAATATTGAAAAGTAATATTTTGACATGTCTATTTTTTATTCTTTTTTTAAAATCCATTTTCTAGAGAATTTTACAATACCTTATACCTCTTTAGTGGTTTTTGACAGTAATTGCCAAATGCATTAGTTTAAATAAATGACTGTTTCAAGCCTGAAGTGACGTGTTGATTTATTCTTTGGTGATTTTGGTAGCAAATGTTTACTTTTCGTGCCACGAATGCTTGTCACTAACATTTCGAATCTGGGAATACTCTTTTATATTATACGTCATATTTAGTCAGTTTGTTTGATCATTTATGTTTGAGCAGATTTAAATATTTTGTAACGACACATTTCTTTGAAACTGCAAATAATCGATAAATTGTTTCGTATGCTGTATGCCAAGAACGTTTTCAGCACCATTTTCACTTAAACCCGAGATACATTATAAGCGACACAATACAGGGAAATGTGTCTGTGTGACAGCATCATCTTTCAAATAGATCCAGCGGGCCTGGAGCGTTTGAGTGGTCTAAAGTACCTACCGTTATCGATCAATGCCATCTTACATCTGTCCGACGGGTTCGAGTCTTTGGCTCTGTCAGTGTGTGTATGTAAGAAAGCTTGCCAGTAGCTTCCCATGGGTCGGTGCTTTTTCCTGGTTTTTTCCAGTTTCTTTTTTCCACAGGTTAAACTGGACGCCAGGTATAAGCCCATCACGTGCTGTAAACTGACGTTAAACTTGAAACGGCTTCTGTCTCTAATGACGTTTCGTACAGTGCTGTATAATAAACAGGCGGAAACCTCTTTCTATACACAGGCATCGCAACACTCGGAACTGATAAGTTTTGTCGTTTTTCTCACAAATTTTCAAGACTTTATTCTCAAGACTATATAGAATATAAATTGATCATCGTCAAGCAAGAAATAAAAATGATATTGTGCAACGACTTTTATTATATACATTTAGCAACATGATGTTAAAATAATTCTTTGTTTACAGCGTTAAACAGGAAAGCCCTACTCATACCAACATGTTTAAGAAATATTTTAACGTATCAGCTTGGGTTGTACATTAGAACCATGTAGGTCCTTATTGTGTATTTTCTGACCATACATGTTTTCCTGAATGCAGTTTCACAATATATGCTTGGAACTTGAAAATGTCTGTTGATTTTATCCTTCGGATAAGTTTGTCTGATTTGTATGACGCCAATGATGGCTCTATTATTGTGACCTTTCTTTTCTGAAACCTTTGTTTAACGCATATTAATATAATGTGTATTAATGAAAACCCGGATGCTTCATCATTACTTGTTTTGATGCAGGTAGGTATGCCCATAGTTCTCCTAAAATTGTATTTTTGTAACCATAACATCCTTGAAATAACGTTTTGAAAACTTATTCTAATGACGTCATCTTTGCTACTCTTTCTAACGAGATTTCCGAATCGCATAGTTTGGGTTAGGTATTTTGTGGGTTTACATCCATTTTATAGCTCAAGGTAGGCTATACATGGCGGCCAGCATATTTTTGGAGGAGGAAGAAACCAGGAAAACCTTGCTGGAAGTACCACCGACCTACAGGAAGCTACTGGCAAGCCTTCAAACATACCGATAATGGCCAAGCCGAGATTCAAATCTACGAGGTCAAAATTGGCGAAGCTCAAGGCAGCAATTACAGTTTAAGCTTACGTCGTTCAAATTCCAGATTTATATCCATCCGTACACAATAAATATTATAAAGCAGTTTAACTTGACATTTTCCTAAAATAGTATATCGTATTCAGACGTCATATTGTAGGTATAATTCGAGTTTTACAAAAACCATAGACTTGACTAATCTCACAAATGCACTATATATTATAAAATATCCGACGTCATCACAGGCGTATTACAGCATATCTGTGTCGAAATGGATTATTCTTCCATTTCTTTATTATTCTGTTTAAATATTCTGATACGCATTATTACACTATAAGGTGTCCCACTGCCGACAATCTTAACAGCAATAACACAGTTCAACGATTCCAAATCGATTGGTCTCGGTGCATTTCAATTTGAAATGATGCGGTGAATGTGTCCCTCCTTTAGACTGGTTAATGAGACATATTATGTAATTTCAACTTCTCAAATACCATGTTTTTGAACAGCGCATATCACAGGAAAGTGTTTCTGTGAGATCCAGTCCAACGTTGAAAAGCCGTGCAATCATCTTCGAATGAAGCCGATGACATACGCATAGGTGGGGCAACATGTTTGGTGTGCTTTTCTGTATCAGAGGTCGAATCCGCTAAATCCGACCCCAAAGGTGTTCACACTTCACGTGACAGTACACAACGATGTTCGTCTTTTCAGCAACACATGTAGCAAATTATAGATTACTCCACGTTTTTATAAGACACACATTCGTACACGTGCAACCATTGCGTAATAACGAGGTTGGACACATACGTGGTTTAAAAGGCATTAATTATAAAAAAAACAAGGAAAGACGTACAGACGGAACCACCAACCGCCCGTCGTACCGTCAGACAGACAGACAGACATATAGATAGATGTAAGAGAACGAAAGTATACAATAAAAGCAGTATGATATGATAAAATTAACATGTATTTAATCCTTCATAAAGACACAATCCTAGCACAATTGTGTCAAACGCACATTGTTTATTTCCACGGACACAATGTTGAGTGCCTCGAATTAGAAATCACATAATGCTGGCAAAATGCAGGCATAATGTATGTATGTGTGTATGTGTGTGTGTTGTTGTTGTTGTTGGGTTTAACGCCATTTTTCAGCACACGATATCCTAAACATGGCGGCCAGTATTAATGTTGAAGGAAGAACCCGGGAAAACCCCGGAAAGAACCACCGACCCGCGAGAAGCTACTGGCAAGCTTTCTCACATACGCACATTGGCTGAATCCGAGACTCGAACCCACGCAGAAAGAGGTGAGATGACAGTGATCCGTAACGGAGAGCACTTTAGACCACTCGGCCACTGTATGTATGTATGTATGTATGTATTGTGTGTGTGTGTGTGTGTGTGTGCATGGAAGGATGGATGCATGCATGCATTCATCCATTGATGCCTGGATGAATGCACGTATGGATGCATGTATATATATATATATATATATATATATATATATATATATATATATATATATATATATATACTTTTTGTGAAGAAGTAAGATTTTCTTTGATTGTTATAGGTGGCTATTGTAAGTTGACTTTGAAATAGGAAGGGAATAAGGTATTCTTTGGCTTTTTTTAGTTCTTCAAGATATCGTTATCCATAATACTGGCCCTTGTAGCTTAAACATTTTTATGTTTATTGGTATACCGAAAAAAGACGAGCCATTACATGTGTGCATATGGTTTATAGGTAGATATTTTAACTTGTATATGTCAACTGACTAGGACATACATCATCAGGCCGACGAAGTGGTCCACTGGGCTTGCTTTATATCAAGTTAATGCATAAGGTTTGCCTTGGCAACGGTATCCTAGCAACGACACCAATTTCATTTGTTTGGTTGAAAATTATCATCTGCTGCCATTTGGTTTACTACTGAAGTTGGATATGTCATCTGCAGAGTGATAAGATTCTAATAATAACGGCACAAAAAGATTATCGCCGAAACAACAACGACAACAATTTAAAATCATTACAAATATTTTTGTTCTTGTTTATAAAACAAATTTATTGATTTAAAAAGTGCCTTCATGTGGTTTTCCTTAATTTAGAAGGCATTGCATTACAGATTAGAGAAAACAATCTTCGTGCGTTAGCTTTTGTACGTAGTTACTAATACAAGATTTGGAAAATCTCTGATGTATGGAGATGGAACGCCAATAGTGTGAGATGATAGAATTCTCAAATAAAATTCTGGAACACTTACATATGATGTATGCACCAGATTCAATTGAAACGTCAAAAAGATTTGCGTATATCTTTTAGTTTTTATGGTACTTTTAAATTTGTTTAAATTCCCTATAATAACGAGAATATCTGCCATTAACATGTACTGTCTAAATGTCATTCTAAACACGTATTATGGGACCTAGACAGTTGTTGATAAATAACCGTGACCGGTTTGACCTAAACCACTGCTTGACATGATGGTAATTTGTTTCACGTCTTTCAGGTCACTTATTGTCCTCTTCGAAACGTTTTTATGTGCAAGCGACCCTTAATTTACATATGCCAATATACCTACATCGAATGTATAATACGGCTGTCGCGTCTCATCGTCCCATATCAGATTAGACTCTTCAATATCGCATTTATATCATAAAATAAATCGGATAAATCAGGTCGGGAAAATACTGAATATATTTAAAGGCTATGCCTGTACTAAAGAAGGAGCCGTGGTAGCGCAGTTTGTAGAGCGTCGATCTCATGATATAAAATTCGCGGGTACAATACCCGACTAAGCAAGCCCAGGACTGTCGCTTTGGAAATGACACTTTACTCCCATTTCTTCAGTGTGATGCAGACAATGACGGGTCAAAGCAACACACATCTTCATTTGTTGGCCAATAGATAACGATCCAATAACAGAAGGACGACGTGGGTTCGATCCCCGGCCGAGTCATACCAAAGACTTACACAAATGGTACTAACAGCTGCCTCGCTTGGCGCTCAGCATTAAGAGGTTAGTGTTAGGACTGGTCGGCCCGGTATCAGGATAATGTCACTGGGTGGGACATCATGCCACATGTCTGCGGCATGATGCCCCAGTGCTAGACATCACTATAAACTGCCACACTGCAGACATCGTAGCGATATGACTGAAAAATTGTCAAAAGCTACGTTAAAAAACCAAATCACACACACACACACACGACGAATATTTGAAATTACAATAACTATATGTTTGGTTACAATTGCGGAAATGATATTTCCTAAAGTAGCAAATGAAGACCTCATAGCATTTACGTCGATCATGATATGTGTGTCGGATTACCTTGAAACGTAGAAACGGGAGTCAAATAGTGACGACCTGCTGGGATTCGTCAGTATGAACAGTACCGTAATTTTGGTCCACTTCTAATATCACCGACAAGTATATCAACATTTTTAATCGTACTGACGAAAAGAATCCTTTCTCTGGAATTAGGCCAGGCCTAATGAATACGTTCTCAGTTAGACTTCCGTGCTTTGTTGACATAACCAATGTCCAATCACAGAAGTATATTATCAGAGCAAATAACGATTCCAAAATTGCATTATATATATATATATATATATATATATATATATATATATATATATATATATATATATATATATATATATATATATATATATATATATATATATATATATATATATATATATATGTGTGTGTGTGTGTGTGTGTGTGTGTGTGTTTGCAGAACGTTTTCTTTGACTCACTTGGATAAAAAGAGTAACGGTAAAAAATTATTTTAATGGAGGTTTGGGACGAAAAATGTTACAGGTGCCAATCAATTTGATTTAAATCAGATCTCCTCTGTCGCAGGGGAGATCAGGTTTTAATTAGATTGGGTGCCAATGTAAGAACTGAGTGGTATGTAGGTGAACGGACGGCAGATATAGTATTGTAAACTAATACTTGACTATTTCTATAAATCCAATTACGATATATAATCCGCAATATGTGTACTGTATCATGTCAATTGCACTATATTCTATAAAATTTAAAGATTGCATAAACGGATCAAACGAAAAATTAATGTATAAAAGAGAAATTTATGTTACCGAAATTTAAATGTAAAAAATAGTCTTTTGGAAATTCCCTTAAGTAATCATTGTCTTGGATATTTTGGCATTTGTGTATTTCAGACTGCAAGAGGTCAAGAGAGCAAACAACAAAAGAACTTGCACTGACAGCGCGAAATTAGATAACATAAACGATGGAGTGATCTTTAGTATTGACCATATTCTTGTGTGTGTGTGTGTGTGTGTGTGTGTGTGCGCGCGCGCGTGCGTGTGCGATTTAGAATCTGAACGTACCTTTAACAATTTTGCAATCACATCACTACAATGTCTGCAATGTGGCAGTTCATAGTGATGTCTAGCACAAAGGCATCATGCCGCAGAAATGTAGCATAATGTCCCACCCAGTCACATTATCCTGACACCAGGTCGACCAATCCTAACACTAACCTCTTTATGCTGAGCGCCTAGCGAAGTAACTGTTAGTACCATTTCTATCCGTCTTTTGTATGACTCGGCCGGGGCTCCAACCCATAAAGTTTGTAGTTTTGTTGATTTTATCCAGCTTTGTATGTATGTATGTATGTATGTATGTATGTATGTATGTATGTATGTATGTATGTATGTATGTATGTATAGGGACTTTACAGATACCAGTCTGACGATAACACAGCAAACACAGTTCAGTCTTGTAGATTATGATTTAGACCTAGTGGATACGGTTAGATTCCATCCATTGAGTTACTAATGCCATCGACCTGATTATGACGTCGTAATGTACATGTATTCCAAAACAATATATAGGTGATGTTTGTTTTTAAAAAAATATATAATTCGTTTTCTAACTTCTCACAAACCATAACTCCATTTCGGAAACAAATTGTATAAATTGTATTTTGTATTTTTTTAATAATTGTTTTACAAGATAGTATCCATAACTTAAAGAAATCCATTTTGTCAAACGATTCTGGCGTGCGAAACTCTCCATGCATTTCGACACAAAACTTTCGGCGAGTTCAGATAGTAATTGCGGATTTCATGGTATTTCCGTGACGTGAGCACGCCATAGCTGGTGAGGTGCACTGAACACCCACTACACTCCAACATGGATGCTGTCTGTCATTATTGTTCTCCTCATTGACTGCAAGAAACGTTGTGCAGTCCTTCCACGCCTTGCTTTTTCAAGTTGTAATTTGCAAAATTACTGTACAGCTGATGCTATTCGGGTATGCTGTGTTTATTAATAAAACAGAAAGAAACAATGAAGTAATCTCACCTATAGTGTATCCTTGCAAAAAACCGGTATTAGATCACAAACTATAAATTGATCATATAGCTTTCTTCCCCGGAAGTGAAAATTTTACGGTGGCTTGTCGTCATGGTTTGATTTGTCATACTCTGTTTTCAGTCTTTTTTTTATTTGACCGCAGTGAACGCTTTCGGTACCTCAGAGGTTTTTATTTGCTTTTTTTCCCTATAGGCGTTGCTTTGAATACCCATTTCATAACGAAGAAGCCGATGCATGCTGGACGATCCAGACTGAGACAAGTTTTGGGACATACTGTTGATTTTTCAGTTCACCTTGCACATTAAAGGAATACTAAAAAATGGATACCATTAAACAGTTTCCGATTAAAAATATTTGCAAATTGTTACAAACATATACGAGTCCTGTTCTTTTTGTATAAAGTAAACTTATTCATTTCGTGAATGTTTTAAAACATTTAAACTACGCCCCGTGAAATTTGCTTGCAGCCGATTTTGAAGATGATGTCTAAGCAGCCGGTTATGACGATGATGTCTAAGCAGCCGGTTATGACGATGATGCTTTAGCAGCCCATTTGGACGACGCGCTTTATTAAAAACAACAAACGTATTGGTACGCTTTCAATCCTTTATTAACAGAACCTTTTCCGCAACTTTATTTTTCACACAGAGTATCAATTGCCACCTGTTTGGTGTTCAAGCTATCCAAATGGCAGTGTTAGGGGCAAATCATTATAATACTGGAGCTAAGACATTTTGATGTATTATATGTTCCCATTTCGCACCGTATCATCTAATCCGCGTACTGGCGTTTAATATTATGGATATGTCGGAATTAAATAGTATTGATGTGTCTGGGTTCAATATCATAGATCGGGGTTCAATATTATTGATGTATCGGGGTTCAATATTATGGATGTATCGGGGTTCAATACTTTCCATGTATCGGGATTCAATATTATGGATGTGTAGGTATTCAATATTATAGTTCGGGGTTTTATATTATGGATGTATCGTGCGTTTCCATTCACCATCGTACCTAAAGCATCGCAGTTCAATAACATTAACGTATTAAAGGTTTAGTTTTGTAACGTTTATTTTTGTTTGCGTACTGTAGTTCTCATGATTCGTTTGCTTTCTAACAAATGAAACCGTCTTTCGAGAGTTATGTATTGACATCGACTTGTCCGCCGAAAAGAACTAATTCAAAGTCCTCTATTTCCGTGGCAACAAAATGGTTAAAAATTCTTCTGGCTGTGTGTGGGCGCAGATTGGTTTATAAAATCCTGTTTTTCCGCCACGCAATTTAAAACCTTTAGTATTTCAAATTATTACACATCGAGACTTGGAATCAATACGGACTGATTTTTAAAAACAATACTTTCAAATGTTTTTGGTGTGTTTATGCATTGATTTTCAACAAGCAAGCTCGCGGACTATTTTATTATTAAATTACCAAATAAAACTCTCTCTCTCTCTCTCTCTCTCTCTCTCTCTCTCTCTCTTTCCTTATCCATGTATGTGTGGGCTGTTCCATAAGTATGTAAGTTCCTCTTTATGAAACCGTGCCCAATGAGATACTTTGCAATACAATACAATAGTACACTACTCCTCTCTCTCTCTCTCTCTCTCTCTCTCTCTTTATTCAACACTAGCAACATTAATCAATGATCATCTTTACTATAATTTTTCAGATTATTCTAAATTTATTACCTAATTGACAAATAATATATTCACTTTCCTGCATGCACCCAACCACCCAAAATCAATACTATCTATTGGTGTGTATTAGAGACGCACAACAATATATTGGTTTGGTTTAATTTCCTGCCAGGAAGACACTTCTCAGCTCTAACATTAATTTTGACTGACAAAATTTATTGGAATTATTTTAATTTAGGCATTATACCAGCATTTAGAATTTACAAATGTATAATGCACTAGAATTTTACGATCGATTTTCTGTTTTCTTTGAACGTTTATTAAATCTTATTCAGACTGGAATAAATATTAAAAAATATATTTTAACATTCAATGTTTTCCTTGCATTTTATTACCTAAATAATTGCCACTCTGCAAGGTGTCGTATTAATGTTTAAAAGGTAATTTTAAGAGCAAATTGTTACTTTAGATGTTCACACAGAAGTATTTTTCTTGCCTACACATGCCTTAATTGAAAAGCTATTCATGGTTGCAATGACCTGGTGTATACCTTGTGATCATGTGAGTTTCTGCTGCTCTCAGGTGTACATTTTCTGTACTGAACTACCGTACACTTCACTCCACTGTGTGTAGTTTCAAATAAATTGGACCATATACGGGTTTGTGCACGTTTTGACGGGAGATTCTAAAGTCCATAAATTGTGAAATTGTTTATCATGGAGGAAAATCGGGTCTTTTCAATTATTCTCATCCGCTTGCACTCTGCCACTTGAACCTGGCACCATTTTATCTCTAGCATTAAAACCAAATGCAGTCCTTGCTTACAATGCATGTACATAAATTACAATTTTCATTTAAAGTAAGCCACACACTATTTTTGGAATAAAAATCAGTCACACACAAACATAATACCGCAAGATCTATATCACCTCATTAACCCAATAGGAAGCTTCCATAGGATCATTAAACACTGAGTTAATTATTTTCAATCTCAAGTTTAACTAAAACACGACGAGTAAATAAAAACATCACACACACACACACTGCTCCCTCTTCTTTCCCTTGCCCACCACTGCCCCAGTTTTATTTTTGGTCGGTTTAGAGCATGTATCCTCCATGCAGGCTAGTATCATCCATGCAGACTAGAATCCTTCATAGACTAGTATCCTTCATGCATACTTCTATCCTTCATGCAGATTATCGTTCATAGACTAGTATCCTGCATGCAGACAAGAATTCTTCATAGACTAGTATCCTTCATGCATTCTAGTATCCTTCATGAAGACAAGCATCATTCATAGACTAGTATCCTTCATGCAGACTTTTATACTTCATGCAGACTTTTATCCTTCATGCGGACTAGTATCCGTCATTGACTAGTATCCTTCATGAAGACACGTATCCTTCATAGACTAGTATCCTTCAAGAAGACAAGTATCCTTCATAGACTAGTATCATTCAAGAAGACAAGTATCTTCATAGACTAGTATCCTTCATGCAGACTATTATCGTTCATAGACTAGTATCCTTCATGCAGACTATTATCGTTCATAGACTAGTATCCTTCAGGCAGACTATTATCGTTCATAGACTAGTATCGTTCATAGACTAGTATCCTTTATGAAGACAAGTATCCTTCATAGACTAGTATCCTTCAAATGCCTTTCCAGTGTCATCAAGCGGTAACCTTTTACTGAAAATCTGAACAACTTTATGCCTTGTGTAATTCTTGAAAATGTGTCATATTTTGTGACATGAAGAGTTGTTGTTGTTTTTGATGTAGGGTTTAATGCCATTACATTTTTCAGCACAAGAGAGGCTATCCATGGCGGACACGACAACTGCACTCCACAACTGTTGGAGGAAGACCCATGGAAAACCCCGGGAAGAGCCAACGACCCACGAGAAGCTACTGACTGGCAAACTTTCTCACGTACCCACATTAGCCAAGCCTGAGACCCGAAGCGATGCAGACAGTGGTGAGATGGCAGTGATCCGGAAGGGCGAGCGCTCTAGACCACTTGGCTATTCGGGGTCCCTGTGATATGAAGTTTAAAATAAACTGACATGGACACTGGCAAAGCTTTGTAGTTTAAATTTGCCTATATAATACAGTAGATAAATATATTATTATATATAAAAGAATCGTAGAGATTTTTCTATTTTCATCATTCATCACTTCATCACGTTACAATGGCTTAAGTGGTTAGAATGTGCGCCTCGAATGATGGAGGTCACAGGTTCGAACCCCGGCCAAGTAAAATGGTATTAGCAGCTGCCTCGCTGGGTGTTCAGCATTAAAAGGTTAGTATAAGGACTGGTCTGCCTGGTGTCAGGATAATGTGACTGGGTGGGACATCATGCTACATGTCCTCGGCATTATGCCCCAGTGTTAGACATCACTCTAAACTGCCACACTGCAGAAATCGTGGCAATATGACTGAATTTTGTTTAGAGCTACGTTTAACATCCAACACACACACACACACACACACACACACACACACACACACACTATCATCAATCATAACACGTGTACACACATAGGAAGGTGTCATTTATATTCTCACACTTGGATCAAAGCAAAGCAGCTTGCAGTACATGACGGCAGTAACCATGGCCTTATCAAAACTAGTAATTCCTTTACCCCTGGCAACGAAGCCTTGTTCGATGTTTGCATGTAGGAGAAGTCCAGCGCGTCCCATTAAAATAAGTGGGTAAGATGAAGTTATAAAGGCCTTATAATAATGATCTTTTGCATAAACAAGCATTTTCACTGAGCACGTTACATTCATTCATTCAGTGCACAAGTGCACTTGTCTTCGTGAATGCCACTTAGCAATATTTTAGTTTTCAATTAGCAATATTTTAGTTTTACACAAATGACATCTTTGTAGCGATAGCAGTCCAAAGCAATACGTATCAGATCTCATTTATTTACGCCAAACATCCCCTTGGTTTCAATACAGTTATGGATCGGTAAGAATGTTCAACAACCTATACGATATTGCAATTAATCAATACAAAAGTTTTTCATATCAAGGCCAAACAATTGTGGCTTATGGATGTTACGTAATTGTTTCATAACAACATACAGAACAACATGATATATATACAATACCATAAATACTGTCAGATATTTGCATTTTATAAGATATAACGATAATTATTGAAAAAAAAATGTCTTGCATATTACTCATTGTTCCCAGACAGACACTGCACTGAAAGGAAATGCTTGCTTGGACCACGTGAGTTATTCAGCATTATTATGGTCGATTGTCGGAAGACACACTTTGTTCCACCGTGCTTTGATGATTTGGTATGGTTCTTCAATCATCTCCATTTTCCGATCAGTTACCTAATGCATTAGCCATTATGCTTTTTGTGTATACCGGAAGCGCAATCAAGACAATAAGCTAGAACAGAATTAGTCAACGACTTCAGTGCAAATGTATGATATGATCAAAGATTAGTCAGCCAACCGTGATATTTTCAGGTGCAAATGTATGATATGATCAAGGATTAGTCAGCCAACCGTGATATTTTCAGGTGCAAATAAACACATGTATTTACAGACCCCTCCCATTCCTACTTGAATCCGAATCTCTTGTAAATATGAAAAATAGGGATTTTACTTTGCGCGATCAATCCAGTTGTCGAACCCTAATAAGTTGTCGGGACACGTGACGCAGTGACATTAGCAAAGAGATTCTGTATGCAATTCCATTAACACTTTGCTTAAACGTTCGTGATACACTTTTTTTATCTTGTAAAATATGAATTTTAACATACTAAAGAATGGTAATACTGAGATGGGGAAATATTAATGTTCTAGTCAGACACATACATTTTGTGGATATATAACAAAGGACGAATATGAACAAAGAGCCCAGTTGTTAACATTTGAACATGTACATGATGGCACGAGGGTTCTCGTGCGATTTAACGGCCAAAATATCGGTGTTTGATACAGTATTTGCATGTAAAATACCATCTGTAAATATGGCAGCATTCTTTAACGTTGACGACTCTTATATCAATAAAGAGATTATTATTATGAAGTAAGCGTGGTTCTAACACGAGGTTAACGTGTGAGCATTCTTGACTATTCGATCCCCAAACGTCGTGCGTAACAAACCTTCTGTGATGTCATACATATTTGGCTTCCGATTGGTTAAAAGAACGAATAAAAATATGCACACAGCGGGTTTGTTTTTCTCAACCAATTTTGGGGAACATAAGGTACTATTAGCGTCTCAAAGGCTGAAGTTTTCAAAGGGCAGGCCAGTTACTGTCTTTACTATCCATTCTTCAACGTATCTTGCATATTGGGATGTTAAATAGAAATTACAATTTTAAGTAAGGTTTTTCGACTAGATGATACTTTTCTCCATCAATACAAATATTTGTGAAACGAAGGCAGACATAGCAAATCTTTCTTTGAATGATGAACGTGCACATGGTTGAGCAACATATGGAAATTCAAGTATTACCATAGGACATCCTGTCAGCTAAAGTGCTCGATAAGTATTATATTACGAACCCCATCAGCTAAAGTGCTCGATAAGCATTACCATAGGACATCCCGTCAGCTAAAGTGCTCTATAAGTATCACCTTAGGACACCTTGGTAAAGAACGTGCTGATGTTCGGCTAAGTATTTGTTCTGATGTGGAGACAACTGTATCGTGCCTATCAAGACAATCAGACACCATTCGCTCATGGTATCGATGACGTATTTGGAGGCTGCTTTAATGGGTTTTGTTTTTCGCATGGGTGGAGAAGCTTTGGACAGGACGGACAAAATGTCCCAATGTTTGACTAAACAAGGAGGAAGTTCTTTCCTTTTCTTTCCTTGGAGGTGAAGAAGGATGTCATCGGGGAATACTTTGTTTGTATGTTTGTTTGTTTGTTGATTGGTTCCGGGACACACACCAAACTACACTAGTGGCGCCCTACAGTTTAGTATTTTGCATAGGTTAGAATTTCAAAAGAAAAATAATGTTCCCGGCTATCCTCACTGGTTATACTAGCTGTTTAAAGAAGACATTGTCTATCTTAAGTATAGTTTAAGACAATTAATTTCCTTTATTTTGATGTATGATTGATGGGTTTGTAAGGGTTGTAGAGTATACAGCTTGGTCTTACTCCAGATGTGCACCTTTTAATAAAGTGCTAGCTCCGCTTTCTCATTTTCACTTCCTGAACTTCAGAAGTAAATTGAATAAAAAAGAACGGATAACTTTTTTTTTACATTTTACATAATTGGTAATTCATTCATTACACTTTCAGATCTGATATAGTCTAGTTTGGCAAATTCATTTTCCCTATTTTAATAGCTGCTACGTATAGTATACTTAGACTAATTCAGGCTGATTTTTTTTTACCACAAGGGAGCAGTCATTTTAGTTAGCAGTGTACTTAGATCATGTACAATTTTCCAAAAATACAATATCCAAAGAAATATCATCCACATTACGTTAATGCAGCATACAGGTATGCCAACATTCTCTCCAATGTGCATGTTTTAAATGCAAACAACTTCACCTTACATACATCACTCTCGCAAAAGTAAATAATAACTGATGGGCTACCCCCACCAACGTCGATGACTTGTCACACACCCTTCTATCTTTTTTGGCTATCGCTTTGTCTAAAAGTTGACAATAATTGCCAAATAATCGCCACTTTGGCTGTTCCTTTCTCTTTCGACGCTTCTGTCTTTTCTAGAGGTAACGTCTTTGCTTTATTAAGCGTCATTTAGGATGACGAAACTGTCCTTTTATTTTTCTTTACCATTTTGGACAGGAGAACGACGATGGTGACGGTGTGCACTTCTTTGAGGGGACATCTTTACGCATTCAGGAGCAGACACACCCTCACAAAAAATACAATGAATTCCATAGACTGACTCGCGTCCTTTTATCTTATTTTTTGGGGATGTATCTTTTGGATCATTTTGTTTTCAAACTCTTTGTAAATATGTTATATAGGGCCAACAAATCCTCCACATTGCTGGCTTCTCCTTTTCTTCCGACGATAGGGTCTTTTCTGGGGTTAACGTATCTGCATGGCTAAGCGTTTTTTGGATAAAGAGAGTGTCCTTTCCTTTTTGGATAGGAGAACGACGATGGTGTTAAATGTGTGTACATCTTTGAGGGGGCATCTTTGGACGTTCAGGACCACAAATACACTGATCCCCATCCTTTGCCTCATGTATTTTGTATACTAAAATTCATCGCCACTGATTGTCTTTAAGTCGTATCAACTTGATGACGGCATCACGCGTCTTGAAGAGGTGCGCAACGGACTAAACTGGGACAGTTCTTGCTTGGATAAATCCAGTAAACTTTGTAACATGTCTATTGGACTTTGATTTTGGGGGCATGTACTGTGTGAGCAGCTGCTACTGTAGCTAAAGAGGAAGAGGTTGTCCCCGCTGAAATAGAAGTTCTTGGGGATGCGGGTTTCTATTGTTTCTTCAGATTAGGAGAAACAGCTGTCAAATTGGGTTTGACAGGCATCAACAGTAATGGAGAAGTGGAAAACCTGAGACTACTGTATGAAAGGTCGCTGTCGCTGTAGATCGTACCTATCCTGCGGTGAGCATATGGGGGGGGGCTTTTCTTTTTCTTGTTTTGGAGACTTTTCTTTTATGGGGATGCGACCTGGTCTTAAATCCATTGCTCTTTTCTTCTTTAGGGTACGTCGAGTAGTGGTTTTTATGGGTAGGATGACTTTGGGATCCCTTTTTAAGAGGGAGCGAGTGATGATACTTCCTAGAGAACAGCTACTTTTAGGTTTCAAAATGATTTGCTTTTTGGTTTGAATGTCGATGCGAGAATCGGCCAGATGCCTCAAGGCTACTTCGTTTCTGTCAAAAAAGTGATTGTTTTGATGTGGAACATAAATGAAGACTTGCAGTTATTGACGTACTATCACCGTAGACCGACCATCGTAAGACTTCTTTGAGACTGTCTAGAACACGTATTTGTGGATTTTGTTCGCGTCTGATACCGTACAATGCACGAATCAATTTGAAGGGAAGATGAGACTGAAGGACGTCATGTTGGTATGAGAGAGCCTCAAAGTATCCGAGGTTTTTACTGATATATTGTTGTTGGTGGTGGTGATGGTTTTAAGTCGACGACGGGAACGTGTGAACGACAGGCTCTCCGTCTTGGTACCAATGGTGAAACAGATGGGTACGAAATCGCAAATAATCGGGAGTGGTGGCTTTTAAATCCACGAGTAAATAGGCGTGTGGGGTTTGAGTGGCATGAGTCAGCCAAGGCGATCCTAACTGAAAGGTTGAGAAGTATCGAGATGAACGCGCAAGGCTTTTAACAGAATGAGTCTCTCGTGGACATATAAAGGTACCACTTTCATGTGTTTTGTTTTGGCGGAACCTCACTGTACAGATCGTACCGTCCCCACAAGGAATCGGCTGGTAAAAGAAATCCCAGAAGTAAGTCACTAAGATGCACACTACTCGACGACGCAAATCCATGGGATATTGTGCTCGTAATATGAGATGGTAATCCACCACTGACTGAATACTATCATGGATTGCCTTCCAGGGCAATCGTTGTACCACGAGTAATAAAAGTCGTGGTATGGTAGTCCGTTGTATACCCTCTTTGGTCTCAGGTAATAAGTGTATTTTAACAGCATCCGCTTTTTTTAGTTCCGTACCGAAAATATTTAGTCTCTAACTTACACACCACACGTTGCCAAAAAGTTTCTTCTGGAAACAAGATATGTTGGTATCAAAGATTGTGTTAATTATCTAACTCGTACGTTAGAGGTAACGCAAGCAAATTGTTCTTTGCGTTGAACTTGTATCTTGACCAAGTCGCGGTAACGTCTTCTCTCTTTTCCCAAAGTAGATTATGAATGGCCTCTCTCAAACTAGACATTCACAGCAATGTCTTTGTTATATCGAGATAATATGTACACATTTTACACATAACTAATCGTACTTCAGTAGCGAATCCAAAATGTTTAGCCACTAGTTCACACACTACACATCGCACAAACTTTTCCTCCACAGACAATGCTTGATAGCGTAATTTGATAATCCTTTAACTCTTCGTTGTAGTATGGCCGCCTTGTAAGTAGAAGGATGGGTAGCCATATACGTCTTCTCGCGTCCTCATTCAGTTGAGCGATGTCCGACCAATGCAACGCTTTCGGATTAATCAGTCCTCATTCATGCACCATTGGTTCCAACATTGGTGATGTAACGGATTCACACGTTCTTTGCGTTGGACTTGTATTTTGACCAACTCTCGATAAATGCATTCTCTCAACTCCACATGCAGACCACGAATGTTCTCTTGTAAAGTATCCATCCAGAGATTACTGAGGTCGTCCCACTGAAGGTAGGTAGTAACAATCCTAAGACCATCGAGCATGTTCCAGATAAGCCAAATCTTTCTGTTCCCACTCGTAAAGTGACATACTGAAAACGAAGCAGTTGACTTTATCCCCCTTCGCTCAAGTAGATGAATCCGGCTCTGGCTAATTCTTTAGAGGCAGGTCCTTCCAGATATTTGGTCCATTTTCCTCGAAATATTTGACTGCGACTTTTAAAGTCTCAGTAATCTATCAAACGCACAGTGAAAAAATATGTGTCTTTAACATGCTCATGAGGGTACGGTGAAATCCGCAGGAGTTTGCTCATTTTTGGATGACATCCGTAGAGTGGTAGCTTTATGGTTTCACGTGGTTGATGACATCGAAGGTTGACATTGACAATGAAAACCAGTAAAGGGCCTACGATAACGAGTGACATCGCTATCGCAACCGCCAGGTTTGACACGTACAGCATCACTTTCCATGATAGATGTGGTAGTAGCAGTCATAACAAAGTTCCCATGATGTGGTACTAAACCGCTGATGTCAAAGCGTACTGCATGCCTGCAAGGTACAGGATTGCACTCCACTTGAGTATCCCCGAACTTGAATGGTGTGGTTTGTTTGAAAGTATTCGTCGTTCTCGCTTGGCGTTGATAGTTACAATGAACTATCGGTCTTGCGCGTTTTCCCTTTTTATATGCTGATCAATATCGACATGTCAGTACGGTAAAGTGAACTGATTGGAAAGTCGCACTCTCTTCAGGTACACGATTTGATACACTTTTCCAAAGGTCGACTAACAATTACGTGTGTGGTTACACGTGCAATCTCGTGTGGTTCGTAGGTTCGTAGATGGTCGCTCTAAAATTTCTATCTTATGCAGACTGCAAGGCTTCTTTAAGCACGCAAACGTTCACAACTTGATTGGTGACATAATTGAGAATCAATTCTTTAAATTTACACACCGTGTGCACTTCTTGGAGGTCCCGGTATTAGGTAGCAATAATTTTTAGGACCGCCACTAACAAACGTTAGGATCTTATCATTAGGGTGCTCGTCCGTCCAGCCTCCTACACGGTCTCATTTGATGTCAGTGTGCCGGTCACCCAACCGATCATTGTGGATGCAAATGTCCGTGCCAAATTACATCTCACTATCTAGGAGTTGGTGAAACGCTTCGTACAATTTTTCAGCGAGCATGGGCTGTCAAGTAAGCCGCAATGATAATATTTTCAAATTCGTCAGTTTCTACAAAATCCACTTCTTCGTAAATGATTAGTACCAAGTCTTCACGAAGGACGTCCACGTGTTTCATGTATTTGCTTTTGTCGTGAATAATCTGGAAGTAGCGCGAAAGGATCGGACAAATAATCTCTCCTGCGTAAACACGGTCGGTATGCCATTTAATCCCACAAGCGATTCAACAACATTTTAGCTAACGATCACCTTCCAGCTCCCAGTATTTCTCTGAATTTGTCTTGGTCTTCGGGAGTTTAACACCAGGAAGGATAGCCACTGACACTCTTCAGCACAAGGATAACATCAGGCAAGACTTTACATCTAATCAAGCCTTCATAGTCGAATGTTGTCCATGTCTATATGTTCCGTCAGCAATTGCTGGTGCCCTTAGGGAAAGTGACAATATCTGCTCACTAAAGGATACGTCGAACACATGTCAAAGTATTAGATTTCTTTTCCATTCTCTTCGTTGACGTGGTACAGCAAACAGGCTGCATTCGTGCTTCCTCCGTACACACTGATCCGCGGGTTCAGTGGGTCCACCAACTATCCACGATGCATTTAAACTTGGGATCGAATTTCAAACGGAGATCGTATTCGTGCTCCCACTTTTCCTCCAGTTCTAACTTCAAGCACCGCTGACAAGACGTCTCATACAAGTCTTCCATGGTATGTTGTAAAAACTGAGTTTTAGTGTTGAGGGTAGCAGATGGGATATCCGTGAAATAAGTAAACGATATTGGGTTTTCTAAGACCCAACCATCCACAGAATATGTTCCGATGGTCTTTTCGCCACCTCCATCACGGACATGCTAGATCCATTCGTATTCCTTATCGCACAAGTAATGTAGCAGTGTAGGGCTTTGAACGAGTATTCACGTTCGACAAAGTTCGTTATTTGAGGACTTTTGACAGCCGGGCTGATTTCGGACATGAATCGTTGGCGGTACACTAAGGAACACGCTTTGGCAATGATGCAGGCTTCTTTCAAAGGATCGACCCCTCCGTGTTCAATGAACATATCTCGAAATTTTCCACAGTAACGCCGTAAAATATCCACGTGAAAACAATACTTTAACATTTCATCTTGAAAGTCGAAGGGGTATAAGGCGTGATTCTGGTACCAGGCATATAAAGCTTCTAGTTGTTTGGCGTGTCGATTGGCTTCGGTATTACAAACGTGCGGAAAAATCGCCTTTTGGCAATTTCTGTCATTCCAAACGTTTTAGGTATTCGGCTCAAAGGCGTGACCAAGTAATTCATCGAATCTTTAAACTGCACTTGTATAAGTTGCATAGAAATGAGTTTGACTCAGCTCAAATTCAATTTAGGACGTTCGGTACCTTCTTCCGTACAGTATCTGAGAAGAAACTGTCCATCGTATCCAGAGAAATTGTGAAACCATCGCCGTGGCAGGGTGATGACAATTTCTGTAACGTTCGATGTCCTCTTTGCTCCACGTCTTGTCAAAGGGGTCTATGATCCAATGGGCGAAACCGATCAGCGTGTTAGGTCCTCGAAAGAATTTTCTCACGTCCTCCAGGAATCTTCGCTACAGTGAGGGCAATGACTAAAGAGATAGCCTTGGATGCACTTATCGCGCTTTCATTGAGCTACTCAGATATTAGGAATGTGAATACCGTTTTACTTGCATGCATTCACAATCGAAAGAGATTAAATTGCCTTTCTTATTGCGGTCATATTCTTCCTGCTGGGGTTTACATTTTTTAATGTAGCATTCGTGTTCCATGTCCACAATTTGGCGACTAATGTGTCATCGTTTCTTCCTTGAACATACGTATAACTTGGCACTATTGGTATGTATACTTGTCCACAAGTAGAGCACAATATCAGCAGTTGACAAGCACTTTTCTGTTGTGAACCTTGCGTCTTTAGATGTTGTTGATAACAGTTAGGGCTGTCAAGCAGAGCAATGTACTCGTGGTTGTCCGTCGACAAGACAGGGTTTAGATGCCAAACATCCCTCGCAATTCGATCCACATTTCTTGAGTTGCTCTCGATTGTTATAGCCATAGTAACATTTCGCAAAGTAATAACTGCCTCCCGTGAATCCGATGATACTGGTAATGGCATAGAAATGTTCATCTTGATGATAGACGTGAATGTATTTTCCATCTTTAAAATTTTTGCATCGAAACAACAGAGGTAGGCGCACTTCTTGAGGATGCACTTCAAAGGTGTAGCGTGGAAGCGAGACGTCTTGTAATTTTTACATTTCAGGAATGTCACAGGGTGTCTGGATATCCCCGCTTGCTGCAGCAGGAAGAGAATGCGTCGTTTGTCGAGTAGTTTTCCAGACCCGTTTCCATTCTGCCGTTTCGATCTTGTTGGCATACGTTCGACCCACCATTATGGCACAGGCTAAACACATCTGGTGTTGAGTGCTGTTAATTTAAAGGATGCTACGCTTGATGCCATGAAGGTCGTCCACCAATATCTGTTCTGTGTTGTCCGGTAACCTTGTGAAGAGAAACGTGAGTCGTGAACAGTGTCCCTTTTTCCGTCGATGATTTGAAATTTGTCGTTGGATTGTTGCACGTATTGAATCTTGTCGATGACTTTAGAAGATGTACCAGAATGGGCCAAAAATAAAATATAAGCGTCTTTTGGATTGACTTTTTAGAATAAGTACATACACGCACTCACACGTTCATAATGGGGCAAAAAAAGGCGTTTGTGTTGATTTTGGCAAAATGAATACTATCTCCTTTCGAGAGAAGTGGATGACCCTGAAATGGACCGTTGGGTGTTTGTGTTTCATATAATAAAAAATAAGCTCAGGAACCGGAAGCAGCTTTAACTGCCTTAAGCTTTTAACTTGCTCCTGTCGATGATTTGGTAGAAATTACTACGGCTGGTATATCAGGCATAGTAACATGGTTGGGCTGTTTGGCGCCGGAATGTCTACTTCTCTTGGGTCGTATTACATAACTCTGATACATTTGTTTCAGACTCCTTAACTCTACCACAATGCCAAAGATTACCGTCACCGTTTGACTTTGACTGTCTTCCTTCTCCCCATAACCTTGTTTCTTCCCTGCTGCTGCTTTTTCTTTATGTCGTTTCCTTCTTCTTTCCACTTCTTCGTCTTGCTGTTGCTGTTGAAGGAGAAAAGCTTGTTCTGCTTCTTTATGCTGCTGTAAAAAGTTATCCAGTTCTTCTTTCTGTCTCTGTTTAAAATCTTCGACATGTGGTAAGGAATGAGAAGTTGTGCTAGTACTTGAAGAAATTCTTGCGAAGAAGAGAGAAAATCCTCTAAATGCCAATTAATATCGGTCTCTTCTGGAAGTCCGTGTTGACTTTGGTAGCCGCTGCTATGCTATCGCTTCTCGACTCCACGGCCGGAGCACCCCAATCATCATCTTCTTAGTTTCCGTCATGTTTGAAAACTCTCACTAATTCACTGATTCACTACGCACAGAAGCTAGCGCATCTATATAGGGAATGTAACGTCATAGGCAGCTCTCTTCGGATTGGAAGATAAACTCCGTACTGTGACTGAATTTTGTAACGCGTGTTTGGATTGGTGAAAAAACTCAATCCGTTTCGATCCGATCTTCCGCTATAAATAATCGCGGTTCTCTTAATTCCCTTCACATGTTCTCGTCACAAGATATGGACTAACGTTGAATCGTCTACCTTCTTATTGTCGATGATGTTCCACACGGACTTACCCATGTATGACAAATCATCATGGACAATCATCAAGATCACCGATAAGGGCGTTAGGAATAGAATGGTATATGTGGAGAGACAAGGCTGTCTTAAAAGAGTCCTCGACTACGGTCCAGAAGTCAGAAAAAAATTGAGGAAGAGAAGACCCATGCGATGCCCTCTATGTTAAGGAAATGGTGTTAACAGCAACAAAAATCAAAGGCCCTTTTCAGGGCCACTCATATCTCTCGAACAGATTTTCTCTCTTTCCTAAAAATTTTATTGTCGATTTTGTGTTCTATGTTTGCCTCGAAAACATTTACTCTCTTGCCTAAAGATGTTAAGTCGATTTTATATTTTAGGTTTGATGGATTGGTGTTCATCAATCTATATATGTGTTATATATGTTTATGTCTCTACTGTATTTGTCGCAACGCAGAGTAGCACGTATTCAGGTCAGACCCTTGCAACATTGTTGCCGATGTCCAGTACTGTGACGACACTCCACCTGTTCCATTCATATTCTCTCTACCCAAAACTCAGCCTATCTAAAACTTTCCATTGACGGTATAGTGGCCCAAGGTCAATTTTGACGATATAGTAATACCAATAGAGCACTTTCACTTGACGGCGTATCCTATGGTGATACTTACAGAGCACTTTATATGAAGGAAGGCCGTAAGGTAATCGAGCACTTTAGCTGACGAGATGTCCTATGGTAATACTTATCGAGCACCTTAGCTGATGGGGTTCGTAATATAAGACTTATCGAGCACTTTAGCTGACAGGATGTCCTATGGTAATACTTGAATTTCCATATGTTGCTCAACCATGTACACGTTCATCATTCAAGGAAATACTTGCTATGTCTGCCTTCGTTTCACAAATATTTGTATTGATGGAGAAAAGTATCATCTCGTCAACTTAAAATTGAAATTTCTAATTAAATTTCCTCTATGCAAGAAATATTGAAGCAATGCATAGTAAAGACAGTAACTGGCCTGCCTTTTGAAAACTCCAACCTTTGAGGCGGTAATAATACTTCGTTATTTTCCCATTATTGGTTGAGAAAAATCAACCCGTTGTATGCATATTTTTGTTCGCTCTAGTAACCTATCGGAAGCCAAATATGTATGACATCATAGAAGGTTTTTTACGCACGACTTTTGCGGATCGAATAGTCAAGAATGCTCACACGTGTTAGCCTAGTGTTTGAACCAAGCTTACTTCATAATAATAACCTCTTTATTGATATAAGAGTCGTCAATTATCTAAAATGCTGCCCTATTTACAGATGGTATTTCACATGAAAATACTGTATCAAACACCGATATTTTGGCCGTTAAATCGCATGAGAACCCTCGTGCCGTTATGTACATGTTCAAATGTTAACAACCGGGCTCTTTGCTCATATTCGTCCTTTGTAATATATCCATAAAATGTATGTGTCTGACTAGACGATTAATATTTCCCCTTCTCAATATTACCATTCTTTAGTATGTTAAAATTCATATTTTACAAGATAAAAAAGTGTATCCCGAACCCATAAGCAAAGTGTCAATGGAATTGCACACAGAGTCTCTTTGCTTATGTCACTGCGTCACGTGGCCCGGCAACTCATTAGTGTTCGATAACTGGATTGATCGCGCATAGTAAAATCACAATTTCGCATATTTACAATATATTCGGATTTAAGTAGGAATGGGAGGGATTTATAAATACGCATGTTTATAAACGGTGGCTATAAACTAATAGTAGACAATTTTAAAATCCTTAGAGAAACCCTTTAATCACTGTATATTTTCATCTGTCAGAAAATCCTGAAAATAACATATATATATATATATATATATATATATATATATATATATATATATATATATATATATATATATGTAAAGAAAGAATACGAATTAAAATTATTGTAATTGGTTGTATCCGTTGGCATTAACGTTAAGTTCATTAAACATGTATGTTATTCACAATGAAATAAATATCATGGATAAAATATTTAATGCAGTAAACATATGTCCTCATATATTATATCATTGTAAAGTATTAAAGTGCAGTCCAAGACCTGTGATCATCGTAATATGGGGAAAATAAAGACTTGTAAATAAATCTAAAGAGACTGTCATTATTGCCGAGTTATCACCAGCGAAAATGTTTACCATTATCTAAAGTGAAAATGGGTTTATATTTTCTTTCATTTGATCAAAGAATCATCTTAAATGAAAAAAGTCTTCTAAACTTGGGCCCATCTTATATCAAACGTGTCACTTGTGTCATTTAAATAAATTAGTATACCTCTTAGAATCGTCAGTAACTAGCTTATGTCAAAGGCTTTAGATGCTCAGTCTGTTGTAACTTTGCTTTTCTTTAGTGTTCGTTAATACAATTTTCCATTAGTCATCATTACGTGGGTCTTCTTTTAAAATTTCTGCATGGAAACATGAATCGGAAACAAAATCAAGAGTGAACATACACATTTCTACATGCTTAAAGAGACAGGCAGACAGACAGACACACAGAATATTAACATATGATTGATGGTCAGTATGCGAAAGAGGCCGGTATGTTATATATGTAACTGGCCTTTCAAACATAACTGATAAGGAATATAAAAGCTTACGCCTTTTCCTCAGTTTTGAATCGTGGCTAAGATCCCACCAATGCAATTAAGAATTGGCTTAAGCTTTGTTACAATTCAAGGGGTTGATTTGGTGAACTTATACCAATTTTAGGCTGTGATAACTTATACCATTTTGGGGCCATGATAACATAGACCATTTCTGGGCCATGAAAACATATTATTTTAGGGCCATGATAACTTATGCCATTTTAAGGCAATGATAACTTGTACCAACTGAAGGCAATGGCAACTTACCATTTTGGGGCCATGATAACGTATGCCATTTTAAGGCCATGATAACTTGTACCAACTGACGACAATGATAACTTATACCATTTTGGGGCCATGATAATTTATACCATGAACACGCGTTTGTTTTTTTAAAGTTGAATGAGCTGAACGAACTTTGTTCCAAAGGAATAAAATGACATTGTATGCAAATGATGTACTATATAAAAATTAGAAAATAATTTCAAAATTTAATACAAGTAACAAGTATATACATTGAATGATTTCTTAATATATACCTTAATGGCAGCTATTGTATACATATGAAAAACATACAACTGAATATGTATTATAACAATTAACTGCAGTATACCTTGCATATGGAGACATATATTATGAAACGATACATTTTGCATGTGAAAAGATACATTTTGCATGTGAAAAGATACATTTTGCACATACTTAACCATCACATCAATTGAGTATATTTTTTTTAAATCGTATATAATTGGGTAAATATTACATTTAAATAAATAATTATTAAATATGGAAACGCTAGATTTTAACTTTAAAATATTTCACAATTCACAGATTTTCAAGGTTTTCTTTAACTATTTGAAAATTACCAAAGAAACCAGCTGTTGGACGGCAATATAATACATTCTTCAGTGAAATCAAGTACTAGCTACGTATTTTACATCCTCGCTAACAGTAGGTTGTAACCACAACAACAAAAACAGGGGGCCCGGAGTGGCCGAGTGGTCTAAAGCGCTCTCCGTTACGGATCACTGCCATCTCACCCCTGTCTGCGTGGGTTCGAGTCTCGGACTTGGCCAATGTGGGTATGTGTAAAAGCTTGCCAGTAGCTTCTCGTGAGTCGGTGTTTCTTTCTGGGGTTTACTAAGGTTCTTCCTCCACCATTAATACTGGCCTTGACTAGTGCCGCTGTGACAGAACATAGATTTTACACGGCCTTAACGACTGCCACTGATAATCTCTTGAACGCACAATACTGAATATGCCTACAGTCACTTGGTCTAATTCATCTTACAATCATTTATCCAAGTCAGCCTTTATACTCATTGGTATAACTAGTTGTGTTCATTTTATTTTAATCAACTTTATGCTACTGATAATGCTTACGACGACTGTGGGTTCAAAGTGTTCGGCAGTTTTAATTTTTATTAATATTCAATAAGGCGGCATTTCAATTTTATTTTGCATTACACAGAGTTAATGGATGCATTCTCCAAAAATAATAATAAGTGTTTATGTAAATAAATTCGTACAAAATACTATAAATTCATTAGCACTGAAGAGAAAACCATGCATTTATCAGGGACGTCATTTCAACTTTTTTCAGGGTGTGGTTGTTGTTGTTGTTGTTGTTCTAGGGTTTAACGCCATTTTTCAGCACAAGATAGGCTATACATGGCGGCCAGTATAACTGGTGGAGGAAGAACCCTCGAAAACCCAGGGAAGAACCACCGACCCAAGAGAAGCTACTGGCAGGCTTTCCCACGTACCCACGCTAGCCGAGCCTTGGACTCGGTGAGCGCTTTAGACCACTCGGACACTCGGGGGCCCCCCGGGGTGGGGTAGAGCAGACTTTGATGGGAGGGGCAAAACTTGACGGGCTTGTTAATTTTCGCATACAGGCAACAGCACTTTCCCATTTTAAAGCACATGCTAATTCGGGGGGGGGGGGGGACCCTGTCGCCTCCCAAATGACGTCCCTGGCGTTTATTATAGGACATTTTCACATTTTCACTTGACACCGGATTGCTATACCCAACTACTGTCCTTATACCCTAGTATGCATAGGGACCAGTGAGAAATGCCAGCACATGTATTATTTATCTATGTTGTTGTTGTAGGGTTTAACGCCCTTTTTCTTCACAAGATAGGCTATACATGTATTATTTATCTATGTAACCGTTTCTCTGGTTTGATGCCGGCAAAACGTTTGCTTTGCGATGTTCTAACGCTGACACATACGTCATTAAATAAGTAGTGAAGCTACTATCATCAGACAATAATAAAGCAACAGCGGATGACATTAATCCAATTTAAGGACAACGTTCAAAGCTCACTAAAATAAGAAATTCCGTTCACAGCATTTAAGCATCAGTTAAACAGGTTGTTAACAGCAATCACTTTTGAAAAATGAACTCCTCTTTTACATGAATAGTCACCAGTGGGAATAAATCTTGCGGAACAAATTTATACCAAAAAGTTTTGGTGTTAAAGATACGCTCCGCAGTATCACCTAATTATTCCTCCTCATAAGAACGTGTTCCGCATAATGGTCAAACTTCACCTTGAATAATGGTCAAACTTCACTGTGAATAATGGTCAAACTTCACCGTGAATAATGGTCAAACTTCACCGTGAATAATGACCAATACAAGAAACTTTGTTAGCCGCCTGATATGCACCATATATCTAGATCTTACGTACGTACATACATACATACATACATACATACATACATACGTACGTACGTAAGTGCGTGCGTGCGTGCGTGCATGCATACATACATACATACATACACATTCGTACATACATACATACATACATACATACATACATACATACATACATACATACACATTCGTACATACATACATACATATATTGCTCATAAATTCACATATTTTGTTTGCTGACCGCAGTGTATGTTTGAGAGCTGGATGTAATTTCGATTAGTATTGGCAGACCTTATTCCAGATATTCTCTCAGTATACTTTATATAGGGAACGATTTACAGACAGTATGTACTTCTGAGAGACTGACGTGTTAATTGAAGTTGTCTGCAATTTCAACATGCACAACGGAGAGAATGTTGGCATACCTTTATGCTGCTTTCATGTACTGGTACTGAAATATTGTTTTGGATATTGTACTTTCAGAAACTGTACACGATCTAAGCACACAGCTAACCCCCAATATATATATATATATATATATATATATATATATATATATATATATATATATATATATATATATATATATATATATATATATATATATATATATATATATATATATATATATATATATATATATATATATATATATATATACTTATATTTATGCCACATAAATTAAATATAACATTGTTTTTAAAGTGTTGGTATAAATCAAATTTTGATCCGCCCATGGAGCAATAATACACACATATTAACATTCTTGCTACAGCGCCTTTGCATCTGTGTGCTGTTCACTAATTATTTTTTAATGACATATGAAAATAACGATAACAAGTATTAGTATACCGTTTTTCTTAATGAATTTAATATGGTACACAATTTCATCGCAATCCTTTATGCTTTCAGCCCTCCCCCCTCATGCATAAAGGACAAAATACGCAGAAATCTGGAGGGAGAGAAACAAAATTTGAGCTGGATGAACACCTTGAAATTGAACTTAATCCAAGTAACTTAAAAGAATATGGTTCGTCGTAACGGCATGTGTGCACTTTCCTTGGGATTTATCGAGTGTTTATATAATCAATGATGCAAATTTATAAACCCTGTCGACATTATATGGTAAATTTCTCAATTATGTGGTACACATACTGTTATGCATTTAATGTTTTGTTGTTATTGTGGTTTCTTAAACCTATTATAATGTTCTGAAAGTCGATTATTATTATTATTATCATTATTATTGTTATTATTATTATTTTTACAGTATTAGTATTATTATTCAATTAATTAATTAATTAATTAATTAATTAATTAATTAATCAATCAATCAATTAATTAATTAATTGATTAATTAATTAAGTAATAAATTAATTAATTAATTAATTAATTAATTAATTAATTAATTAATTAAGCAATCAATTAAGACTTAAAATGTCAACAGGCCGAGCTCCCGCCTTTTGCTGGAACATAGCAGCAAGATACGGGCGAAAATGCATGAAAAGACGAGCGTGGAGGATTTTCTCATGTCTTCCGATGATGTCTCTGGACTTAGGAATGATGGTAAAAGTTAAGTCAAACCGACCGTTGGGGGGGGGGGAGAGCACTATGGACGGTACTAGCTATTTTAAGGAAGAATAATGGCTTAGATCAACTGTGTATATATATATATATATATATATATATATATATATATATATATATATATATATATATATATATATATATATATATATATTAATTACCTCTTGTTGGCTCGCCATTGTGTTTAGTTTATATTCCACAATAGAAACTAATAAAGAAAACAATCAACTTATAAATATGCGAAGATGATTGTAAATAGCAACAAAAGGCACAGAACTACATTTTGTATTGGACACAATCGGGTTATGAGGAGTTCATTCAATTGGGACAATACACAGTTTGCCTGTAGTTACTCTCAAACCCCGTTCAAAGGGCAAATATATATATATATATATATATATATATATATATATATATATATATATATATATATATATATATATATATATATATATATATATATATATATATATATATATGTGTGTGTGTGTGTGTGTGTGATATAAAATATAATATATGTACAGTATATACGCTGTATCAAAGGTATACCACTCAGTAAGCCTCTTTTCCTTTTAATGAATAATCTATACATTTCGTGATTTAAAGTCTATACTAACTTATATTTATTTAAGGGTTTATTTTTTATTGTTAGATAGATAGACAGATAGATAGATAGATAGATAGATAGATAGATAGATAGATAGATAGATAGATAGATAGACAGACAGATAGATATTAACATTGTTTTACAGACGGGCAAAGCTAATATATTCAGCACTCAATGTTCCGTGTTATGATGTATTTTATATACATCATAGACAACTCTGTTTACTCATAGTCCTGACAGAACTTGATTTTTCTAAAGATCGACTTTTTAGAATGACCTGAATAATTTGTAATCAATTCCGAGTACACTTCATCAAATGGAGAGGCGATGGAGAGCAAACAACACTGAAGCTTTTCATAACATTAGTTCTGATTTATCATATGACACGACTACGAGCGAAGTCTTTGATAGATCAAGTGTTTACCTTTTAGTTGGTATTTTAAATATAAAGCGATCAATGGCTGATAATGACCAGCCGCCAATACTACATCAAATGTTCTACGTTAGTTCTGGACTCGATTTTCTATTTTTGAGTCTGGGAAATACCCCATGTTTATGTTCTCTTTCATGACAAAACCATAACCATGTATTGCTTCAAAAGAAAACAGCCTGAAACAGACGAGCAAGGTATTTTGGTATCATCCGTTTCTCCTAGGTGACATAACATTATTTTCATTTTTTTTTCTTCTACTTTTGAAGTACAGGTAACTATACCATAATGAAACTTTGAGGATAAAACTGAACTAAATACAAGGCTCATGCACAGGTTTGCTGCGTTTTAACATGGGCTTTAGCACGAGTGAAACGTTTCTGAAACTGAGAGTTCAAAGTTCCTCTAAAGCGCTTCTGCAAATGTGTTTCAACACAGCGGACCATGTACTGTCCTTTAACTAGTAAGGATGACCAGAAATCAAAGCGATTTAAATCTCTAAAAGGGGTAAGACATCTTACATTGGCTCCTGTCTCGGAGCTGGCAAACTCAAACTAAAGCAGGCAGAACATTGGGTTTACAGCACCTTCACAGCGGCTTGTTGCAAATGAAACTTAAAATATAGGTAAATAGATATAGGGATTAGGGTAGGGGTGGGTTGGTGGAAGTTCAAAAACGCACATTTGTTCTTGCGTATATTTGATTTAATTTGTGTTTGATTTAATTTGGTTGTTTGTGGGTTTTGAAATCTTTTTGTTTTCTTTACATGTCAATGTATTGTAATTTTGTTTACTAGTAATTTGATATTTTCCAGAAAATTCAGTTTGACCTGAATCTTTCCTAAAATACTTAATAATAGAAACACTGTTTCTATTTTTGACTTAGTTCCTGGCCTTGATTGAGGGTCAAGTAAACAACTTTTATTCTCGCAGTAGAATGATTGGTTCTTATCTAGGACATATGGGGCTATGTGATTTTTATATGTAAAAACATGATTACGTGATCCTCTATTTCGCAATTAGGCATTTCCAAAATTGCGCATTACTTAGTATTAATAGTGATGTTTAGAGAGATACATCTGGCATTTTGGGCTTTAAACGCTTGATGTAAAAAAAAATCTTTCTGTTGTGCCAGATTTTGAGTTTATGTTATTTTTTCTCCAGATTATTCGGATTCTAAACGATTAGTTCGTGTCTCTGGAAATATTATTATGTTCATACAGAATTTTCTTAAACAAAAGCATTTCGTAAAATTTTTATTTGGATTTCAAAAGCCGGAGGTTTAATTATTGTGTTTCTACAAGGAACTGTAGACTTCAACACAGTACAGGTTACAGCATACGTCATCACCTTCCATCTTGGATTCATCGTCGGGACTAGATCTTTAATTCATTAGAATATTTTATTATTATGACTTCTAAAATTGTATTAGTGGATTATTCTTGGACTATTTTTTGGATTTGATTCTTAAAACCGTAAGTTCATATTTGTTTCATATTTACAGCATTTTTCCAGGGAAATAAATAATTTGTTAAATTTCTCAAAGCTTGTTATTTTCATTCTTTCTTGTGTTATTGCTTATTCGAGTCTAAACACGTAACATAGTACATTTGGATCTATAATCCTACAATGTTAGAGACCAATCCTGACAATTATGTTTGGGGGGATGGGGTGGGGTGAGGTGGGATGGTGTGCTCGAGAGTTATTTGCTGCGTGTTTAGGCAACTGACGGTTTATATCACGATAAACTAGAAAGCAGCAACAATGAAACTCTTAATTAAACCCTCATGGGATGACCATACTGGACTCAGGAAGCTGTACAAATCCAAAATTATTGTATTATCTAATACAAATTTCTAAGTTTATCGGCACAGGTTTTTACAATGAAAAGATAAAATTAGCTTGTTTGTTGAATAACACAACTGAAAAAATGAATGACACTCAGTGTTATAAGGCAATTTTACACTCCTTCTCATTTCAGACGGTAGTAGGCACAAATTTAGGAACGTTGCATCCTTGTCCGCACTAGATGTTGTGTCAGTGGAAATAAGAAACATGAAGAATCCGCATATGCAGTCAGTACGTCCTACATAAACACATCACACAGATCCCGGACAAAATCTCTCTTCGACAGAAATTGAGGTGAGCTAAAAATTATCCTTCATTTGTCTTGTTTAAATTTAGATATATTCATCCATTCTTACGATTCTTAAAATATTGTGAAGGAGACCTTGTTGTCCATGTTTTTAATTCCTTCTGGCATTAGTAATTAGCCGAATATTTACTTTTTGTTATTTGTTTACTATTACACTGCATTGCATCAAACAATGAATCTTACCCCTTGACTTATTCTGACTCTACTCAACCCCAAACACCTCCCCCCCCCCCCGGCTTTATGACCCTGTGGTCTCATCACGGAGTATGCCCCCCCCCCCCCCATTAGCCTCATAATTAACTTGGGTCTAGAGTACCGTAATGACCGTTAACTTCATAATTAACTTGGGTCTAGATTACCGTAATGACCGTTAGCTTCATAATTAACTTGGGTCTAGATTACCGTAATGACCGTTAGCTTCATAATTAACTTGGGTCTAGAGTACCGTAATGACCGTTAGCTTCATAATTAACTTGGGTCTAGATTACCGTAATGACCGTTAGCTTCATAATTAACTTGGGTCTAGATTACCGTAATGTCCGTTAGCTTCATAATTAACTTGCGTCTAGATTACCGTAATGACCGTTAGCTTCATAATTAACTTGGGTCTAGATTACCGTAATGACCGTTAGCTTCATAATTAACTTGCGTCTAGATTACCGTAATGTCCGTTAGCTTCATAATTAACTTGCGTCTAGAGTACCGTAATGACCGTTAGCTTCATAATTTGCTTGGGTCTGGGGCACAATGCCAGTATCATCAAATTTCATATTTAATTTAGATGTCATCAAGTTTCATAATTTTCTGCTTCAGATTTCTTAAAATTTCATAATTTGATAAGATTTGATCACACTTCATATTTAATTTAGATTATATCAAGTTTCATATTATTTTTAGATTTCCTACTATAAAGACGGTATTGGAATAAATACGTCCTCTTCTTGACAAGAGTTCATATAGGTTCGAAAGTAAATATTGGAATATGAGATACTGTCAAATTAATATTTCGTACTCACATGCTATACGTACAGTGCTGAACCTTTTCGCTTGAAAGAGTCTTTACGACCTTAAAAGAGGCCGATTCCTACATGTCATTTCCCAAAATGTATCTCAGGCATTTCTAATTCACAACGTTATGTCATGCCCAAAATTTATCTCAGGTAATTACAACTCACAACGTTATGCCAGGCCCCTCATTTTATCTCAAGCACTTACAATTCACATCGTTATGTCATGCCACAAATTTATCTCAGGCACTTAAAATTCACAATGTTATGTCATGCACCAAATCTATCTCAGGCACTTGCAACTTACAACGTTATGTCATGTCTCAAATTTTATCTCCAGCACTTGCAACTTACAACGTTATGTCATGTCTCAAATTTTATCTCCGGCAATTAAAATTCACAACGTTAAACTACAAAAGTTTAGTAATTTGCCGTTATAGCAAAGCTATGGAAACTTGTTGACGGTATACAATTTAATATGCAAGGAATATTTTTATCTTGCAAAATATACAATTAAATATCATGTCATTCATTTCCACAATAACAAAAGCAACAATAACAAAATACATTGGATACAACCAAATTCCCACAGGTTCTACTTCTATTGTTACACTTGTTTCACACGCTGTTAGATTGTTTTAATTGTATAAGGTGTGTTGTTCTCATTCTTCAAAGACTTAAATACACCTAATTTTGCAAGCAACCATCCTTTCCATAAATCAATTTTTATATCGTTGACTTTTGTAGTCAAATCAAACTATGCTTCGAATGAAAGAACACTGTACACATTACAATAGTTCTACAGAACAATAGAAAAATATAATTCCATATGATAACAAATGATACAATGACACATGTTTACTTTTCTATAAAAAAAAGAAAAATATTATTGCAAAATAGAGCCTGAAAAGAGATCTAAAGAAGGTTTTGATGGGAAATATCCTCTTTTATATTTTCTTCCTTTCAGAAGTATTTGCCTTTATGTGTACATAACCTAATTCACATAGGTCTGAGCACAATTTATCTTCATTCTCAGCGTGAAAATATGCTGAGTAAGTTGAATTATCGCAAAAAGAAGAAAACATCTGATTTATTTGTACCAATTTATGATTGTTATGCATAGCTAAATGTAAAGATAGTATGTAAGTCAACAATTTGTCAGAATGCCTATTCAAAATTTCAATTTGATTTATGTGGATAGTTTCGATTGCTATCAGGATATTGTAATGAGCCTTACTTTAACATAGTTAAAAATACAATTTAGGAGATTTTCTTTCTTTCTTTGTTTGAAATGATTATTATATCATAATGAATGAACTGATTTTATTGCAGCCGAATATCTCCCTCTGCGGGCCACGGAATGTATAATAGTTCCAGTGTGCACTAATCGATGTAGTAATTGTAGGCTAATTGATGCGATAATTCTGACTTTGCTATGACGTTCCCGCTGAGACAGTCTTAGACTTTTTCAGTAGCGTACTAACGGGGGGGGGGGGGGGGGAGCGAGAACGGGGCGCTAAAACAGTTAATACATGCTAAATTTAATGAAAATTGTTGGTCATCACCGTCGACCTGTGGCGACATTTACCATATGTTGTTTTTGTATGGATTTTGCCATTTTCGCCTTTATCTTTGTTTTTTGTGGAAGACCGTTAGGGGTAGGGGTTGTGCGGATGCCTAAACTCATCTAACACTAAATAGCAAGGTCAGTATTCCATTAAACAAAAATGTGCATACATCTTCCATCTTCAAATGAAGAGATATATCATTACATCTACCTTTTTCCTTCTTTTGTTTCCATCCTTATTTCCTCTTTATACAGATTAACAACATAGAAAATTGGTAAAGACACGAGATTAACAAGACGTACAATTACATGTATAAATCACACACTCATACATCTGCTCGTACAATTAGGCATAGAAATAACATATACGTACATAAACATGAATACATTTTGTATGTGGAGTCATGATAGCTTTTTTGTACCAATAAAATGGACCGTTCCATTATTCTCTAACTCAACGCAATATACGAAGTACGCAACACAGTTATCAAATTTCAGAACTAAGGAAAGATTTTACACCAAATGTACCGCTCCGGTGGCCTAGTGGTTAGAGCGTCCGCCTCCGATGCGGGAGGTCGTGGGTTCGATCCCCGGCTGAGTCATACCAAAGACTTACAAAAATGGTACTAACAGCTGCCTCGCTTGGCGCTCAGCATTGAGGTTAGTGTTAGGACTGGTCGGCCTGGTGCCAGGATAATGTGAGTGGGTGGGACATCATGCTGCATGTCTGCGGTATGATGCCCCAGTGCTAGACATCACTATAAACTGCAGCATTGCATACATCGTCGCGATATGACTGAAAAATTACTAAAGCTACGTTAAAAATGAAAATCACATCACATTACACCAAATGTATGAAAAGTTATATAGCGACGTAATCAAAGAAGCTGTGGAGTAAAGTTATTCGTGAGGTAACCCAGTGGAATAATGTTCAGTTAATTTGCTCATTTGTTGTTGTTTCCTTAGTTAGCTAAAAAAAAAAGGTAACAAGCTAACCAACATTCTGATTAATTACAAAATTCATATAGGGTGACTGCAGAAAATATAGCGGCTGACATCATACAATTTGTATAGACTTCGGGGTCATTCAGTCCACAGGTGTATGAGAATTCCCAACGTAGTAAGTGCTGACAACAATTTCTTCGTCAGATATGTCATTAAGATATGCACCAAATGCATTATCAAAATTACTGCTAGTATGCGACCAAATAAAGACCCTCACATATATATATATATAGATATATATATATATATATATATATATATATATATATATATATATATATATATATATATATATATGTTAGTCATTTTTTTTTCTTTTATTTTTGTGGATGGGGTGGGGTGGAGGATGAATAATTCCTTTAATGTGTGCTTGATAAAGAAGCGCACCCCTCAAACGGACGTACATGAGTTCTCTGTTACATTAAATTTTTCCACGAAGTTCGCACTCAGCCTCCTTCCTAATGATCTACGCGTGTGCATTCGTCTCTTTCATAGCCTAACAATACCCTTTGCCTCATCGCATATCTCGTATTACATAACCTTGCCATATCCCTACACACACGACCTGAAACGGGTAATGAAAAATGTCTACTTAGAGTGCCTGAAACCAAATCTTATAAATTAATATATGAATAATAACAGCAATTAAGTGTGATTTATGTATTTCTACAATTTTATTTTTATATGTAATTATTTAGTACATAGATTGACTCAATCTGGATAAACATAGCGAAATAAAACACCTGCTAAATATCTATATTACCTAGAAACAATGGTATTGACTGTGAAAGATTTTAACCCTATGACACTATGACACTACAGCAACGAAAGAAATGTATAGATGAATTTTAACATGTACGCATGAAATGTTCCAGATACAAAAATTAAATTTGTATGCGATATATGAATGCCCAAAAGGCTCTGTCAATATTAGGGTCGATATGCTTGTATGTTCATCTGTCTCCCTGCAAATTACATATACATGGAATAGTACCGAAGAAAATAACATAAGGAATGTTTATGCGTGAACTTGTCCGTTCCCAGTCATTCATTATCTCAGTATCTATCGAGGTTTTAATAAGTCTGTTCCTCTCTCTCTCTCTCTCTCTCTCTCTGAAGAAGAAGAAGAAGAATTAGTCGTTGACATCAAATATAACATGCAAGTTAAACTTTATGGACGAGCCATATCGTTCAATTTTTGTGGCACTATGTTTTAGTGACCTTTGTTAATTCCATGTCCATTTAATCTGAGTAACCAATCAAGTGCTGTATTTCGTATTATGGAGTGTTATCGTTAGGAATGTTATATCTCAAATGGTTGGTAAACAAAGGGGTCATAAGACCAGTCTAATATCTATAGTATATACTAGCTCATAAGACCAGTCTAATATCTATAGTATATACTAGCTCATAAGACTAGTCTAATATCTATAGTATATACTAGCTCATAAGACCAGTCTAATATCTATAGTATATACTGGCTCATAAGTCCAGTCCAATTACAAACTGCACAGACCCACAATTGCCGTCGGATATTCGTCGGCAAATTCGAGTCTATGAAATCTATAAGGAAATATCATTAGAATAAAATACATAGAATTATATATGCCGGCGCATTATCCTGTTAAACTAAAGTATATTCGATAACTGTGCAACTCGCTGTCTTTCTAAGAAAACTCCATTTCCATCTATTCACTTTTTACCCGTATTGCCAGATGAGTTTACTGTGCGTCTTTTTTCTTCTATTTTTGCTTCCTTGGATGTGCAAAGTTTTCTTGGTTGATTCGTGGATCTTTATATAAAAGAGTATTTAAAATTAAACTGGTAACAAGGATTTGCACAAATATTTCGATCGTTCTCTTCCCGATAATTTTCAAAATGTGTTTTTATTTATTTCAGAAACTACGTCAATGTTAGACATTATTTAAATAAAATAGGATGAGTGAATAAGTCATGTTTAGTTCGTTCTGTTTCTAGTACATAAAATCAGAAATCGTTCGATACGCATAAATACTATTTTATCCAAGGGCTGTTAACAAGTAGGAAAGAGAAGGCCAGAAAAGTAATGCTGCGGTTCCCACATTTATTTTAACACGACAAAGTTATCGACAGTTTATCTGACACTTTGATCAAATCTATTGATTTAGCATAGTCACTAATTTTTTTAACTCCTCTCAAGTTGTAATAAATCTCACGGATTGGATCCTCTGTCAAATTGAAATATAAAACAATAAATATGCATTTTGTTTTCAGCTTTTTTGAAACACATATGGCTAATGATATAGCATATATTTTAGTGACCGAGCTGAAAATGATTAAAAATTATTGGGGATGTTGTGTATTGGTACACATTGTTTGAGTCTCGTTTTGTTACTGGGACGATATGCATGTCCACAAATATCCAATTTGCTGGTTTTCTAACAGAGAAGAGATTCAATCATGTTGAAGGCCTGACATTTCGTATAGTTATCTTGTAACTTTTACGAACATTTTTACAAGCAAATGTAGCCTAGGATTATAAAAAAACACTATTTTATAGACCAATGTAACCTAGAATTGTAAGATTCTTTATAGGCAAGTATAGCCTAGAATTAGAACAATGGCCATTTCTTAGACCAATGTAACCTATAATTGTAAGAAAGAATACTTTACCGGCACACGTAAACCTGAATTATAAGAATCTTTATACCCAAATATAGCCTGGATTCATAAGAATGACCGTTTTGCGCGATAATTATTGCATTGTTTCTCCCTCAAATTATCGCACATGTCAACTATTTTTATTTTATTTTCAAAGGCGTTCGCCATACGGGAACACATGTTCGAACGAGACGTTGTATCGTATTCCTGAACTATGCTTTGCATAAAGACATACACAGCCATCTATATGTTATTTAAGCCAACATTTTGCACATGAACATATGCTTTGTTGTTTTTCTGTTAATATATTTTACAATCGTCACTAACTAAACTCGCAAATGTCTTTAAATATTTTATAAAACGCACTCTTTGTATAGAAAAGTTAGAAAAATATTTTTTTTCTTTTCACAAACCTTTTCATGCAGTATAGCAAATTTATGCTTAGAATAATTGTTGATAAACAAACCATTGTAATTCCAGCGTGCTTTTATTTCAGATTTTATTGTTTCTGAAGGCGGTTGACGCAAACAACAAATTTTAGAAATAAGTCGCCCACAGTTCTATTTGATATCTCCCATGTGGCAAACTTTAAGAAAGAGGTTGTCCACGGTTCTATTCGGTATCCCAATGTGGCAATTTTAAGAAAGAGGTTAAACCAGTGATGCGCAACTTACCACGTTTCAGGTGCACACCCTATGATGTAAATAAGCGGATTAAACCAGGTCGCGGGCTGTAGGTCGCACATGCCAAGTTTGACCAATCGATATGACACATTGGTTTTGTACTTACTGATTTACCTGTTATTTGTTTTTATTCTGTATTCATAAGTCACCAAGTTTTATGCTTGACAAAAATATTAGAATGAAACTATTAAATTGATTCGTTGTCAAACATGGAGGCAAAATTACATATTCACTAAATTATGATGACGTAATTGATGTCATTAAGGGTTATTTTCCACTTCATATTACATAGGGGAACCCGTTAATTGCTGAAATTTCTTAAGTATTTTTGATACTTTTTCTGGGATAATACTTTAAGAACGGATCCAAGGGGTGGGGTGGTAGGAAGTGGATGGGGACCGGCGGAATTCCCCCCCCCCCCACAAATGCCCAGGAAACGAGCGCAAAACGACCGAAGCGTTTCACGCAGTATGTTTACTTAACAGTCAGATTACAATTAGGTCCTGAAAACATTTTAAATGCATGAGCCTCCGATGGCGTTGACCCCGCACCTACATATCTACGCCCCTCCCCACCCTTGGCCAAATTTCTCTCTCCGGATCTTTTTCATGCAACAGTTGTGTTTGACAGCAATGTTAGGCAGTAAGAATTTAATAATATTTTATCTCGTTGCATTTTGGTTCGAAAGTTGAAACGATACATCTTGAGAGCTACTAAAAGTTCCTTTCTCGAATGATTCCCGTCTCAGACAACTTCATTTAGTTTCCTTATTTCTAAGAAGACTAAACATGAAAGAGTGATAATTTAAAATACTCATTCTGTTTACAATGACCAAAACGCTTTTACGCAAAATTTAAAGTCGAACATTTATTTAAGGGACCCCCCCCCCCCCCAAGAAAACATAATATTTACCTACGCTTCGCCTTCAGTAGTAACAGGTCGCTAGGTCATAAAACGCCATATTTGCCTCAAAAGAGGTCAATAATTGTAAATTATCCATTCAGGTGCAATGTTTATTATCTCTCTGGTCATTGTCCCATTTATTTTCCATATGACTTCAAAAGAACACGGCAAATATATCATTCATTTTAAGGAATTTGAACTGCTGGTAGGACCTAGATCACGTGATGTTAATTAGGAATATGCATAAATAAGCTTAAAACCCACCACTATAACAAAACTGATTTTTTCAGTTATCAGAACTTCAACAAAAATTGACCAAGTCACAAATACTCTTAAATTAACCCATTAAATATATCTCAATAAAAATTAACACAGTAAAGAGGTTATTTCATGTTTAAAACATGAAGTGTGTTTGCAAAATATTTTCCTTCAACACCGTCAATTATTTTTAATAAGCACTTGGAAAATGTCGTGAGTTTCCATCAAGTTTCCCCATTAAATCGTCATAGTTTTAAATATCACTTAGGAATGACGTCTATTTCGAAGTTATTTGTAAATAGCACTTAGATATGTAGCGAGTTTCCCTTTTTCCCCTAAAATACGACATATTTTTAAAGAACGCTTTGAAATGGCTTGTGTTTCCATGACGTCTTCCTTTAAAACCATAATATTTTAATGAACGCTTAGAAATGCCGTTTGTTTCCATAAATTTTCGCTACAAGCCGTCGTATTTTTAAATAGCACTTAGAAATGTGGTGGGTTTCCATAACGTTATCCCTTAAAACCGTGCTATTTTTAAATAGCATTTAAAATAGTGTTTCCATAAAGATTCCCATTTAAACGTGTCATTGTTTAAATTACACTTAAAAATATTGCGTGTTTCCATAAACTTCCCCTTAAAACCGTCACAGTTTTAAATAATACTTAGAAATGCCATTGTGTTATGCTACAACACATTATTTTGCTAAGAAAAGAATGAAGTTATTCGTGAACAAAAGCATTCAAATTCTAACGTTATACGCAATGACTATTTTGCAATATTACGAAATGCAAAATACGCGTTTTTCTGCTTGGACTCTTAAGCAATTTTATAAATGAACTTTACTAACATTAAAATAAAAAATTATTCATTTGACAGATTTTATTAAATGTTACTTTCATTCGGATTCAAGAAATCAGAGTGTCAGTTTACTGTATTTATATTTTGAAAGACTGGGGGAAAAAATGATGCATCTAACGCAGTCGTATGCAGAACACAGGTGTCAAAGGAGATTATTCTCGTCTGCACATGGAGAGAAGAACTCCACTTTATTTAAAATTTTGAAAAGCTTTTTGACATGCCTGATTACGTTTATGTTATCGCTCAGCATGTGATTTTTACACCAATTTACGTTTCAACAATTCCAAACCAATTTGTCTTGGTGCGTTTCAATTCAAACATTAAACGTTGAATGGCTCGAAAGTGTGTTTATTGAAATTATTTAATGAGTCGTGTTTTTTTATTGGAACCCTTGCAATTATTCTTGTTGACAAACATCGCCTGACGATATTTTGTGTTCCATGGGTGATGGTAGTTGGTTATTTACAGAGTCCCTATCAATGTCTTACAATATTAACAAATAGCAAAGAAAAGAAAAGATAATGATATTTAACGTCTCTTCACGACATACTGTAGACTGATTCCCGGCTTCCATCATGACGACCGAACCACACCCATCTCTATTTTATAGAGGTATTCGTATAGTGGTAGACAGAATATGACTGGCATTTTATTTTGAGAACCAAGCAGGGCATAGAGTGTGACCCAGTGAATCAATTGTAAATTTTATCACCACGTTGATCTTCGCATTTATATTTAATACTTTACATAAACACCTTCCCTTACCGTGGTACATTTGTTTTATCGGGATGTCTTTTTCAACTAGTATATTGCAGCTACATGATTTGAAAATATTTACGTGAACACGAAACACTGTCAAACAATAGTTAAATTTTCATTTTCTTCCGATGGTAACACCAGGATTTGTTTCTAAAAGTTAGAGAAGGAGAATTCTGATGGGGTTGAAATTTCAGAATAAGAGACTGATTAAAAGGCAAAATATAAAACAGAAAGCTACACGAAGCGATCATTATGTTATATTATGGTCATGGCAAAACAATTTAAAATTGCCAATGGGTACAATGTAAAACAAGTCTTATTTAAAAATAAACAAAGGCACCGTCTAAAAGAAGTCAAATTAAAAAAAAAATAATATTTGGTACAGTCTAAAACAAGATTTATTAAAAAGAAGAAAGGACACAGTCTACAGTAAGTCTGATTTTAAAAGAACAATGTGCACAGTATAAGAAAAGCCTTATTTAAAAGAACAAAGGTCAACGTTTAAAACAAGTTTTATTTAAGAGTAACAATAGACACCGTCTACAACAAGTCTTATTTAAAAAGAATAGTCACCATAAAAAATGAATCAAATTTAAAATGGCATTGCGCATAGTCTACAACAAGATTTATTTAAAAAGTACAAAGGACGTATTCCTCAACAAGTCTTATTTCAAAAGGACAATGGGTAGATTATACAACAAGTCTTAAATAGAAAGGACAATGCGCATAGTCTACAGTAAGTCTTGTTTGTAAATTACAATGTGTACAATCTTAAACTAAGCTCATTTAAAAGTACAATGAACACTTTTTAACATGTCGTATGTAAAAATGACAATGCACATTGTCTAAAACAAGTCGCATTATATGCAAGGGTTGCTGCGTCGCCAAATATATTTCATATTGGAACTGTTGTTGTTGTTATTGTGGCGTTTAACGCCATTTTTCAGCACAGGATTGACTATGTTGTTGTTGTAGGGTTTAACGCCATTTTTCAGCACACGATAGGCTATGCACGGCGGCCAGTATTAATGGTGGAGGAAGAACTCGGGAAAACGCCGGGAAGAACCACCTACCCACGAGAAGCTACTGGCAAGCTTTCTCACACACCACATTGGCCGAATCCGAGACTCGAACCCACGCAGATAGAGGTGAGATGGCAGTGATCCTTAACGGAGAGCGCTTTAGACCACTCGGCCACTCGGGGCCCCACCAGGATAGACTATACATAGCGGCCCATAATTAATGGTGGAGGAAGAACTCGGAAAAACCTTGGAAAGAACCACCGAGCCACGAGAAGCTACTGGCAAGCTTTCTCACATACCTACATAGGCCGAACCTGAGACTTGAACCCACGCAGACAGAGGTGAGATGGCAGTGATCCGTAACGGTGAGCGCTTTACACCACTCGGTCACTCGGGGCCCCCATATATTGGAACTGAAACGTATCACCAGACTTTCACGTTTTGTCATGTCAAATCCCACTTCTCCACTTTAAATCACGTTGGACCTAATATAGCGTGTCTCGGCGAGTCTGCATTTTTGTTTCAGAACGATTTGTTGACCTGCTAATAATATCCTGTTTTAAAACAAAGGTTTAATCTAACTTTCTGCAATATATTGCAAACTTAGGTCGAGATAATAAAAGAAAAAGAAAACATTTTCTCTTTGAAGTGGTCCTGTATTCATACGTGCTAGTAGACTTCTTCAATAATTTTTTCTAGTGCATGTATACGTGGCAATTCGTGTTATGTGGCATTCTACAGTTTCGTACATTGCATAGGGTTATGTTTTTAAAGCAAAATGAATTTCCTATTTTATCCTCACTGGTTTAATTACTGTTTAAAAATGACCTCGTATATCGTATGTATTTTTAAAAGAACTTTTGATTCCCTTTATCTTTATGTATGAGTTATGGCTGTTGTTTGGGTAACAATATATACAGGTTGGCGTTACTTAAGATGCGAGCCGATCAAAAAACTGCTAGCTCAGCTAGGTCACTTTCACTTGCTGAATTTCAGAAGCAAATTGTAAAAACGAGAGCAAATAACATTTTTACTTTTTATATTTGTAATTTAGTCATTGCACATTCAGAAGCTTGTATTGTCTAGTGTAGCAATGTCGATTTTCTTATTTTAAAAAAAATGGCGTACTGGTTTTACAAAAACAGGTCGATTGTTCGACCACATGTGAACAGCCAGTTTGGTTAGCTGTTTGTTTAGATCATGTACAATTTCCGTAAGCACAATATCCAAAGTCTCTTCAGACACAGTGCAAGAAAGTGATATAGAAATATGCCAACTTTCTCTTTACTGTGCTTGTTGCAAATGAACAAAAACCAACAATTGTGTACCTTACACCTGTCACTATCGTGTAAGGACATATTATCTGTAGTGTATCCCCTTAGGTTACCGTTCTTAGATCAGAAATATTTTTTTTTTTCAAGTTTTAGGTCTTAGACTTAAAATTGTGAACCAGCTCATAATATAAACTACTCTTCAAACGTAATCGTATTTTAATTCTCATGGGTTTGGTTTGCCTATTATTGCCATTTAAAATCCGATAAATCTCACAGGTGTGTCTCCCTTGATTAAATAGCCCATTAGTTCATCGTGGTTGAAAATTTACTGGAGTGTTTATATTCTAATGTGGATTTAATAGTGGAGATAATGCAACTCTTACTTATCTCGAAGGAAACACAACAATGTTGCTATTGGAATCGGGTTATCAATCGTACTCAACTGCTTTTTTTGTGTGAACTTTATATTGATTAACAACATTATACCAATAAACAGAATGGAATAAGAATTAAATGTTGACACCATTGAAACAATATTTACAGGAATTCTTACTTATAAAAATATTAATGATTTTAAAACTACCAAGAAATATATAGGATTCAGACTTTCACGTTATGTGTCATGCCCTGTTTATAAATAGCCCGGTGAATGGTTTGCTTTGTATTTAAGTTTTATGTCACATCAACACAGGGAGGATTTTTAATACTCAGACAATTGGAATAAAGTGCCATGCCAAAGGAAACACCCGTGCTGATCCGATGGTTGAATTCGAACCTGCACCCTATTTAATCAAGAGTCTGGTTTGCAAACCCATGAGCCACTGCGGTTTCTACTCATTCTGTGTCTTTGGAGGGCGTATCTGGCCCATTCTTCATATCCGAGCCTGCAGGGGTCTGACATTATCGGAACACCTTCGGCCTTTTCCGTCAGGTCGAGAAAGAAATTCACTACCTGACTGAAAAGGTCCAGAGTGTTCCGATTTGTGGCTGACGGTAATTGGGCAGACATATTCTATTTGGAATAATGTAATATCTATTCTGCTTTTCCTTCCTCCATGTTAGGTGAAAATGCGTTCAAATGTTCAATATTTGTTTCATAATTTGTGTCATAATTTTTACTTATATTAGGGATTTGAATAAACTTGATGTATTTACGGGATTAAATTGCATTCGAACCAACTCGCACACATTTGTCTTAGAAGTACAAAAAGTAAAGGTTTTTATGTGAGTTTGTGCTAAACCCTTCACTGTAACAAGGGTGAAATAAATGTTGTGATTTTGCTAAATAGAATTTATTCTCAATCATCAGTTGTGGCAAAAACAATGCTACTTTAGCTAAGCTGATCAGAAACAAAGATCTACATAAGAGAACACGGCATTTTTTCTTTGATATTCGTAATAAATAATAAAGTACCAGACTACTGCCAAAATGCCAACGTTTGTTCAAGAATATTATTCACAGAAAAACGTGTTAACAGCAAAGTTTATGTTTGACACTGAAATAATATTAAAAAAATAGTATAATAAAATGTCATGCTGCAACCATATTTGATAGAGAATCCATCCCTGAATAACAAACGTCTGGCACAACACCCTGATCTCGAAGGTGTGATTTTCTTATCCAACATCCAGTAACATTTTCCTTACACTAGCTTCCTAATGCTGAGCATCTAGTGAGGCAGCTGTTAGTACCATTTTTATGTCATTTTTATGACTCGACCGGGCTTCGAACTACCGACCTCCCTCATCCGAGGCGGACGTTCTATCCAATTGGCCCTCGGTGAGGTCATCAAAAGCGCATACAAGTCAGATTAAGGCAACCCATTAAAGTTTCTGAAATATAATATCTCTATGATGATGATACAGTATACATTTAAACATACAATAAAAGTGGTTTTACGCATTGAAGATCTCCGAAGGTTAATGGTCACTGTAGGTTAAAATGGTCTCCGTTTCGAAAGAATGATGTCAATTGTCAGTTACACGAAGAAATAATGCAGATTATAAGCAAGTAAAAGTTAATTAAAGTTTATGCCTACTATAAATTGATATCCAATACTTGCACATTTTATGACAAAATCATTTTTATGACTTATCAGAATTATGACTTTAATGATCACGTGATATTTGTTTTACCATATCTTATATTACAGGCTACATAGCGATCACTATATCTCAAAGTATAATCTATACTTTGAGATATGGTGATCACTTTGTAGCCTATAATATAAGAAGCAATCACCATATCTCAAATTATAGGCTTCAAAGCGATCAGCATATCTCATAGTATACGCTACAAAGCGATCCCCATATCTCAAATTATAAGCTAAAAAGTGATCACCATATCTCAAATTACAAGCTACAAAGTGATCACCATATCCCAAATTATAAGCTACAAAGCGATCCCCATATCTCAAATTATAAGCTAAAAAGTGATCACCATATCTCAAATTACAAGCTACAAAGTGATTACCATATCCCAAATTACAAGCTACAAAGTGATCACCATATCCCAAATTATAAGCTACAAAGCGATCCCCATATCTCAAATTATAAGCTAAAAAGTGATCACCATATCTCAAATTACAAGCTACAAAGTGATTACCATATCCCAAATTACAAGCTACAAAGTGATCACCATATCCCAAATTATAAGCTACAAAGCAATCCCCATATCTCAAATTATAAGCTACAAAGTGATCACTATATCCCAAATTATAAGCTACAAAGCAATCACCATGTCCTAAATTATAAGCTACAAAGTGATCACAATATCCCAAATTACAAGCTACAAGGTGATCACCATATCACATATTATAGGCTATTGAGCGATCACCGTTATCTTAAATTAAGAGTAGACATTTGCCTTATGTTGACATACGAAATACTTTTGAATGATAACGAAATCGATAGAAAAATAAATAAAAAATTGTATGCAGTATATATGAATTCAGAAGCCTGTGATCCACGCTTTTCCCACGATTAATTTGGGTCACTTTATAAATAACGGATAATTACCCTTCAACCAAATGAAATACCTAAGACTCAGTTACACCCAACCTACTTGTAACCCGCAACATATCTAAAAAATCAAATTTCCTTTTAGTTATTCCTTGCAGAATACAAACATATGCAAGTAAAATAATTATCTAATCATAAATAGAACGCAGAATTGAAAATAAACTTTCCTTTCTCAAACGAAATTTAGGGCAGGTATTGTGAGGAAGGTACACAAATAGATCGACATCTTTTGTTAACAAACCATTCTGTTGAAATACACTTAAATGCTATATTGACAAAATGACATTTATAGTCATATTACATTACGGAGTTTAAAAGTGACGCATTAATAAATAATTATATTTTATCATAAAACTAATTTTTCGATTATGGTATATACTCTGCAGATTGACAAACTGCCAACTTGTTTATCTATGTACCCAAAATGTCTGATTGATCTTTTGTCCCTGCAAATCACTTATTGATCCGTTATTGTACATATCGACCAAACAAACTGTATAAATGAACACAAAATTGAACCCTTTTGGTTCAAAATACGCCTAATAATTTCTTGAAATGAAATGCGAACAACAAGATGATGAAACTAACTGTCACACCCTAATGTATGTGTGGTATTGGTTACAGAGGCGTTGGAGTAAAATAACGATCTTTTCAATTTTTTGTTCCAAGTGAAAAATGCAAGGCAAAATATCGATACTCGCTTGCTGGGATTTTCTCCTTGACCTTTGAACTATTTGATGGCAATGACAATGCAAAACGAGTTTCGTGTTCTTGAAGGAAATTGCAAATCTTCGTAATTTATATTAAGTGCATTAGTTCATTTCAGTCAAGATAAATATCGTGTTTCACTAGTCAAATGATGCAGACAGAACTGTTAGACTATTGTTTTAATAATCACGAATTAGTGGTATCGGTTTCTTTTTCATGCCTTCCTACAAATGCGCATGCTCGGTAGCACTGTGAGTCACTTATTCACACTTATTTATATTGCTTGCAAGTAAATGATTTCAGCTATAAAGTATATTTTTTGTGTAATATTTCACAAAGGTTAGCTAGATTTATTTGCTACCAAGTGATGCATTCTGGTCCCTGCCTAGGGATTCCATTTATTTTTACTCCTGCAGCAAAACGTAAAGCAAACAAAACAGTTTTTCCCTTTATTTTTCAAAAATTTGACCATCATTAGTGTAAACCATCCCTCTTTGAAAAAACATAAATTCTTCGTTTATAGATATATTTTAGATGCAATATTGATATCACTGGCTATAAGATATAAAAAAGCATTGATCAGAGACCAGAATTTGTTATACTGACAAAGAAATGCAGAACAATGAAAACAAACAATTCATTTCCCTAAAATATATATCAATACAAAAACCACATAGCGACATAATGGTTAAAGAAAGGAGATATATTATTAACAAATAGAAAGAATAACCGCAAGGTTCCAAAACGAATTCTCTCTTATATGTGAATTTATAGAAGAACTTTTTAATATAAATGCACATCGTGACTTGCAAAAAAAAAAAATCTTCTGAATGAGGATACGACTGATGAATGAGGATACAACTGAGGAATGAGTATACGACTGATAATGGCGAACAAAGAGTCTTTCACTTCGCTATGATCTTGCACAGTAAATGAAAAAAAGATGTGAATATAGATTTAAAATGAGAAATTTATCGGAATTGCGTTCTCAAATTTTAATTTCTTTCATCTGAACAATTTTCCACAAACAAATTTTATGTCATTCATATATATATATATATATATATATATATATATATATAGAGAGAGAGAGAGAGAGAGAGAGAGAGAGAGAGAGAGAGAGATAGATAGATAGATAGATAGATAGACAGATAGATAGATATAGCTCAATAGACAGACAGACACAGAGAAACACACAGACAGAGTAATTGCGATCTAGACGGAATGGCACATCTATGATTGTATAATTTAATCATTTAATTCATAATCTTCAAAATGACCGGGACAGAAACATAATCACATTACAACATATACAATGTGACGTCCGTGCTCAGATCTGTCTGTTTTGACGTTGTTGTGTTCATGTATTTTAGGCAATCTATACTGCACTAAAGAATCCGGAATATTATCCGGAGAGTTTCACAGAGTAGAAAATATATCCATTTTGATTTATCACTCTAAATCGAGGACGGAAAATAACTGTAGTTACTGAGGCGCGAAAATATATGAGACAAGTATGGAGAAGTGCTTTTCTTAGTGCGGTTTTGTGGTTGTATATCTGAGGGAAACTGAACAACATGTCTGTTCCTTACATCAGTAAGTTACATGATCAAAGATGGTGAGTTCATTTTTTCATTTAATTTTTCTTCATGTGTCAGTCCATTAAATCTTTAAACTTCATTTTCATTTACAAGTTTGCTTTATCGATTACTGCGCGTTTGCCGTCCTTTCCGTCGTTATATAATTGGTAAAGTCGTTGCTCTTCCCCACCCCTCACACAAATATACACCCAATGAATGGTTTTAGCATTGGAACTAATTATCTAAAAGTTATATGTGTCATATACTTTGCACAATTCCAGCCAGTATAAATTAAAATCAAGACCTACTTTTCCATAAGCAAATCTGACAGGCACTGGTATAAAACATGCCCTAATGACCCTTTGATTTACCAATCAAATTAAAACTGTCATACTGCCGAATGTGACAAGCATCATTCAGATAATATCGCCGCTAGCGAGAACTCTCTAATATGAAATGAGAATCTTTATAATGTGGGATAAAAAGGAGCAAAAACAAAACAAAGAAGATATGGAATGGCAAAATATTTCCAGAACATGAGTTTTAATCCGGGCCTTTTTCAGATCCTGGTTACGTCTGAGATGACAGTGTTTGTCAGATCTAATTCCAGCCAACTCGTAAGACTGGCCCATTAAAGGCAGAGGTATGTAAAAACAGAAGCTTGCTTGTAAGATTGGTGTGTGTGTGAGTGTGTGTGTGATTTTGGATTTTTAACGTAGCTTTAACAATTTTTCAGTAATATCGCTACGATGTCTGCAGTGTGACAGTTTATAGTAAAGTCTAGCACTGGGGAATCATGCCACAGACATGTAGCATGATGTCCCACCCAGTCACATTATCCTGACACCAGGCCGACCAGTCCTAACACTAACCTCTTAATGCTGAGCGCCAAGCGAGGCAGATGTTAGTACCATTTTTGTAAGTCTTTGGTATGACTCGACCGGGGATCGAACCTACGATCTCCCGCATCCGAGGCGGACGCTCTAACCACCATGCCACCGGTGCGGTATATGTGTAAGATTGGTTCAGGAAAGGCAGAGGTAAGCAGGGCGTAGAAAGGGGGGGGGGGGGTGCCTACGGGCGAAGAACACTTTTTAATTTTATAAAAGAATTCTTTTGTTTGAACAAGAACAAAGCGAGGCCCGGGTGTTTCTTACCCCAGGGCCGGTGATCGCTCTCTACGGCTCTGGAGGTAAGACTGGACAGGCAAAGTCAGATGCAAATAGTGATAAAAGGCAACATATTCAAATTGAAACTGAGACAGGCATCTACCACGACTCGATTATTAGCAGCTGCTTGAATGGTATATCAGAGTTAATGCTGTTTATGTCGATAGCAAGTCTGATTACGACAAGTCTAGGAATAAATCTACGTTGCATTGACGTCACGCAAGTAAATACACATTATATTCGTATTGCATTGTGAGTCTGAATGAGATACATATATCAAGGCGACACATCTGACTCAACAGTACATGACACAAAATATATTTTCGCAGATGTAAATATTGAATTAAGGATCAAAACGGCTGATCTTGTTTTCTTTATTAAATATTTTTCAGAATACGTCAGGATGAAATATCAACTCAAAGTATTGTCATATAAATATATTTAAAATATCAATGCCGAATATATAAAGCAGAAATAATAATTAAAAAAAAAACGATTAGCTGGAATTAAGTTGTTACATGCTCAGCCATCACCGCAAACATGCAATTGGTGTGTACGGATAGTGCTGTCCAGTTACTTGCCTGTGTTTGCATCCGTGAAGTACGGCCTTTTAGTCACCCAATAACCTATAAATACTACTAAAACAGTGAAATATCCGGGATATAATTTGCGGTTATATTCTTTGTTATTGAGTTGGATGATGAAATAACGAAATATTTCCAACATCCTGCTTGGATATTTAAATACATAAATAAACATAAGATAGGATATTTTCCCCCATATGATAACACTAGATATATTTGATCGTATGGTACTTTTCGGATACTCCCATTCTCATTACTCCCACAGTTAAAACGAAGTCATACGGTGCACGTTCGTTTTCGTACCAGGCCCACGCTATATAGACCTTGGACACAAGTACATTGAGATCTAATTTAAGAGAGCTCTTAAAACGCACCTTTTTCGACTACAAGGACAGCTCTAAATACTTAATAATGTTTACTTCCTTAATTATTGTGAACATGATTTTTTTGTGATTTTATGGTGTATGTTTTTGTAATCGTGTCGATGTATATATTTTTATGACTTATCTAACATTGTAAAGTGCTTAGAGCTTCGAAAGATCAGGCGTTGTACATTATTATTATTATTATTATTATTATTATTATTATTATTTGATCGTGTGGTGCATAGAAGATAATACTGTTACGAGTGGCAAATCAACGAGTTAAAATGCATCTTTTCCTGCATCAGGAGATGAAATATATCTGTTATTTACAGATCAAAGAAAACTTTCTTTCTGTTCAATACCAAAATTGCTCATGGGTCGAAGCTAAAAAGATTAAATACACTGTTCAGCTTACCACCCCGGACCCCTTTCGTAAATTTATCTTAACCTTACTTCAAGCCGTATTCAAAGGGTGATCATGGCAAAATACTGGCAATTTATAAGAGCCTTAATTTTGGAAAAGACCTGCTATCTCGAAAAAAATTACATTTTGATATCGGCAAACTATTTCACAATATCTGACCGTAAATAAAGTCCGATTCAACCAATTCATCAACGTGTGTTTTGTTTGTGTGGGGTTTTTTTTGGGGGGGGAAGGGTGTTTTGATTTTTGGGTTTTTGGGGTTTTTTTTTTTTTTTTTTTTTTTATTATTGGCGCGGTAAAACATGTCGTGGAGACCTGAACAGCGCCGAGTTAGATTTCTTCAGTTAAACATAATTTTTATGTCTGAAAGGTAAAGCCGTTTCCATTTATTGGTTTTAGCCCACTAAGCGCTCGTTGTTTCTTGCTGTAAATAAAACTACGAACAATAAAGCGTCACTTATTTTCGTATTTTCACATGTGACTAAGGATATATTGTTTGCGTGTAAGAATGTTTGTGTGTGTTTGTGTGTTTGTGAATGTGATTTTTATACGTGTAAGAATGTTTGTGTGTGTCTGTGTGTTTGTGAATGTGATTTTTAACGTAGCTTTAACAATTTTATTCATGTCACTACAAAGTCTGCGGTTTGGCAATTTATGGTGTCTAGTACTAGGACATCGCATACATAATACCAGGCCAACCCATCCGAACACTAACTTCTTAATGATGAGCGCCAATCGAGGCAGCTGTTAGTATCATTTTTATAAACCTTTGGTATGATTCTGCCGGGGTTCGAACTCACTGCCGCTCGTATCAAAGTCGGACGCTCTAGCACGTATGCCATCAGAAATTACCACACCAAATAATAGTTAAATTTTTAATCATTTTTTATAGTTCACTTAGAGCATACAATAAATCCCAGGAGTAACACAGTGAAGATTATTGCAAATATTTGTTACATACCTTGATCCCAAACCCTCTAAGCTGCAAGTTGACAACTGTGTGTAGCTTATGACATTTTATGATTATATTTACATAATATTTATATTAAATGCCTCATTGTAAAAAAAATGTCAAGTTTTACAAGATAAGTGATTTGTCTAATATATGTATATCAGTGTCTATCAATGGGTTCGTAGGTTTGTATCTGTGTTTGTCTGTTGACGCGTCCAGCTATTTAAAGACATAAATGAAATGGTATGTGGGCAATGAAAGTTCCGTATTGCGTGCGTCCAACATTATTCTCTCTCTCTCTCTCTCTCTCTCTCTCTCTCTCTCCAGTTATATACCATCAACGTGAAGTTTTTGTTTTCTTTTTCCAAATGAAAGATTCGATAGATCTGAATGAACACTCAGCATCGGTTTAAAATATTTTCCCCCTTCCACTTTAAAAAGTGGGGCGCTGGTAATTGTACTTTAAATAAGAAATACTATTGAATTTTTTTCTTCAATTTATTGAAAAAATATGATTAAAAGTATAATTATCTTTTATTCATAATAATACGAATATATATTAACTAAATTAATAAATATAAAAGCCAAATTCGTCCTAATGTTTCGAGCCATTTTAAATCAAATATTATATTTATGACATATGAAAAGGTCTTTTCTATATCATTATTCGATTCAGTCAACCCGTGAAAGGGCTGGTTTAGAAAAGCACTTTCAGAAAAGCAATATCCGGGTATGCAATCAACCACCCTCGTTAGCATGGGATTGTCGTCTGCTACACCGTATTGTGCAACTATTGCATACTACCGTTTACTTCTAAAAATAATGAATGTACATTGTGATATTACCAATACATGTGCCACTGAAAGAAAGCTCAGTTTTCTCTCCCTTTTTCATCATTCTTTCCAACGTTTAACCTCGGCGGAACAGGAAAATATTCGACACTAACTTAGAGCTGATACTTAAATATTTAAATTCACCCACCCATCTTGTTTTGGGATTAAACAAAAGCCACAGACCCTTTCCCAAAAGCCACTGACCGTCTTCCGAATTCGTATATGTCGGTCTATAAATATTCTCCCATGACCAACATTTATATTTTTAGGATTACGATCCTTGTCTCTAACCCAGAAACGACGTTGAAATAAAATATACATTGAATTCATACATACAAAAATGCGATCCAGGAGGAAACGCTTTCCCTTCGCTTTAAACGGAAACGTGTGCATTTAATTTATATATATACCCAGCATTTCTAAATCGAAATCCAGTCGGATCGTATATTTACTGATCGATAATTTCCGCGTTTCTGGATAGATGGTTCTGGTACACCCTGATCATTTCTTTTGTCTTTGGTCCATCTTTGTATAGCGACGAACACATGGCAGATCCGATTCCATAACTGGCTTATGGCGACTAGGTGATGGGTGACGATGTTTGCGGTGCTAGTTCAATTCCTGCTTGGAAGGAATTATAACGCTCGAACCTGTTTTTCCATGTTTGTATGATGCGATGTATAAAGAACAAGTTTTCATTTAATCACTTATCCATAGAAATAATGAATAAAGTATACTGAAGTTAAATGTGCATTCCTATTTTGCTATAACTGACGTCATCAAACATGTTGGAGTTATAATTCGTTCCAAACAGGAAGTCTCTCTCGTACGAACATAGCACCCGTCGACTCGCTCTCGATCGCCAGTGTCCAAACAGAAACAGCCATGCGTTCATCTCCAGTCAAGACAGATCTTGGTTGAACCTTCACGAAAAGAAAAACACTCGCTAACCAAGCAAATTTATAACGCAGATGTGAGAATAAGCCAGCTGGATTTCTATTTAGAAATGCAAGACTTGTAAAGCATAAGGATTGACCCAGTGATGTCGATCAAAAACGAAACGGGAACCCCTTATCAAGCTTATAGGTTTTTTGGGGCTAGGGGGATGAACAAATACTTACTCTGTCGGTCAGAATTGATGTTACACAATAACAAAAAATAATTGGATTAGCTGAATACTTTCTACAAATGGTCTAGGCACAAACTAAATACTGCCGCCAAACGATATATTGAATTATAGATGTATTATTGAATTTGTACGACACGTTCTTTGATTTTGTGCTGGTACTGAAAATGGCTGCAAGTTACTTATTTAACATTCCGAATTATCTTTTTTCACACAGCAAACAAGAAATAGTATTATTTTACCATAAGATATAGGAAATTGTCCTTTCAATTATTGCACCTGAAATCAAGAGACTATGCTGACCACGTGATGAAATTATGTTTTATATATTTATGAAATTGTGCTGTTCGTATAACAGACACGCAGTTATGAAAACAATACTGTCCATTATTATAGGCAGGAAAATTGCTATATATACGATGCAACTGCCATACGCACCATTCTTGCGTTCACGATTCTGGCATTATTCAAATAGTCGAGGAGCTTGTGATCTTTCACAAGAACGAATTTCCAAATACAAGATTCCTTTCTGTCTGCCCAAGAATCGAGACGAAGGTTCACTTCCACGCAGACGAAGACCGGAGTATGTTATCAATACGTTGACCCTGTTATCAATACGTTGACCCGTCTGGTCAAATGACGTTGAGCTGGGTCACACGTGGCTTCCAGAAAACCAGCACGTGCAATTTCGCTATCAATGTTATATTTCAAGCGCTGTGGAAGTCATTTGGAAATACATACAACTGGCTCATGTACTACATGATCATAGCACATGGTCTAGACACGAGAGTATTATGGTATAAACACAACAATATATTCTAAGTTTACGTGTTAGACCTAAGAACGACTTTTGGAAATGACCACCAAGTTTATACATGAATCTGTGTACAACAGGAGTAATTATACAGAATAAAAACACGATAACACTACTTTCGTTTTTACTAAATACAAAATTCATAAAGCAAAACAACTTATTTGTTCCCGATAATTTGGCTGTAAACATAACATTGTTTTATGTAAAACAGAAACGGGTACTATCATTGTGTTAAGCAAACTTTGTGTGCCCTAATGCAGTTTTAAGGGATAAATTACGAATCATCTAACTTATCAAAACATTCTATCAAACACACGCTAGAATAGAAAGAAGAACGGATATAATTAGTACATACCTGTACAAATGAAAGATACAGAGACACAAAAGGAGAAAGCTTGCCATGACACGCTGGGATATTTTGTTTACTTAAATGATATGTTGTTTTCAGTTGTATTATTGCCATGATATTAAACCCATACGGTTACGATGCAAGTGCCCTACGCATCATCCTTGCGTTCACGATTCTGGCATTATCCAAATAGTCGAGGAGCTTGTGATCTTTCACAAGAACGAATTTCCTCTCAAAGAGGAACAAGTGGAATTTGCACAACTGCCAAATATTCCATTTCCGACTAAGGGATAATGTTGCTCCCTTGGTAACTTGTTTTTACGTAGGTTAGTGGTAACTTAACACTTTTTCAAGCTGCTGCACGACTCCCAAACTCGTGTCTAAAGCGTCTGTATTTAATACAAACGACTCATTTAACCCAAACAACAACAGTTTCGGCGAGGTCATACTTATATCTTAAAAGGTACAATATGGGCTTTATTAGTTTGGATCCCAAATGACCTTGTTTGGTACCCCTTTCTTATCCAGCCATCTGGTTAATGGGATAGCTATGCGAACAAACTTTATTTAGAATCCAGCTAATCAGATAATGGTTTCATTTGTTTCTTATGTTATGGCCTTGAAGCGTTCACAAATGCTTGAAGATTGTCGGACTCCATCTTTTCTAACCGAGGTTATTCCGAGTTTGATTAAGTTATGCTGCATTTGGTTGGCCTCGCCGAGATATTAGTCGTAGAGAGTTTTTTGAAAAGGTTGCTTAGTGTGGAGATAAGATGCTCTCAGCTTTGAGTCTATACAAAAATGGCATTTGCAAAGTTGTAGATACTCATCATCCTCTTTAACACCAAGTTACACAAACATTTACCATCCCAACAGGCTTGACCTTGAAGTAAAAGCAACCTTTTGTGGATGCAGAGGCTGTTCACTCTAGGCACTGCCTGCAATCGGTGCCTGCCAATAACCCTTAGTAAGATGTAACATCGACATATATATGTACTTCGCTAATGTTACGAACATATTCTCGATATTCGGAATAAGATCCGCACCAAAGACTGTGACCTTGTTTAGCTGACGGATGTTTACAGAATTGGATTGCTCCCTCGTTCTTCATGACCAGCACCATAAGCATGAAACACCCGAGTGTAAGGGGTTTCATGTCCCCCAGGACGAGCACATTCCTTTGTATATAATTACTGGGTCGATAATCGGGTGCGTCCGCTACGTCCAAATGCACAAAATCAGCTACATTGTGGCATCCTTTATTTTAAGATGCGTACTTGTTCGAGTGGTTATTAGTGTTGGTGCGTGGTTGATTTTGGTTCGAATCTTAGTAGAGTGCATATTAAAATTATCTAACCTGTTTGATAATTCTCATTCGTGTTTCGAGTTACTGAAGCGTTTCGTCAGTGAAAGAAACAACTTACAAAAGCCAACCAATTACCTCACGTAAACAGTCCATCTGAGGGTGCCACACAAACTGGGATAATTTAAAAAGAATTGCAAATAAAATTAGAAATGTCGTGAATGCCGTCAATAATAATAATAATGATAATGACAGCTATACATAAAAGAAGCTGACCACTTATAGTAGTCAACATAATATGATATATTTACTTTTGTATGCTGATTTATATTAAAGTTTACTTGAACTACAAAAAAAATTCTCTGTCTTTAAAAAGAGCGTCGAGAGACTGAGAAGTGCATATTCATCGAAAGCTGGGAATACATTTTAAAACCGGACGTCAAGAAACTCTCCCGCAGCGATTTATTTCTACAGTGCAGCTGTACAGTTAGCTTGATAAATACATTACCTGACACCTATGATCCTCTCACTGACTGTAATTATGGGACCTGACAAGAGGTTCCATGCAACCTTGATACCGTATGTATTCCTTTCTTTCCACAAAATTCCTTCTTCACTTGTATGTAAATATTGGTCATAAAGATAATTATCACAGGGTGTCAAATTTATTTTGCACTGAATCAAATTTTTACATTTAAAATGTAACATCTAAAATATTACATTGAATAACATTTAAATATTACATGGAATATCATTTCCTTTTTTTCGGGGGTGCTCCAAGAGTAGCAACGTTATGCATTCGACAAATTCCGGAAGTGACTAATTTAATAAGATCAACATTTGCACATGGTGGACAAGTTGATTCTAGAGGGAAGGAAGAGAGGTATTCTCGTTTATTTTTTTTTTTAAGTTTGAAATTAAATACGATTGTATACTTATCATCAAAAATTTGCATGACGGCTTTTTCCCTTCATTTCTTATTTACTTTATTTATATTCGGAACAAAGTAATATAGAAAAATACACGAATTTAAAACTTGTTTAAAAGTCAGCTTGCTCAGATGCAAACTTACTGGAAGATTGAACTTGCTCTATGAACATTTGAGCTTTCCCAAACATAATATCCCTACATGAGCAAAACAGTAAGACAAAATATGGTATATTTTAAGGAAATCGCGTTATATTTATCGAAAATATTGTTTCCTTCGTATTTCTGTTCGTACCACAATACAACCATATGCCGACATATAAAGTTATCTACACAATGTATGTTATATATAAATACTCACATTTGTATGTGCATGCCTTCTAAACAAGAGGTAAAGGGTTCAAAATTCGCGGTGGCATCCGAATTTTGCTTTTTTTACTTTTTGTATTTTATGTTCAAACTTTTTGTTTAGCTCTCTCATCCCAATCTTTTTAACTGTTTATTTTACTTTTTATCTTGAAGCTTTCATTTATATCCACCGACCTGGGACGGACAATTGATAGTATGTAAATAATGCATGCAGATAGAAGAGTAGAGTAGTGTTTGAATGTAGATATAGTTGAAAGAGCAAAAGCATAAATATACATGTATGTAGACAAATTAAAGGATAAGTAAACAATATTTTAAAGATAACAACATTCTTTTAGAGAGAGAGATGTTTGATGCACACGGTACAAATTCGGAAACTGTATTGTTTCCAAATACACAATCATGCCACTACAAAAGGGATAATATAGTTGCATATAAGATTTTTTCTGGAATAAGTATAAGATTAAGATAATACTTTCATATGGAATATGTACTTACATAAGATGATATATTTTATATGGAATGAGTGTGTGTGTGTGTGTGTGTGTGTGTGTGTGTGTGTGTAGAATGAGTACTCATATAAGATGATATACTTATATAGAGTGAGTACTCTTATAAGATGATATATTTGTATAGAGTGAGTATTCATATAAGACGATATATTTGTATGGAGTGAGTGTTCATATAAGATGATATATTTGTATAGAGTGAGTATTCATATAAGATGATATATTTGTATAGAGTGAGCACTCATATAAGATGATAAGTTTATATGGAATATGTACTTACATAAGATGATACATTTTTTTATTAAATGAGTGTGTGTGTGTGTTTGAGTGTATAGAGTGAGTACTCATATAAGATGATATATTTATATAGAGTGAGTATTCATATAAGATGACATATTTGTATAGAATGAGTACTCTTATAAGATGATATATTTGTATAGTGTTAGTACTCTTATAAGATGATATATCTGTATAGAGTGAGTACTCATATAAGATGATAATTTTATATGGAATATGTACTTACATAAGATGATATATTTTATATGGAATGAGTATGTGTGTTTTTGTGAGTGTATAGAGTGAGTACACATATAAGATGATATATTTATATAGAGTGAGTACTCTTATAAGATTAGATATTTTAAATGGAAAGAGTACTCATATTTTATCATATATTTATATGGAATGAGTAATCATATAAGACTTCATGTTGTATGTGTAATTAGTACTAATATAAGATCATATGTTTTCTTCACACTTGTCTCATACGTCTAGAAAGACCAAGCGCTTTAACCCACTTTTCGTTTCAGAATACTTCATCTAAGGTAATACACTTTTTCGGTGTCAGAATGTGGTGGTTCATTGCCAACAACCGTATGAGTGAATTTCAAAACAGCATAAAATGACACCTGAGCTTTACTTGTACATTTACAGTTTAACTTTGTGAACTATCGACCGCTTTTAAGCCAAGGCAATATCGATTGCATTTGAAGACGGGAAATAAATGAACAAAAATAAGTGCCGTTTATGGGTATATGAACTTGCACTAAAACAATGATCGTGTTGGCGAATTGTTTTAGCAAAGTACGATGTGCTTGCGACTCGGTCCGCCAAAAGGAGGAGTCAACACAAACATGATTAGTACAAACCAATAAACTAAACTTCATGCAAATAAAAACATGAAAGGGTAATTTTGTAATTCTGTGTCTGAAATTAAAACATGAATGAATTTTCCAAGAATATAGAAGATTCTCAATGAATAAATTCAGTTCATGCTGAGTTTTTTATGCACCGAAACAGTGATGAAAAAACGGCGTTTTTTCATTACATTCTCAGCAATATTCCGATGAGGTGAAATTGCTAGTTCTCTTCTCCTTTTGACGATGTTGCATCAAAATGGATGGATTGATAGATTGATGTAAGCATACATTACCGTTATATGTATATAGTATTCTGCTTTCATGTATAGCATTTCTTTAGCGTTTTGTACAAAATCGACTTTAGATTGAACATAATATGTATTTCTGTCGTTTCATGTGATAATTCCTGGTGAGGGACAGGAGACACAAGAAAGTCACGTGGTTGGTTAATAAATATGAAGCTCCGTCACATCCGTATGGTCTCTGTTTCATTTCACAGTGGCATGACATTGGAAATTGCTTCTAACCTCTCAAATATCGAGGTTCCGGCTATAATTATATCTTTACGTCATGTTTCATGCAAGTTAAAAATAATTGTTCTACCTTACAGGGTTGCCAACAGTAACTGCAAACTTTGGCTAGAAAATGACCTTGTCTATGTTCAGTACGGAAAAAAACATTTAATAGTACACTTAATGCAAAATGAAGGGCGGCTTGTTTGAAGCACCTAATTATATCAAATTATTATAAGCCCATTCAGTGTTGTACACTGTGTGCGGGTTTTCGAATTTTTGCCATATGTCCCCCCAGATCTTGACCCCGCGCTCTGTGTAGTCATACCAAACTAACTCATATGGTTGTTGTCAATGAAGCACCCCAATTTTGGCATCAAAAAAGTGCATTCAGATATTTGGTCCCTCAAGAAGTATTAGACAAGTGTAAAGGAAATTTCTTATAACGCGGTTATACAAGATAAATATAGCCTAATAAGATAAATACTATATAATACTGTGTATAATACTGTGTAGACCACAAGGTTTAGGTATCAAAACTAAACGCAAATATGATTAGCTCAGATTATCTCAAGTCTATAGCAGTGAATTGTATTTTATTAGTGGCAGCGCTATTTTTCGTCCGATGTGATGTGATTTGGATTTTTAACGTAGCTTTAACAATTTTTCAGTCATATCGCTACGATGTCTGCAATGTGGCAGTTTATAGTGATGTCTAGCACTGGGGCATCATGCCGCAGACATGTAGCATGATGTCCCACCCAGTCACATTACTCTGACACTAGGCCAGCCAGTCCTATCACTAACCTCTTAATGCTGAGCGCCAAGCGAGGCAGCTGTTAGTACCATTTTTGTAAGTCTTTGGTTTGACTCGGTCGGGGATCGAACCCACGACCTCCCGCATCCGAGGCCGACGCTCTAACCACTAGGCCAACGGAGCGGTGTTTTCGTCCGAAACAAACTCGAAAAATACGCCTACAACTTTTAGTTAGTAGTGTCCATCCATGACTATGTTGGCACTAGTAATGACCAAATTTGGGAATGGCGATAAGAACTCTAAGATGGCAGTGAATGTCTATTTGAAAACAGTGTATCCGGGAAAGAAAACATCCAGGAATATCAGGACCGGATTGGGGGGGGGGGGAAGGGCGGCTATCCTGGGTTTCCGGAAGAAAACTTACACACATAACCAAACGTACAGTCACTAGAAACCAAAAAGTTTAAAAATCATCTTTTTTAAAAACTGAGATAATCCAAAGCATCTTATTTGACTGTAATGTCAATATTTAAACAAATGCATTTTTTTAAACATATATTTTGCATCTAATTTTGCATATACAATTAGTTTCAACAAACAAATCAAATTTATTTCAAATTTCGTTCGTCTTATTTCATCAGAAATCGCAATAAACGATTGTAAAGTAAAATACCTGAGACGTCTGGTACACATACATTCCCACTTATGATGAAAGATAAACATATATTTTTAACTACGATGTTTGGTATATTAAACTACATTTTAGGTTAGTATCAAACTTTTGAAGCTTGTGCATTCATAATAAAAATATATCCCATTAGTACTCCGAGATTTTGAATACGTACTTGTAATAACAGTATTCGATAAAATAAACTGATACCACAGATGAACAACGCAGTGAGATATTAGACTGGTGCTTGGAAACCTCCAACAAAACAGACGCAATTCGTGTCAAACATTTCACTAGAAATGAGTACCATGATTTCTTTGGTCAAATTCAGAATAAAGAGCTTTCCTACGGTATGGTAGACTTTATGTCAATATATCATAGACCATGCACCCAACACCACCCGCTCGCGCCCCCCCCCCCCCCCCCCAGCCCCCATGCCCAGCTCAGATGCCGTCTTCAGTGTTAGATCGGGAACTAGATGGACGTATCATTTTAATTTACAAAATATCCATGATGTCTTGTAATACTAGCTGAGAGTATAAAAAAATATGTAAAAGGATTCTAAAAAGGACATCGATATTTTTCTTCCTCCGCAGAATTATATAGTTCGACAATGTGTACTGTATCATATATTTACTTCGTTATCTCACAGCAATATCACCGATTGTCTGAAATCTGTTTGTTTGCCTTTAGTTAATATGAATGTCTATCAAAAAGAGCAAGTCTAAGAGGGACAATACTCAACGAAAACATTTTACGACATCTTAGAGTTACATAAAAGATCACTTTATGAAATGGATTTTGCATGCTTTATATAATAGTCGAGTGTCATGAGATTAAAATGAATATAACAGAATGGCCCAGACAGATCAAATTTTGAACCTCTAACAATGAAGATTTTGTTAATAGTTAATCGAAATAACAGCACGGAAAACTGCGATTATCAGACATCAGATCTAGTCTACATTACGAATCAACTGAGATATCAATATCACATCCGGGGCCTTATGTCTCCAAATAATTGAAATTACAAATATTCTTCGGCGATCTTATGATAGAAAAAAGGATGCTGAGAACGGCTGGTTAGTCATTAATTCCAGACTGGTGCTCGATTTGAGTTTGCTGGAAAATATAGGTCACGATAATAAACATGCAGATTATCATAATGATTATGCAGGGTATGATAATAAGTACGCATGACAGGTTAATGAGCATGCGGTACATGAAAGCAAATATGCTGGAAGTGATGGTTATTATATTACCATGATATGCTAATAAACATGTATTACATAACGAAAATATGGAGGACAGAACAAAGGACGTGAAAATGGACATGTATGACATGATGATAAATAAAGGACATGATAATGGACATGCCTAACATGATGATAAACATATAGGACATGATAATGGACATGCATGACATGATGATAAACATATAGGACATGATAATGAACATTCATGACATGATTGTGAACATATAGGACATGACAAAACACATGTATGACATGATGGATATATAGTACATGATAATGGTTATGCATGATATGATGATAAACATACAGAATATATGATATGATAATGAATATGGAGTGACACGATAATGGATATGCATGACATTATGAGGAACATATTTGACACGATTATAAAAATCATACCGTCTATACTGCTGAACATATAATATATGACAATGGACATGCATGGCATGCTGATCATTGTCCTAAAATCAATGGAATCTGTCAAGTGTAGCATTTGAAGATGGTGCTACCAGAGTTTCCTCAAAACAAAAATGTAAAGAAAGCAAAGCTTTCAGAGACAATGGACAGATAAGAAATATGTTCTCATTGACATGTTTGCATTGTATCAGCAATGGGTTTATTTGCAATATATCATTACAGGCGACATAAGAAACTTGTGAGAAAAGTATGAGAGAAGTTACAGAAAACACACACGATGAAAATGTGCTGATATCCGTTAGAGTCGGAACACTGATTGGTAAAAGAGCATAAGATTGCTTCCTGCAGGAATTATTCTTGAAAAACAATAGACACCAAAAATAATGGAGAGGTAGGTGAAGATAACCACAAAAACTCCACAGAAGAATGCCAAAGTGTTCGAATACATCTGTGAATATTTATATACTTGTATTACAAAAATCCATCCGTGGGATGCAAGAAAAATGCTTCGTGATAAATATATGTTACATCTTTAACAAAACAGTACATATTTTAATACACGAAATCAATAACTGACAATCTAAATACCACACTGGACAGATGACGTGGACAACGGCTTAAGTTTCTGGTAATCAGCCAACAGAATCAGAAGCGATGTTATATATTCGGACCAGATTCGTACGTGACAAACAATCCAGACTGTATTCGAATTTGCTGTACGAGAGTAACTTGTTGTTGAAGAGCGTGTACTGCATTTGAGTTGTAATTTCTTTGGATAGAACGAAGAGTTCACTTATATGTATTGGCAGCCAACAACTCAGTTCTTGCTTTCCTACGCACGTAAGCTACCAAATGTTCTCCAAGACTTTGTTTCTTACATCACAGGTGTAACATTTCTGAAACACAGCCCACAATAATTGAGTCACTTTAATTATTATTATTATTATTATTATTATCATTATTATTATTATTATTATTATTATTATACGGATATGTGTTTGTAGCTGCACAAGGTCAATGGAAAACATTCAGACATTTTCTTTTGAGAATGGCACTAAGCTGTATGAGAGAGGAACAGAATTACTTGCATTGATCAACCACTATGGTACCTGCGAGTCTTACTTTCCAATTCTGGATCATAAAAATGCCACTTACAGCAGCTTGGTTCTCTTTTGTTTAGTCTCTGTCGATACTGACCTTGTTATCAGTATGCTGGGAAGTATTCGATTTCAATGAGTAATCTCTGTCACGGTCTGGTTCTACATTCACTCTCCAGGCGATTCAAGTTCAAGTTAGAGAGAGAGAGAGACAGACAGAGGAGAAACATTTAGTCAGTAGAACAAACCCAATATCGTTTAAATAAAAAGCACATGAGCATGAACCTTGCTGTGTTAAGCAAATGTGTGAGGAGGTGTTCAGATACAACAAGAAATTAACTATTAGACTAGCACGTTTGCTTCGGTGTCTTACTGCATCAAATCTGTGATGGGTTGTCTGCAGACAAAATTTAAAGTATGACTGCCTAGGTTTCGACAACAAAGGAAACATTGCTGTCAGAAAAACATTAAGTGGCAACTGAATGTGCTGAGCACAGTGCAAAAGCCTTTAACGTACGAATCATCCAAAATATTTAGCACAGTTCAAGGCTAAATATAAAGACAATGGTTGCCCGAATACCATATATTGGCACCTTTGTCTTCATGCTGACCGTTGTACAGGTTATTAAAAGAAGATATATGTTGGACACTGGAAAAGGAAAGAAAAGGGAATTGTAAAGTATGAAGGTAAATCAGGTTTTATTTCTCGTTACTGTAGCACTAGAAGTTTCTTCAAAACTCCGAATAATGTTTACTTTTTAAATATGGGAAATGTCAAATAAATCAGGTTTTATTTCTCATTGTTGCAGCACTATAAGTTCCTCCCAGACTTCTAGTGCTGTTTACTTTTGAAATATGGGAAATGACAATCTATTTTTTACACGTTTCTGAGAATTAGGAACCCTTGCTCTGGGTCAGTTAGAAATCCTGGTCATTTATCGAGTATCAGGCTGCAGCAGAATGAACACACGTGTCCTTTAAGGGAAAATCAAGACGAAGAAAATCTTGTACAAATGATTAAGTTAGAATTTATTTCCATTTTCAAATAAATAAAAATATCAAACACATTTCCTACACCAATATAAAAGAGCTGGAAAGCTTGTTTTACCATCTGTATAAGAAACCAAATTGCAAGGGTGAAAACAAGCAATCTCTGTACACAGATGTACTAGATAAAGTCGGAATCAACACTCCTTAACCTTGAAGGAATCAATCGAGTTTCACGCCATCGTTTAAAATGGATATTTGCCAGATCGATTACCAAATACTAATTGGTTTCTTCAGTATGGTCAGATGTCCTAAGTCCTCTAAAGAGGATTAGATGATGATGATAAGGATTTAGAATGAAGAGGTCACATCCTTAAACCATGGTTAGCTTATATTGTATAAGGGCAACGCAGCGTTATTGACAACTATGATGATGTTGAAGAGGCTCGTACTATTGATTTACCAACTACATCCTGTAGTTTGACGGATTTTTCTAAAGAAGATGACGATGACAAACAGTTACAGAACATTTGAGCAGTGGCGCCACTAGCGTTGGGGTCACCCAGTGCGGTAACTTATGGTTTCACCCCCATGGACCTCCTTCCTGGTAAAAAAATTCAAAACTTGTTTAGACAGTCATTTGCGGTAACTCATGGAGTTACCCTCATGGACCTCCTTTCTGGTAAAACAATTCAAAACTTTTTTAGACAGTCATTTGCGGTAACTCATGGTGTTACCCTCAATGACCTCCTTTCTGCACAAAAATTTAAAATCTTTATAGACATTCATTTTAGTATCACCCCCTCTGATGGTGTCACCCGGTGCGGTCCGCACCCTCATCCCCCCCCCCCCCCCCAACATTGACGCCACTGCATTTGAGATAAATTACGTGCGAAACGGTTGCGAAATAGTACTGCCACTATATGAATATGATGAGCTACAGGTGTGAGATTCTTTTAGAATTTGCCATTACCTGTACGTGGTAAGACCAGTGTGAGATTGTAATACCATTATCTGTACGTGGTAAGATGAGTGTGAGATTGTAATACCATTCGATGTACGTGGTAAGACGAGTGACAGGTTATAATACCATTATCTGTACGTGGTAAGACGAGTGAGATCGAATTGGTGAGACGATTGTGAAACAGTATTATCATTATCTGTTTATATCGTGAGACGCGATTGTTCAAAATGTGTCTCCTGAAACTGAACTTTATAAATCATTAGGACCAGTCAAACTAGATTTTAAGTACTTTCGATAATAGATAAGCGACATTATATATAATCCGGATATACCTTTGTATTTTTCACTGCAATCTCCAAGACATTAATTCACAGTTAGACAGCTAGAAAAATAAACACAATTGTACCTTACGATTTCTAAAATTAGTCTCTTAGCCGTTGGAAATGAAATATTTTCCTTTCTCAAATGTGCTGCTATGTAATGAGAAACCATAATGGATCCTTTGTGCAATTTTTCACCTTTTATGTGACTTATATCCAATGTTTGCAGAACAAACCTACATTTTGACATTGTTGTCCATTGCTGAAAACCATTCATCTTAACCAGAAAAAAAACAACAACAAAAATAACAACCCCGCTCCCCACCCCAACCCGCAGCAAAACATTACATCAGACCAATAGACTAAAAGTTCAGAAGGTGCAATACCAAGGATCGATTGGAGAGAGTTTCAATACCACATACCTTGACAGAAACTTAACATTTATCAATCTAATCATAAATATTTGATGATTTGGCCATTTATTATTCGTAAATTAGCATCGTGTTTCTAATTTTTAAATGTTATCAACACTGACAAACTGCATGAATCAATATACACTTGCAATTGGTTGCATAATTAGAATCAAAATACTTCCGTCAACGTATAATATTTAATCGTAAATTTTGAAGCTAGAAAAGAGTATCCATTAATCACAGAGATATATATATGTATGTATGTATGTGTGTGTGTAGGTGTGTGTGTGTGTGTATGTATGTATGTATGTATGTACGTGTGCGTAAGTGTGCAGAAACTGATAGATTGCATAAGTAGTTATACAACAGGTAATATATATAAATAAATAAATATATATATATATATATATATATATATATATATATATATATATATCTGTGTGTGTGTGTGTGTGTGTGTGTGTGTGTGAAGGTAAATGTTGTGTGTTTCTGTTTGCATCTTCTCCGCATGTTCTACTTCTCATTCGATTAAAATTATTTACAAGTAACTTTTCAATACATATTACAAATAGTGATAAAATTATCAAATTACGTTATATTAATTTCTGTTAGATACATAGATTATAGATTTACAGTTGCCTTTATTTATCACACTTATCTTATATCTTAAAGAGTTATTCTTCTCAGTAATTGAACCTATTCAGATACCATCCTGACGTTTAATACGGGTTTTGTTTTGGTGACTTCGACAGCAATTTCATATGTCAATATTCTCTTATTGATTTGTCTGAAAGCAGTCTGACCTTTTAGAATACTGTTTAAGTTGAAGGTTTGCAGTTTATATGTGATGTTTTCCTATTTTGCCTTTTTTTAGTGATGCGTATAAAAATTCCATGTTCAGTGAAAAGTATTCAGGCATTATTCAGTTAATGGTTTTAGTACAATTTTATATTCATAAAACTGTTACTTATTTGAATTATTATTATTATCATTATTATTATTATTATTATTGATTCATTTTTTATTAAAACAAAGTAGGAAACCGTTCGGTGCGCAGCAACGATAGCATCGTTTGCATAAGCAGTTACCCAGGTAAAGCAGGGTACATGACAAAGAATTTATGTTTCCTACATTTATTTCTCTTCTGCACATACATGGCTGTTTGCTTCACAGTTTAATAAAATTCACTGATTAAACAGATCCAACCATTACTGACCTTCCCTGAAATCTCAAACAATGACAAACACGAACTGATCATGCGTCATACACTGCATACAATATTTTCACATAATCAAAGCTTTGGATTTTTTCAGAAAGTATACTTAACACTCCTGATATTTTTTGTTTTTATTTAAATTATGAGTCATACGGACATTCTCTTATAGAGGCGATTATTACTTATTCTGTTATTCCTCGTCCTAATTTCATATGATCGCATGCAACGTTTCATGTAAATAGTTTGTCATTTGCAAATCAATTAAAGGAGCAACATTTGTCCTGCATTGGTTTTTCTTTAGAGCGACGTGAACTTGAGTCTTTGTTAATACATGACTGTAGCATATTCATGTATATCTTCTTCCTGTACACAAGTGTCATAACAGAATCTGCATGTACATCTTCCTTTGAAAACAGTTTAAAAAGCGCAAGATATAAGTTTTATCACATATTATTTGAAAGTGTGTGTGTGTGTGTGCGTGAGAGAGAGAGAGAGTGTATGTGTGTTTGCAAGCTTTAACGTAGCTTTAAAAAAAATCAGTCATGTCGCTACGATGTCTACAGTGTGACCATTTATAGTGATGTCTAGCACTGAGACACCATGCTGCAAACGTTCTTTTCAATTGCATTTTGGCGGCCATTTTTCAATTCGACTCACGAAAGTGAATTGGGGAAAAGTGGTTTTGTCTGTCTGAATATGCCCAATTTACCCTACCATAGGTTTGTTACGTTATGCATAACAATATCATCAAATGAAAAATGGCGCAAAACGCCAAGACAAGAACAACAAGAAGTAAAACTATGGATATTGCTCATTTGATAGCGGGTGTTTGTTGTGGTGTGGATGGGGTAGTATATATGTAGCATAGAATCCACCCTAGATACAAGCGTGGTCCCGCCAAGGATCGCGGAAATGGACATTATTCAACTCCATTCATCAATTTCATATTAAAGCATTACCCATCTCTATGTACGACGTCAGCATTATCTGATGAGGTTATGATGTCTGATGTAACATTTTCTCGTGTCATCTATCATATAAACTGGATTCGGTGTATCTAAAGTTATCGATGAGTGAACATCTCACACATATATAGGAATAAGACAATAAATGGGTTTGTAATTAAAAGAAACAACACTGCGTGGAGCTGCAACTTGAATCATAGAAGATGGCTTTTGTATGAACACAATTCATTTTTTGTTTTGACCGGATGTCTCGACCATTGTCGCTTCTGTATGTGATTCCGAATATACAAGTAATACCGGTATTTGCTTGGCAAGGTGCATTCGAGTCGTGCCGAATATTCGGGTTATACTATGTATTTGAATCAGGGCAGGATCAGGTCAAGTGAGGAGGTCGAGAGGGAAAAATTTCAAAAGGACCCTACTTATCTGGTTAAATTTGATTTGATTACGGGACTAGAATTAAGTATGCAAACTTGTCACTACCTCAGACGTAGAATTATGATTATGACACACAAAATGAGAAAAAGGAACTCTTGATATACCGATGTTTTAGTAAATAAAACATTCGCACGTCTTCAGCCGCCGGTAACATGTTCTTATCAGGTGGATGACATTATACAACAGTGAATATATATATATATATATATATATATATATATATATATATATATATATATATATATATATATATATATATATATATATATAATTCGTGTCTCAGGAAACATTATCTTCCACTTAAAATATATCAGCATCATTGCAATGATAAATGCAATAAACTGACAACGAACAGTGCGAAACTGGTATTTAACTAGCCTGAACGATTTCGACTATTAGGATTTTGGTAGAGAAAGAAAGAGGTTTTAATGGGAACAGATCTCAAGTTGTCTCTAATCCGAGTGGGTCGTGCAATTATATTATTTCATTCTTTATGTGGTTATTCTTTGCACAGCATGAACATTTCCATGTCTACAAAAAGCCTACATAAACATGACAATGCAAAGTTTTGTAATGCACTCACTGCACCGTTCAGTTCGTCACACGACCACTTAAACATCACGTGATCTATTTTTTGCATAACCAGTCGCAGACTGGTGAATACAGTAATCAGATTCTGGAAGACTGCCAGGTGTAAGTACGAAAAAACGGTTCTTCCAGCTGCAGTGAACTCAATTTTAAAAAGAGAAAGCCATGTGTTTCGTGAACTCGTGGGCTCGTTTGCAATTATTTGGATAATTATATGATATATTTCAATTTACGCATTCATGCTATTGTTAGAGAACACTACCAGAAGGGTCGAGCTAATGCAACATAATTACGTATTAATAACGACGTTACGAGATAGATACATTATGTAATGGAATAATGACTTTCAATATACCTATTAAACCACATTATAAAAGCACTGAAAGGCATTTAATTCCATCGATACATCTACGTCAAAGTTGTTATGAAACTCTTACCTTGCAAAATATTGACCTCACCCTCCTCCTCCTCGCTCTCTCTCTCTCTCTCTCTCTCTCTATATATATATATATATATATATATATATATATATATATATATATATATATATATATATATATATATATATGCAATAAACTGAAAACGAACACATCGATAAATTCTGCGGACTACTTTTGGTTCCCTGTTACCAGATCATTTGATCTGAAGTTTTATCTATATCAAGCCCTTACATCCTAATGATAATAACAAGCTCCCACCCACCCACTCCTCTGATTTCCGATCAAAAATGACACAGCTTAAACTCGACCATTAAAAGTTCAAACAATGTAATTGCACAGACCTCCTGCACTCCAAGACTTACCATTTGCCTTAAAAAGGCATATGGTAGACTTTAGAAGCCAATCTTCAGAACTTATTCATTTCACCTCGACAACATATTACAGCAGCGGTTATTAAAGGTCAGGGTCATATGTCAAGCAAGGGATGTCACTAAAAATGGACACGATTTTGCTTTTGAAAGATCGGAATGCGCAGAAAGTAACAACGACGTTGCTATAACAACACGTGCTATAGGCAAACGTAGTTTTCACAAAAACAGGAATATCCCTAGTTTAATCGCAACAACCACTTTTTATATATTAAAATAATGATCATAACAGTATATCACTGACATGACCAGCTATGACATTCTACCCCGTATCACTTTATAGAGAATCGATGAATCATGGCTAGCAAAGAGATGGCTATGTATTCTATCGCAGTTAAGAGGCTAATGAAAGACAACTTCGATGTACATAAAAGTTAATATTTTTTTGGTTAAATCTGCTGATCCGATGTTAGAATGGAAGTAAATTGGAATTATATGGATTAAATGATCATGGTTGGGTATGTGTTGATTTGTAAATTTTACCTAACCACTCACAAAGTAAATTAAGTCCTTTTTCGGACTTTATTTTACTTTGTGAGTGATTAGGTAAAATTTACACATCGATAAATACCCAACTATGATCAGTTAATCATATATATATATATATATATATATATATATATATATATATATATATATATATATATATATATATATATATATATATATATGTATATATATATATATGTTGTTGGTTCTATACGCGTTCGTTGTATCGATTAGCTGATACATTTACAATAGTAATCAGCATACATTTGATATCTGCATATTCACCTTTGAAATTAAGCATAAATTATGTCTGAAGAATTATTAACAACATCAGTACTGTAAACAAGTTCATAATCCCAGTTTCTGTCACATAACGAAAAGATTTCATAATCTGAGATACACAACCCTTTTTTCAAATGTGAATAAGAATTTAGAAGTAATATCTAAATCATTATATTTATAGCAAGTGATAGTTACTATTTGTGTACTTTTTTACTATTTTTCAATCCCACGTAGGAAATATACCATAACAAATATAATATTGATACAGGTTTGCAATAACATTCATTCGTCAATGTTGGGATCTAAAAATATCACCAACAATTACCATCTGCGAATAATGTTCGTAATAAATCACAGAGTCTTTGGCCATTTTGAATAGCATTAAGTCTCAACTCTCTTAAGTCGTCTTACAAGTCAGTAATGAAAAGACTAAGTGTGTGTGTGTGTGTGTGTGTGTGTGTGTACGAATGAAAGCATGGCTGGATATAAGAATGTTACATTTATCTATCCGTCTGTTCATGTTTTAGCTGCAATTATGTCTGTCTGTTTGCTCAGTCTACTTCTCAACCTGATATGTTTCAGGAGGGTAATGTACACAATAAAATCGTGCTTCGCTCCTTGAATGCTATCTTCCTCTACGTCTGTAAACATTACCTCGTCAAACTCAGCATTCACCGCATATTTCCACTGCCTGGTGGAATTGCTTAAAAAGAAAAATAACCAACATGCCGATAGATGGAAATAGTTGATTATAATTTACATGTGTCAATATTTATACAGACAAAGTACAGTTTCAAGATTATCCCCGCAGTATAAGGTAACATAGAATTTTAAGTTAAATGCATTAAAGATAAATATATTTGCTTGATATAGAAACATAAAATTTAACTTAAAAAATCTTGATCTATGAAAGAAAAAAAAGATTTTTTATTTCAAAAACAGGGTTAATTTTTGACACCATTGTAATATTGGTCTGCTGTATTACATTCCTGTTATGATCAAATCACACAGAATGATATTGTACCCAAGTAATAGTGAACCATGTAAATATTATATTTGCTTTATTAAGGCATACACAATCACGTGAGTGTTACTTGAGCAAATATTAGCACTTTTCGCGATTTTTGATATATACAGGTTAGCAATTTCTCTTCAAAATTAATATTTCATAACTCGACATACTTTAATAAATCAGTTGATTACATTTTATTTACCTAAACGGCAGTTATGCGTGTTTTAAATTTCAATATTTATGTCGTTAAATTTAATTCTATGATCAAGCAATAACTGATCAAGAACACAATATAAATTTCAAATTCAACTTAACATCACAACTAATGGACGTATCAAAGGGTTCGATCAGAAATTTATTTTATTCGACTAAATGTTGAAAAGAGTTTCGATATAAAAAATATTGATTATTAACATTATTCTGTATAATTAAAATACTAATTAAAAGTTAAAACACTACAATCCATTCTATTAGACTTATTTTTGAGAGTTATAGGCGCATTTTTTATTTCGGGGGCAGATCGCGGAATATAAATGCCATTATTATCATTGTTATTATTATTATTAGTATTATTGGTCAGAACAGGAACACTCGACAGTCTGTATAAAGCTGAGTCAAGGAGAGTAAATTAACTTCCCCAAGAACACAAGACTCCAGCCGATCTGGATTGATACAAGGGTGTGAATTGAATCTTCATCCTTGTGGTCAATAGTCCAACTATTTTCCCACTGAGCTCACACAGCTCCAGAAACAGGTTTGCGATGCATACCATACCTAAGAAATTCTTTTTCTATTTCGAGATATACTTTCTTTTTTATGATCTAAACCTTGACGTTATGTTTGATAATAACTATGGCAGGCATGCACTGATTCATCGAGGGCGTGGGCCAGATAGAAATTTTCAAATGTACCCAGATAATGCAAACGTAACCGGGCAAAGCTAGGCGAAGAAGACAGTGAGATCTCTTGATCGCTCTCTCTCGCTATATACTCGGCCCAGCTCATTTTTTACCAGACTAGGACGAGTGGACACGTGCTTTTCCTGACCCCTGGATAACTATGACTCCCTGAGTATATATTTTGTCCCTGATTGTACCCCAATTGTAAACAAATTGTTAAATGTTATATCCTTGTGAAATTTGGTAGTGTAAATTCTCTCATCCGCATCACATCTGGCAAACTCATCCAACTACAATCCTGTGATTTACGATTCTACATGAAAAGGCTTGGGAGGAGTGTTATCGTGGTATGTACGTCCTCAATAAATAAATACACAGAAAATGTTTTTTAATGAAAGTATTTCTCGCGATTCAACGAATTTTGTCCAATATTTTTAGATAACAGGAAAATGTGATGCGAAATATAAATAATCAACTGGTGAATTTTTTATCATCACTATAAACTGCCACATTTCAGACATCGTAGCGATATGACTGAAGTTTTTGTTAAAGCTACATTAAAATTCCTAACCACACACGCACAGAGAGAGAGAGAGAGAGAGAGAGAGAGAGAGAAACACACACATTGCACATATATTTCATTTATATCACATACAAATACATTTGCACTTTGAATGGAGTTTACGATATGCTCCGGGCAACTGCATTTACCGACTGAATGAACTCCTCACATCCCTGCTAGTGTGTCCGCTACAAAATGTAGTTCTACGATTTTCTTGTTGTTCACAATCACATATGCAAATTGATAAGTTGATTGTTTTCTTTTTGAGTTTCTATTTTTTATTCACATTTATTAAATCAATCTAAGACACGCTCATTATTTAAATATGAAATATGTTTTTTCATGAAGAAAGTAGTACGCTACAAACACGGTTAACTTTTTGTACACTGAACCTCAACTGTCATGCATTCACGTGCTGGCGTATGGAAATTAGCGTGGAATAGAAATTAAGCGAAATGACGAACCATCAAGAGGTAATTAAACTATTTTAAAATACTGACAGTTCATCTAAGTCATTATTTTCCTTTAATTAATATTTCTAAGGACTATACGATTCTCTCTCCCTCTCTCCCTCTCTCTCTCTCTCTCTCTCTCTCTCTTCAACTCTTGAACGGTTTGACTAACCTTGACCATCAAGCATAGGTCCTTAGACATCGTCATATGACACAAACGAAAATCCCCAACGCTTGTATTTTCATAGACATTCGCCCGTATATAGCTACGATAATATGGGGGGGGGGCGACCATTTGGACATTTTTATGTTAAATAATTAATAATAGACTTTTAGAACATTTTAATAGGTTTAAGAAACAACAACAACAACTCATTAAATACATTACAGTATGTGTGCCTCATAACCGACAAATTTGACATATAGACCTGGTGTCGTCCGGATATTGCAACTATGTATCATTGATATGATGAACACTGTAGATAGATCCCAAGGAAAGCGTAAACATACCGTTACAAAGGACCATATTACTGTAGGTTACTTGGTACAAGTTCAATATTAATGTTTTCGTCCAGCGCAATATGTTTGTTTCTCTCACTCCAGATTTTTGTTTCGTCCCTTACGCACGAGAGGGGCAAGGGGATGTAAAAAAAGAAAGGATTCAGATGAAATTGTGTACCACTTTAATTTCATTTAGAAAACAGGGACATTTAATACTTTTATCGTTATTTTCATATGACATTTATAGTTAATGAATGCTTAGAAATTCATTATTAATCTAAAGGCCTACAGTTCACAGAATGTTTATATATTCGTATTATTGTGCCGTGGGCGGACCACAATTTGATATACCAATAGTATTGGTATATAAATGTGGTGTGTGTGTGTGTGTGTGTGTGTGTGTGTGTGTGATTTGGATTTTTGAACGTAGCTTTAAAACATTTTCAGGCATATCGCTAGGATGTCTGCAGTGGGTCAGTTTATAGTGATGTCTAGCACTGGGGGCATCATGCCGCAGACATGTAGACATGTAGCATGGTGTCCCACCCAGTGACATTATCTTGACACCAGGCCGACCAGTCCTAACACTAACCTCTTCATGCTGAGTGCCTAGCTAGGCAGCTGTTAATACAATTTGTGTAAGTTTTTGGTATGTTTCGGCCCGGGTTCAAACCCACGACATCCCGCTTCCGAGGCAGACGCTCTAACCACTAGGTAACCGGAGCGGTCCAGATATACTGTTTCAATGAAATGCCACTCGTGGCATAAATTTTTCAATAAAAATGAAACTCAGCAAGTCTCATTTCCTGTTAATGAAAAATTTATACATCTCGTGATATATCATTGATACAGCGTACATACTATATATTTTCTCTCTCTCTCTCTCTCTCTCTCTCTCTCTCTCTCTATATATATATATATATATATATATATATATATATATATATATATATATATAAAGTCTTTCGCATGACTCGGTCGTGGGTTCGATCCCCGACCGAGTCATACCAAAGACTTGCAAAAATGGTACTAACGGTGGTCGACCTGGTGTCAGGATAATGTGACTGGGTAGGACATCATGCTACATGTCTGTGGCATGATGCCCCAGTGCTAGACATCACTATAAACTGCCACATTGCAGACATCGTAGGAATATGACTGAATGTATGTATGTATGTATGTAGGAATGTATGTATGTATGTATGTATGTATGTATGTATGTATGTATGTATGTATGCATAATGAGAAGAAGAAGAAAAAGAAGAAGCAGCTTTATTTAACGAGGACAACACATTATGTCATGAAATACTAGTTATGTGAACAACAACAAAAAATAATAATAATAATAATAAGAATAAGAAGAAGAAGAAGAAGAAGAAGAAGAAGAAGATCATTTTCACACACACTCGGCTACCCACGCTCTCACACGTACTAACACAGATTTAAATTAAATTCATGTGTGACAATACTGGTCAACAAATGCATATAGGAATATACTCTATAGACATTCATACACGTTTCAGCATAACCAAGGTCGTATATACATACATCGAATAAACGGGTACATATCATTTCTAGACACAATGATATAGTTATCTATTGGAAGGCTTTTATGTGTCATATCACCTCTTCAGGAAATAATTACTTTAATGATGTTGTAAACGAAACAAGGGACTTTGATTTATGTATCCTCAGGGGTAAGGAATTCCAAAAAGTAGGTACTGATACAAAGAATGAACTTGTGTACCGGTTGGTTTTCGGTCACGGAATCAGGAGGTCGTTGTGAGTTGTTGATCGCAGATTAGACTCAGTATTTGAAGATCTAAGTTCAATTAGGTTATATGTATAATCTAGATTATGATCATTTAAAGGTATTGTGTAGGTAGGTAGATAGGTAGGTAGGTAAGTAGGTAGGTAGGTTGGTAGGTAGGGGTAGTGAATGGATGGATGGAAAGGTGAGTGAGTGAAGAACATTTTAAACTTTCAACTTTTAGCACAGTCTTGGCAATATTTCATTCAAGATTTGTTTCCACAATGTATTTTTCTATGCATTTGTAATTTATAAGTGGCCAGAAATCAAGTCCTGCTTATTTTCAAAACAACCGAATCATCATGATTTTCAGATCTGTAATATTCAGCCGAATGCCATTTACATTTCAGGCGAAACAAACAAGTTCCTAAAATAGAAACGAACTAGGATGATCTACTATTATACGAAGAATATAAGTTGGACCTAACAGCTTTCTAAACGATTATGATGATGTTATACTGACTCATCAAAACTAAAACACTTAAAATATTGTCTTACCTCTCTACCGCTTTTTCTTTTCCCTTTTTTATTTATCTTGTTTAAAAATATAGTATGGTTCTCAGTCGAAAGCTCTCTGAATTTAATTAAAGTTCCCGTCATAAAACTACATCAATTTGAAAAGCTCTCCTATCAGTTGGTGACACTAAACATAGCTGAACTTTACACAGAAAATACATTAGCGTACTGGAACTTGTTTATTTTTTTTCTTCAGGTTTAAAATAGGTATGAGAGATTTAGAAGTTTAAATATGGCTGATATGTGTATAAAAGGAAGATCTTACCTGAGTCCTCGAGAGCGTTATTTAAGAGTAAATTACTTGATATAAGTGTAAACAATTTGCAATAGGGGTCTGTCTTCCTGTACCAACTTAGATCTGACAAACTTGAAAAATTATAGCTTCACGTTGCCAGAACAGTGTGTCGACTACCGAAATTCGCTGGCAGAGAAGGACTTTATTTGGAAACTTGATGGCCTACTCTAACAGAGAAGCGAAACATAAGCAAATATCTGCGTCTTGTATAATATTATCTACAACCAGTCTCGAATAAAGTCATTTAATGTCAAAGCAAAACCTTTTTGTTCAACACATTGTATATGCCAAAATTATTGACTCGTAGAACAGTCTGCCACAATCCACAAGAAACTGGTCATCTATATCAACATTCATGAAGAAATTACCGAGAGTAGAATTTTTGCTGAACGACCTCTGGCTAGCCTTTGGTAATAGGCAAGCGTATGTGCTGTAACGCTGGCTAAGATAGAAATGACGTTAACAGGATTATGATATATTTCGATGTAATCTTATTGCGAATCCTTCCCGTTCCTGTAGATTTCCAAATGGCTATCATTTCATTTTGAATGCAATTTCAAAGAGCAAGGAGATAGTTTTATGGCAGATTATTACTAATGAATATTAATACTGATACAATTTTGCTTGCAACGAACGCTACACACACGTACGCACATACAAACACACACAAACGCACACAAAACTCTCACATACAAACAACACACACACAAAACAGACATACACACATTTTCATCAAATTGAATGGATATATTTACTATTAACACGAAAAGTTTCAAAACATTTTATTCCGTTATGACTACAGCTAAAACTGTTCCGTTATGACTACAGCTAAAACTGTTCCGTTATGACTACAGCTAAAACTGTTCCATATGACTACAGTTAGAAGTGTACGTACAGAAGCACATCAGACAATATCATTCTGTTACGATGTGATTTCTTCAGATTGTTAAAATGTAAGTTTATGGAGGAAGTTTTACAAAGTGTAAGATCGACATTCTAATTTAGATTTATAATGCTGAGCGCCGAGATAGGTAGCTGTTGGATGTCATAGGTTCGAACCCCGGCCGAGTCATACCAAAGACTTACAAAAATGGTACTAACAGCTGCCTCGCTAGACGCTCAGCATTAAGAGGTTAGTGTTAGGAATGGTCCGCCTGGTGTCAGGATAATGTGACTGGGTGGGACATCATGTTGATGTCTGCGGCATGATGTTCCAGTGCTAGTCTTCACTATAAACTGCCACACTGCAGACGTCGTAGCGGTATGACTGAACAATTGTTAAAGCTACATTAAAAGTCCTAATCACACACACACACACACACACACACACACACACACACACACACACACGCACACACACACACACATAGAAATGAGACAACTATAGGGTTTGTAATAAAAACCAGCACTGCAGGGAGCTGCAACTTGAATCGTAGAAGAGGGATTTTTTATGAACACAATTCTTTTTTCTTTTTTTTTTTTTCGTTTTGGCCGGATGTCTCGACCATTGTGGCTTCTGTATGTGATTTAGTTGAGTCGTTCGCTTCAATAATATTCCTTTACAAAAAATAAATAAGAAAGTCTTTGGCAAATTATACATCAATGCTAACTATTATCAATCCTCCGAGTACCTGGCATCACTCAAATAAATCGGAATCATTCCAATAATCGGATAACTCAAAGACAACTCGGCATCACTCGAACGACTTGATATCTTTCGAATATTCGGCATCATTCACTGGGCAGGATCGGAGGATTGGGTGTTTCCGGGTTTCCGGACCCCACTCCATGCTTAAAAATGCATAAACACACAAAGGTATAATGACTTGTATCTTGAAATTTGACCATCGTTTAATTCTTGGGCACATTTATTGGCTATTATGCGCACTTTGAATAAATAGACACATAGATCTTTGCTTTAGTGCCTTTTTGAAGAAAGGTAGGGTCCTTTTGAATTTTTTCCCTCTCCCTCTCCTCACTTCACCTGATCCCGTCCTGATTCAAATAGTATAACTCGGTAGCATCTTCCTATTAGGCGGATCACATTATAAAACAGTGAAAATATGTCTATAATTCGTGTATCAAGAAACCTTGTCTTCCACTTAAAATACATCAGCATGATTTGCAGTTTACACTGGTTGAATAGTACATTTACCATTGACGAATTGTTTCAGAAATGCATTGAACAATTTGTGCCAGTTTCGAATGCCTTTGCAAAGTTCAAGTTTGTGCTTGTACAGACTTGGCAGACCTCTTGATAAATGTAGCGACAAAGGATGGCGATCTGTTTATGGAACTTTTGTTTCCCCTTTTATGAACCATTACATAGATCATTTACGATTTCTAAGTTACTTTAATTCCTGTCTATATTTTGCTCGTGCTGTACGTCTCGCTTTAAGTGGTCATTTGAAACTTAGCTGCAGACCTTAAGATTTTGGTAGAGAAAGAAAGAGGTTATAATGGGAACAAATCTCAAATTGTCTCTAATCAGAGTGGGTCTTGGAATTATATTCTTTCATTCTTTATGTGATCATTCTTTGCTTAACATGAAATCTTCCATGTCCACCCAACGCCTATATAAACATGACAAAGCAACGTTTTGTAATGCGCTCGCTGCACCGTTGAGTTCGTCAGACGACCACCAAAAAATCACGGCATTTCTGTATAGCATAACCAGTCGTAGACTGGTAAAGACAGTGATCAGATTCTGGAATACTGCCAGGTGTAGGTGCGAAAAAAAACGGATCTTCTACCTGCGGTGAATTGCAATTTTAATAAAGGAAAAGCCATTTGTTTCGTGAACTCTTGGGCTCGTTTGCAATTATTTTGATTCTTATATGACATATTTCAAATTACGCATTCATGCTATTGTTAGAGGACTCTACCAGAAGGGTCGAGCTAATGGAATATAATTACGCATTTATAACGCTATTACGAGAAAGACACATTATGTAATGGAATAATCATTTTCAATATACATATTAAATTAAATTATAAAACAAATGGAAGTCATTTAAAGCCATCAAAACATCTAGTTGCTATGTAACTATTACTTATACTGACCTCTCTCTCTCTCTCTCTCTCTCTCTATATATATATATATGCGAACCTCGCTCGTCATTTTTGGTTCGTACAATCTTCATGTTACATGTGACACCACCGTTTTGTGTATTTTATGTACAGAAAAATGGCGTTAAACCCTAGAACAACTACAACAACAACAACCAAGTGCATTGCTACGTTGTCCTGAGAATGTAAACATTTGAGCTACCAACTATAACCGCCTGATAGGAACCCATGTCAAATTACCATTTTCAAAGGGAAATTGATATACCCCGTTGTTCACAGATTATATGCTGTCTAAATCTGATGGACAAAACTATTATCTTGATGAAAAGTTAGGAACCGTTGCCACGATTGTTCAGAATAAAATTAAGGTGTACACTTTAGAAGCAATGTGAATTTTTTAGTCTTAATTTCCTGAGAGAGTAGTAGTTATGGCTCCGGGGCAAGCCTAAAAAGAATAGTGCTTTCCTCGATAAACAAGAAAGGGACCAAGTGGCTTTCTTGTGAGGAAATACAGGGTTTAGTAATAGGATGTACAAGTTCTGAAAGAACACAGTATTAAGGAACAGCTTTCTGGGAGAGAGACGGGAGAGTACGACGACGGTAGTCCGAGAAGAAAAAGAAGGACGAGATCAGAATATAGGACTAGGAAGTCCGGGAAGGGGTTTTAGTGTTGAGAATAAGATGTCAAGGAAATAGGAAGACGCTGATACACGGTCAAGGGAGGAAGGTGAGGCAAAACAGTCGTGGACATAGCGCTCTTTTCACCACACGATATTATGATCAGATAAATGCAAATCGGACAGTGCTATTAAATTATGTTGACATAACTTTGTTTGAATTGGAATTGCCGCATTTAATTTGTTTGATTAAATTTGTTATTCTGCTTGTCTAAGGGGTCTTGTATTGCTTTATTTCTTCCCAGTATTCTTGCTCAGTTATCTGTTGAAATTCTATTCTTTTTCCACTCCCACCGGGCTACAATATCGAGGGAGGTCATCCTCTAGATAACGCCAGCCAAATACAATTTACAACCCCTCTTAGTAAGAGGGTGACATAACAGTATGTATGTGTGTGTGTGTGTGTGTGTGTGTGTGTGTGTGTGTGTGTGTATGTATGTATGTATGTATGTACGAATGAATGAATGAGTGTAAGGTTGGATATATGAATGTTTCAATTATCTATCTGTGCGTTCCTACTTTAGTTGCAATTCTGCTTCTCAACCTGATATGTTTCAGGAGGGTAATGTACACAATAATATCGTGTTTCGTTCCTTGAATGATATCTTTCTGTATGTCTGTAAAAACATACCTCTTCAAACTCAGCATTCACCGCATAATTCCACTGCTTGGTGGAATTGCTTAAAAAGAAAAATAACATGTTAACAGATGCAAATAGTTATTATAATTTACATGTGTCAATATTTATACAGACAAAGTGCAGTTCAAAATTATCCCCGCAGAGTTAGGTAAAATGGTATTTTAAGTAAAAAGCATAAAAGATGAATCTATTTACTTGATATATGAACATAAAATTAAACTTAGAAAACTTGATGTATGAATTAAAAAGATTTATGATTTCAAAACAAATATTAATTTCTTACACCTTTTTAATATATGTCGGCTGTATTACATTCCTATTCTGACCAAATCACACTGAATGACATTGCACCCAAGTAATATTGATCCATGCAAATACTTGCCTCATTAAGGCATATACAATCATGTGAATGTTGCATGAGCAAATATTAGGACTTTTCGCGATTTTTGTTATAGACAGGTGAGCTAATTTCTCTTTAAATTTAATATTTAATAACTCCGACATACTTTAATAAACTAATTGAATTAAGTTTTATTTACCTAAAAAGGCAGTTACGTGTATTTTAAATATCACTGGTCAACAGTGAAATCATTACTGACTTGAAAAGGCCCTAATCTGTAGTATTTTGGTGTGCCGAACACGAATATAACCGTGAAAAATTTGTATTGGCTCTCGTTTTGAAGATATTCATATACCTCATTTTCTATGTTTCACTGTGTAAATTTCTCCAGTAGGACTGCAGCAACATCCGGAATAATGATGTAACATTGCATAATACCATCATGCTCACATCATCCACAGTTGATTGCATCATTTTCTGATGCAATGCAATACTAATGCCATGCGGCTGCTGAAGTAAGTTGACGTCAGCAGTGTACTATACATGTGTAGGCCTATTATACTAATGCCAGGCGGCTGCTGAAGCTGACGTAAGCAGTGTACTATATAAAGCCCAATCAGATAGGTTCAGCATTTAAAATATTTTAGACGTTGTGCGAGACAGTTCAAGCTACTGTTACATAAAACTTATTATTTTATCCATTTACGTACAATAAAGAACAGTAATGCCTTGAAAGTGTGTTAATACCGCGGACAAATTTTGCTATATTTGTGGGGAAGTGACTTTTGCCAACCAGAAGAAAAGTATCAATTCTCAAGTGAAGAAGGCATATCATCTTTACTTCGGATGCAAGGTTGGTGACCAAGACAAGCCTTGGGCTCCGCATATATGCTGTGCTACATGTACAACACAGCTTTCACAGTGGTTGAATTGCAAAAGGTCATCAATGCCGTTTGCAGTCCCAATGGTGTGGAGAGAGCCAAGCAACCACCTAAATGACTGTTACTTCTGCTTGGTTCCTCCTCTTTCCGGCGGAATAACGAAGCGAAAGAAGTCGAGAATAGTCTACCCAAACATTCCGTCTGCATTGAGACCAGTTCCACATGGTGAGGGACTTCCTATTCCAGAACCTCCAGCAGAATATTCTCTTGATTCATCTGACGAAGACAAAGGTGAGTCGACCTGTTCTTCTCCTGGTCCATCAGCATGCAGTGATCCAGATTTTCACTGTGGTGCATCATCAACCCCACACAGAATAACACAGGAAGAACTAAATGACCTGATTCGTGATTTGGACTTATCAAAGAACAAGGCAGAATTGCTAGGATCAAGACTCCAACAATGGAATCTTCTAGAAGAAGATGTCACAATTACTGCATATCGAAAGCGCCACCAGCAATTGGAGCCTTTCTTCAGAAAGGAAAGTAATCTGATATTCTGTTCCGATATTGAGGGCCTCATGAATGCTTTAAAAATCACTCATGACCCACAAGAATGGAGACTATTTGTGGACTCTTCGAAACTGAGTCTCAAGGCTGTGCTTTTGCACAATGGAAACATTCTTCCATCTATTCCAGTAGCGTATGCTGTCCACATGAAAGAGACATACGATAACTTAAGGCAGCTACTGAATTCCATTGAGTATAACAAGTACAGCTGGCACCTCTGTGGTGATTTGAAGGTAGTTGCCCTTTTAATGCGACTGCAGCAAGGATATACAAAATACATGTGTTTCTTATGCGAGTGGGATAGCCGAGCAAGGGAAATGCACTACATGAGGAAGGAATGGACTCACAGGCAGAATGTAGCCATTGGAGAGAAGAATATCCAACACCCAGCTCTGGTTGAGGCTCAGAAAATCTTGCTACCACCCCTTCACATCAAACTAGGTTTGATGAAGAACTTCGTGAAAGCCATTGACCGGACTTTGCCAGCATTCCGATACCTGCATGAAAAATTCCCTTGACTCAGCGAAGCAAAGATTAAAGAGGGAGTTTTTGTGGGTCCTCAGATTCGAGAGCTTTTCAAAGATGACCGGTTCAACAACTTGCTGGAAGGTGACGCGAAACAAGCATGGAATGCTTTTCGCCTAGTTTCTACAAACTTCCTCGGAAATGTTAGGGCAGAAAACTATAAGGAACTAGTAGAAGACATGTTGATGAAGTATAAGAAACTTGGCTGCAATATGTCTCTAAAGATTCACTTCCTTCATTCCCATTTGGATTTCTTTCCTAGCAACTGTGGTATTGTTAGTGATGAACACGGCGAACGTTTTCATCAAGATATCGCAACAATGGAACAAAGATACCAGGGAAAATGGTCCACTACAATGCTGGCTGACTACTGCTGGACACTCCTCAGAGATGCTCCCGAACAGCTGTACAAGAGACAGGCGAAGAAATCTAAGATGTAGTCAATGACTTGATTTTTTATAGGTAGGCTATTACAGTTGACCTTTTACTATTGGAATGCATTTCGTTATGTAAACATTAATTTCTTGCAGATTACAAAAAAACAAGAGCCAATTTTGCAATTTGACTGTCATATTCGTGTTCAGCACATAAAAATTGATAAGAATTGACTAATTTTATTTCAGTAACATGACTTTTGTAAAAATTTGTTGTCCAGTGTATTCATTATTTAGCTCGTTAAATTTAATTAATTGATCAAAAGTATGTTTTTAACTTTCAAAATCACGTGATCATCAAAACTAATGGACTTATCAAAAGATTCAATCAGAATTTATTTTACTTTACTAAATGTTGAAAAGATCTTTGATAAAGAAAGTTTAGTTATTAACATTATTCTATATTCTTAAAATGATTATTAAATGCTAAAGCTCGACAATCCATTCTATTCAATTTATTTTTGAGAATTGTGGGTGCATTTTCGATTTCGGGGACTCCTAACTTGAAATTAAATTCAAAACAGATGACTGAACATCAATATTATTATTATTATTATTATTATTATTATTATTATTATTATTTTACGGAACAGCAACACTTAACAGTTTGTATCCAGCTGAGGCAAGAACAGCATTCCCCAAGAACCGAACTCTCCAGCCGATCTGGGTTGATACAAGGGTCTGAAGCTATTTTCCCACTGAGCTCACACTGCTTCAGGAACAGGTCTGCGATGCATAACATACCTAATAAATTCTTTTTCTATTTCGAGATGTAATTTCCCTATCATGATCTATATCTTCACTTTACGTTTGATATTAACTTTGGCAGACATGCGCGGATTCTTCCTGGGCGTGGGCCAGAGAGATATTTTCAAATGTACCCGTATGATGCAAACGTAACCGGGTAAAACTAGGTGAAGAAGACAGTGCTCTCTCTCTCTCTCTCTCTCTCTCTCTCTCTATATATATATATATAGATAGATAGATAGATAGATAGATAGATAGATAGATAGATAGATAGATAGATAGATAGATAGATAGATAGATAGATAGATAGATAGATTGAGAGAGAGAGAGAGAGAAAGAAAGAGAGAGATATAGAGAGCGTATAGTCCACACACACACACACACACACATATAAAATATACTATAATATAATATAATATAATATAATATAATATAATATAATATAATATAATATAATATAAAATAACAAGAGCAAATAGCAGATCATGAACTAGTATGAGATGTAATATTAAACTTGAACTTAAGTGTCAGTCAATCATAAAGAGTATTCTTTTGAATGGTTACTTTCAGTTGGATGATTTTACTATTGAATGGTTCTTTTCATTTTTGTTATGGTATCCAGATCTGAAGATGTCTCAACTCTATTCCGAACAGTAACCAGTATATGTAAAGGACTAGCCAAGTGGTTTTTCTCTTTCTCGGGTTTGACGTCAAAATGTTAATCAACAGTCCATAAACCCTACTTCATGTAGTCACTTCATGGCATTTTGAAAGTATACACATCTGCATTGCCAATGAACCCACCTTAAATTTAAATACAAACTACGTTACCATACGCAGCCCATAGTAGTTAATAAGCGATTATATTGGATCTAAATGCATGTGTACATTAGAGAGGTTTGAAATTACAGGTTAGAAACTATTGACTGAGTTTCAATATTTTTCAAATATAAGAAAGACGTGCATAACATTGTCATACTTACATGCTATTATAACGAGATTTTTCTCATCGTGCCACCTGGAAAATACTCTTTAATGCTTGAATGCTATTGCTTGCCACAAATGCTACATTTATTACATTACATGTTATTGATTGTGTTCTATCAACAATAAGACATTTGTTAAACACCAAAAGTTCACGATCTCGTGAGAAAAATTTATTTTATATTCAAAACTGCATTTAAATGAAAATGATTTTTATTAGGAGTTATGAAGAAGTTTTCGATATGTAGTGCCTGGTAGCTTTGTCCATGCGCATGAAATAGAAAGACTTTGTGGTTCTTAAAGACCGTAAGGTTGAATTAATTAAGTTACATGCGTAAAGCCATCTGGAAAAAAATTATATAGTCACCCTGGGATTGTTTTTTCTAAACAAAACAAGCATTATATTATCATCATCTTTATGCCTCGATCACCTGTTATATAATCTCACATGGCTATCTCGACCACCAGCCATATCATCTTACATTGATGTTTGGACCACTTGTCATATCAACCCAAGTGGATGTCTCGACAACATTTCATATCATCTCAAAAGGGATATCAGGAGCACCTTTCATACTACACACAAGGAAGCTTGGACTAACTGTAACATCATATGACATGAATATCTCAACCACTGTCGTGTCACCTCACATGGCTGTCTCTATTATCTGTCATGTCATTTTAACATAATCGATTGATTTTCTTCGAGAAAGTTAAAACAAATATACAGGAAAATATAACAGTCTTTGAAGTAGAGAATGCAAAATGAAAAATATATCCCTTTTCTTTACAACAGTGTTTGAAAGCCAATATTCACCACATGGTTAAGGAATGTCTAAATAAAGTTACTTTTTTCCAGACGAATGTATCAACATGTATATAATTAGGTTGTTAGTACTATTATTTCTGTTAAAATTGAATTGGGTATGCAATAAAATTTACACAAATGTTTGCTCTTGTAGCTATTACAATATTGTTTTTAATTGTTCAAAAGTAGCCGGAATCACGAATAATATTGAAAGGTATTAATTGTACTGGTGAGAGGGGTGGTTAGGGAAGAGTAGGGGGAGGTGGATCTCAGTTGGTGGAAAGTCCGATTCGTACTGCATGGGCGTTCATGGCACGTAGGTTCCATTTTCAAGTCATGTTATCGGCAATAGTCAACAATGTGCTAAAACGGCCGTTACTCCATCCCATCCCTCAACATTTGCTTTATATTGTTATTGTGTGTATTGTGTGTGTGTGCGTGTGTATTTGCGTGCGTGCATGCAAAAATATTTTTTCTTGACATAAATCAAAGTTAACGATCCTTGGAAGCTTTACATAGTATTTCACTTACAGGCAGTTCCAGATTTCATATTCACTTTGAGACACGTGACTACACGACATGTCAGATTAAGTGCTATGGCTTAATTCACTCTCAAACATGGGGATTATTTGGATATCCACCAAAACGCCATTTGAAGAAAAGCAAGAAAAGGGATTGGCAAAATATTGCGTTGAATCATACAGTATACCTGTACTCATCATCCATCTTAAACTTATGCCGATTGCGCACGCGCAGTGATCACACGTTTCTTTATATACCTGAAAGAGCGTGTTTAAAGAACTCTATATGCTGACCCACAAGAAACTATATTCTGATTCCAAGCACATTTAACATTAATATTTCTACTGATTTATATTATATGATCGCGCAGCAGGTGGCTTAAATTCACGATTAGTTAATAAATAGAACGTACATATCATGCAGGTTAAAGTGAAATGAACGACGCTTTTGCCTCTAACTAATTTCTTATCTCCCTTTTCTATGTACTTTCGTCTCGTCTGTCAGCGGATTAAAGACATGACGAATGCTATGCTGATGATTTCTGAGAAATTAAATCATATTCTTCAATTTCATGCAGGTATATCTCAATGAAAGGTCGTTCAAGTTTGCGGCTACCCCATGCCGACACGAAATGGTGTCGGCGAATTCCAACTTTTCGATAGGGAATGGACTCTGACCCTACACCCCAACATAAATATCCAAATGTCAAAAATGGGGTGGCAAGGGTTAGAGGAAACTCTGACTACCTTTTTCTGTATGTCGAACCGATTGTCTGTTTATTTACCCGATTGCATTCTATCTATCGACTTTACTATCTGTCATCCATTTGTGTGTCTTTCTGTCCTGTCTGTTTGTTTGTCGCTTCGCAATGCTTGAATGGACGATATGTTGAGGAGGGTAACGCATACAATAAAATCTGGATACTTCTTGAATGACTTTGTTTTGTGTATCTCCTTCCTTGACGATCACCAATTCAAAAGACATGCCACACCACACTATTCAGAACATAACAAGACCAAATAAAATAAAATGCCCAAACCGACATCAATCTGCGAGCAAATTGAATAATTTTACTGGTATGATTCAATATTTGTACAAAATCAATTTTAAAAATCATCCCCATATCGTTTGATAATTTAACAACATTATATTTGGCTAATACATGAACATGAAGAAAAGAAAACTTGAGATACAAAAGACAGAATGTTTCAAGTTCAAATAATAAATAATTTAGTACATCATACGCGTACTGATATGTGTCAGTCTTCAAATAATAAATAGTTTAGTACATCATACGCGTACTGATATGTGTCAGTCTGTTGATATTTAATCCTAATCCTGACTTAATCACATAGACTGACATTTTACCGCTTACTTACTATCGAACCTTGTCAATATTTGCCTAATTAAAACACATAAAATCGTATTAAATGTTGCGTAAGCAAATATTTGCACCTTCGTGCTTTCTTGTTTTATTCACGTCGAATAGTTTCATTTGATTTTTAAAAAAAAAACTTGCTTGATATAATGAATAAGGGTATTGTATTAGTTTTCATTCTTAGACCTTGCTAAAATAGGTATTAGTCAGTATTAAACATTTTTGAAAGTGGAGCCCCCTGCATTTTTTAAAATATTTTTTTTGTCAAGTAGTCGATCCCCGCGATTATTTTCAGACTTTCTAATATATACGTGACGATGTTAAGAACTTGTTTTAACAACAAAAAATCATTCGAGCGACTGTGAAGGGTGATTCTTTTGTGTACCGTTAAACCAATCTCATCTATTTAGTGAACAATGACGATATTGACCCAGACTAATATTAGGAGGTCATACACGTGTTTTACAAAGTATTTTTCAATATTTGGTACAGGTATCTGATAAGACTGGATCGGTGGTAAATGTGAGAAACTTGTGGAAAAAACTACAATAAACATAAGTTCCTTGACAAATGTAAGTAATGAATTAAAGCTGTGTTGACTGTATTACGTCTACCTTAGTAACTTACTTTTATCGCCACCAATTTCTGAGTGCCTGGATGTACATGTGTGCGTGTGTACCATAACAGGCTAGCTAATGAACATAAAGGTATCGACAAAGGTACAGTATTTAGGCGAAATCCTGTATAAACATAAAGCATAATACGAGCAATTCATTTTGAAAAGGCATCCTCAGAAAATTTCGGAATATATATATATATATATATATATATATATATATATATATATATATATATATATATATATATATATATATATATATATATATATATATATATATATATATATGAGGAACAGGTTACATCTACAAAACACATATTAAACGTTATGTGTAAGGAACAAAATCCATGTAGTAGTAAATGTAATTATTGGGCTATTAACTACTGGCCAACTAATCGCTGACTCAGCAATAAATCAAATATCATGCTTTACCTGCAGACAAGAGTCAGTGCTGCACACTATCTTGTCAATGGAGAAGAGTGTACATATTAAATAACGAACTGGCATACAACGTAAAATCCAAATAATCAAGAAAGTTCAAGAAAACACGTGCTGGTTTCGATTCTAAGCTAAGACTTAGTGTGAACCAATCAAGAAGCACCTTTTTAAAGGTCACATTTGATTAGCTGAAAGTCAACTCTCCAAATCTGGCTCATTTGGTTACCACTTTCAATCATGAAAAGTTTTCAATTATGCTCCGCTGAATTACCCAGCAAGAAGAACTTGTATTGTCTCTTTAATTATGTTGACAAGAAAGAAAACAAAATCGAAAGTCCAAGGTGTTAAACCCATGATCATGTCCATTCTTGGCATTTTAAAAACCACGTTCATCTGTCGCTGTTAATGAAACGAGCTTAACTTCATATTCAGACTGTTAATCCTCCGACAATGTAGGAATTTGTACGTATCCCCAAACAAATTAAGAAATTAAATTGGTCACAAAATTACTAGAACAATTAAGGTCTTCGCCGTGCAGTATGTTTGAAGAAAATATAGATGCTCTAGTGTTCTTTATTCACGAAACAAATTGAAAATGTATTTTTGTAACTCCTCGTGAGCGAGGTTAAAATTATTCATTGTGTTATGTACGTCTATATTATGTGCTTGACTTTTGTCCGTGAGTATAGATTGTAGTTTACGATAATGGTCATCACTAAACAGGGTGTTTCATGACTAACTTTTCTCCATGACTGTACGTTATAAAATACATGCTGACATAATATGTTAGTACAAAACATTCTAATAACAGACTTGTTTACGTATTTAGAGTTCAAGGTCATTTGTTTAAAGTTGTACTAGTTTTTCTTTTTCGTTGGAAATCTACACGTTAAATTCAGTTACATGACAAGAAAAATGTGGATAAATCGGAAGACAAATAAGTCTTTCCTATTTTATATCGGTCTGTATGAATCAGTGATCAGAGTTTGCAGTTATGTTCAGATATACTTTGAGAGGAACTTATTTAAATTATTCACTGGAATTACTAAGTGCTCATTGATTTTGGATTAACACACTATTTTGAAAATATTGAGAATTAATTCAAAGATATTCTAGATTGTATAAATGTGATACATCAAGACGTTCAAGACTTTTCAAATTCATTTTGAACATTCTATAATTATGGACTTGTGAAGGAGCTTTAGGATTATTCGGGATTTGGCTAACAGTCGTTTAAATTTTCACGTTGTAACACCGAGAAATAAATAATTTGTTGATTTACAAAACTTGATTGTTTTTTTGTTTGTTTCTTTCTGTTACATAGCTTATATATATATATATATATATATATATATATATATATATATATATATATATATATATATATATATATATATATATAGTCGTAACAATTTTATCTAATAATTTTGAAATAAAATAAGCAAACGTTTACGATTCTTATAATTAAAGCACGAAATATGCATTAAAAAAAGTTACGTTGTCAGATTTAAATTACACCCGACTGCCTAAATTATCTTTTTAAAGCTTGATATAATAGTACGATATTGCACGTACAATATATATATATATATATATATATATATATATATATATATATATATATATATATATATATATATATATATATATATATATATATATATATATATATATATAATACGTTTTCATGTGATTGGTTCTTCACGATCAATATTTATATTAAAATGAAGCATAGATGTGTCGTGGATAAGTTTGTTTGTTTGTGCCAGTTACAGGCATGACTTGGAAACGATTTACAAGGCTGGTGCATTCAGCTATGCAGAGGATTTAGGGTGTCAAGAAGTTCCATTCATCGAACTAAATGCACATCTGCACTTAGTGATAAATGCAAAATCCACATAGGAGTGCAAGTTGAACAAATCCATTACATCGTCTCAATTATTTTATTTTTCAGGGATATCTTGGGCACCTGCCGACATGAACAGAGTAATCAAACTATACGTTGAAACTAAGGCCCATATTTACATTTTTTTTTAAATCATGCCTTTCTTTCAATATTTATCTTACGTTGCATGAAGGCTAAAATAACCTTTTAATATAAAGGTTTAGACAGAAGTGTAAAGATAACCGCATCTACAGGAATAATTTGAACTCCGACTATTATTATTATTATTATTATTTTATTATTATTATTATTATTATTATTATTATTATTATTATTATTATTATTTTTATTATTATTAAATTATTATTATTATTATTATTATTATTATTATTATTATTGATTTTGCTGGTTTTATCGTCAAAAACTGTTTTGAGGATAAAACTGACACTTATGTAAGTATGCCCATATATGCTTGTGCTAGTGACGAATGCTTTGAAATATAAATTGTTGTAACATAGCATGGGAGTTGCATTGCTTTCATATAAGGTGAAATAGTTGACAAAATGACAAAAAAAAACGTAATTTACCGAGACATATTAGGTCAACCCCGTTTTCTTACGTCTTATATTTTTATATAATCAGGCCATGAAAGTTCGGTGAATTTACAAAGTGGTATTGGGGGTGAGAGTGTTATCCCTAGGAGCGAGTTTAATAGTCTGAAATTTGGTTATGGAGCATATTTGGTATATATAGTAACATCATGGGTCTGTACAATTACTCAGGATTTTAGCTTTCTTTTTTCAGACCTTGCAGCTACAAGGGTTCATCTAACTCTAGCACTAGAGGTAAAACAACAAGAAAGATTAAAAATCCAGGACATATTTATTCAATAATTTCTCATCTGTAAAAACTACACACTTTCTACCAGTTTATAGATTCAAAATTGACATATATAAATATACCAAAAGATAGAACCATAGTAGATATATCTCGATTATCTAAATAAGTTCATAATTTACTAAAACCCAAGCTAGAGTGTTCAAAATATAATGTGGACAAATTATGCTGTTTTCAAGACGTTTTGAATTTCGGAATCCAAATTTGGGTTCCAAAATCATGTGTAGAAAATTTGTCTGCTTATGACAAATTGTAGTTTAAAGTCTAAGTTCCAAATTATTCTTCAAAATTTCATACAAAATTTTTCCTTTTTCAACAATTACCTCTCTCATTTTCCCTGACGGAATCAATGTTTATCTCAAATCTTTATTCTAGAGCTTAATCTTAACCAGTCCTTTCCTCTATCGTTTTTTTTTTTTTTTTTTCTTTTTCTTTTTTTTTTTTTCTGTCCCCTTATTTTCCTACCCCTATCTGTTCCGGACTTAGAACTACGACGCTCTTTTATATACAAGTTTGGCACGGTAAACGTTCTGGCAAACAAAGCATGAATTGGTAGGTATTGCAATCAATCGACCAATCCAAATCGACCATGCTGACGGAACATGGCCTCACGACAGTAATACACACAAATCCGCGTTTTAATTCTTCTAATTTAACATAAAATTAAACAACTTTTAAACATCTCCATACCACAGTACCTACATCAGAGGTTTTCCAAATCTTGTATTAGTAACTAGATACAAAAGCTAACGCATGAATATTTGTTTCCAATCTTTAATGCAATGCCTTCTAAATTAAGGATGACCACATGAATGCACTTTTTAGATCAATAAATTTGTTTTATAAACAAGAACAAAAACATTTTTAATGATTTTAAATTGTTGTCGTTGTTGTATCGGCGAGGATCTGTTTATACCGTTATGATTAGTCGTGACAAACCTACCCAAATATATTATTATCATCTTCGAATAACTGTTTAGGTAATTTAATTTTAAAATCTTGCATTGTTGTACGAAATACGCGAACGGGTATGGAGCATTTCGATGTACGGGAGGATGTCTCGAAATGGCTGCGCTCGACTACAACAATGTGTTGTGACTAAAATCAGCTGATCGGAAGATACATGAAGTAGCGGCATAGCGCTATTTTATCGTGTTTACTAAACAACAATGTATTGTAACTGGTAGTTTTGCCATACGTTAAAATATCATATTTTTGGTAGCACACGATGAAAAATATTTGTTAACAGAAAGTATTCTCTAAGCGGATACTATAAATTTCGTTTTTGCTTTGCAATAAGTCATTTTGTTTTCAGTACGTGAGAAAATGCATCCCATTTAGCAAATTGCGTTCGTACACATCGACGTATACGGCGATCAATGTTTCTAGAACATTTAACTTAAAGAGACCACATTTAAATATTGGTATGATCACCTGCTCCGTTAATCTCGTCAGAAAGCAGTGATTATCGCTGGAGCTGTGCCAGAGGTAAGGACGAAGACAGTATCATCATATAATGGTAACGGACAGAATTGTCCTTAACGATTTCTGCTAATTACACGGTAATCGTACTAATTATTGACTTCTCATGTAATGATTAACCAGCCATAATTTTATTGGTAAAAGTTTGTCGTATTTGCACTGTTAATGACAACGTAATTATGATTGGTTGATTTTTGAAAATGAAATAAATTAATCCACAACAGAGTGTTAGGCCGCAGAAAGAAGAACTATGATCTTTAAATAAAATCAATGAATTACAGTTCTTTAGCGACACGAACTCTCATTCAGGTTTGTCAGTGCAACTGGAAAGTGGTGCCATTTATCTTGTAAAATGAAGCAGTCAGTCGCGTGTCTGGGCTGCAAATTAGGTAGAAGTTTCCCGCACGATCGTCTTGTTTGAATTACATAAAAGGACGCAAGGGGTCTAACAACACCTCGATGCCATGTGAAACAAAGTCGAGCTTATCGTTTAGTCTGGGTCGAGGTCAATGTCTCCCTTGTTTCCAAAAACCTAAGGACGACATTCGTTGTCAGTTGAGGATTTATAAAGGCACTAGTGTCACAAATAATTGTCCTAAAATCAAGTACCTAAGAGACATGAACACGCACTCTAATTTCAGACTTGCATGATTTTGCCTTGCTTTTCATTTGTACGATTTATCAGTATTCTTTTTCTAAACCGTGTATCATTATTTCATGCTACCAATTACGCAACATGACCCAAACACATAATACCCTAATTTGAAAGAAAAAAAAATACACCCACCCACCCCGGCCACCTGAATATAAATTATCGGTCCCTTAAGTTAAAATCTTAGGCAAGTTCCATTCTATGACACTTGTCGATGCTACAATAAAGCCTCGTAAGTGCTGCAATCAGCTGCTTACTCGATTTGAGAAATAACCTTTCCCAAAAAAGCGTCTCGCAAAAATTAAAAACAAATAATAACAACTCTAACAAATTTATAAACAGAAACGTAAAAACAGAAATAACACAGAGAGCATCAGATTGATAAAAGGGACAAAGATACGGATGTTTGTTATGCTAACCACATTTGGGACAGTTGATCAATGCAGAAGAATGACCTAGAACAAATAAAACATAGATTTTAGATTTCTTTACCTTGAAATTAACCTGCTGTATTTTTATTCTTAAATTAAAAATTTGGGGCGTCTAGTTTTCACTTCATTTTGTTCAACAAGTCCGGGATCGACTTTCCGAAGCATTACTTGCGACTGAAATCGAAGTAGATCGGGTGACCCAGTCTATTTACGAATATACTGTGCCCACAATAAAGTTGGCATTTGGTATACCAATAACTAATTAAATAATACTATGATGAAAAAGTAACATTTGTGCTAAACAAAACAAACAAAAATCAAAAACAACAACAACAAAAAAAAAAAACACCGACCAGCTCATAAAATAAATTTTGCCAATTGCGTAGTTTTGGTTTCTTGTGCGAATTATTTAGCGGATTTCCCAGGATTGTTGGTCACCCAGACTGAAATATATTTCTTTATTTGCTTTATTGTTTGAATTTGTTCTGTTGTTTTTTGTTGTTTTTTTTTTTTGTTGTTGTGTTTTTTTTTTCATACTCTGATACATATAATTTCTCTCTCATAGATAGGGGCCCCGAATGGTCGAGTGGTCTAAAGCGCTCTCCGTTACGGATCACTGCCATCTCACCTCTGTCTGCGTGGGTTCGAGTCTCGGATTCGGCCAATGTGGGTATGTGAGAAAGCTTGCCAGTAACTTCTCGAGGGTCGGTGGTTCTTTCCAGGGATTTCCCGTGTTCTTCCTCCAATATAATATTGGCCGCCATGTATAGCCTATCGTGTGCTGAAAAATGGCGTTAAACCCTACAACAATAACAACAACTCTCATAGATAAATATCAATTACTCCATTGTTGAACAAGTACTTCCCATCCACCTCAAAAAATGTTCTATAATTAATTTTGTTTCCCAGACGTTTATGTGGTCACCATGACAGAAAGAAAAGAAACAAATGTGGCCCACAGTGCAAAGAATATGTAAAGGCAAAGCCAGACAGGTGTATGCAACTAAGAACTCTCAACGATATGCAAACATGTCTTCTCTAAGAGTTTCAAAATACAAAAAAGGGTTACTAACCCTTACCCCATTGGTTCATAACCGTTTTGAGCGGCGACCCATATTAGGTTTGTGGTGTTAGATTTGCCACCATTAGATGTAAAAGACCACTTGGGTAGGACATTTCAGATTATTAAGGTTGGTATCACCGACACACTCAAAACATCTCTCTCTCTCTCTCTCTCTCAAAAAGTGTCTTTATATATTAATCGTTTTGTGCTTTACGTTTTACCATGAACCACAAGGGTCCCGTCACCTCATTACAAGAGGTCCAGGAATTTACCATGAACCATCAGGGTCTAGTCACCTCATTACAAGAGGTCCAGGAATTTACCTTGAACCATCAGGGTCTAGTCACCTCATTACCAGAGGTCTAAGAATTTACCATGAACCATCAGGATCTAGTCACCTCATTACAAGAGGTCCAGGAATTTACCATGAACCATCAGGGTCCCGTCACCTCATTACAAGAGGTCCAGGAAATACTTTCCTGCCATTAGATGGTCGCGGTAACTCTGTGAAGACTATGTAACACAAACTGACAAGGGTACTATCAATATACGCAGACGCATACTTCACTGCACAATAAACAGTACGTGCAAAACTAGTGTATACCAAGCTTGACAAAATTTGTTTCATGTTCTATATTGAAATAATCAATGGTGCTTTTGTTTGAGCAGAATTTCTGAAGTGCTGCCATTCACGTGTCTCTACAGATGCCTCTTGATTTTCATCATCGAGTTGGTGGACTGTATTCAAGACACTCGACAGCGGTTAACAGTGGATGCTGTTCTTTGGACATTCTTCAAGAGACGGATATAATTCATTGAATTATTAAATGCAAAAGTCACTTGGAGATGAATACAATGACAAATTGTTAAACAGCATGAATCACTTCGAGAATCCCAACAAGATATCCAACATTACATTTCGTTATTAATTCGTCTTGCTTACGGTTTATAAAAGTCTCATTGAATACCCGGTTTTACATCACTCTCTCTAAAAACTGGCACAACTTACTAACAGACGTTTCTCTACGAAATCTTCTGCGAAATTTATATGACAAAATTTATCAAAAGAGGTGTACAGCCATTTATTTTTGTACAGCATGTTATAGACTTAACGCCATGTTAAACATTTGATGCATAATTGTGGCGGTAGTTTTCAGCAGATACTTTTAAACTTAAAAGAAGGGAGGAAAAAATGCAATTTTGAAAGAAGCAGACGAGTGCTATAGAATGACTGGAATGTATACTCGTTTACACAGAGGAAAGCAGGTATGCATTAAGCAAAGAAATGATCATTTGAATACAAACAACGTAACCAAGGAAAAAAAATATTGGCACATCCTCTCACATACCATACAGAAAGACATATATTAAGGCGAGAATTCGATTAAAAATAGCCAATGCAAAGAAGAAGACAGATAACAGCCATTAGGAGAATTAAGGTTATGTGGGTCCATTCCTCAAAATATTGCTGTGTTCAGTTTTGGCAAGTCAAAGAAGATGTTCAAAACTAAGTTTTAATTCTTTTTGTGGGTTCGTTTGTTGTTTCATTTTATTATATCTCTTAATATTGGTGCTAGATAGCAGAATATCAGCTTGCAAGTTACAAAACAAATCTTGTTCATTACTAGACCTGTGCATCAATGCTGATTTCGCAAAAAGAACTTTAATATCTGTACAGAAGTGGTTTTGTGGAGTTTGGCTTAAATTTATAGCACATAACAGACTACACATGGGGGCCAGTATATTTTAGTTCAGAAAGAACCCACCCCACCGACTGGAGGCTACTGGCCATCTTTTCCGAATACCCACACTGGTCGAGTCGAGAAAGAAATTCGCACGGACAAAGGTGGGATGTGGGTGAATTATTGTAAAGGTTAGCGCCTTGTATCACTCAGCAACTCGAGGCCACGTATCTGTACAGAAGTCTGGAAACAATACGTATGACAATACAGAAGTATCGATACAATACGTGTCACAATACAGAATTCTCGATACAATACGCATGACAATACAGAATTCTCGATACAATACGTGTCACAATACAGAATTCTCGATACAATACGCATGACAATACAGAAGTCTCGATACAATACCTGTCACAATACAGTAGTCTCGATAATTACACGCCACAGTACAGAAGGCTTGATACAATACGTGTCACAATACAGAAGTCTCAATACAATGCGTGTCACAGTATAACATACATTACAAAACAATGTATAGTAAAAATATTGATATCCCCTACACATATTGCCGTATCTTCATAACATTATTAATAATCCTTGACAGTCGAGACAATCTGTGGAAAAGAGGTAAGATACAAATTCATGAAGGTTTTTTTCTCCCATCAACCACCATGTCCAAAAAAAAATTGCACACACATTGCGTCCTACCCAGCACACACACACACACACACACAAACACACACACACACACTTGACGGTTAACATGCACAAAAGTGAATAAGTCGTTTCATATATTCTTAAAGTGCATTAGCTTTTGATATGCATTCTTGACGTTCAAGAGTGCACCCAACTTGATAAGTTCTTCTTCATGTTATCCTTAACGCATGCGCAGACCAGTGGCATGTTTGCAGATACTTCAGTCTAGTTACAATAAGGCTTTGTTCTTGAATCATACTTATGGCACGATCACAAATCTTCCAATGACACGATGCAGTTTAAATAGCACAAACAAAGAAGTACATTGTACTCTCATTTTAATCGTTATAATTACTAAAAGCAAATACTAAACTGAACACACGCGCACACTTTCTCACAGCACGCACCATTGAAGTTTGTATTGATTAAATCGTCCAAATTTACTTCTTTTGCTCTTTTTAAAAACCATACAAAGGTATGCATTTTTGTACAGGTTTTGTGTAAATATGGATACAGGCGACAAAATAATTATTTTTTAGAAATTATTGGAGGTTTTATTAGGCCATCGTTAGTTTTATTAAATAGAAAGGATAGCTGTTACTTTAAATATCAGAATGGTTTCTTTACAGTCAACTTTATATGTTCTTTCACCAACGCTTATCTTCTATGTAATTATACAAAAAAATCTGCTGTGGTAGATTTTAAAATATCTTACCCAATCGATACGGAAGAAATTAGTCAGAAATATTTGTGTTCATGGAACACGGATGCCCAGCCATAGTGATTCAATTCTTAAAATGAGGCCCTTAACCCAAGTATGGCGGACGGACGGACGAAGAACACAAATTATCATTGTCATCGTGGGGCATAACCATTCTTACTTTGTGGAATACGATACTGAATATTTTATCAAAATATGAATCATTTTGCAATTTAAAAAAGATATGCATGTTTCAAAATATATTAAAACTTATGAGCTGCAAATATGATAATTCTGTAGACATTGTCAAAACATTAATTTCTGCATTAACCATAAAAAACAGTAATTGGTCCTGAACTGAGAATTTGTAGAGCTCCTAACAATGTACAAAACCCAATGTAATACGTATCTACCATTTATATGACTTCTTTACATAGAATAACGCCTATCAGGTGACCTAAACGGTTAGATGCTGGAGATCGCGGGTTCGATCCCCGGCCGAGCCATACCAAAAATCTTATACAGATGGTACTATCTGCTACATAGCTAAGCGTTCAGTATTACGAGGTTAGTGTTTGGACTGGTCAGCCTGGTTTCAGGGTAAAGTTACTGGGTGTGACATCATGCTAGATGTCTGCGGCTTGAAGCCCCACCACACTGCAGACATCGTTGCGATATGACTGAAAATTGTTAAAGCTACGTTAAAAATCCAAATCACACACATACACAGATATACATAGACTGAGTACGGTAACGATGTTTCTATGTCAAGGAATTAAAGTTCAATATCAGCGACCGATAAGAGAGCTTTTCAATATGTCATAATGTTACAGCACAACCCGAGGTTCTGTTTAGAACTGACAGCTAACACCTGTTAATCGATATACCCAAAACAAAATTAATAACGACAAAAGCCCTAAATGACATTACATTTTGTCCGACTCATACTTGTTGGTTAGAAATTAATTGATGAAATCGATAAGTATGTTCACTTATGTTCACTTAAAGCACGTGATCTGTTAATCGTTATCATGCATATCCATTATGAAAGATTCACATTTTTACCTTCAAACTATCCATTTTTATTAACTCTATGAGACCTTTAAATACATTGTAGTTAGTTTTATTAAAACAAAAATATTTGATAATTTTATGTGTGGGGGTAGGGGTTAGTGTGGGGGGTGGGGGTAAACAAAAACATTTGAATAATGATTATGAGACTATGGTCAAAAATATTTGTGTTATTTTTATATTGAAGGTTATTCGTATTGTTTTGTTTGAAGGCTATACTGTTTCTTGTGGCACTTGAAGCAACTTGATCGCAAATCTATATTGAACAGAAAGATGGTATTAACATACACATCATCAAAATTGTTTATTGCAGATAGCTTGCACAATGATACAAACGTGAACAGGTCGAATAATAATGTCTGGTCTTATCAACAATTGAGACAGACAAAAAAGGAATGGTCCTCGACTCAAGTTTGATATATAATTGATTTACCCAACATCAATAATAACGAGAAAATTCATTTTTATAAAATAAATATCAATTACAATACGACTATATCGAGTCGAAATTGGACTAAAGACCCCGTATATGTAGCTATGTCGTTCTTTGCGAAACGGTCTGCTTATGGGACACTTAACTGCGTCCAATATTTTCTGTAGTACGTAAATGTGTTTGTAATAAATATTTATCTTGATTATTGTAAAAGAATTTTTAAGTGTAATGCTAATCAGGAATTTTTTTAACACTTTGAGTACCCTATGCTCGCATGAAAATAGTCCACTAGTCAGAATGAAATACAAGTGTGAGGTGGGAGTTTTCCTGCACCGGTATTTTACATTGGAAAACACTATCATACCCATAGAGGAGTCAGGGATAGTTTGCGTATCAATGTAATATATGAATGGCACTGACAAGGCTTACGTCTTGCCTTGAAGGATGAATGGCACTGACAAGGCTTACGTCTTGCTCTGAAATATGAATGGCACTGACAAGCCTTGCGTCTTGCCTTGAAGTATGAATGGCACTGACAAGGCTTACGTCTTGCCTTGAAGTATGAATGGCACTGACAATGCTTGCATCTTGCTTTGAATTATGAATGGCCCTGACAAGGCTTGCATCTTGCTTTGAAGTATGAATGGCAAAGTTTGCAAATTTAAAATACCCAATACCGTCTCCTTCTGCTTTTTTCCGGCAGAAACATGGAGGCTTCTTATGGTCGAGAGGGTTATAATCATTAACAGAGTCGGAGAGGATTTACAAGATTTTTTCAATTTGTTTTGCCCACAGACTGGGCAATGATGAATTTAGTTTCTTCCTGGAACTTTACCTTGACCTTGGGCTTCCGTCCTGTGATGTATCTTAAATATCATTATATCGCAACGTAGTATGTTTTACCTCCTTTTGAATATCATTATATTTCGCAACGTAGTATGTTTTACATCCATTTGAATATCATTATATTTCGCAACGTAGTTATGTTTTACATCCATTTGAATATCATTATATTTTACAACTTATTCTGTTTTACCTCCATCTTGCAGTCAATATTCACAAACCCATGCACTCCTCGGACTCAAAAGTAATGACAACAGATACTGTTTGACGAAAGAGTGGCCAGATACGTGAAGAAAATGACCAATTATTGATGGACTTGATAAATTAGTACATGACAGTGTGTATTGATTCTGGGACTACAGGGACGGAACAAGGTGTAATCATTACAAACGTTTAGCTTGATGTAAGAACACTTTCATACAAGCCTTATTAGTGACCGTGGATGTGTGGATAATCACAAGTAACGTCTTTAATGTCCGTAATTGAAACTCACTGTCACTAATAAGGCTTGTATGAGAGTGTTCTTACATCAAGTTATTTTTATGTTTGAATTTGATTTTATTATTATCTGGTTTAGCTATTGCTGTTATTGTTCTTGTTTTCGTGGTCACGAGATTTAATATGTATCCCTGCAAATACAGTTTAGAAATAATCATATGGGAAAAGTCTTGAACTTCTTTTCATATCCAATTAGAAAACATTTGTATTTAATTCTTACATATATCTTTTATATTAAAAATATCTATTGAATTTAAATTCTTAATGTGTTGTAATACTTATATGCGAAGTGATAAATCCCAATCTTTCATTATGTGGCATCATTTTTATCTGCCCAAACATAGTCGTTGTAAGAACTTTATTTTTCCACGAGATCCAATTAAATCCAAATGGAACGAGACGTGCATTTTTATTGATCGCTATCAATATTGGGATTAGCAGAATGATGTTTACTCACACCCGTTGCGTCTGTTAATAACTTACCTTATGTCTGCCTGGCTTTTAGGATAAACTCAAGAGGTTGGCATTTATATGACCGCTATATGTACCTATTATATGTTTACGATGTATTCACTACCACCGAAAGGGAAAACGACACGATGCAATAATACATCTGCACGCAACGACTGATTGCTGAGTGAACAGACGATATATGGAAAGTCTAGTGGTGGTACAATTTTGTTTTTACTCTGAATAAAAACCTAATAAGGTATATTTACTGACCCTGAATAATGCATACGGAACCATGTTAGTGGGTATTTCAAGACTGATTAATGTATACGGAACCATGTTAGTGGGTATTTCAAGACTGATTAATGTATACGAAACCATGTTAGTGGGTATTTCAAGACTGATTAACGTCTACTGATCCTTTTAGTCGGTATTTCAAGACTGATTAATGTATAATGAACTAGTTTAGTCATTATTTCAAGACTGATTAGCGTATACTGAACAAGTTAGTCGGTATTTCAAGACGGATTAACGTATACTGAACCGAGTTAGTCGGTATTTTTAAAACGCTTAATGTACACTGAAAAGGTTAGTCGGTAATTAAAGACTGATTGACGTATACTGATCCAGTTTATTTTGGCATTTCAAGACTGATTAATATATACCGAACCAGTTTAGTCGGTATTTCAAGACTGATTAACGTATATTAAACCAGGTTAGTCGGTATTTCAAGACTAATTAATGTATACGGAACCAGGTTAGTTGGTATTTCTAGACTTATTAACGTATAATGAACCAGGTTAATTTGTATTTCTAGACTGACATATGTATGCTGTACAAGGTTAGTCGGTATTGTAAGGCTTAAAGGTGTCATTGCCAACAGTTTTCAATTATTTATTTTTCTTATGCAGTGCATGCCCAGCCATTTAATAGCGTGATCATCAGCAAGGTGAAGAGCCTGCAATTAATCGGGAAACGACCGTTCCGGTGCCGTAGTGGTTAGAGCGTCCGCCTCAGATGCGGGAGGTCGTGAGTTTGATCCCCGGCCGAGTCATACCAAAGACTTTAAATAATGGCACTTACAGCTTCCTCGCTCGGCGCTCAGCATTAAGAGGTTAGTGTTACTGGTCGGCCTGGTGTCAGGATAATGTAACTAGGTCTGCCATTATGCTACATGTCTGCGGCATGTCGCCCAGTGCTAGACACCACTACAAACTGCCACACTGCATACATCGTAGCGATATGACTGAACAATTGTTAAAGATACGTTAAAAATCCAAATCAACCACACACACACACACACACACACATCGGAAACTTTGTCAGGGGGACAGTTGTTCACAATGGGTGACATGATCTGTAGAGCTCCACAGTTAGAGGAAAAGTCAGTTGCTGGGCTGATTATACGTACATGACCTGTTTGCGTGTTTGCTTTCCTTTTTAGAGATAGAGAGAGTACGTGTGTGCGTATGTGTTTGTTTGTGTGTGTGTATGTGTGAGAATGTGTGTGTTTGTGAAATTGAGGATGAATACCACATTTCGAATAGATACTCGTTGCCTGATAATTTGAAGGAAATCAAATGATTGACAGCTATTACTGAATGGTTGATTGGTTTGTAACGGTATTATATGCACCTTATATGATTATATCACAGCTATGAAATGCAAGTTAAGTGCTTTACACAAGGCCAGACAAAGGCACTCGATCAGGAATCAAACCCAGGACCCCTGGATTAGGAGTCGAACGCTGTTCCAAATGTGTCAGTGTATTAACATTTTGAAAATGAAGATAAGAAAACTTTATTGAATTAAGTAATTGATGTTACCTATCTGAATGCGCTAAAAGATTGTTTAATAGAAATTGATGTTACCTATCTGAATACGCTAAAAGGTTGCTTAATAGAAATTAATGTTACCTATCTGAATACGCTAAAAGGTTGTTTAATAGAAATTGATGTTACCTATCTGAATACGCTAAAAGATTGTTTAACAGAAATTGATGTTACCTATCTGAATACGCTAAAAGATGATTTTATATAAATTGATAATTTATTATTAATAAACACGTGTTGCTTGAGAGAATAAATAATATTAAATCTCGAATCTTGTATGCATAGGCTGAGAATATTTTCAGAAGCATTATGGATTGTGTTGTTTTATAAAGTTTTCGAGTCAAAGGTAAATTACACCAAAAAGTCTTTATGTAAATGAAGGTGATATATACTCTAAGTTAACATCATCACTGAATATTGTATTATATAGTTTTTTTTTTTTAAAATTATAGATATACACTTTATTTCAAACAACGAAGAAGTGGACCTCTTTACAGATGGCATGTCTCGAATTTAGGCATATATATATACAGCCTCAGATACCGTTCGGGTTGGGCAGAAGAAGAACCTTTTGCATTGCAAACAAGTCCATTGTCCAGTGAACATTTGGTCTGTAATGACGAGGGATAACTTGGATGAAGGGCGTGAACAAGTTAGAGGAATTTTCGTTCAAGACAGACAACGAAAATATATTGTAATTAAACCTACCAGTACTTACAATTGTACGGAACCTATCAATGTTCTGTATCTCAGTCCATTGATCATGCATGAGTATTTTAGAAAATAAGAACGAAACTGGTTCTGATAGGAAATTATTGATAAATGCTGAGGAATTCGGTTTTTTACGGTTTATTACGGGAATCGTCGGGAATGTGTAATAATCCCGGTTTACTGATCCGAGATCATTGTCTTGGATATCTGATCATATGCAAGAAAATGAGCCTAAGTCAAGATGGTATAATCAAAAGGCTTGATTTTAATTTTTGGAGCAATTTAACCTGAGTTATATTTTTTGTGCGCAATTTTTTGTGACTACGGAGCCTGCACACGTCGTCGCCTGTCTCAGATATATCTCATATATATACATAGGTTCACTGACCCACGATACACATGGGTGATTGCCAGTCTGACACAATAGTTGTTGTTGTTGCTGTTGTTGTTGTAGGGTTTAACGCCAATTTTCAGCTATATGCTATACATGGCGGCCAGTATAAACGGTGGAAGAAGAACTAGGGAAAACCCCGGAAAGAACCACTGACCCACGAGAAGCTACGGCCAAACTTTCTCACATACCCACATTTGACAAATCCGAAACTCGAACCCACGCAGACAGACGTGAGATGACTGTGAACGCTTTAGACCACTCGGCCACTCGGGGCCGTGACATAATCATGCTTTAGACCACTCGGCCGCTCGGGACCGTGACATAATCATGATAATCACTGATTATTAGTCAGAGAATCTTCATTTCGTATACGGAATATTGAAAACAATGTATTGATATCAAGCTTTGCCATATTGATATGTCATATTTGCAATCTATAAGTTAAAATAAAACCAGACAGCCAGCTGTCTCTTTAGCTAGTCTTTTGAAAGACTCAGAACCGGGGATGTATGTATAGGCTTGTCTCTTTTTTTAGCAAAACACCACAAGTAAGTTATTTAGTGCGGAGACAAAGCGCCTTGCCCATAAACACAGACGATCTGGCTGATTCTACTGTAAGATTCGAGCCAGCATCCTTTCAGTCGCGAGACCGGCCGGAAAACCGCTGAGCCAACGCAACTCCTCCTATGTTGGTGGGTTTCAAGTTTAATGTCCAAGTACCTAACACTACAAGTGTCCTTCGCGGATTTGAAATGATTATTTAATCAGGATGAATGTATACTATGGCATAAAATATTACTACTGATAAGTACATTTTATCGATAAATGCAAGCCTTCAAAGTTACATTGTGACGGTACAATGTCATTTTTAATATTTAAGAGTAAGAGAGAAAAGAAACCCAAACATTTGGCATGCATTTAACAAGAAAAAAGTCTGTCAATATTGGCTCTGGCAGTACTTGTATATTTTGATATGGTTTAATTCTGCCACTATTTACAATGCGCTGAAGTTCTAGAGACACCGAATGACAGTCATTGTACTTTATCTTAATTAGACGTCCATCAACAAAATGAAACTCTTTAATACTAAATGCACAGTAAATTAAAATTTTGGTATCAATTGGAAATCCGTGTCCTTTCATATTTTACTGTAATTTAAATATGTGCACAAAAATGATTAATTACAAGATATCAACAGTTCGTCTGTAATGTTTAATTATTAGGTGCTGCTTAACTCTGCATGAATTGTTCCCCAAACCACGTTGTCTGTATAAATATTTATATAAAGCAAATTCACATTTAACTGTTTACATTAGGCAAGGTATCCTTTATATTTAATCTGTATCGGAAAACAATGTTATAATTCCGTAGGAAATTTACGTGCACAGGGAGACAGACAGACAGACAGATAGAGAGGGGCGGCCTGACAATCTACCGAATGCAATTGCAACGAGACGGACACGATATTAATGATGAATAAAGTTGCAGGACAATGTGCCAGAAATGGAATCATTGATAAGGATGGGAACTGATGTTGATTGGTGGAATTAGTTAAGACTGGTGCAACGTTAGTTGTTAATTTTTATCAGAGAATCTTTCTTCGCTTTTTTAAGGCTGTATTACAGGATGTGTTACATCTAGTATTGAACCAAAACGTATCTAAATTACATGCATTTGAGTGTTAAGCCCTTTATCCTCAAGTTTATGTAATGCTAGGCGTTTCCTTTTAAACACTTGTATTGCAAGATCACCATTGCATGTTCCGATACACCAAAATGCGTTTTAGGTCATTAGTAGGATCTACAACGGTCTAAATTTTAACCTTCCGTATACACGATTAACTTCCATTATAGTTCGTGACTGGTATGTACAAAGGTCCTTATAAAGAGAAACTATAGATCATTTAGAAGCACTTAAAATGACCACTAATATATATATATATATATATATATATATATATATATATATATATATATATATATATATATATATATATATATATATATATATATATATATATATATATATATATATATATATATATATGGGGGGGGGGTATTTTAAGGCGTTTAAGATACTGCAAGTATTTTACCGTGAGTGCTGTTTTGCTTATTTATTTATATCTTGTTTTGGACATCTTGTTTTATATCTGAGCAGATCATTATGGACCCATTTAAAAAATAATCGTTTTTTAACTTGGTCATATACATGTGTTTACTGCAAACTGTGAAAATAAATACTTGTGCGTGTAACTTATTTCATATCCGTGAGTATTATGTTGAATTACTTATCTCTTACTGATCATTGCATGTGCGTTTGTGTGTTTGCTTTGGACTTTTAACGTAACTTTAAAAATGTTTCAGTCATATCGCTACGATTTCTGCAGTGACAGTTTATAGTGATGTCTAGCACTGGGCATCATGTCTCAGACATGTAGCATGATGTCCCACTCAGTCACATTTTCCTGACAGCAGGCCGACCAGTCCTAACGCTAACCTTTTATTGCTGAGCGCCTAGCGAGGCAGTTGTTAGTACCATTTTTAGAAGTCTTTGGTATGACTCGGCCGCGGTTCGAACCCGCGACCTACCGCATCTGACACGTACGCTCAAAACCACAAGGCCACTGGGGCGGTCATTGATTTGGACATGTATATTGAATTTCTTATCTCACGAAATAGCAAAGATCAAAGATTGCTATAATGAATTACTTATTTCACGGAAAGACAATGATTTCATCTCAATAATTATTGCATATGATTATATTCCATTGCTTACCTCAAGGAATGGCGAATCTCTCACCTCCATGTTTAGTATATTGAATTGCTTATCTCACAGAATGGCAAGGCTTTCGGCTCTGTGCTTAGTATATTTAATTACTTATCTCATGGAATGGCACATGGTGTTTGTCTCAGTGATTGGTACATTGAACTACTTGTCCCACTGAATGTCGAATCTTTCGTCTCAGTGTTTAATATAGTGAGTTATTTGTCTCATGGAATGGCAAGGGTTTGATCTCAACGTTCAGTATATTGAATTACTTATATAACGGAATGGCAATGCTTTCTTCGCAATTTTTTTATTATATTGAGTTACTTATCTCACGGAATGGCAAGATTTTCGTCTCAGTGTTTAGCATATTGAGTTACTTGTCTCACGGAATGGCAAGGCATTCGTCTCAATGCTTAGTATATTTAATTGCTTATCTCACTGAAAGGCAAGCCTGGGAAGGTCATTATCTCTGTTCATTTGGCGTCATTACTATAATGTTTACCTTTTTTGCTTAAAATTGTACTAAATATCTTCACTGAGTTACTTCCTACTAATTACATTCGCATAGGGTCAGCGGAAATATTGTTATACTAATACTGATCATAAACCCTACTTTCCTTTACTCCTGTTCATTTCACTTCACCATTGTATGCATGTTAAGTATTATCACAATATAACTGTATGTGTATATGTGTGTGTGTAAGTTGGGTTTTGAACGTAGCTTTAACAATGTTTCAGTCATATTGCTGCGATATCTGCAGTGTGACAGTTTATAGTAATGTCTAGCACCAGTGCATCATGCCGCAAACATGTAAATAGCACTATGTCCAACCCAATCACAATTTCTTGACACCTCGCCAACCACTCCTAATAATAACCTTTTAATGGTGAGCGCCAAGCAAGGCAGATGTTAGTACATATTTTTATATGTCTTCGGTATGACTCGGCCAGGATTCGAACCCGCGACCACCCGCATCCGAGGCGGACGCTGTAACCACTTAGGAGGACACTAGAGCGGTCAGCGTTGTATATACCTTTCCCTCTGATTAGTCCAACATTTCTTGAAAATTAAAGCGTTAACTATCTTTGCATGATTCATATTTGTAAAGTAATCAGTTCCCAACAATCATTAGCATGAATGCTTATCGAATGCATAACATCAAATATTTTGAAATCCGTTTCTTTCTTTCTTTTCTTATCTTGAAACTGTTTTGTTCGCCTGTTTGCGTCATGCGTCATAGCGGGAGTTTGAAAATCTCTAACTCCGTCGAAAAGCTGATTTAGGAAAGGCTAATACACGTTCATGGAAATCCGTGTGTTGATTTGCTTGTGGAGGTGTTTGAACTTTTTAATATTGGGAAGTTTAATTACGCTTATCTTGATTATAGCGACCGGATTTATTGATAAGCTCTTGACACATGAAATAATAATACTTGTCCATAAGACTTAAAATATCTTAGTACAGCCGATGTGAGACTGAATTTGTTTTTATTTGGCTAAACTAGATATATGTCTTTGTTAACCCAGTGTTTCCCACAACAAAGAGTCTGATAACGTGTTTCTCAAACCCCGCTTTTACAGCAGTGTAAGATAAAAATATAAATTAAAAAAGACACAACACAAGAAACACCTTTCAATGCAAGCCAGAAATTAGGAATGACTTTTATGTACAGAATGTGCTTCTATTTCGACAAGATAAGCTTCCAAACTGGTTTTAGAATGCATGCATTTTATCTAAAATAAACATAATATATATTAACACCCAGTTTTGTCTTTCCTTTTTATGTCTTTGTTTGCGTCCCGCTTGCCAAACAAAAGGTCATGAGTTCGAAACCCGCAACGGCATTCCAATTTTTAAAAAAATATTTTTTTTAGGTATGTTTTATGTTCAAACTTTATTTCAAACTCGCTCATACTATTCTTTTGCATACTTTTGTCTTATTCCTGCCCATATTTGTCTGTCTTTGTGTTCCGGCCGCCAAACAAAAGGTCTCGAGTTCGAAACTCGCAAATTTGTAAAAGATTTTGTTTTCTTTTAAGTCCCGCCCACAGTTATTTTTATGTGTGTTTCGACTACCAAACAAGAGGTCACGAGTTCGGAACTTATCAGTGGCATCCCAATTTTATGTTTTACTTTCTTGATAAATTTGTGTTCAAGCTTTCTTTTAAATTCGCTCATCCCAGTTTTTATGATTTTTTTTACTTTCACTTGAATGTTCAAATTCTCTTTTATCACCATCGTCCTATGACGGACAATTGTATTTTTCACGCATGCGACAGAGAAATCTAGCTGTCTGCTAACGTTACTCTTCTTATCTCAGTCTGATTGTCTTTTTCAGGTCATCTCAGTCATGGTGTCCACGCGCTCGGAACTACTTTATGAAAGAGGAAACCCTTGTTGTTTTCCGCTGTTATTGACATTGTTGTTCTAAAATCAAACAACAACAGATATATAACACAAACAACCCATATATCAATTTATGGTCTCAACAACGTTTGAGAACACGCCATGTAAAACATTTTGACACACACACACACACACACGCACGAAATCAATCTGTTTGGTATGATACTAGAAACTATAGTTCGTTCCACACGGCATGGTGAATTTTGTCCAATCTGTCGGCATAACTCAGAACATTTTCAGGTCAGCGTCATCAAATGTAGCTTAAAGTACCAAATTAGTTTTATATAGTTCGTGTGAAACGAATTCGATTCTGTTAGCTACATTTAATGACTCGGACCTGACAATAGACTGAGCTACAAGATAGAATAAAATTCGCGATGCTGTGTGAAAAGAACAGTGAAAAAAAACTCGTTTCCAGACACAAAAACTCTACACATCGCTGCCTAAAAAAAAAAAAAATCAAAAACAATCCAGGCTCTCTCACGAGCTACCGCAAAGACCACAACAACTAGAATTGTTTTATGTCAGGCCTGCCTTCATAAAACTTTGTCAGACACACACAAACAGGACCAGTTGAATCAATCGTCCTGCATGTTATGAATTTACTAAGTACTTATATACGTATCAAAACATTGCGATGAAATTATGTGTAGAAAATAAGTCGGATACAGCTCGTACATAAATCTGCTTTTTACGGAAAGAATTTAAAGTAAAGGCTTTCACGGAGATTGTAACAAGATTAACCATGTCTCACACCGACCATTATTATTCATCCTTTATCAAATAGTAATAACATGATTCTCAGATAGTTTTCGTAATAAAAAAAAAGGAATTTGGTTTTAGACAATACTTTGTTTTATGTCATAATGGAAATATTGTAAAGATTTGTAATACTTTGTCCATCTTTCTGTTTAACGTCGAATTACTTGCTGAATTTGAAGCAATTATTTTTCATTCAAAGTTTTGTAAAGCTCTAAGATGCAGGGCTTTTGTGTCTTCATGTTTACCCTTGGTGCATATTCTTTCCAGGGATATCACCATGCAGTAGGAATTTACTGCTGGGGGGGGATTTATTATCATTTGTAAACGCGAAATTAAAAATGTACCAACCAATCTGAAGAACTGAAGCAAACACGCACACTTTGAAGTGCCACACTCGATATTTAAACTGAATGGGTGCAGTTACTCTTTCACCCATATTAATGCATAACAATATCTATTCATTATTAGGTTCAAAATTGCCTTTCATATTTCCACTTACATGCATTATATCTCCTATAACTGGCACTTTGGAGAGGACATGACTGAATGGTAGTATTTAACTCCTTTACACTTGTTCAAGAATTAAATATTTATGTAATTTTAATTTCAACGTCACCCCACCGCGCGTGCTTTTCAAATCTGAATGACATTTCCATTTTGTTAATTTATTAGAAAATATGGATTTATTACTTCAATTAGTTGACATTTCAACGCACTTTGAAAATTAAGTAGATTTTATAAAGGTATCGTTTTAATACATAATAATAAAGCACTTAGTTAAAGTGTTTATTACAGATTCACAAGTCACTTCAGGCTCGTCTTCCTTGACATACCGTTATGATCAAAGCTTGATATATATATATATATATATATATATATATATATATATATATATATATATATATATATATATACACACAAAAGGTTAGCAAACAATGTGTTAAGAGTAGTAAGCATTATTTTATGAGTATTAGGTATTGTGTTAAGAATATTAAGTATCATGTTAAGGGCATTAAATATTGTGTTACGAGTAATAAGTATTGGGTTAAAAATACTAGGTATCGTGTTAAGAGTATTAGGTATTGTGTTAAGATTAATTAGTAAAGTGTTAAGAGTATTAAGTGTTGTATTAAGAGCATTAAGTAGTGTGTTAAGAGTATTAAGTGTTGTGTTAAGAGTATTAAGTAGTGTGTTAAGATTATTAATTGTCGTGTAAAGAGTATTAAGTATTGTTGTTGTTGTTGTTGTTGTTGTTCTAGTGTTTAACGCCATTTTTCAGCACACGATAGGCTATACATGGCGGCCAGTATTAATGGTGGAGGAAGAACCCGGGAAATCCCCAGAAAGAACCACCAACCCTCGAAAAGCTACTGGCAAGCTTTCTCACATACTCACATTGGCCGAATCCGAGACTTGAACCTACGCAGACAGAAGTGAGATGGCAGTGATCCGTAACGGAGAGCGCTTTAGACCACTCGGGGCCCCCATTAAGTATTGTGTTATGAGTATTATGTATTGTGTTGAGATTATTTTGTGCTTCGTTGATTGATTCCATGTACTACCAAACATTGGCTTCTAGCTTTTGTTGACACAAGATTTGTACACTGTACCAACACCTCGACGTGGTTCTGCTGCCAGTCTAAGTTTTTAACCCACATTTAACTCGTTGCAAAAGTGCTCATAGGGACTATGTCTATGTTGTTTCAAATCATGTTTCGCCCATATTTGCCAGGAAAGGCACACCTATTTTGAATATCATCTGGGGCTGTCTGTTTATTTGGCAGACAACAGGTGTTCACGTACTCTAATGATACTGTTACTAGCCAAGGGTATTTGCTTGGCCGAGCGGTGTCAAACTCTGGCGCCATTCCGCTAACAGTCATACGTTTACCCCAAATTTCTAAAACATTGTATACAACCTCAGTTGTAAATTAGAAAACCCGACGTGTCCATTCTATGCATAAATTTTTGCTCTAATCAATGCAAGACCACAAATCTCACAACTTACCAAATATATATCAACCGCACGTCTGCGTGGATTCTCTTCATCAGGTTTCCGTACCATCAGCAGTTCACGCCGTAGAAAATATACTACTATCCCCTACCACAGTGAACTATGTTTACTACGCCACCTTAGGCCAGTCAATTCAGGGTTTCAAGGCACATTTCGCCAGTACAACTGCGTCACATTTGCCATCATGGCGCGATATAAACGGTATCTGTCGAGTCCTTCTTGTGTATTCCTTTGTGAAATTTACTGGTTTCATACAAGATTTTAATAAGGACTATGATACGACAGGGACACTCATGCGGCTCGGACCTGAATTCACTAGTAACTGACCATGTCATTATGGAAACTCACTAACACTTCACTCCATGACGTTTGCTCCTATTAATTGGCTAATTATTTCAGGCTGGTGAATATCTCCATTGCACCGAGTTCCAACAGTTAGACAAGTACTCACACAAATCTAAGAATTCCTTAAGACGGGGAGCTATAACCAAATACGCATACTTCAAATTTATTACAATACCACTGGGGGTCGTGCACCGAATAGCAAAGTTCACTTGATTTGGCCCAAAGCATCAAATGCGGAAGCGGGACGCCAGTTGTCTAAAAGGTTCTTACACTCGACTAAAAGTAACGGCTATGTCCATAAATCTTGTGGGTTAAAATTCGTGGATATGGGTTGTGTCTTTGTCGCTATAGTCAAAGACGCCGCAGATGCTATTAAAGGGACGCAATTGCGTCAATATCATCTACACGCGCTGATGCTGGTTCAAATAATGATTGTTGTATTTGCCAACTCTCTTGCTGTCCACGTTGTTCAAAAACGAGATTTATGCGTCAAGTCAAATATGAGCATATCCTTCTGGAGATTTCGTGCAGACCAGGATGGTTCACTGCATCAACTGAGCTTGAAAATAACCAATTTGTAGTGATCGTACAACAATGTGCACTTATAACCCAATGAACAGGTGCCATTATGGATGGATAATGCAACAGAGATATTCTCAAAGCTGTCATGCAGGCTTCCACCAATCCCGGATTGACCATGGGGGATATATTCAAGAAAGGGGACTTCCAAATTCGGCAACGCGATGAAAAGTATCTTACGTGGCTCTAACTACTGCAGGTTATTGACCTGAGTTAAAGTTTATGGATGAGTTTCGCAACTCTTGGCCAGTCACATCACGCAGGTGAGTTGGAGTGAAGCCGACGCAAACCGTGCCAGGGCATTGCAGAGAGGTGCAGCCGAACTCGTGCCGATCAGCTGTTTAACAATGTGTTGCTTTCCTGAGCCGAGACTTCAAAGCGTAGTGGGTTAGGCGACTGCCTGTCGCTGTATTTGCCCTACACAATGATAGAACGTGGCTTACAAGTAAAATAACTGTTGGTGCCACGCATACAACTGTTATGGGCACTGCTCTTGCGTTGTATGTGACGTAGCTGATTGGTCTGGAAGAGAACGCCTGCCCTAAAAGAACCGGGTGCATTTCATATCTGTGTTTGGAGAGGTGTAAGGAGGACAACGTTGCTCCAAGTACTAAGATTTTATACAAAATTCTACAGGCTAGAGCTAGCGGTTGTTAACATATGTCTGTATCTGCTACATTATTTACAAACCTCCAGTAGTACAAAGACTAACTGTGTTTGCTTGTGTGCAGTGGTACACATTGTGTTGACATTTTGGTCTTACGCTGCAGACGAATACTTGGAGTCACCAATCGTATTTGTCACGTTGCCTGCCCGCGATTACTTAAGTCAAGAAGAAATGAATTTGTTAGAAGCCACTATATATATTAGACCCTGCGGCTAAAGTGGTCCTATTCGAAATGGTTACGAGAGCCCCGCTTTGTTGGGTGTGAAAAATCACACGTGGACGTTGAAAGCTTTGTTCAAGAACAAAGGACCTTTATTGGCGTAGTAAATCTCACCACGTTGACAGACGGGCGGAGCATTGTTTGCTAAGTTGAATAGAACAGGGTAGAATCGATATCCACTTCGGAATTGAGGGCTTGTGGTCACCATTTCAACCCGATTTAAACTAAGTACTTTAGAATAGAAACCCCAGTCATTGTGAAACATCGTGTTGAGAAGTTGTAGCAATAACTCCAGGAAGTCACACTACAATAACAACAGCGTCTCACTTACCGTCAGGCTGATATAACGCAATTTATTTTGGAATTGGGGGGAGAGAGGTGGAGGGAGGAATCTGTATTACAGACCGAAGGGTCGAGTAGCACAATTGAGAGACGATGCAATACCCATACCCCCACCTCTCGACCCACAACAACCATATTTCAAAGAAAATTTTAAATTATATTTCCAATATTAAAAAAAAAAAAATATAACCTTTTAAAAAAAGAAAAGAAAGAGAAAAAGAAAGAAAGAATTCTTTAATCAATTTTTTTCTTTTTTTCTGAAAGAAAACTCTAAAGACATATATAGTAAGGAATACAGGGAAACTATATGGGGAAGTAAAAGGCGATGACATCATGGGGCTAAGTCACATGGCGCTACGCGACGTGGACAGGCTCATAAAAGAGTCTTTGAAAACACCCCAAGTAGAACATAAACAGACAAAACAGAGACACAAATACATACTGGATAACACTTAGTTTAAACCCCTACTAACTTCTTCTATATCTTAAAACCCATACAGCTCCCGCACTGTATGGTTGACCACTACAAAGTAATGTGGTCTCATAAACAATTTTGGATCTTTCAATAAAGAATAATCAGATAAACTAGATAAAGGTGGCCTAACTCAACCCAGGAGAAACACATAGAGAATAAAGAAGCATGGACCTTGGATCGAGCGTAACCTACCTATCAGCATTTTAAAAATTATTACGAAGAACGACACATATTATCACTCGAATAATACAATATGATTTTTTTTTTTAAAAATCTAAATAGTTCCATCGTCAAAATTCGAAAACCATAAAACAAATTAAAAGATAAAATATAACATATCATAACGGATCTTAAAGCCAAATTAGGAAGAAATACAACTGGGAAAGATATTTGATCTATACTTGCTATCTCAAACATACAGAAAATATAGCATACAAACAATATAGCACCACTACATATAGCAAACACTGAGAGCTAGGCGACCTCTAGCAAAGGTCACAAAAAATTTCAAAGGAAGGAACTTCGAGCAAGGTGATGGAAACCAGGCTCGGACAAACGATCCTTTAGATAATACTAAGGAAACACAAATACCCCATAAAAAATTCTAAAAACTAAATTTTTTATATACAATTTTGTTTTTATATAAAACGTACAACACATCTGAGGGGGAAAAACACAAACATAAAATACTTTTATCTTTTGGGAAATGGGGGTGGGGTGGCATCTGTCTGGTGCCCCCCTCCACCCAGCCCCCGCCAAAAAAAAAGTGAATTGGCGGGAAAAAGTATAAAATTCTAAGGAAATAAAAAGCTTCGTAAAGCTCGATTGTTGCAGAATATTACAGCATTGTAATTGTAATTATGTGCAGTATGTATACTTCATTACTGGAATCGTTAGTACATAGAATTACCTTTGTAGTGTTTAATTTAGATGCGTATTTGAGAAATGAGCTATGATTATATAAAGAATTATGTAGATTGCTAGCTCGTAGTTAGAAATAATATTGTAATTCGCTAGTTAGTTAATTTGTAGTAAACTAGTGCATTTATTCATGTGATATTCTAGATTTTGCAACTGTTGAATTGAATTGTAACTTTGGAAAATGGTTGCAGTGTGTAAAATTAGCTAATATGGATATTTGAATATTTGTGTACACTTGTGGGAGTGTAATGTACAGAAATGCGTCTGATTGTTGGGCTATTGTTCAGTATAATGAGATTAAGAATATATATACGGATGTGAAGCAATTTATTGATATATCTGCAATAAGTAGTTGATACCGTGCTTTTATTACGACTTTGTTTACCATACAAGAGCGTATGGGTATTTAGATGTGCACGAACGCGTGACCGAAAAATGTAATAGCCTTTATCTGATGATTGATTGTTGGTTTAGTTTGAGACGAGATGGCTAAGGAAATTTGCTAACGTCCTTGTGTTTTCACAGGAAGCTTTTAGGGGACAGACTTCCAGTGTGGTTTAGTCCCGAGTCTCTAGGAGAGGACGGAATAGAGACCAGTGGAGAAGTCGATTGTGAAGGACAGTCGGATAGCAGAGTCAAAGAGGAGGAGGAAAAGGAGTCGAGGAGGAGAAATTGGAGAATGAGTAGTTAAGAAGAAGGAGTTAGGAGGGAAGTCGGAAGTAGAGAAGGAATTGGCGGGATAGGAGATATACAGATGAGTGGAAAGCAAAGATAGGTGGAAAAGTGATCTCACACTATAAATCAGAGGATGCAATAGGCTATCACTAAGTAAGAAGAGTGACTGGGAAATTATTATCATTTGAATATTGAATTGTATTAAATTGTTATTCCTTTGAATTTCACCTTTGTGTTCACAATAATTTAACTGTCGGCATTACTGACTGGGGGCTCGGAGCTTTACTTCTCTCTATCACTAATTTCACTTCCTACAAAATCGAGCCTGGGTAGGACTTCCATAGTAATTTAAATAATATATTGGGAGCACCCCACCCCAACCCTACCAAACGCCACAGTATTATATAACTTGCGTACGAAGTGAATATTTAATGAATTAGAAGTTCTTATACTTTTGCATCCTTATTCTCCGGAGTTTACTAATGACAAAGAGGCTACAAGAGGTTGCAATCTCGTTGTCTATGAAACTACTATAACTTGCTCAGACGAATAATCAAAGAAATGTTTGTTTTGTTTTTCTAAATACTGTTTCGAAGACATTTTTACTGATTTATATGTTGGCGATTATTCAACTTAAATTGAGTTTCAAAATCCAGATGTGTGATTATAAATGACTTTGAAACATCTGAAAGCTAATTGCTGGAAATTCTAATGCTTAATGGTTAGTTGTTGTTTTTATCCGAATAAAGACAACTGATGAGACTCATTTTCTTATAAGCCACTGGTGACTTAAAATCAAAAGACCGCTGTAGAGTAGAAACTGAACGACATAATCCTTTTTCCTTATCGAACTTTACAGAATTTTGCATTGTAACATCGCCTTTGCTCTCAGGTAATGCTTAAATGTAACACGTAGTGTGTTGATCTTTCACCTTTGTCCGTCTAAGTTTTCTAAGAACTTAAAAGAGTGAAACTATGGACTACATTGCTCAATGAAGGACTAAAGGACACAAAAGGGTGAACTATGGACTACACTGATTAATGTTATCGAATCCCTAATACTGTAATTAAGATTACTTATATAAAAGGTACTCACGTAGTTTGTTTATTAGTTTATGGCAAACACCGGTGGTCTCAAAAAGTGCTTCACAATGTCCCCACTTCATCATTAGAGGTGATTTGTGAAACTGTAAAACAAAATTTAAATACTTGTGAATTAATGTTTATTTGTTTCTTGCTTTGTTTAAGCCATTTGTATATTTAAAATAAGCTTATCAACACATGTGTAAATAGGTAATGAAAAAAATTGCTTGGATCAAGAGTTGAACAGCCATTAGAATGTCAGGTATGTTGTAGAAGTTGAATAAATGTTAGATATACTTATCTACCTCATATGTTTGTGACATATTTACCCCCACCGGTGTCAAACGTGTGTGTTTTTCCGACAAACTATCCACCATTTTTTAATAAACATGTCAAAAGAGACGTTTTGAGGAACTATCAACGAACACCTTTTCTAACAATCTGAGACAATAAAACCTTAATTTGAACCGGTAAAAATATGCAGTCTCTATACCTTGTACAAAGTATTTATCTTTTGTGAAAGGTTTAAATTATTTTTGTTTCCAACCTCTGAAACAAATACGGCTGCAACGTTTACCAAAATTGTCAACATGTGACTGTAACTTAAACGATGTCGTTTGATCGAAAAGATTCGATAAAACTTCTCACAATCTGCACGTTAGACTTATAGCTGTTGGATATTTATATGTAAGTCAGTGACAATGTACACATCACATACCGCTCAAATCGAGGTGATCCATCTGTGTCGAATATATCTAATGGCTATGGTAAAATATTATTCATATTGTCCTGATATTGTTTTGTACCGTGGCATATATATATATATATATATATATATATATATATATATATATATATATATATATATATATATATATATATATATATATATATAATTTTTTAAATATTAAGACTGAAGTTAACACAAAATTAAAGAGTTACATGGGCTAAAAAGACGTGTTATTCTTATGTTGTTCTTTGTGGAACGACGCGAATAAATTTATGTCATGCGAGCTTGCTGCAGATCAGTGTTGCATTAATTAAAAGTTTATTTTTTAAAAATAATATAATAAGTAGAATTCATCAACGAAATCTAAAAGTTAATAATTATATTTGATAAATATAACGTAATTCAAGACTGAGACTGGATTGGAACCACGAAAATTAGTATTATTGTTACTATTATACTATTATTATCGTTATAATTATATTTAATAATAATAACAATAATAATAATAATAATAATTATTATTATTATTATTATTATTACTGAAGATAAAGGAGATGAGTTTCACTTTGTTATTAAATGTCCCTGAGAAAGTTTTATGTACCAAGTTTTATAACTTTATAAAGAGAAGCAATAAAAAATAGTATTATCCTAAAAAAATTGCCATTTATCTAGCAAAACGATAAAAGTTAGGGTCAGCGTGTTAATCCAGGAATTGTTTTGGTTTGTCATTGCATATAATTTGGGCCGATGGCTTATGTTACAAATAAAGACTATTATTATTATTATTATTACACATTTCAAAACCAATGTTTACATTATATGGATCAACCTGACACTGAGACGTTAAGCACGAAGCCTCCTTGCTCTGATAAATCTGTTAATGCTTCGCTATAAACTGATACAAAGCGATGTGTTACAAGTATGAGTTTTTCTTTCTAACAGCAATATATCACGTAAAGAACATTGTACTAAGAGTTGATTTCAATGTCATTGTGACACATTGTAATAATGTTTATCATTTTTAGTTTCAGATTTCATATTTCGATGAGGCTAATATAAACATAGGTTTTTGCTTTCCATAACAATGTCACGATGTTGTGTTCTTAAACCCTGCATCCTTCTACAAGTAGTATTTCACAGCATCATACGTTGCACATCAGTCACACGCGGATGAACATTTAAGGCAATATGCAGCGTGTATATTTTTCTATTGGTATGTATAACGTTTCTATGGAATCAAAAGGGTAAAATTATCGTAATTTCATAATTTTTGGATGAATTTCCTAACAGTACTGTAATAATGCACACTTCGGAATCTGGTTTTTATAGCAATACACAAAAATTACTTAATACTGCAGAGTTTGTAATCCGGTTGTCATATCAATACTCCAAGACTACGTAATGCTGCATACTTTGGAATTTTGGGTTATAAATGTACCCATGGTCTAAGTAATACTACATACTTTGGAATTTGGATGTTATAAATATATTCATGGACTACGTAATGCTGCATACTTTGAAATCTGGTTGCTATAAAATTACTCTTGAACTGCATAATACTGAATCAGTTTGATCATAGTTCTCATATAAATACTCAAGGACTACATAATACTGCATACTTTAGTTTAATGTTGTTTTATGAACTTTCATTAACTACGTAATAATGCATACTTTTTAATATTTCGATGTTATTAAAACTGCTTGCTTATTATCAACCCTGTCATCTTGTCTTATTTTAATTTTTTTCCCCACTGCATCATCACAATGATATAGGAATGTTTAAAGCGGCGCTTTAAAAGAAATCCTTTTGTTTATGTTTGTCGACTTGTTTAAAACTTTTTTCTTTCTCAGACGTATTTTAAGACTGATCTGGATTATAACAACGTAAATCGTCGATACGTTATTACATAAATCTTTACTTTGATCAAAGGCTTGACAACTTTTAGGAATGCCAAAATAGTACAGAGTACAGTATGACTAATTTGTGTCTTGATCTCGTGACATAACTACCTCCCGATGTTATTCACGTGTTTCATTCAGCAAACTTTCCCACTTTATCAGCGAAGGATTGCAGATAAGTTGTGAAAACTTGTCTTCCGCATCTTATGCAAACTGTTTAAGGCAAATGTTTCAATCAGTAATCTCCTTAAGTTGCGTGTGGTCTTGCGTATGAGTAGTGAATGGGGCCACCTTAGCCTCAATGGGAATTATCATTACAGAGACCCCTGGGCCACTCTAGCCTCAATGAAAAATTAACATGGAGAAAAATCGTGGGCCACTCTAGCCTCAAGGGGAATTTAACATGGGAAATAGTCTTGGGCTACTCTAGCCTCAAGGGGAATTGAACATGGAGAAAAAACCCTGGGCCACTCTAGCCTCAAGGGGAATTGAACATGGGATTTTTTTTTTAATTTTTTTAAAATTTAAATTTAAATTTAAATTTAAAAAAGGGGTAGGCAATTGAATAAAGTCATTCTCTTTTCGAGAAATATGGCTGGCCCTGAAAAGGGCCTTTGGTTTCTTCTTCTTCTTCTTCTTCTTCTTCTGCTTCTAATTTCTTCTTTTTCTCCACCAACTTCTTATTTTCTCACCTACACTCTTTTTTCTTCTTTTTTTCTCCTCCTCTTCTTTCTTCTCTTCCTCCTCCTCTTCTTTCTTCCTCTTCTCATTTTCTTCTTCTTTTTCAATTTTTTCATTCCATTTTCTTATTCTTATCCTTTCCTCTTCATCCTCCTTCTCCTCCTTTATTTCCTTCATCACACCACTTATCATGTCCTTTGCTTTTCTTAAGTTGTTAATCTCCATTTTTACTCTATGCGGACTATAAGAATAGTGGTCTTCATTGAGTCGTACTAGCATTTGTTCTATCATGCCCAAATTGTCAAGGACGTCTTGCAATGTTTGAAATTTATCGAGGTGGTTCGAAGCCATCTTCTCTGTAGAATGGTTTGAACGACGAATACTGTGGGTTCTTATACGAAAAGCGTGGACGTGAAGGAAAACATCCCCCTAAAACATAAAATTGATATTACCTAGATCATGACCTAACATCGTGCAGACGTGAAAGAAAACATCCCTACTTTTCTCATTTCATATAATATACTATCCACATAAGTGAAGCAACAATAAACAAACCCCAAATCTACTATTTACACACGCAAATCATTAAAACAAAATCCATAATCTACTATCCACACAATCGTACGTGAGCGCTTACAAAACCCAAACTATACTCTCCACATACGCTAAGAAACAATAAACAAAATCCATAATCTACTATCCACACAATCGTACGTGAGCGCTTACAAAACCCAAACTATACTCTCCACATACGCTAAGAAACAATAAACAAAATCCATAATCTACTATCCACACAATCGTACGTGAGCGCTTACAAAACCCAAACTATACTCTTCACATACGCTAAGAAACAATAAACAAAATCCATAATCTACTATCCACACAATCGTACGTGAGCGCTTACAAAACCCAAACTATACTCTTCACATACGCTAAGAAACAATAAAGAAACCCATAATCTACCATTCACACAAACTTACGTGAGCAGTTACAAACACAAACACACAAACACATACCCTCGCACTATGAAAAAAGAGTTAGTGTTTATAATCACACTACTCTACCTACGCACACACACACACACACACACACACACACACATTGGCAAATCGATAGTTATTTCTTTTCTAGAGTATTGGGTAGCCCTGAAAAGGGCTGTTTTTTTTAACTCCAGATGCAACTATCTAATGATTGCACCTTCCTGGCCTGGCGCCACACACGCATCTTCTTCCCCAATCTCCTTTCACCTTTCTTCTGGGGAGCGAAGAGGGAGCATGATTCGCTTCAGCACCCCAATCCTCTGTCTCGGGAATATTGAACGACATCCTCTCTTCTCTTTTCTTTTCCTCCTCTTCCCTCTGTCTTCTCTCCTCCTCTTCCTTCTTTATTCTTTCTTCTTCTATTATAGCGTCCGCAGCCAGTTCATTTACCAGGCGCCTGACATATTCCAGATGTATCTGGAGTTCAAGAAGTTTGCTTATTCTGCTACTATTCATTCTTGTGTTGATCAATCAACAAGGGTAGCTATACTGCCGAACGAGTTTCAATTTATAGTGAAAGCGCGTACGTGAAGGAAAACATCCCCCTAAAAACATAAAATTGATCTTACCTAGATCATGACCAAAAAAAAACCAACAACGCGCGGACCTAAAAGAAACAATGAACTCACTTTTTTATTCTACCCATCACTATTTTAAAATTTTTTATAAATCACTTCAATTGACTATCCACATACTCAAGCAATCCAATCTAACCCCGAAATCTACACCTCAAACACCAAATAAAGACATCATTTTAATCTACTATCCACACCAACGTACTTGATCACTTACAAACACACAAACTCACAAACACATACCCTCACATTTTTTTAAAAAGAGTTAGTGTTTATTTTCACACTACTCTACCTACACACACTGGCAAATGGATAGTTATTTCTTTTCTAGAGTATTGGGTAGCCCTGAAAAGGGCTGTTTTTTTTTGTTTGCTATGTCAATCTTTTAGTTTCTAAGAATGCGATGTCCTCTGAGGATAGACTTTCTGGCGATAGGTCTGCTTCTTCGGAAAGAGAAGAAGAACTCTTTGGTGTCGATACGACAATCGACAAAGCCTCTGTCAGCTTCAGGTTCTTGTTGCTGCTGTTGTTGTTGTTGCTGCTGTCTCTGAAGTCTGTACTTCTCTGTCCATTCTTCTTTTTCCCTGTTCATTTCTTCTCTGAAAAGCTCTTCTATCAGGTCTTCAGTGATTTTTAACATTCTCACAACATTCTCACATTTCTATTTCTTCTGGCTTCGGTATCAGACTGTGTCTGACCCTATGCAAATTCACGTAGGCTTCGTTGAGCTTAGCTAGTTTGGAACACATCTTCTTAGGAGGATGAGTCGACAATGGATGGTTAGACTGAAAACAAACCGGTTCTTAAAGTCAAAGCGCGGACGTGAAGGAAAACATCCCCCACACGGTTTTCGAGTCGCAATGTACAGTGAGTGTCATGAGAGGGATAGTAAGAAGTCAAAGATCATCAATCCAACATTCTTATAGCTAAACAAAAGACAAAGGCATTTTTTTCAAAACACAACATTCTTATTCAAAAATCACTTAACACTAACCAACAAAAACTCTAACATTTTTAACAATAATCCAACACTATAACATGAAACAATTTTTTCAAATCACCAACATTTTTTTCTCAATTCACAATCTACTTTAAACAGGGCTGACAACATTGTGAATGAAATTGTGATTTCCACTGTTGGAAATCATTAGGCCATTGATGGACACTACGTTTCCTAGCTTGAGACAAAAGATAAGCATAATGGTCACAAAACCATCGATCTACTTTCACATCATTTCTTGAAGAAGAACGAGGATCAAAATGAGTCACTAAATGTTCTAAGGAATAGCCCAGGCTTCGATGATGCAGAAAATACACGCACTATTGTCCACACACCGAGGAATCTGTGCCTTGTAATTTCACATTATTGAATCGGGTGGTCTGAGCATTTCTTCTCATAAAGTCGATGATATCGTCTTCCAAAGGGGGCAATCCGTACGAATCTAAATATTCCACACATCCTTCTTGAGGAAAGTAGACGGCTACCCAGTGGGTTCCTGGGAGATGACTGTCGTCCGTGTTGATCACGTAAGCTTGATGGTCTTGAGGTTTGCGATGAGGGAGTTCATCTTTAGCACAGACGACAGGATTCCAAGAAGCCGTATACGAACTGTGGTTCAAAAGGTAATAAAGTTCCCAGGTATCCATTGATTTGTGTGTGTTTTTTTTCTTCTTCTTCTTCACAGGTAATAATAAGTCGTCAATTCGATCCTGACTTTTTGCTTGAAAATGTCTGACGAATAAACGGTTATTCGTTCTGTTTCCTCACTCTGATTCAGGAGAGCTTCGATACGATGGATCTCTTGAGTGGTTAATGGTGGACAAGAATGTTTACGCAAGTCTTTATACCACTGGTGCAACACGTCTTTGTTCGAGATGAGACTCCAAGCTTCGTCCAGATACTCGTCCAATTTTTCTTCTTGACTCAACATCAGGCATTTATCGTGTTGAATTTGACTGGGATGATCGTTTTGACATCCATAGCAATTTTTCTTGATCAATTCCGTCATTTTTTCGACCAAGTGTTTGGCAAAACAGGAGACTAAATGGGCTTCTTGTTCTGGCCATCTTGACTTCATCATGATCACTTGTTCTTTTTCCACGGTCTCCTCACATTTCATGTCCAAAGTTTCTCCACTAGGTAAAGAGGGATAACAGTCTTCCATGGTTTCTAGTAATCTAGGATGACTTCTCTCAAACTGTTGATTTCTATCGTATTATCGAATTCTGCATAGAGGATGACGTTCACCGTTTCATCAGGGTCTCGGTCTTTAAACTGAATTTCTACACGAATCTGGCCGGATTTTATAGGGTGGAAATGTCCCTCGTCGCTGCCTTGGTCTGGAGTGAAATCGAAAGCCCACAAAGCATAGCCTCCTGCATAATCTTCGTACGTAATGCCGTGACTGGTGTTGGTTCCTAACTGGCCGGTGGCTTCGTACAGGGACAAGTACGATCTCAAGTAATTCTTCTTGGTAAAGTCAGGTTCGAAAGGTCGGGTACACAAGGTTTTGCCATCGCGACTGACTTCGATTTTGGACACGCCAAAGTGTTGAAAGTAGAAAAAAGGATTTTTTTCGGCAGCTCCGTTGAAGGCTGTATTCTCGACGATACCAACGATCAAACGTTTGGGTAACTGTCCTTGGAACAGATGATCTTCGATCATGGATCGCTGTCCCTTGGGAATGGTGAAGGTTTTCACTTCCACGCGTCGTATGGGATACTTGGCAGTCGTTCTGCTCAACGTCTGACTGATGTCGTTACCTACTTTAGGTAACACTTCCACACGACGTACGTAGAGTCTGGCTTCTAGGATTTTGGTTTTGTAACCGTCACTATCAGCCAATAAATGGAAAGCGGCACTGCTACGATTCAGTCTCAGGCGGACATCCACCCCGTTCAGCAAATACTTTTCTTGCAACCACATGTCCAAATGCAAACGATCCATCAGTTCTAAACTTGTGTCGACTCCCGTGATTCTCTTTCTTCGTTCTACAAATCCATCATTGTTGTCTTTCTTTTCATCAGTTTCCAATATGTCAAACTTGGTAGGTTCGTCAGCTTCCCATACCACACAGGCATTGAGATGAGTGTTCTTGGCATCTATTCCGTACGTCAAGAGATTTTCCAGGTAGGCACGATAAGGGTAAGTATCCATGCTGCTACTGACCAGTTTGTTATTCAAGTACAAGTCCACTCCACTGAACAAGGAATGCATGAAATTCTTGACGGGAGCTACTGCTTCATCGTCTATAGCACCTCCAGTCTTATCTAGAATTTTGACTTTCAGGTACAAGTAACTGCTATTCAGATCGATGTAATCTTCGGGCTGTCCTTTGATTTCAAACTCGATGGGAGCGGAATCGGCCAATGAGGAGACGGGATGAAATTCCACCCACTGGGATTCTTGCATGGTCATCATGGTGGGCGGCATGGCAAACAGATCCAGTTCCGTCTTGGAACAAGCGCAAGACTCTCGGTGCATCATTTTGTTCTGTTCTTTCTCAATAATCGAAAACGTCCAAGTCTCGAACGGTTCTTCTTTTCTTGGCCTTTCTAGCTTGAAGTCTGGTGAAAGGGTGTTTTCTTCGTCGTCTCTTTCTGCCTTGTCCTTGCTGAATGCCTGACTCGGTAGCGTGCAGGGCATTTATAGGTGTTTCTCGGCGACCCAAAATGTCTTTGCCCGTTTGCAGCAAGACATTTTTGCCTGCCCTCATGAAGGCTTCTTTAGGGTTTTGTTTGTCGATGATGTCATTTTGGAGAAATTCTTTGCCTTGCGTCAGTGCCGCATCTTTCAAGGCGTGCAATCCGCGTGTCACCATCGGTTTCAACACTGGGGCCACCGAACGAAAGGCCGATTTTAACATATCTCCTAAACCGTGTCCTCGCTGTCGAGCAACCCCTCGGTACACTGGATACATGACTTACGAGTCGTGAGAGAACCGTTTTCGAAAATGGAGTTTCACCGTGACTTTTCCTTTGGTGAATGGAATATTTTGTCCCAAATCTCCTTTTATAGCAATGTTGATCGTGTCTAAATACGACTTGCTGACAGGCAAATAGTGAGGATGTACAAATTCGCGGTGGACGTGGTAAGTGTTTCCACCTTCCTCGTCAGTGTTCGTGGCAGAATCCACTTTGAAAGGAATGACACGTAGTAACGGCACGGAGGTGTGTCCCACCACGTTGTACTCCACCACATCGGAGTACACGAACATCAAATTCAGTCCTTGGTTCAGTTCTACCGGGGTACGAAATAACTTGCTAAAAGACTCGTTGTCGTAAACGATGGGTAATTCGTTTTTCTTCATCATGGCCATTCTCAGGTTCATGTCTCCGCCCAACATGTCATACAATTCAGGACAAAATAAAATGGACAGGATTTCATCAAATTTCATCAAGAAGCGACGAGCTGTTTTGTGGTACTCCATGGTGACACTTTTGTTAACATGCTCCAAAGCTTTCAGAAACACGACATTAAACCTGGAGGTTATGGTGCTGACCAAATGTTGACCACTAAAATAATAGCCTGGGGAAATGAACAAGTGATAGGTGGTGTACTTTTGTGTACGGGTTTTCTTGTCATATTTGACATTGCTATCCATCCACTGTTGCATTTGCTCGTCATGAACTTCCACATCAAAAAAATTTTGATTGGGAAGGACATTGAGGACTTGGGTCGGGTGAATGATTTCCACTAAAGCCACTTCCCAATGGGCTTCGTGATCTAAGGGGATGGCCTGAGGTAATTTGGCCGTGTAACAGCACAACGTGTTGTGGGGAAACACCTCCATGGAACTGTCACTGGGTAAGGTTAAGTAAAATTGGTTTTGGTGACTCATAATTCCAGAGTTCTGTGGCTGTCCGAGGGGTTAGTGGACGTCAGAGGCGTGTCTCCGCCCAAAATGGGGTTCTGGTTGTGATTGTTGTTGGAGTGGTGACTGGCACTGACACTGGACACAAGGTTCCCGTTGGAAGAGAATTTCAGGGAGGGATTGGGAAGCAGGTAACCGATGCAACTGCTCAATAAAATGGTCCACAATTGATTGTCTCCTTGTTGCAAACTCAAATTGGCAATGGCTGCCCCGATGACACAATACACCACGAAGATTTGGCAGAAAAAGACGATTTGCGTTTTAGGCACACGTTCTCCACACCACACCCACAAGGGTTGTTTTTGTAAATCTTGCACAGAAGAACTAGATGAAGGAGGAGTGGTCGACGTAGCTGCGTCTGCTGTGTGAAAGGGCATGATGGTCACTTCTTTTTATAGTCGATGACTTGCGAAGCGTCGATCCAAGAATCAAAACTGGGTGGATATCCTTTCCAACGTACTTTGACTTCTTTGACACGTCGTTTGCCCACTTTACGGGTTCTGCGTTCGAGAATGCTTTCGATGTCGTACACGTCGTCTTCTTTTTTGGTGACACGTTGTAACTCGGGCAAATAAAACGTTCCTTTGAGCACTTCTCCGTTCATGTCTTCCAATTTATAGACGACAGGATGACGGCCATGCACTCGTCCAGTGACGCGAAACAATTCGGTCGTCCAGTTAGGTAAGTAACCTTTGTCGAAAGTGCGTTTGGTTTTGCCAATGCGCACCCAATCTCCTACGGCCAACTCTCCACTTTTCTTTGGGACAGCCCTCGTCGGGGACGTACCAAACAGGCGCTCAAACACCAACACTTCGTTGTCGGGAGTCACGTCTTGCGGGACACGTCCAAAGCTTCGATGGTAAGATTGGTTGTACGCTTGCACCAGGTGCGGTAAGATGTCGGTGTACTTCAGAGTGTGGTGATGCGTAAAATATTTCCACACGCGTTCTTTCAAAGTGCGTTGAAAACGTTCCACGATGCTGGCTTTGGTTTCGGGATTCTCGGTGGTAAAAAAATGAATGTCACGTTTCTTTAATTCTTTTTGGAAAGCTTGGTTCAGAAATTCGGTACCTTTGTCCGTTTGCCATCGAAGAGGGTGACGACCGCTTTGTTTCAACACCCGTTGCAGGGCTCGCACTAACTCGCTGCTCGATTTGGAAGTCAAGGGTACGACCCAAGCAAATTTGGAAAAGACGTCGATGACACAAAACAAATATTTGTAGCCACGATTGTAGCTGGCCAAATGAGAGACATCGGCTAAATCGGCTTGCCATTGATGATCGATGCCTTCCACTCGGGTGCGACTTCTGGCAAACTTGCGTCGAATGGGTTTGTGTAAAGTGTAGGTAGCTTGTTCTTGTAACCATCGTTGCACTTGAGGTAAACGGAGACTTTTCAGTCACGTTTTGGCAGCACGATACAATTTTTGAACTCCTGCGTAACCTGCAGGATGGGAGGGATCGTAGTAAATGCTGGCTAAGACTTTTTCCATTTTTTTGTGTTGGTTGGTGTGTTAATAAGGCACCCACTCTTGGAGGATGCTACTCTTTTTCTCTTGGGGTACTTTCTTGGATTGCAATGCTTTGCGTGTGCGACCGGCAATAGGTGTTGAAGAGGAGGAGGATGTCTGAGCGGGGGATATCGGTTCTTGTTACACTTCTGTCTTCACTTTCTTTTTCTCTTGTGATGAAGAAGGGGTGGCCATCATCTTTTTAATCCATCCAATTCTGGAGGTAGGTGGTCTTGTTAACTTGCGTACTTTTTCTGGTGGAGTTTGAAACCTTTCTTCTTCTTCTTCTTCTTTTCCTTTTTCTGTCTTGGTCACTGGTACTGGTACTGGTACTGGTACTGGTGATGGTGCTGGACTTTTCATCAAGGTCTTAAAATCTTTCAGAGTGGGTAAAGCTGTTTCGTCTAAAGCTTTCTGGTGAAAGAGTTGCAGTCGTTGCAAGAGTTGACCGTACTTTTGCGATTTTTCTGTTTCGGACAAATCTTGGCGATCCATCAAGGACTGCAATTCGTGTTGTAACTGGGACATCTCGCTCAAATTGGGATTGGGAGGTAAATGCGGGGTGTGTTGTTCTTGCCACCGATGGTATTCCATCCATCGTTTGTAAGGCACTAAAGCTAGTTTTCGTCCTTCCATGGGGTTGTCAGGGGTCGATTCTGAGATCTTGGAACTTCCGAGGCCTTTTTATCTTGCTCCCACCAGTCCCCCCAACATGGTTCCCAAGACTCCTTTCAGTATGGGGCCTAACAAGAGAGGTAAAATACCTCCACGTTGCACTAACATCTTCTTTTTTTGACGAATGCGAATTTTCTTTTGAACCATTTGGCGAAGAACGTGACGATGTTTGCCTAAGCATTGTTTCTGGTGTTTGGACAAAGGGATCGTGCCTTTCAAAACGTTCAAACAACATTCGCACACGGTATCGATGACCTCTTTGGAGGCTGTTTGAATGAGTTTTTTTCGTAGGGGTGGAGAAGCTTTGGACAGGACAGATAACATGTCCCCATGTTTGGCTAAACGTTGTGGCAGTCCTTTCCTTTTCTTTCCTTGGGGTTTTCTGGAGGGTGACATCTTTGAGTCTTCAGGAGCACCAAAAAACACTGATACCCCCGACTTGGTCACAGGCCTTTTTTATACTGGAACGCGTCGCCACTGATTGTCTTTACGTCGTATTAGTTTGAGGACAGGCATGACACGTCGTGCAGGGGTACGCAACGGGCTAAATCGAGCCAGTTCTTGCTTGGACAAATCCAGTAAACTTTGTAACATGCCCGATCTTTCTTGAACTTTGATTTTGGGAGAAGGTACTTTGTGAGCAGCAGCCACTGCCACTAAATTGGAAGGTCCTGCCACTGGGGAAGTTCTTTTGGGGGTCATCAACGGAGAAGTTCTTGGTGTGATCAACGTCTCCAAGTACTCTTCAGTTCTGGGTGTCATTAACGGAGAAGTGGACAAACGTGAGGCTGCCGGAGACGCAGTCACCGCCGTGGCAGGTCGTGGTTTGCGAGTGTAAGGTTGCGTCCTGGCCGAAGTGCCTCTCTTGCGACTAGTTTTCTGTGGACTTTTCTTTTTCTGGGGACTTTTTCTCTGTTTCTTTTTCTGGGGGCTTCTTTTCTTTTTCCGGGGTGGTGTCTGGTAAGAGGAGGATCCTGCCACTGGAGAAGTTCTCCTTGGGGACCTGGTCTTTTTCTTCTTGGGGCTTCGTTGGACTTTTGTCTTGGGTATAACTTTGGGGGCATTAGGATCCCATCTTAAGAGTGAGCGAATGATGACCCCTCCTAGAGTACCGCTCCCTCCAGGTTTCAAAATGATTTGTTTTTTGGTTTGAGTGTCAATGCGGGGATCGGCCAGTTGGACCAAAGCGACTTTGTTTCGATCAAAAAAGCGTTTGGTTTGATGAGGAATCTGAATGATTCCTTGGAGTAATTGACGTGCCGTCACCGTGAACCATCGTAAGACTTCTTTGAGACTAGCTTCTAAGACACGAGCTCGTGTTTGTGGATCTTTTTCTCGACTGATGCCATACAAGGCACGAATCAATTTGACGGGAAGATGCGACTGAAGGGACGTCATGTTCACACTGTGTGAGACAGACGAAAAAGGGTCTGAGGTTTTTATAGATTTTTTTATGGGGAGTGAAATGAAGTCGAGGACGGAGACGTGTACAGGACAGGCCCTCCGTCTTGGCACCAGTGGTGAAACAAGTGGGTACGAAATCGCAAATCCTCGGGAGTCGTAGGTTTCAAATCGACGAGTAAATAGGCGTGTGGCGTTTGAGTGGCATCGTCGTACGCCTGAGTCAGCCAAGGCGTTCCTAGCTGTTTGGCTAAGACTTGCACTTGCGATTTATCTCGAGGACTTTTAAACAAGACCACGTAATGCGCATTGAGACTGATGGTGCGATGGGCTTTACTTTGTTGAAACAAATTTTGGGTGATGTAAACGACACTGGCATTACGGTGATGCCCTTTGCGCGTGAACCACAGTTTAATTTCTTCTTCGTCTTCTCCTAACATGTCGTCGAAAATGACCAAATGGGTTTGACGGGAGTCAGAGACGATGCCGTCGTCTTCTTTAGGAATGCCTTCCACAAACACGATGGAATCGCCTTGACTTTCTCGCAAGAGGTTGTACGCCGATTGCCACTCTTTGTAACACCACACGATCCGTTGAGGGGGCCGATCGATCAAATGATGTTTATGTTCGATCAAACGTTTGACGAATTCGGTTTTGCCTGAACCGCTAGGTCCAGCAATGAGCATGTTAAAGGGATGGCGAAGATACAAAGCCTCCCAACTGGCACGATCTAAGTGTTCGTCGATGACTTTGACAGTAGAGGAAGAGGGAGCAGAGACAGCAGAGGTAGCCATGGTGTGAGAAATGTCACTTGTGACACGAAAAACAAACAAGACAAGAGTTTATATACTTTTTCAGAACACGTTTATTGAATGTTTTTTTTCAAACATGAATACGAAAGACAAAAATACATAAAAGCCAAAGGCTTAAGTACAAGAATAAAAGGCACAAGATAACCATGAACGTGGAATAAAAACAAGTGTCTGTACAACAACCACATGTTTTGGGTAAAGTTCTAACCAGTTCTATAGTAGGGGGTAAGGTCACACAAGTGTCCTCCCGAAAGGGTCTTTCAGGCCTGTCCACGACAGTCCTGTCCTGGGTGACGGGTTCTTCTGGCACCGTCACTAACACGGGTTGAAAAGTAACTTTTTCCTTGAATAACTCTCGTGCATACTGGGCCACCTCTTGTGTCCAAGCTTCAAAACCCTGGTCTCGGTGATGTCCAACATTTGACTCCTAACCAATCTGGTTTCTTCTTCGTCAACGACATGGTAAGTTACTTCAATAAACAATGAACTATCGATCTTGCCTAGGGTTCCTTTTTATATACAGACCAATACCGACGTGACCGTACGGCAACGTAAAGTGATTGGGAAGTCGCACTCGCTTCTGGTATACAATTTGATAGACTTTTTCCAAGGGTCGACTGACGATGTGGTGAGTGGGTAAACGTACAATCTTGTTCGGTTGATAGGTGGTCACTTTAAAGTTTCCATCCTCTCCCGATTGCAAGGCTTCTTTCAATACCCCAAAGTTGACCACTCGACTGGTACGATAATTCAGAGTCAGTCCTTTCACTTTGCACGTCGTGTGCACTTCTCCTTGTTTGTCCCGGTATTCGTAGCCGTAATTTTCGGGGCCGCCACTGACGAAACTTAGAATCTTGTCGTCGGGATGCTCGTCTGTCCAGGCTCCTAAACGGTCTCCTTCGATGTCAGGGTGCTGTTGACTCGGGTGATGGATGTAAATGCAACTGTCCGTGTCAAAGTACAGGACGCGTTCTTCTAACAGTTCTAAAGCTTCGTACAATTTTAAGCGAGCATGAGCTGTCACGTAAGCCGCAATGATGACATTTCCAAAAGGGTCGTCTTGTACAAAGTCCAGATCTTCTTCGTAATTGACCAAGATCAAATCCTCTCGAACGACGTCCACGTGTTTCATGTATTTGGTTTTGTCGTGAATCATCTGGAAGTAGCGGGAAGGTTCTGTCAAATATTCCGTCTTGGGTAAACACGGTCGTTGTGCCATTTTACCCCACAAGCAATTTAACATCACTTTGGCAAACGATCGCCTGCCTTTGTTTTTTTCGATGTGGTCTAAAGAGATGCCTTCTTGTTCGTAGTATTTCTCTTTGAATTTTATTTGGTCTTCGGGAGTGTGACACCAGGAAGGATAGCCGCTGGCTTCTTGTTTCAGTTTCAAAAAGGCATCCACGTAGTCGGCGAAAATGCCTTTCTGAGTAGGGTCACCCTTGTGGTACTGTTGTGTCTTGGGAAAGTGGCAAATTTCGTACACTTCTAACAGTTGGTATCCCATGTCCAGAGCTTTGAACAATTCTATGCTGACCCAGGTTCCCGTCAAGGCCCGTTCTTCTTGGGTGTGCTGACAAGGCTGATCTTGGTTGCACGTTTCGGCACAAGTACGGCACAATGGAAACATCAGTTTGCCTTGACAATGGTGAGGTAAGACGGGATGGTATAGGTTCGTGGGAGGCAAAACTTTACACTTGATCAAGCCTCGCATTGTCGAATGTTTTTCAGGTCGATGTGTTCCGTTAACAATTGCGGGTGCCCTACAGGAAAGCGACAATACTTGCACACGTAGGGATACAGCGAACACACGTCCAAGTATCTGATTTCTTCTCCTTTCTCTTCGTCGGCTTGGTACAGCAAACAGGTGGCATTGGTCCTTTCTCCGTACAAACAATCCCTCGGGTTCAGCGGGTCCATGAATTGGTAACTTTCCACGAGGCGTTTAAACTCGGGATCGGTTTTCATACGGTGATCGTACTCGTGTTCCCACATTTCCACCATTTGGTATCCTTCCTGTTCTAACTTTAGGCGCCGCTAACAAGTGTCCTGGTACAAGTCTTCCATGGTTCGTTGCAAAAACTGATTTTTAGTGCCACGGTCAGGGTAACAGACGGGACATCCGTGAAATAAGCAACCGTTAAACTCGTACACGATCTTGGGGTTTTCTAAGTCCCAGCCATCGACCGAATACGTTCCGATGGTCTTTTCGCCCCCTCCGTTGCGGGCATGCTGAATCCACTTGTCTTCCTTGTCGCACAAGTAATGTAACCAACGTAGGGCTTTGACCGAGTATTGACGTTTGACAAAGTGGGTCGTTTGAGGACTGATGACAGCCACAGTGTTTTCAGGCATGAATCGTTGTCGATACACTAAGGAACACCCTTTGGCAATGGTGCAAGCTTCTTTCAAAGGATCGACCCCTCCGTGTTCCATGAACAGTTCTCGAAATTTTCCACAGCAACGCCGTAAAATGTCCACGTCGGAACGACAATACTTTAGCATTTCTTCCTGAAAGTCGAAAGGGTCCGAGGCGTGAGCTTGGTACCAAGCGTAGAAAGCTTCTCGTTGTTCGGTACGCATGTTGTCGGGGTCGTAATAGTGAGCCTCAGGTAAATGGGGTAGAACGGCATGTTCATTGGCTTCCGTATTGAAAAAGTGAGGAAAGTACCCTTTAGCCATTTCTGTCATTCCAAACGTTTTAGGCATTCGACTCAAAGGCATGGCCAAGTAACTCATCGAATCTTTAAACTGCACTTGTCCCACTTGCATGAAAATGATTTTGGCTCCGTTCAAAGTCACTTTAGGACGCTCGGTGCCTTGTTCCGTATAGTATCTGAGAAGAAACTGTCCATCGTATCCGGAGAAATTGTGAGCCATCACTGTGGCATGACGATGACAATCTCCGTAACGTTCGATGTCCTCTTGGCTCCACGTCTTGTCGATGGGATCTAAGACCAATTGGGCAAAATCGGCTAACGTGTTCGGTCCTCGAAAGATTTTTTCACGCCCTCCAGGAATCTTGCTGCAGTGAGGGCAATGACTGAAGATAGGTTCTTGAATGCACTTCTCGCACGCTCGATGAGCCACGCAGAAATTAGGAATGTGAATGCCAGTCTCTTGCATGCATTCGAAATCGAAAAAGATGAAATTGCTTTTCTTCTTGTGATCGTCCTCTTTCTCTGGTGGGGGTTGGTATTTTTGCACGTAGCATTGGTGTTCCAAGTCGACGATGTGGTGACAAATGTGACATTTTTTCTTTCCTCGACATACGTGTGCCTTGGTACTGTTGGTACGTATGCCTTGTCTACACGTAGGGCACAATCTCAGGAGCTGACAAGCACATTTCTTCTGTGAACCTTGTGTTTTCAAATGTTGTTGGTAACAGGTAGGGCTGACAAACGTGCGCAGACAAGTCGAACAAGGCACTGGTTCTTCGCTCAGACAGGGTGGAGAGGCCAAACATCCTGGGCATTTCCATCCACAATGCTTGTGTTGCTCTCGATTGTTATAACCATAATCACATTTCTCACAGTAATATCTGTATCCCAGGAATCCGGTGATAGTGGTAATGGTATCGAAATGGTCATCGTGATAATAAACATGAATGTATTTTCCGGCCTTAAAGTCTTGGCCTCGAAACAACAGAGGTCCGCGCATTTCTTGAGGGTGCACTTTCAAGGTGTAGCGTGGAGCTAGGGCATCTTGCAAATTTTGCATCTCAGGAATGCCACAGGGTGTGTCTTTGGACAGACCAGCTTGTTGCAACAGGAGTTCTGCTTCGTTTCGTTGTTTGGCTCGGTCCGATTGTCGAATAGTTTTCCAGGCTCTTTTCCATTCTACCGTGTCGTTCTTGTTGGCATAGGTTCGTCCCACCACGATGGCTCGAGCTAAACACATCTGGTCTTGAGGGTTGTTAATTCGGACGAGACTTGTTTTGGTGTTGCGAAGGTCGTCCACCAATAACATCTTTTTGCGTCCAGTCCCTTGAGGAGGAGAGACGTGGGCCATTTTCAGTGTGGCTTTACCATCGGTGATGTCAAACTGGTCATTAGATTCTAGTACGTGTTGAATCTTGTCCATGACTTTGGAAGGGGTTAGTTCTGCGGGTCTGCTAAACTCGATCCAAACAGGGGATTTCAAACCGTCGTGATCTATGGATAGTGTCAAGCGATCGTCTTCTTTGGGTTGACATTGTCGCTTGAGTGCGGTGAGCAAAGAATCCCACATCTCGGTGATAAACCCTTCTGCTTTCTCCAAGGGTACGTCGGCCTTGAAATCTTTAAACTTCACTGTGTAGGTGTAAGCCGTGGTTCTAAATTTTCTAGAGGAGCGCTTTTCCGTCTCTCGAATGGAATAGTACTTTCCAGGGTTGACTAAGGGTGTTGAAATTGGTTTAGAGGGTTCTGATTCTGGTTCACTCATGTCCTCTTCAAAATCACTGGCATGAATTTGTGCCAAGATTTCAGCCCTGGTACGAGGCGATAGATCACGTTTCTGCCTCTTACTTTCTTCTTCTTCTTCTTTCTTCTCGAATGAATAGGATCGTTTCATCTTGAGTGAAAAACGTCAAATGACTAAAGTTTAAACACCATAGACTAATTTATAGTCATGACAAACCAGCGTATATAAAAGGGTGTGTGTCTTGTCCTTTCACTATTCATTTCACTCTCAAACCGAGCACAACGATGGAAGAGACTACCCAGATGGAACGTTTCGTCAGAGCTTTGCGAGGGGTCATTAGAAAATTCTCTTCAGACCAGCCTACGGACTACTCTCCTTCCTTTCGAGATAAAAGTCAGGATACTTGCTATATCTGTCAGAAGAAAGGGCATTGGTCTTCAGAGTCTCCAGACCGTCAAAAAAAAAAAAAAACAGGGGCTAAAAAAGACAAAAGTCAAGATACCTGTTATTATGGTAAAGAAAAAGGACATTGGTCTCCAGATTGCCCAAAAAAGAAACAAGAGGAGTCAGAAGAAAAGAAGGATTCTTCAGAAGAAGAGAGGGATTCTTCGGAAGAAGAGAGGGATTCTTCGAAAGAAGAGAGGGATTCTTCAGAGGAAGAAGAGGAAGAAAGAAAACAATTCTATTTAAAAGAGGCAAAGAAACAGGAGAAGAAAAGAAGAAGGGAAGAAAATGAGGAAAAAACGGTGAAGAAATTCAAAAAACAGAGAGACTAAACAAGGAGAAAGAAGAAGTCAATGAACTTTTAATTAAAGTGTTCTGTTGTGAATTGTGAATTGGAGTGTAACTATGGAGAAAAGAATACATTACTGATATAAGGTAAGTGTCTTTGAGTTTTGATTTTAAAATAAGAAGCTACACTCACGCACTCATACACAGACACGTACTATAAGGGTAAAATGGGTGGGGTTTATTTTTTAGTTATTGGCAAATTGAAATTGTATTTCTTTTCGAGAAATGTGGGTGGCCCTGAAAAGGGCCTTTTTTCTTTATGGTGTAGGAGTGAGTTTAACCAATCAACTTTAACTGCCTTAAGCCTTTGCCACGGCCAAGGCCTGCTTCTGATGATTGGGTTGAAATCACTAAGGGTGGTACGATAGGCTTAGTCACAGGGTTGGCGTGTTTAGCTCGGGAAGGTCGTATTCTCTTCGGTCGTGATAAAGAAGACTGATACATTTGTTTCAGACTTCTTAACTCCGCTAAAATGTCCAACAGTACCGTAGCCGTTTGATTTTCACCCTCTTGTTTCTTTGCTGCTACTTCTTCTTGCTGTTGTTGCTGTTGTTTTTTTCTTACCTCTTCTTGTTGCTGTTGCTCTTGCTGTAGGAGAAAAGCTTGTTCCGCTTCCTTTTGTCGTTGCATAAATTTCTCCAATTCTTCTTTCTGTCTCTGTCTAAAATTCTCCACTTGCGGTAATGAAGAATGAGACGAAGGTTCCGGAACAAATTCTTGCGAGGTAAGAAAATCCACAAAATCCCAATGTACCTCTTCTGAAAGTAAGTCCGGGTTCCCTTGGGCGGTCTCCCCTGCTGGTGCACCCCAATGGATCGTTTTCTGAATTTCCGTCATGTTGAATCACTGTCGCATAGATTGACTGCACACAAGCGCTAGCGAATCTATATAGACCAACTGACGTCACAGACTAATCTCTTCGGATTGGATGCATGCTGACTGAATTTTGTAACGCGTGTTTGGATTGGTGAATGAACTCAATCCGTTTCAATCCTACCTCTACCTATAAATAAGCGCAGTTCAGTGCATTGATTCACTTGTTCTCGTCGTTTCAAGATGTGGACCGATGTGCAATCTTCTACGCTTGTGTCTTCCATGATGTTCCGGACGGACATACCCATGTATGTCCGATCCAAGTGGACCGTTGTCCACAGGACAAACACCAGTCTGTGGATACGTAGGATCTACGTAGAAAGACAAGGATGCCTCAAAAGAGTCCTGATTTACGGTCCTACAGTGAAACGCAGCCTAAGGACAAGAAGAAGACCAATGCGGTGCCCTTTATGTTAATGGATACATTAGCATAAACCCAAAGGCCCTTTTCAGGGCCAGCCATATTTCTCGAAAAGAGAATGACTTTATTCAATTGCCTACCCCTTTTTTAAATTTAAATTTAAATTTAAATTTAAAAAAAATTTAAAAAAAAAATCCCATGTTCAATTCCCCTTGAGGCTAGAGTGGCCCAGGGTTTTTTCTCCATGTTCAATTCCCCTTGAGGCTAGAGTAGCCCAAGACTATTTCCCATGTTAAATTCCCCTTGAGGCTAGAGTGGCCCACGATTTTTCTCCATGTTAATTTTCCATTGAGGCTAGAGTGGCCCAGGGGTCTCTGTAATGATAATTCCCATTGAGGCTAAGGTGGCCCCATTCACTACTCGTATGCAAATAGAAGAACTTGAGAATGCTTATTAGGTACATGTACTTTTGTAGGGATAAGGATTAAGTTAAAAACGGGTGTTAAAGGTTTATGCGTGTTTATCTGTTTCCCGTAGGATATATATATACATATATATATATATATATATATATATATATATATATATATATATATATATATATATATATATATATATATATATATATATAAACCTTAGACCATACATATCTCATTTCGCAGACGGAATGAAACTATTACGAACCAACCGCCATACTGGATTTTGAAAAGGAATCCCAAATAAATTTTATACAAGAGGAAAATTATTTTTCTGTTTTAAAAAATACTGATATCATTTCCCGGTACAAACACAAAGATTGTAAGTTGTGGTGTATTTTTTTTTCTGTCTTCTTCTTCTTCAGAATCGATCACTTCTATTTATTGATTATGGGACTACATTGACTCAGATCACAATTAATTTTCCTATATTTTCTCGACATTTGTTTATCAGTACTGAACTTTCCACTGTGTTCGAATCAATCCACAAATGTACGGTAATCTAAAATACCTTCAAAAATGACTTCACGGTGAATTTCTTGTCATTGATTCACCGGCATTTCTTTGAGAGGTTGGACTGTAAACAAAGCAACATGCAATGGAACGCAGATTTCACTTCCTTATCATCACCATTGTCTTATTACTCACCGCGAACTGTCGCCGAAACACACAAATAAATCATCTTTGCAATTTTTTTCCCACAAATAATTGTGCATAGTTTAAACTACAGTCAAGATATATATGATATTGACATTAGTAAGTCATGAAATAATAGGAGCACGTGTTTTGGAACCAACTAGTTTCTCTTAACATAACAGACATTTCCTTTGAGTTGGTCTGCGTAGGGATACTTTCTGAAATTGGATAGTAAATCTCCAGGTAGCAGAGACGCTTACAGAGCGGTGATTTTGCAGAGTGGGTACATACATACATAAATACATACATACAGTGACATCACTAGGGTTGGTGTCACCCAGTGCGGTAAGTCATGGTGTCACCCCCATGGACCCCCTCCCGGCACAGAAATGTAATAAAGTTATAGACAGTCATGTGCGGTAACTCATGGTGTCACCCCCATGGATAGCCTTTCGGTAAAAGAAATAAAATTGTATAGACAGTTATTTTGGTGTCACCCCCTCTGATGGTGTCACCCGGTGCGGTCCGCACCCCAGCCTGCACTCCCCTAGTGACGCCATTGCATACGTAAAGCCGAACATTTGTTATGTAGGAATGGTGTATTATGAATTATAGGCATATCATCTTCCATCCGTCGTGATATTATAAATATCATGTTAATATCAAGCAATATTATTTTGTATGAACTATCTGCTAATTGTTTTGAAATACACCATATGTATTGATGTCTTTATTCTATGGAGTTATTTAAAATTACTTTATTTAAAATAAGTGCATACAAAGTAAATCATTTTTCAGAATAATGAACCAATAAATGCAAGGATCGAGTCGGAGTGTAATTTGTGATTGGTTGAATACCATTGTTGTCATAACATGAAGGTTATGGATATATAATTTTTTTTAGATAATTTGAGATGATGATAATTGATAAAGTAGTATCTTTAGGTGCAATGAAATACACAAAAATACAAATAATATGAAATAGAAAAGATGAATAAATAAATAAACGGGCCATCCGGGGACTTCTTGTATAATACGGGATTTTTTCCGGAAGAAGTTTCGCTCGTCTGCGTTCATGCCAACATTAGATTTCCCGCCATCGTTCAAACAGACTCGTACCAAAAGTTTGAGAAGTCTGTGATACAGGAGAGTTCGAAAGGCTGACATGATACATTAAGGGGCAGGTATTAAAAGTCGAAGATTTATTGACGACAGTGTTTAACATTAAGTCCACATAAATAGTTAATATAGTTAAGTATATTTAAAGACAATTGTTAGTTTGGCTGCATTAATTCGGGTTTGCAGCTTGAGTTTGCTTGCCTTCATCTTACAGTCAAAGGGGCTTTTACTCCTAGCACAGGTGCCCAACGCGAGCTTGATGTTGAGAAGAAAAAACAATAATCTGAAGGAAAATAAATATAGAGTGACAAAAATACCTTAAATTACCCCCATGACCCGTTCTGACATTTCTCACAATGATGGAGAGGATCCTATGTCAGAACGGGTCATTGGGGGTAATCTGAGGTATTTGTGCCACTGTATAATTTTTTTTTCCCCATCAGATTTTTTTTCCTTCTCAACATCAAGATCGCGTCGAGCACCTGAGTCCTACATATAAGAACTCGACACTGATATTTATGTTTTTGGCGTCACTAAAACATAACATGTGACACGTCTTACATGTAGGACTCCAATGCTCGTTGTTGATGACACGTATCGATGAAAATATGAAGGTCTGGGGGAAAAAGGGGTTGGGGTGGGGTCCAAACCTGTAACACTATAACATGTATGGATCCTCCATCCCTCTATCAGTTGACCGATGCTTTTATATACATTTGTAACAAGCCACTGTGATTCCACTCATAAAGTTGAGAAGAAACGTTTGCCCGCGCTTGAGATGATACCATGGCCTTGTTACTGACGTTATGATTTCAAAGTCTGAGGTGGGTTCTAAGTACAAAATAGGGGAACTGATATAGTGCTGTCTTATTAATCTGTCATTAAATTGCATCAGTTCCTGCATTAATGCACTGAGGGGTTGATATAAAAGAGAATTTTGTGTATATAGGGTCAGGAATAGGACATTATTGGGAGAAATCCCCATTTATATAAAAGAGAATTCTACGTATATAGGGTCTGGAATGGGACATTAGTGGGAGAAGCCACCATTGATATAAAAGTTGTTGTTGTTCTAGGGTTTAATGCAATTTTTCAGCACAAGATAGGCTGTACATGGCGGCCAGTATAACTGTTGGAGGAAGAACCCTGGAAAACCCAGGGAAGAACCACCGACCCACGAGAAGCTACTGGCAGCCTTTCCCATATATCCATGTTGATATAAAAGAGAGAATTCTATGTATGGTGGCGCTCACCAGATATGTACTTTTGAGAGAGTGACGTATGTAAGGTGAATTAGTTCGCATTTAAAACATGCATAGTGGAGAGAATGTTTGCATATCTCTATGCTACATTAATGTAATGTGGATGATATTTCTTTTGGATATTGTACTTTTGGAAATTTTACACGATTTAAGCACACTGCTAACTAAAATGACTGCTCCCTTGTGTTAAAAAATCAGTCTGAATTAGTCTAAAGTACACTATACATAGCAACTATTAAAATAGGGAAAATGAATTTTGCCAGACTAGACAATACCAGCTTCTGAAAGTGCAATGAATGAATTACCAAATATATAAAATGTAAAAAAAGTTATCGGCTCTTTTTTATACAACTGACCCCTGAAGTTCAGGAAGTGAAAATGACCAAGTAGAGCTAGCACTTTTTTGAAAGGTGCACATTTGAAGTAAGGCCAAGCTGTATACTCTACAACCCATAGTACACCCATCAATCATACACCAAAATAAAGGGAATTAAAGGTTCTTTGCATTATACCTAAGATATACAAGGTCTTTTTTAAATAGCCAGTATAACCAGTGAGGAAAGCCGGGGACATTCTTTTTCTTTAAATTCCTAACCCTATGCAAAATGCGAAACTGTATAGCGCCACCTATATAGGGTCTGGAATTGGACATTAGTGAGAGAAATCCCCCGTTTATATTTAAGAGAATTCTGTGTATGGCATAGTGGTTAGAGCATCCACCTCAGATGCAGGAGGTCATGGGTTGGAACCCTGACCAAGTCATGCCAAAGACATAAAAAAGAACCTTGCTAGGCACTCAGCATTAAGAGTTTACTGTTAGTACTGGTCGGCTTGGTGTCAGGATAATGTGACTGGGTGGGACATGATGCTGCATGTCTGCATCATGATGCCTCAGTGCTAGACATCATTATAAATTGCCACAGTACAGACATCGTAGTGATAAGACTGAAAAATTGTTAAGGCTACATATGTAATAATCTATTTGTTACCATGGTGGAAAAACTGATTTTCTTTTCTGAAAACACAGAATAATGTAATTAAATGATGTTGAGAAACATTTGAATGTGATAGTTGGTATAACTTTGTCTTGATGTCATTTGTAATGTCAGATACTGTTATATGTATTACATATATATAAATTTTTATATCGATATATTCACTAAAACAAAACCACTCCGGTGGCCTAGTGGTTAGAGTGTCTGCCTCAGATGCGGGAGGTCGTGGGTTCGATCCCTGGCCGAGCCATACCAAAGACTTACAAAAATGCTACTAACAGCTGCCTTGCTTGGCACTCAGCATTAAGAGGTTAGTGTTAGTACTGGTTGGCCTGGTATCAGGATAATGTGACTGCGTGGGCCATCATGCTACATGTCTGTGGCATGATGCCACAGTGCTAGGCATCACTAGAAACTGTCAGACTGCAGACATCGTAGCGACATGACTGAAGCATTGTTAAAGCTACGTTAAATATCTAAATCGTACACACTAAAGCAAAACAGTAATCATGTGTAAATTGCATACTACAATGACAGCTCAGGATCTTTTCTCTTCAGGCTGAAATCCAGATTGTGCAGATCTCGAGGTATTTTCCACGACTGAAAATTTAGATGGGAAATTTCATAACCTATCTTTCATTTGATGAGAGGGTAAAGTGGTGAGAATTTAAAAGAGATTTAATAAAGAAACATTGGTAGAGCTTGAAAGTATACTGTAATATTATACTGTAATCTTTGCATATTTGGTTGATTTTTTGGCTGGACTTTTGAGCAGTTATAGTGAGCCCTGCAATTGGACATCCTCACATCCTCAAATAGATCCTCACATGCTCAGATAGAATCTCACATTCTCAGATAGATCCTCACATCCTCAGATAGAATCTCACATCCTCAAATAGATTCTGATGTGTCGATAATGTGCTATTTATACGTCTCAATGCTGCTGAGCCAATACATTGTTACTAATGTCATTGGATATATGTACATGCTTTGTAAGTCCTTTTGACATGCTCAATTTTACTTTAAAACAACAAAACTAAATTGTGTCAGAATTTTTGGAATGAAAGGCTTTGATTTTGTGAAAAGTACTATAGTTGGCAGGGTAATTGCTGCCTTTGAGATGAGACAGTTGACTGTTGTATATCATTTTGCAGACAGTTGACTTGTATATCAATTTGGAGAGTTGACTTGTATATCATTTTGCAGACAGTTTAACTGTTTTATATTATTTTTCAGATGGCTGAGTGTTGCATATCGGTTTCAGACAGTTGACTGCTGTATATCCTTTTGGTGACAGTTGACTGTTGTTTATCATTTTGCTGGCAGATGACTGTTGTATGTTATTTAGCACACAGTTTACTGTTGTATATCATTTTTTAGACAGTTAACTGGAAGTGGCAGACATCAGTATGTTACCAAGGACCTCAACATAAACCAGAATGCCACGTCTCTCTGAATCAAACTTGCGACGACAGGTCATTATCAAAAACATTACCAGAAGCTATGCATCAGATATGAACAACAACAACAGGGTCAGTATTTTGTCTCATCAGCAGAAAATGGCATAAGAAATGATTCTGATGGAATGTATGCTGCAGTAGGCGCTGGGAGATGAAAATCAGTTGATAGGTGATCAAAAGCGCTTGCCTTTACTGATCATTGCCGTATCACCTTTATCCACGGGGGTTTGAGTCTCAGCCTTGGATAATGTTTGTATGTGAGAAAGCTCGCTAGTAGCTTCCTTTGGGTTGGTGGTTTTTTTTCAGGGGTTTCCCTGTGTTCTTTCTCAATAAGTTATACTGGCAGGCATGCATGACCTATCATGCATAGAAAAATGACATTAAACACAAAACAACAACAACAACCACTAGTTGAGGGGATAAGCCAAGAAAAGAATGTGTTTCTGGTTGGCCTACTGTTAATTTTTCAGATTGCCGGACCATAGATCTTTTATCTCCCCATGATAAAAATAAGACACCTACCTGTCCTAATTTTAAAACCAGTACCATAGGAAACATCTTTGGGGGTGGGGATTAATTACTATATATACACTTATAAGTAAAGTCCAACTGCACAGACAAGTATCTGCCATTGCATAATGCACAGACCAGTATCTGCCATTGCATAATGCACAGACCAGTATCTGCCATTGCATAATGCACAGACTAGTATCTGCCATTGCATAATGCACAGACCAGTATCTGCTGTTGCATAATGCACAGACAAGTATCTGCCATTGCATTATGCACAGACCAGTATCTGCCGTTGCATAATGGACAGGCTGGTCTGGCTCAAGGCAGTAGAACATATAACTTAGACACTGAACTGCACATGCATTATGTGATGGACAGATCAGGGTCTATGTTGTTTGCATTTGGACTTGACATATGACATGCACACGAAGACAAATAACATAAGTCTGAAATGGGGTTTTCCTTGTCTTGTGTCAGTTTTAACATAGTTGATTACATTTTTGCCATCATATGGTTTTTTTTGTCTTGTACCAGCTTTTCCTGAGCTGATTTATTTTTGCCATCCATTTGTTATTTAAGGGAAAAGGAAAACTTGCATATTCAGTGTTTGTTTCCAAATATAAACGTTGTTTTGACTTATCCGATATTTTATTGAGTATTCTGATATTTTAAAGTATTTTGTACTATATTATGGAGTCATTAACTGTCACTGCAACCACTGACCCAAAATAATTAGAAGAGTTAGGATTGAAGACTGGGTAGGGATGATAATGGTTATGGTTAGTTCTCTCCCAAAATTTAAAAGTAAGGGATGTGTTAAGGAAGTGTATATAAATTGAGGTCAAGGCTTCAATACCTTTTTGAACTTTGCTGGGCTCCAAGTTGTGAGTAAATTACTCAATGTTTGACCTCAAGTTCCAATTGGTGAGTAAATCTTGCACAACAGTCGCCAGCTGGCAGAAAGAAAAAACCCCATCAAGCTCATGGATATTGATGACAGGGGCTTATATTGTTGCTTACAATTTACCTATCATTTATACTGTATGATTCGTGCACTGTAAAAAACTACAAGGGAAGGCACTTCTCATGCAACCTATTTGACAATAAATGCTGATATTTCAAGCTGCATTTCACATTGTGTAATTTAATGACCAAATGTTTACAAATGATGACCTTATTTTTAACTCTGTTGGTGACTTTTTTATTAAGTTGGTAGCCATTCTGTGACCAATACATTAGATCTGTTTGGAACCGTGCTTTGAGGGTCTTTGGAATACAACTATCAACAGTATACATTGCCATTATAGTATGTTGTACCATTGCTATCAGTTAATGAGCTTTTGAGGAAAAAAAATCCTTTTTTGTTGGTATTAAGAACTATACCATGTTGAAGAATTTGAAGTGAATTGCTTTTTCTCCCCAAGGAAACTCATCCTGATATATGCTGGTATATATTAATCTTGCAACCTTCAGATTACAAGCCAGACATATTAACAATTCCGATACAGTGGCTGTTTTTGAAAGTAAAAATCAGTTAGCTTTGACGTAATTTAATTTTAAATCCCAGCAAATATGACTAATTACTTGAATCCTGCCTAAGATGATTAGGTGTAACTACTCAAATCCTGGCAAAGATGACAATGAAATTACTTAAATCCTATCAAAGGTGGCTGAAGGTGATTATTAAAATCCTAGCAAAGATGACTGAAGGCAATTACCTAATTTCTGGCAAAGATGACTGAAGGTAACTACCTAAATCCTGGCAAAGATGACTGGAGTAATTATTAAAATCCTAGCAAAGATGACTGAAGGTAATTACTCAATTCCTGGCAAAGATGACTGGAGTAATTATTAAAATCCTAGCAAAGATGACTGAAGGTAATTACTCAAATCCTGGCAAAGATGACTGCATGGATCATTGTTTTTGTATGGTTTAACGCCATTTTTCTGCACACTATAGGCTGTACATGGCAGCCAGTATTAATGGTGGAGGAAGAACCCGGGATAACCCGGGAAAGAACCACCGACTCACGAGAAGCTACTGGCAAGCTTTCTCACATGCAGTAGTCCCCCTCTTATAAGGCTACCCATAATGCAGCAGGGAAGTGGCCTTATAATGAGGGTGGCCTTTCTAGAGGGGGATGACAAATGCGATTAGTAAATACATAAGAAAGAAAGTCACAAGTACATTTAATTCTAAAGCATTTAATATTTTCATTAAAAAATCACATGTATGTTGTGAAATAAATGTAAAACAATCTGTTTCATCATTTTCAAAAGAATGCTATAAATAACCATTGATATAGTTTTAAAACTATAATTATGTTACATATCACATCATCTGTCACTTTTTTGGCAACAGTCTAAAACACAAACTAGTCTCATCACAATTAAAAATATCCTTGCAGTCATATCCCCTGCATATATCATTTAGTCTTTTGTTCCAATCTTCGACAACTTCATTGTTAACATCAGCTGATTCTCCACTAAGGACAGAACACTTAATATTGTGTTGCACTTGAAATCTGGTCAACCATCTGTTACTTGCGGTAAAGTCGTCATATCCCAATTCAACTGACAAAATTGTTGCTTTTTCTTGTCATTCAAATCAGGATACAAACATCTCCTGGTTCAAACAATCTTCATTTTGCCATCGATTTCACCTTCCCACTTCTGCAGAATTGTTTCTTTATCTTTCACGATATTGTTTATCTGAGTGTTTCCGACATTAGTCTGATAACAGAAACCCGTTTGTTTGTACCCCACTACCGATTTCAAAAATGAGAATGTTTAATGTGATAAAAAGTGGACAGAACTAGGTCAATTGAATCATTGATTTATAATTTCTAACCTTACTGTGACCAGAATGGCACTAATGCTGGCATCCCCAGCACCATTTCATGCTTAATGGACTTTCCATACTAACACGGCGCCATATTGCCTACACTATAGGCTAGTTTATTTCCATCAGACAACATAATGACGTAGTTCATCCTGTTTGGCAAATGCTGAATAATTGCATAAATTACATAACGTTCCGAGTTTGGAATTATATCCCTCTGCATACATGAAAATAGAAATTAAACCGCATGCTAAATCCACATGAAAAGCGTAGTTGTCGTTTTCCTTTGCTTGATTCGACATTGTAAATATCGGAAGCAGACGAATTATGTATGTATGTACATCTGTAGTCGTGATACACCCCTTTGCTGAAAATGGACTTGTCCAGAAACTGGAAATGGATCTGAGCATGTCCATCTATTACACTGAAAACTTTTGTTAAGCATGAAACGCGCATAAGATGACCGGTGTTAGGGTTAGGGCCACTCTACTCAGAGTCAGGTTAGAAACTATAAATCAATGAATGAATTGACCAAGTTCCTTGCACTTTTTATCACATTAAATGTTTCCATTATTTTAATTGGTAGGGGGGTACAAACAAACGGGTTTGTATTATCAGACGATAGTTTTCTGCAAGGATCCTCGACCCCCCCCCCCCCCCCTCGGTCAGTTGAATTACTTTCACTTCTAAACCGAGACTTTTTCTTTTCCTCGATGACATGTTGATCTTTTTGCAGTAAGTTATTCATATTGCCAACTACAATACTGATAAAACAATTTTTTATGCATCTAAAAAAATTGCCGTGTTTGTAAAGGAAGTGATCTTGTCACGTGACTCGTTAGTTGCAGTCTGGTACCCTATTGTTTTTATACATTTTTTTACACTAAGTGAGAGAAGCCAAAATGGCTTCGATATGTACCATTAACATTACGCAGATTTGACCTCGTGGCTGTTAGGATTTGTAATTTTGACAATTATTGTCAGTAGTAATAGCCACTAATTATCAAAGTGAACAAGCTCAACATCTTACTAAGGGAAGTCATAAAGGCTCTCAAACCATTTTACTGCTGACTTGTGTATGTACATCGATACTGCCACTTCTCAGCTGTTACTACTGTTCAATAATTGTAATCTTAACAATTATGAGAGTGACTAAACCGGACATCTTATGATAACACAGCAGTATGTCTAATTGGATTACATGTACATACCCTTTTGTATGGATTAAAATTTGAGTCTTTCTTGGCTTTATGGAATAAATGTGGCTTCTCTTGAGGCGCAAATGATATTATATTAACCTTAGTGGTACATGTACATCAGTCAACACTTCTTTCAATAATGAAAACCTGATATCGGAAAACAGAAATCGGATTACTCAGCACACGTTATGAATAAAATACTGGTTCTGGATACATATTAAAATAAAATGCGGCCGCTTGTGAGGGGTAAATTTTATATTATTGCACTAATATACTGGCCGCTGGTCGCATTAGCCGGGTGGCCTTTTGTGAGGGGTACTTTTGAACACAAACTTGTCGGTGCCAACGGATTCTGGCCGTAAGGAGCGGGTGGCCATTGGTCAGGGGGGCCGTTCAAGAGGGGGACTACTGTACCCACATTGACTGAATCTGAGACTCGATCCCACGCAGACAGATGTGAAATGGCAGTGATCCGTAACGGAGAGCGCTTTAGACCACTCGGGGACCCAGATCATTATGAATATGATCGTCAAGTGTACACTTATCAAAATGAAAACTGGTGATAATTGTCACTAACATCACACTTCATAAATAATGTTTTATTACTTATGTTTATTATTGTTTGATCTTGAATATTTTAAAATCATTTCACAAAATGGCTGCTGAAATTTTGATAGTTACAGTAAAAGAAAATTCCAGTAGGCAGTTTAAGGAAAATTCCCATTCCAGAAGGCAGTTTAAGGAAAACTCCTGTGGTGTCAACCAGTCAGTAAAAGAGCATGTTAAAAAAGAATTTCATAGACTTATTTTGATCAATCTGTAATACATAAAGTGGGATGTTAACATGCTGTAATATAAAAAATATGAAACTGCAATGCAATGCTTGTAAAGGGTAACATCTGTGCTTTTAATTAGATTGGTAAAATGCCATAGTCAAAGACATCATGACAGAGACCTGGCTTTGTCAGGGTGTCCTTCTGGTAACATATCTAGCACTCTAACCATTGATCTGCCCTGACACCAAGTTAGTGACAATAGAGAAAGTACAGGTATACTGCTGTGTTGGATGGAATTTGTTGTATCCTTTCATGACCTTCCTTGGAAATATTTTTCTTTGCACCATGAAATTTGAAAAATTAAAAAATTTGGAGACACTTTTCAGCCAAAGGAGCCATTTTATGCCATGATGTATGGACTTTAATATATTTGTAATATAATATTGGCTCTATTTTTAATTAATATAAACATCAGAGAACTCGGAAATGCTTAATTACGCGTATTTGGATGCCAATTTTTGATCTGGTATGCAGAAAATCACTGAGGCGGGAGTCCTCCATATGCATATAATAGGTGTGCAGCAAGATTCAAAGACTTGCCAGTCCTGCTTCAGACACCTGCTTTGTGGAAAAATCTGTTGATCATTTAGCTGTGCTGATATATAAAATGACAGAATTCAGTGACTGAAAGACCCCTTGATACATACATTGTTGCCATTTTATAAGAGTACATAAAAATGAACATGATGCAATAGCTGGGCGGCAAGTTCAAAAGGGTATGACTGGCAGCCGGGTGGGAAAATGTATTAATATTTACAGTGATTGAATTCAGAGTCAGAAAGACCTAGAGATGTACATGTGGCCGTTTATAAAAGTACATCAAATAAACAACTTTAGCTTTCGTTATTGTGTTCATTTCCGAATGTGGCGGAATAAGCTGTGCACGTGCCCTCAGAATCAAGACATGTTCAGACTTAGACAAAATGCCATTTGTAAGTGGGTGACAAGTCGCCTAAAAATGTAAACTTCTGTTAGGAAAGCATAAACGACTTCGTCCTGTGATTATTTACGAGTTACATTGACTGACCATACCATAATTTTTTTTTTAATGCCCCCTCACCTTAGCCCGGTTAGTTCTAGTGTTGTAGCAAAATGTATTCATCAAGGCATCAGTAGCTAGAATGAATAAGACTTTTTTTATAACTGATAATACTGCTTAGTTGTTATGAACAAAATTTCACTGACACTTCATCAATATCTGCTGCCTCATTTGTTTCCAAGACCATTTCTTACATTCCTTCCTGAGATAAAAATTCTCAACACTGGGCCCATCAATAGAAATTCTTGTATAATTGTTCAGAGTAGATATACCCATAAAATATCTTAAGTTTGCTACATTAAAATATAAAATAAAAATAAAGCAGTTAAAAGATATTTTTGTCATTTTATTGCCATCTCTTTAATTCCACTCATATAAATTTGAGAATTTTCTTAAAAAGGTCACTGTTGCATATAAATAGCATGAGATCACTTTCCATTTTTGCTATTTATAGCAGTTGTATATGACCCATTTAGAAGACAGTCAAGTGTCTTCAGAAGTGATCTGTGCCTAACAGATAGTCAATTTGTATACCAGTCTCTATTTTTTTTTAAAAATGATGTTAAATGAAATGCTTTACAGTGTAGGTTGTGGATATTATATGATGGAAAATTTTAGATCAGATGGATCTTTTCATACTGCAAAACATATCAGATCAGAAAAAGTGACAAGCCAACACCAATTTACAAACTTTATAAGAAGAATATGCGAGTAATGTAATACAGCGCTCTCATTACCTGACCATGATCATTGCAGAATTCCAGTTCACAATCATTCAGCAAAAGTTATACATGTAGACTGGATGAAGCGGAATATAAATAATTTTTCAGTGTATTTTGTGTTTTCTAATACTATATGAATTTTGTGTTTTCTAATACTATATGAATTTTGTGTTTTCTAATACTGTATGAATTTTGTGTTTTCTAATACTATATGAATTTTGTGTTTTCTAATACTATATGAATTTTGTGTTTTCTAATACTATATGAATTTTGTGTTTTCTAATACTATATGTATTTTGTGTTTTCTAATACTATATGAATTTTGTGTTTTCTAATACTATATGAATTTTGTGTTTTCTAATACTATATGAATTTTGTGTTTTCTAATACTGTATGAATTTTGTGTTTTCTAATACTATATGAATTTTGCCCTTGTTGACAAGAATTTCAATAAGCTGCAGAAACGGGATGGTTGTAAAAATGTATCTTTTTCACACATGCTGTAATTCTAACATGTATATATAGAATACACTTTTTTGCCCAAATTATGCTTTTTAGCCACTTAGAATAGCAGTTAACTATGCTTATACCTGTTGGGGGTGGGTGGCATTTATGCATAGATTATATTATTCACCAGCTTTTTGTTTAAAAAACTTTTCATTTTTAAAATCATTTGAAAATGATGTTGGTACTTATTATGAAATTAGAATTAATATTTTTATTTCAATTATTTGTGCAGCTTATATGTAATTGCTGAAAACACCGACAACACTTTAAAAAGAACAGATTCAAATTGCTCTTACATTAACTATGTTGTACGTGTCTGTTCAAATTATAAATTATTACTGTTTATTGACACAGTGATTTTTATTTTCATTTCTAGGAGACACACCCATCCACTCCACCTACCAGAAATTTATTTAGCCGTCCTGCTCGTCCTGCAACCCCTTGGCTTAAGCATGTGAGTTAATTCTTGTACAGTGAAACTAACTCAATATCCATAACTCACTTTACTTGTCAGATTTACCCTGTGTTTTGGTTTCAGCATGGTTTTCCTAATTTAAAAAATCAGACTTGTGTGTGCTGGCCACCTTCATAAGACTGCCCAGTTTTGGTTTGCATAGAGTCTGGTTATGAAAGGTTTGTGTAATTTATTGCAGATAGGTTGATGGGAGTGATACTTCTAAAGTTTTCTGTGACTTATTCAAGTCCAAGCACCTATCAGAAATTTTAATGCAGATGAAATTTTGTGGTTGTCTTGACTGTATAGCTGCTTGTATCTCCATCAAACTGAAGATACACTCTTGACACATTGGCTGGCATTGCTATTTCTGCTTGTTTCTCCATCAAACTGAAGATACACTCGTGATACATTGGTCAGGGTTGCCATCTTGTATCTCCACGAAACTAAAAATATATGCATGACACACAGGTAGGCATTGTCTTATACGGAACAATCCGTAGTGACAAGATAATCATTGCTTGAAACAATTGGTTATACTCCTGCATGTTACAGGGTGTAGATCTACCAAGTGTGTTTTTGTAACAAATCCTTTAATGTGAAGCACTTTTTGATAAATTGTTTTGATTGCAAATCTATATGAAATTGTTAGACCTGCCAAAACCCTTACAGTTTTGCTGTTAGTTGTTGTTGTTGTTGTTGTAGGGTTTTAATGCCATTTTTCAGCACATGATAGGCTATACATGCCAGCCAGTATTAATGGTGGAGGAAGAACCCGGGAAATCCTCAGAAAGAACCACCGATCCTCGAGAAGCTACTGGCAAGCTTTCTCACATCCCATATTGGCCGAATCCGAGACTCGAACCTACGCACACAGAGGTGAGATGGCAGTGATCCGTAACGGAGAGCGCTTTAGACCACTCGGCCACTCGGGGTCCCTTTGCTGTTAGTCTTATACGCAAATATGATTGTGACAGAATTCAGATACTAGCTTGTCTATTTGATTTGAATATTAGTTGGTGAGCGAACCATACTAACTTTACAGGAGTACCTCAGACACTTTAAACTCTACATATTTTGTCAAACTAAACATCAGCATGATCCATCTGTTGCTGTATAGAATTTACTTAAACATGGCCTCCAACAAGCAATAGTTTCAGGATGAAAGGGACAAAAACATTTTAAAAAGTTTTTATATTACAGAAGAATAAAAAGGAATATTCAGATTCTTGGGTGAAAAAAAGGTAGGAAGGGCAACAATTAAACTAATTGGACATCTTGTGTCAATCTGAGTATGTCAGCTGGTGGGAAAGATTATTGCCATTGTCACATGAAATTAAACATTTTCAAGGATTATGTCAAGTTGAGAGAAAGCCATTGAGCTCCACAGGGTTTGGAATTGCAGTTTGTGAAATGGTACAAAAGGTAATTAAGGTCCAAGTATACTTTGTAAACTTTTTGGTAGAATACAATGTTCACCATTGTTCCTTCAGTCTTGAATCACACTTCTAAATGCATATTTCTCAGCTTCACAATAGCATACATTATATTTCCTTCTATCTTACTGAAAACTGGTCTTACTTAGCAAAATATATCAACTGCCTTACTGAGAAGGACTTCTAGGTTTGGCAGGTCTGGATCATTACTACAATGTTCAGCACATGAAGGAACGTTTTGATGCATTAATTATGTCCTGTGTTTTAAATTTCTCGAAAGGAAGTTAGGATCTATTTTTAGTAAACCACTTTTCTTACATAAATCATTTATCATATCCATTTAACCACTCCCATGGCCTAGTGGTTAGAGCATCTGCCTCAGATACTGGAGGTTGTGGGTTCCATCCCCTGCCGAGTCAAATCAAAGACTTACAAAAGTGGTACTAATAGCTATCTCACTTGGTGCTCAGCATTAAGAGGTTAGTGTTACGGCTGGTAGGCCTGGTGTCAGGATAATGTGACTGGGTGGGACAACACGTTATATGTCTGCGGCATGATGCCCCAGTGCTAGACATCACTATAAACTGCCACACTACAGACATTGTAGCAATATGACTGAATAATTGTTAAAGTTACGTTAAAAGGTCCAAATCACACTCACACACATATCATATCCATGTAACCATTTTTGTGGCACCATATTGACTTAAAGTGCTGGTGTGTCATAACATCCCAATCAGTTATTCGTTCATCTCTCCTTGTGTCTCTTGAGAAGAACGGTGATGTAAGTTACATCACATGTTCCTTTCCTTTGCTTCATTTAAGATCCATGTGAGACTATGAAATAAACTTTGTATACTTATACATCATTATTACTAGGGATGTCACATATATTCAAGCTCATAGGATGGTATTTTATGTTTTCCCTTAAACTTTTCTTTCTGTTCTTTAACTTCAGGTCCATTTGAGATTTCACATGCTTCAGAGTCATTTGATATTACATGTACTTCAGAACCATCTGAGATTTTGAATACTTCAGGTCCATTTGAGATTTTATGTGCTTCAAAACCATTTGAGATTTCATGTACTTCAGGTCCATTTGAGATTTCATGTACTTCAGGTCCATTTGAGATTTCATGTACCATATTTGTTCTCTTCCTCACTGAGATTCCAATCTTCAGGGTCAAGATCAAAGGCCGTTATTTTAAATTTCAGTAACATTTTCACTTCCACTCCATACAATATGAGCTGCTTATGATAAATGAATGAAATATGATATTGTGCATTTTGTCATCAGAACAGATTCCACATTTAGGGTGATATCCTAATGTCAAGGTCACATATATTTCCTGGTTGCTGTTTTAGTTGTTTTACATTTCTGATGAAACACGGTTCAAGTATTTTGCTCTATTAGAGAAAAACCATGAAGCTTAGCGACTTTTCACGTCTGCCTAGTGACATTACAATTTTGTTGCAAGTGCCATGGTCAGATTTCATTATTGTATACTTTTGCTAATGTGATCACAGTAGACTAAATGGACAAAATTTAATTGATTTGCATGTTTTTTTTCCTTTCAGGATGTTACAGCAAATAGCACCACATTTTCCACTCCCAAGCCTGTACCACCACCTAGCCCTGCAGTAACCACCGTTATACAGTCCTCATTGATCAGCGAAAGTAGCATTCAGGACTTGACACCGATTCATCATGCTCTTGAAGAGGTGGGGGAGGAAAAAGAGGGTTTGATACATCATTTGATTGTGGGCTCAGAATGCCCGACCTGCAAGGCACATCATGTTCGACCTTTACCACTGAGATCTGTATCACCACTCTGTAGCACTCCCACCCCACACAGTAAAGGCTTCTCTTTGAGTTACCCATTGTGTACATCCATTATGGAGAACAGGTTGGTATTTTCATGGCTCACCATTTTGCGAGAAGTGATGGGCATAGTATCCAGATAGCTGTCTATCAGTCACTTATGTGACTTTTAATTCATGAGGTCTTGAGTTTGATTTCCAGCATTTTAAAATATCATTCACATGAGTTATGGTTCCTGATTGCCAATCCTCCTGTCTTTGATTTACACAGCATAAATTCCCTAAGCTTTGATGAATTATGACCGAATTTGGCGTGTAGCTTTATGTTGAGAAGGCCCTGAAAGAGTGATTTTCAGCATTCCATTGAATCATTGATAAGGGTTATTGCCCCTGATTAACCAATCTCCTGGCTTTAGGTTCCAGCACATACTTTTACTTGATCCATGAAATCACTTGGGAGGATTTGACTTAAGTGTCCAAAGTGTTTTATGGATGTTGAAAGGCCATTGTAAAGAACTTAAGAGTTCACAATGGTCTGGTATACCAAATATTTGACATTTCAACATGAAGTCACATCTGATTCAGACCTGCCACTCTTAAGATATTACTGAAAGTCTTACGAAAATTACCTCTAAAATACAGACTTACGGCATACTAGCAAAAACTAAGGAAAAATGATCATTGCCAAAAAATCTGGATAATTGGTTCATCTGTGTTTTATTTGGATCTGGATTTTGAATTAGTGAAATTAGCCAGGGAACCAGACTAACTATACAGCAGTGCCCCAGATGCTTTAAACTGCACCTATTTGTTCATGTGAAGCGTCTGCATGATCATACTGTAGATTATAGAATTTCTCCTTTAAATACGTTCCCCGATCACATTATCGTTAGGGATATAAGCCTGCTACCTCTCGAATCCGGCCCTACTAAAAGACGAAAATTCGTCTTTCTGGTCTATCTCATAAAGACCAAAGGGCAATAACTCTTGCCCCTTACCTCCCCTTGCCACCGCCAGGTGTCACTAGTTTTTAAGCTTCACTTGTACTGATAACACGTACCTTATATCTCCAAACAATCCAAGCCATCTTAGCGTTAAATTGGACCATCCGAAGTTAAATTTGGATTTATTGTGTTGGACAATCATTCTTCTACAGGTTGTATACATTATTTTAACAATTATTTTTTCAAAATTGAGTGACTTTGTCACCCTTACGGATTTCGTTTACTGAAGACCATGTTACACACGCTATCACGGAACTCGTGTTGTCAATTAAGAGTTAACGTGACACTAACTAATTTCGCTTACTCCGTTAGTAACGGTTGTGGTATTAGCAAATTAATAACATGCTGAATTGCTAATTTGTGCTTTGTTTTCTTTTCTTGTGTCGTTTCAGTAGAAATGTCAACCAAATGCATGAAATGCAAAAAGTTCAAAGCAAAAGAAGACAACCATGACTCTTGTATTTTATGTACCAAGTGTACATCATCTATATCATGCAGCGTGTGTAATACTTGGACAGAACAAACGTGGGCTGATGTAGTCCAGAAGGCAGCAAAAGGGAGGGATAGACGGAATAAGTCAAAGAAAGATAGCATTGATGTCCTCGGTATACATCCGAAGACAGCCTCCATTGCGAGCCTTGTGGGGGACATTGGGGGTCCCCCCCTCCACCTAAAGTTCGTTGTTTGCAACCGTCAGCCACAGTAACATTGGCGGCAATGGAGGAAATAATGTTGACAGGGTACAAAAGTCCAACTTTGAACAGATGCGTCGTTTGGTCCAGGAAACGACGACGCAGCTATTGACATCAGGCCGGATATTACCCTTATTTCCCTCGCTCGCTTCCACAGCTTTTTCTGACTCTTTGGGGGAATGTTCCCCCAATTTTAGGCTGCCCAGTGGGCGTAAATCCCCCCGCATGGCCTTCGGGCCTGTAAGTCAGGATGCATGGGGTTTTTACCAGATCCATCGGATCCATTTATTTATACAACCTCTACGTCACCGGCCATCCGGCTGTCCCTGCATGGGGACCCTATTGCTAAAACGGTCCGACCAAACATGACTACGGGGATTTTAGTGATAAATCCATCCATCAAGCTGTACCGCCGGCAACATACCAATACTATGGTGAAGATTTTAGTGAGAAATCTGTCCGTCCAGCCAAGCCATTGGAGCAGCCGGTACCGGTGATTGCAGGACCGTCACCAACATTCAGACCAACCACAAGCCGGACAAACCAGCTGGCAGGGCTGGCCGTCCATATGTTCACGACTTATCCACAAGGGAGAGTTAGTGACAGTGTTAAGGATGACGGAATCGCGTCATTATGCCACCTGGTATGCTCTATCCAGAAATGCAAGCTATTACAGAACACGACTCTGCACACAGTGAGGGTGACGAAACTCCTGCAAATCAGCCGTACACAGATCCAACCATGGAACGGACTGAGTTTGGCTTCAAGGCAGATGTGGAAGAAATTTATAGGGTGTTGGCAACTTCAGAATGCCCTCCACCTCCTACCACCTTTCAAGACTACAAAGTTAAGACATCTGTAGATCTTGATGGGGAGGAAGAGACGCCGTCCTTCCGGCTCCTTCCCCATTCGGCAAAAATTATGGAGATCAATGATTGTCTATCAGGACGAATAGGTGATCTGGGGAATGCTAAGGCGTTCTTTTCAGAAAGCCAAGTACCAGCGACGTTCTCGTGTCGCTGGTACAAAACTCATTCAAACGCCTTCAGTACGGATCTTCGGCCCTGGACAAAAATATGGCAGCAGTTCACATGTCCGCTCCACTGTTTTGCAAAGTGGACAAAAATCGTGTTCCATGCCATGTCAAAGCTAGTCCGGAACGTAGTTGCTACGTCTTCAATGTTAGACTTGGCTTCTTTAGCCATTTTTATCGACTCGCAGAAAAATCCAACAATGACCACGCTTGGGAAGCGATGGCCCAGATTGCTAGAGTTATTAACAGGACAGCTCACCATTCCATGGCTAATGCGTTGACTGCTTCTGCCAACTTAGACCTGATACGACGTGACGCACGTCTGCGGGCCACGTCGCTCAAGCCCCATCATACTCTGGCTTTACAGATGATTCCGTTTGGGTCGCCTTTACTCTTTGGAGGAAAAATTGAAGAAGTTCGGAAGAAGGCAGCTCAGGAACTGCCCCTCCAACTCGCCGCCCAACCCTCGCAGGCGTTTAGAAAAAATCAGTCCCTGCCACAGCGGAGGGATGATTGGCGGACCAGGGACAAGGGATCCTTACAATCAAATGTGCAGTATAGATCCCAACCCAATGCCAGGAGACAACAGTCTAATCAAGCTAGGAGGCACCCATACAGAGGTGGTAAGAAACAAAGTTTCTCCGTCTTCAAGCCTCCTAACTCTAAACATTGACATACCCTCTCCACCACCCGCGGACAGCCTACCTGTGGGCGGCCGCCTCCTGCAATTTCAGGACCACTGGACCACCTTTTTTCCTCAGAACGATTGGGTGATCCAGGTCATTTCGGATGGACTTGAGATTTCATTTATCCAACCCCCTCCCCTGTCCTGCTCTCCCCTCTTCACAGATGTACCGTCCGATCGGGAGAAGGATACCTTTCTACAACAGGAGATACGGTCGCTCATAGAAAAACGGGCGGTGGAGGTTGTGAAAAAACCGCAATCGCCGGGGTTTTATTCCAGGCTGTTTCTTATCCAGAAGACAAAAGGCAAGTTGAGGCTGATCATCGACCTGAGTCGCCTCAACCAATACATTTTACCACCGAAATTCAAGATGGAAACGGCGAGATCAATCCTTCTTTCCATTGGCGGGACGAGTATGCCGTCAGTCTAGATATGACCGACGCATGTTTTCATGTCCCTATCCACCCCGCGTCACGGAAATTTCTCAGATTCGCTTACTGCGACACGGTTTAGCAGTTCCAGGTCCTACTGTTTGGCCTCAACATCAGCCCTTGGGCTTTTACCAAGGTTATGGATTGCGTCGTCACCCTGTTCCGCTCGACTTGATCTACAGGGATGGCAGTGTACTTGGACGACATCCTCCAGAAACATATGGTAAGTTCTATTCTGCTCAGAGGCAGAAACGATCTTTTAACCTTCTTAGATCATCTAGGCTTTCTCGTGAATTGGGAAAAGTCCGATCTCCGTCCATCTGAGCATTTTGTCCATCTGGGTATGGAGTTTCTCACTGATCTGAATCTGGTACGGCTTCCTCGCGCTCGTGTAAGCCGGATCGCCGAACTTGTCAAGTCCATTTCCAACAGGACGTGGATTTGAGCAAGAGAATTCTTGCAACTCCTCGGATTATTCAATGCGGCGGCGGACTTGATCCCACTTGGCTGTCTTTTTTTGCGTCCCTTACAAATGACGTTACTGGCACAATGGCGCCCCTTTTCAAGTCTCCTCAATCAAACAATAATGATCACGCCCAAGATACGATCGTTCCTGCGTCAGTGGCACAAACTCTGTTGGCTGTCCACGGGGATTCCTCTGGAGATTCCCCAAGCGGAGATAACGGTATGTACCGACGCCAGTACCTACGGTTGGGGTGCCCACCTGTTGCCGGACTTCGCTACAGTCAGCAGCATGTGGGAGCCAGGGGAGAGGCCTCTCCACATCAACCTTTTAGAAATGAGGGCTGTCATCAATGCCTTTCATTTCTGGAAGGATCAACTCTCAGGAAAAACTGTCCTCATTATGTCAGACAACTCTGTGGTGGTGACTCACCTCCTCAGACAAGGGGGCACCAAATCACCAGACCTGTGCATTCTGATCTTTCAGTTTCTACGTTGGTGCGACAACCTCCACATCAGCGTACAAATCAGACACATTCCCGGCAGACTCAGTGTCTTGGTCGACACTCTATCAAGGAAAGGTCAAGTCATTCACACGGAATGGTCACTCCATCAATCAGTCTTTCTTCGGATTTGCACACTTTGGGGGGCATCTGATGATCGATCTTTTTGCGACAAGGTGGAATCGCAAGTTGCCCACCTTCATCTCTCCGGTTCCAGAACCAGAGGCTTGGGCCGTGGACGCTCTGTCAATCAGCTGGGAGGGGTTGTGGGCATTCGCCTACCCTCCCACGGTTTTGGTACCGAAAATAATCCAGAGGTTAAGGGGTTAGAACTGTCGGATGATTCTGATTGCCCCTCTCAGATGGAACAAATCCTGGGTTACTGATCTACTCGATCTAGCGATTCCAGCCAGCCCAAATCTTCTCAAACAACCATGGTCACAGGTGTTCCACCCCTGCCCAGACCGTCTTCTTCTTCACGCTTAAGGCTCTTGTCTGGGCAGCCTTGCGAGACAATTTAAACCTTCGATTGTGGAGAGAATCTCAAGAGCAAGAAGGCCCACCACTCTGAAGGCCTACGAGGGAAAGTGGCGTGTTTTCAGGGACTGGTGCCACATCAATAACATCGTCCCTTTGAGTGTCTCAATATCTCAACTGGACAACTTTTTTCTCTGGCTTTTCAAGGAGAAACAGTTGGCCCCAATTACTATCAAAGGATACCGCTCCATGATATCAGACACATTCCGCCATCATGGTAGATGTGATATTGGGCATAACAAAGAGCTATTAGATCTTTTAGCCAATTTTGATTTCAATCGACCAAAATCCCTCACCGTTTCCAAAATGGAATCTGTCCTGGGTTTTTACATGGCTCGATTCAGACAAATTTGAACCTTTAGCCCACACTTCGTTAAAGCTACTATCATACAAAACATGTTTCTTGATAGCCTTAGCTTCAGCATGCAGGGTGAGCGAGTTACATGCCCTTTCCAGTGACCTGAACTTTCTTCAATTCAGATCAGATGGTTCGGTGGTCCTCCTGACGCAACCAGGCTTTGTAGCCAAAAATAGGTTACCATCCATTGGCAATCAAAGAATCATCATTCGCTCGCTCTCATCCATAGATAAGTCAAGAGCAGCAGCCATGCAAGATCCTGTTCGTGCACTCAAGCACTATTTAAAACTCACAGGCGTGTTGGGACACATGTAAGCGCCTCTTTCTTCGGGTCAAAGCTGGTAAAGAGGATATCACCCCTCAAGCCCTTGCTTTATGGCTGAAGTGGGTTATACGCTCAGCATACTCTGAGGTCTCACAAGATCAGAGTCGCCTCATGAAGATTACGGCTCATGAGATAGAGCAATCTCGGCGAGCCTGGCATTTGAACGCAATGTTTCGATCCGAGATATAATAGAAGCTGTTGGCTGGCATGCGGAGTCAACCTTCTCCAGTTTTTATCTCAGAGATTTGGCTTCGCAGAGGCAAACCTTGAATCTGGTAGGTCCAGTGTCGGCAGCCCAGATGACCACCAGACCCATTTAAAACAATCAGCACAGCCTATCAGCTTTGCTGGATTTGCCAGTGAAATTTTGTAGGTAAGATTTCAATAACTATCTTCTTAACCGTATATAGGGGTCACATATAATGGGACCCTAGGCTGTGTTGCTGATGAAATTAGGAGAACGGGTTATCGTTCAAATGGGGAATCCAGCCATCATTCCCTAGAAGGTACCCAGAGTGGAGGTAGGATGCTCAGCATTCCCTCCTCCTATTACTTATTCTCCTAACGTTAATGTGATCGGGGAACGTATTTGAAGGAGAAAGCAAATTTTTAGTAAATTGTGTTTCTCCGAGAATACTTACCCGATCACATTACTTAAAAACCCTCCCAACCATCCCGCTATGCGAGCATCCTCGTATAATATATATCGCTCAGCTTAAAAAACTAGTGACACCTGCCGGTGGCAAGGGGAGGTAAGGGGCAAGAGTTTATGCCCTTTGGTCTATATGAGATAGACCGAAAAGACGAATTTTCGTTTTTTAGTAGGGTTGGATTTGAGAGGTAGCAGGCTTATATCCCTAACGTTAATGTGATCGGATAAGTATTCTCGGAGAAACACAATTTACTAAAAATTTGCTTTTTTAAACTGGCATCCAGAAAGATGTGCATGCTTAAGACGGAAGGGAAAATAAGCTTCTAGAAAGGTGGTTATAATCAACACAGAAGAATAAAAAGGAGTATTCAGATTCTTGTGAATAAAAACAACAAGCCATTGAGCTGCATAGGGTTTGGAACTAGAGTTTGTGCAACTGTACTAGTGGTAAATAAAGTCTATGCGTACTTTACAAACTTTTCAGTTGAACATCATGTTTATTGTTAATGCATTGAACTTTTAATTATTCTTTCCAGTTTTACAGTAGCAGTTATTGATATTTTGTTACACCTTACTGAAAACTGGTTAATCTTACGGAAAAACCAACTGACTGAGACAGACTCGTTAGGGTTGGCAGGTCTGCTGATTTCATGTAGGAACAAAACCAATGGAAAAAAAAGAGTTTTGTACTGACAGATCCCCAAAAGCTTATAAATACTTTAGTGTAGAATGGGTATGTAGATCCAGAATGCATTCTAGTGTGTAGATCTAGTGCTTGCATTGTGTGTACAGAACTTTCGTGTAGAATGGGTATGTAGATCCAGAATGCATTTTAGTGTGTAGATCTATTGCTTGAATTGTGTGTACAGAACTTTCGTGAAGATTTAGAGTGTATAATTAATGTGTAGAATGGGTACAGAGATCCAGCATTCAGATTTTGTGTGTAGATCCAATATATATCTAGTGCTTGGATTAAGTGTTTAGATCTATTGTGTAGATACAGCATGTAGATACAATATATAGATCAAGTGTGTAGATACAGTGTATAGATCAAGTGTGTAGATCTGGTGGATAAACAGATGTGTAGAATGGGTGTGTACTGTAGATATAGCTTGTAGATCTTGTGTGTTGTTCTAGTGCCTATATCAAGTGTTTAGCATGTAGATCCAGTAGAGTCGTAAATATTCTTTCATTCAAGCTATCAGTAGCTGGAACTGATTGTTCTGACTCTTTTCTGTTAGATATCAAGGGTATATTGAATGTACATTTATAATTAAATTTCATCCTTTCTTTATTCCCAGTTTCAAGGAATTTTCATTTTAGAACCATTTTTTGAATATCATCTGCTGCTGGCACTACATGTACATTTTTTGTTGCTGAAGTGCTGTAAAATATTGCTACCAACATAAATACCAGACAAAAAAGCACAATAAATCAAACAAATAAAAAAAATGAAGGGAGTTAATACAAAAATCTCAGGACTGAATTTAGGGCCTTTTGTGCAGCAAGTCATTCTATTACAATTGAGTGGCATGTAAATACAGTTGATTTGTGTGCAAAGTTTTCAGTTCAATATACATTTGTTGTACAGTTTTTGCAGTGAGGAAACAATCTGTCGGATATGCCATGAAGGTGACCGTCATGAAGAGCTTATCTCCCCCTGTCTTTGCACAGGCTCCATGGGAATGTTACACATTTCATGCTTGGAACAATGGCTTGGGTCATCAAATACTACCAAGTGTGAAATTTGCCAATACCAGTTCTGTTTAAAAAGATATCCAAGACCTTTGAAGTGGGTGAGTATCTTGCAATTCATGTTTTGTCTAACCTGCATAGTACAGTGCGACACAGGTGCTACTTTCCTGGTGGCTTAGATGACATTGGGGTCCTCAGTGTTAAATGTTTGTGTTAAAGGTTTTGCAAGTCAGATACACTAAGGGGAATATGCCAATACCAGGATGCAAGTCCGATCATACATTTGGGGGATAAATCAATGACAGGATGCAATTCTGATCATACACTGGGGAATACATCAGTGTCACTTTGCAAGTCTGTTACTTTTGGCGGATATTTGAATGACAGGATTCAAGTATGATACAATTGGGGGATACATCAGTGCCAGGATGCAAGTTTGATACACTTGGGGGATACATCAATGCCAGGTTGCAAGTCAGATACACTTGGGGGATACATCCATGCCAGGTTGTAAGTCAGATACACTTGGGGGATACATCCATGCCAGGATGTAAGTGAAATGTTATGTGATGGATATGACAATTGTTTTTTTTAATGTTGAGGTTTGGGCTGTTCACTATTATTTTTTTTGCTTAAAGATTTTCAACTGTGTATGTGATTTGGATTTTTAACTTAGTTTTAAAAAAAAAAATCAGTCATATCGCTATGATATCAGCAGTATGGCAGTTTATAGTGATGTCTAGCAATGGGGCATCATGCCGCAGACATGTAGCTTGATGTCCCAATCAGTCACATTATCCTGACACCAGGTCAACCAGTCCTAACACTAACCTCAATGCTGAGCACCAAGCTAGGCAGCTGTTTGTACCATTTTCAGAAGTCTTTGGTATGACTCGGCCGGGGATCAAACCCATGACCTCCCACATCCGAGGTGGACGCTCTAACGACTAGGCCACCGGAGTGGTCTATTTTCAACTGCATTAGTCAGATAATAACTCTACTCTTAGTGGACTCGGGAATTTATACTAGATTTTATGCACCTTCCTTATTGAGGACAAAAGTAACTAGAAGTGAATGGGCTGCAGTGGCAAAGTGGTTAGTTCACTGGACCTGTGACTGAAAGTGTGCAGGTTCAAATCCTGCCTGGGTCAGTTACTGTCGTGTTTACCTGGGCAAGTCTCATTGCTCTAATTGCTTTGGCTCTCCATGGCCTACTTGAATCCCTGTGCTGTTAAATGCCAAATAGGTCATACCACGTCTCAAAATTGGTCTTGAAAAATCAGCATTAAACATTAGAATGCTATTTGCAATACTTTCTGGTCCTAATGCTGGAATTGCATTCAGATAATTATTTATTTCATCTCTGACCTGTTCAAACAAACCATAGCATATTATATTGATGATGCAAGATCTGATTGTTTGAATTTCATGTCGTTGATGACATTATGACAAATTACTATATATAATAGCTTATGACTTGAATCCAGCTGCAGACGTGATAGACTGATATACCACTGGCAGATCAGGCTGTATGTTGTTTATTTCACTGATTACTCTGTACATTATGTGATGGTAGGTCTGGGTTTGTATTATTCAATTGAAACCCTTTCTTAAAGTGAAAATGATGTTTTACAGACCAGTATAACATTAGCTGACAAAAGACCAAGTTTAATATGATGGGTTACATGTTTTTAAAAACTTGATATTTATTAAAATTTGGGTCTACAGTTGTTTTATTACACATGGTTGTGCAAAACTTTGAAATTTAATATGTCCCATACAAGTGAAATTGCCATTTCAAATTTATTACATGACAAAATAATACATCACTACATTCAAATTTAACTTGTCACAAACAATCATACATCATAACATTGAAATTTAACTTGTCCCAGACAAGTGAAATTGTTATATCACATTATATTACATCACAAATAATGCATCACAACTTCATATATATTAATTTAGTAAATGTCATCACAAAACCGGTTAATATTTTGAATATTTATACCCTCATCACAGGTTGTTCGTATTATGTTACACTGTTACATGTGTGTGTAGATGTGTACAACCATCTGTGACCATTGTCAATGTTCAGCCCATAACTTTGTAACGCCTTGAAAATATAAGATGTTGTTGTACACTATAGCCAGGCTCTCAGCCTCATGGTCAAGGCAGCTATGTGTAATTCACTGACTTGTGTCCCAGTCCAGAGTGTAATGTTTGAAGATTGAAGATATTTTAATGATATTTTTGCCATTTATATATCATGTACAGTACAGCTCACATGTATTTCCCGAACCCCATGCATCACAGTGGAGGTGGAAAGAGAGTGCAGAGGATTAAAAAAAAACAACTTCCACTGACTCTCAGAGTTGCAAGGTGGCTTGCTCTGTACACTATGCTTTCTTGCAGAGTCATTGAGCATGACGATTGTGGAGTGGATGTGGTCTTTACCAAATGGGCTTGGTTTACTGTGTATGACCTCTGCAAGCATGCTCTTTTGAAGCTCACGGAAATTAGAGTGGTGCCAATTTACTGACATTGTTATCAGATGATTCTACAAATTTAATCGACGTAATACCAAATCAAGTTTTATTAATATTAACATCACAATTCCTGGACAACTACTAATGCTACTGTACCTTTCTCATTTAGAAAACTCTGTTTAGCACCTTTTGTAATAAGATTACACTTTTACTTTATTCACAGAAATCTGAACAAAGTTATGCACTGACTTGATGGGACCACGCTGAGCTTCTCTGGAACAGTTGAAAGTTTATTCTACTGTTTAAATATGAAAAATTAACTCTCTGAGGTATGTAAATTTATATTCCCAATGACAGTTGTTTCTGTTAATAAAAAAACAGACAAACAACAAAATAAAACATTGAATTTACACTTATATGATAACCACATGTTTAGTCCTTATAAAATAATGATCTAGTCATGAGGCTGAATATAAATGTACACAGCTACGAAGTTTGATTCTCACTGCATTTATACTGTAAGAGACTGGTCAGTGATATTTAATTTATGGAACTATATTCTTTCCAATTGGGGTATTTCTTTATTCTTTCATTCATTGCAAGATAAATTTGTTTCAAATAAAATAACCCTATAGAAACCTAAATGGTCTCTCCCTAATAAAGACTTGGCTTGAATAGATGTTTTGTAGAACTAAAGGCAGTGACCATTGTAAACACTACTATAAAATGTTAGCATCAGCAGATGATGTCAATTTTAGCTTGGGATTGGTGCGTTTCTAACATGAAGCCATCTGACTTGGTGTGTTGTACTTTGCAGCTCAAATTATGGTCATATCATTAGCAGCGGAAGTTTTGTAATTGTTCTTAATTAATCTGGCCTCAGCGTTTTGTTGAAATAAATAATAATGTGGAAAATTGTCACATCTTAAATGCTCAACAAATTTGTATCCACATGTATCATATTAAATGTGCATCCTTATAAGGAAAACAATAAAAACTAAATTTTTATCATGATAGAAAATAATTAACCAGTCATATTTAAATGATGTGGTGTCAATAACCTAATTGTAATGTAGATCTAAGATGTTTAATTATTTCAGTGCGGTTTTCTATTGGTGACTGTTGGAGTGTTTGGCTATTGAGACAAAATTTAAAACATGCAAACCAATATCTTTCAATAGTATTTAGCAGACTTATGTGTTTGGTATACTGCTTTGCAGCTAAAATGGATTACCTATCTTTTTCACTCTCTCTCTCTCTTTTGATAAAATGATGGATGTTAAATCTACATTTCGCTGATATGCTTTAATGGCTTTATGTGAATAAAAGTCCTGAAACTGACATCATCTTCTGATGCTAACATTTTATAACAGTGTTTACTATGGTCACTGCCTTAATTTCTGCCAAAAATCTGCTGTAGCCAAATCTTTATTAGGCAGAGACCATTTCAGTTTCTAAAAGGGCCGTGGGGTAAATGCTTGAAAACTTTTGTCTTCGTCTCATTTTTAGTATAAAAAGGACTCTGGACCATTCCTTGCTGTACTTGAAACAAACTTGAAATAATAATTTAGCCCCATAAAATAAATGTCCAGTACCTTACAGTATACTTGCATTCAGACTTGAATTAGTTCAAAATTGTGTATGTTGCATATTCAATCACATAACTGGGCCATAACTGCTTAAGGATCAAACATGTGGTTTGCATTTAATTGTAAATGGCTGTTTTCATTTTAGTAGTTTGTCTTCTTAAACAGAAACTCCTGCTGACAGGGATCTAATTTTCTGTACCTCAGAGGATTACTTTTCATGTTTAAACAGTGTATTGACTATTCATAAGCAGCTCAGCAAGGTGTGCCTCTCATCAAGTCAGCATGCAAGTTTTCTAAGTGTACAAAATATATAGGCTTTTAGAATTAATTTCTATTGTCCTTATATATGATTGAAATAAATATCATTGATTGTTAAAATGGTATTTGATTGCAAATCACTCATGACATGTCAATCATTCCTTGGATGGTCTTCACTGATTGGCTGTTCAGATGTCAATCAATAATGCCGATCAGCCACTCCCAGTTGTTGGAGATGCCATTGGGGTGCCAGTCATGGCACATTGGTGATTTGTAGTTATTTAATTGCACCTTTGCAGAGTGAAAGTGGAGGGGTTGATTCCTCCACTGAAATGCGTGGGGTTTCCGAAATTAAACATGAGCTGTACTGTATGGACACTCTGTCACATACCATAGTTATGCACTTCCTGTAAGGTTGTTTCTTTGTCTGGAATGTATCTTTTGAAACCATGAAGATATTTTAATGGAACTTTAACCAGTGATATGTCTTCTATAGACAGTGTGTCACATCTCATGGCCTCCATCCCGTTAATGTCAAGCTCACTGCAAGGAAAGAGTATATCAATGACCTCAATCCATCATTAGGTATAAATTAGTAACCTCATTCCATCATTAGGCATAAATCAGTGACCTCAATCCATCATTGGGCATACCATCAGTGACCTCATTCCATCATTAGGCATAAATCAGTGACCTCAATCCATCATTAGGCATAAATCAGTGAAGATACTTTTAATGACACTTGAGCTTTTTGTATATTGTGACTCAAGAAAGTCTTGCATATCCACATCCATGCATTTTACCTCAAGGTCTGGGTCACAATGATTAATAATATAAAACAGTAGCTTGTTTCCATTTGCAGGCAGTCACTTTTTAACTGCAGTTATATTTTGATGAAATTATACCCTTGTCCGTACCTTATGATATAGCAGTCAATTATGTAGATCAAAGGTTAAGGTCATGATTATGAAAAGGTCACAAACTGTGCAAATCATGTGTTATATGTTGTACTCTTGTTGATTATCACATGATGCTGAGTCGGCCACTTGTAACTCATGTAATAAATAATGTGTTTTCAATTTCTCAAGTACCAACTTTTGTTAGTAGTAAAACCAACTAAATGCTATGCATTTATCCTGGTCCTCAATTATTATCTCAAACCATAGTCTTGCTCACCTGTATTTCACACTTCCCTGCCTTGTGTTAACTTATGCTTTTATCTTGACTATGCTAGATTTAATGTTAGACTTGTAGAAGGTTATACGGAGGTTCTTCTCTACCAAGTTATATACCAACCTGTAGGTCATTTTTATCAGTGTTTAAGTTTTTCTTCATTTTTTTCATGTTGATTTTGATTGGCATTTTAATATGCTCAGGCAACAGCAGGGATGAAAATTTGCACAACTTTCCTGTGATGCATTGAATTTTTTGAGACATATGGATACAGGGCTGATCTGTGTATCTCTTTAATGAAAAGGATGTTCTGTCAAGGACATTGCTTTGGACTTTGTTCATTGAAAGTCCAAACTTTCTAATGGATTTTGTATTCCATATTTTATCAAGCAAATATAAGCAATTTGCACTCGCTCTTAAATTCTAATGAATGGTTACCAGAGGGAGAGCAGTTTTAATTATCTGTAACTGGCAGGGTTCCCACACAGGTCAGAAAATCTGCAAAAGGTAAAAAAAATTAAGTTTTGTGTTGTGCTAGTGCAGTTTAATTTTGTTGGATTCGATTTGATTGGCCATTCTTGGACTGATCTTTTTTGGTGTTTGTGTTGACTAAATATTATCTAAAGATGACCAGGACGTAGTCTTTATAACACTTTATGGGAAGAATCTGATGACTTTAAAGCCAGGATAGGGCCTTCCAAACTTTAAAGACCAAAGCATCATATCGACTTTGCAGGAAAGAATTTGATATTTCCAGCATAGGGATTTCAGTTCTTAAAAACCATATGAAATCATCAAAACACATCTGTAGAGCTTCATCAAGATCAAAGATCAGGTTCCAATATATTCATTATTTCAATTTTTTTCTATGAAAGACTTTCAGTTTTTTCTGTGAAAGACTCTTCTACCATGAACTGCTCTGGTGGCCTAGTGGTTAGAGCAATCGCCTCGGATGTGGGAGGACATGGGTTCGAACCCCAGCCGGGTCATATCAAAAACTAAAAATGGTACCAACAGCTACCTTGCTATGCACTCAGCATTAAGAGCTACTGTTAGCAGTAGTAGGCATGTTGTCAGGATATTTGCTTACAATTTTTAAAGGTCACCGGCCATACTCCAACATTTTCCTATTTATATCAGATTTACATTACATGATTAAAAATAGTTATGCTCGCACAAAAAGAACAAAAAAATTATCAAGTATAAAGAAGAAATAATAATTTAATTACTCGAAATAGAAGTATAAAACACTGTTACTTTCCCTTAGTTACGATTTCCTACCTATTGAGGATGCAAATGGAAATGACGTACATTTATCCCTACAAGACGAATTACATGTTTCTTGTTGGAGAAAAAAAACCCACTATAAACAATGGATAGGGAATATTTTAGATGAAACTAATAAAAACTAATTTACTGTTCAGCCTTATATCAGTACGCATGCACGACACACTAGATTGTGTCGCTTTCAAAACTGTTCCATTGTTTCAATTTATTTTGAAAATTCCCGTTAATACAGGTAAAAGGAATCAATGTTGGCTTCCCTGTGTCGGCAGACTTTATAAAAAAAAGATGAAAGAAATTGGCACACATAAGGAATCCAAAGGAACCAAACTTGACTTCCTTTTGTCGGCCGACTTCAGAAGAAAAAATTGGCACACTAAAAAGATACCAAAGTCAATTTTCCGGGGTTGGTTTGCATTGTAATAAAATAACCTGTGTATTTGATATGTCGGTAAGTTTAAACAATAATAACTTGCTTTAATAATACTTTTGTAACCCATGCTAGCAAAAAGATTATAATTTGCACTCATATTGAATGTATTTTAAAATAATGATTTGTTTTTATTTGCGAGATACCGACTTATAGTTAACCTGGATACAATACAATCTGGGTCAGTTTGCAATAAGTAACTTGTCATGCCTAAATGGCAGGTGCCTTCAAGTAATCGGTTGATACTTTCGTCTCATTTGCGATTTTGTTGTAACTGACTTAAGCGATACACACTACACTAAGGATGCATACGCAAGCCGGCATCCCCTCCATATACGGATTTCTTGGATATATATTTTGTTAAAATAATTTTCGCATGATGAAAAAGAAGGAATATATAATAACAATGCAAGGTTAATTTCTTTCATTTTATTTTCAAACAAGTGTATGTTTATCAATTTATTTTGTGCCGTGAGTGTGTGTGGGAGGGCACAAATTAAACACAAACTTATTTAATTATTTCCTTTCTAATTTGTACGGAATGATGGAGCAAAGACCAGTAATGACAAGCTTTCAGTTTATGCGTGCAAACACTAAGACAACTTGAAAAAAAAAAACAATAACATTAACTGGTAAGAGCTTTATATTGCAGAAACTAAGTACTGACAAACTGCTCAACATTATTCTCTCTCTCTCTCTCTCTCTCTCTCTCATGTGTAATCTAGTATGTATTGTATGCAGGTGTGTTACAACGTGAAGCCTAAAATTAAGTATATTTGTTATAATATCTCATGTACACTACCCATAGCAAAATGTATACGTATTATGTAGAATATTATCTGTTACTTATTTTTGTTTTATAAATAATTATTGGTAATTTGACCGGAAGACTTAAATTGAGAATGTCGTTGTGCAGATGCATACATTTGTTAGCATAAAAAATGTATATAAATATTTTAATTAGAACAAGCAAGATATGTCAGTTTGTGTTTTCTCTCATAAATATGTACATTACGAAGTCAGATTATTTTCTTTCAAAGAATATCAAAATAGTTTGTTTAAAATTAGTTTTTTGTCCCTAAAACCTATCTTGCATAGCATCTACTTTTTTGTTGAAGAAAAAGAACGTACAAACTATTGTTTAGTTTGGCTGAATTGTATTTCGAGTTGGGCCAAATTCACTATAATCTGGCATAAATTATACAACTTTCCCATCTCTCTCCTATTCGATCCCCCAGATTAAATACACTTTTTTCTGGTAAACATGATTTTTCGGAAGAAAGAAAGAATGCTTTTTCCATCAACACTCTTTTGGTTACATCCATCTGCAACACAGTGCATCATATTTGCTGTACAAAAGCACGATCATATGCTATATCACATAGACATTTACATGGGGAAATTAAGCACTTGAATGGCTAGGTTGAATAGAAGGGATAAAAGTACGTCATATCCGGTTTTGGCATACGGAAAGTACCGAATGTTTACGGAGATTGCCAAATAATTTTTTTTTATTTTATAAAGCAGAGTTTTAAGTCTAATTTAATATTTTTATGGTGTGCATGCATAACCAATGTGTTTTGTTTATACTTCTAATAATATCACACGTTTGTACAATATAGGTGGCCGGTGACCTTAAAGTATTTAAACCTCGTTGAGTCAATAAACTTGTCACATTGTTAGGTCTGGACATTTTTAATTTTTGGTCTGGGTAAGGTCTGGAATCTTTTTTTAAAATTTGTGGCAGGAACTCTGGACTTGTGTTAAAAGGAATTCAAAGTAAATTCCTCCCCCCCCCCCAAAAAAAAAAAAACTTTTCACACAATTGAAAATAATGTGTTAACATTGTCAATATATATATTTTTTTATAATACTATAATATCATTTGTTTTTGTTGGGCTTATTATTCATGGTTTTGTATTTAAAAAAGACATTTTGATGGGTTCTTCAGTTCATGGTTTTATCTGTCAAGTTTGCAGATTTGGAGGTATTTAATTTTGCGGTGTAACCTCTACAGAATCCGAAAATAAAGGATACAAAAGAATAAAACTATACTGATGCAAATGGTGGTGACTTGAATGTTTAAAACAATACTACTACATGTATGAGCACAAATCAAAGACCTGACAAGTTTGGTACTTGAACCATGTTTGCATGACAATGAATAACATTAAACATGTTTCATAGACCTGACAAGTTTGGTACTTGCATTATGTTTGCATGCCAATGAATAACATTAAACATGTTTCATAGACCTGACAAGTTTGGTACTTGCATTATGTTTGCATGCCAATGAATAACATTAAACATGTTTCATAGACCTGACAAGTTCGGTACTTGCATCATGTTTGCAAGCCAAGAAATAACATTAAACATGTATCAGGATCAGTCATTAACATTGCAATTTGTTCAGAGTATCAAAGGAAGCTGACACCTGTGTTGTTAACATTGCGAATTGTTCCGATTATCAAAGGAAGCTGACACCTGTGTCGTTAACATTGCGATTTGTTCTGAGTATCAAAGGAAGCTGACACCTGTGTTGTTAACATTGTGTTTTGTTCCGAGCATCAAAGGAAGCTGACACCTGTGTCGTTAAAATTGCGATTTGTTCTGAGTATCAAAGGAAGTTGACACCTGTGTCGTTAACATTGTGATTTGTTCCGAGTATCAAAGGAAGCTGACAGCTGTGTTGTTAACATTGCGATTTGTTCCGAGTATCAAAGAAAGCTGACACCTGTGTTCAAAATTGTTTTTTATCTTTTTATTTCAGTATCTCCATGAGCCCAGCCTGAAGAAGGAGAGTAAACGATTTGTAAGGAACCTGGTGTTGATGATTTCCTTCGGGATTCTAGCTGTGCTGATTACGGTGATATGTCTTGTGTGGTCAGCAATTTTTATCCAGGAAAGGCGAATTTTGGAATCAACCTCCCTTATAATGTTTATCATTATTGCGGACACTTTGTATGGCCTGGGGTTATTTGTAAGTATCGGTCTTACTTCAGGAAATCAATGGAAGACTATGATTGTAATGAAAGTAGTCAGTTGATATTGTGTTATTTTGATACCCTCAATACATTGGTGTAGGATACCAACTAGGACTGATGCAGTCCTTCATATGCATTGGTGTTGGAAACCATTTAGGAGTAATACAGTCCTTGATATGTATTGGTGTACGATACATCTAGGACTAATACAGTCCTTGATTTGCATTGGTGTTGGATACCATTTAGGACTAATACAGTCCTTGATTTGCATTGGTGTTGGAAACCATTTAGGACTAATACAGTCCTTGATATGTATTGGTGTATGATACATCTAGGACTAATACAGTCCTTGATTTGCATTGGTGTTGGATACCATTTAGGACTAATACAGTCCTTGATTTGCATTGGTGTTGGATACCATTTAGGACTAATACAGTCCTTGATATGCATTAGTGTTGGATACCATCTAGGACTAATACAGTCCTTGATATGCATTGGTGTTGGATACCATTTTGGACTAATACAGTCCTTGATTTGCACTGGTTTAGGATACATCTAGGACTAATACAGTCCTTGATTTGCATTTGTGTAGGATACATCTAGGACTAATACAGTCCTTCATATGCATTGGTGTAATATAGGAAAATTTCACATGAGGGTCAAGTGTTTTTGTTAGACACAAGGGTTTCCAGTGTGTCTGAAGAAAATTCTGATGCCAGTAGTGGAATTTTCCTATGCAACATCAATGAACAATGAAGGATTATATTTCTCACTATCCTGACTACAAAGTATATGTTCAAAACAGATTTGACACCCTGTCTGTGTATTGGATAAAATATAAAAGGACAAAATATGTATTAAAATTACAGTGTGACCCCGCTATAATGCACCCCACAATAACATGAATTGCGGATATAACACAGTCATGGCATGGCTGCCGAATGGTCATATATTCATTTGCACAAAGTCATGAATTTTTTTCTTCTTCAAAGTACGTGTAATGGTATATAATATATTGTCATTTTTGGGAAGAGATCACATATGAATTTGAATATAATATGATCATACATGGTTCCTGAAATTTTAAATTTATCTCTTACCTGGATTTTTTTTTTAAGTACGAGAAGTAGTGTGTAAAACATTTATCATTTTGGGGAAAAGTTTACATATGAATTAGAATATAATACGATCATTGTGTGGCTTCTGAAAGTTATGCCAAAATAAACAATATCAGAAATGTTGCTCATTACTGATCCATGAGTAAAGCCAGTAAGTCATCTTTGTAATTGTCTTCACAATTAATTCTGCATACAGTGTTGCTCAAACAATAGCCGACATGTGTTTCTTCTTTCTAAAAGAGGAAACTGGTCTATGGTGTGAAGGGTTAAGTTTTCCAATGACGAAAGCCTAGATTCAGCATTATACAGTTGGTTTGTCCAGGTTCGCTCAGAAGGATTTACGATTTCTGGCCCAATTCTGAAAGCTCAGGCAGAGATATTTGATCACCGTATCAATGGAGATGATTTCAAAGTTAAGGCGAGTAACGGCTGTCTGGACAGATTCAAGAAACGGCACGCTATCAGCCAAGTTCTTGTGTCTGGGGAAATCTGCTCAACTGATAAAGAGGCTGCTCCAATTCCTACCAAATTGAGCTTGAAAAGCTACTACAGGAAGGTTGCTACACAGCCGATCAAGTTCATAACTGCAGCGAGACTGGTTTGTGCTTTAATATGTTCCCCTGGCAACCAAGACATAGTCACAAACGAGAAGGCTTTAAGAAGAGGAAGGACCGAGTCACTCTTTTGTTTTGCATCAAGTCTGGCAGCCACAAAGTCAGACCTCTAATGATTGGAAAATCAAAGTTTTCCCATATGTTTTCATCATATTAATATGAAGGTCCTTCTCTTTGAATACACTAACAGCAAGAATGCATGGATGAATAGCTCCATATTTGATGACTGGTTCCATAAAACATTCATTCCAGCCGTTCTGGCTCATTTGCGAAAACTCAAGCAGGAGGAAAAAGCTCTCCTCCTGCTGGATAATTGCCCTGCCCACCCCCAGCAGAAAATCTTGTCAGTGGTAAGATTAAAGTCTCTTATCTCTTGAAGAACACTTCATCAGAAATCCAGCCACTGGACCAAGGCATCATATTGGGATTTAAGCAAAACTATCATCACACAATGATCAAGCGGATGGTAGCAGATAACAACTCCTTCGATACATCACTGGCATCACTCAACTTGAAAGAAGTCTATCACCTTGGCAGGAAAGACTGGGATGCTATCTCTGTACGTTGCATTGAACAATGCTGGATAAAAGGTCTTGGTCCAGCTTTTCCGTCATCTACACACCATAATAGTGATGACGTCAAGCCTGAATTTACAGGATTCACTAAAGACGACATATTTTTAGCAGAAGAAGGACTAAGAGAATATGAGCACAGTCATCATGATATCCTCAACTGGTATTCAGCAGATGACATCTGCCTCTTATAAGAGGACATCTCAAATGATGAAATTGTTGCAAATGTCAGCTGGAAGAATGAAGGTGCACAATCAGAGCCCAAAACCAGTGACACTACTGACACTGATGATGGTGATGGCACCCCAACTCTCCCACCAAAAGCGCCAGAGGAAGAAGCCATTTTGAGGTGGCTAGGAAAAAAAGAATTTGAAAACATTGTCAAAATCTAACAACTCAAAAGCGTACGCAACTTTGCCGGAATCCAACAGTTTGCAGCAAAGAAGCGGAATGCACTTAACCAATTTGTAAAGAAATGATGAAATTTAAAATTATGGAGTCATGGAACCAGACTGGCTATGCACTTTTCGCAATGATTAGTATAGTAGTTTTCACATGTTTCTTTTAAAATTCACTAACTCTGAAGTAAAAGTTATATGCACACTAAAAGCATGTGTTGATTGTTAATTATTCTTGCTGTAGTCATTCAAACAAATAGGCGTACAAGTGTTAATTATTAGGAATTTACAATGGATATAGGTACACGGAAACGCATATGAGAAAATTTTATCAGTAGGAAATTTGTACAGACACCATTCATTGACCCTGGAACTTAATAAATTGTCCATGTGCTTCATCTTTCTTAACCTAATTTTGCTGTTAATTTTTCACATTGAATTCAGAAACATAATGATCTGTGACAAAATTATTGAATAGTTTAATTAAGTACAGTAGTCCCCCTCTTGAACGACCCCCCTGACCAGCAACCACCCGCTCCTTACGGCCAGAATCCGTTGGCACCGACGAGTTTGTGTTCAAAAGTACCCCTCGTGAAAGGCCACCTGGCTAACGTGACCAGCGGCCAGCATATTAGTGCAAAATCATAAAATGTACCCCTCACAAGCGGCCGCATTTTATTTGATTATGTATCCAGAACCAGTATTGTATTCATAACGTGTGTTAAATAATCCAATTTCTGTTTCCCGATGTCAGATTTTCGTTACTGAAAGAAGTGTTGAGTAAAGTACATTTACCACTAAGGTTAATATATCATTTACGCCTCACGAGAAGCCAAATTTATTCCATAAAAACCGAGAAGGACTCAAATTTTAATCCATACAAAACGGTACGTACATGTAATCCAATTAGCCTTACTGCTGTGTTATCATAAGATGTCCGGTTTAGTCCCTCTGATAATTGTTAAGAATACAATTATCGAACAGTAGTAATAGCTGAGAAGTGGCAGTATCGATGTACAATACACAAGTCAGCAGGAAAATGGTTTGATAGCCTTTATGGCTTCCCTTAGTAAGATGTTGAGCTTGTTCACTTTGGTAATCAGTGGCTATTACTACTGGCAATAATTGTCAAAATTATGAATCCTAGCGGCCACGAGGTCAAATCTGCGTGATGTTGATGGTACATATCGAAGCCGTTTTGGCTTCTCTCACCTAGTTTCAAGAAATGTATAAAAACAATAGGGTACCAGACTGCGACTAACGAATCACATGACAAGATCACTTCCTTTAAAAACACACAGTAATTTGTTTAGATGCATGCAAAATTGTTTTATCAGTATTTTAGTTGGCAACATGAATAACTTACTGCAAAATGATCAACATGTCATCGAGGAAAATAAAAATTCTCAGTTTAGAAGAGAACGTGAAAGTAATTCAACTGATGGCGGGGGGGGGGTCATCGAGGATCCTTGCAGAAAACTAACGTCGGGAAGACTCAGATAAACAATATCGTGAAAGATAATTAAACAATTCTGCAGAAGTGGAAAAGTGAAATGGACAGAGAAAGGAAGATTGTTTGAGCCAATATGACGTTTGTATCCTGATTTGAAAGACAAGAAAAAGCAAAAATTTTGTCAGTTGAACTGGGATATGACGACTTTACCGCAAGTAATGGATGGTTGCACAGATTTCAAGTGCGACACAATATCAAGTGTTCTGTCATTAGCGGCAAATCAGCTGAAGTTAATAATGAAATTATCGAAGATTGGAACAAAAGACTAAACGTTATATGCAGGGGATATGACAGCAAGGATATTTTTAATGTGATGAGACTGGTTTGTTTTTTAGACTGTTACCAACAAAGTGACGTGATGTGAACTGTAACATAATTATAAAGACAGTTTTAAAACTGTATCAATGGTTATTCATAGCATTCTTTTGCAAATGATGACAAAGTTTGTTTTACATTTATTTCACATCATGCATGTGATTTTTTAATTAAAATATTAAATATTTAAAATTAAATGTACTTGTGACTTTTTTCCATATGTATTTACTATTCGCATTTGTCATCCCTCTATAGAAAGGCCACCCGCATTATAAGGCCACTTCCCTGCTGCATTAGGGGTGGCCTTATAAGAGAGGGACTACTGTATGCAATTTTTGCAATGGAATTACATGTAGCTGCATGCCACAACAGTACGATATCAGATGGCAAGTAAATGGAGTTAATACTCTGTTTTGCTTTATATTAGACATTGAATTCAGACACAATGATATGTAACACAAATATTGAATATTTAAAATCTGCATGCAGTTTTTCAATGGAATTACATGCAGTGTGGATGAACTGCATTCCACGATGGCACGATTGTAAACGGTGTTCATACCCTATTCATGATATAAATTAGACATGACTACATGTATATGTGCCAATGAAATAAGTAAAATACTGTAAAACCACGTATTAACACGACCCCACTATTAATGTGATCCAGTTTTTTTAGACCCCAATTCTCACATTATAGCGGGGTTGCACTGTATTTCTATATTTTGAGATAAGGTATATTATTAAATTTACTTAATTTTTTTGTTGCTATTCACATCTATGTCTTTGTTCCTAGAATTTAAGGGGTGTGAAGTATACAGTCAAAAGCTTCTAATACTTTTTCTGACTCTGTTTTAGGATTGTATGTTTATGGAATCTCATTGCCTTCCAGTCATGAAAATTCTGTTATGGGTAATGGAGAAAAAAAGTTCTCATTAGAACAATATGTTTCAAATATGACCATGTAAAATGCATTAGTTTATTTTTGCTTATGCATTCATTGGCTATGCAGTCACATTGGTATCAAGGGTAATAAGATAATGTAGTTAAAGCTGCCCTCCAGCTACAAATGTTTCTATGGGAGATCCCACATAGTCTTTAAGTATTAAATCAATCTGTGCATTTGATATACATGGGAAAGAATGTAGAAATTAAACCCCACAAAGAAGCATCAAAATATCGAACCCACCTCTGGAGAGGGGCATTATTCATGTAGAATAAATCACAGGGATGAGATGGTGTTGTACATGTACATGACTAGAGAGGTAACAAATTATTGATAGATATTGACATTATAGTATTTTTTGTGATGGTACACTGTATTTTGTGGTATCTGAACTACTGCAAGAATAGTCTCAACAAGTAAGCACTGGCAATATTAGCTCTCAAACTTGCATTGTTCATTCAGGGATTCATCAAGGCTCAGTTTTGGGCCCTTTCCTCTTTCTTATCTATATCAATGATCTGCCATTAAATAATGAATCCACAAATACAGATTTATTTGCAGATGATGCAACCTTGATACATCTAGTTCTCATACTGAACTTAACCAAATAAGATTAAACTCAGACCTTATTAGAGTCTGAAACTGGGCACAAGAAAATAGGATGGTAATTGTTGAAGGTAAAACAAATTGTATGATTCTGGGGACGTCACAAAAGTTACACGTCAGAGGACCCAGAACTATCTCTTACAATAAATAATCATCCATTAGAAAATGTCAAACATGAAAAGCTTGTAGGTGTGTCCATAGATAATAATTTATTATGGGATGATCATATTGATAAGCTTTGTAAAACAGTTATCCAAAATTGCCCTACTCAGCAGAATCAAGAAATATTTACCTATGGGAACTTGTGATATAGACTACAAGTCATGTATTCTTCCAACAACGGATTATTGTTCAAATGTATGGGTAACTGTGCTAAATCTGAGTTCGACAGGAGATATAAACTTCAGAAACAAGCAGCATGCATAATTTTAGATGCATCTATTGATCATCCCTCAAAAGCATTATTTATAGAACTCAGATGGTTCACAATATATGAAAGTATAGATTTTCACAAGGCAGTTCTTTTATATAAATGTCTACATGGAACTGCACCAGAGTATCTTCAGGACTTATTCAGGCCTTTTTCGACACAATGCCAGTTGAAATCAATATCACATGGAAACCTTCTAGCACCAAAACCAAGAACAGAGCAATAAAAAGAGCTTCTAATGCAGTAAACTCTGGTACATTTCTGTGGAACAAGCTTCCACTACATGTAAAATCTGCTGAAAATATTAGAGTATTTAAGAAGAGATATCATAAGCATGTACGTGTTTCTAATAGATATTGGAATTTAGTATTTAATACTAAATATGTTAAAATAAACAATTATTATTGCTATCTTTCATATAATGTGCATTGTTATACTCTCCTTAAGATGGCCTCAAGGGAGAATAGTCCTTGACTAATGAGTCACCCTCTATAAATAAAGCATTATTATTATTATTGTTAATATTCAAATACATATTGAATCATAGGTGACATTATATCATTGTGTGTATGAGTTAAGATTTTTAACATAGCTTTGAACAATTTTAGTCACATTGCCATGGTGTCTACAGTGTGGCAGGTGGCAGTTCATAGTGATGTCTCGCAGACATGTAGCTTGATGTCCCACCCAGTCACATTATCCTGACACCAGGCCGACCTGTCCTAACACTAACCTCTTAATGCTGAGCACCAAGTGAGGCAGTTGTTAGTACCATTTATATAAATCTTTAATATGACTCGGCTGGTGAATGAACTCTTGATATCATATGAGGCAGACACTCTAACCACTTAGGCCACTGGAGCAGTCTTTATATCATTGTAGTTACATTTGATGCTAATGCATGAATTAAAGTTGAAAAAAGAAAGAAACTTTAATAGCTTTATGTCTGATCTTATGATAACCTATGTACTGGACATTAGTCATCAGGCTTGTTCCCTACTCAGCAAGAGAAATCATCACTGACATCACATCATGTACTTATTAGTGTTTTACTAAGGTATACTTTTGTAAAATGAAAGATGAAACAAATTGGGAATGTATCTATTGGGGTTGGAGGGACATATCCCTATTAAGCCTATGGCATGCTGTCAACTCTGTGTTACTAAAAATAGTTTGTATTTATTATGATAGATACTTTTCTGTATTTGACCTTGAAAAAGCAATTCAAGCTGTTCTAAGGGACATTACTCAAACTAACCCTAAAAAGGAAATTATTAGGCTGTTACCAGCTTTTATATTGTTTGCCATCTGTGTAAACAATCATTTCAGTAGAAGATGTTCGTAGCGGTAACTGTTAACATATTTTCCATTGAAATGTTGTTGTTTTTTTTAAATTTTGTAATAAACTGGCTTTTGTCTGCAATCGGAACATAGTTGTCAACATTTGATCCTGTTCAGTGTATGGTATTGATCTGACCCTCCAAGTCATTAGAATTCTGTTGAATGTATCATATTGATTGAAGACTCCCAGTCATTAGTACTCTCAATACCTTGATTCTGTTGAATGTATCATATTGATTAAAGACTCCCAGTCATTAGTACTCTCAATACCTTGATTCTGTTGAATGGATCATATTGATTAAAGACTCCCAGTCATTAGTACTCTCAATACCTTGATTATTTAGGTACGAAAGATAATTTGTTGATTTAGTGGCAAATTAAGGTATGAAACATACTTTGTTGATTTAGTTACAAATTAAGGGGCCCTGAGTGGCCAAGTGGTCTAAAGTGCTCACTGTTACATATCACTGCCATCTCACCTCTGTGTGGGTTTGAGTCACAGGTTCGGCTAACATGGGTCTGTGAGAAAGTTTGCTAGTAGCTTCTTGTGGGTCGGTGGGGTTTTCCTGGGTTCTTCCTCCACCATTAATATTGGCCGCCATGTATAGCCTATCTTGTGCTGAAACATGGCGTTATACCCTACAACAACCAACTACAACCACAAATTAAGGTATGAATGATACTTGATTTAATAATTTCAGTTCATAAGAGTATGTTCTAATCCCACAATGCATTGCTTAAACCAAAGTGATGGACAAAATTTTAAATGTAAACCTTTCAGCATGTTTTAGTTGTCAAATAATCTCTAGCCATGATTACATATCATATAAATAAAACCGTATGCAGAATTCACTAAACTGCTTTTATCTATTCAGGTAGCATTTTATACCATTGCTGTGTGCTTGCAATGCCAACACAGCAGCATAGCCATTACATGTAAAAACAAATGGAGAAGGCATATTGCAATATGTATTGTATCATTGCTTCTATATTGCAATATGCATTGTATCATTGCTCCTATATTACAATATGCATTGCATCATTAGTACTCTATTCGAGTATGCATTGTATCATTACTACTCTATTTCAATATATATTGTATCATTACTACTCTATTGCAATATGCATTGTATCATTATTAATCTATTGCAATATGCATTGTATCATTACTACTCTATTGCAATATGCATTGTCTCATTGCTCCTATATTGCAATATGCATTGGATCATTAGTACTCTATTCAAGTATGCATTGTATCATTACTACTCTATCGTAATATGCATTGTATCATTACTACTCTATTGCCATATGCATTGTATCATTACTCCTATATTACAGTATGCATTGTATCATTAGTACTCTATTCCAGTATGCATTTTATCATTACTACTCTATTGCAATATGCATTGTATCATTACTACTCTGTTGCAGTATGCATTGTATCATTGCTCCTATATTGCAACATGTATTGTGTCATTACTACTTTATTTCAATATGCTTTGTATCATTACTCCTATATTGCAGTATGTTATATGTAATTATTCCTATATTACAGTATGTATCATATCACCACTCCTGTAATGCAATATATATTGTATTGCCTGTTAACTATATGAAATGTATTATATAGCCATGCAGGTATTGTGGTGTGTCAAATGACAATCAGGCAGATGATTGATGACTCTGTAACTGACCTATGCTTACCTTCTGAACCGTCAACCTCAACCAAACTGTGTACTATGCTAGTGTCTACCAGCAATGGCATAAATCACTGTTAAGTTTTTCAACATCCCAACTGTGAGACATAAATTTCATGTCAACTTGATCAGACAGTTTTTTTTATGATCTGAACATGTCAGTGTCATAAATTACTTTTAATATTTGGTGTTTGATGGCACAGCAACATGTCAGTGTCATAAATTACTTTTAATATTTGGTGTTTGATGGCACAGCAACATGTCAGTGTCATAAATTACTTTTAATATTTGGTGTTTGATGGCACAGCAACATGTGGTGTAAAGTACCTTGATGTATCGATTGAGCTACCTCAGTTCCTGTTCAGGAATGTTAATTTTTTTCAATGAAAATCAAACTTTGTATATCAAAACCAATGGAATGATCTGATTAACCAGATAGAACTGGAACTTATCTGCCTAATACATGGGTAAAAATATCCACTGACGTTGTTGTTCAGTGGGATTTAAATTTTGATAAGTGGTTAGATTATTTCAATCGTGGCCCCAAGTGGTCTAAAGCGCTCACTGTTACAGGTCACTGCCATATCACCTCTGTCTGCGTGGGTTTGAGTCTAGTGTTCGGCCAATGAGGGTATGTGAGAAAGTTTGCCAGTCGCTTCTTGTGGGTCACTGGTTCTTTTCCGGGTTTTCCCCCGTTTCTTCCTCCACCATTAATACTGGTTGCCATGTATAGCCTATATTGTGCTGAAAAATGGCGTTAAACCCCACAACAACAACAATGACAACAGATTATTTAATATTTCCTTGATGTATACCACTTGACCACATTTAACTTGTAAAATTTTAATTCTGCTCTTGAAAGAGGGATTTTTCCAGAAAATAGTCTGTGACCGATAAAGGCTGATGGCCTGATGAGCGGAATTAAAGTTAATACATCTTGACTGTATTCCAGTTTGGTTTGCAGCAGAATATACGTCAGATGCGGAGGTGGCAGCATGATCACCAGGTGATTAAAATACAGCATTCCATGTGCAAAGAAGACAGTGCCATAAATGCTTCAGGTGAGGAGGAAGAAGACTCAGATCCTGGCTTGTTGCAGAAACTTGCCAAGAAACTTAGACGGCAGTCAAATAGAAACTCTCAGGTGAGATTTGGATGGCATATATTCTTGTCATTAAAAATCAACAAGCAGATGAAAAAACTTCATATATAATATATTGTTTTTGATAATAAAGTCTTTCTGTCATATGTGGAACAGGTATATAGGATTACCCTTGTCTGTAAATTTGTATGTTTGTCTTTTTGATCATTTGTAATATCTTTGGTTAAATTTTGCAGTTAGGTCAATTTCTCAGGCATGTTTGCCCAAGAGACTACTACTTGTAGAGGTGTCTTGGTGATGGCAGTGCCACCCAGTTAAAATTCAGTCACTCTGACCTACATTTTGCACCTAAGTGGCTTCGTTTGAGTTTTGCAGTTAGATTAATTTCTCTGGCATTATTGGACAATGTAATTTGGTGAGTACATCTTATCAAAATTAAGCTGATGTGAGAAATATTTCATGACTAATTCCTTCTGGTTATGTTTTGCATTTAGGTTAGTTTCTCATGCACATTTGACTACAAAGTTGTACAGAAAAGGGGTAGAGTATTCTTGTTCTGTGTATAATTTCTAGTCCTGAATTTTCATTCAACATGTTCTCACCCAATCCATGAGCTTAAATGGTACAACAAAAACTTCCTGTCAATTTTAACTCCATCTCAAATTTCCACTATTTCAATTCCATCCTAAAATTTCCACTATTTCAACTCCATCTAAAATTCCTAATCTTCAACTTCATCCTAAACTTTTCACTGTCTCAACTTCTTTCTAAAATTTCCACTATCCCAGCTCAGTCTTAAAATTTCCACTATCCCAACTTCATCCTAATATTTCCACTATCCTAACTTCATCCTCAAATTTCCACTATCCCAACTTCATCGTAATATTTCCACTATCTTAACTTCATCCTCAATTTTCCACTATCCCATCTTCATTATATAATGTCCACTGATCCAACTGCATCCTAAAATGTCCAGAATACCCGACCTTAATAGTTATTGACAATATATCTTCATTACTCCATGTACCGCTCCGGTGGCCTAGTGGTTAGAGCGTCCACCTCGGATGCGGGAGGTTGTGGGTTCGATCCCAGGCTGAGTCACACCAAAAACTTACAAAAATGGTACTAACAGCTGCCTCGCTTGGCGCTCAGCATTAAGAAGTTAGTGTTAGGACTGGTCGGCCTGGTGTCAGGATAATGTGGCTGGGTGGGACATCATGCTACATGTGTGCGGCATGATGCCCCAGTGCTAGATATCACTATAAACTGACACACTGCAGACATCGTAGCGATATGACTGAAAAATTGTTAAAGCTACATTAAAAATCCAAATCACACACACACCCATTCTCCATGTAAGGTCTTCACTTCACCAATGATAGTTCCTACAAACCTGTTTACCCAGGACAGATTATCCAGATTTTGTACGATAAAACCTGAAAAATACTACAAATTGTTAGGCAAGACAACAGAAATCTGCTGAATTGGCAGAAAATGACACCTTTCATTCCACTTATAAAAATAATTTTCGTTGAAAAAGTATTATCTGATCAGTGTAAAAAAAAGTGTTTATTGAATAGTTCCTGTGCAAATTGGTGAACTATCTGCAGGCATCAAAAGGGAACAATCGGCAGTTGTTTTTTAAAATGATTGACTACAGTAGTGTCATGCAAAAATAAAAATTGGAAGAAGTCCAAAAGTTGAATGCTAGTAAAAAAAATTCTGAAAATTTATTTTGGCCATTTATAAAACAGTCTAGCAAAGGAGTTCATTATGTTCACTGTGGTGTGTGTTAATTGGATTTTTCTGTTGCACATGGTGGTAGAAGTGACATAAAAAGACATGTTAAGTACGAATCCTACAAGGAACAGGTCAAAATAAAAGCATAAAATAAGTCTGGGTTCTCTTTCTGTAAAGCACAGTGTCTGACAGTGAGGAAATGCATGTTATTCATGAAGCAATGATAAGCCACCTTTTGAAAATTTGAAAACAGCTGATTCATTAAACAAGGATTTAATGAAAATGTTTCCATGTATCAAAATTGCAGCAGAGATATGACTGAAAAAATTGTTAAAGCTACGTTAAAAATCCAAATCACACACACACACTCTTAAGACTGAGATAGCCACAAGAATACTTCTTAAGACTAGGTAGCCATGATAATACTTCATATGACTAAGGTGGCACCAGAATACATCTTAATAATACCAAGATGTTCATGACAAAACTACCTTAGACCAAAGTACACCACTCCTTTGATAACTCGCTTATAACGCAGCTTCAGGCATGGATCCCACTTTTTTTAAACCAGAAAAAACAAAATTGATCCATATTTCTTGAACTTGAAAAAAATTGTGATCAAAATTAGTAACTGAAACGTTACTTATATCACTCGTTTTATGGTCAAAAATGGTAGATATGACCTGGAAACTTCAATTAACATTTTGAAATTATCAATTTTTAATAAGAAGTCATATAATTGGTTACATTTTCTTTCCAAATGACATTTCTAGTGCACCATAATTAAAGATATTCAAGGAAATTTCGATCAATGAAAATGTCACTTACGCCTAGTGTAGGCAGTATATTAATATTTAAATGCCAATTAAATAGTTTTTATTAAGTGAAATTTGTGTTTTAATTCTATCTTTTAGTTTCACTTAAGCTCAATCATCATAAATGCAATGTGTATTTAAACGCAAAATGTGTCAATCTACCAGAACGGCTATGTCCGCAAGTGTTTCTCTGAGAACATAATTAAGTGCCGACTGTTTTGATAACTGACTTGTAGAAGTATTTGTTGTGTTGTTGCAATGAATTAACACCTGTCCTCCTTTGTATTGGGCCCTATCACGTTAATTATTTATTTTGGATCAAATAAAGGAGGTGGATTATTTAAAAAAAAGTTAAAAGGCACTAAAATCCTATATACTTAAAATCTAGCAACCCCGGTCGTATGTCCGGTGAACTCACTTCATTTGATCAATTGAACACTGTTATAAATTTTATTGCGTATGTAACATAAAACTACCTTAAACTGACCAACTCTTTCATAACTGTGATCAAAGATAGCAAGGCAACCAAGCGAAATGAATACTTTGTAAAATAAAGAGCTTGGTTTCACAGATACGGATGATAAGAGGTTTCATTATTACATTAAATATTGCTATAGAAATTATTAGAATTAAAGGTTTAAAAGGAAACAAAACTAATTTATGTTCATTAGGTTGTTCCCACTTAGAAACATAATGCAGGTCAGCAAAATAAAGTTAGAATTATTATTCTGTACATTGAAGTAACTTTATATGCCTATTTATAGGAATATAATCAAACTTGTTTCATGTGATACATTTTGTGGTTTTATTCATAATCATCTTTTCTGACTTAGATGTTTTGGAGAGTCTTGAAAGAGATACATCTTTAGATTTAGAAAATGCATGTTTTCTAATCTAAAATGTTCTTTAATTCCATTCAGTAATGGTCATATGTGATCCTTGAAAAATTTATTTCATCCTGGAAATTTGTATTTAGAAAAGCATGGGAACCATGTTATGAAGACTGTGGTGGACATGACTGTACTTAACATTAAGGTGGTCTCCAGAATACTTCTCAGGTTTGAGGTGGCTAACACAGTACTTTGAACACTAAGGTGGTCATCACACTACTTAACAATAAGGTCATGCTCAGAATACTTCTCAATACTAAGGTGACCCATGCAGTTCTTATTAAGACAAAGATGGCCACCACATAACTTGCTAACATGACAGTACTTATGACTTAGGTGGCTGTGACAGTACTTATGACTAAGGCGGCTATGACAGTACTTATGACTAAGGTGGCTTTGACAGTATTTATGACTAAGGTCGCTATGACAGTACTTATGACTAAGGTGGCTATGACTAAGGTGGCTTAGGCAGTACTTATGACTAAGTTGGCTTAGACAGTACTTATGACTAAGGTGGCTAAGACAGTACTTATGACTAAGGTGGCTTAGACAGTACTTATGACTAAGGTGGCTATGACAGTACTTATGACTAAAGTGGGTATGACAGTACTTACTAAGACTATGGTGACCACCACATTATATCTTAATGCAGTGTTGGGCATCACAGTACTTATTATGACTAAGGTGGCTATGGCAGTACTTATGACTAAGGTGGCTTTGACAGTACTTATAACTAAGGTGGCTACAACAGTACGTATGACTAAGGTGGCTACGACAGTACTTATGACTATGGTGGGTATGACAGTACTTACTAAGACTATGGTGACCACCACATTATATCTTAATGCAGTGTTGGGGATCACAGTACTTATTATGACTAAGGTGGCTATGGCAGTACTTATGACTAAGGTGGCTTTGACAGTACTTATAACTAAGGTGGCTACAACAGTACGTATGACTAAGGTGGCTACGACAGTACTTATGACTAAAGTGGGTATGACAGTACTTACTAAGACTATGGTGACCACCACATTATATCTTAATGCAGTGCTGGGCATCACAGTACTTATTATGACTAAGGTGGCTACCACTGTGTTTAATACTAAAGTGGTCACCATAATACTTCTCAAGACAAGATCTTGTGATTTTAAATCCTAATACTTTAAACACGCAAACCAATCCGACAACATCTGTGCTTAAAGAGAATTAACATTTTTAAACATAAAGTAAATGACAAAATTTTCACATGAATACAATTTTCAAAATATTCTCACAAACTTTTATCTATGTTCATTGCTGTGCAAAATGTGTATTGTTACTTAGCAAATTGCAGAATTCCATTTCACATATATGCTGGATTTATTGAATTTCATAAGCATACAGTTATAACAGGATTTGCAGGATTTTGTGGTACAAATTATGTTAATTAACTGAGTTTTCATTTTCATAGAATGAAGTCACCTTGAGACGCTATTCACAAGTGGATGATATAATTTTTGATGGAAGCCAGGAGTCTCTTGAATCTTACAAAAAAGCCATAATTAAACCGATATCTTCAGATGAAAATATCAGTGTAACAGTGACCTCCCCTTGCCACATAAAACCACCAGTTCAAGACAGTGAGGAAGAAGCGACAAGAGTTACCTACTACAACTGGCCAAAAGCTGGATGCACAGTATCGTATAGAGTCAATGATACGGACAGTCCATTAAAAGAGACAATTCTCTGATGGTGCTTTCATCAGAATCATTCTTTGTTCTTATTAAGATCCAATGGAATTGGACCAATTCATCAGAGATCTCTCTATGATATAGAAATAATTGATTAAAATAATCTATGAGATCAGCCAGATGTTATAAGAGATGATTTCAAAGAAAATGAAAGTATTGTAAAACTGTACCCCTGAAAAACAATCACAGTAATTGCATCCTCATTTGGCCAAATCCATTTGTTCTATAAAAATAGGAGAATTATCTTTGGATATGATATTACCTCCCAGTTAGTGTTAAAATTGGTCATAATAATTAGTTATTTGTCTGTAGAAAATTCACATCAATTATAAACAGATAAAATGTAATGGAGAATTGAAAGACATTTAATTCCTTGCTAATTAGTGTCACAGTAGTTCATTGGTTAGGATACCTGACTTATGACCAGATACATTGTTTAATCCTATCCTAAACATACTGTAGATGCAGATTGAGTCAACTTTACTCTTATTCCTCATATTTGGCATAGTTTTAGACTAATGATTACATTGGAGGTTGACTACGTCCAGCATATACCAAGAACCTTTGAACATATGTTGTAAAATTGGTGTGAATAATTTCTCCTGGATATAGATGCTCCTTACAGGGGTTTTTCACTGTGTGTTTATTATTTTTACAGTCATCAGAATGTCTGTCAGTGTCAGATCTTATAATTGTAAATTACCTTGTTGGAGCCCCCTTACAGCTTGAGTATGTTTCGGCATATTGGAAATTACCCATTGGAACCCCATCACAGCTTGAATATGTTTCAGCCTGTTATGCTGTATGGGATTTAATTTATCTTAGAGACTCACAGACGCTTAATCTGGCTTTTGTCTCCTGCGTCATTCTGGATAGAGGTATTTCTTGGTTGGTTTGGGGTATTTTGGAGCTCTGTGACAATTGTCAGTCTATCTAGTGTGGCTATGTTATCATGATTACTAACAAGTTTTCGAGATTACATGAACTTCAACGATTATAACTTTCATTCAGAATAAGGATAATGCAGTGTTTTTTTATTTGCTTAGTTCATGATTTATGGTGCATTCTGATACAAATTTCACATTTCTGTAATACTTTTTTTTTTGTTAAGCACTCATTAGTGGGAAGTGTGAAATTGCTACTCATTTGCATATATTTCTTAAACCCCTTGATGGATTATCATCACACTCTGATACCAGGCAGTTATCATTTTGAAGCTAAGGCAATTAATTATACAGCATGCTTGCTTGTTCCAGTGACCTTGGACTGCAAGGCCAGTCATAGAAAATTTGTGTTTAATGTTTTTTCAGTCACTTATATTTCCTAAACCATTTCATGGATTTTCGTTATAATTGGGATGAATCATTATTAAGTTGCAACTCTTTATTCTGCAACATGTGCTCTTGCCCATTTGATCCAGGTTTCAAAATTCAAGTCAGAAGATTTGTGTTAACGTTTTGGTACACATGTTTTCATTTGCTTACATTTCCTCAACCTTTAGACCTTGGGGTCAAGGTCATATGCTGAACAGCAATGCTTTCATTGTGTATTCAACATGCAGGGTTTTACTTTCTTCCAGTTTATATATATATATATATATATATATATGGAAGATGTTTTATGTCAAAGGATTCAGGTGATTGCTTTTGACTCTAATTCTGAATAAATCTGCTTAATTTTCATACACTCAATCCATTCTTAGAATTATTTTGATATAAATGTTGCATTTTTGAATGTTAGAGCCAAACATTACCTTGAGAAAATGCATTGTCAACTAAAGTGAGGTCAAGGTTTATAGTTATGTTGATAGATGACAATATGCATACCATCATCATATATGTAGCATACTCAGTGATTGTCAGCAGGTTTTTTAAGGACTTATAGCTATATGTCAAGCAGTAAAGAAACATTTGTTATTTTGTCATGCCTGTACAATATTTGGAATGTTATGTGTTGCTACAAATACATATGCATTGTTAATCTTTGCTGTAGATTTTGTATTTAAATGAGTGTACCAGTCAAGACTGTTCAGTTCTTTTGAAGCAACCAATGAGGGTACCAGTCAAGATTGTCCATTTCCAGTAAAGCAACAGCTGAGGATACCAGTCAAGATTTTTCCATTCTTGTAAAGCAATAAAAGCTCAAAAAATTAACAAGTGGTATAATATTTAAGTCATTAGAGTGAAAATTGAAAGAATTTTTTTTCCTTGTGTGTTGTTTCTATATGTTTGTTAATTTTGACCTTTTCTTGCCAAAATATACAGATTTATGCTGTATAAAAATATTACATGTACAAAAAATTTTTTTTCTACAAAAGTATATTGTATACACCTTTTGATGTAAATCGTAGCATTATTTGCTAGGAGTTGACATTTTGTTTCAACTTATTGCTTGGTTTCTAAATAAAATGTTTGAAATTAACTTTGGTTTCTAATTCAGAATTAAGTGTGTTTTCCTTCACCGTTAAATCTACTTCAAGACATGTCTTGGGACTGTGCCGTTTAAACACTGAATAGTTGTAGCTTGATTGAATAAAATAAAGAAACCAATACAGACTACAGTACCTACAATCACATAGTATACATATATACACATTTTTATCTGGTATAATCACCAACAGCCATGTGGGTGTGAGGGTTCTATAAAGTGTTCAGCTAAGCTGTGTACAGTTGTTTCATGCATAGTCAATAGAGATGCTTTCTTTTGTCATAATGGACAATTATAATTAAGTTTTAAAATCAACAGCAGGAGACTCCCTTTAATCTCATGGACCAAGCAGGTACTTCATTTTCTCACATTTGGAGCAAGTCGGGCATGAAAATAACCAAGTTTGGATAAAAATGCAGCAAAGCAGCTATTCCCTGTTGTGTTCTTTTCCTCCACAGACAGGATCAAAATTCTGGATCAGATGAACATATATCTACATGTTGGAGGTGTTTCTTAGCACTAACCATGTACATACATGTATGTACAAACAGGATCCTGGGAAATATGGTACAGATAATAATAATAATAATAATAATAATGGTAGTACATGTAATAATAGTTTGTACCATCATTATCAGCATTTATTTATCATTATCATCATCATCATCATCGTTTTGATTACATTTTTTTGAACTGACACAAAACTTTCCTTTAATGTGTTGGTGTAAGGATGTAGTACCTTTCAATATACTATTCAGATCCTGCCATCATATGAAGACTTTGTTTTTCACCCATTTCCCAATCTCCATCATGTGGAGTCAAGAACCCCTTGCCCCTTTCATTGATATGCTAAACAGAATAGCAATTCATAGTTCTGTAAATTTCTGAGACAACTGTATGGGAAGTCTGGGATGCTGATCAGGGCCACTCAACTTTACATAGCAAAATAATTGAGGTTGGGGGGGGAATTTTGACTCCATATGTAGTAGGTACATTGGGTGAAATACAGTTTTCATATGTTGTTTTTTTTTTATATTAAACTTTTGGAATACATGTAAAACCACAATACAGTTTTCCTAACAAAAGATATTAAATATCCTGAATGAAATATGTCCTGAATTGAATGTTTGACCAATTTTCTGGATTAAGGTATTCAGGTGGAATGAGGGTATTGAGTTCAGTCTCTGTATTAAAATTCTTGTCCTGAATTGAATATTCAACCAATGATCTTCATTAAAACATTCAGGTGCAAAAAGGGCATGAAGTTCAATAAGTACATTACAATACTTGCCAAAGGTGTGATGAAAATGTACAAGAAGTATGTTTTGAATGTTGTTTTTTTCCCCGTAATGTTAAACCAAATTATTTAAGTAAATATTATCTGGCCTGACTTAAATTGTATTCCTGTTTACATAGAGTAAGCATTCAGCTTTTCACCAACTTTCCTTTGCAGATCAGTAGAGATTGTTCTCAATAGCTGTAAAATTTTAGCAGCTCTGAAGAAATACTGTATAATTCTATTTATAAATGCTCATTCTGTTTTATGAAGGATTTATTGTTAGGTTGTAAGGAATCATTACATATCACATTACATGATTTACAAGTAATGAAAATGTTTTCAAACAAAGAAGCTTAAATACTTAGTCCTATATGCCAATAAATCAACTTGCCTTCACACACAAGCCAAAGTAATTTTGCAAAGAAATGCATTATTTTGTATTTTATGTTCAGGTTTATGAGCAAATAGATGTTGTTCCAATGGGTTGTTTTGCATTTAGAACATTTTATAGACCAAATAAGTTAGAATAATTGCATATGCATTCCATCAGAAATTGTATGTACATATGCTTCACTGTACTCTAAATCTTAACATTTTTTCAGCATTAAATTGCAGTGACAAAAATTCATGTCATTACATGTTCAAGACAATGTTGCAGTAAGCCTTCGTTTTATCTGCGCTGTAGTGTTAAAGTAAATAATATTTTCAAACATTTAGTTGCCTTACAAAATTAACAAAAATGTTATGCCACTATTTCTATAGGAGTTTTTGCTTTTTATTTTCTTGCAGCTTTTTTTTATGGTGTATGACATGGTATCATTAGCACATCAAGTAATCCAGGTTTTAATGGGATGCCATGAAAGTTGATTAATGTATGATCATTGCCTAAAGATGAACATTTTGACAAATCACTTTGCTCCCACAACTTGTATAAGAGTTATTGCCCTTGTTGACTTGCTGCTGGATGCGCTGTAGTGTTAAAGTAAATAATATTTTCAAACATTTAGTTGCCTTACAAAATTAACAAAAATGTTATGCCACTATTTCTATAGGAGTTTTTGCTTTTTATTTTCTTGCAGCTTTTTTTTATGGTGTATGACATGGTATCATTAGCACATCAAGTAATCCAGGTTTTAATGGGATGCCATGAAAGTTGATTAATGTATGATCATTGCCTAAAGATGAACATTTTGACAAATCACTTTGCTCCCACAACTTGTATAAGAGTTATTGCCCTTGTTGACTTGCTGCTGGATGCCGTGTATAAAAGAATCTTGTGAATTCAGCTGTTTTCAAATTCTGTAATGGCTCTCCAGTAAGCTTTCTAAACATTATGATCATTTAAAGATGCATATATTACCAAATCACTGCATTTATTTTACGGAGTTATTGTCCTTCTGTTATAGTTTAATGCAGTATCTGACACAATTTCATTATCATTACTAGTCCCATAGATTTCGATGGATTGCCAAAAATCTTTTCAGATATTGTGGACATTGGTTAATGATGAACATATCAATACTAAATTTTGTCAGGTTATTACCATTTTAACGTGGAGTCTATGGGTATGTCAGAGTCGTGTTAAAGCAGGTAATTCCAGTTTTCAGTGAATCACCTTGAATCTTTGTAGGCTTCATAGTATCTTATGGCGGAATGTAGGGGAGAGAAGAATCAAGGGGAGAGAAGTAGACCTGCAGTTATGTATAATAGTTTGTTTTTTATGTCTTTTTATGGTCATCATCTAAACATGTTAACTTTTTTCAAGCATTTTTGTGCTCTTACCTTTTTAAAAGAATTATTGCCCTTTTAATTTGGATGCAATGTGTGACAGATTCTGGCCATTTGTTGTGGATTGTTGTGAAATTTAGTACATATGATACTTGTTTGTAGGTTATTTAGTGTTGAGGTGATTAGAGTGAAGTGTCTTGTCCAAGAACCTACCACAGTAGCTGGCCTAGGCAGATCCAATTTTGGCGTGAATTTTCACGGCACCACCATAGCTCCTATCTGAATAAGATGCTTCTTACAACATCCAGGTGGGTGGATTGAACCTATCCCTGATCCATGAACCTGCACAGGTGGGTTGGTAATCATTATAAGATGTGCATGTTGACCAGTCGTTGTACTTGCCGTGTTTTCAGACAATTTGTGCCCCCCACCCCCATTTTTTTAAATACTATGACCTCTTCATCATGGGGTTGTGGTAGGGTGCGTGAGGGGCGGGGTATATTTACAGGAGAAAATTGTATTTATATCTTTAATTTCTGAACCTTATTTCAAATAAGTAAGTTTTTTTAATGAGTTTAAAATATTAAAGCAAGACCACATATAATATATTATTGAACTGAATGATAACACCAACCGGAATCATGACGGTAATAGGTCTCAAGATAAATTTATGGTTAGGAATTAGGTTGCTATTTACTGACCTTTAAAAGAAACAAACCATTCTATGGAATCTTTTAATACATACTTTATATTTTTAGACAAGTTAATATCAATAAGAAACCTGGTGTCATGTGCAATCCTCCCTGAGAGGCGATGATGATTTTCACTCAGTGACCTAAGCTAGTCACTTCAGCATATAGTTGTTCTTTTGCATGATAATCATCAGTTACCTGAAATACAGCACTCACCTGCTATCCGATCATTTAATATAACGCGTTACCTGTTAAAAGGCGAGTATGGATACGAGTCTGATTTCATTAGTCCGCAGAAGAATTGCATATATGATGTACTTCATGATAAGGTGGTTTCTATATAAGGTGGTAGACTCCATATATGCCATGGACAGCATTATAATGAGGGCGTGCTGTACATTTTCCAAACTGACGCATTTCTTTCTTTTGTGTGTGTGTAACACCTTAGTGCATTGTCTTTCAAATATGCTTTTGATTTAGGAGAAATATTGCTGCCAAGTGTTCACATTTCCACTGACATAATTATTGTTTAATGCATATATTTATACCCATCACATAGTTTTTGACACAGCACGGACAAGTACTTGTTAGGAGATGTGTCCATGTTAGGATTTCGAACTGAAGTGCTTACGGTGAAAGACGGGTCTTTGTTTACGTTGCTTATTCACGTTTTGAACTGAACAACTTTAGATCGATTTTAGGAGTTAGGTCAAATTTTTGAAATAAGGCCTTTTCCAATACACCTGCTGTTTATCTGTCAACGAACTCCAAACTCGGACAACAAAATGACACAAGCCCTTTGATAAAATGTAATACGATTAGTGTAAATTTTCTAATATGCTAAACTACGTTGATTGTGTATTTGCTGCTTGTATCTTCATTCTTTCGTGTGTGATAGACCTGTGATAAACAGAAAGTGTGGACTAAACTCTGAATAAAACTTAACCATTTTAGACAAAACGTTCCCATTATTTATAAGTTAAACATGTTATTTGTCTCATTTAGGATCGCGTTTCTTGTTGCCCAGAAAGATAAAGTTGAAATTAGAATCCAATTTTAAAATAGCTAAAATATTTTGTGTACGTTTAAGTGAAACCTTATAAAACTATTGTATAGAGACCATTATAAGGGTAGCCATTTTAGACAAGTTGATATTTTCTTTTTTTTTTGTTTGTTAAAAAAAGAACATATTTAAATCAAGCTTAGTTAGATCGGTTATTTTCAGAGTGCAACTAAACGTGCACGAATTGGGCTGTTTCTTCTCTCACTTTGGATGAATATCTAAATCTGGGGCATTTTTACTGATGAGCAAAACGTTTAATCGAAACACTCGGCCTTTTCCGTCAAGTCGAGAAAGAAACATGCGATATATGTACTTTTTGCTCACGTGGCACTGTATTAAATCGATCTAATACCATTCTTGTCAGTTACTCATATTTCGAAATACGAATGAAGACTTGAAATCGGTAGTAAAATTGCTTGCATTAAGGGTCGTTATAGAAACGGTGTTTTGTTGCTTTAGCTTTTGTAATGTCGTTTTACGTTTTGAACAAATACGTTTTAGCACGCAGTATGTGTCAGCAAGCAGTGTCCGTGTCACGTGTCAGCACAAGAGTGTCCGTGTCAGCAAGCAGTGTCTGTGTCAGCAAACTTATTCACTCTCAGTAATTATAGGTTACTGCACTGGTATGGGCAAATACGAACAAATTTTTCGGATGGAAATACTGCACAACCTTGGGAGTGAAGTTTGTCCATCCGACAAAACTAGTTCATATTTTTCCATACAAATGCAGTAACCTTTTTATTATACGCTCATTTTCTTATTCAACCTATGGCTAAATTATGTAAACAGAAATATACTGCACAAAATGAAGTAACTGAATGTATGCGTGTATTCCAAACTAAATATGTCCCAATATGAGAGAGAGAGAGAGAGATTTTAGTCATTCTTTATGTTATTTTGTACCTCACTATAACTGTTTAGCTGAAGCTTTTGTCAAATAGAGAGAAAACTAAATTAAATAGTAGTGTAAACTATTAAAATACATGTCATACTCCTTCATTTCCAAATTTTAAATATTCCCAATATTTTTGTCCATATAGACTCCTATTATGTTAAATCGCATGTGTCTTGAATCGTGTGTCCGTCACTCTATCTTTGCTTGTTATCTTTCTGGATTGCATATAGCAAACTTGGAATGTTAGTTCATATCCTCAAATCTCTGACGAGTTCGATAATGAGCGAGATCTATGCATATTAATAAGGTCATTTTGCATTTGTTTGATTAACATTGTTACTACATTTTTTGGCCATTTTTTTATGATCTGATTTGACAAAATTCGGAATAAATATTTATATCGTTAAGGTCTCGGATAATCCTCATAATGAGCTAGATCCACACATAGTACTGAGATGATCTTGCACTTAATTTGCCGAGCTTGTTTCCTTTTTTGGGTAGTATTTATGATCTTATTTTGATAAAACCTAAATTACATACTTATAATTTTTTATGTTTGAAAGAGTTCGATCAACGCATTCTATGCTTGGTACTCGACAGCACATCAGCACAACATGATATTTAGTGCCTTACCCAAGGACAGTAGTAACGTGGGATACCGTACGTACAATGGGAATTAGCATTAAAAACACCCCTGGGACACTATACGTACAATGGAAATTTAACATGGCGAAAAATCGTGGGACAATATACGTACAAGGGGAATTAACATGGGAATAAATCGTGGGTCAATATACGTACAAGGGAAATTAACATGGGAATAAATCGTGGGTCAATATACGTACAAGGGAAATTAACATGGGAATAAATCGTGGGTCAATATAGGTACAAGGGGAATTTAACATGGGGAATAGAGTTTGGGCTTGTTTAGGGACAAGGGGATATTTTTTTTTTTTAAATTTTTTTTTAAAAAAGGGGTAGGCAATTGAAAAGTCATTCTCTTTTCGAGAAATATGGGGTCCCTGAAAAGGGCCTTTGGGTTTCTTCTTCTAACACTTCCACTTCTTCAACCATCTTCTCACTTTTGTCACTATTCCTGTCTTCTTTTTCTCCTTTTCTGGCATCCAGTCTGGATGGCCCAAGGCTCTAAACTTTTCCTGGACTTTGATCCAATTTTGATTTAGCCTTTCAAAATCAGCCTGTTTCTTTTTGTTTTCCTGATCTTTTCTTTCTTTATACCATCTCTCTTTAATCTTCTTTACCTCTACCTCCATCACTTTTCTCATCAACTCCTCTCCTTTCCTCAGTCTTTCCTGACCTCTCTCCACATAAGAGCACTCTGTCCCATGTGACATTTTTTCAAGAAAGCACCTGACTTTGCTTGCATTGTCAAGTGCTTCCTTTAGGCTTCCCACTCTGACATAGGTGGGATTTATCATACCTCTCAATCTTTTTTCCTCCTCTTCAATCATTCCTGCTATCACTTCTTTTGCTATGTTTAGACATTTAGCGTAGTCCAGGTACTCTGCTATCTTCCATTCTTTTTCTAGTCTCTCCACTACATAGATACCATCTATTATCCAGTTGTATATGTGTACCAAATTGTTGAACAAGTCACTTGCAACCACCATCTTCGTTTTTATTATTCCGTAGAATGGTTCGAACGACGAACGTGGTGGGTTCTTATAGTGAAAGCGCGGACGTGATGGAAAACATCCCTTAAAAACATAAAATTGATCTTACCTAGATCATGACCAAACAACGCGCGGACGTGAAAGAAAACATCCCCCTACTTTCTCATTTCATATAATAAAACCCTAACTATACTCTCCACATACGCTAAGAAACAATAAAGTAACCCATAATCTACTATTCACACAAACGTACGCGAACCGTTACAAACACAAACACATACATTCACACTATTAATAAAGAGTTAGTGTTTATATTCACACTACTCTACCTACACACATTGGCAAATCGATCTTTATTTCTTTTCTAGAGTATTGGGTAGCTCTGAAAAGGGCTGTTTTTTTTTTAACTTCATGGACACCTGGTTAATGGTGGCACCTTCCAGGCCTGGCGCCACATACACATCTTGTCCCCCAGTTACTTTTTACCTTTTTGGGGGAGAGAGCAGAGGCAGGATATGTGGCTTCAGAATCCCAATTTTCGGTTTCTGGGATTCTGAAATTTTTTCTTCTTCTTCTCTCCTTTTCCTCCTCCTCCTCTTCTTTGTGTCTTCTCTCCTCCTCCTCTTCTTTGTATTTTCTCTCCTCCTCTTCTTTGTTTCTTCTTTCCTCCTCCTCTCTTATCCTTCCCTCTTCCACAATGGCCTCCGCCGCCAGTTCGTTCAACAGGCGCCTGGCATATTCCAGATGCACATGAAGTTCCAACAGTTTCTCCAGTCTCGTGTTCATTTTTGGTGTTGATCAATCAACAAGGGTAGCTAGACTGCCGAACGAGTTTCAATTTATAGTGAAAGCGCGGACGTGAAGGAAAACATCCCCCTAAAAAACATAAAATTGATCTTACCTAGATCATGACCAAAAACAGAAACGCGCGGACCTAAAGAAACACTCACTCACTTTTTTATGCTACCCATTACTATTGTTAAAAATTTTTTATTAATCACTTCAATTGACTATTCACATACGCAAAGCAATCCAATCTAACCCCAAATCTACACCTCTAACACCATAAAAAAGACATCATTTTAATCTACTATCCACACCAACGTACGTGAGCACTTACAAACACACAAACACATTCCCTCACATTTTTAAAAAAAGAGTTAGTGTTTATATTCACACTACTCTACCTACTCACATTGGCAAATTTATCGTTATTTCTTTTCTAGAGTATTGGGGTAGCCCTGAAAAGGGCTGGTTTTTTTTTGTTTGCTATGGCAATCTGTTAGTTTCTAAGAATGCGATGTCCTCTGAGGATAGACTTTCTGGCAATAGGTCTGCTTCTTCGGAAAGAGAAGAAGAACTCTTTGGTGTCGATACGACAATCGACAAAGCCTCTGTCAGGTTCAGGTTGTTGCTGCTGCTGCTGTTGTTGTTGCTGCTGTTGCTGCTGTTGTTGCTGTCTCTGAAGTCTGTACTTTTCTGTCCATTCTTCTTTCTCCCTGTTCACTTCTTCTCTGAAGAGTTCTTCTATCAGGTCTTCAGTGATTTTTAACATTCTCACATTCTCTATTTCTTCTGGCTTCGGTATCAGACTGTGTCTGACCCTATGCAAATTCACGTAGGCTTCGTTGAGCTTAGCTAGTTTGGAGCACATCTTCGTAGGAGGATGAGTCGACAATGGATGGTTAGACTGGAAACAACCCCGGTTCTTAAAGTCAAAGCGCGGACGTGAAGGAAAACATCCCCCACACGGTTTTCGAGCCGCAACGTTCAGTGAGTGTCATGAGAGGGATAGTAAGAAATGAAAGAGCATCAATCCAACATTCTTATAGCTAAACAAAAGACAAAGGCATTTTTTTCAAAACACAACATTTTTTATTCAAAAATCACTTAACACTAAACAACAACTCTAACATTTTTAACAATAATCCAACAATATAACATCAAACAATTTTTTTCAAATCACAAACATTTTTTTCTCAATTGACAATCTACTTTAAACAGGGCTGACAACGTTGTGAATGAAATTGTGATTTCCACTGTTGGAAATCATTAGGCCATTGATGGACACTACGTTTCCTAGCTTGAGACAAAAGATAAGCATAATAGTCACAGAACCATCGATCTACTTTCACATCGTTTCTAGCAGAAGAACGAGGATCAAAATGAGTCACTAAATGTTCTAAGGAATAGCCCAGGCTGCGATGATGCAGAAAATACACACAGTACTGTCCACACACCAAGGAATCTGTGCCTTGTAATTTCACGTTATTGAATCGGGTAGTCTGAGCATTTCTTCTCATAAAGTCAATGATATCGTCTTCCAAAGGGGGCAATCCGTACGAATCGAAATATTCCACACATCCTTCTTGAGGAAAGTAGACGGCTACCCAGTGGGTTCCTGGGAGATGACTGTCGTCCGTGTTGATCACGTAAGCTTGATGGTCTTTAGGTTTGCGATGAGGGAGTTCATCTTTAGCACAGACGACAGGATTCCAAGAAGCCGTATACGAACTGTGGTTCAAAAGGTAATAAAGTTCCCAGGTATCCATGTTTTGTGTGTGCTTTTTTTCTTCTTCACAGGTAATAATAAGTCGTCAATTCGATCCTGACTTTTTGCTTGAAAATGTCTGACGAATAAACGGTTATTCGTTCTGTTTCCTCACTCTGATTCAGGAGAGCTTCGATACGATGGATCTCTTGAGTGGTTAATGGTGGACAAGAATGTTCACGCAAGTCTTTATACCACTGATGCAACACGTCTTTGTTCGAGATGAGACTCCAAGCTTCGTCCAGATACTCGTCCAATTTTTCTTCTTGACTCAACATCAGGCATTTATCGTGTAGAATTTGACTGGGATGATCGTTTTGACATCCATAACAATTTTTCTTGATCAATTCCGTCATTTTTTCCACCAAGTGTTTGGCAAAACAGGAGACTAAATGGGCTTCTTGTTCTGGCCATCTCGATTTCATCATGATCACTTCTTCTTTTTCCACGGTCTCCTTACATTCCATCTTTAAAGTTTCTCCACTAGGTAAAGAGGGATAACAGTCTTCCATGGCTTCTAATAATCTAGAATGACTTCTCTCAAACTGTTGATTTCTATGGTATTATCGAATTCTGCATACAGGATGACGTTCACTGTTGCTGGTAGTTCTTTTGCAAACTGAAGTTCCACACGAATCTGCCAGATTTTATAGGGTGGAAATGTCCCTCGTCGCTGCCTTGGTCTGGAGTGAAATCGAAAGCCCACAAAGCATAGCCTCCTGCATAATCCTCGTACGTAATGCCGTGACTGGTGTTGGTTCCAAACTGACCGGTGGCTTCGTACAGGGACAAGTACGATCTCAAGTAATTCATCTTCTTGTCACTAAAGTCAGGTTCGAAAGGTCGGGTACACAAGGTCTTGCCATCGCGACTGACTTCGATTTTCTTCACGTTGAAGTGTTGAAAGTTGAAAGGATTTTCAGCGAAGGCTCCGTTGAAGGCTGAATTCGAGACCATACCAAGGATTAAACATTTGGGTAACTGTCCTTGAAACAGATGATCTTCGATCATAGAATGCTGTCCCTTGGGAATGGTGAACGTTTTCACTTCCACACGTCGTATGGGATACTTGGCGGTCGTTCTGCTCAACGTTTGACTGATTTCGTTACCTACTTCGTCAGGTTCCCACAGCACACAGGCATTGAGATGAGTATCTTTGGCATCTATTCCGTACGTCAAGAGATTTTCCAGGTAGGCACGGTAAGGGTAAGTATCCATGCTGCTGCTGACTAGTTTGTTATTCAAGTACAAATCCACCGAGCTGAACAAGGAATGCATGAAATTGTTGACGGGAGCTATATTCTCAGTGTCATCTACTCCACCATCATCCTTATCTAGAACTTGGACTTTCAAGTACAAGTAACTGCTATTCAGATCGATGTAATCTTCGGGCTGTCCTTTGATTTCAAACTCGATGGGAGCGGAATCGGTCAATGAGGAGACGGGGTGAAATTCCACCCACTGGGATTCTTGCATCGTCATCATGGTGGGGGGCATGGCAAACAGATCCAGTTCCGTCTTGGAACAAGCGCAAGACTCTCGGTACATCATTTTTTTGTTCTGTTGTCTCTCAATAATCGAAAACGTCTAAGTCTCGAACGGTTCTTCTTTTCTTGGCCTTTCTAGCTTGAAGTCTGGTGAAAGGGTGTTTTCTTCGTCGTCGTCTCTTTCTGCCTTGTCCTTGCTGAATGCCTGACTCGGTAGCGTGCAGGGCATTTATAGGTGTGTCTCTTCGGCCTAAAATGTCTTTACCCGTTTGCAGCAAGACATTTTTGCCTGCCCTCATGAAGGCTTCTTTAGGGTTTTGTTTGTCGATGATGACATTTTGGAGAAATTCTTTGCCTTGCGTCAGTGCCACATCTTTCAAGGCGTGCAATCCGCGTGTCACCATCGGTTTCAACACTGGGGCCACCGAACGAAAGGCCGATTTTAACATATCTCCTAAACCGTGTCCTCGCTGTCGTGCAACCCCTCGGTACACTGGATACATGACTTACGAGTCGTGAGAGAACCGTTTTCGAAAATGGAGTTTCACCGTGACTTTTCCTTTGGTGAATGGAATATTTTGTCCCAAATCTTCTTTTATAGTAATGTTGACCGTGTCCAAATACGACTTGCTGACAGGCAAATAGTGAGGATGTACAAATTCGCGGTGGACGTGGTAAGTGTTTCCACCTTCCTCGTCAGCGTTCGTGGCAGAATCCACTTTGAAAGGAATGACACGCAGTAACGGTACGGAGGTGTGTCCCACCACGTTGTACTCCACCACATCGGAGTACACAAATATCAAATTCAGTCCTTGGTTCAGTTCTACCGGGGTACGAAAATACTTGGCAAAAGACTCGTTGTCGTAAATGATTACTTGCTCACCTTTTTGATCAAATTTCTTTCTCATCTCCATGTCTCCGCCCAACATGTCAAACAATTCAGGACAAAATGAAATGGACATGATTTTACTCCGGTAAAATTTCATCGAGAAGCGACGAGCTACTTTGTGGTACTCCATGGTGACACTTTTGTTGTTGACATGCTCAAAAGCTTTCCCAAACACGCCATTAAACCTGGAGGCTATGGTGCTGACCAAATGATGACCACTAAAATAATAGCCTGGGAGAATGGACAAGTGGTAGGTCCACGTTTTAGTTTTCTCATTATAGGTTTTAATGTCAGATGTGGTTCTCTTATTCAATTCCTGTTGCAATTGCTCGTCATTAACTTCCACCTTTAAAAAATTTTGATTGGGAAGGACATTGAGGACTTGGGTCGGGTAAATCATTTCTACTAAAGCCACTTCCCAATGGGCTTCGTGATCTAAGGGGATGGCCTGAGGTAATTTGGCCGTGTAACAGCACAACGTGTTGTGGGGAAACACCTCCATGGAACTGTCACTGGGTAAGGTTAAGTAAAATTGGTTTTCGTGACTCGTAATTCCAGAGTTCTGTGGCTGTCCGAGGGGTTATTGCTGGACGTCAGAGGCGTGTCTCCGCCCAAAATGGGGTTCAGGTTGTTGTTGGAGTGGTGACTGGCACTGGCACTGGACACAAGGTTCCCGTTCGAGGAGAATTTCAGGGAGGGATTGGGAAGCAGGTAACCGATGCAACTGCTCAATAAAATGGTCCACAATTGTTTGTCTCCTTGTTGCAAACTCAAATTGGCGATGGCTGCCCCGATGACACAATACACCACGAAGATTTGGCAGAAAAAGACGATTTGCGTTTTAGGCACACGTTCTCCACACCACACCCACAAGGGTTGTTTTTGTAAATCTTGCACAGAACAACTAGGTGAAGGAGGAGTGGTCGACGTAGCTGCGTCTGCTGTGTGAAAGGGCATGATGGTCACTTCTTTTTATAGTCGATGACTTGCGAAGCGTCGATCCAAGAATCAAAACTGGGCGGATATCCTTTCCAACGTACTTTGACTTCTTTGACACGTCGTTTGCCCACTTTACGGGTTCTGCGTTCGAGAATGCTTTCGATGTCGTACACGTCGTCTTCTTTTTTGGTGACACGTTGTAACTCGGGCAAATAAAACGTTCCTTTGAGTACTTCTCCGTTCATGTCTTCCAATTTATAGACGGCAGGATCACGGCCATGCACTCGTCCAGTGACGCGAAACAATTCGGTCGTCCAGTTAGGTAAGTAACCTTTGTCGAAAGTGCGTTTGGTTTTGCCAATGCGCACCCAATCTCCTACGGTCAACTCTCCACTTTTCTTGGGGACAGCCCTCGTCGGGGTCGTACCGAACAGACGCTCGAACACCAACACTTCGTTGTCGGGAGTCACGTCTTGCGGGGCACGTCCGATGCTTCGATGGTAAGATTGGTTGTACGCTTGCACCAGGTGCGGTAAGATGTCGATGTACTTCAGAGTGTGGTGATGCGTAAAATATTTCCACATGCGTTCTTTCAAAGTGCGTTGAAAACGTTCCACGATGCTGGCTTTGGTTTCGGGATTCTCGGTGGCAAAAAATGAATGTCACGTTTCTTTAATTCTTTTTGGAAAGCTTGGTTCAGAAATTCGGTGCCTTTGTCCGTTTGCCATCGAAGAGGGTGACGACCGCTTTGTTTCAACACCCGTTGCAGGGCTCGCACTAACTCGCTGCTGGATTTGGAAGTCAAGGGCACGACCCAGGCAAATTTGGAAAAGACGTCGATGACACAAAACAAATATTTGTAGCCACGATTGTAGCTGGCCAAATGAGAGACATCGGCTAAATCGGCTTGCCATTGATGATCGATGCCTTCCACTCGGGTGCGACTTCTGGCAAACTTGCGTCGAATGGGTTTGTGTAAAGTGTAGGTAGCTTGTTCTTGTAACCATCGTTGCACTTGAGGTAAACGGAGACTTTTCAGTCGCGTTTTGGCAGCACGATACAATTTTTGAACTCCTGCGTAACCTGCAGGATGCGATGGATCGTAGTAAATGCTGGCTAAGACTTTTTCCATTTTTGGTGTGTTAATAAGACACCCACTCTTGGAGGATGCTACTCTTTTTCTCTTGGGGTATTTTCTTGGATTGCAATGCTTTGCGTGTGCGACCGGCAATAGGTGTTGAAGACGAGGATGTCTGAGCGGGGGATATCGGTTCTTGTTTCACTTCTGTCTTCACTTTCTTTTTCTCTTGTGATGAAGAAAGGGTGGCCATCATCTTTTTAATCCATCCAATTCTGGAGGTGGGTGGTGTTGTTAACTTGCGCACTTTTTCTGGTGGAGTTTGAAACCCTTCTTCTTCTTCTTTTCCTTTTTCTGTCTTGGTCACTGGTAGTGGTGGTACTGGTACTGGTACTGGTACTGGTGATGGTGCTGGACTTTTCATCAAGGTCTTAAAATCTTTCAGAGTGGGTAAAGCTGTTTCGTCTAAAGCTTTCTGGTGAAAGAGTTGCAGTCGTTGCAAGAGTTGACCGTACTTTTGCGATTTTTCTGTTTCGGACAAATCTGGGCGATCCATCAAGGACTGCAATTCGTGTTGTAACTGGGACATCTCGCTCAAATGGGGATTGGGAGGTAAATGCGGGGTGCGTTGTTCTTTCCACCGATGGTATTCCATCCATCGTTTGTAAGGCACTAAAGCTAGTTTTCGTCCTTCCATGGGGTTGTCAGGGGTCGATTCTGAGATCTTGGGACTTCCGAAGGCCTTTTTATCTTGCTACCACCAGTCCTCCCAACATGGTTCCCAAGACTCCTTTCAGTATGGGGCCTAACAAGAGAGGCAAAATGCCTCCACGTTGAACCAACATCTTCTTTTTTTGACGAATGGGAATTTTCTTTCGAACCATTTGGCGAAGAACGTGACGATGCTTGCTTAAGCATTGTTTCTGCTGTTTGGACAAAGGAATCGTGCCTTTCAAAACGTTCAAACAACATTCGCACACGGTATCGATGACCTCTTTGGAGGCCGTTTGAATGAGTTTTTTTCGTAGGGGTGGAGAAGCTTTGGACAGGACAGATAACATGTCCCCATGTTTGGCTAAACGTGGTGGCAGTCCTTTCCTTTTCTTTCCTTGGGGTTTTCTGGAGGGTGACATCTTTGAGTCTTCAGGAGCACCAAAAAAACACTGATACCCTACTTGGTCACAGGCCTTTTTTATACTGGAACGCGTCGCCACTGATTGTCTTTACGTCGTATCAGTTTGAGGACAGGCATGACACGTCGTGCAGGGGTACGTAACGGACTAAATCGAGCCAGTTCTTGCTTGGACAAATCCAGTAAACTTTGTAACATGCCCGATCTTTCTTGGACTTTGATTTTGGGAGAAGGTACTTTGTGAGCAGCAGCCACTGCCACTAAATTGGAGGGTCCTGCCACTGGGGAAGTTCTTTTTGGGGTCATCAACGGAGAAGTTCTTGGTGTGATCAACGTCTCCAAGTACTCTTCAGTTCTGGGTGTCATTAACGGAGAAGTGGATAAACGTGAGGCTGCCAGAGGCGCAGTCACTGCCGTGGCAGATCGTGGTTTGCGAGTGTAAGGTTGCGTCCTGGCCGAAGTGCCTCTCTTGCGACTAGTTTTCTTCTGTGGGCTTTTCTTTTTCTTGGGACTTTTTTCTGTTTCTTTTTCTGGGGGCTTCTTTTCTTATTCCGGGGTGGTGTCTGGTAAGAGGAGGGTCCTGCCACTGGAGAAGTTCTCCTTGGGGACCTGGTCTTTTTCTTCTTCTTGGGACTTCGTTGGACTTTTTTCTTGGGTATAACTTTGGGGGCATTAGGATCCCATCTTAAGAGAGAGCGAATGATGACCCCTCCTAGAGTACCGCTCCCTCCAGGTTTCAAAATGATTTGTTTTTTGGTTTGAGTGTCGATGCGGGGATCGGCCAGTTCGACCAAAGCGACTTTGTTTCGATCGAAAAAGCGTTTGGTTTGATGAGGAATCTGAATGATTCCTTGGAGTATTTGACTTGCCGTCAGCGTGAACCATCGTAAGACTTCTTTGAGACTAGCTTCTAAGACACGAGCTCGTGTTTGTGGATTTTTTTCTCGACTGATGCCATACAAGGCACGAATCAATTTGACGGGAAGATGCGACTGAAGGGACGTCATGTTCACACTGTGTGAGACAGACGAAAAAGGGTCTGAGGTTTTTATAGATTTTTTTATGGGGAGTGAAATGAAGTTGAGGACGGAGACGTACAGGACAGGCCCTCCGTCTTGGCACCAGTGGTGAAACAAGTGGGTACGAAATCGCAAATCCTCGGGAGTCGTAGGTTTCAAATCGACGAGTAAATAGGCGTGTGGTGTTTGAGTGGCATCGTCGTACGCCTGAGTCAGCCAAGGCGTTCCTAACTGTTTGGCTAAGACTTGCACTTGCGATTTATCTCGAGGGCTTTTAAACAAGACCACGTAATGCGCATTGAGACTGATGGTGCGATGGGCTTTACTTTGTTGAAACAAATTTTGGGTGATGTAAACGACACTGGCATTACGGTGATGCCCTTTGCGCGTGAACCAGAATTTAATTTCTTCTTCGTCTTCTCCTAACATGTCGTCGAAAATGACCAAATGGGTTTGACGGGAGTCAGAGACGATGCTGTCGTCTTCTTTAGGAATGCCTTCCACAAACACGATGGAATCGCCTTGACTTTCTCGCAAGAGGTTGTACGCCGATTGCCACTCCTTGTAACACCACACGATCCGTTGAGGTGGCCGATCGATCAAATGATGTTTATGTTCGATCAAACGTTTGACGAATTCGGTTTTGCCTGAACCGCTAGGTCCAGCAATGAGCATGTTAAAGGGATGGCGAAGATACAAAGCCTCCCAACTGGCACGATCTAAGTGTTCGTCGATGACTTTGACAGTAGAGGAAGAGGGAGCAGAGACAGCAGAGGTAGCCATTGTGTGAGAAATGTCACTTGTGACACGAAAACAAACAAGACAAGAGTTTATATACTTTTTTCAGAACACGTTTATTGAATGTTTTAAACATGAATACGAAAGACAAAAATACATAAAATCCAAAGGCTTAAGTACAAGGATAAAAGGCACATGATAACCATTAACGTGGAATAAAAACAAGTGTCTGTACAACAAAACATGTTTTGGGTAATGTTCTAACCAGTTCTATAGTAGGGGGTAAGGTCACACAAGTGTCCTCCCGAAAGGGTCTTTCAGGCCTGTCCACGACAGTCCCGTCCTGGGTGACGGGTTCTTCTGGCACCGTCACTAACACGGGTTGAAAAGTAACTTTTTTCCTTGAACAACTCTCGTGCATACTGGGCCACTTCTTGGGTCCAAGCCTCAAAACCCCATTCTTTCCAGGCACGGACATCTGTCCAATGGGGATGTAAGTCACAAGCTACACACACATCGTCATACACGTCTTGGGTAGCTAAAAGTTGACGAATCTTTTTTTCCTGTTGAGGTCGAGAAGTATCCAGATGCAAACGCAAGGCTTTGAGCAAAAGGAGTTTTTCGTGACCATTTAAGGCCATTGAGGTGGTAAGTACTGATCGTAAAGAGTCCACAAAGAATCGGCTGGTAAACGAAATCCCAGAAAACAAGTCACTAAGACACACACCACTTGTCGTCCCAAATTGAATGGATACAGTTCTTGTAATAATCGATGGTAATGATCCACGGTTTGAATATGGTCGTTGAGTTCCTTCCACGGAATCTGTTCAATGACATGTGACATAAGTCGTGGCATGGCAGCCTGTTTTTATATTCTCTTTTTTTCGGATGCAATACACGTAATTTCTAGCCAGAGATCTTCGTTCTCCAGTAGGGAATTTAAATGTTACATACTGTAACCGAAACGTCAGAGTTCGTTTAGAAGTTTCGTCTTCCGCTAAGCAGATTCCACGTAACAAATGTTGGTAATCCTTTAACTCGTCTTCCTCAATACGTTGCAGTAAGTGAATGTCGAAGTAACCAAAATTATGAACATGTACATCATTCGAGACCTCAAAGTTTTGAACAATGTCTGACCACTGAAACAATTTCTGACGAATCAGTTTTCTTATACCATTCAGGTACCAGTGGTTAAAGATCTGGTGACGTAACGGATGCAATTGTTCTTTACGTTTGACTTGTATTTTCACCAGCTCTCGGTAAATCCTTTCTCTCAACTCCTCAGGCAAGCCCAAAATGTTCTCTTGTAAAGTATCCATAAGTATATACACTGTTTTTGGAATCTTTGGGTGGTGGCCAATAGCCTCGTTTAACTTTGTGCCTGATGTAATATCCACTCATAATCAGTCTTCTTGTACTTTGGAACAGAGCATAATTTAAAAACGGATGAATCACTTTGAGTTTGCGTTTCACTTGTATTTTGATCAGTTCTCGGTAAATGCGTTCTCTCAACTCCACAGGCAAAGCACGAATGTTCTCTAGCAAAGTATCCATGAATAGGTCATACTAAATCCTCTTTGGTCTGACACAAGACATGTACTGTTTCCACAGACATAGTTTTAATTCATTGTCGAATCTAAATCGTTTAATCACTAATTTACACGTTACAATTCGTTCAGAAGTTTCCTCTTTCACCAAGTTGACATTGCGTACAAGATGTTGGTAATTCGTTAACTCTTCCTCTGGAATTCGATGCAGTACGTTTACAATGTAGTAGATAGAATCGTCAATACCAAACCATTCCTTTTTAAAACCAGGGGGTCGTTGATCAATGTCTGTCCAATGGAACACTTTCAACTCAATCAGTCCTTGTATAGCATTCAGGTACCAGTGGTTCAAACACCGGTGACGTAACGGATGCAATTGTTCTTTACGTTTCACTTGTATTTTGACCAGCTCTCGGTAAATGCGTTCTCTCAACTCCACAGGCAAAGCACAAATGTTCTCTTGTAAAGTATCCATGAACAGATTATGGTAAGTTACTTCAATGTCTCGGTCCCACTAAGGGTAAGTAATGACAATTCGGTGACCATCGAGCATGTTCAACGTAGGCCGAATCTTGCGGTTCCCAGTGGTGAAGTGACACACCGCAACTGAAGCACTTGACTTTATCTCCTTCGCCCAAGTAGAAAAATCCGGCTCTGGCTAATTCTTCGGGGGTCGGTCCTCCCAGATACTTAGGCCATTTTCCTTTGAACGATTGAAGACGATTTTCAAAGTCGCAGTATTCCGACAAACGCACAGGGAACGAATATTCGTCTTTCACAGGTTCGTTTCGATGAGGGTTGAGTGACATGGGCAGGAGTTTGCTCAGGGCTGGATGACATCCGTAGGGGGGTAGACGTGAAGGTGAACATTCCCCTTTAAACCCAGTAAAGTGTCCAAGAGGACGAGCGGCATCACTTTCGCATCCCACAGGTTTGACACGCACAGCATCCCTTTCCATGATAGGGGTAGTGACACTAAAGTTCCCATGATGCTTTACGGCATCGCTAAGGTCACAGCGTACAGCATCGTACCCATCGCAAGGCTCACAATCGCATTCCACTTCCGGAGCCTCACACTTGAATTGTGCCTTTCTAAACAACTTGTTCTGTGTTTCTCTGAAAGTATTCATCTTGTTCGCTCGGTCTTGGTAGTCACAATGAACTATCGATCTTGACCATAGCCCCTTTTTATACTAGTCGCAATGCAGTCTCCAGCTTGTACATCTTTCCTTTTTTACGTTTTTTATGTCCTGTTCTGGAAGGTACCGTCTCTAAGGTACCGTCAACATTGTACCGTAGTGTGATGGGTGGAAAGGCCATAGAAAGGTAAGGGCAGTGCGGAGACCATCGAGTATGTTCCAGAATAGCTGAATCTTTATAGATACATAGATCCATTCGTAACTTCAGTCCGCAAGCGAAACACTGTACCGCGTATCCCAATCCTGACTCAGGTCCCAAGTAGACAAATCCTGTTCTAGCTAAAACATGCGAAGAAGGTAATCCTTCCCTATCCGTAGGCCATTTCTGAAACGTGTCCAACCGACGGGCACAATCGCAATAGTCAGGTAAGAAGACTGGAAAATGGTAGGGTTTGAACTTGGAGTTCACATCGGGTTTCTCACTCGATTCTTGCTGTGGCGAAGTCATCTTTCTGGTGGGTGACTATCCTCTTACAACCAATGTTTTATACCAACGTGTCCATACGGTAAGGTGAAATGATTGGGAAGTCGAACTCGCTTCTGGTACACGATTTGATAGACTTTTTCCAAGGGTCGACTGACGATGTGGTGAGTGGGTAAACGTACAATCTTGTTCGGTTGATAGGTGGTCACTTTAAAGTGTCCATCCTCTCCCGATTGCAAGGCTTCTTTCAATACCCCAAAGTTGACCACACGACTGGTACGATAATTCGGAGTCAGTCCTTTTACTTTGCACATCGTGTGCACTTCTCCTTGTTTGTCCCGGTATTCGTAGCCGTAATTTTTGGGTCCGCCACTGACGAAACTTAGAATCTTGTCGTCGGGATGCTCGTCTGTCCAGGCTCCTAAACGGTCTCCTTCGATGTCAGGGTGATGTTGAATCGGGTGATGGATGTAAATGCAACTGTCCGTGTCAAAGTACAGGACGCGTTCCCCTAACAGTTCTAAAGCTTCGTACAATTTTAAGCGAGCATGAGCTGTCACGTAAGCCGCAATGATGACATTTCCAAAAGGGTCGTCTTGTACAAAGTCCAAATCTTCTTCGTAATTGACTAAGATCAAATTCTCTCGAACGACGTCCACGTATTTCATGTATTTAGTTTTGTCGTGAATCATCTGGAAGTAGCGGGAAGGTTGTGTCAAATATTCCGTCTTGGGTAAACACGGTCGTTGTGCCATTTTACCCCACAAGCAATTTAACATCACTTTGGCAAACGATCGCCTGCCTTCGTTTTTTTCGATGTGTTCTAAAGAGATGCCTTCTTGTTCATAGTATTTCTCTTTGAATTGTATTTGGTCTTCGGGAGTATGACACCAGGAAGGATAACCGCTAGCTTCTTGTTTCATTTTCAAAAAGGCATCCACGTAGTCGGCGAAAATGCCTTTCTGACTGGGGTCACCCTTGTGGTATTGTTGTGTCTTAGGAAAGTGGCAAATTTCGTACACTTCTAACAGTTGGTATCCCATGTCCAGAGCTTTGAACAATTCCACGCTGACCCAGGTTCCCGTCAAGGCACGTTCTTCCTGGGTGTGCTGACATGGCTGGTCTTGGTTGCACGTTTCGGCACAAGTACGGCACAAAGGAAACATCAGTTTGCCTTGACAATGGTGAGGTAAGACGGGATGGTATAGGTTCGTGGGAGGCAAAACTTTACACTTGATCAAGCCTTCGTATTGTCGAATGTTTTCAGGTCGATGTGTTCCGTCAGCAATTGCGGGTGCCCTACAGGAAAGCGACAATATTTGCACACGTAGGGATACAGCGAACACACGTCCAAGTATTTGATTTCTTCTCCTTTCTCTTCGTCGGCTTGGCACAGCAAACAGGTGGCATTGGTCCTTCCTCCGTACAAACTATCCCTCGGGTTCAACGGGTCCATGAACTGGTAACTTTCCACGAGGCGTTTAAACTCGGGATCGGTTTTCATTCGGTGATCGTACTCGTGTTCCCACATTTCCACCACTTGGTATCCTTGCTGTTCTAACTTTAGGCGCCGCTGACAAGTGTCCTGGTACAAGTCTTCCATGGTTCGTTGTAAAAACTGATTTTTAGTGCTACGGTCAGGGTAACAGACGGGACATCCGTGGAATAAGCAACCGTTAAACTCGTACACGATCTTAGGGTTTTCTAAGTCCCAGCCATCGACCGAATACGTTCCGATGGTCTTTTCGCCCCCTCCGTTGCGGGCATGCTGAATCCACTTGTCTTCCTTGTCGCACAAGTAATGTAACCAACGTAGGGCTTTGACGAGTATTGACGTTTGACAAAGTGGGTCGTTTGAGGACTGATGACAGCCACGGTGATTTCAGGCATGAATCGTTGTCGATACACTAAAGAACACGCTTTGGCAATGGTGCAAGCTTCTTTCAAAGGATCGACCCCTCCGTGTTCCATGAACAGTTCTCGAAATTTTCCACAGCAACGCCGTAAAATGTCCACGTCGGAACGACAATACTTTAGCATTTCTTCCTGAAAGTCGAAAGAGTCGGAGGCGTGAGCCTGGTACCAAGCGTAGAAAGCTTCTCGTTGTTCGGTACGCATGTTGTCGGGGTCGTAATAGTGAGCCTCGGGTAAATGGGGTAGAACGGCGTGTTGATTGGCTTCCGTATTGAAAAAGTGTGGAAAGTACCCTTTAGCCATTTCTGTCATTCCAAACGTTTTAGGCATTCGACTCAAAGGCATGGCCAAATAGCTCATCGAATCTTTAAACTGTACTTGTCCCACTTGCATGAAAATGATTTTGGCTCCATTCAAAGTCACTTTAGGACGCTCGGTGCCTTGTTCCGTATAGTATCTGAGAAGAAACTGTCCATCGTATCCGGAAAAATTGTGAGCCATCACCGTGGCATGACGATGACAATCTCCGTAACGTTCGATGTCCTCTTGGCTCCACGTCTTGTCGATGGGGTCTAAGACCCATCGAGCGAAATCGGCTAACGTGTTCGGTCCCCGAAAGATTTTTCACGCCCTCCAGGAATCTTGCTGCAGTGAGGGCAATGACTGAAGATAGGTTCTTGAATGCACTTCTCGCACGCTCGATGAGCCACGCAGAAATTAGGAATGTGAATGCCAGTCTCTTGCATGCATTCGAAATCGAAAAAGATGAAATTGCCTTTTTTTCTTGCGACCGTCCTCTTTCTCTGGTGGGGGTTGGTACTTTTGCACGTAGCATTGGTGTTCCAAGTCCACGATGTGGTTACAAATGTGACATTTTTTCTTTCCTCGACATACGTGTGCCTTGGCATTATTGGTAAGTATGCCTTGTCCACAGGTAGGGCACAATCTCAGCAGTTGACAAGCACATTTCTGCTGTGAACCTTGCGTCTTCAAATGTTGTTGGTAACAGGTAGGGCTGACAAACGTGCGCAGACAAGTTGAACAAGGCACTGGTTCTTCGCTCAAACAGGGTGGAGAGGTCAAACATCCTGGACATTTCATTCCACAATACTTGTGTTGCTCTCGATTGTTATAACCATAATCACATTTCTCACAATAATAACCGTATCCCAGGAATGCAGTGATGGTATCGAAATGGTCATCGTGATGATAAAGGTGAATGTATTTTCCGTCCTTAAAATCTTGGCCTCGAAACAACAGAGGCCCGCGCATTTCTTGAGGGTGCACTTTCAAGGTGTAGCGTGGAGCTAGGACATCTTGCAATTTTTGCATCTCAGGAATGCCACAGGGTGTGTCTTTGGACAGGCCAGCTTGTTGCAACAGGAGTTCTGCTTCGTTTCGTTGTTTGGCTCGATAGGAACGTTGAATAGTGTTCCAGGTTCTTTTCCATTCTACCGTGTCGTTCTTGTTGGCATAGGTTCGTCCCACCACGATGGCACGGGCTAAACACATCTGGTCATGAGGATTGTGAATTTGGACAAGGCTACGCTTAATGCTGCGAAGCTCGTTCACCAATAACATCTTTTTGCGTCCGGTCCCTTGAGGAGGAGAGACGTGGGTCATGTCCAATGTGGCTTTTCCATCGGTGATGTCAAACTGGTCATTAGATTGTTGCACGTGTTGAATCTTGTCCATGACTTTGGAAGCGGTCAATTCTGCAGGGGTGCTAAACTCGATCCAAACAGGGGATTTCAAACCGTCGTGTTGTATGGAAAGTCTCAAGCGATCGTCTTCTTTGGGTTGACATTGTCGCTTGAGTGCAGTGAGCAGAGAATCCCACAACCCAGTGATAAACACTTCTGCTTTCTCTAACGGTACTTCAGCCTTGAAATCTTTAAACTTCACCGTGTATTTGTAAGCCGTGGTTCTAAATTTTCTAGAGGAGCGCTTTTCCGTCTCTCGAATGGAATAGCATTTTTCAGGGTTGACTAAGGGTGGCGAACTTGGTTTAGAGGTTTCAAATTCTGGTTCACTCATGTCCTCTTCAAAATCACTGGCATGAATTTGTGCCAAGATTTCAGCCCTGGTACGAGGCGATAGATCACGTTTCTGCCTCTTACTTTCTTCTTCTTCTTTCTTCTCGAATGAATAGGATCGTTTCATCTTGAGTGCAAAACGTCAAATGACTCAAGTTTAAACACCATAGACTAATTTATAGTCATGGCAGACCAGCGTATATAAAAGGGTGTGTGTCTTGTCCTTTCACTATTCATTTCACTCTCAAGCCGAGCACAACGATGGAAGAGACTAACCAAATCGAACGTTTCGTCAGAGCTTTGCGAGGGGTCATTAGAAAATTCTCTTCAGACCAGCCGACGGACTACTCTCCTTCCTTTCGAGATAAAAGTCAAGATACTTGCTATATCTGTCAGAAGAAAGGGCATTGGTCTTCAGAGTGTCCAGACCGTCAAACAAGAACAAAAACAGGGACTAAAAAAGACAAAAGTCAAGATACCTGTTATTATTGTAAAGAAAAAGGACATTGGTCTCCAGATTGCCCAAAAAAGAAACAAGAGGAATCAGAAGAAAAGAGGAATTCTTCAGAAGAAGAGAGAGATTCTTCAGAGGAAGAGAGGGATTCTTCTGAGGAAGAAAGAAGACAGGTGAAGAAAAAGAAACAGGAGAAGAAAAGAAGAAGGGAAGAAAGCGAGGAGGAAGAAGAAGAGGAAAAAAGTGTGACGGTGAAAAAATTCAAAAAACAGAGAGACTAAACAAGGAGACAGAAGAAGTCAATGAACTTTTAATTAAAGTGTTATGTTGTGAATTGTGAATTGGATTGTAAAAAATGGAGAAAAGAATAAATTAATGATACAAGGTAAGTGTCTTTGAGTTTTGATTTTAAAATAAGAAGCTACACTCACGCACTCATACACAGACACGTACTATAAGGGTAAGATGGGTGGGTTATTTTTTTTTGAGATATTGGCAAAATTGAAGGGCTATCTCTTTTCGAGAAATGTTGGTGGCCCTGAAAAGGGCCTTTTTATTTTGGTGTAGGGGTGAGTTTAAGCAATCAACTTTAACTGCCTTAAGCCTTTGCCACGGCCAAGGCCTACTTCTGGACTGCGTAATGATGATGATTGGGTTGAAATCACTAAGGGTGGTACGGTAGGCTTAGTCACAGGGTTAACGTGTTTAGCTCGGGAAGGTCGTATTCTCTTCGGTCGTAATAAAGAAGTCTGATACATTTGTTTCAGACTTCTTAACTCCGCTAAAATGTCCAACAGTACCGTGACCGTTTGATTTTCACCCTCTTGTTTCTTTGCTGCTACTTCTTCTTGCTGTTGTTGCTGTTGTTTTTTTCTTACCTCTTCTTCTTGCTGCTGTTGCTGTAGGAGAAAAGCTTGTTCCGCTTCCTTTTGTCGTTGTATAAATTTCTCCAATTCTTCTTTCTGTCTCTGTCTAAAATTCTCCACTTGCGGTAATGAAGAAGGTAACGAAGGTTCCGGAACAAATTCTTGCGAGGAGAGAAAATCCACAAAATCCCAATTCACCTCTTCTGAAAGTAAGTCCGGGTTCCCTTGGGCGGTCTCCCCTGTTGGTGCACCCCATTGGATCGTTTTCTGAGTTTCCGTCATGTTGAATCACTGTCGCATAGATTGACTGCACACAAGCGCTAGCGAATCTATATAGACTACGTGACGTCACAGACTGCTCTCTTCGGATTGGATGCGGGCTGACTGAATTTTGTAACGCGTGTTCGGATTGGCGAATGAACTCAATCCGTTTCAATCCTACCTCGACCTATAAATAAGCGCAGTTCACTGCATTGATTCACCTGTTCTCGTCGCTTCAAGATGTGGACCGATGTGCAATCTTCTACGCTTGTGTCTTCCATGATGTTCAGGACGGACATGCTCATGTATGTCCGATCCAAGTGGACCGTTGTCCACAGGACAAACACCAGTCTGTGGATACGTAGGATCTACGTCGAAAGACAAGGATGCCTCAAAAGAGTGCTGATTTACGGGCCAACAGTGAGACGCAGCCTAAGGACAAGAAGAAGACCAATGCGGTGCCCTTTATGTTCATGGAAACATTAACATAAACCCAAAGGCCCTTTTCAGGGCCCCCATATTTCTCGAAAAGAGAATGACTTTTCAATTGCCTACCCCTTTTTTTTAAAAAAAAAATTAAAAAAAAAAAAATCCCCTTGTCCCTAAAGAAGCCCAAACTCTATTCCCCATGTTAAATTCCCCTTGTACGTATATTGACCCACGATTTATTCCCATGTTAATTTCCCTTGTACGTATATTGACCCACGATTTATTCCCATGTTAATTTCCCTTGTACGTATATTGACCCACGATTTATTCCCATGTTAATTCCCCTTGTACGTATATTGTCCCACGATTTTTCGCCATGTTAAATTTCCATTGTACGTATAGTGTCCCAAGGGTGTTTTTAATGCTAATTCCCATTGTACGTACGGTATCCCACGTTACTACTAAGGACACACTACGGTATGACCCAAGCTGGTCCAGAGGGGGCATTCGAACCTGTATCCTTTCGAACGTGAGTCCAGCACGCCAACCACTGAGCATCCGCAGCTCCCATTCTAACTGGGTGACTTAACTTCTGATTAGCTGAGCTTGTTACCATACTGAAAGCCACAGTTCTTGTGATAAAACTTGAAATGTAGGTTTATATCATCAAGATCTTGGATGGGTTTGATGATGATATTATTCAAGCATATTAAAGATTTAATGCTGCATTTGGTTGGCCGAGCTAGTGACCACCCAGAAAGTCGTATTGCTGATCCGATTCTGTAAAACTTGGAATATCTGCTTATGTCATCAAGAGATTTGACAATTTCGATAATAAGCAAGTTCAGTTTTGCCCGTCACCCCTGCCAGGGTATAGGCCGCCCACAAAAGATCGCCAGAAGCTTCTGTCCTGTGCCATCCCCTCGTGCTGACTCCAGGTGTGACCCGTCTTAGTGATGTCCGCCTCAAGGTCGCGTCGCCAGGTGTTTACTGGTCGTCACCTTCTTCGCTTGCCATGAGGGTTCCATTTCAGTGCCTGTCTGGTAAGATAATGAGCAAGATCTGTGTATATTAATCATGTGCTCTGGCATATAATTGGCTCCGTTTATTACTACTCTAGAAGGTGCGATTCTGGTTCTGACGTTTATCAAAATCGAAAGAAACGTTTATATTACCAAGATCATGGACAGTATATAAAGTAAACATGATCCATACATATGAATGAGGTGATCGTAAATCTAAATGGATGATCTTGTTGCAGCTCTTTTAACACTATGTTTAAACTGATTTTGATTAAACTTCAAATGTAGGCTATATTAATGAGATGCCTTGCGTCCGACTGACAGAGATTTTCACCTCTCTAGATCTTGAGACTAAATTTTGTCCTCCACTTTCTTTAATGGTAAACGAGTTTCTATCGTCATGATCTTGGATGATGTCGATGATGAGCAAGAGTCTACATATAATTATGTCATTATCCTCGCAACTTTTTGTCAACATGATATATAAACGCATGGGAGATGGTTTACCTGGGTTGTGTTCTCACATCACAACGTAAATCTGCATTGTGATATGATTGGCTGTTATATTATGCGAACTAGGTGAGCGATCGGGTCTGCTTAGACCCCTGTTTTGATAAGAAAACACAGTAATGTAATTTGTGATATTTTTATATGCAAAGTTACAGTATGTGGTCAAACTCTGGTAGAGTATAGCACTCGTAATCCAAGGGTCACGAGTTCGACACCCGCCTATGCCATTCGCGTTGGCTGCTAATGTGTGCCCTTGGAAAAGGTTCTTAGCTCCCATTTACCAAAAATATGTTAAACATGCCGTAAAAACCAGCCAAGTCATCGAACTGTTTAGTACATAAGCGATCATATTCAGTATTTCAGGCTAGACTTAGTTGTGACACACCAACACGAATTTTTAATAACTTTTAGAAGATTACAAAGTAAGATCTAGGTACAGTATTTTCATGTTAAGTATCACTAGATTCCATGTAAGAACTAGAAGTATTGCTCCAGTACGCTTGCAGATACCGCATAGTCAATAAAGGAGGCCCGCCAATACACAATTTGCACCCAAAAAATGATGGTAGTTATAGTACAATACCTGTATGACAGCAAAACAATACGTAAACAAAATCTTTTGCCAAGCATTGTACTGAACATGATTACGAAATACCCCCCTGCAAAGGAGTTTTCTTAGAACAATTACCGTATACGTAATTTCAGTATACAAATGTTGCAGAAAACTATCCAAAAATGAAGTAGTTTGAATTCAAGTCCGTTTTTTTTTTTCTTTTAATATATACATGGTCTCGGATTACAAGATTATATGGTATGGGAGTTCTTCGCAAAACTGTAATTAAATTCTAAGTGAAATATGGAGTCATGCTAATTGCCCGTATTCAATTCAATGTTTCTAAAGAAGACCACTATCTGATCTATTCTATATCTTTTTTTATAGTAACAATTAGGGTTTTCCTTGTGAAATATTCTTTCAACATGGCATTAATTAATTACATTTGCGACATTTATTATCCTGTGTCATCCTAATCACGAAATATTCAGCTCGGGTTTTCTTTATATGATTATTTTCAAAAGATATAATCCATAGTGTAATTCAGTGTTTCTTGCTGTTTAAAATAATCATATTACCATCTAAGATTGGATTGATAACATTCATTTTCCTTAGCTCTGCTCAGCTCTTGAAATTAATCTCTCTCTCTCTCTCTCTCTCTCTCTCTCTCTCTCTCTCTCATGTTTATAACATCATACCATTGTTTTTGTATAAGAGGAATATAAAGTAGGTAAGAATAGATTATGGTAGAGAGAGAATATCAAAGTGATTTTAATTCGATGAAGTGTGTTATTATTTGGTCTGACTCCTTGTTAATTCATTGCATTTGTAATTTAATATTTTTCAGATGTATGTTTATTTGTTATTTATTACAAAGGTCGTTTATTTTTCGTACTTTTAGAGGTTAGTCCAATATGTGGATCGTGGGGGTATCTGCCTCCTTCAAAGATGGTACAGTACGCACTTGCACTGCTATTTCCAAATGAGTCAGCCCTCATTCCCTCCCCCTTCAGTGGGTTGGTCAGACCCTGAACCCGCCTGGTCAAATGGTTTTCAAGTAGGTTTATATGGTTTAGTGTATTGCCTAGTTGAGTTTAGTGTGTTTGTGTGCTTACACTTTGCCTTGTTTTTCTGTCTCAGAAAAATTTATTAAGCATATTATTAAATATGGATTTGATATTGTTACATCCTGGCTACATGATTCTAAGTATATTAATAGGGCTTTTAATTTTTTTTTGACTGTCAAAAGTGAAGTTGAGGATGTGAACAGACTAGCTGTGCAGGACATTGCTGAAATGATACAAGAGCTGAAGCCATCCTCTTGCCAACTCTTCTCAATATTGTGACTGGGCTAAAGTTGATCTTAATAATGCCAGTTACAAATGCCACAATTGAGAGATCGTTTTCCGCGTTACGAATAATAAAATCATATCTACGCACCCGCATGACTGAGGAACGCCTTTACGCATTAATGACGATAGACGTCCACAGACAGGCGTCTGACAGCATGGACATACGTGCTGTCGCAAATGACAGAAATCTGATGAAACACGCCAGGCAATTCTTGGGAAGTTTTGAATCAGAAGTGAAGTGTTATCATGTTAATGTCAATGAATTGTTTAAATTAAAAACTTTTAAATCATTGTATTTTTAATGGCGTTATATATTAAATGAAATAAAGAAAAAGAACCGATTAAGTTTTAATTTGAATGTGCACAGAATGCTCGAATATCGTCCATTTCTGTCTTAATTAAAACAAAAATTCCACGGGTGAGGACCCACAGACCCCTTCTCCCATCAGCAGGAGTGAGAAACCCCCTCCAGGACTTACCCCTGTCCGTCGCCGCCCCAATCTTAAACTGATCCGGCTCCCGTGATGATAATAATAATAATAATAATAATAATAATAATTAGTAATGTATCCAACCGGAAGAGCAAGTTTACATTCGTATACAAAACCTTAAATTGGTTGCAATATTGTGGTGTGCTGTTTTGCTGTTTCAAGCATGTCGTTTGATAAAAGACAAAAAGAGGAAGAGACGGTAAAAGTGATGGCTGCATGGGCGAAGGGTGGTGGTGAGGCGAGACGCGCTCCCCAACTCACCGAAAGCTAAGAAACGCAATTTATGGATCCGCGCCAAAGTTGTCAAGGAAATATCTATCTATCCAAGGACAGGGAAAGAAACAAAACAAACTTTGAATGAAAAAAGAAAAATATTATTTATTTTTATGTCCGAAGGCTGATTTATACAATTTGAACTTGAATTCCGGAAGCTGATTTTGTGCAATTTCATTTTGAATTCTGAAGAAAGAAAAAAAAAAGTCTTGTACGATGTGAACTTGAATTCTGGAATCTGATTTGTTCAATTTGAACTCGAATTTCAGAAGGCAAATTGTAAAATTTGAATTTGAATTCTGAAAGCTGATTTGTTCAATTTGAACCTGAACTAAGAAAGCTGATTTGCAGTTTTACAATAAAGTGAACCATAAAGTTTATTTGGAACTTATGAACGTGCGTCTGTCGGATGAAAACTGTCTGGAGTGCTCGCCACATGTATTTATACCTTTAAGTTGAATCACACCATACAACATTCCGCCAAAGAAGTGAATATTTCTAGCTAAAATTAAAGGTACAATGAATGTTAAATAAATGAAAACAGCTATAATTGCTAATTTATATTGTTTCACTTCTAATTAAAGCTACTGGACTTTACCACAAAATTCTTGTGTAAGACGAGTAACAGGAAACACCAGATTGCGGCTGTTTTTAGCAGTGCGAGAAAATTACAAAATGTCATCTAGGTAGAGTATTTCAATGTTAAGTATAACTTTATCCACGTAAGAACTCGTAGTATTGTCCCAATACGCTTGTAGATGCCGCATAGTCAATACACGAGGTGCCAAAAATACAGAATTTGCATCCAGAATAAAGATGCTGGTTAAAGTCAATACATGCATGACATCAAACATAACGCAGATAAAATTCGTTGTGCAATACATTGTACTCAACACAGTCACAAAATACCCCACCCCCCTTGCGCTCGACTTCACTTAGAACAATTACTATATACGTAATTTCAGCATTCAAAGGGTGCATCAAACTATCCAGAAACTAGGAAGTTTGAATTCATGTCAGATTTGTCTCTTTCTGTTATTATGCACATGGTTTCGGATTACAAGTTATAAGAATGATATATATGGTTACGGAGTACTAAGTAAAACTGCAATTAAATTCTAAGTGAAATATGGTATCATGCTAACTGCCTGTATTAAATTCAATGAGTCTTAAGACGATCATTTTCTGATCTATTAAGTATCTATATGTGGTAACAATTTGGCTTTACCTTTTGAAATCTTCTTTCAGCAAGGCAGTAATTAATTTCATTTTGAGGGATTTATCGTCAGGAGCCATCAGTATCACAAACAATTCACCTCGGGTTTCATTATATAACAAATTCGAAAAGATATGTTCCATTATCTTATTCCGTGTTTCTTGTCGTTTAAAAAAATCATTTGATCATTTCAATTACCATCTAATATTGGATTGATAGCATTTATTTTTCCTTAGTTCCGCCCACCTACGCACTGATTCAAACCAATCTCTCTCCGTCTCTGTCTGTCTGTCTCACACACACACACACACACACACACACACACACATATATATATATATATATATATATATATATATATATATATATATATATATATATATATATATATATATATATATATATATATATATATATATATAATACAGATTATATGGCGAATAACTGACCTTTCAAGATGTCAGGGATTGATCAAGATAAATGCAATAAACATCCCCTCCCCTGGCCACACTTTCAGTGATATAACACTTATTGCAATTACTCACAACCCCAACTGGAGTTCCGAAACCAGGAAAGAAAAGGAATCTTACTCGATACGCTGCCTTAGAACATTGAAACCAAGCGGTTTAAACCAAGAAAACTAGAAAGAGACAGCCATGCACAAATAAAATTATATATTGCAGCTGACACATTTTCTTAAAAATAATTCTCTAAATTTGCTTAATAACCTCTAATTACTACTATAACCGTGAAATATCCGGGATATAATTTGCGCTTACATAAATTTACGTAAAACAACAGCTGTCGTTATGGCTCATCGATTTAGAGGTCAATAAAAATATTTCCAGCCTCTGCATCAAGTTCAAATAAACTTGTTGCTACATAATACATCACATAAGATTACATTCCTGTACAAACAGTCATGTAAAGGTTTGCAAACACAACGGTTTTTGTGTTTTATTTGTTTGTCTAGTCTATGTTTTGTAATTTGCTTTCGAAAAAAGATTTATTAACAGTCGAAAGCGCTTAGACTAGTTCGTTGTCAGTATATTGCATATCTATCTATCTATCTATCTATCTATCTATCTATCTATCTATCCATCCATCCATCCATCCATCTATCTATCTATCTATCTATCTGCGCGTGTGTGTGTGTGTGTGTGTCAAAGCATATCTCGTTATCCTGTTCCAAACATTTTGATTTACAGAAAGACAATGTTATTGCATGATTTACAATAAGTACAATAATAATAACAACTTGCAATATACCTACCATTTTACCTACCTAAACAGATAATATTCAAATGTTGAGGTTCCAAACAATTTGCTGCTTTTTATTGGGAAATAATTGTATGAAGGTCGCATATTGTTTTTTTTTTCTTTCTCGTAAACAATTTGTTCTATTTGTGTATGCACACCTACCGAACGAAAGAAATATGAAAACACCACAAAATGTACATTAAAGAAAGGATATAGTAGCGCACGCGGAAATAAAAGTATAAAACACAACGTTAAATAAATGAGACGAATAGATCATACATATGCATTTAATGCATACTGCTTGTAATTTCTCATATCCTTGTAACTACTCATGGTCCTTCTAATTACTCATAGTCCTTGTAACTACTCATAATCCTTGGACTCACTCATACTCCTTGTAATTACTCATAGTCCTTGTAAATTCTTATAATCCTTATAATTACTCTTAGTCCTTGTAATTACTCCAAGTCATTGTAATTACTCATAATCATTGTAATTACTCAATCCTTGTAATGACACATAATCATTGTGATTACTCATCATAGTCATTGTAATTACTCATAATCCTTGTAATTACCCATAACCCTTATAATTATTCAAAATCTTTGTAATTGCTCATAGTCCTTGTAATTACTCATAATCCTTGTAATTACTCATAGTTCTAGTAATTATTCATACTCATTGTAATTACTCATAATTCTTGTAATTACTCATAGTCAATATAATTACTCACGATCCGTATAATTACTCATAATCCTTGTAATTACTCATAGTCCTTGTAATTCTTCATAGTTCTAGTAATTACTCAAACTCCTTGTAATTACTCTGTCCTTGTAATTACTCATAGTCTTTGTACTTACTCATAGTTCTAGTAATTACTCATACTCGTTATAATTACTCATAGTCGTTGTAATTACTGATAATCATTGTAATTACTCATAGTCCATGTAATTGCACATAGTCGTTGTAATTACTCACAATCCTTGTAATTACTATAATTTAGATCAGAGTACACCAAGACCTTTTTGATGTCATTACGAGCAGTTATGGCGTCTCCTTTCATAAAGAAATTATGATAAAATCTACGGATTGACAGTTGTGTCAAATAAGATTTGACAATAAAATATTTACAGGTGAAGCACCGAAATCATTGCAGTGTTAAATAATGTATATAACGCTGCTCTGCAGTTTTTCGTCCAATATAATTCCTGTTTTGAAACTTGCTTTGCATATACAATAATTTTTCTTTATTTTTAGCAACAAGAGAAATGGAATGAATATAGTGGAAGTAAGACTATTAAAATAGGGCACATTACAAGGGAGATAACCTTTACTGGACTCTATGTAGGATTTGTTTTATTAGCTTTATGTCTGCAACATCACGCCAATTTTTGTTGTTGTTTCTTTTGTTTTTGGTTTCCTTGTTGTTTTTGTTGTTGTTGTTTTGTTTTGTTTTTCTTTTTGTGAAAGAATAATAGAGAGTAGGCAAGAATAGAATCTGTTAGAGAGAAAAAAATAACAGTGGTTATAATTTGATGAGGTGTGTTTTAATTTGGTCTAATGTCAAATAATTCGTTGCGTTTCTATTTTAATTAAATATTTTCCGGTATATCTTTTATTTAGTATATAGGGCGTTTATTGTAGGTACTTCTAGGGGGCCGGGGTGGGGGGGCTTGTTCGTGTGTTCATTTGGCAGCGTGAGGGAATTTGATTTCTAAATGGATGTTCAGATCCCTAGTTCTTTTACTAGTTCATGGATCTTCCCCCCCCCCCCGGATGTATGGAACCAATTTGTGTTTAAAGGGTATATTCCACCTCTCTGTGACAGACCTGGTAGGGTGCGACACATCGCGAATTGATATTCACGTCGCATGTCTAAGAAGTAGTTCCTTTCGCCGACGTTTCAGTGGTGGTTGCCCTACTAGGACTTGTATCTCTTCCACGGGTGTGGTCTCGAGTGCACCGGTACATCGTGCAAGAACATGATATTGGATACTATGCAATTATTAATAGAGATTGATTTGCCGAAGCATAGAACTGACATCCGTAATCTATTACAGATTGAATTAAGGTTTGATACAGGGTAAGAAATGTGACATAATCTGCTCCCAAATCGGTTCCTTGGGATGTTCAGATCCTGGCCGCATCTTATTAACATTGTTATATGTTTTTTGTTTCTTCTCCATGTCACATGCTCATACAATAACATCCCTAGGAAAATGGTTACCGATTTAATTTAATCTTTGTGTTGTTGAGGTAAAGTGTAGGGTTTTCCCTTTGTGTTTTTTGATTACCCGTTTTTCCAGGAGATAGTCTAAACTGTCAAGACTGATTACTTAACTTTGTTTTCCGTCGCCTTTGCCAACTAGGCATGTGCGACGAGTTTATGCATGCAAGGTGGGCTACCTAATTGATCGTTAGAGGGGATAAAAAGCCACACCTCTCACGCATTAATGCACACAAAGTGTGCGACTTAATTAAGCACACAAGTTGAAGGACAATTGCGCCCTATTCGACTTGCTGGTAGGCTACATATAATGAATTGGAATTACACTGCACCAGCTCATTCTAAGTTGGTGTCGGTCATTGCAGCATGAGATTTCGAGTATGATTGGACAATGCTCTTCTGACGTCACCCCGACTCCGTGCTTACACGCTCTTCGGGACACCTGATTACTAGAGCTGGCCCACACACTCGTCCTTGGCTGTCGGGACTGAAAGCAGAAAAGTGACTCAGACGGAACGCTTTCTGATGCACCATGGGCACAAAAGATCAAATTCTGCCGAGTTTTATTTAACTGCTTTCTCTATTGCAAATTCTGTGTTAGCCACAATCGTAATTAGATTCCCGCTTACCTTTACTTAAAAATTTTACTACATAACTAAATTTGGAATTTAGGGTACAAAATGTACATATTATAACTTAAAATGATCTGAAATGTATGGAACAAGAAGACTCCTTAATTGGTACGTCAATATTAGAAGGTAAGTAAGCTTTATCCCCTCTAACGATCAAGATGGCCGTTATCGCTTAACGGGCTTGAAGCAGCTGTTCCGTTTTTTAGTGGCGTTTTCATGATATTTGTGCTTGTTGCCTGTTTTCATCTTCGTTATTGTGTTCATTATGTATTGGCTGTTAAATTCGTATGTGTTTCTTCATCTCCTTGTTTTGGAAACGAGAACAATTAGACTTTATCTCAGCTGTCTTGCTCCACTGTTTTTAAACAAACCGCCATCACGTGATAATAATAATAATAATAATAATAATGAGGACTTTGTATAGCATCTAATCTTTAGAAACTCTAAGCGCTTTACAACATTAGACAACACCTATAAGATAAAAAACATATAATAATATTATTATTACAAAAACATACACCATGAAATTAGCAAAAACATTAAAAACTAAAAAACATGCTGAGAATATTTCAGGTAGGAAACATTATTAGGCCTTTAAGTTTGTTCTTGCAGTCGAAATAAGGGAGTTTTGAGAGCCCTCTTGAATGTGATCCCTGTGTCTTTGTGTCTAAGTTCAGTGGGCAATTCATTCCACGTTGCTGGACCTTGGTATGCAAAAGAACGCTGTCCATATGTTTTCAGAGTGGGAATAATGAGTATACGATTGTTAGAAGAGGAGCACAGGTATCTTGCTGGTGTGTACACATGGGTGAGATCGGATAGGTATGTTGGACTAGAGTCCGACAGAGAAACGTAGTGATAATCGATAGTCAACCCGTTTAAGCTACGATGGACCCTGATTAATTGCTTTAAATGATCACTCCTTGGCTCTCGTCACTACATTGTGCTCTAGACTAAACGAACTGGGACTAAATTCATCATTACCTAAAAGTAAACAGAAGCGAAAAAGGAAACGTTGTTTCAAAGCTGACCGGCGTAGAACAGGAAGAATAGTCCCAGTTATCTCCCTTATTTCGGCTCAACCATTTAAAAAAAATTCCACCGTTAATTTAGATAATCTAATTCAAATCTCTATTAATTCGTCACCCTTTGTGTCAACTATGCAAGAAATACCTCTGCACATTGCATTATTCAATGCCCAGTCAGTAGGACCACCGGAAAAGCGCACAGAAATAGTTAATATTATCAACGACCAGAATGTTGACATATTTTTCCTGACAGAAACATGGCTAAAAATATCAGGCTATGAGCCCAAGTGTGCGGATCTAACACCCACTGGTTACTTCATCAAGTCGTTCCCCCGTAATTCTCGCGGAGGTGGAATTGCTGTCATCACAAAGAACTCCATGATGAAACGTCTTAACTACACCACAACATTCAATTTCGACGAACTAGTCCAAACCAAACTCACACTGGATCAAAGGTAAGTCCATTTTTTCTGCCTATACTGCCCTCCTCCTAGTAGAAAAAACAAGCTGGCTGACTCTCTCTTTTTGGAGCAGTTTCCGAATTTATTGGACTATGGAAATTCTATAGGTGGCAACCTAATTATTCTTGGAGATTTCAACTTTCACGTTGACTGTCCCGGAAACTCGGATACAACAAAACTCAGAGATTCCATTAATGTCTTCAACCTCAAACAGTCAGTTAACCAACCCATCCATAAATATGGCCACATTATAGACTGGATTCTTCATAGACCTGATGATAACATTATACGGTCCTCCCTGGTATCCCATGACTTTGCATCAGAGTATCTCTGCATTATATGCCATCTTGACGTATCAGTCCCTAACCCTCCACCTTTATCTGCTACTAAGAGAAACCTCCGTATGATAAATAGAACCAAACTAATGCACGACATCCAAGCTAACCTAACAACTTGCTTACCTCCTGCCGCAGAACAACTGGATAACTGTATGTGTTCATTGCTTGACAAACATGCCCCAGCTACCAAGTGCAGAGTATCAATTCAAAAGTGTTCTCCATGGTATAGTAGTGTTCGGGACCAGTTTCGCACTGCTAAAAGAGACCGCCGTAAAGCTGAGAGGCTCAGGCTTTCCACCATGCAGCGAAATCAGCCCACTACAATACTACGATCATGGAAAATTCCAGCTGCAAAGAGGTCTTCGAGATTACTAACAAGCTAATCTCAAGGAACAAATCATAACAACTTCCAACTACCTTCTCTCCAGTCGACCTTCCGTGCATGTTTTCAAATTTCTTCCGTGACAAAGTACAAGCCATTAGAGATAAGCTTAACACCACAATTTCAATTGACTCATCGTCACCATACAGTTGGGATACAGAATTTGAGCGGCAACCATTTGCAGCATTTGAACCTGTCTCTATGGATTTCGTACGTACACTCCTGATGAAGAGTGCACCAAAGTCATGTGAACTTGATCCAATTCCAGCATCACTCTTGCTTGAGTGCTTAGATCCAGTATTGCCTTCAATAACTGATGTTATTAATACCTCTCTCTCATCCCGGGAATTCCCGTCATTTTTCAAAACTGCCATTGTAAAGCTTCTGCTGAAGAAACCAACACTTGACCATAACGATTTAAAGAACTACCGCCCAGTTTCTAACCTCACATTCATATAAAAAATCTTAGAAAAGGTTGTTCTATCCCAGCTTGCATCTCATCTGAATTCAAACAGTCTTTTTTTAGCAATGTACAATCTGCATATCGCCCTTGCCACAGTACTGAAACTACTCTTCTAAAAGTAGTTAATGACATTCTCTATGCGTTGGATAGCGGAAAGATTACAGTCCTCACCCTCCTTGATTTGTCTGCAGCATTTGACACAATAGACCATGCTATATTACTTCACCGTCTCCAGCATGTATTGGGCATTCACGAGACAGCCTTACTGTGGTTCAAGTCCTACTTGGTCAACAGGACACAACTTGTATCTGCAAATGGAATACACTCCAGCCCAGTTGATCTATGTTGTGGTGTTCCATAGGGGTCTCTTCCTGGACCTGTTCTCTTCATTCTGCACACGCAGTCGCTCTCAAGTGTCATAGATCATCATCCAGTGTCTCAAAACTTTTGTACGCTGATGACACCCAAATATACAAATCTAGCCACCCAACTGAAGTTGACGCTACCACCCAAGGTGTAGACAGGTGTATTTACTGATGTGAAATCATGGATGACATGTAACAAGCTGCATATGAATGATGATAAAACTGAGGCCATTCTGAACACATCACACAGACTTTCTCATTCACATCCTTTACCTCAAACAATAAATATCAGCAACGCCAACATTAAATTCACACAATCAGTATGAAACCTAGGTGTTACTCTGGACAGTACTCTCACATTGCACCAACATGTCATGAACATATGCAAGGCTGCATATCTTGAGCTGAGACACATCAGCTCAATTCGCAAATATCTTTCAGTTGATGCCACTAAAACACTTGTGTGTTCATTAGTACTTTCAAGACTGGACTATTGTAAATGAATTATGTCTGGTTCATCTCAATATCTACTCTAGAAACTTCAAAAAGTTAAAAACACAGCTGCTTGGATCATACTTAGAGTACCAAGATCAGAGCGCACCTCCCCGCCGCTCTGCACCCTACACTGGCTATCCATTCGATCCAGAATGAAACACAACATTTGTTCTCTGTGCTACGTTTCACTGTCGGACTCTAGTCCAACATACTTATCCGACCTCACCCATGTGTAGACACCAGCAAGATACTTCCGCTCCTCTTCTGACAATCGTATACTCGTTATTCCCACTATGAAAACAACGTCATATGGACAGCGTTCGTTTGCATACCAGGGCCCAGCAACTTTGAATGAATTGCCCACTGAACTTAGACACAAAGACCTAATAATGTTTCCTACCTGAAATATTCTCAGCATGTTTATTTATCTTTTAATGTTTTTCTAATTTCATGGTGTTTGTTTTTGTAATGATATTCTTATATGTTTTTTTATCTTATAGGTGTTGTCTAATGTTGTAAAGCGCTTAGAGCTTCAAAAGATCAGGCGCTATACAAAGTCCTCATTATTATTATTATTATTATTATTATTATTATTATATAATTACATTCTGAATAGTTTTACCAAGTCGGTTATTAAAGCCAAACTGGAACCCTTGTGTAAATGAGGCGTTTGATTAGTAATATACCTTACAAGTGCTGTCAAAAAGGCGGACAGAAAGCTTTGCGGGCGATGTCCTCTTCGATCGCGCTCTCGGTTTCTTTGCTTACAGGTATTCATTTCTTATTTGGTTTTGATCTTAGTTATAACAGGTAATGATAGGCATCATTTTACACCCGACCTTTCTCTTGAAGCATCTATCAAGTAAGCCGATGTACCACGGATATTATCTGTACTGTGTTGCAAAATAGCTTTGATACGCTTGGTCTTCAGCGAAGTAAGTAGAGGCAAGACATGAGCAATCAAGTCTTTATTATATTTTCTCAACATGTTCTCGTCTGAGATGAGAGGATATTTACTTCAAGATACTCGTCCAACGTTACTTCATCACCCATCACCATACATGTTTAGTATTGTTTCTAAAAAGGATCATTGATTTGACATTCAAAACAATGTTCTCTGGTTAGACCTGCAAATTTGTCAGATAACTAATGAGCAAAACATGAGACTAACTGTTGTTCATGTTCTGGCGAACTTTACATCAAGACTGTATTTTTCTCTTCTTGTTTTTGATCTAAAACTTCCTCATCACATATCTCAGTAGGTTCTTAGTATTCCTACTTTACATTTATAATAATCTAGGATCACTTTTCTTAAACTCTTGATTTCGAGAGTATTGTTATTTTTTGTACAAGCTGATGCTCACTTTGTTGTCCAGAGCAATTACAAATGTTCCACAGGAAACTGGCCTGATTTTAGCGGGAGGAGATGAGATGCATTTCTATCTTGGTCTGAAGTGATATCAAAGCATATTCTCCTGCAAATTCGTGATACAAAACTGATATGGCTGCTCTTAGTACCTGCCTCTATTCTAGCTTCAAACAGTGTAAAGTAAAATATAAAGAATTTTCTCTGGGCTAACTTTAGTTCAATCGTCTCGTTGGAACTCTGATTGTGATCGATGTTTCCGTTGATCGCCGCATTATTGCCAGTCAGGAAACCCGTGGGTAGCTGCCTTTGAAAAACATGATGGTCAGGAAACCCGTGGGTAGCTGCCTTTGGAAAACATGATCTTCGATCATATATCTAAGTCTAGAGGCGGTGGTGAAGGTTTTTACTTCCAGTCGTAGTAGTGGATACATGGGCATCGTTCTCTTCAAAGTGTGTGTGTGTGTGTGTGTGTGTGTGTGTGTGTGCGTGCGTGTGTGTGTATGTGATTTAGATTTTTAACGTAGCTTTAACAATGTTTTAGTCATATCTCTATAATGTCTGTGGTGTGGCAGTTTAATGTGATGTCTGGCACTGGGGCATCATGACGCAGACATATAGCATGATGTCCAACCCAATCACATTATCCTGGATGCAGCCCGACCAGTCCTAACACTAACTTCTTAATACTGAGCGCCTAGCGAGCAGCTGTTAGTACCATTTTTGTAAGTCTTTGGTAAGACTCGGCCGGGGTTCGAACCCACGAAATCTCGCTTCAGGGGTGAACGCTCTAACCACTAGGCAATCGGAGCGGTCTCTTCAAAGATTGACTGACGTCGTTTCCCACTTTGGTAATCGTTTCCACACTGCCCACATAAAGTCAAGCTTATTTGATGATGGTTTTCTACTTGTTAGCATTAGCCATCAAATGGAGCACGGTGCTATTTGAATTTATTCTCAAGCGTACATCCATCCACTCCATGCAACAAATGCGTCTTGCAACTGCATGTCCAAATCCAAGCGATCCATCAGTTCTAATCTATGTCCTTGCTTTTGTTTGGTATAGATTGTGAGGATCGTTATACCACAGGAGCATCCACATGTGTATTCTTGGCTTCCTTTCCGTAAGCAAGTAATCTTCCAATTAAAGTTAACTAACCACGCTGTCTATTTTGGTATTCAAGTACAAATACACGTCACTGAACAATGTATGCATACAAGTGTTTACAGTACAACCTCTGCATCTTCCTCTGATATTGTTTTCGCTTAGACCTTTGACTTTGAGGTACGCGTTGCAGTTATTCAGATCGGTTTGCTTTCAAATTCAACAGTGGCTGAAGTGGAAAAAATAAAATTCTACAAATTGGGATTCTTCAATTCTTATCATCGTGGTTGGCATTGCAATCAGATCAGTCCTTAGTTGGACTATTTGCGCAACATTTTGTTCATGTTTGAGGTAGGAGTCAATCGAGCCCAGTTCTCCGACAGCTCCTGTTCTTCTTTATTTTTAAGAACGTGTTTACAAGATTTGAAAGGCTTTCGTTTCCACTTTCTGGCTTGTCCTTCATGGCATATAATATAAAGGTAATGACTTGACCATACGTGTGAAGCGAGTCTATAGGAATGTTTACGCGAGCCAAAAGGTAATGACTTGGCCATACGTGTGAAGCGAGTCTATAGGAATGTTTAGGCGAGCCAAAAGGTCGTTTTTCAGTTTGAAGGAACACACATTTGTATACTCGCACAAAGGCTTCTTGTGAATATTGTAAATGAAGTTGTCTTGACGACATTCTTTACCTTGCGTCAAATCTGCATCTTTCAAATGCTTGAAATCATAGAGCCATAATCAGGTTTAATACTAGTGTTAACGTATAAAAAAGCTGATTTTAACATATTTTCTAAAACCATGTCATCGTTTTCGAACGTCCCATTCTTACACATACTTAAACAGTAGTGGCATAATCCACTTTGAAAGGAATCAATCTTAGTAACGGAGCGCCTGTGTTTGCCACCACGTTACACTTGACAATAGCAGAATACACGAGCAATATTTAGTCATTCGATCTTTGTTGTAAACGTCTTTCATAGGATAAAGAGTAGTATTTACACTCTAAACTCGACACATGTGGGCGCTAAAATAATAGCCAAACATGAGCTGTCATGACATATGTATTTGACTGAGGATTCGTTGAGGATTGTTTTGGATTCGTAAATGAGAAGAGCATTTATGTTTGACTTTACTTGAACTTGTTCGTCCTGGTTATCGAAAATAAATGTATTTCGACCTTCGGTGTTATTGAGGGTCTGAGTAGAATAAATAACGTCTATAACATCAACTTCACAATAAACTTCTAGGTCCCTTTCTATGGCCTGAGGTAATTTGGCCGTGAAAAAACATAAGGTATTTTTGGGAAACACTATCGGAAGAAATGTCATTGGATAAGGTCAACTAAAATTGGTTATTCATGCTTCGATGGTTTGGGTTTCCAATGAACCACTCGCTATCAAAGGAGAATGATTTTCCAAATGTTTCAAAAGACGCTTGTTGCTGGCAGGACTTGAGGAATGGTGACTAGTATTGGCCAAAAGGCCACTCTTGTTATTATCGTTACTGTCCGTAGTGAATTTCAAGAAAGGATTACGAAAAAGGTAACCGATGCATCTGCTGAGTACAGATGTCAAAAATTGTTTGTCTCCGGGCAACGCTGTAAGAGGCAACGTAACTCGTGTACATTTTCTCCAATATATGATGAACAAACATTTTACTACACACAGTCATGTGACATTCGATATATTATATTGCTGGAAACATCTCTCTAATTAATTTATCCTTAGTGATCTTCGCTGCTGCTTCTATATCTACACTTTGTTTCAATGTCATTGCTGGCGTATTCATTTTATTATTTTCACCTGATGACATAGTCAATGTCAGCGACTTAAACGTTTCTTGCAAATAATCTTACAATATTTTTTCTTGATTCAACTATAAGCTTGAAAGGGATCACGTCGTTATTCTTCCAATACGTCCCTTATGTCGATTCATTTATCAAGAACTCCGTATACGAGTTTGAAATGTTTTGAGTCTTTGTGAAATATGTGAAGTACATTTAAACGAAAGAGCGAGTTAATATTCTGTGACGTTACGAATACTTCATTGGTCGGGCAACAGCATTCCTGCGTTCTAAAATATGATACATACTCAAGGAAACTAAAACAGTATCTACGCAATATATAGTGCAGAATTATAGCCATAATAAATATAACATATTCTCACACAAATAAACGCATTCCCGTGAAATATATAATGTAATATAGTCACGATCATTAGTAATGTATTTGCTAGCTACATATTCTAACACAGAGAAAGCAATAGCCGCGTAAAGTATTTTATTTAGCATAATTGCGATGAATGATCAGAGCGGTCCTGAATGGAGCTCATAGTGTAGTAACTTCACTGGTGGGCACCCATGAGGTTAGGTGAAGCTCACCACGAGTTTGTGTTAATCATGAACTTGCGTGTGATTTGATGTAAGGTAATAGGGAATAGAAGGCTTTGACCTATATCAGTAAGAAAAATCTTAAAGCCACATAATGATACAACTAAAACGTGGGTAGATCTCCTCCTCACTGAACCAGTATTTTTTATATCGTTTGACTGGTGGATATTTTCTTTTTTACTATTTGGCGATGCACTTTGTGTTGTTTTCCTATTTGTTGCTTATGTATCCTTCAAAATACTCAAACAACACACACACACACATTTGATGATTTTTGGGAGGTTTTTGAAATATTTGTTTTAGCATTTGACGATTTGGATTGAGTCAGAACTGACAAAACATCCCATAATTTAGTTACAAGAGGGAGTCCGTTGTTCCTCCATTTTGGACGAAGGTTTTGTTTTGTACGACGATGTGGATTGTGTGGTGATTTGACCTTTTTACTGACATTTTCTTTCATGAAGCACATAACATTGAAGAGAATCTTATTCCATGCCTCTTTTTGTAATGGAATTCGCCTCCACTGATTTGTGTCTTGTCGTATCAACTTCATTATGGATACCACTTGAAGTTGTGTTGTTTTCAATGCACTAAATCATGACAGCTCTTGACTGGGTAAACCCATTAATTATTTTGTAATACACCTGTTTTGTCCTGGAAGTTTTCATTCGTGCGGCCTCTTTGTTTGGCTGCTTTGTCAGCCGCTAGTGCGATAGAAGATGACGTCGTCATCTCTGTCGCCGCCAGAGAAGGAGAAGTTGCTTATTAAATGGGTTTTCATTTTTTTACCATCAAATTAGAAAATACTGGTGTTAAATCAGATTTGGCATGCATAATCGCGAATGGCAAAGACGTGAAATTTGTAGGAGACACCGTCGCCGAAGCGGAATTGTTGACTGGAGTACACTCATGCCCTACCAGTAGTACATGTCTTTTTCTTTTTCTTTTGTGAACTTTTGGATGTAACTGTTCTTTACGTTTCAGTTGAATCGATACGAGCTGTTTGTATATGCTTTCTCTTAGAACAGGAGGCACATTACATTGTTCCCCTTTTAAGATATTCATAGGCATAAGAATCATGTCCTACGAATGGAAATAGTGACAGTAAGGAAAGCATCTGGTATGTTCCTAGAAAGTTGAGTATTTTAGTCCATTCGTGGATCTTCACACTATAAGTGAATCGAGTCATTGTACCTAGTGTCCTTGTCCGTGGTAGACAAGCCACACTTTGGTTATCGATTAGGTACGAAGAATTCCATCCAGATCTTTCGACCATTGCTTGAATGTTTTGAGCCGACTTTCAGTGTCACGAAGCGTGGCAAAGCCACAGAAAAAGTTTTCACTTCTTTGGTTATACATTTCGATGAGCTAGTAGTATCGAGTGTGGTTTGCTAGTGTATGGATGAGATCAATATGCAAACAAAGGCACGACATCACTTTTGTCAGAAAAGCAGAATGGTCATGCTGCACCGTTTACTTTAAAAGAGTGGCAAGGCAAACGAACAACATCGCTTTCAGTGGTGGTAGATGGTCAGGCCAGGTCGTACTGCATATCTGATGTTACAAACTATGGCATCACTCTGGATATGTGGCACATTACATTAACAAAAATGGAAAAGGTACATCTCATGCAACATGTAATTGTTTAAGTTTCATTTCAGAAAATCAGAAGAAAAAAATATTAAAATAATTATGTCTGATCAAGAGTTACCTTGTTTGATCTACAAATGAATTAAATTTTGATATTTGAATGATACACTCGATTCCAGTTAGATTACACAAGAAATTCCTGGCTGACGCTCTAACCACTAGGCCACCAGAGCGGTCATGCTACTCGAATGATACGCTTAATTTGAGATAGAGTGTTGAGAAGCTTTCCATGTCTGTACTCGATTTATCCGTTCTTGTAACGTATTAATACACATTGCTGGATTTATCCCCTCTTGTAACGGTATGATTACACTTTGCTGGATTTATCCCCTCTTGTAACGTTACACATTGCTGGATTTATACCCTCTTGTAAAAGGTATGGTTACACATGGCTGGATTTACCCGCTCTTAAACGGATCGGTTACGCAAACCTTACTGGATTCCGCACTTGTAACGGTATGATTACACTTTGCTGGATTTATCCCCTCTTGTAACGGTATGATTACACATTGCTGGATTTATCCGCTCTTAAACGGAACGGTTACGCAAGCAATAATAGATTCCGCTCTTGTAACGAAAGGTTACACTTTTGATGGATATATCCGCTTTAGTAACGGAATCGCTAGACTTTCGCTGGATATATAAGCTGTTGTAACGGAATGGTTCCACTTATGCCGGATACATTAACTCTTGTAACGGAATGGTCACACACTGCTGGATTTCCGCTCTTGTAAGGAAATGGTTACAATTTGCTTGTTCACCAATTACGACATGTTGTGCATGTAAAATACGTGTATTATATTATGCTATCAGTACAGATATTTGACCATTCAGAAAAAAAGACATATATGTTTAAAATTGTACTGTTCACAAAACAGATTTGAATTTATAAAATTTTACTGCTCGAACGTATACACCAATTTGTATATTTGTACTTTTCACATCATAGCTATGAATTTATGCATTTAACAATTTGCTCTGCTGTTACCAAAGCAGATGTGAATTTTCGGAACTGAACTGTCAAATAAAGGAAATAAAGATATGACTAAAATTCAGTTATATATAACAAAATAACACACCACTACCGTAAATGAGACAGTATGCAGAAAAAGACTCATTCAGATTGAAATTATTCATACTGGTACGTGGCGGGAAGCATGGACAGAAAACATGAGCTAAAGTAAACTTATACTGCCAGCTCTTTGCATGTGCCACGGTATTTTCGTCGACCACGCGCGTAAGCTCAACAAGTCGAACTCGTCTGAAAGAACTATAACGTACACCATGGGCAATGATGTTCGCGGCAACATGGTCCATACTATACTTGCGGTAAAATAGAATACATTAAAACATTTTTTTTTAAAAAATCTTAAAATACTCACGATGCCTAATCTTTCCATAAAGCCACATATAATTTGTTCCAATTTTTAAGCTTTTTTCAGCAAAGACTGCTTAGGCTGGGATCAATACCAGAGAACTGGAAGGATATATATATATATATATATATATATATAGAGAGAGAGAGAGAGAGAGAGAGAGAGAGAGAGAGAGATTCAGACAGTCAGACAGACAGACTCAATAATATGGTAGTCTGTTCAGTATTTGCCGGGATTAATTTGAAAACTTATATCCTTCTTATTTGATACTTTACATTACATAAACATTCATGCACTGGTATAGCTTATAAACACGTGTTGAATAGGATTTCAATATCCAGAGCCGTTCTTTAGAATGAAATTCATTTGGTGTAGTAAATACTTTCAATAGACAAGGAGGGAACTTTAAGTTCATCGATACAAGTTTGTGGAATATAACGTTAATAGATAATTTTAAACAAAAAAATGTGATTAGGACCTTTCTACAAAGAAGAGTATATAGATCAGTACATTTCCTGTCTAAACCAACTAATGTATTTGTTATATACTAGTTTTCAATTTTCCATACAAATGTAACAATTTCCATGTAGTTTTCAACACAATTAACTTGACGTTCTCATTTATGTATAAAAAAATAATAACGGCTTCATATAATAAAAAAAAGAAATTCACTACTAGATATGAACTTATTTGTCACGCCTTCCCTGCACTAAAACGAACCTTGGTATGAATAAAGGAATTGATTTATGACTAGGTATTTAAAAGGGTATGATTTACCGCACACCATGCTAACCGTATACGCTAACTTCTAAGTACAGTCCAAATGCACAGGCCTGGATCTGCTATCGCATGCAGTTCTGAAAATGGTAGCCGGAAGTTATTTTCGAGGGTGACGGAAATGTTCTAGTGGTATTCCAGCTGCAAGTAGATCAAGATATAAATGATGGCCTGAAACCGTTCGTAGAACGAGCATCATATAACTTGATCTTTTGCAAATTTTGTTACGGCACATCTTGGTCTACATACAGTTTGCAGTTTGGTGCGCGTTATTCATGGGTAAAAACGATATATTATGTACTATTCATAACTGTTTAAGAGTTAAAGTTCGAATATCTGGTTTTTGTTAGTGCGTCTTGCGATCCATGTATGATCAAATGTATGTGTGCATATACATGCATGTAGGTCATAACTATAATATCTTTCTGACATTTAGCCAGATCGATACCATGAAATGATCCTATCGATGATAAGGAAGTACTAAATTACAGTTTACGTTACCAAGCAATTTGTATCTTTTCTTACAAATCATGAGCGTCTACATGACATCTTTACTGCTGCGCGCCTTTATCCAATCCGATGCCGTATTTAAAACCGTGGTCTGTTATTTAATTATTATTCGATATTTTAGAGAACACGTGGAGTAGATTTGGGTTAAATCTTCCATTTGTATTTAGATGGAAAAAAAGTTAGTGGACTTCATTCTTGTACAGTGTGTATGCATTGTTACGAACATGAGCAAAAGTGTTAAAAAAGAAGAAAAGAAGAAAAGAAAGAAGAAACAACAAAAAAAAAAAAAACAAATCCCCTAAACGACTCCTGGAGGAGAACCATGACGGTTGCTTAGTTGATGGGTATGTGTCGACGAAGGACGTACGTAACTATGTATGTATGTATGTATGCATTTTTATGTATGTATATTTTGCCAATTACAGAGAAGAAGAAGAGAAGGCCTGGAGAGAAGTTGCAATAAAAATATATTGATTGTACAATACGGGCTTAAATCGAATAGTTCATGGTTATCACGTAACAATGCCATAAGTTAAGTCCATTCAGTTAAGTTCCTTAAGTACAGGGATATGAATGTACGCAAACAGATCTTGGCCTACTTCAGCAGTCTTATCCATTGATTCAGTCGAGTCAATGTAAGAGTATTTGACTTGAATGATTTCTTTAAATATTTAGTTTGTGTTTAAAAACATAATAAAAATTAAATAGCATTAACGTGAACAAATAATATAACTACGATAAAGACTTTTAACTTTTCAAAAACGATGTCATTCGTTTCAAAGGCTATACCTAGAAGAACCATAAACTCCTTTAAATCAACATAAATTTAAAAACAATCCATGCAAATTTAGATTACGTTATGATTTCTGAAGCGATGTATTTCAGGAAAACGGGACAGAGAACGCTAATATGACTTGATACTTACAGACCCTGGCCTATTTAAATAGTGTTATCTATTGATTCAGTTCAGTCAGTGTACGGGTATTTGACTTGAATAAATTCTTTCCTCAAGTATTTATTCAAAACTTTATTTTTTGTGTATTTGGAGATAAACAGGAAAGGCAATAACAAATATATTGATGATATTCATGGTTGACAACTTTTCAAGATCAATGCCTTTTTTTCAGACTGTATCAGGCAGGACATTAACCTCTTGAAAAGCGATGAAAAAAGGAATGTAAGAAAATTGTGCTTATGTCATGCTTCTAAAGTCACGTGTTTCAAATAATGGGGCACATAATTCCCTTAATGTTGACAGGTTTATTATCCACGTGTATCGTAGCAAAATCTCTACGATTAGTAGTACAGTGGGGCACCCTAGCCTCAACAGAAATTCCAGTCAAAAAGGGTCGTGGGCAACTATAGTCTCAAGGGCTTTTGAAAGGTCGTGGGCAACATGGGGTATACTGAGCTTGTATAGCGTCAAAGGAAAATGGGGTTGTTGTATATAGAGGATCTAAAATGGGTAACGATTTAATATTGAATTTATGAAACGAGTTTCATAAATTTAATATTAAATCATTACCCATTTGAGATTCTTTTTATCACATAATTTTTATTTCAGTGGAAATTAATTAGATGGAAGAAAAAATAATTTCGTTCATTCTGACAGACGGTGCATCTTTTAATTGTTGTGCATAAAATATAGTTCCAATTAGAGTTGAACTAGTAAAAGTAGATTGTACATTTGTACAAACAATAAATCAAAGAAAAAGCTTCCATCCGAATAAACAGAACATTTTATAACGAAAAAAAAAATCATTTATCTAAACATAATGATTAATGCTATGTGATGTCACCTTGATACGGTAAACAGTAGGCCTAGACTACATGTTTACCCTAAAATGTCACTTGCAGAACTAAACGTTACATTGTTGCGATTTTTATGTGATATAGAATTACTGGAAGCAAAAATTCCTACATTTACTGCAATGTATTTGTGACCGGATATTTACAGTATTTGACTGGAACAGTAGAATGTACAGAAGACGTAAACAAATTTATTTTTGAGTCGGATTTGCCTCCCATATTTACTGCGTAAAGATGCCGTGGTTGGATAAAGTTCTGTCAGTTAGGAGACCCATATATGTCATAATTCTTTTGTGAAAGAGGTGATTTTATTTACTTCTGTACGTTAACATTTAAACCACGCTTGTATATACGGTGGATTCTATATCTATGTTACGGGTATACCGCTCCCTCACCCCATCCCGCAATCAAATAACCAATACCCTTAGTTTTACTTCTTGTTGTTGTTCTTATCTTGTAGTTTTGCGCCATTTTTCTCATTATGATATTGTTATACATGACATTACAAACCCCTGTAGGGGTAACATATCCATGTTCAGACAGCCGAGATAATTTTTCCTCAATTTCCTTTTACCAGTCGAGTTAAACAATGGCCGCCAAAAATGTTCATTCAAAACCAAACATTCCAGAAGGCGGGGTTAAAAACGTTTTCCCACGATCCCAGCCAATCAGTAAAGAGCATGCTGCACAATAGTTTCATGGGCCTTTTTTAACCAATGAGAATCACATAAAGTGATATTTTAACGTGTGAAAATATCCACAAAAAAAAATGAAACTGCACATACTATAGGAAAGATATACCTACTATGTGAAAAAGGGACAAAAGGGATGGACAGGTGAGGTGAGGTCACGGTACTGAACAATGATAACAATGTAGCAAGGGGCTGAACTGAATACGCGCTACACTAAGGAGATACAAATACAGGAAAAACATAGACATAGACATATATAACACACACAACATGCATACATACATACATACATACATACATACATACATACATTGATGAACATCAATCTGTCATATGTTAACTATAAACTACTTGACTGAAAAAAAACTTTTAGGCAAGAAAGCAAATCTTTTCGAGGCATATGAGTGACTTTGTTAACATCATTCCGTTCACATAGAGGGCATGACATAGGTATTCTTCTCTTCCCCAAACTTCTGACCTCTGGATTGTAGATCAGGACTCTCCTCAAACAGCCTTGTCTCTCCACATAGATCCTCTTTTTCCAAACGCTCGTATCGGTGATCCGGATGATTGTCCATGATGATTTGACATACGTGGATAAGCCCGTATGCAACAACATCGGCGATACGAGAGTAGATGATTCAACGTTAGTCCACATCTTGTGACAAGAACTGGTAAAGGGGATGAAATGAAATGCAGTTGTTTATAGTGGTAGAGTGGATCGAAACGGATTTAAGTTTTTCACCAATCATAACACGAGTTACAAACTTCAGTCACAGCGTGGAGCCTGTCTTCCAATCCGAAGAGAGCTGCATGTGACGTCACATTCCCTATATAGATGCACTGGCGTCTGTGCGCAGTCAATCAATGCAACAAAGTTTTCAAACATGACGGAAACTAAGAAGACGATGAATTGGGGTGCACCGGCCGTGGAGACGAGAAGCGATGGCGGCTACCAAAGTCAACACAGCCCAACATCAAGAAGAGACCAATTTTAATTGGTATTTAGTCGATTTTCTCTCTTCTTTGCAAGAATTTGTTTCGGTACCAGCACCTTCGCCACCTTCTCATTCTTTATCACACGTCGAGGATTTTAAGCAGAGACAAAAAGAAGAATTGGAGAAATTTTTATAATAGCAGAAAGAAGCAGAGCAAGCTATTCTCCTTCAACAGCAACAGCAAGAAGAAGAAGAGACAAGAAGAAGGAAAGAACAGGAAGAAGAATCCGCACCAGAGAAGAAACAAGGTTTATGAGAGAAGGAGTATAGTGAAAGTCAAACAGTAACGATACTAGGTGTGGGCGCTTGCATCGTTCAGGTCAGTTTGAGAGTGAAATGAATACTACGAGGGAAGACACTGGTCTGACATGGATATAGGGACCCATGGCGTTTAAAATGTAGTCATTTGATATTTTGCAGTTAAGATGAAACGATCACACCATTTTGTGGAGAAAGGAGAAGACATTAAGAGGGAGAAAGGTCATTTATCGCCTCACACAGTAGCTGAAGTCTTGGCTCAAATTCATGCCAGCCATTTTGAAGATGATATAAGTGAGCCAGAATCGAGACCCAGAGAGTCTACATCCAGCCAGTGTTCACCACCAGTATCCCCCGAAACGTACTACTATATTCGAGAGACAGAAAAGCGCTCCTTTAGAAAATTTAGAACTACAGTGGATTTTAAAAGATTTCAAGTCCGAGTTACCGTTGGAGAAAGCTGAAGAGTTCATCTCCGAGGTGTGGGATTCTTTGTTAACCACGCTGAAACGACAATGTGAAGCCAAAGAAGACGATCGCTTGGGACTTTCTATTCATCACGACAGTTTGAAGTCCCCCGTTTGGATCGAGTTTAGCAGCTCTGCAGAATTTACACCTTCCAGAATCATCGACAAGTTTCAGATCACTAAGGAAAAAGCGACAATGTTCATGACCCACGTGTCTCTTACCTAAGGGACTGGACTCAAAAAGGTGTTATTGGTGGACGACCATCGTAGCACCAAAACGAGCCTCGTCCGAATTAACAACCCTCGATACCAGATGGGTTTAGCCCGTTCTACCGTGGTGGGACGAACGTATTCCGGAAAGAACAACACGGCAGAATGGAAAAGAGCCTTGAAAACTATTCGACAATCGGAACGAGCCAAACAACGAAGTGAAGCAGAACTCTTGTTACAGCAAGCCGGGATATCCAAAGACACACCCTGTGGCATTCCAGAAATGCAAAAATTGCAAAACGTCTTGGCTACGCGCTACACTTTGAAAGTGCATCCTCAAGAATCGCGTGGAACTTTGTTGTTTTGAGGCAAAAATTCAAAGACGGAAATACATTCATGTCTATCATCACGATGAACATTTCGATGTCATTGCCAGTATTGCAGGATTCCTGATATACAGTTTGTATTGTGAGAAATATGACTATGGCTATAACAATCGAGACCAACACAAGCATTGTGGATCGAAATGCTCATAATGTTTGACCTCAACCCTGTCTTGATGATGGACAACCACGAGTGCATTGCTCTGCTTGACAGCGCAGTTTTGTCAGTCCTACCTTTCAGCACAAACATCTAAAGACGCAAGGTTTACAGTAGAAAAGTATTTAACTCCTGAGATTGTGCCCTACTTGTGGGCAAGGCATACGTACCAACAATGCCAAGGCACATGTACTTTCAGGAAAGAAGCTATTTCACATTTGTCACCATTCAAAAATGCCATTCAAAACATCAAGAGGAACACGATGACCACAAGAAGAAAGAGAATTTCATCTTTTTCTATTTCGAATGCATGTAAGAGATTGGCATTCACATTCCTAATTTCTGCATGGCTCATCGACGCGTGCGAGAAGTGCATCCAAGAGCCTATCTTTAGCCATTGCCCTCACTACAGCAAGATTCCTGGAGGACGTGAAAACAATCATTCGGAGACCTAACACGTTGGCCGATTTTGCCCGATGGATCTTAGACCCCATCGACGAGACGTGGAGTCAAGCGGACATCGAACATTACGGAGATTGGCATTACTATTCCACAGTGATGGCTCAGAAAATCTCGGGGTACGATGAACGACTTCTTCTCAGATACTATATAGAGCAAAATACCTAAAGTTCTAAAGTGACTTTGAACAGAGAGAAAACAATTTCCATGCAAGTGGGACATGTGTAGTTTAACGATTAGATGAGATACTTGACCATGCCTTCGAGCCGAATGCCTAAATCGTTTGGCATCTTTTTTCCGCACTTTTTCAATACCGAAGCCAATCACCACGCTGTTTACCTCATTTTCCTCAGGTTCACTACCACGATCCCGACAACATGCGCACCGAATAACGAGAAGATTTCAACGCTTGGTACCTGACACACGCCTCGGACCCTTTCGACTTTCATGAATAAATGTTAAAGTATTCTCGTTCCGACGTGGACATTTTACGGCGTCTCTGTGACAAATTTCGAGAATTATTCATGGAGCACGGAGAAATCGATTCTTTGAAAGAAGCCTGCATCATCGCCAAAGAGTGTTTCTTAGTGTACCGCCAACGATTCATGCCAGAAAACACACTGGCTGTCATATGCCCTCAAACAATGAACTTTGTCAAACGTCATTACTCGATCAAAGCACTACGCTGCCTACATTACTTGTGCGACAAGGAAGACAAATGGATCCAACACGCCCGCAACGGAGGAGGCGAAAAGACTATCGGAAGATATTCGGTAGATGGCTGAGATTTAGAAAATCCCAAGATCGTGTACGAGTTTAAGGGATGCATATTGCACGGATATCCCCTCTGCTACCCGCAACCTGACACTGAAAGACAGATTTATAACATACTATAGAAGACTTATACGAGACCACTTGTCAGCTGAGCTTTAAGTTAGAACAGCAATGATACCAAGTGATAGAAATGTGGGAACATGAGTACGATCACCGTTTGAAAACCTATCCCGAGTTTAAACTCATCGTGGAGAGTTTACAAGTTGTTTGATCCACTGAATCCGAGGGACATTTTGAACGGAGGAAGGACAAATGCCACCTGCGACGAAGGGAAAGGAGAAGAAATCAAATACTTGGACGTGTGTTCGATGTATCCTTACGTGTGCAAATATCGTTACTGTGCCGCAGGACACCCACAATTGCCGACAGAACACATGGACGTGAACAACATTCGAAAATATGAAGGATTAATCATTTACCTCACCATTGACAAGGAAAACTGATGTTTCTCTTGTGCCGTACTTGTACCGAAATGTGTAACAAATATCAGCCTTGTAAACACACCCTTGAATGGAACGTGGGTAAAGCTTAGAATTATTCAAAGCTCTGGACCTGGGAAACAAACTGTTAGAAGTGTACGAAATTTACCACTTTCCAAAGACTGAAAAATACCACAATGGCGACGAGAATCAGAAAGGGATTTTCGCAGACTACGTGGATAAGGTTTTTAAACTGAGACAATAAATCAGTGGCTATCCATCCTGGTGCCACACTCCCTAGGATCAAAATAAATTCAAAGAGAAATGCTGGGAGCAGGAAGCATTAGACGACGTGGAGGAAAACGAAGGCGATCGTTTGACAAAGTGATGTTGAATTGTTTGTTGGGCAATGGCACAGCAAACGTGTTTACCAAAGACGGAGTATCTGACAAAACCTTCCTGCTACTTCTAGATGATTCACAACAAAACCAAAAATATGAAAGAGGTGGACGTCATTCGTGAAGACTTGATCCTGGTCCATTACGAAGAAGAACTGGACTTTGCGGCTTACATGACAGCCTATGGTCGCTTAAAATTGTACGAGGTTTTAGAAGTGTTAAGAGATCGTGGGCTGCGTTTTGACACGGACAGTTGCATCTACGTCGATATCCTGGGTCACTGTTACCCTAAACTCGTAGGAGATCCTTTATGAGCCTGGACGGACGAGCACATCGACGACAAGATTCTACCCTCTGCTTGTGGCGGTCCTAAAAATTACGGCTACGAAGACTGGGACCCACAAGGAGAAATGCACACGGAGTGTAAAGTGAAAGTATTGACTGTCAGTTATCGCACCAGTCGAGGGGTGAACTTTGGCGTACTAGAAGAAGCTTTGTAGTCTGGAAAGGATGGAAACTTTAAAGTGACCACCTACGAACCGTACAAGTTTGTACGTTTACCCACACATCAAATCGTCAGTCGACCTTTGGAAAAAGTATATAATCGTGTACCAGAAGCTAGTGCGGCTTCCCAACTACTTCACTTTGCCGTACGGACACGTATATATTCGTCAGCATATAAAAAGGGACAACGTCCAAGACCAATAGTTCACTGTAACTACAAAGACCAAACGAGGAAGATGAATACTTTTAAAGAGACATCATTTAATTTCGATAATTCTCAGATGGAGTGCGATGCTGTGCCTTGCGATGAGAGAGATGATCTCAGCGATTCAGTACCACATCATGGGAATTTTGCTATGACTACTTAAGCAGGGCATCGTGTGAACTTTGCTATGACTACTTCAGCAGGACGTCATGGGAACTTTTCCATGACTACTACTACTACTACACCCTCCATGGAAAGTGATATCGTGAGTGTGAAATCTGTCGGATGCGAAAGCGATGACACTCGTTACAGAAGAAATTATCACTTTACTGATTTTCATTGTGGATCTCATCCTCCACGTGAAACCATGCGTCTACCATCCTACGGATGTCATCCAAAAATGAGCAAACTCCTGCGAATTTCACAGTATTCTCATCGACATGAGCCTGTTAAAAACAAATATTTATTCCCTGTGCGTTTGATAGATTACAGGAAATTTAAAAGTCGCAGTCAAAGTTTCCGAGGAAATTGGTCCAAATATCTGGGAGGACTTACCCCTGAAGAATTAGCCAGAGCCGGATTTTTCTACTTGGGCGAATGGGATAAAGTCAAGAGGTTCAGTTGCGGTGTGTCACTTCATGAGAGGGACAAAAAGATTTGGCTTACATGGAACATGCTCGATAGTCTCCGGATTATCACTGCCTACCTTTAGTGGGACGACCTCTGTAATTTCAGGATGGACACTTTACAATAAAATATTCGTAGATTGCCTGTGGAGTTGAGAGAACGCATTTACCGAGTTCTAGTCAAAATACAAGTGAAACTCAAAAACCAATTGCATCCGTCACGTCACCGATGTTTAAGCCACTGGTACCTGAATGCTATAAGAAGACTGATTCAGATGAATGTGTTCCAGTGGTCAGACATTGTTAAACTGGACGTGGGCGAGAAGGATTGGTTTGTTGTGATTGCTTCTTTGTACTACAAGGTATATATATATATATATATATATATATATATATATATATATATATATATATATATACTGCAACGAAGTCCAGAAGAACAGTTAGAGGATTGCCAAAATCTGTAATACGATGTAAACTTAGCTCAAGGGGAAACTTTTGAACGGTGTGTTGTGATTTGCAAGTTAGCGACTAAACCATTTTTAGATTCGCCACTGGAATACGATCATCTCAGTGTTGAAAGTGCTCTTATTGCCTCAGACAAAAAGAGGTATAAAAACCACCTCCCATGTCAAGACCTTTATCAGTGGTAATGCAACTGATTCCGTAGAAGAACATCAATTAGAGTATTCAGACGGTGCAGGATTACAAACACTTATTACGAGAACTGTCTCCACTGAAGTGAGGTCGACGTGCGGTGTGTGTCTTATTGACCTGCTTTCTGGGATTTTGTTTTACGATCTGTACTTTACCAAAAAATCATGATGATGTTTCCTTTAAATGAAAACGAGATACTCGTTTTGCTAAAAGCCTGCTAAAAGCCTTGCGCTTTCATCTACAAACGTTTCGACCTCTGTTTGAAGAAAAGTTTCTTTGTAACTTTTAGCCGCTCTTAATGCTTAAGAAGAAGTGTGTATAGTTTGTGACTTACACTCTCACAACAAAGATGTATGTGACGGGTTTCCAGGCTTGGGAAAAAGAAGTGGCTTATACTGCCCACGATGCGTGCTATGCATTCAGAGAAACATGTGAACCTAAAGTGCCCATTGAAAAAAAGTATCTTTTAAACCTGTGTTATTGACAGGGTCAGAAGAAGAAGAACCCCTCATCTAAGACAACCACTCCCTTCAGGACATGACTGTGATGGATATTCCCGAAAGACTATTCCGGGAGGACTCCTGTGTGACTGTAGCCAATGTAGAGACTCTAAGAATATTACACACTGTCCCTACAACTCCTTTGTTACAAAACACATGTTGTACAGAGATTTGTTTATACTTCAGTTTGATCTTTGTGATGTGTATTTTATTGTTGTACTTAACACTTTGGCTTTTATGTATTTTTGTCTTTCACGTTGTTCCATTTTAAACATGTTTGGAAACGTGTCCTGAAAAAGTATAAAAACTCTTGTCTTGTTTGGTTCATGTCAAAAATGACATTCAGTGCACTATGGCTACCTCTGCTGTCTCTGCTCCCTTTTCCTCCACTCTCAAAGCCATCGACTAACACTTAGATCGTGCCAGTTTTGAGGCCTTGTATCTTCGCCATCCCTTTAACATATTAATTGCTGGATCTAGCGGTTCAGTCAAAACCGGATTTGTCAAACATTTGATCGAACATAAACGTCATTTCATCGATCGTCCACTTTAACCGATCTGTTGGTGTTACAAAGAGTGGCAATCGGCGTACAGCGTCGATTCCATTGTGTTTGTGGAATGCAGTCCTGGCGAAGACCCGAGTCAAACCCATTTAGTTATTTTCGACGACATGTTAGGAGATGACGAAGAAGAAATTAAACTGTGATTTACTCACAAAGGGCATCATCGTATTGCCAGTGTCATTTGTATCACCAAATATTTGTTTCAACAAAGTAAGACCCATCGCACCACCAGTCTCAATGCTCATTACGTTGTCTTGTTTAAAAGCCCTAGAGAAAAATCGCAAGTGCAAGTCTTAGCCAAACAGTTAGGAATGCCTTGGCTGACTGACGCGTACGACGATGCCACTCAATCACCACATGCATATTTACGGGTTGATTTAAAACCAATCACCCCTGATTATTTGCGATTTCGTACACATCTGTTTCACCACTAGTGTCAACACGGAGGTCTTGTTGTTTACACGTCCTTGTCGTCGACTTAACAACAACAAATACAAATCTTTACAAACCTCGAACACTTTGGGTATGTCTCACACGGTGTCAGCATTACGTCCATTCATTATCTTCTTCCAGTCAAATTGACTCGTGCCTTGTACGGTATCAGTCGTAACAAACAATCCACAAATACATGCTCCTGTCTTAGAAGCCAGTCTCAAAGAAGTTTTACGATGGTTTACGGTGACAACACATCGGTTACTTCAACGAATCATTCACATTCCACATTAAAACAAACGCTTTGAGAGAAACAAAGTAACCATGACGCAACTAGCCGATCTCCGCATTGACACAAGCCAAAAATTAAATGACTTTGAAACCTTGAGGTAGCTGTTTTCTAGGAGGTGTCATTATTCGCTCCCTCTTAACAATGGATCCTAATACCCCCAAAGTCCTCCTCAAGAAAAAAGACACTTCCAATAGAGCCAAACGAACTCAAAAGAAGAACAAGTACAACGGTGTCAAGACCAGGTCACAGACCCAGAGAAAGAAAATCCCAGAGCAAAAGAAAACGAAAAATGCCCAAACGAAGAAAATCCCACAGAAAACAGTTTCTACCCGCAAGAAAGACACTTCGACCAGGACGCAACCTTGCATTCGCAAACCACGATCTCCAGTGACGGTGACCGCGTCTCCAGAAGCCTCAGGTTCTTCCACTTTTCCGTTGTTCCTAATGCCTGCCAAGCCCAATTTGACACCTGTTCTTCCTCATTTGATGAAACAATTGAAACCCGAGTCTCCAAAAAGTTATACTCCAGCGGTGACACCCTCTTCGTCTTTAGCTGCAGTATCAGCTTATCACAACGTACCTGCCCCCAAAATCAAAGTCCAAGAGAGATCGGACATGTTACAACGTTTACTGGATTTTTCCAATTACGTACTGTCCTGAACGATTCTACGACGTGTGATGTCTGTTTTAAAATTGATACGACGTAAACAAAATCCGTGACAACGAATTCCAGTATAAAAAGACCATCAGTAAAAGATGGGGATCAATGTTTTGGTGCTCCTGAACGCCCAATGATGTCATCATCACCGTTCTCCTGTTCAAAGAAGAAAATGAGAAAGATAAGGACAGTCTCGTCATCCGAAAACACGCTTAACCAAGCATCGACTTCACCCCCAGATAAGACAAAGTCTTCCAAAGAAAACGAGGAGCAACCACATGGAAGAATTCCTTGGCAATTTTGGAAAACACATCGTCACATTTTTGACGAAGCGATAGTCCAAAAAAAGATAAAAGGGCGTGTGCTAAGTCATCGACGTCAGTGTAATTTTGGTGTGTTCTCGGGAACCGACAAACAAAGATGTAAACCCACCCTCGAAAACATCCTTCTTCACACCCTAAAGGAACGAAAATGAAAGGACGTCCTCCTCATCGTATCAGACATGAGGACAAATTGTCCCTTCTGTCCAAATCTTCTCCACCCATGCGAAAAAACTCATTCAAACAACCTCCAAAGACGTCATCATACCGTGTGCAAATGTTGTTTGAATGTCTTGAAAGGCACGATGCCTTTGTCTAAACACCAGAACAAATGCTTAGCCAAACATCGTCACGTTCTCCGGCAAAAGGTTCAAAAGAAAACACCCATCCGTCAAAAGAAAAATATGTTGGTCCAAACGGAGGACTTTTAGCCCTGTTAGGAAATGTCAAAGAAATAGTAGGACCCATGTCTGGGTTCCTGGGAAGTGCTCTTCCCATACATCCAGGTAGATTAAAGGGATCTCTGGAGTCAAAAGATCTCATACGTGACCATTGAAATCGAACGGAAGGACGAAATCTGTTTTTGTGGCTTACAAACGATGGATGAAATATCATCGTTGGCAAGAACGACGGACCCCACATTTGCCTCACAATCCTCATTTGACCAAGATACACCAGGTACAACACGAATTGAGGTCACTGATTGATCGCCACGATTTGTCCAAAACAGAAAAAATAGCAAACGTACGGTCAACCATTGCAACGACTGCAACTCTTTCACCAGAAAGCTGTAGACGAAATAGCTCTGCAAACTATGATTTTTTAGATCATGATGAAAAATCCATCACCACCACCACCACCACCCCAGAGGTTAGGACAGACACAGCCACACGAATGCCTGAGGAAAAAGAGGTACGAGAAGTCTTTCAAACACCGTCAGCAGCTCCCATTCCTATTAAGATTTCAGCGTTATTGTTGACCCCTTCCCCCACTCCCCAACGAGAACTTAAAACTTGGGTTAAAAAGATGATGTCCACTCCTCCTTCGACAGACGTCAAAAAGAAAGAAGGGAAACCAGAAGTGAAAAAAGAAAAGAAAACCAAAGCCATCCTCTTACCACCACCACTACTCCCATCACCACTACCATCGATTTTTACTACCGTGACACATCGGACACGTAAAGCCATTTCTAGACCACCATTTCGCCCCATCGATATGTAGCATCAGCGAAGAGTGTGTGACTTATTAAAACTGTTACATTGGAGAAGGTGTTAGCTAGCATTTTCTACGATCCAGCCCATCCAGCAGGTTACGGAGGAGTTCAGAAATAGCATCGTGCTGCCAAAACCCGTCTGGAAAGTCTCCGTTTACCTTAAGTGCAACCATGGTTAAAAGAACAAGCCAGTACACAAACCCATTCGGCGAGAATTTTCCAGAAGTTGCACCCGCGTGGAGGGAATCGATCATCAATGGCAAGCCGATTTAGCCGATGTCTCTCATTTGGCCACCTACAATTGTGGGTACAACTATTTGTTTTGTGTCATCGACATCTTTTCCAAAATTGCCTGGCTCGTGCCATAAACTTTTAAATCCAACCGTGAGTTAGTGCGAACCCTCAAACTAGTGTTGAAACAAAGCGATCGTCACCCTCTTCGATGGCAAACCGACAAAGACACCGAATTTCTGAACCAAGCTTTCCGAAAAGAATTGAAGAAACGTGACGTTCATTTTTTCATACACCGTGATTCCCGATTCCAAAGTAATCATCGTGGAATGTTTTCAACGCACATTGAAAGAACGCATGTGGAAATATTTTACGCATCAACACACTCTCAAGTACTTCTACGTCTTCCCGTACTTGGTTCAAGCATACAACCAATCTTATCATCGAAGCATCGGACGTGATCCCCCCCCAGCCCTCAAGAGAGTAGCTCCCGACAACGAAGTGATCGTTTTGAGCGCTTGTATGGTACGTATCCGACGGTGACAGTCCGTAAGAAACGTTGAGTGTTGGCAGCAGGAGAAAGGGTGCTCATTGGCAAAACCAAATGCACGTTTGACAAAGGTTATTTACCCAACTGGACCACCGAACTGTTTTGTGTCACTGGTCGAGTGCGTGGCCGTCATCCTGTCATTTATAAAGTGGCAGACATGAACGGGGAAGTGTTAAGAGGGACGTTTTACTTGCCCGAGTTACAAAGGATAACCAAAAAATAAGACGAACTGTACGACATCGAAAGCATTCACGAACAAAGAACCCGTAAAGTGGGAAAACGCCGTGTGAAAGAGGTCAAAGTGTGTTGGAATGGATATCCTCCCATTTTTTATTCTTAAATCGATACTTCGCAAGTCATCAGCAATAAAAAAGAAAAATGACCATCATACCCTTCTACAAAGCCTCAACTACCGCTGCCACGACAGTGACCACTTCTTCACCGAGTTCTTGTCTACAAGATCTGCAAAAGCAAACCTTGTGGGTGTGGTGTGGAGAACGTTGCTTAAAACTCAAATCCTCTTTTTCTGCCAAATCTTTATGGTGTATTGTGTCATCGGTGCTGCTATTGCCAAACTGAGTTCGAAACAAGGAGAGAAACAATTGTGGACTATTTTAATGAGCAGGTGCATCTGTTGGCTTCTTCTCAATCCTTCCCTGAAATACCCCTCGAACGGGAACAAGGGGAGTCTTGTGCCCAACGCCAGTCATCACGCTAACAACAACAATCACCAAACTAATCATCTTTTAGACACTCCACTGACTTCGAGGACCCAATCGGACAGCAGAACTCTAAAATTATGAACAACAACAACCAATTTTACCTAACGTTACCCAGTGACAGGTCTATGGAGGTGTTTCCCAATAACACTGTGCTGTTCCACGGGCAAATTACCTCAGGCCATCCAATTAGATCACGAAGCCCGTTGGAAGTGGCCTTGGTGGAAATAATTCACCCAACACAAATCAAAAACATCATTGACAATCAAAAGACTTTTAAGGGTGAAGTTCATGACGAGCATATGCAAAAATATTTGGATGAAAGCCTAACTGCATTTGGCTCTATGAAAACACAGGACCCCAAAACTAAACGGTTCATCTATGTGTTATCAATTCCTGTAGACTATTATTTTAGCGGTCAACATGTGGTGCATGCGATTGCTGTCAGGCTCAATGCACTGTTTGAAAAAGCCATGGACAAATTAAAAATAAATTGTTACGATCGAGTACCGTAAAATAGCTCGTAGCCTGCTGATGAAATATTTAGAGGACAAAGTGTTAGCCAGTGGTAGCCATTAAATTTTGTTCTGAATTATATGACATTTTGGGTGCAGACCCCAATATGATCAGGATTAGAAACGAAATACCATCTATTACCAGCAACATCAATTTTGCGAAATATTTTAGATTCCGTGTAGAAATGAACCAGTGACTGAAATTGATCTTGGATTTGTACTTGTACTCTATGTACGACGCGTGGAAGTGTTAACTAAGGTGGGAAACGACATCAGTCACACTTTGAGCAGAACGACCGCCAAGTATCCGATACGACGCGTGGAAGTGAAGCCTTTAACCATTCCCGCTGGACAGCGATCCATGATCGGAGATCGTCTGTTCCAATGGAAGTTTCCCAAACGTTTAATCATTGACATCGTCAAGAATTCAGCCTTCCACTGAGCCTACAATGAAAATCCTTTAGAGTTTCCGCATTACAAAGTGTCTAAGATGGAAGTCAGTCGCGACGGCAAGTCCCTGCGAACCAGACCTTTCGAAATAGACCAGACCTTTCGAACCGAAATTTGGTAACGAGAAGAATTACTTGAGGCCGTACCTATCGCTGTACGAAGCCACTGGACAGTTAGGTACCAACACCAGTCACCAGTCACGACATTTCGCCGAATCTTATGCAGATAGCTACGCTTTGTGAGCTTTTGATTTCACTCCTGACCAAGGCAGCGACGAGGGACATTTCCACCCTATTAAATCCGGCCAAAGTCGTGGGGAAATTCAGTTTTTAGAAGCACTAGGCGCAGGCAATACAGTTTGAGAGAAGTCAATCTTTACTAATAAAAGCTATTGAAGACATTTATCTCTCTTTGCATAATGGGGAATCTATGGAAATGGAATGGGAAGACAAAGACGAAAAGGAAATAGTGATTAAGTCCAGATGGCCAGAACAAAAACAACATTTAGCCTCCTGTTTTGCCAAGCATCTGGCAGAACAAAATTACTGAATTGATCAAGAGTTTGCTATGAATGTCAGAACGATCATCCCATTCAAATTCAACACGATAAATGTCTGATGACGAGTCAAGAAGAAACATTAAACGAGTATATGGATGAAGCTTGGAGTCTCGTCTCGGAAGAAGCCGTGTTGCATCAGTGGTATAAAGACTTGCGTGATCATTCCTCCACTCCATTGACGGCTCTAGAGATCCAGCACATTAAAGCTCTCTTGGCTCAGAGTGCGAAGACGAAGCGAAGAAACGGATACTTTTCAGAAATTTTCAAGAAAATGTAAGGATTGAATTGATAACTTATCATTACTGTTAAAAAGCAAGAAAAAATGGGGTACCTGGGAACTTTATTTCCTTTTGAAACACAGTTGTACGCTATTTCTTGGAATCATGTCGTGTGTGCTAAAGATGAACTGCCTCATCGCAAACCTAAAGACCATCAAGCTTATGCCATCAACACGGTCGACAGTCATCTCCCTGTAACCCACAGGGTAGCCGTTTACTTTCCCCGTGATGGTTGTGTGGAGTATGTTGATTCTTATGGATTGCCACCTTTGGAAGACGTCATCATCGACTTTAGGAGATGAGATGCCCAGAGGACACGATTCAATAATGTGAAATTACAAGGCACAGACTCCTTGGTGTGTGGACAATATTGTGTGCATTTCCTTCATCAACGCAGTCTTAGATATTCTTTAGCACATTTAGTGACTTATTTTCATCGTCATTCTTCTAGAAACGATGACAAAGTAGATCGATGGTTTTGTGACCATTATGGTTATCTTTTGTCTTTAGCTAGGAAACGTAGTGTACATCAATGGCCCAGTGATTTCCATCAGTGGAAACCTAGCTTGATTTCACAACGTTGTGTTCCTTGTCAAAAATCGTTTGTTATTTGAAAAAATTGTTTCTTTGTTTGTTTGAGAAAAAAAAATGATGCATGGTTAATTGTTCATTGTTGTTTGAATAAAAAATGTGTTTTGAGAAAATTGTATATGTCGTTTGTTTTCAAATTTTTTCATTATACATGTTCTTGACTTATCTCTATCCCTATCTCTCTAAAATCAACGATCATAGCGTTCCGACCTAACAAAAAATCGTATGAATGTTTTCTATTGCGTTCGCGCTTGAACCATATAAAGCGAGGAAGTTTCCAGTCTGAACTGAAACCAGAATGTTATCAACAGAATCAAAACTGGAAATGCATTATTGGCCAGCAGATTCTGAAAATACATCCGTATTAAATTGCCCGCATTGTCCCACCCCAGAAGATTTACACCATGTAATTAATGATTGCATCTTTAAGACAATTCAAAAACATAGGATCCCCAAATACTTACCCGGCATTCATGTCGTCGAGTAACCTTAACATTAATTCTACATATAATAATATCCTATTTTTCCTGAAAGAAATTGGCAATCAAGGAAATATTTAACCGTTTATGATCATCCCCTCACTCCAAGCCACTTAGAGCCATAACCTATCAAATGTTACTAATAAAAACCCTATGAAAATAAAGTGAAACTTAATCACAAACAAAACAATGTATTTTTTTAAAATAATTTTGTAAAAAGAAATATATTAAAAAAATAGTATTATTCTTTTCCTTTTTTTTCACTGTATCCAACAGCACATATACAATCTTTAAAAACTCAGCCAGAATCTATTTACTCTGAAAATTGGGATCAAAACTTTACTCTGGATGCCAGAAACACACACCGTCCTACCCTCAACCAGACATTCAGTCATACTATGCTAGCAAGTATTAAACCTACTACTCCGATGAACGTGTCATCATGGTACTAGGGTAACGCTATAAGTGGGATGTAATTCCCCAATAAGCGAAGCAATTCATACAGACTAAAAACTATGAGCTTGGTTGCCCCTATTCCCGCTCGTCGTTTGTCCCGTGGAATTGCATTATCCATCATCATCACCAGCCACACAAGGTCGCAAACTTTACTAAAAACTGTCACCTAAGGTTCCTCTCGTCAGCAAACCTCTAGCTTAAAAACAGCACAAAGGTTTTCATTCCAAGTTGTGTAGGACGACACTTTAGACCCTATACACTGGAGACCAGGATCACCGACTTGTGGCCTTGGTTTCGACCTTTCCACCCTCTCGTCCCTTGCCACGGCCGGACATCAAAAACAGTCAGCGTGCAGTGCAGACCCTTAGTGCTACTGCAAAATTCAGTACAATAGGTATGAGTGTGTGATGGGTACATTCCCACTCATACACACCTAATGCTGCTAGGTAGTACCGACTGAAAAAATGGAGTGTGTGCTGGGTCCATTCCCACTCGCATTCAAGCCCTCCATTCAGACAGTTGGGACCTCTATTAGTCCCACTGCCTGAGAGCTTCAATTAAAAAGTACTCCGTGAACACTTAAATGCCTGGGGGAAGTGGCTCTAAATCCTTCCCCTACGAGCAATTAAGTAGTGGCATAAATCAGAGGGACATGCTCAGAAGAGCGCAAGCCTCAATAATCCAATATAGATAGATATTCTGACCATCCATCATTGACTCGTCTTCCTATGAAGACATGTTCAAGACATTCCAAGCTGAACGAAGCTTACCTGAATTTACATCGAGTCATGCAAAGCCTGATACCCAAACCTGAAGAGATAGAGAATGTCAGAAAGTTGAAAGAGACCGAAGACATGATAGGAGAGGTTTTCAGAGAGTAAATCAAGAAAGAGCAAGATGAGTGGACGGAAAAGTATAGTTTTTAGAAGCAGAGAGAACAGAGAACAGCAGCAGCAACAACATGAACCAGAAAGAGTATTTGTCGACTGCCGTGTAGACACGAAAGAGTTCTGATCTCTTTCCGAAGAAGCATGTCCTATCCTGTGGGAAAGCCTGCCGCCAGACGGGGGCGCAATCTTAGGCGATAGAAGATTGCCATAACTCCCCGTCCACAAAAAACAGACCTTTTCAGGGCTACTCCAATACTATAGATAAGAGTACTAGTTCAACTGCTAATTGTATGTTAGTAAGTTTAAAAATTAGAAGTGTATCTATAAGCTTTTACGTAAAAAGAAGGTGTCTATAAGCATTTGTTTTCGGTGGCTTGTCAAAATATAGTCTGCGTGTTTTTGTTTGTAGTAAGAGTTTGTAATTAAATACGTGAGTGAGTGTTTCTTTTAGGTCCGCGCATTCCATGATTTTATGATAATATGGGCCTTGTAAATTTGGTAACAGGGGATGTTTTCCTTTACGTCCGAGTTTCAAAAATATGAGTGCAATAAATATCATGCACAACGGGAAATCTTTAAGACCAATCAAAAACACATAGGAACCCTAACACCTACCCGGAACACTAACATCAATTTGACGTATAATAATATCCTACTCTTTACGAAAGAAATTGGCAAACAAGGAAAAATTTAACCCTTAATAATCATCCCCTCATTCCACTTAGAACCAAAAAGTATCAAATGATACAAATATAAACCCTATAAAAATAAAGTAGAACTTAATATCAATTTTAAAAAATAAAAAAAAAGAAATTAAAATATTCAGAATTTGTTTCTAATTATTATTCTTTTCCTTCTTTTCACTATACCCAACAGCACAGATACAATCTTTCAAAATTCAGAGAGACGCTATTTATCCTAGAAATTGGGATCTAAATTTACTCTGGATGTCACAAACATCTCATTTGCTATTTATACCCCCACCGTCCTACCCTCAACCGGATATTCAATCATACTATGCTAACACGCATTAAACCTCTTAGCCCAATTAACGTGCCACCACGATATTTGGATAGCGCAATAAATGGGGTGTAAGCCCCCAATGAGCGAAGAAATTGATACAGACTATTTACAATCAGCATGGGTGCTTCTATTCCCGCTCGTCGTTTGTCCTCTGGGATTATATTATCCAGAAATCGGACACAACTAAGTAGCACACTTTATGTGCATTAATGCGTTAGGGGATCAGGCTCTTTTTCCATCCCCCTCGAACAATTAATTAGTCCGCTATTGCGGAATTGAATCTCACGCATGCACTTTATGCGCTAGCGACGCTAATAAAATCTCTGTCTGGTTACCCGTCGTTAATTCGTGAACTACGAAGAATATGTAACAGAACTGCAAAATTGCTTGAACTCCAAATGCACCTGGTGTATGCCAGTTAGCTCCTGTATCAGCTGACAATGGAAGCAATCCAGGAAAGTGCAAGAATTGAAGAGGAGGAGGAGGAGGAGGAGAGGAAAAGTAAGAAAGAGAAGAAAGAAAGAATCCTGCCTCACCTCATGCTAAGACCTCTGTGTGAGGTTGTCACGTTTGCCTGCCCCCGATTACGTAAGCCAGGAACAAAGGAATGGGTTAGCAGCCATGTATATATGTAAACCATGCATTTGTACAAGAACCCCGCTTCGTTGGGTGTCAAAACTCACATATAGACGTCAGAAGCTTTGTTCGAGAACAAAGGACCCTTGTTGCTGTCGTAAATCTCCCCACGTTGACAGATGTCCTGAGGCTCGCCTGTTAATTGGACCGACTGGGGTAGAATTGATATCCAATCGGAACTGAGGAAGGGTGGGGCCATCAATTCGAACCAGAATTTAACAGTCATTTTGGCTGGGAACGAATTAGTGATTATAAGACATCGTACTGGTCAAGCAGCAAAATACTCCGAGGAAGCCACTCATGAACTGGCGGGAAAACCCTTAGTACATTCTAAGGACTGAAAGCTTCGTAAAGGAAGCTTTTGGGGACAGAACTAACGGGTAGTTATGTCCCGAGTCTCAGAGAGGGGAGACAGGATAGAACAAAGCAGTAGGCAGAGAACAAGTCTAGTCGCGAGAGAGAGAGAGAGAGAGAGAGAGAGAGAGAGAGAGAGAGAGAGAGAGAGAGAGGGAGAGAGAGAGAGGAGGAGAAAAGGAGACAAGAAGGGGAAGAGTATAGGAATAATCGTAGTACGGAGAACGCCGGAAGGAGGAAATGAATTGGCAGAGTAGAATACAGATGAGTAGAAACCGAGTACAGGGGAAAGCCATCTCACACTATAATCACGGGATGAAATAGGTTGTTACATGGTCGAGAGGAAGAAGATTGGTTGAGAAATTAATATTGTTTAAATTGTATTAAATTGTTTTTCTTTTGAATTTCACCTTTGTGTTCTTAATAATTTAATTGTCGGTATTGCTGAATGGGGGCTAGGAGCTTTACCTCTCTCTATCACTAATTTCACTTCCTACAAAAACGAGCCAGGGTGGGAGTTCCATAGTAAATTAAATAAAATATTGGGAGCACCCAACCCCAACTCATAACAGAACGTTATAGAACGCCACAGAGGTCAAGTCTGAAGTGAGGACTCCTCCACAACCAGTAAAACGTCAGCTACAGACACATCCGCCACATCCACAATACCAACAACAACCACTACAACCAGTGCGAGCAGCGCAGCCACTACCAGCACCACAACATCATCATCCATGGGCCTGGCATAGGAAAAGGAGGGAACTCTTCTCTGTTCCATAAAATGAAAACTGGGATTATGAGGCTACTCATCTCCCTTCTTCCAACTACTCAAATCAATTGGAGCGACGACTGGAGCCGTCGATGTGTCTGTGGTGCCCGGTCTGGAATGCATCACCATTACCCAGGTACATCTGGAATTCAAAACATCAGCCCTCCTCAGGGCTACCCCAATACCCTAGAAATGAGACTATTCAAGTTGCCAGTTTGCGTGAATGTGGAGTAGCGTGACTATAAACACTCACTCTTTTTCTGATGTGATTATGTGCGTGTGTGTGTGTGTGTGCATTCGCGTACGTTTGTGTGGATATATATATTGTGGGCATTTTTCCTCTTCCCGTGTTTGGATAGAAGATTTTGGGGTTTGTGGATAGTATATAATTGTTTTTCTTCTTCTTTCCGTGTGTGGATAGTAGATTTTAGGATTTGTAGATTGTTTATAATAGATTTTTCTTATTCCCATGTGTGGATAGTATATTTTGGGGTTTGAAGATAGTATCACATAGATTTTTCTTCTTCCTGAATGTGGATAGTATATTTGTGATTGCTTTTTCTTCTTCCCGTGTGTGGATAGTAGATTTTGGGTTTGTACGCGTTTGAGTAAGTTTGTGTAGATAGTAGATACTATATGAAGGGATAGTTTCCTTCACGTCCATGCTTGACAAATATAAAGTCAAGCGCTCGTCATTCGCGCCATTCAACATTGAATACTCAAATAAAATGGTAAGTAATCATTTGGACAAAATGAACAATCTGCACGAAGTGGTTGATGATATTGGGATGGTGTCGGAAATGTTGGTGACATTGGAGGAAGGTTATGACTATACACACCACCGTATCAAAATGGAGATAAATAATATAAGGGAAAGGAAAGGTTAATTGAGATAAAAAGGAGGAAAAAGAAGAAAAAGAGGATGAATAGGACAGAATAAATGAGGAAGTGAAATGAAAAATAGAAAAGGAAGAGGAAAATGAAAAGAGGAAGAAAGAGAAGGAGGAAAAGGAGAAACAGGAAGAGGAAAAGAATGTGAAGAAGAAGAAGAAGACAAAGAGTGGTGGGCAGATAATAAGAAGCTGGTGGTGGAATAGAAGAAAGTAGAAGAACAAGAAGAAGAAACCCAATTGCCCCTTTCATGGCCAATCATATGCCTCGAAAAGATTTGCTTTTTTTGCCTACAATTTTTAGTCAGTTTTGTAGTTAATGAATGATAGATAGATGTTCATCAATGTATGTATGTATGTATGTATGTATGTATGTATATTGTGTGTATTATATATGTCTATATCTCTTTTGTATTTGTCTCTCCCTAGAGTAGCGCGTATTCAGATCAGCCCCTTGCTACATTGTTACCAATTTTCAGTACCGTGACGTAACCTCACCTGTTCCATTCCTATTGTCCCTATGCAACAACGCCACTTTCCTTTGACGCTATACACGCCCACTGTTCCCCATGTTCAATTCCCACTGAGGCTAGAGTTGCCCACGACCTTTCAAAAACCCTTGACGCTAGAGTTGCCCACGACCCTTTTTGTCTGGGATTTCCATTGAGGCTAGGGTGCTCCACTATATTACTAAGATATACACAAGTTGTTCGATTTTCAAAATATGCCTTGTCTTCCCGGTGGATAAAATATTGATTAATCTACCAGAATGTGCCTTAATGTTTAACAATGTCTATAGAAGGAGGTAAAATAAATAACATTTCTTAAAGATTCATTCTTCAGCCCATTATTGTATCTGTACAATCACAATGTCATGTATGTATGTACGTATGTATGTATGTATGTATGTATGTACGCATATAGCCTTGGCATTCAGGTGGGGTTTAAATTTGAACGTAGCGAATTCTGTACCATTTTTTGATGGGGTATGGGTAGAAGATTTCATTTTTCAGAAATAAATGAGAAAAAGATATACCTGGCGCTGGAAATATAGGCTGAATTAAATATATAGCTGAAGAATAAAATTAATTATCTAATTTAAACCGTAGATTTTATTATTTCAATTTTGATTTTATTCCTATCATTCACACTGTTCTGTAACTTTGGTTTCTTCTATTGACTGTCGTTGTGTTTGTTTATTATTTTGTTTTAAATATATTTGTCTTCAAAACACATAAATCCAATTAGGATGCCTTCAACACAACTTTCAAATTAGGTTTTAGTCAATACAAACTAGATACATTAGGCTTCCTTCAATACACAATGCTCAAATTAGGTTTCCTTCAATACACACTATTCCAATTAAACCTCCTTCAGTACACATTAATACAACGAGGCAGCAACAAAGCTTTATGACAACACCTTGCCTTGTCCTACTTTGCCATTTCAATATGATTTATTTGTTGCCATTAAAAGAAAAGGGAAACTTTAGTACATATTTTACCCATATATTACTTCCCCCCCCCCCCCCACGCTAAATTTGGTCCAGCACACCATAGCCCACCAGCTATGCATATTGTACGCCCAGACCTTCCGTTGGAAAATGCGCAATCATATACAGGTATATATTATTCTGATAAATTAGAACTGATAAGAGCGTTGTATGAGCGCTGTATGCCGGCCCGGCCCTAGGGCAAGGCGAACGGGGAAACTGTCTTAGGCTTTGAGCTTGCAGGAGCCCCGTGCTGTTGGCTATAGTTTTTATACTGTGTTGTTGTTGTTATAGGGTTTGACGCCATTTTTCAGCACAAGATAGGCTATACATAGCGGCCAGTATAAATGGTGGAGGAAGAACCTGGAAGACCCAAGAAATAACGACCGACCCACGAGAAGCTACTGGCAAATTTTCTCACATATACACACTGGTCGAGCCCGAGACTCGAATCCACGCAGACAGAGCTGACATGGCAGTGATCCATAACGATGAGTGCTTTAGACCACTTGGCCACTCGGGGCCCCCTTTTTTTTAACTGTGGTGTGCATTTTGTAAAAATGTGATTACGGCAAATTATAAAGCATTTGTATAGTTAAGAAAACATTCGCAAGACAGCTTTTGAAATTGTTCCTACGAACGTTGTGCGTGTACCAATGTTCTCTCTCTCTCTCTCTCTCTCTCTCTCTCAGAAAAGAAGTAAAAGGAAAATGACAAAGAAAATAAAATCGGTCTTTTCTAACATTCATTAATCAGACGAATGTTTCAATTGATGGACGTGACGTAATAGTGTTATTAGTAATGGTGTAAGACATGTCTTCTTTTAGGGGCATTCTGTTGTTGTTGTTTTGTTTCTTGCTTGTTTTCTCAAAAACAGTTATATCCAATATTCCGCTAACAGACTCAGACCTATTTTTCTACAATACTCTCTATTGATCCGGCCGCTTGAATGAGCAGGAATTATACGTCAAATATTTATACCAAAATATGATATTCGCACTTAACGACACTTAACGAAGAAATGAAATTATCGTGAACAAACAATCCAGTAAATTATATTGAAAGATGCGATTGGACTGTGCTTTTCTGAAAATTGAATAAAGCAATATATTCCATTTCAGACGATACATCAAGCGAGGTACTAAGGTCGATTAAATCTATGCGGCAACATACTCTGTGTAAATCCATTGTAAGTCGTTCATGGTTATTTAAGTGATTTGATTGCGGAAAAAGGAATTTAATACACCATATTTTATCTCATCTATAAGCCTTTGAATTCTCTATGATCTTTGCTTTTGATTTGCGGTCTTTCTTTTTTACTGTTTTAAACCAATCCATAACATCTCTTGGTGTGTGTGTGTGTGTGTGTTTATATATGGGGTGTGGGTGTATGTTTGTGTGAGCGTTTGTGTCTGTTACGTTTTACACGGTATGAAACAGAGTTGGAAAGTGCTATCCATGGATCCTACAGGAAGATGCACGATAATACGAAGTGAAAGTATATATAGAGAAATAACGTCATGATAACATTTCAAGACATTTTTACTCTTCTCATACATAGAATCACCCGGGTCACCTAGCTACGCAACTCATCCCCTTGTCTGCACGCACCAACTCGAATTCAAACCGGGTAGCCAGTTTGGTGAATGCAGTCATGGAAATGGGTTATATAACCCTTTGCCCTGCATTTGATTATCAGTAGAGGACAAAGTAAAGTTCTTTACCCTGCATACTATTTTTTTGTTCTCTCCATATATCGATGAATGGATAAACTTGGGGAAAACCCCACCATTATAATACTATCGTTTAGCTACTTCAAGTATATGGCATGAGACAATGAGGACTGAGTGTCATTGTCAGTGTACGGATGATAGTCACTTGAACGTCGGTAGTGTTACAATTTGTTTACGAGTTAAATTTTCAATAGAGGAAGTTATGCATAGTACGCGCTGATGAGAGAGTATGAGAGTTAATTGTACTTGTAGACGTACTTATCAGCATAGACAAGTGTCTGTGCTTTGCCTCCATAAACCAACAGGATGAGGAAAGTTCACTACAACAAGTTCTGAATATAGTTTCAGACACGAAATCATGCGTCATTTCCAACTAAGCCAATGAAGATTGACTATTTTCGATAAATTTTCTATTTACTATTTAACCATTGTTTGAAAGAGCTTTACAATTCATTAAAAAAATTAATTCAAATGTTTTCCATTTCTTCTTCTTGAATTTAACTGCTCTAATAAAGCCTTTTGTTACGAGACCTTGCTGCATTTAGTCATCACTATGTTACAAAACCCTGCTGTGTTTAGTCATCATCAATTTGTTAAACCCGGCTGTATCTAGTCATCGGCATTGTACGAAATCAACCTGTATTACGTAATCATCATATGTATATAATCTGGTTGCATTTTGTCATCACCATGTTATGAAAGCCGGTTGTAATCATCATGTCTATGAAGTCAGGGCAGTATATAGTAATAATTATAGTAATAATAAAGTGTATAAATTTAGGCTGCATATAGTAATCATACTGCTTTATGAATTTAGGCTGTATTTAATAATTATACTGCTTTATGAATTCAGGCTGTATTTAGTAATTATACTGCTTTATGAATTCAGGCTGTAATTAGTAATCATACTGCTTTATGAATTCAGGCTGTATTTAGTAATCATGCTGCTTTATGAATTCAGGCTGTATTTAGTAACCACTATGTATGCAAAATCAGGTTATATTGAATAATCATCTTGAATATGAATTTGGATGTATGTCATCATAAACTGAACCAAATAAAACATTCTCTCTGTAATTTACTGTAAATCAGTTATAGTTTCAATTGCACAAAATTCAAGTATTCTATATTTGTCCTCGGGTGCAAGCAAATATATTTTTATGTTAAAATTCTTAGCGGGCAGGTAACAGTGTTTACGCACAAATTTAAAGCTGCATACACCTGTCTAATATATTAAAAAAATTATTTTAAAAAAAAGAAAACAACAAAAGTTTGAGTGAGGTTTAACAGGTCCATATTTGGGGACTTGTTTAATGAATCAATACACAAGAATATCATTCACTTGATCTGACAAGTCAACGAAAATTTATCGAATAAAGGTCGATGCACCCCATTCCCAAATTTATACATTTATTTTTCATGTCAGAAGGTCATTTTCGACCTCACAGTGCAGACACAGGCCATTTCCCAAGGTGATAATTTTGAAAAACATTATGTACTTAATAGTTTTTGTTTTTAATGCTACTCAACATATATTTCATCCAATCAGTTTTTGAGATATTCTACTTGCCTTGAACCAACCTGTCCACTGCTATAAATAGCTAGCTCTGCTTCCTAGCCGACTACTGGAATTTTACTGGCTACATACTGTGCAGTGACTACACGAGGTGTCCATGCCTCACATCATTTTAAAGAACAACACAAGTCTGAACGACCAAATTCACAAATATGTCCACATCTTTAATTATTACACAATAATAGCTCAAAAGGCCACACCATACCCTTAAGTTAAGAAAGTTGCCAGGGTCCAATATGCGAAACTGTCTATGCCAGTGCGCACCAACCCACCCACCCACAACTGAAAGAGCCACTGAATGACACAATCATGTGCTATGTATCAAATGCGGCATTCTTTTATTTGTACGAAATTTAAAGTGCTACATGCTGACTACGATGTATCTATTTTATTCTGCAATATACGAAGTTTTCGTCTGCTACTTACATGTGGACGGATAATACAAAGTTCTGATTTGTTCATTATCAAAATTTACATTGGTAAACAGGTCATATCTGTCAAATTCCTGTCTCTATAGCTTAAATCGTTTATAAAAATATCTGTGCTGTTTGAAACTATTGCAATGTACTGAGATAATTTACCAAAACAAATATAACGAAAATGAGATACATAACTTTTCTTTGCCACTACTATTGATTTATATGCCGTGCATCTCTTATTTCTTAAATGTCAATTAACGCAAGAATAATGTGTCACGTGCGAACCCAAGTGTTTACATCCTAGTCTTTTGTTTGAAGTGGGTTGTAACCACGCCCTCTTTGCACAGAAGCCTCGGACCTAGGAGATCAGTCAACAAGCTTATTAAGTGTAAAACCGTCCTTTCTAAAGATAGCAGTCGGGGTATTATTATTATTATTATTAAAAAATATAAACGAAATAAGACATGCGTTATTGAAAGAGCTCGGTAATCTCGGGGAAGATCTACTTTATCCTCTTTAAAGTAAACGTTGGAATGCAATTTCACGTCTTCACGAGGGGAAATGACTGTTCCAGTATTGAAAAAGATGGGGATAATTCTGTGTCCAGATAAAATTGAAATATAGCCCTAATGTGTTGTGTTTCAAAGATTTTTTTGACCGCATTTTGAATCAAACTTTAAATAAGAATGATTATTGGTTCTAAATTTTTAACTGAAGAAAGGGTGGAAACTTTTAATGCTATATCTATACCCCATGTTCTTATAAACATGTATATCAGCAAAAGCAAAGAGACGTATTCTACATTTTTCAAAAGACTTCCTGCTTGTATTTTAAGAATGGTGTACTGCTTAAATTATATATTTACTTCAATAGTTTATCGGTTAGAGGTCCAACCTGTACAAGTGATTTAGAAAATCACTATTTGGCTTATTTTTTTTGTGGAAATGCAAGATTTGTCTCCATTTGGCCGCCATATGACAAAACAGTTCAACGGGTGATTTTGACTGACCTTATTAAAAGACAGTTGTGTAGGGGAAGTAAACAAATGAGTTCAATGACTTGCTTATACCATAAACGGAGTTTTGTCCCATCTTTAACTGGACAATAACAAAGATTTTCAACATTTTAAATTACTTGTGGTGATTATTGTAGTTTCGTTATTCAGTAACTCTAAATGCTAAAATGAAATCTATTACCATATTGTCCAACAGGAAGAGGTGACACCTTTCATTGAAAATCAATTTGAAACAAATACAAAGATGTTTTTTTCACAATCCCCTTCTTTGCACTTCATCGAAAGAGTCAGTTGTATGATGCCTTACATTGATTTGACCACTTTATCGAATGATTGATTTATTCCTTTCAGTTTAGAGAGTGAATTGTTTTGTGAATGTCTACATTTATTTCCCCATTGGAAATTAAGTAATATAAACATGCTGTGAATTATCTCATGTAAGTGGTTTGTGTATTAATCCCGATTGTTCATGTTTTCCGGGAATTATGGATATCCAAATATATCTAAATAGCTTTTTTCATGACCTGAAAGATGTGTAGAAAGTTATATATATATATATATATATATATATATATATATATATATATATATATTATATATATATATATATATATATATATATATATATATATATATATATATATATATATATATATATATATATATATATATATATATATATATAGTTATATAGTGCATGTTTGAGCAGTTTTAGATTTGTTATCAAGAATTCACACTTTCAAGTTCCTTTAGGGACTAAACATGAATATTGGTGGTGGTAGCAGTGGTTCTGGGGAGGGACCTTGGATTTTCTTTTCAACCAAGTTATTTCTTTTTCTTTTTATCGCTATATTCGTTTCAGCTCATATGATGGATAGAAATAGTAGTTCTATTTTTCTAGAAAGTCAGGTCAAGAATATAAGCATTTACATGTTCATGTAATATATATGATGAATATTATATACATCTGGAATGAGAGCGACAATGTTGAAGGTAAGTACTCATAGCGTTCCGGTTCTGAAACTCTTGTCATCATCATCAGTCTCATGACCTAGTGTGGTCGTTGAGGCACTGTGCTGCTGAACATCTGACCAGTTCCCTCCACTTGTCTCGATCATGTGCCAATGCCTGTGTCTCCGCAAAAGATTTTCTTGTCCATTCTGTGATGTTGTCAGTCCACTTTTTTCTCTGTCTACCTCTCCTTCTGCCACCCTGGACGCTGCCCTGCAGGACTGTTGTGGATAGACTGTTGGCTCTAGTGACATGGCCATACCATTTCAGCTTTCTCTTTTTGACGGTGGTGAGGAGGTCCTCATATTGGCCTACTTCGCGCGTGATGGTGTTACGCACTTCTTCATTTATGAAGTGGTCCATGTAAGAGATGCCAAGGATGGTTCTGTAGCATCTCATTTTAAGTGACTGGATTCTTCCTTGTAATTCTACTGTCAGGGTCCATGCCTCACATGAGTACAAAAAGACTGAGATGACTAGAGCTCGCAATAGTCTGATTTTAGTTTTCAGACAGATATTCTTGTCTCTCCAGATGGGTCTTAGCTTTGACATAGCTGCCATTGTTTGTGCTGCTCTTGACAAAATTTCTGCTCTTGATCCCTCTTCAGTGATTATAGAACCAAGATATTTGAACTGGCTCACTGTTTCCAGTTCATGTCCTCTGACTTGAATCTTGGCTGAGATTTGTTTGCCACTATTTGTCATCACTTTTGTCTTCTCAGCGCTTATCTCCATGTCAAATCCGGGAGATGTTTCATCCAGGTTCTTCACTAAGGTGGCTAGCTCATCTTCACTGCCTGCCAGCCCATCAATGTCGTCTGCAAAGCGGAGGTTAGTGATGTTACGCCCTCCAATGCTGACTGTCTCACAGTGGTTTTCCAGGGCTCCGCTCATGATGCGCTCTAAGTAGATGTTAAAAAGCGTGGGTGACAGGAGACAGCCTTGACGCACTCCCACTGTTGTCTGGAACCAGTCCCCCACAGCACCTTGGGCAATTACTGCACTGGTAGCCTTGGCGTACAGCTGCTTGATGGTATTGGTTAACTTTTGACCCATGTTATACTTCTTCATTGTGGCCCACAATGCCTCATGCCACACTCGGTCAAAGGCCTTTTTTAAATCTATGAACACATGATAGATGTCTTGTTGGTGTTGCGAGTACTTTTCGCACAGAACCTTGAGATTGAATATTTGTTCTGTTGTGCTTCTTCCACTCCGGAACCCGGCCTGTTCTTCAGCGATTATTTCTTCTGCTTGTAGTTTCAGTCTGTTCAAGATGATCTTCAGCATTACCTTACTAGCATGGCTGATCAAACTGATAGTTCTGTAATTTTGGCACAGCTGGAGATTGCCTTTTTTGGGAAGTGTTATAATCAGTGACTGGGTCCAATGTGTTGGCCATTCACCTGTCTGCCAGATCTTGTTGCAGATTTTTGTTAGTAGCTCTTTCACTGATTCTCCCCCATTCTTGATAAGTTCATCTGGGATGTTGTCTACTCCAGCTGCCTTCCCATTCTTCAGTGCTCTTATTGCTGACTCCACCTCTTCTTTGAGAATGGGGAAGTCATCATCATTTGAGGAGTTTGGAACTTCAAGCACCTCTGGGTCTCCTGTGGACTGATGGTTGTATAGTTCTTTGCAATACTCAGTCCATCTTTCTGCAATGTCACTCGCTTCTGTGAGGCATTTTCCATTTTTGTCTTGAATGGTACTGACTCTTGGTTGTTTCTGTCTGGTGAGGTCTTTAACAATTTGGAATGCCTTTTTGCTGTTATTATTTATCAGACTGTTCTTCATTTCTGTGCACTTTTGTCCAATCCAATTGTCTTTTGCTTTGCTCAAGTTTTTTCTGATATTCTTGTTTATTTCTCGGTACTTCAATGCCCTGTTGTTTGTCTGGTGTTTTTAAGTTCTCTTCGGGCATCACACAACTTCAGAATCTCTTCTGTAACCCAGGGTTTTTTCTTCGGGCCATGGAGGGCAATGATGTCCTTGGCAACTGCTGTCATGACTGTGTTGAAGGTGTTTGTCACCTCATTGACATCACCATCCATCACAAGGAGTGGAGTAAATTTTCCTCCAATTGTGGCTTGGAATGACTTGCATATGTTAGGGTCCTTCAGTTGTTCAAGGTTGAATTTGAGCCTGATGTTCTTTGGCTTAATAATTTTCTTCAGCCTCACTCGGAAGTTCATAATCTCGAGGTCGTGATCACTCCCAACATCAGCACCTGGGAATGTCCTTGTTTTTGCTCTATTGATGCCAGATCGGTTAAGGTTTTGAACCAGTATGTAGTCGATCTGCTTGTGACAGGTTCCATTTGGTGAGTGCTATGTCCAGCATCGTGAAGCTTTATGTTGTCCCAGGGTGTTGGCTAGTACCAAGTTGTTGTAGCTTGCGAACTCGAGCAGCCGTCTCCCTCTCTCATTGGTAAGCTCATTGCAAGAAGGTCCACATTGTACTTCCCAGTCTTTTAGAGCATCTTTGCCAACTTTGGCATTCCAGTCTCCTTGGACGATGAGGATATCTTTCTTACTGACCATGTTTAGAATACCCTGTAGTTTGTTGTAAAACTCCTATATTTCTTCTTCATCATGATCGGTAGTTTGAGCATAGACTTGGATAATTGTGATGTTAAACGGAGATGCTTTCAGACGAATGGAAATGATTCTGCTAGATATGGGGCAGCATTCAAGCACAGATCCTTTGATGGCTTTGTTTAAAAGGAAGCCTACTCCATTTATGGACTTGTCACACTCTCCACTATAGTATAATATATGCCCATCTTCGGTTTGGTGTTCTCCTAGGGATTTCCATCTAAATTCACAGAGTCACAGAATGTGCCATGTGTAGTGTTCCAGCTCATGTGTCAACTCTTGGAGTCTTCCAATTTGCGCCAGAGTTCTAATGTTCCAGGTGGCGATGACAATGTTGTCTCTCACTCTGATTGTATGCATAGAACCAGTAGCACACTTGTCACCTCCGTCCTGGTGGACAACGGCAGGCGCGGTCCTTGTTGACCCGGGCGACGACCGATCCGGTATTGTAAGCTCAGATTTGTCCAGCATTATCAGTGTGTCTTGGGCAAAAGTCGTCTGGCGGAGCCCATCCCTCTTCAGACCAAGGAGTTGCCAGAAGGGGATGTAGTACATCGTCCAGCTGCCTTAGGGTCTCCACTCCGGATTTTCTTTTAGGGTTTACTCCCTTAGCCTTTAGCTAACCAAAGCCGACCTGCAACTCTTGTATTATTTATTAAAACAATCCGATGGTAGAGTATTTAGGAAATATAATTTCTTTCAAAACAATATTGCTACCAGACTATATTCGCACTTCCTAATCACATTTCTGAAACACATAAAAGGTTTGTAAATGTACATGGATAGTTTTTTGAGATAGTTGTATAATGTACTCTATTAATCTCAGGCAATCAATTTGTTGTTATAATCAATATCAAGCAGGATATAAAGATTTTAGTCAAATATAAATAATGACACAACCTATCATTGTTATTTATTCAACATCTTTCAGAGAAGTGACATTTCATGCATTTAACATTAAAGCAGCAATGTAGGTATCATGAGGTAATGTGTTTTAATTTACCAGATCCGATGGAATACAAGCGTGGTCAAATAAAGTTGAATTTCATAATAGCATACCAGACTGGTCGAAAGAAATCTGTAGTAAAATATAATAATATCATAGAATATCATACTAAGTTGGATGGAATAATTGCAGAGTCAAACATAATTGCGTCATAGAATAACATATCCAATTGGATAAAATGGGAGTGTGGTTAAATATAATTGTAGTACCGAATAACATACACAAATACTTCTTGAGTTCAAGTTTAAGATTTAGAGATCTCATTTAATGATGGATATACATCATCGATCCTGATGCCAATATCTTTTAATGAGTACTCAGTAAAAAAGGAACGAATTATATTTTTGATATGAGTAAACATCAAGCAATCAATCGCCCTTTATAGTCCTGCAAGGGTGTTACTATCTCTATCTTGATGGATTTCAAATGTCTCTTGTCTCTCGTGCCATTCGGAGTGCTTCGGGAATTTTTGTGCTTCAACTCTCATTCGAGCCATTTTTTAAAATTTAAAATGATGAACAGTTTCGAATTTCAAGATATCAATCAATGATTAAACAACAAGCAGACAATGTTTGGGACTGCCCCCCCCCCCCCCCCGCATACTTCCCTTGCGACCATCAGGTTAGAAAAGACAAATTGATGAATGATATAACTGTATTTTGAAAAAAAATATATAACTGATGTGCCTTTTTGTTTTTCAAATAGGTAGGGTACAAACAAATGAGAGAGAGAGAGAGAGAGAGAGAGAGAGAGAGAGAGAGAGAGAGAGAATACTATATTGAATTTTGAAACATGTAATTTTAGAAGAATCTTTAGTTATGCTTTCTGATGTGGCAGTGTCTGTGAACACAACAAAGCTGTTGTTGAATTTAATAAAAGAAAAAACTGGATATATTACCGTTATTGGTCTTTCATTTCATTATTTTTTTCTCAATTTGCATAATATGTCTAATATGTCTAATTCTTACAAAAGGCTGCACAACAGTATTCTAATAATACGATAGGTATACGGACCGGCTTCGTAAGCTGGCATGATAAAAATGCATGTGCTTGAACTAACCGCCGTACGATTTACTTCCCCTTGCAAACTCTCCTAAGTGTTCATTCTCGAAAGTTCTCCAGTAGCCGGCAAGAAGAGTACTTCGTACAAGCAATTTTAAATTCATTTTTTAATATATACATATATTTTTTAAATCAGATTTTTATGGTATCGTATTTACTTTGAAATGGTGCTAGTTCATTGCTACAATAAAGGATGCGGCAAGGAGTTCGATCCAGATGATAATGGTCCAGGTGAGCTGAGAGATTGCAATGTAACATCTTTCATGTACATGACTAATTCGGTCTTTGTTTGTAGTATTCATCTCCTCCCCCCCCCCCCCCCATTTGTTTGTTAATTCGCCACTACTGTATTGAATTTTATAAACGAAAAGAACGTAGGCTGTAAGATTGCACAAAATGTAGTCATTTGATTAATCAATTTATAATTTCTAACATTGTTGTCTGGGGGGTACCTAACACTGTCAGCGTATTGGCGTTTCAAACAAACCACAGGGGCTCGTTACAAAGAAAATCAAGGGATGGGGGTTCTAACCTGTAATAATATAACACGTGTTATATTATTACAGGTTAGAACCCCCATCCCTTGATTTTCTTTGTAACGATCCCCTGTTAACCAACGCAAGCTCTGGATGAATCATCTTCGCTAGCCAAGGTTCCGATATGATAATCCTGTCTACATCTTGGAGGATCGAACATATATTTTAGTGCTTCGTCCTCTCGATATAAGTTGGATATCATGAGTTGCATTGTTTAGTATGTAATGTCAACCAGTCAGCTGGTGACTTTAAAAAAATCACAAGCCCTGACTTAAATTTCACAAGCCAGGTTCCAAATTCCATGTGTCCTAAATGACCCCTTTATTAATGTTATTTGTCAAACAACATTGTAATTGCTACAGTTGAAAAATAAATTCCATAGGGGTTTTGAAGATAATGCAAGTGTTAGTATTCATCACTGCTTTTGTAGACCAGATTGACCTTGTGTTCAAACTTTGCTAGATTCTCTGAGCCAATCTTGGTCAGAACCAAGTTGACGTATGTTAGTATGTTGTTTGCAGTATGATGTTATTAAAGAAAACATGGTTTGATTTAACTTGCTAACAACTTAGTGTTTGGGAGCCCCTGGTGACAATCAGGTTAGAACTTAATAAATAAAAGAATGAAATGACTAAGTTTTGTGCATTTTGTTATATCCTTGAAGCCTATTGTTTTTAAAATCTGTAGTGGGTAAAAACAGGATAGTGTACAAATGCTGTGTATTACACCTGTTGCATGAAAACAGACTTTCCTGTGCAGATATGGTGAACATTTTACTAAAGAAACTCCAATTTGATTCAAAATACCAAATAGTTGACTGTTTGGGACCCGTGGTTGGTGAAATTACTAATTGATGAATAAAATGACTTTTATGCATCTTTTTAAATAACCTTGTTGCTTTTGGTTTTTGAAATTGGTGGGGGTGGGTACAAACAAATGGGAGGGTATGCAAATAATATTGGCCATTCAATTTTTTTTTATAGTGATCATTTATTTTGTTGCCTTGTTTTGTTTTATTGCTGATCTTGAGATTTGTTCTTGAGATTTTCGACTGTTTGAGAATTTTAGAATTTGTAAGGCATGATCAAGTATAAAACTCTTTTAAATCTTTCTCCTGCTAATAATGGTTCTTATCAAGTTGACATTCATTTCCATTCAAAATCTTTTTGAAATTACACAAGAACCATGTCTGTTATGCATTTGGCAACCAACCAAGGAAAACTGTTCCAAGTGTATCGAGTTTGAACATAATTTGTAATTTTGATATGTTAATAGATGAGCTGATTATCCAGTATTGACGAGATTTGCCCTGCAATGCAGCATTACAGTCACGTGGTCAGCATTAGTCACATGGTCACCAAATCTTGAAGCCTACTTATTCAGATACAACAAAATTATCATTTGTCTTGTCCCTTCATAGGCTTATTGTATTGCAGCATTGATTGACCTCTGACATCAAGAAAATATAGTCTGCAAGATAATGAATAACGTGAATGATGTGAGAAATGGTGATCTAGACAGTGCAAGTTTTAAACATAGTAGGTTTTGCTTTAGTCGACCAAAAGAGATGAAATATTTATAACTCATGTAAAATGAATCATGTTTCTATCAATTTCATACTGCTGGTCTCAGTGTATGTCTTAACTTTACTTGCCTTAACCTGGCAACATCACAGGAAAACAGGAGAAACATTATCACAAAGTTGAGATGTCATTGTAACAGATTTCCTTATACAAGCAGATGTTGTTTTGGGTTTGGTGCCATTTTACAGTGTAGGTATACATGATGGCCAGTATAACTGGTGGAGGAAGAATCAAGCAAATTCCCAGTAAGAATATGCTAGCAATGGCAAGCTTTATCATGTACCCACATTGGCTTGAAGACTCAAACCCATGTGGACAGGGGTTTGATAGAAATGATTAGTAAAGCGCAGCACTTTTGACCACTCAGTCACACATGGACCCCCATTATGCATATAATTTTGCTGTAGATCAGCTGTTTCCTTGCAAGCTTGTTGCAAACATGGAAAGATATGAAAATAATTTCATTTTATTTTGAGTAAGAATGCTTTGTTTAGACAGTAATGAAAACTCTGATTGTTTGACCCTATCAATAACTAACAAGAGACTAAAAGCATGCAAACACTAGACTGTCTGAACAGAACATCCTAGATCTAAACAGCCCCTTAGTGCTTTTGATACTTTGACAATATTTGTATTATTATAGTTTGTTGTGTGTCGAGCATGCATTGGCAGCTATAGTAGTCAAAGATTTCTAGTACTGTTGTCCACATTATTAAATCACATTAAACATTAGGTTATGTTTATTGCAGTTTTATTGTTCATGTTTGCTTTATTTCCAGAATTATGCACCTACCATCCTGGAGCTCCGACATTCCATGATGCATTGAAGGGCTGGTCCTGTTGTAAAAAGAGAAGTACTGATTTCACAGAGTTCTTGAATATACCTGTAATAACCAAATTTTTATATTTTATTTTTAGATAGCCTCTTTTTTTAATTTTCACTGCTAGCCATGTTATGTCAGTAAATTGGTTTTGATACAGTATGCAGTGAAATAGTGTTGCATTTTATTGCATACATATATAACCTTTACAAGTATAAGTGTGTCCATTGAGTTTTTAAAATTATTAATTACAGCATCCCCATCTTATGTGTGCGTGTATGTGTTTTGGATTTTTAACATTAGCTTTAACAATTTTTCGGTCATATTGCTATGTTTGCAGTGGCAGTTTGTTGTGATGTCGAGCACTGGGGCATCATGTCACAATAATATAGCATGATTTCCCATCCCGTCACATTATCCTGACACCAGGTCAATCAGTCCCAAGACTAACATCTTAATGATGAGCATTTAGTGAGGCAACTGTTAGTACCATTTTTATAAGTCTTTGATATGACTCGGCCGGGGTTTGAACCCATGACCTCCAGCATCTGAGGCGGATGCTGTAACCATTAGACCACTGGAGCGGTCAGTCCCCATCTTATAAGGCCACTCATTTTGCAGCAGAAAATCAGTCTTTTAAGAGGGATGGCTCTTCTAAATATGGATCACATAGTTACAAATAAAGTATAAAAAGTGTTGATTTTATTAATATATTTAATATTTTCATTTAAAAATTAAAGAATATTATCAGGTTATATCTTTAATGTGATTAAACTAATATGTCTTTTAACAAATATTTTTATGAATTATCATCAGTCAAGGTGAACAGTGCATGACATTTGGCTGTAACTATCCCAGTATGTCCATTGATTCTGTCTTTCCACTCACTGATGCTGATCATGTATTGCTGTTTTTTTAAAATCTGCCTAACATCAGATTTCTCAGCAGTGATCAAATGACTCCACCAGTTTTAGTTTGGTTGAATTGCTTTCGCTTTCTAAACTGAATAATGGATGATATTTTGCACTATTCCAAGAACGTTTTCCTTTGTGGGTGTCTGGTAGTTATCACACAAGACATTCATTCTTTACAACGTAGGTGAGCTTGTCTTGTGATTGAATTTTTGTTTTGCACTCTGAAACACAGTTAACTACATCTCATAATATAGGAGAGGGAAGCCAGAAAGGCTAACATACCATCTGGTGACCGGATGTCACACTGACTTGAGCCGAACAGTGGTTAACTTTTGTCCTCTTGCTAGTTATCAGTTGTAATAAGAGCCAGTAATTATTAAAGTGGCGAAACCTAATATCCAAGGAATACACAGCAGTAAGGATGATTGGATTACTTTCCTGATGGTATGAATTCAAGTTTCTTTATAGGCTGAAACAAATGCTAAACTTCTCAGCAGATCACAATAGTCATTAAAATGTCATCATTCTGTTTAGTTTCAAGTTGAAGTATTATTATTTGAGAACCGTTATATATTGTTGCTTTTTAGCAAGTCCAACCTTTTCCACACATCCGATTAAAAAAAAATATTCTGTCTTTTCTACGTATGTTCAGATGAACAGATATGATTTGAAAACACTTGTATTGGGTAGTTCTGTGAAAGCTAGATGATAATTCTGTGTGGTAGTCATGCAGATGCAAATGATACCAGGCAAAAAAAACCTTTTTACTGGATTGCATCAAAACACATCTGCAGTTTTATTTGAAAATACGTTGAAACATCTCAGGAATGTGTTACAACAACTCACACATCCATTATGCCCATGGTAGTGGCCATCTTGCAAATCTTATTTGCTGCTCTTGGATGGATGGTCGCATCAACATAGAATTTTCACAAAAAAGACTGTGACGTCTAGTTGGGCCTAATGAGAATTGTTCCACTTCCATTCGATTTGGCCATCTTGAAAATCTTGATGTCACTACTTTTCCTATCAATCTGTGGTTTTTACTAAAACAATTTATATTATTCTTGTTGGTAATAAATACAGATCATGCCAATGTCCTCCACAGCAGCTAAGTTGAAAATATTTTCAGCAAAGAATAACAGATGGCTCAGTAATTTAAAGGAAGAAATGGTTTTAACTTTAATTCCTGGACATTTTTTCAGCCAGTGGAGAATTTATCCCATTGAAGCACTCTTGTGCAAAGTTAACAGAAAGCCTGCAAAACTACATTGTTTAATGTGGAAACTGTTCTGTTTTCTAGGGCTGCACCAAAGGAAAGCACAGCAATGAGAAGCCAAAAGAAGCAGAAAAGCCAGCACAAAGTGAAACAAAATTTGTAGAGGTTAGTATCCAAATAATTTTATGTTGCTTTTGCAAAAGGGAAATTTAGTTGCCAGATTAAAAGAGGAGATAAAAAAATCTGATTTAGCACACCTGCCTTATCACAGCATGTAACACAGTAAAGATAGTTTTGACATATCCAAACATTTTACTTTGTTCCAAGTTGCATTTTTGATGAATGGTGGTGGGGAGCAGATACTTCTTCATCTTAGGACTATCTGATTTTAATTTTGAAAATCTCTACAAGATTGTACGTTTGTGAGGATATAACCAATCACAGGTGGAGTTGAAACAGAAGTTGGTTTGATCCATTCATGTCCTGGAAGTTTTTGAAAATCTTGAATTTTGTCAATCATATTTTTGTATTTATCAGAAGGAATGCAAAACATTGAAACAATAAAATGTATCTGATCTTAATTCAGAATTTTGTTGTATGACCAGTATTTAAACAAATAATAAAGATGAAATAAACCGGAAGAGACTGAATTATTGAAAGGACTCAAATCATTGGTACTTACCAGATAGAGTTGTCTCCCTTTGACATAGTATGACAGTTATCACATTTTTGAATGGACAACTGTGAATTGTACATACTTGATGTTTTTCTTCTATTTTGGTACTATATTACAACTGTTTAAAAAAATGTACACATGGAGAACATACAATTTCCAATTTAAAAATATACTACTAAGAACCTAATAAAAGTCATTGAAAGCTCATTGAAAAGCCCTTTGTTAAAACTTATTCAGAGATGAACAAACCATGTAATAATGCTAATCTACCATGGAACGTTGCAGCCACTTACCAAAAAAAATATCAAAGAAAATTAATCTTTTATTTTACAGAAACAGCTGAACAGAATTTTTGACCAGATTAAACTTAGAACCCTTTGACAGCAAAAGGTTTAAAATTTAAAGCCAGATATGATTGCCTGAAGCTGTCACACTAAAATAAATTTGAATAATTTCACAAAAACAGGTGAGCAGAATTTGATTGATCTTGATTATCCTTGCATTACAACAGTTCAGATGTTAAGAAATAACTACATGTAGCAATGAAAAAAACTTTGCCTGACTCGTGTTAACCAAATTTGATATTAGTGACACCCAAGCATCCAAGGTATGTCAGCCATAATTATTTGTGCAGAAGGCAATTTGTCTCTGCTGCCTGCGCACCTTTTGATGTGGTGGAATAATGCTGAACTGAGCTGGTATTGATCTTCAAAACTTAACAAATAAATATTATGTGGCCTTAGAAAATGTGCATCTAATCCATATTGTTGAGCAAATAGGTCTGAATGCTTGAATGCAATCAATTCAGGAATGTTTTTTTAATCATTGTGAACTTAGTAAAAAATTCCACATTCCTAATTAATAACAATAACATTTGCCAAAAAAGTCAGATAGGGGATACAGGTTTAAGAAGTCTTTTTTATGAACTCCAATAGGAAGAAATGTCCCTCTTTAATAAAAATTTTAAAAAATTGCTTGAAAATTTAAAGTTTTTTTTGTGCCAGTGGTTTGTCAGGTTTCAAAGCTTTCTTTCTGTTCAGTTGGAATCTTACAGGAGTGCATGTTGACTTGTTAGCTAATTGGTTGGAAGGTCTAGTGGAGTAAAACAAAGAAGAAATAGTCATTGCAAACTGGAATGAGAAATACACAATACACACATCAATCCTTTGTTTTATGGCCCTGAAAATTATGAGAAATCATACATTGATTGAAACATAAAGCAGATACACCTAATTTGCTTCGTATCAAAGATGAATGCATGGAACATGTTAGCTACAAGAAAAACATTTGGAAATTTTGAAACTGAAAGCAGAAATCATGTCTGTGACGTTATTCGTACAGATGCAGATAACAAACCATGACTTTGCTGTTTATCTTAGTTAAAATGTATTTTACAAGTTTCTTGATCTGAGACCATCACATGCAACCTATATTGGGAGAAGTCACTTCTCCCATAGGTCAGAACAGGGAGAAAGTGAGTGAATATCAATGGGACTAAATTACATTTTTATGGTGATAACAAATATATAATAAGAATGGTAGAGCATTTAGGCTTTGCTAAATCAGCTTCTGTATCATAAAATTATTTCTGTATGTTTCTTTTTTTATATTACATAAAGAACAGTTTTTTGTTGGATTAAAATGACAAAATTGTTACTGGATAGTTTTATCTTTTAATACCATGTAGAGTCGAGTCTGCTCTGGTAGTCTAGTGGTTAGAGCGTTGGTCTATGATGCGAGAGGTCATGGGTTTGTGCAAGAAAGCGAAATCACATGTATCTTATATGAGCAAAAATCAAATTGGTGTTGATGTCCAATGTTTCCATTATTTGATGTACCTTTATAATGTATACCCAACTGAGAAATTCCGTTGGAAAATCACCATCTTTGCTGGAATGACTCATCAAATATGGATGCCTGTATCACCTTCAGTGCCATACTGCAAAATTAATGTTCTATTCTTAATTTCTGCTGGCTCTGCATCTAGCATGTCGGAAATCAGTAGTAATTTTTTCTAAAATAGTTTATATTTTTCCTACTTTTTTCTTATCAAAAACATGTTAATGTGTATATTTATTTAATTACTTACACAAACATAATCAAAGATAATGTATTTTATTCATTTAATATGGATACTTCTGGTCAAAGTTCTGCTATTTGACCAAGATTGGATCCAAGTGGATGACAAATCGTGTAAATAAAGTCAGTATTCCATGATGAATCTGGATAATTGATGCTTTACTCTGCAGCTACATGCATGCTTCCTGCAGAAGGTCTACATTTTCCACATTCCAGTAACTATGGAAAGCTTTTATGACTAAAGAGATGCTACACAACCATTTAAAAAATAGGTCAATGTGACCTACTTTCGTGCTTGATGTCCCCACTTTATTTGTAGATCAGTTCTTGGAAAGTATTAATCATGGAGACATAAATTTGAAACATCTGTATGTATGCATCCTATTAAGTACTACTCCTGGATAGATATAGTAGGTCACTGTGGTGTTTCACACTCCAGTAACTTTGTACAACTTATGTGATTAAGTCAGTTTTACTGAGAGACATGAAACCTAATGTGTACATGCTTCTTGAAGAGAATTGCAAACCGTACCCAAACTAGATCACATTGACTGCCTTTATTTTATGCAGCTTTTACCAGATGCTATATATGAAGTGGGATCTTAACATCACAAAGTATTAAATATTTGTACCAATATATTTTCTATACTGTTTTAGATATACACATTTAATATATTAATGAAGTTCTTGTGTTTTGCAAAGTTCAACATTTTATTTATGCCAGTGTTCTTCTTTACTACATAGAGGTGAAAACTGTATTTCTACCAGTGTTCTTTTATTGTTTATAGCAGACTGAGGTTAGACCTCCACCACAGCCTAAATCTACGCAGCTTGAGGACAGACCATCTTTAGATGAACCATACATTCGACTGACAAACAATGTGACCAGCTCACTCAAACAGGCATTGGAAAAGCATATGGCAGAAATGAATTTACAGTCAGGTGAAGGTACAGGAATCTTATTATCTGTTGGATACATGGATACATGGTGTATTATCTGTTGGATACATGGATACATGGTGTATTATCTGTTGGATACATGGTGACCTTATTCTTCTAGAAGTGTGTCTATAGGCAGAAAGGGTACCTTTAAGTGTCATCTTCCTTCTTTTTTTTTATTTTATTTTTTTTATTTTTATTACTCCCTAGTCAAACCCAAATAAAGTTTACCAAGCTTGGTATGTTAGAACTTCTTAAGAACATCAGAGATGGTTTCAGTGCTACTCAGGTATTAAAAAGAAGGGGAAAAAGCCATTTCTTGGATTCCTAGAAATTATTTTCGGTGAGTTGATTATTTGTTATTTTTGGAGATTTTTGTTATAACTTATTATAACAACTTCCATCCCATCAGGACTGTTTTTTTTTTTTTTACAGATGCAGAGAGTAAAGATGGAATTAAAATTGGAACAAGTTGCAAGAATGGCGGTTGCAAATCTGTGAGTACAGTCTAATGATAAATTCAGCAAGTAGGAATCAAGAACACACATTTAGTTAATCTGGCTTTAGTTTACAACAAGGCCATATATTTCTAGCATGCTATCCAGTGTTTGTCAGCATTTTCAGTCTTGTCTTCCAAACTGCTAAGCCAGTTTTAGTTGAAAAAATTAATAGGCGGGTTTCTTAGGACAATCTCTGTTAAAGCTGTTATCCCACCAGGCAGTGAGGCCAAAGGTTATGGCATGGTCCTGCACCAACATTTTAGGTCGTTTATGAACGGTAGCCAATTTCAACTTTTCAAAACTAGTGAACCAGATCTAACAGAACTTGGGGTTAGCATGTACAAATGATGCCAGTCAACATCATATAGGGATGGTGCCATTTCCATAGCAACCAGGTGGAAAATGTATTTTTGACAGTTATATTATTATGACTACTAACAGCCAGTTTCAATCAAGCTATGTATGAATGTTTCTTAGGACTTGATTCTTTGTGTGACTTTAAAGTGATCATACTCTAATAACCTAATACAGTGTTTGACTGCATACCAGCCTCCATAAATTTGTGACTATACCAGCCTAACCATAGCAGCTAGCTGGCAAATGCAATGTTTTCAATCTCCAAATATTGTGAACCAGCTTCTATTATACCTTGTTGGAATATCTTCAGTTTTTTACCAATTTTCTTTTTCTTTAGGGGTGGGGTGGAGGAATGGGAACCATATTCAACAAAGTTCTGTCAGCATCATTGATATTTTAGACACTTTGATTTTGTTATTCTATTGTAGTTTCTATTAATCCTGTTTTGGATTTCTTGTTTCAAATTATAAAAAAGCTATAGGGCGAAAATAATGCAATTCCTCATAGTTTGGAGAAGAGATGTTTGGAATTATCACTTCATACCTATTATGGGCTCTGTTGATATCAAAGCATCCACCATTTCCAGGTGGCTTCTCCTCACCATCAGGGGAGCTTATCAGTCCATTATCGAGACGGACTTTCTTTTCAGAAGAATTCAAGACCAGGAAGTTATTTGAGTTAAATGTAGTTGGACAAGCACTTCTTTCTTGTTCTTCTACCATTGATCTTTGGCACACCAGAGTGAAGGCATGTTTTTTTTTGGGCAAAATAATTAGGCACAAAATGTGGATCAATTAGCTGCCATAATGAGACCATCATTCTTCCAACAAACAGGCAAATTCTGTGAGGCAGTAGTGGCAGGTGATGTAATGTTACTCTTAAAATGTAGTTTTGCGGAGGTGGGTACAAAAAATTTCAGCTACATAATTCTAACCTGTCACTATTGCATTATTCCCATGCTCCCACCCAGCTCTGATATCCTGATTGTATTTTAGGTGCATGACAGAGAGGAAGGGTGTCCAACATGGGACTGTGATGTGGAAGTCTGACTAGCTCTTGTGTTCTTTTTGTTCTGGAACTTACCTCTAATGGAAGGACTGAATTATGTGCTTAATAAGGGTACTATCATCCATGTCCCCCCCATTTTATTAGAACTTCCCAGTTATTTTTGCTAATGGATTGCTGCATTTTTTAAGAACAAGCCCAGATTAACTAAATCTGAAAAGACAAGATGTATATGGTTTGCAATTTTTGACAAGAAAGTTATGCTGACCATATACACATTTTATCACCTTTAATTTATTTTAATTAGCTGAGACAATTAATTTTTGTTTCTTAGCTTGTGTTTTTTGTCCCAAAAGCTCATTAGGTTCTTAACAGTCATCAAAATAAGTCCAGTTTTGCCAGTGAGCGAGGACTAGGTTATCATGAAAAGATTTGGGGGCATTGGTGTGGCAGTTGATTGCTGTTGTTCACAGTAGAATAGAAGAGGGCAAATCACATTTATGATTATTTCATTGAAGGTGAATTTTAACTAATAGTTAATTGGAACACGAATTTCACTTGACATGACTTTGTTAATTGATATTTATTTCTGGTCTTAGTGCCATCAGTGGGCATTCCAGTATTCTCATTGATCTATTTTGCACTGTTTTGTTTTATTGCAGTGTACATTGTGTTATTTTATTGGCAAAATATTTGTGTTGAAAAATTATTTATAGATATATATTTTTCTCTTTAAAATTTAAACAACTTCAATTCCAAATCTCTGCATCTACTGCACTTTTCATGTTAAAATGTGCAATATCTTGAATTTTGATCGCAATATATTAATGGTAAGCAAATGGGCACTTATTTATTCTGTTAGAAAAAAATGGGATCCATAACTTCACTCAGATTATATCCAGGTTTGTGTTATTAGTGTACTTGAATGAGAGAATCTTACATATTTAAACTTTTTAATCTGATTTGCTTGGAGTTCCTCTATAACGTGTGGTCAGAAAACTGTACCATCAGAATGCCGTTCATAGGGAAGATGCTGTTCCACAGAATTTTGTCATCATGCTGCATGTTTCCTGTTGTTTCTGCCTCCTTGCCCCAGCCCCCCATTCTAGACAGCAGTATGCCTCTTGGACATGCTTTTAGCCAGTACTTCAAATACATGCAAGCAATTATTTGCCCTTAGAAAATTCTTTTTCCTCCCCAATTTGGGGAATAGGGGACACGTTTGTCCCATGATCATTGGATCCAAGTTGCAACGCATGTTCAATGTAACCCTTGTTTTAAATGTGAAACCAATGTTCAACACATGTTCAATGTAAATCTTGTTTTAAAAACTGACATCACATGCCAGTGGGTGGGCATCCGACTGTGGAGTGTATTTGCTGTTGTGCATAGAACATTTTTGGGGATCAAAGGTTCAGAGGTCATCCAAGTACAATAATTTAAATAGTTTTTGATCAAACTTGGCATGTGGTTATGTCTTGATTATATCTGACACAAGTTCAATGTTTTGTATAAGACCTCATATTTATGTTCAGAAAGGCATAACTAACAGATTTAGATTAACTTGAACATATTGGACTCTGCCTGAATTTGGTATATTGGACTTTCTCAAGAATATCTCAGATGATCCTAAAAGTGCTGAAATTAAATAGAAAGAAAGGATAATTGATTGAAAGACAAAACATTTGTTTTCTCTTCCAGACCCTTCCAGTCTGTAGGGTCTTAGTTTTTATTTGATAAATGAACAAGTCTAAAGTAGACATGAATACGGCGTTCAGTTCTGTACATCAAAGTGACATTTGATCAGTAGGAAAATTGGGCTAAACTGACTTAGTAAATCATATCAATAATTCAGAACTGTTCTTTTTTCAGACCTATGAAGGAGAGCACAGTATTGCTGATAAATGTATATTTCACCCAGGAACACCTGTATTTCACGAAGGGTAAGTACCTCTGAATTGGCATGTTTTCTGTAATTATCCTCATGTGTTTTTATCTTGTTTTGTTTGTTTTTAATTTATTGGGGACACTGGCTTATATTTAGTTTTTTTGTTTTTCTTTTTAAGCTAAAAAACATTTTTTCACCTCCTGTATAATACTGATACACCTGGAATCATAGAATTTATTAGCATTAATACATTACCTTTCATTATAGCCATGCCTAGCTCTCCAGGGATCATGGTGTGCTCATTCATTTAAAAATGTAAAATATCTTCCCATTAGACTTTTTTTATTATTGATTCCTTGGATTTACGTTACGTGCGCCCAAAGAGCATGTGTGATGGGCTCCCGTTAGATGGAAAGTTCCAGAACACATGGAACAGAAACAACAGAGAGTAACCCAGTCTGACTCCCCTGTCATCTACCCAGGTGTGGTACCTGCTCTCTTTTCCTGGATGATAATTGGTACCATGGATGCCCATATCTAGGCCTCAATGCAATTTTGATGTGGCAGGCTGTAGATCTACATCGTCTATTTGTATGTAGTGAAACAAAATAGGAAAGGGCTGGTCCACTTTCCCATATGTTCTCTTCAAAGGTTGATAGTCTAGAATGAACAGTTTTAATAATAAATCTTATTCTTTTGTTTTTTTTGTATACAATAATGCTAAGGAGTCCAGGTCAGGCTTTCTTTATCGCATTAAAATGCTGAAAATAAGTTTGGAAAGGTAGGTCTCATCTCACCCCCACCCCTGCAACCCTAATCAACCCACTAAGGCACTTCCCTTGATCTCCTACCACTTTTGTTTTTTTTTAAATAAGAAATATCTATTCTCACCCTTTGTAAGAAAGAGATGCATTTCAGTAAATGTACACTGTAACAGACACAATAACAAAACAGGACAATGTAATATTTAGATTGCAACAGGACAATATAATTTTTAGATTGCAACAAGACAATGTAATGATTAGATTGCAACAGGACAATGAAATGTTTAGATTGCAAAAGGACAATGAAAGTTTAGATTTCAACAGGACAATGAAATGTTTAGATTGCAACATGACAATGCAGTGTTTAGATTGCAACAGGATACTAAAGAGACAAACATCGTAGGAACAGCACTTGGAGTCTTGCTTCATTTCCTAAGGGTTATTGGAGAAGTAGGAAAGCTCCCATGACAGACATACCTAATTAGTGTGTGTGTGCGTGATTTGGATTTTTAACGTAGCTGTAACAATTTTTCAATCATATCGCTATGATGTCTGCAGTGGCAGTTTATAACCATGTCTTGCAGTGGGGCATCATGATGCCAAATTAGTAACACTCCATTCATTCCCTTTCCTGTCTCTTGATGAAGATCAAGTTTCTGTGGGTCACTGATGATGAAGCAGAGGGATGACAAGAACCAATCTCATCCAGCTTTCCTTCCTTTAAGTGCTCAGCAGATGTGATGTTACTCAGCGCTTTTCCGTGATGCCCTAGCGATAGACATCACTTAAAACTGTCTTACTGCAGACATTGTAGGATATGACTGACTTTTTTTTAAAACTACGTAAAAAGATCTAAAACACACACACACACACACACACATACACACACATTTTCCTGAAATTCATAAGGTTCAAATACAGGGACACAGTGGAATACAAGGACACTGTCTATTACATACAGGGACACTGTATATCAATGTTTATTACATACAAGGACACTGTTTATCATATACATGGACACTGTTTATTACATACAAGGATACTGTTTATCACATACAAGGACACTGGTTATTACATACAAGGACACTGTTTATCACATACAAGGATACTGTTTATCACATACAAGGACACTGTTTATCACATACAGATACACTGTCTATTAATTCAGAATATTCCCTCACTGTCTGTTATCCAGATTACTTCACAGTTATCATGGATGGAGTAGTGTTGCAGTCTAAGCCACTTCCTCATCAATGATGTGAAAGTAACTGGTGGCCATTCTACAAAAGTACCAGCAGTCTTTTTCATACAAAGGCATTTAGGTGGTGTCACTCAGAGTAGAGAATTTCAGCAGTGGAATTTATTTGATCCTTGGGTCTCCTCAGTATGATTTTTGATCCTGCATCTTGAGTCGCAATTAATGAGACTTCTTTGAGTTATCCTTCTTTCCAAGTGGCAGCCAATCTTTGGCTTCCTGTAAAGAAGATAACATTTTGGGCTATATAATATCCCATGTCAGTAAATATGAATAAGTGCCTTGATTGGTGTATGGCTGACATCATACTGCAAGAGAAATTGCCAGAAATCAAGACTTGGTCAAAAACCAGTATGAGAGGGTGAGATGTCCACATCTTGTTTTCCTTTCTAAAAGTGAGCAGTGTTTGGCCTTTTCAGGAGTGCTGATTACACGTTAATCACCTAGATTTAAAGGCAATGTTATGTTTCATTTATATGTGGCAGGACATGCCTTCTAGAAAAATCACTTGTATTTTGTTCTGCATATCAACTGTCTTATGTTACATCAGATGGCAAGGGGAAAATAAGTCTCCAGACCATAGCCTCCTGGTTTGGGATTTTCTTCATTGGAGTAATTGTTGACAAATCCACATCCAAGTCTGTTACACTTAATGATCACCCAACACATGTTTGATGACTTGTACAAGTAAAACTTAACCATCAAATTTGACCAGATATTAATCAAGTGTTAGGTCTGAAATTATAGGCCATAATCTATAATAGTGGGGTAGTCTTTCTTCTCAGGTAGTGACACATATGAATGCTTAAGAAAAAAATTGGTTCTTTAAATATTTGATTGTTATTCTGGTTTCATTATCTGTGTCGTCATTAGAGACAGTGGTGTCAGTGCCTGGGTGGTTGTTAGGGCTAGTTTGACTAACAGTTTTATTCATTTCATACAGAATGAAGTATTGGTCATGTTGTGAGAGGAAGACCACAGATTTCTCAAACTTCCTGGATCAAGTGGGATGTGTTACTGGAAATCATGTGTGGAAGAAAGATGAGGTATGTAGCCAAAATTATGATACTTAACTGTAGCATAATGAACCCCTTTTTCTGAATTTCCCCCAATTAGTTTCTTGAATATGAAGAATAAGTGTCAGTTCTCCAGTGGTTATTAAGTTCAAGTGAATAAACACCAGCTCCTGAGACACTGATGCACAGCATAAAAATTGAGACGTGTCTCAAGTTCTTGTTGAAATGTTATTTTTTCACATTCAGGTTCTCACTCCATATACTGTTGATGTGGTATACGTTTCAGTGATGCATCTAGGCTGCGTGATTGCAGCATTCACCCCTAAATGTCTGTTGCAACACAAATTCATATTTGCCATGTGCCCTATGAACACAGCTTCCGATTTTGACTGCACATTAAAACAACTGAAGTGAAGGAAGATATGACCCATCAGTGATGTTTATTGTGGCTATACTCTTGTTTACTATAGGGTACCAAAAAATCTCTTTTCTTGACCCGTATTCCTTTAATAAAATAATAAAATTTGTGGAAGAGAAGAATATGCCTGATGAGAACATAATATGGTTTGGTAGCGATGATGCATATGTGATGTCTGTTACTTCAAGTCTTGTGGCCACAAGATACAAAGGTGTCCCATTTAATTAGTGAACACTGAAAGACTGATTTAATTTGTGTATTTCACAAGCTTCTAAGAACATAGAGTGCCTTAGGTAACATTCAACGATTTGTACTACTACATTAGGATGTCAGCAAACACAGCAGCTGAACTGAAAGAAATCCAAAAGCTTCTTAAGTTTCCTGAGCTTAAAATGAGGGTGGCTCATGATGTAAGGTGGTTGGCATCATGTGATGCACTTTATGCTGTGTTTTACAGCTGGAGTGCTCTTGTGACATGCTTCACAAAGAATAAGAAGACAAGAGAATGTACATCCCTCTTCAGTAGGATAACAGACTACAGATGAGAGACAGTTATACAAATTGTGATAGACATAATCCCACAATTGGCTCAAATGCAGACTACAGATGAGTGACAGTTATACAAATTGTGATAGACATAATCCTACAATTGGCTCAAATGAGCATGCTTTGCGGAAGTCAGACCTGGATATTGTTGCAGTAATATCAGGTCTAAATAGGGTTGATTCCAATCTGAAAAGTGTTAACACTGAGACAATCTATTCTCAGACAAGATTGGAAGAGAAGCTGACAGATTCTAAAGCTAGAGAGGAGACAAAACGTTCATCATTTACTGAAGTTGAATTGACAATTCATGTAATAAGCTAAAGAGAATCTGGCTAAGCTTTGCACTGAATTTATTGGTCATCTACAAGAACAGATTCAGGCAAAGTTTTTTAAAGGTAGTACACAGGTTGCAACAACTTTTTATGTACTTGGATTATTAACTTTTCAGGAAAAGAACTTGAAACTTATGGTAATGGAAAAATTGCTATCCTGTGTGACCATTATTGTGTTGAAAAGGAATCTGGTCAAGTAAACAGCTAACAGCTGAATGGTCTTTGGCAAAGACACTCATCCAAGAGATAGAACAGTGCCTTTGGCAGATATCGCACTAATATCATTCAGAATCTGTATCCAGTCTTATGATAGCATAGACTGTGACTGATGTTTGAGTGTGTCAGAATGTAACTTAAAGTAACAAAAGAAATCGACTAAAAGCATAAGCACTCAATCCTCTTATGATCATCAAGTGAGGGACCCATGTACAGGGAATTGGACTTTTGGAAAAGCACTTGCAGTCTAAAAGATAAACAAGGACAGAAGACTTTTCAAGAAATGCATCTTTAATTGTCAATGACCGGGCGTTAAATTATAATTTATGAATGCAAGGTTTATATTTAAAATGGATCAGCTTAAATTTATGAATAAAAAATGTACATAGTGAATGTCTTTTTCAGTCCAGATAGCTAATAATTGCTATCTGGCTGCACATAAACTTTTCCTGGCACAGGTGGCAAGCTTAGTGATCTAAAAATAGACTTGGAGCCACCTATGTGGATTAATTGCCACCTTGAATTTTGAAAACAAGTGGCATGTACCTCCAATTTAAGAAACCCTGGATGCATCTCTGGTCGTGTATCAACCAATCTATTTACCAGTCCGTATACATAATGTGCATGACTGTATTCTTACCTTGTTCCTTTGTATATGAAAACCTGAAAGAAAGTGAATGGATTAAATTCTAGTATGGGATAGAAATTTAAATCATAAATATGTGATACAAATCTGTCTGTCCATGCATTGTAACTGGTATAGCCCAGTAATTCATTAAGGCTCTGTGTGTTAGAATAGTAACCCAGTAACCGTTCCTTAAAACCCTTTGCATTGTAATGTAGCCCAGTAACCATTCCTTAAAGCCCTTTGCATTGTAATGTAGCCCAGTAACCATTCCTTACTGTAGCCCAGTAACCATTCCTTAAGGCCCTTTGCATTGTAACCAGCATAGTCCAGTAACTGCTAAGGCCCTGTGCATTGTAATGTAGCCCAGTAAGCAATTTATTTGCCCCCAAATGTTTGAAAAACTGACTTTCCACAAAATTCTTCTGTTTAAGGTCCTGATGAGAAAATTATAATGAGATGTACATAATTGCAATGTTCATAATTTTTTCATAATAATATCTTGGTTATTTTTCAATACTATTAGGTATTTGAACTGAAAATGCACATCTCCCTGTGGGTTTCTTTCTCTCTGTTGATAGAATTGTGTCCCTTTCAGTCCCTGTGTTTGCAGTCAGGGACATTGATCAGCAACCAATCAGAATGTTTTTGGTGTAATTTGGCATGCTAATTGCTTTACATAATTATGCAAATATGCCACCTAAACTATGTCTTTGTTTCCCCAACATTTATTTATTTATAAAATTAGTTCTAGAAAAAAAAGTTGATTTTGATATCCATTGCTTTTGTCCTCCACCTTTTCATTAAAGGCAGAAGACAGTTTTCTTACTTCTTTATGACATCCCCAGCTGAGTCATACCAAAGACTTACATAAATGGTACTAACAGCTGTATAGCTTGGTGCTCAGCATTAAGAAGTTAGTGTTAGGACTGGTTGGCCTGGTGTCAGGATAATGTGACTTGGTGCAACATTATGCTACTGGTCTGCAGCATGATATCCAAGTGCTAGAAATCACTATAAACTGTCACACTACAGACATCGTAGTGATGTGACTGAACAATTGTTAAAGCTACGTTAAAAATCCAAATCACACACACACTTACACTTCTTCATGACAGTCCATTTATTCATCAGACTGTTGATTTTTGACTGAGCCATTTCATTGACTGATACTGTTTGACTTCTGCCATTTGAAGTCCCTTTTCATTGATCGGTGCCTTTAGACTGAGCCTTTTCATTGATTGGTGCCTTTAGATTGAGCTTTTTCATATTGATTGGTGTCTTTGGACTGAGCCTTTGGACTGCTGCAGTTTGACAGCCTTTTCAGAAAAGATGCCTTTGGGCTGAGCCCTTTGTTGTGATTTGAGAAATCTTTTCATTGATTGGTGTCTTTTGAATCTTTGCCTTTGGTATGAGCCTTTTGATTGATTGTTGCCTTTTGACTGAGACTTTGCTGTTGCCTTTTTAGCTGAGACTTTTGATTGATTGGTGCCTTTTGACTGAGCTTTTGGCAATTTAAAAATGTTTTCATTGACTTATGCAGTATATTGGGGCTATTAGTAATTCAGTCATTCACATATTTGAGAGTGTTAAGGCACCATGTGACTTAGAATGTTACTATTAGAGTATTAGAGTATGTCAACCCAGATCATTGCATGTTTAATCATAATAGTACAGTAGTAAAAGTTGAAATGCAATTTCTAAAAATGTTTCCTTTAATATTAATTACTGGTATTGGTGGTTATCTCTCTTGCAGCCAGAAGGTGCCGAGAAGTCTTGTAGATTAGACTGGTTTCAAACAGGTCCATATGTCACAGTTTCAGTTTTTGCAAAACTTGCTATACCAGAGAAGACGTATGTTGAGGCAAATCGAGTTTCATGTAATATACACATTGTATTTGAAGGAGGGAAAAGTCTCTGGACCAAGAAACTTGTATTGAAAGATGTAAGTACATGTTGATGTGTATCATTTTTGCTTTATCCATGCCTTTTTATTAAAGGACTTGAAAAACAATAGCAACAAAATGAAACATCTTGTTTTCTTTCTCAGAATATGCATGGGACAAATTGAGCAAAAGTTGCATGCGTTGACTTTGAGATAAGAACCCATAAAGTAGCATATCTAGAATTTACAATTTCTTTTGAAAACCGAACAGTCTGTATCCAAAAAATATGACTAGTCGTGCATGCATGGATTGGCTAAATTTGACAGAAAGAATTCTGGCATTAAGTCCTTTTATTCAAATAGTGCTGATTCAGTATCAAATATGGCCACTGGTTAAACTGCTTTCCAGTGTGGCATCAGATATTAAAAATACATAAAACGTTTTATGTCTGAAACCAACATACTATCCAGATTTCTTGTCCAGCTGTCATTTCATTTAGCCTTTTAATTATAACCCAGTGAGTAATATTGTATAATTTTAAAAAAATTTGTTCGTTTTTCTCTTTCAGGTTATAGTACCTGAAAAAAGTGATGTAAGGTTGCTGGGTTCAAAAGTAGAGATCAACTTGAAAAAAGCAGAAGCCTTTAGCTGGTCCACATTAGAACTGCCTCAGTTGCCTGCAGGAAGTAGCTAATATTCAGCTGCCTTAAAACCCTGTTAATGTTGCTCTAAATTTCCTGCTGGAGGTAGCTAATATTCAGCCATTTTAAAGTCCATTTAATGTAACTTTCAGTTTTCTTCTGGAGGTAGCTGATGTTCAGCTGTTTTAAACCCCAGGTAATGTTGGTCTTGGTATAGTGAATACCATCCTTTCAGATTGTTTCATCCAGGCTTCATTATTGCAGAATTTCTTCCATTGTGGTAGCAATGCTCAAAAGAATACAAGCTTAAAGGGGAGAAGTTGTGTAACAAAAGTAAAATTCCTTTAACAAATCTCTTATGAAATCGGATATAAGAAGGACCCATTTTACTGGTTCATTATTATCAAATGCCTCATTAACTCATTTATTCTTATATTCATAAATGTGCCTTTCTCTTCTTTATTTGAGCCTGTCATTCCCCATTTAATTGTAAGTTAGCAAAATGAGTAGAAATTTGAGATAGGAAAATGAGTAGAAATTTGCATTAGTTTCCCTTCCTTCCAATAAGCTGTGGAATTCCTCCTTTTTTGGTGTCTAATGGGGAGATGACCTTTTCATGTAAATTCCTGGATGTAACACTGTTCACAACTTTTTTATATGTTGGCCATTAAGTGAAGTGTACTATATTGTGATGTTGTCTGTCTCTGTTGTCAAAGTCAGGTATGGACGATAATTGCTAGCAATGGAAGTAATGAGACTGTTAAACATGTTGCAGATGCACAATGTTTCATTCATGCTAATTATGCTCAACTAAGTTGATATCTACAAGATGTGAATGTTTCTTGCATTATATTTGCTGTTTAAAAGTCCAGATTTAATTTGGGATTACAAATTAATCATATGGAAATGAAAAATATACGAGATTTTGTCATCACCTTGTATTTCTGTCTATTCAGTGGGCCGAGACTGGTTCCAAGCTTAATTTATTTCGTTCCTTCTTTCTGCTGGAACCTCTCCAACAAAAGACAAGAACCAGTCAAGGCACAAGGAAAAGACAGATGTAACATTTGTCAGATCATGGTAGGTTAAAAATTCTCTAATATATTGCACAATTTCATTGTGGATCTAGTCCACATTAATTTTGTGTGAGCTAGGTAATAATAAATAACGTTGGAAAGGATGAGATCAACTTTGGGTATGAATGAAAAAGCAGCTAGCTACCTTCAGTATAACTGCATACTAATAACATTTAGCTTCCTCCAACACAGTTGAGACTACCAGATATTTAGCTTCCTGAAACACATCTTGTCACATCTAGCTGATATTTGGTTTGCTTATCTTAGTCCAGTGAGTATTTATTTTGACCTGAAACTAATCACAATACAATTTACTTTATCTTGAAGTGTGAGTAAATGTTTGCAGAACAACATATGAAAAATCCAGAAAATTAAAAATGTTGGAAAGTGCTTACTTTGTTTTCATCTGACCATAATGCCAAGTGGGCTTATCATGTCCTTCATCTGTTGTGCATCATCAGCGTGTGGCTTTTCAAATCGCTGTTTATAACTTTTAAAAAACCATCAGATCAATTTAAACATGATTTTAAAGCAACTATTCCTGAGTCATGGTTTTTAAAATTTGTTCAGTGGATGCTGATCCATGGCTTTAAAAAATTGCAGAACACTACTCGATAAAAAATCGACAAAGTATCCTGACATAGAGGGCTTTCAGTTTGGTATGGATGCTGCTGTTTGTCTTCAGATATGGTCCTTGTAACTTAAAATAGAAACAAACTATACAGCTTGTCAGAAACTGTTCAGCGCAGTTTGACCAAATTTGACAGAAACATTGGTTTTCAACCCAATGAGACCTCAAACATGGCCAGTTTTACTAAAGATCGGGAAAAACGTTAAATAAGTGCTTTTCTGAAAGTACTGATAGCACAATTTGACTATAAAATATTTTGGATTAATGGCTTTTATATCTTTACAAATTCTATAGAATATGGCTGCTTTTACATAAGAAAAAACAAAACAAACTATAAACAGCTTCTCAAAAGCATCTCTGTAGAATTTGCCCAAATTTGACAGAAAGCACCATGGCATGAAGTGCTTCTAAGCTTTTGAAAAAAATGTCTATCTGTAATAAAGTATAGCTGCTGCTACTAGCATAGAAACACCTTTAATAACTTCATCTTAAAAAACTGTTGAACATAATTTGAACAACTCTAAAGAAAAGTTATTTCCTTGTGTATGTTGAAGACTTTTCACATTTACAGAAATGATGCCAAATCCATGATCAGATATGGTCATCACAGAAATGATTAGGGCATTGCCATATTTTGTTTCAGGTTTTGGTTTAGCTCTATTGGTCATGCTTGAATTAAAATGAACTTTTTTTTACAAGAAAACTTCTTGTTATCTTGTCCAGTAAGTCTTAAATGAAAAATATTCTGATGTCAGATATGGCTGTCACAGCAGCCATTTTGAAAATCTTGTTTATTCTTCTCTAAAGAGATGTCTACTCCTCTCCAGATGGATGGCTTTATCAACAATATACTTATGACATGTAGTTAGTCCTAAATGAAAGTTATGCTAGTCGTTCATCTAATATGGCTGCCATGAAAACCATGTTAAAAATCTTGCTGTTACTACACCCCTGAATGGATGGTCATCATGACATGAGTTGTTCTCCGAAAGATTTACAATGTTGTCTACTTTGTCCTAAATGAAAATGGTGCCAATATGCAAATCTTGTTATTTCTGAAGAACATCAGAGAGTGTTTCAACACTCAACAGTTACAAGGGAGAAATGAATTCTTGGAAATTTTATTCACCCAGTAGAGGTTGTTCCTTCGAGAGACTCATGATTTCTAGACATCCTTTTAATAATTAGAAGGGGGGGGGGGATTTTTGCATTGAACTCTGGACTAGGAAATGATATGGCATGGTAATACTAGTAGATAAATATTACATAGTTTAAAATAGTTTTTACCCTGCAAAACTACATTTCACAGTGATCGCTTTCCAATAATATAAAATTAACATATATTTAGTTTCAAGTGGTTACAAATCCACTTGAAGAATAAAATATTTCTTTCGAAATTAGTTTCAGGTTGCAGTATATTTTATTGACTGGACTGTCTGTTATCTTGTTTGTACTATCAGAATGTTTAAGAAATTTGCCAGAGATCAAAAAAAAAAAAAAATCTTAAGTATATTACTGGTAGATGTATATATTTGTGCTTTAACAAATGTCTTATGAAATCGGATATAAGAAGGACCCATTTTACTGGTTCATTATTATCAAATGCCTCATTAACTCATTTATTCTTATATTCATAAATGTGCATTTCTTTTCTTTATTTGAGCCTGTCATTCCCCATTTAATTGTAAGTTAGCAAAATGAGTAGAAATTTGAGATAGGAAAATGAGTAGAAATTTGCATTAGTTTCCCTTCCTTCCAATAAGCTGTGGAATTCCTCCTTTTTTGGTGTCTAATGGGGAGATGACCTTTTCATGTAAATTCCTGGATGTAACACTGTTCACAACTTTTTTATATGTTGGCCATTAAGTGAAGTGTACTATATTGTGATGTTGTCTGTCTCTGTTGTCAAAGTCAGGTATGGACGATAATTGCTAGCAATGGAAGTAATGAGACTGTTAAACATGTTGCAGATGCACAATGTTTCATTCATGCTAATTATGCTCAACTAAGTTGATATCTACAAGATGTGAATGTTTCTTGCATTATATTTGCTGTTTAAAAGTCCAGATTTAATTTGGGATTACAAATTAATCATATGGAAATGAAAAATATACGAGATTTTGTCATCACCTTGTATTTCTGTCTATTCAGTGGGCCGAGACTGGTTCCAAGCTTAATTTATTTCGTTCCTTCTTTCTGCTGGAACCTCTCCAACAAAAGACAAGAACCAGTCAAGGCACAAGGAAAAGACAGATGTAACATTTGTCAGATCATGGTAGGTTAAAAATTCTGTAATATATTGCACAATTTCATTGTGGATCTAGTCCACATTAATTTTGTGTGAGCTAGGTAATAATAAATAACATTGGAAAGGATGAGATCAGCTTTGGGTATGAATGAAAAAGCAGCTAGCTACCTTCAGTATAACTGCATACTAATAACATTTAGCTTCCTCCAACACAGTTGAGACTACCAGATATTTAGCTTCCTGAAACACATCTTGTCACATCTAGCTGATATTTGGTTTGCTTATCTTAGTCCAGTCAGTATTTATTTTGACCTGAAACTAATCACAATACAATTTACTTTATCTTGAAGTGTGAGTAATTCTTTGCAGAACAACATATGAAAAATCCAGAAAATTAAAAATGTTGGAAAGTGCTTACTTTGTTTTCATCTGACCATAATGCCAAGTGGGCTTATCATGTCCTTCATCTGTTGTGCATCATCAGTGTGTGGCTTTTCAAATCGCTGTTTATAACTTTTAAAAAACCATCAGATCAATTTAAACATGATTTTAAAGCAACTATTCCTGAGTCATGGTTTTTAAAATTTGTTAAGTGGATGCTGATCCATGGCTTTAAAAAATTGCAGAACACTACTCGAAAAAAATCGACAAAGTATCCTGGCATAGAGGGCTTTCAGTTTGGTATGGATGCTGCTGTTTGTCTTCAGATATGGTCCTTGTAACTTAAAATAGAAACAAACTATACAGCTTGTCAGAAACTGTTCAGCGCAGTTTGACCAAATTTGACAGAAACGTTGGTTTTCAACCCAATGAGACCTCAAACATGGCCAGTTTTACTAAAGATCGGGAAAAACGTTAAATAAGTGCTTTTCTGAAAGTACTGATAGCACAATTTGACTATAAAATATTTTGGATTAATGGCTTTTATATCTTTACAAATTCTATAGAATATGGCTGCTTTTACATAAGAAAAAACAAAACAAACTATAAACAGCTTCTCAAAAGCATCTCTGTAGAATTTGCCCAAATTTGACAGAAAGCACCATGGCATGAAGTGCTTCTAAGCTTTTGAAAAAAATGTCTATCTGTAATAAAGTATAGCTGCTGCTACTAGCATAGAAACACCTTTAATAACTTCATCTTAAAAAACTGTTGAACATAATTTGAACAACTCTAAAGAAAAGTTATTTCCTTGTGTATGTTGAAGACTTTTCACATTTACAGAAATGATGCCAAATCCATGATCAGATATGGTCATCACAGAAATGATTAGGGCATTGCCATATTTTGTTTCAGGTTTTGGTTTAGCTCTTTTGGTCATGCTTGAATTAAAATGAACTTTTTTTACAAGAAAACTTCTTGTTATCTTATCCAGTAAGTCTTAAATGAAAAATATTCTGATGTCATATGTGGCTGTCAGAGCAGTCATTTTGAAAATCTTGTTTATTCTTCTCTAAAGAGATGCTACTCCTCTCCAGATGGATGGCTTTATCAGTAATATACTTATGACATGTAGTTAGTCCTAAATGAAAATTATGCAGGTCATACATCTAATATGGCTGCCATGAAAACCATGTTAAAAATCTTGCTGTTACTACACCCCTGAATGGATGGTCATCATGACATGGGTTGTTCTCCAAAAGACTTATAATGTTGTCTACTTTGTCCTAAATGAAAATGGTGCCAATATGCAAATCTTGTTATTTCTGAAGAACATCAGAGAGTGTTTCAACACTCAACAGTTACAAGGGAGAAATGAATTCTTGGAAATTTTATTCACCCAGTAGAGGTTGTTCCTTTGAGAGACTCATGATTTCTAGACATCCTTTTAATAATTAGAAGGGGGGGGGGGATTTTTTGCATTGAACTCTGGACTAGGAAATGATATGGCATGGTAATACTAGTAGATAAATATTACATAGTTTAAAATAGTTTTTACCCTGCAAAACTACATTTCACAGTGATCCCTTTCCAATAATATAAAATTAACATATATTTAGTTTCAAGTGGTTACAAATCCACTTGAAGAATAAAATATTTCTTTTGAAATTAGTTTCAGGTTGCAGTATATTTTATTGACTGGACTGTCTGTTATCTTGTTTGTACTATCAGAATGTTTAAGAAATTTGCCAGAGATCAAAAAAAATAAAATAATCTTAAGTATATTACTGGTAGATGTATATATTTGTGCTTTAACAAATCTCTTATGAAATCGGATATAAGAAGGACCCATTTTACTGGTTCATTATTATCAAATGCCTCATTAACTCATTTATTCTTATATTCATAAATGTACATTTCTTTTCTTTATTTGAGCCTGTCATGACAAAACTGGGCATAGCAATAACTTTAGCACCCATGTGTACGTACATCTGTACATGCTAGATTTCAGTTGTTAACAATTTTTTACTTTCTCGCTACATAATTGTAAGCTTGACAATTTTTTTTTACTGGAAATTCCAAATTCAGAGTGATCTTATGCTATTAAAGTTGTAAATTGTCTAATTTATGCACTTCTTCTGTCAAAAGTTCTGTGAAGTTTGCTTTTGAGTTAGGGATTCACTTATTACACATTGAAGTATATCAGTGCTATAGCATCCTGGAAACTTGTTGGGACATGTATCCCAAGTTTTAATTAGTATTGAATATTGATTTTTAAAATTGATTACCAGTTTTCTTATATCAGATCCCTCCTAATATCTGTGACATTTTTTAAGACAATAGCTAAATATGACAGGTAACACAAACTTGATGAAAATGAGAGCTTGCTGTGGCAGTACATTTTTTCTCTCCTTGGTCTGAAGTTGGAATTTGTTAAAGAGGAAGGTAAATTCAATTGTTAAAATTTAATGTTTTTAATAATTGTATATTGAATACAGATTTTGCAAACATACGTTTGGCAGTAGAAGTTTTGTCATGATCAGTAGGTAGACAATAAATGTACAAAAGACAAAGGGAATGCCAGAATTTTGCATCTTTGTTTGAATAGATGATAATCTGAACAAAGAATATTTTATCCATTCTGAATAAAGCTTTTCATTTGAGTTGTTTTCTTTAATTTTATTTGTTGTTTTAGTTCACATGGTCAAAGGCTGTGAATTCATTCTTGGATATTATAACTATCATGCTTCTTCTGTCCTATGTCCATCAACATTTTAAAAATTCAGAACTGCAGAGCCCATTTTTAAGGCCAAGCTAGTTAATGGTATGGTCTTTGTTTTGAAATAGAGAATTGAATGGGAAAAAAACATAATGGCATTAAGGGGTGTCAGTTAGAGTTAATGGAAGAGCATCTTCAAGACTGAATGAGTGAAGTGTGGAACATAGTCCTGATTTTAAAATATTTTATTGTGACTCTAAAGTGTGCTAAACATGTCTAGACATTGTTCTATACAGTCAAACAGCACAGGTGTTTACAGATTGTGTGGTTATGTATGTATGGATGGGTGGATGGATGGATGTATGCATGAATGTATTTATGGATTTATGTATTTGTGAATGTATGTATGGATGGATGGATGTATGATTTAATGGTACAATAACAAGTTTAAAAGTTTCTGGAAATGGTTAGATAAATCATGGATTCAGTCAGCATCTCTGTAAATCTTCCAACCAAATCCTTACAACAGCATTATCTGATTTTGTACCCCGTCTGAGAATTTGGGGATTTTATATGACTAAGCATCCATTTGACATTGCTGATTGAATTTGCTTAAACCAGTAATGGTTAATGGTTGACTATAGTGAACGAAGTATTCTGATGTGGACTGCTCAAAAGAAACTGTATGAGTGCATACCACATGAGAAAATCTTGGAAATTTGTATCATAATAGAGTTATACATTGAGTAATTTCATTCACATTTTAAAGACATAAAAATGTGCAAAACTGATGCATTATCTTACCTACATTTAACAGAATTTCTGTAATATTCTATTTTATATCTTATATTGGTATGCTTAGTTATACATTTATTTGGAAGGCTTTACCTTCTTAAAGTATGTGCAGTTCATCCTCACATTTTGGAAAAGAATATTTTGTTGACAAGGCCACTTTTGTGATTAAATGTGTAAAATGCTACATACATACATACATACATACATTCATACATACATACATACATGCATGCATCCATGCATCCATCCATTGATACATCCATCCATCCATCCATCCATCCATCCACACATACATACATACACAAATAAATACATACATACACATATAAATGCATCCAAAAATACATCCATACATACATGCATGTATACATACATTCATACATACATACGTACATGCATACATACATACACACATACACAAATACATACATACATGCATGCATACATACATACATGGATGCATGCATGCAGACATTATGCATGCATGCTTACATACATACTTTGATCCGGTTTATTGGTCTGATGCCTGCAAGAGTCGATTTTCAAGTTGTTATAAATGCATTGATTAACATTTAAAGCAGCACAATCTATTAAATTTTTGCAAAGTTAGGAATGCATTAGGTACAAGGAGTTGGTATAAAGTTAAGTAATGAAAAAAGTGTTGAATGAATAAAGTAATCTTTCGCAAATAGTGGCAGAAATTCTGTGCTAAATGATGTCCTTGTATTATTAGTAGGACAGTTTTAGCTCTCCTATTTGTAAAGCCAAGCTAGCTTGTGGTACGACTCGGCGTCCGTCAAAAAATGGCTATTTTATACTTCTCAGAAACCAGTGGACCAATTTATTGACCACGAAATGGTGCTGATACTCCATTACATATGGTTTCCATTACTAAATGTTTAAAAATTGGGATAATGTCTCTGGGAAAAACTGCCAGGCGGAATTCAATCAAATTTAATACAGATCATCATGACAGGAAAGACGCTTAAAATTTATATAAATTTCTCCTATCTTCAAATAATAAAAATACTGTAAACGAAATGAGCATGACCTGCCCGTCGTATGGCAATAATTACTTGATTTGTCAGAAACCACTGGACCATTATCTTACCAGATTGTGGCCTAGTTCTTAGAGCGTCCACCTCGGATGTGGGAGGTCGGGGTTTCGAACCCTGGCAGAGTCATACCAAGACTTCTAAAAATGGTACCTACAGATGCCTCGCTAGGCGCTCAGCATTAAGAGGTTAATGTTAGGACTGGATGGCATGGTGTCAGGGTAATGTGACTGGGTGGGACATCATGCTACATGTCTGATTCATGATGCTCCAGTGCTAGACATAACTGTAAACCGCCACACTGCAGACATCTTAGCGAAATGACTGAAAAAAAATTAAAGTTACGTTAAAAGTCCAAATCACACATACTCGGACCAAATTTGTCATAATGCATCCCGAGGCCCTGAGTGCCCGAGTAGTCTAAAGCGCTCTCCGTTACGGATCACTGCCATCTCACCTCTGTCTGCGTAGGATCGAGTCTCGGATTCGGCCAATGTGGGTATGTGAGAAAGCTTGCCACAATGTAGTCTAAGTAGGATTAATAAACTGTATTTGGACTTGGATCATAATTAATTTTCTTAAATAGTTACATCACTTGTTTATCAGTACTAAACTTTCTACTGTGTGCCAATCAATAAAAATCATATGTTTCTCTAACATACCTTCAAAAAAGAGTTCACTGTCGTTGGATCGCCGCAATTTCTTAGAGAGGCTGGACTGTAAAGAAACCAATGTGCAATGGAACACAGATTTCACTTCCGGATCATCATCAAAACCTTATTACTCACTGTGCCAAAACACAAAAAGACAACCACACTGTGAGCTCATATTCTAAAGCATACACAATTATCTTTAAATCCATATAAAGAATGCCTAAATCTAACGCTTGTGTTACCACCAAAAGGAGACACGAACAAAATGATATAAGATTAGACTGGGACTACTTTCGTGGGTACTAAACCGGAGCTAATATTTGAGATTTGATTCCATTCGGTGCCTAATAATAATGTAATAATTAGCACGGCTGAGCTTGATATCGTGTAGACGGAAATGGAAAATCACAGACAACACTGAGCACGGATATGGCACTGTCAGTTAGAGTATTTACAGACCATAAAAGTCGATTAATTTCCTTTAAAATATATCAATACCAAAAACAATTCGTTACGTCATTGTCTCAAAGACGTTTCTCATCGTAGTGTTATTATTTATGTTTTGTGATTACTTACATCTATAAAACATAGGTTACCGCCTTTCATCCCCGATGACCGTTTTTTTGTTTGGTCGTATATTGATCATATTTACTGATTACAATCCGTTGTTTGCACATTTGACCTTTTAACAACATGAGCATAAGTCAAGGGGTATAAAATAAAATACAATAATTAAGGTCTACAGATAATATCATGAATATCAAGTATGTATGTATGTATGTATGTATGTATGTATGTATGTATGTATGTATGTTTGTATAAATATATGTATCAGGTATGGTATGCATAAGAATGACGTTTGTTGAACAAACTTTAATAGACTGTTTTATGGTTCATGCCATGTATTTGTTAGATAAACCAAGTTTTAATACTGTCAACAGCTAAGATGTCGATGTAAGTTGAGTCTTGGAGGCTGTCGATTCCTCGCAGGCCGGTACAGCTTATCTGTATCATTGCATCAGAATTCAGAGATATTGTGTTACTCATTGCCAGCAAAGACCTCTCGTCTTAAACACTTATAAGAAATGTGTATCACGCTTGCTAAAAATCTACTTAGGTTGAAGCATTTACTACATGATTTTCGGAAAGGGTACGTTTGGGTTGGGTCAGGGTGTGCTTGGTTGATATTTTCGTTCGAAACGGAATATTTTCTTTATTCCTTAGGGTTAAAACAAATTGTTTCAACCAAATTTCTAGGCAATAGGGTAGGCAATGTCAGTAAAATAAATTTGACAGCGGAGAAGGGGCGGACATATCTTGCCTCATTGCCAGTTTATTGAGTTTACCTTATATATCTTCTCCTATTGGTGCGAAACAACAAAATATAAATTGGTGAGGACCACGAGTGTCAGTATTTTATATTCTTTTGGTGTTGTTTGTTTGTTTTTAATATTATATTCAATCAAATATATTATCTTTGTTTGCAGCTGGACGGGGGAATTATGTGCCTAATAAAGACTAATTAACTGCACGGATATTATTATATGATAACCATTTTATTCCATAGCATTTAATTTGTCAGCGTCGCTAAAATCTGGCTAATGTAAATACAGTTTGGTCTACATAGTTCATTGGACAATCCACTGACTTCACATCTCACCGCTCCGGTGGCCTAAGTGGTTAGAGCATCCGCCTCGGATGTGGGAGGTCGCTGGTTCGTACCCCAAGACTTCCAACAGTGGTACTAGCAACTGCCTCGCTGGACGCTCAGCATTAAGAGGTTAGTGTTATTACTGGTCGGCCTGGTGTCAGGATAATATGACTGGGTGGGACATAATGCTACATGTCTGCGGCATGATGCCCAAGCGCTAGACATTACTATAAACTGCCACACTGCAGACATCATAGCGATATGAGTGAAAAATTGTCAAAACTTCGTTAAAAATCCAAAATCACACTCACACTCTCTGTGAACGCGTGTTTACCATCTGTGCCGAAATATGCAAGATTGACGGTCGCCCATCCAAGATGGATGTTTCTATTTAGGTTTACCAGTTCTCACCGCCACAAAAAAAACATAAAACACTCCCCCACCCCCCAAAACGAGCTTTCCCGGACGAGAGTGCGGAGTACAATTTGCTGGAATTTTTGATGCACCATAAAGTATCATATATGGTTTGCTGTTTGCTGTGCATAAGGATATTCTGCAGCATAAGTGAAAATTACAAACCTTTCCCAAGAGCGGGGGTAATTTAGCAGACAGTGTCTGTTATTTGTAGGTGATCGATCACAAAGTGAATGCATTACTTATGAACAACCTACCTAAATAATGAATAAAGCGAAATGGAAAAGTAACCAATCGGCTCGTTCTCAAACACTTATATTACTTTGTTTTCCTAATATATATTGAGTTTCATATCATTCTCCGCTCCTTATCGATTGAGCCGCCGTGTAAATAAATCAACAGTCATGCCATTAGTTGTACAGCAAGCTCATGTACAAGCATTAATTGTGTAACGAAAAACCATATATCTGTCAGAAAATTGATAATTTTCTTTGGTTGCAAAATCTATATTTCGACAAGAATGTACAGATTTAAACGGTTTTTTTTGTCAGCATTTATGGTTTTGTGTCAGTATGCTCTACAACAACAACATATGATAAGAGTTCAAGGTACTTTTCTGTTTGTCTTTCTACCTGTGTATAATTATACTTATCAGTCAGTCGTCCATGTGTCTGTATGTTTGCATGTCTGTGTGTCTGTATGTATGTATGTCTGTATAAATGGATAGATAGATGGATGGATCAATCGACGGATATATAGATTAATGCATAGATGGATGGGTAAAAGATATCAGCATGTATTCTTTTGATTACATAATGCATAATTATGTAATTACGTTTTTGTCAAGAGATAATAATAATAATAATAATAATAATAATAACAATAATAATAATAATGATAAGAAGAAGAAGAAGAAGAGATATGGCGGTGATAACTATTCTAAATTAAATAGTGCACGTCTATTTTATGCGACAGGTTAGTTAGAAATTTTGTTAACATTTATGCCAAAATTAACGTCACCATACAATTCATGAGATATTCCACGTACACACCCTTGAATCGTGTACTTTGTTTCACGAAAAATTACTAATTCTGTGCTTTATACACATTCGATTTTATCATTAAATATTTGCATTACTTTCTGCATAATGTCATGTCTGTACCCATATTATATTGTGCATTATTATCCTACTTGATATATGCTTGTTGAATATTAGGACCTGATTAGTATCAGATAATGAAACCCATAAATAGAAACTAATTTAGTCACATAGCCTGTTCAGAGATGTAGATAGATGTCGATGAGACCATTAACTTAAGTTCGGCAGCAAACTCTTTTAGAAGTTTTTGTCAGTCCTACAAATGTACTGTTTGCAGGCATGGTCTAACTCTGAACTTTTAGGATCTACAAGAGTCCAATACCGCGGTAGAGGAATCGTTAACGAAGTCAACACCTTTGAAAGGTTGTCATCAGGAATGTTCTAGGAATTTACATGTTCGCTTATATTAAAAAGTGATCATTGTCAAATAATTCACAATAAATAAATACCCTCAGTGGGAAAAGAAATTCAGAGCATCGATAGTCACAGGTCCATAAATTAAGTATGATAATAAATCAGTATCGTAGAGTGTAGTTTGAATATAACTCTAGTCCGTAATTAAGAACACTGTCAAAAACAGAATACTTCTCAGATAACGCCACAGTGTCTGATAACAAAATACTCTGAAAACAGACCTGTCTCTTAATATTTTCGAAGGGATTGGAGTAACATAATCATTTATAATTGACATAGAACATTTCGAAATGAATGGTTCATTCATTTCCATAATAAAATCAGACGGGGGTTTGTTTGACCCATCAAATGTGTTGTTTCCAATATAAGAATCGGTCCAGGAGCTCTTAGAAACAAGAGCATTTGGAATAGCTCTGTCTTTATTAGTTTGCTTTGTTTCAAACTTATAGCAGTTAGAAAAAGTGCACAATTTCCTTGCAATAAAAGCACTTAGGAAGAGATATATGTTTCTGATCAGTCTTCTTAGAAGTTTTATTTTTTATAAAACGTGCCAGACTGAAATTTGTAAGTATTCGCACAAAACTGATTTGGTTTCTTAATAAGGGCCTGCTGAGAGGAAGACTTCATAACAAATGGAACTTTGTGAGTCAAGAAATAGTTGTACGAGAAGCGTTTTCTAAAGGGTCTCCACTGTGTTAATTTAGTTAAGTCTTGACCTCGTTATGGATGCAGTTCTTCATATGTGTCGATATGCCTTTGGTACCAACATAATAACGGTTTACGATACATTCCTTGACCAAATCATAATCAGTTCGTGCTTATACTGACAGTAAAGTATGAAGTTCAGTAACTTCGATAGCACAAACTCAGTACAGAATCCAATGCTCTTTTTGCCCATTCAAATTTTCAGTTATTTCTTCAAAATGTGGAAACTATTGATCTGCTTATTTTACTTTAAAACGGCTCAGATCCATATCAGCACCATGTCGTGGTCAGAGTAACGTCCGTAAATGTTAATATACATTTTTGTATGATAATAATAAACGTACTATTAATGTGAGATAAGTGTTTGCAGGGTTTGTGAACGCTCCGGTGCATGCAACACTTCAATGTCAAGATTACCGCATATGGAACCATACAACTGAGTGTGTACTGGCATACTCGAATAAAATAACCTCTGTTTACCGAGCTTGGATAAAATAATTAACAACATCAAATGGCACATTTCCATACGAGTCAAATACAAACGGTGATGAGGTATCACCACGTATGCAACCTAAGGAATCATGGCCTATTGATGATTCCAGACTGACGATACGTGTGCGTGGCACCATCGATGCAAATTCATTTCGCATAAAAACACAACGAAAATGTTCAAGTATGTCATCGGGAGTAACTAAAGATTGGCAAACGGACGGGTCAACGGCCTCATCTTCTGTGACCTGATAATCGAAGTCCCTTGACAGAATATTCAACGACTAGTTCCTGGTAATCAAAAGCCTTTTCCTCTTTATAAGGCCTCCGACTGCCTTCTTAGTGCTAGATGATGCTTTTCTTATAGCGCCTGACGCTGCAGCTTTTGCAACCGCTGCAGCTTCTGCTACCGACAGCTCTGGAATGGTTCCGAGAATGGAGATGTTGTAGGGTCTTTTCATTTGTGTCAGCTCTGACATGGAACGTATTACTTCACTGCATATTATTGTGATTCGCACTAGTCGCACCAATACGTGTATTAAAATACATGATCAACCGCAGGTGTTCCAATTAAAATTATTAAATATGGTACATTGTCATGAGGTCATTCTGGAAATTCAACAAACCAGTGTTAATGCTCTGATGCCGGTCAATTTACGACCACAGATTGTGATATGCACGTGCAGTACAACTGGTTGTAAAATTATGCCGAAAGTCTTCAAAGGGTTCATGATGCCCTGATAACCACAAAGAAACGCCAGTTATATCATTTTGCTATGACATTTGGACATTGAAACCATTTGTATATTGAACCGCCTCAAACACACGTTTTGGTGCAGTAAGACCATGTCGGGTACATATTTGCCAAGTATATTGTCCTGTAAGAGTAGTTGTTGTGTGTTTTGTGGGATGTGCAAGAAGAGACAGGTTGAATCGGTTAATGACTGCCTAAATGATAACAAACATGATTCTGTAGAAAGTGAAGGGCATACCACTGGCATCCACATTGATAATGTTTCTGATACAACTCCACCAACATGAGCAGCTGAAACACGACACATTGGTTTTTTTTTTAGTTATATTTGTGCGTTAATGTGACTGTGAGTTTGGCTCGAAGAATAACATAGAGACAATCTCTGCAAAGCCAAATTTGTGAATGAGAGAAATTGCACACGAAAATCGTAATGAGGCTCGACAGCGTTGTCTCTTGCGCGGAGCAAATCCACTACTAAATATTTCGTTCACGACTGCAAATACAGCTTGTCCATGTGCATAGCAAGGTTGATGTGTGTTCTAGGTCACATACTTATAAAATGCTGAGAATCCGCATTATCATATGTATCCTTGATAATTATAGTTGATGGACCAATCCTTCTCGTGTAAGCATTGTTATATTTGGTAATTGCAATAATTTTTGTTGCTACGTCAACGTCGATCAAAATCGATTCGATTTCCTATCCATCGAACGTACACGTTTACAAAATGCAATAAGGACATAGCTATTTGATATTGACAAGGTAATCTATCATGTACATGTCTTCTTTTAACTTCCAAGAAAGTCTTACATGGAAGGAAATAAAAAACTAAACATGTCTGGCACTTATAATTCTTTACTTAATTGATTGGGATCCCTAGCCGGATATAAAAGATACTGAAAATCTCGTTTGCTTCGATCCACTAGCACAGGTGCTCCCATGTTAAATGCTCTATTAAATACATTTTTGAACTGAGCCATAAAGAGACCGTGCATTATTGATATTCTTTAATACCACTGCGGGATGGCTATTTTGCTTTTACCAGTCAAGTCTAAATCAATTCCCTATTGATAGCTTTGCAATCACTGAATCTGACAACCACTGCTCCGCGGCTTTGTTAATGACTTTACAAACTTCAGGGGCGTTCATTTTGTCGATGGTATCGTATCGATCTTGAAGCAACTGAGCCGCCTGTGTGCCCTGTAGCTTCAGTCGATCCACGTTAGTACTTTTAATACAATTCACGACTCACATTGTAACCTATCTAGAGATGGGTGCAGCGCGTGGTGATAAGGTTATGAGCGCTTTTGATATGACTGTCAAAAATCCACGAGCAACCACAACGAAGCCAGTTCCATTATATATCACATGCAAAGGTTTTCTCGCATTATTGCTGCAAACGAGTTTTACTTTCACTGTTAATATTAAATGTGAAACCGATCTCTAAGTAGAGTATCACTTATGTTTCACTGCGAAGATCAACAACGTGCCCGTTTCGATCTATAAATGAAGAACGAACATGTCAGCCAATTATTGAGCAAACCAAAATCTGTCCTCCACGACAACTGGCCCATTATGAACAGATATTGTGGAGGTTCAATGGCGATAACAGAACTGAGTGCGGTCTCATGATTATGTAGAAAATTATTGGAGTCCTTGCCAGGAAACACCTAACGTATTCGTCGTAGTTCATCATTGAATTAGGAAATGTCTTAAGCACTTGAATTAAGTTCTACTATACCCAAAGATATGATGAAAATACAAAGGTGTTATTTGCTGGCAGACCACAACACGGATGGAATCAGATACTAGACAAACTGTAATACACTCGCTGTGATGCTAGTTTTATCTCAAGTCTGTGTGATTCACCAGGAGCAATAGAAGCAGACAAAGCCAATCCAAAAGCAACCCAAATATGATACGGTCCGCGCTGGTACTGTAGAGGTGAAGCCGCCGTATAACAGTTAGCCGGTGCATCCAAGATCACACATGCAATTGCTCGAGCATTGTTGACCAAACTAGAGCATTTGCAAATTTACCTACAGGTACCAAGATAAATTTCACGTGGTTGGTTTGATGTCCAAACACCAAAAGAGGAGAATCCGGCTAATTCACCGTTTCTTCTAAATGATTGTGTCCGTGATATACAAGATAAATTAAGCATATAAAAAGAGCTGCTAACCACTGTCTGTGGCCATTATATATCAAAAGCGGAGCCGGTGACTACAAAAGATTCTGCAAGTGTGCAGATTCTTTAAAGCGTATTTATGCATGAGGGAAAATCACGTGGTCCAACAACAATCGAATATATTTTGTGTCCCAAATAATCCTCGATTATTTTACCTAACCAATCATCATTAACTTGCCAGCAACTGTTTTGTTAGCGTCTTTAAACACTGGATGATCTTTCACAGTAGCGTGTTCGTTGATTGTGCCATGTCCACCTACACATTATCGGATATGATCCGCATCAGCAACAGTGCAAAAGTGGAATCAGATATTAGACCAATTGTAATGCACTCGCTAGTTTTATCTCAAGTGTACGTGATTCTCCAGGAGCAATAAGAGAAGACAAATCCGATCCAATAGTAGCCCAAATAGGACACGGTCCGCGCTGGTACTGTAGAGGTTTATAACACATTGACTCGATCCTGTTCAAACTGTTTTATCTGTGATAAAAATCTTGTGATGACAGAGTTCAGCAAGGACGATGCAACATATTTTGGTTTTATCAGCGTTTGTTTTGCTTGTTGACTATGAACGGCATGAAATCCACGATCAAAGATTGTTGTACTGTTCAAAGGCCGAAAACGCAACGAGCTTCATAGTTCGTCTTGCGCTATATCACGGACAAGATTTATGCGGATTCTTTTGCACAGATTCTCTCTTGGGTACCCAAACACGGCATTGTTCATGACTTAGAAAAGTCCGTTTCAAATTCAACGGTGGGCTTTGTGCATAGATCAGTATTCATCTGACTGTATGGGGTCATCCATGCTTGCTGGCGAAATCCACGCACTCGACAGAGTTTGGTTACATGCTTACCCATTTGCATGTACAAACTGCAGATTTCGCACTTGCACTATTTAATTGCGTTTGGTCTTTAGTCTTGGTAACAGTTTGGTTCATTCATTAAATGTTTGTCAGGATTTAATGTACCGTGCACAGGCAACGTCTTTGAGGCCAGTGGATAATCGTTGTATCTGTCTAGTAAATGCCCAGGATTCCAGGTCAACTTCAAAAATGTATCACCGTTGTTGTTGTGATCATGAAGGTGATTTTCAGATCAGTTTGTGCAGGATCGATCCACTAAAATCCACCAACCTGAAGTGGTTGCATTATTGCCTATGCATAAAGGTCATTACGATTTAGAGTCATGATGTAACTGTTGGGGTCCGCGGGGTCATACCCGTCCACGTTTGGGTGGTTTTCACGATCGTATCGGTTACTTGACATTGATATTCTGTCACGAAGTGATCGCTCGAGAAACAGACACTGATCAATGTCAATGAGCAATTACATCTCTACTTTATTTACAACAGTACAACACATTATGCACTTGATGAAAACTCTTTCACAAACCAAGCAACGAGTTCCTGCAGAGAACTACATTTGAATATTATCACTAGTCATAATCACGACTGCCGGTAAATAAAGCTGTTGCCGAAACCATTTTGCCGTAACTTGGATCGATTTAAGACTGCAATGCAACTGTGTATGAGTACAATGGGCACGATAAACGGCTGGCGGCTTTGTCTCCGTTACAACAAACTACAAATATAACGGAACCCGTATGTTCAGTTAGATTGATATCAGACACATATTGTATCCACTATTTCAAAGCCGTAATAGATTTTATTTGATCGTGTTGGAACATCTGGAAACAAAGGCATGGATTCACTTAATAGCTGTCTTAGATTCCTGTTCTTTTGGAGCTGTAGATGAGAAAGTTTTTAGTCCTGACTGTTCAATTGTTTCGAATTCTGAAGATTGGTTACATCAAAGTCACTTCAGTCCTATTTGATACCAATATGTAAATCCTCATTGCGCAGGACAGGTAGAAAACGTTGGTGGAATGTTTTACAGGGCTGTCAACATAACCTGTTAAACAATACCTTGGCAAAGCTTTTCTTATGATTTAGTCCTAACATCCCTTCAAGGAATTGCCTCTGGTGTCTAGAATTGGGATAGAAAGTAAAAAAAAAGCCGATAATTCTGTGCAACTAGTTCGCATTTAATGTATGCTTCTTCAGGCGGAAAATGTTTTAAAAGAAGCGTATGACGTCTTTATATTTTAAAATAACAATTACATCATAACGTAACGTCATAAATGATATGCATCATCATAACAGTTTTATATACATGTATATGACAGGATCGAAAAAGTACACGAGCCTCTAATGACACCTTAATCAGTAAAATAAATAAATTAGAGACAAGTTATATATATATATATATATATATATATATATATATATATATATATATATATATATATATATATATTTATATATATTTATATATATATATATATATATATATATATATATATATATATATTGTTATAATGAATATACAATTTATCAATTTAAAAAAAACTAATAATTTACACAATTGTATATAGTGCCGTGTTTTAAGGCCATTATGATGCAAAGTATCTAATTTGTAAAATGATTTTACACTGGTTTTATTTGATAAATGTAGGAGACTCCAATATTTATTAATTACAAGGCATATATTAAGTAATGATAGATTATATTGCATTGTGAAAAGAATTGTATTTTTCTCTATCATACATTTTGCTGTGTTTAGAGTTTCATGCTGAGTACGATTACTGGCTTTGTTCAGCAGAGATTCAATTATATGTGTAGGATAATTTCTATTTTGCAAATATTATTTTAATTCATTCAAAGAATTTTGTAATTGATGAGCATCTGAAATAATGCGTCGGTGTCTTTTTTCCTGGCTATATGGAACACCGTTTTAACATGACATGGGATGACATGAAGAATATTTCACGTATGGATAGTATTTTTTGACATGAATATTTGTAGAGATAGTGTTATCAATAATTTGTTTTTATATTTACATCTAAGAATGAAACATGCCTACTAGATGTAGTATAAGTCAATTTAAGCGTCGACTTAAATAATTTAGGGGGTCAATGCTTTTGTTTCAGTTTTGCAGTTGAAGGGTTCCAGATCATAAATATGTCATCTTAAAATCTAAACCAAACATATGGATTAAACTTTTCGTTTTGAAGAAAATATTTTTATACTTTACCCATGAAAAGTGAAGCATGTAAAGAGTTCTGTTATTAGGATTGTAATCAAGAATTAATACATTAAAGATACGTCTGAATTCATTAAAAAGTTGAAGTCTATTCCACAGTCATCTGATAACTCAATCCTGGTATCATTAGATGTAACATAACTATATATCAGCATTCCGCATACAGATGGCACTGAAGCGTGTAAATATGTATTTGATAACAATCGTAATTAACGCACACTATCTAGTTAATATATTTGCTTTGATTTCGATGAGCAAGTCTGTATCAGACACTGACATACAAGTAATGGACTTATAATTAAAATAAAAGATGAAATTTGAGTTGAGGAAGCTGGAGTTTCAGAAAGAAAAAGAAGAGAAACAAATGCATTTGTAATTGGAGAAAGAGAAAGAACAAATGAAATTGAGGAAAGAAAAAGAACAAATCTAATTACAGGCATAACAACAAATGCAGTCACAATTTGTGAATCAGGAGAGAGAGAGAGAGAGAGAGAGAGAGAGGAAAGAGAGAAAGGAAAGAAAATGCAATTAGCTAAGGAAGAAAGAGAGAGCAAATGAAATGCAGTTACAAAAGGAACAAATATAGTTACAGAAAGCGACGGAAGCAATGCAAAGGCAAAAGAAAATGATGAAATGGAACTTCAAATTCGGATAAATGAAATGGACATTCCCGGTTCAAATAGAAATTTAAGTTTTGATGTTGCAATGAATATTGGGTTAGTGCTCCCTTTCAGAGAAAGAGAAGTAGAAAAATATTTTACTCGTTTTCAAAACGTTGCTGAACATTTTAAATGGCAAAGTGAACATTGGACTCAGTTATTACAATGTGTACTTATTGGTAAAGATAGTGATATATATCATTCTCTGTCCGTTCACCAAAGTGGTGACTATGATGCTATTAAGGAATGCATCTGACGGGGTTATGAGCCAGTCCCTGAAGCTTATCGACAAAACTTCAGAAACTATTAAAAAGAAGGTGGACAAACTCATGTCGAATTTGCTAGAGAAAAAGAGCAGTTATTTGATAGATGGTGCTTAGCCTAAAAAGTGAAACAAGATTATGAAAGTCTCAAACAATTTGTATTACTTGAAGTGTTCAAAAACTGTGTCCAAAGTAAAATTAAGACCTGTCTTGACGAGCATAAGAACTAAACTTTGGAAAATGCTGCTCGTGCTGCTGATGAGTAATCTTTGACTCATAAAAGTTCTTTTATAAATATGATTTCCACTCAGCAGTCTTCTGGCAGAAAAGTATTTCAGCCTAATACAAGTCCATCTCAATCTCAAACTGGCACGACGTTTGGAAATCAAACTGGATCATAGCTCCTTGTTTCTTCCTTCCTGTACATGTTGCAAGAAGAAAGGACAAGTTAATTCTGATTGCTAAAATTGGAAAAATAATCATCAGAATCAAGACAGAATTATTCCAAATGATCTTGTTTATAAAAGGTCAAGGTCACACTCACGTATTGAACGCACTACATTTGTTTGGTCTAATAAACCCGTTTGATTGTATTATATAGAATTATGAATCATTCATACCGAAGGGTTCTATATCATTCGTTGGGTGATTGGCCAAACACATCCCTATTAAAATTGTCAGGAACACAGGAGCTTCTCAGAGTGTTTTATTGACAGACACTTTGCCTTTTTCTGAGAAGTCTTCATCAAATGAAAGTGTTCTTATTCAGGGAATAGTGTGTGGCTTTGTGAATGTTCTTCTCCATTGTGCAAATTTGTTATCAGACTTAGTCTCAGGGCGACAGTCGGAATAATGTATGCTTTACCCGTTGAGGGCAATCAGTTATTACTATTCAAGGACCTAGCTATATACAAGGTTGTAGTTTATCCACCTGCAACTGCCAAGACTTGTTTGTATCAGAAAGTCAATCCAATTGAAAAGGAATTCCATGATTCATACCCATCGTGTGCAATTACCGGAGCTATGGCAAAGAAAACTCATGATAATGATGTTGATAAGAAAATAATTCCTTTAGCTGACACATGTATTGGTCAAGCTTTTGATGAGGCCACTTTCACTCCTTGCTCGGATCAATCAAAATGTGTTTATCACAGTAATCGTCTTTTTACTACTCATTCTGTTTTCTCTAACCAGACTGATAAACGACAAAATACTTGCAGTCGAACAGGAACTTGATCATGGGATCTCCTGTTTGTTTCAAAGGACCATTAGTAAAACTAAAGCCACTTATCTACCTGTCTGTTATTTCATTCAAAATGGAATTCGTATGAGAAAATGAAGACTTCCATAGGTACCTGCTGGTGATGAGTGGTCATTGAGGGATTAATAAGACTTGTCACAAGTTCTTGACTCACTTTTATTGGCCAAAAATCAAAAGTGATGTTGGTAAATACTGTAGATCTTGTCATACTTGTCACATGGTAGGAAAACCCAATCAGAAAATGTCCTGGGCTCATTTACAACCTATTCCTGTCTTTGATGTACCATTTAGCTGTATTATGGTAGATTGTGTTGGTCCCTTACATAGGACAACGTCAGGTACCCAACACGTGTTGACCATTATTTGTGCGTCAAGAAGGTTTCCAGAAGCAATTTCTTTAAGTAATATTAAATATAAAACAATAGTAAAAAGCTGTAATAAGACTTTTGTTTACTCAATTTGGCCTTCCCAGATCTGTCCAATTGAGTCAAAGGTTAGGTCTGGAATTTTCCAGATGATTATGCTTGAATTTGGCATTCAACAATTCAAATCAAATGTGAAATTATGGTTTGACAGACAACAATGGAACGAACGTTTGAGTTTGGTAATGAAGTTCTTGCTTATTCTTCAAAATTGTCTTCAGATTAGATATTACGGCCCTTACAAAGGTAAAAAGATGAATGAATTACATTATATATTAGTGCTCCTGGGATCTAAATAAGTTATTAGAGTACCGGTATATAGAAAGAGATAGGCAGGTTAAACATGCAATTAATTTAGTTGTACCTGTCCCACTCAGTGAAGATTTAAGTGAAGGAATGTCATCGGATTCTGCTGATACTGGAGTGACAAATTTTTTGGAATTCATAATTATAAAAGATCTGGATCATGCACTTTCACAATTGCAACAGCAAGTACGAAATGAACAAAACGGTTTTTATTTGAATCTGAGAAACTTATTTCCAGATGTTCCCACAAGAACGAACAACATTTTCAATGACGTTCAAATTGTGAAACGGCAGTATTTGAAAAGAAGAAATTCATTTTTTGCACGTGAATGAATTTATAGAACCCAGGAAAATTGCTTGGAGTTCACCATGTATACTTTTCCTAAATCAGATATGTGCACTGATTATGGGATGGTGAACAGTGTGACAAAACATTCATTTCCATTATCAAGAATCGTCGACTGTATTGATAAGATCGAAACTGCTAACTATGCCACCAACTTTGACCTTCTGAAACGATTTTGTCAAATTCCACTAACAGAAAGAGCGAAGGAAATTTTGGCATTCGTGACACGAATTGGACTTTATCAATATAAAGTGATGCCGCTTGGGATTAAATGGTCACCAAGTACTTTTCTACGTCTCATGAATATGATTACATCTGCTCTAGATAATTGTGATTTCATCATCTGCAACAACACCTGTAAAGAACATTTACCGAAAATTCGGAAATTCTATGACAGACTCAATGATGCAAGTTTGACAATTAATTTATCCAAATGTAAGTCATAGTGCAAGTGTACCTTTTCTAGGACATATCGTGGGATATGGGCAGCTAAAACGATTAGATGGTAAGGTCAATGCTATCTCTGAATTCCCCGTGTCTGCTAGTAAAAAGAAACTGGTGCGATGTTTAGGTATGGCTGGATACTATAAAAAATTTGGTCGAATTATACCATAATTGCTGAGCCCCTGACAAATTTATTGAGTAAGAAAATCAACTTTATTTGGACTGAAAATTATCAGGAGGTATTTGATAAGTTCAAACCCATACTTAAAAGCACGCCAGTTCTTACAGCTCCAAATTTCAATGAATCATCTAAACTGTTTGTTGATGCAAGAGATGTTTGGGGTTGGAGCAATATTGATTCAAGAACACGAAAATGGTGTTGATCATCCAGTGTGCTATTTTTCTAAGAAATTAAATAAACATTACAGAAATTACCCAACATCAAAAATAAATGTTTGGGTCTGACATTGGCATTACAACATTTTAAAGTTTACATTAATAGGGCTCCTTCCACGATTATTGTGTTTAGTGACCACAACCCCATTACTTTCATGGGCAAGATGAAAAATAAAAATCAAAGACTACTAAGATAGATTTTGTTGTTACAGTAATATGATGTTGACATCAGGCACATCAAGGGAAATTATAATTTAATAGCAGACGCAAATGTATTTTTAATGAACATTTTATATTATTCATAAGTGTTCTTGCGTTTTTCTGTCATGTTTAATTAATCTATGGCAAAAGAACTCTTTATCATATAAATCTTTATTTTTCTTTATGAGGGGATGTGTTATTTTTGTTTGATTTAATTTATATCTGATTTGATTTAATTGTTTGTTTGTTAGATGTTGTTTTATTTCATTATGTGTTATAGTAATGTAATTTTGTTTACTGAAATTAGTTTGACCTGGCTGTTTTTTCGCAAACACCTAATAATTGAACATTGTATCTAAAAGTTGACCTAATTTCTGACCTTGATTGAGAATCAAGTAAACCAATTTTTTAAAAATTCTTTCTTAATGTGTGATTTATAGAGTGGAATCGAGGCTGTACTGGGTGTACGTGAGGTATTACATGCAATAACCTCTATTTCCAAATTTTGGTTTTATCGGAATTACGCAGTAGTCATGTTTAATACCGAGGTTTTGAGAAATAATCTCAGTTTGTCTTTTAAACACTTAGATATCAAGGTGTTTTTGTTCTGCTGTGATCAGTTGGAATTGCATTTTATTTTTCTTCAAATTATTTGGATTCTATGAGATCAATTCTTTTCCCTGGAGAATATTTAAGGGCTCATACATAATTCTTGAAGAAATGCATTTATTGAAATTTTATTCCGAATTCTAACACCAGAATATTATTTTCCGTGGTACCACAAATAACTGTAGACACATCAGTACTATACTGGTTATATTATGTTTCATTGTCTTCCATTTTGAACTTTCGACTGGACTAAAATTTAAATTCATCAGAACATCACTCTCTCTTCGATTTGTCTGTGTAGCACACATTTCCAGATCGAAATGTGAAAAGTAGTTAGGGTATTTCGACGCAAAGACCTTCAAAGTGAAATGTCACTCCATGAGAAAAACTGAAATAAGTTGTTAACATGTTTTGGGTTCGCGTTTGAGGTTACCAGATTCAATACTATAAGTAACGAAAAATGACTATTATACCCATTCTTTTCTATTACAGTTTTTAGGTAAGAACCGCCGATATGCATTAGTTATTTCGTAGCATTTCGGTCCTTGTCTAGCAATCTACTTAAGAATCTATTTAATCTTATGTAAAAGCTGCACCAAATTATGCTGTAACATATGCTTTCGGCTGATTTGGTATAGCGTTACGTTTCCCTCGTATTATTTTGTAAAACAACATGAAAGTAAGACAACAGGAAGTGTGGTGTCTATACGATGTGAAGGAGGTGGTACAGAATGCAATTTGTAAGAAAGATATAGATGGGTCAGATACCTAGTCAAAGCAGAAATTTGATATTTTCATGGAAACAACTAATAGGAACATGTCTATGATACTATAATTGGTGATATCAAACGCGTGATAGTAAGCGGAGAGTGTGTGAAAGCAAAAGGAAAATGTGCGAAAGTATAGGGAGAATGACATTCTGGAATAAAAAGGAGAAGCGACACCTACATTTTTCATACAATTACTTTATTTGAAATATAATAAGAAGCTGTGTAATTTAGCAAACAACCAAGAAACTTAAAATAATCGAAATATAACTGAGACGTAGCAGGGAACAAATATTATTAATAATCCTTAAATCACTTTGTATGATTCAAAGTTTCGAAGGAAGACTCTAAGACAAAATAATGATTGATAGCTTTGAAAGTATAAAAGTTACGTCGCGAAAATGATTGTAACAGAACTCGAAGTTGATAGCAAACCACGTGTATAACTAAAAACAATTAATAAAACTACAAGCTATAATAACACAATGGTCAGTTAATATCATTAAACTATTTTCCTATTACTAAATATAAACAAGGGTATATAATCGATACATAGCAAATTTTAACTTTTTTTCGAAATAAAGCGTTTAAACTATGACCACATCACTTAAAAAAATCTATATAATTATATTTACATGATTGCATGAGAATAAGCATTTACAATCTACTAATAATGCAGTAGTAAAATGTATAATTTACAACGAATATGATCATTACGTGCCTATGGCGAAAAAGATTTGAACTGTCAGATGTGCAGATACAATGGTTACTTGTGTCTGCCTCAAGTAGGTCTCTTACATAGGCATCTGGTTCAAGAATCTGTCTACACTGAGCGAGACACGGAGGTAGCTAAAGACCACTATCGAAATTAATAGGAATAGAAACGAGTAAAAACCATTGAATACATTCCTTTCAAAACAAATCTAAAACTAAGGCAAAATCACATGATCCGAGACTTTACACCGTCATCTGCTACCTGTACTTGAATCACGATGACATAGCGTATATTTTGGTACTGAAGAATACATTACGTTATCATATTAATCAGGCAATATGCTAATTTAACTTTAAGACAAAAGCAAATCATGTTGTAACATTTGTTGTCGGCTGAAGTCGTAAAACTTTCCTTTTTTCATCTTTTTGTTTTGTAAGTAGAAAGTATTTTGCTTTTCATGAGTTTTACTTCAGTAACTCTTTCATTTGTATTTTCTACCATCACAATTTGTGATAGCACATTAAGAGCTGGCTGATGTTATGTTGCTGTTGTTTTACTCTTATATATAGAACAGTTAGTTAAAAGTATTAACGTATATTTTGATTTAAACAATCAAACTTTTCACGTTAGCTTTTGACTTTAAGTTTCTTTCCATGTCGTATATATACCATATTTGATAATAAAGAACAAGTGTCACAATGGTATGTTACCTGCTATCAAAATGGTCACAATGAAGAAGGATTCAACTCAGTTCAGTTTGATTGACTATATTCAACACAACTGAATTCAAGTCAATTTAATTGTAGACGACATTCATACAATACACTATATTTAAATATTATACAAGACATAAACATATGTGCTACTAATAGGGAACATCAACTATTAGAGGCTAAATAACGTTTATGCGTTACTGATAGTGAACAGCAACTATTATACAATATATAAGGTTATGTGGTACCGACAGTGAGTATCAAATATTATGTAATACATCAAGATTATATGGTACTGATAGTGAGCATCAACTATTAGTGGCTAAATAAACTGTATGCGTTACTGATAGTGAACATCACATATTTATACAATATATAAGGCTATCTGCTACCGACAGTGAACATCATCCATTAGAGAATACATTAGTTTTTGTGGTATTGAAATTGAACATCAAATTGTACACATCCAATAACAAAAGTGGTAAGCTATAAGACGAAACACACACATAGTTTGTTATAACCTATACAGTAGCACACAAGCACTGGTTCATGTTTATAAAAATGAACTATTCACGACAAATGATCCCCTCTGATGCCATTCTAATTTTTATACCCTTTTACCATCGATATTGTACCCGCAGAAAGGTGAGATAGGAAATCTTCCCTCGTGCGTGAAAGAAAGTTCATTGCTTAATCATTTAATACCAATATCGTTCGAAGATATTTTACTTTTTATCTTGCAGTTCAAACACATATATTGCCTGCCTTCTTCGCAGTGCTTAGGTTACATTCATTTCGGAGCAGCAACTATTGTTTACCCTGGAGTGGGATATACAAAATCATCCGTTGTTTCACCTTTTGCAAAATAAATAGTCTATCGTCTTTGTGCAAAAACCTTTACTTAGCTCGTATCCAAATTATGACTTTTATCACTACACCAGTAGCAAACCATCAAAATAAACCGAGTAAGGAAGTCAAGCGTGAGCATCAGAAACTATCTTCTAGGGTTCGAAACCCACACAGTTCTCTGTCAGACTGATTAAGATTGGGATCATATATGTATATACACAACTGTGAATTACCAGAGATCAAAGTCACATTAATTATCGGTGGTTATAATTACAACTTACAATTTAGAGTTTAAGACTGACATCGAAATAGTTTTCTCAGATTCATATACGGGTATGATGGTGTTTGCTAGTGCAGAACTCCCGAGTATGATGGCTTTTGTTTGTATTATGAGCGACTTTTATCCTGTCTCGTTGACTACTTTCTTTTTTCGTTTATGTGTCGATTAGTCAAACGGATACAAGTAGAGTTTATATTTTGACTTCTTACCATTTGTATCAATATCCAGGATATTTGCAGGACACAATTCAGACTCTGTGAATTGCCATTTCAGCCACTGTTTGAAAGTCAAAATGTGTTTCAACGTAACTTAAACTTATCACTGACTTTTTATTTATAGACATAACATTTACGCTTTATCGTAAAGAAGAAATTGTTCAGTGGGTGTTATCTGTTTGAAAGCTATATTAATGTTCACAACATGCAACTTTGACTTCAACACTCATTTTCGTTCAGAAATATGAGAACAAGAACCTGTGATTACGCTTATGGTTGTGGAGGTGTTTGAACGTTTAGTTTGCAAATTAATCTTTCAATAGATTTCATAAGAGTTTTTGCAGGATACTTATATCTATTGAAGTTTCCGAAGTCTGACTTATGCAAATATCCTACGTAACATTTGGCATGATTGAAGATTATTTGGAAAATATTAATTCGTTGCTGCAACACTTTTAAAACTGCTAAGATATTAAATTTGTTTGCCTTTTTGCTAAGAAAAACATGTTTTCATTTTTAATGCAAACAATTGAAAGTAACTGCATAAAATGTCAAAATTTCAAAAGATAAACACATCAAATTATTAATAAAAAGAAACGGAACAGAAAATAAATGTTATCAAAACGCGTTGCAGGCTCAAGCACCGAAGAAAACCCTACAACTACAATATATGCGACACTAATATTTTTCAAGGAACTCAAGGCAAACATTGAGTGGATTCCTGCCTGATCTGACCGATTCATGCTGGTCTTACGTGTATCTCTGTACCAATAATTGTCTCAACAGTTACGCAAAATTTAGATGTAAGAAATAGAGGCTTTTGATCAGTCTCATAATATGTAACTTCGAACAAGAGTGCGTACAATCGTTCACCTGACATGCAAATATTCAATCATAGAGATGTACATTATCAAAGTCAATGCAGACTTCAATACGTTATTAGACTGGGTTCACATTTAGTATAGATCGATATAACTAATATTTCTACAACGTTAAACCACATATAATTGGCCAGGTTTAGAAAATAAGTGATAAAATATAAATTTTACACGTTTTACAACGGAGGTCATACCACTGATAGAAAGACCATCTCACCTAAATTTTGATAAGACGACTTTCTAAACATATTACTGGCAGGATTTATATGGTTGCTAAGGAAGTCACACTATTGGCAGGGAAACCAGTCTGACACGAACTTGCTTAAACCTGTTCTAAATGATCTGGAAAAGTTGAAGACAGACTTAACCGAGATGAAGCCTTAATGGGTAGGTAGGTCACTGCAAATAAAATACAGGATACCTAAATATTACGATTGGTTTTTCAAATCTCTAAAAACAAAAACAAATGTTGACAACACACAAACAAAAAGGGGTATTTATCCCTTTACAATTAAAAGACAGTGTAGTTGGTATAAAGATATCCATTATCATTCATTGCGTGTGGATCAAAATCGCTTTTACAGCATAGAAATGGATGATAATGGTTGCAGGGATGGTCCAAGACGCCAATTATCGATTGCATGACATGAATAACGCCACAGTTATTATATGTATTTGTTGTGACTGAAGCCGATGAATCCCAGAAGATAGAAACTGCCTCTCCGTTCCAGCTCACCCAGTGTCCCTCATTAACTTCGTCCGACACACCAATATATGTATAGTCTGTGGAACATAATAATAATAATAATAACAAATATATAGCATATATTGATGTGATTCACGTGTATGTATGTATGTATGTATGTATGTATGTATGTATGTATGTATGTATGTATATTATAAATTGGTCATCAATGAGCAGGGGATTAATCATATATATATATATATATATATATATATATATATATATATATATATATATATATATCACGAGCCAGGTATTTAAAATCTCGGCAACAAAGAATGCAAACAAATGAGAAAGGACTCTCATGTGTTTCTGGGAACATTTAAATGATTTCGTCTCCGAAATTGCTGAACACAATACAATCACAATTATAAAAATGATTCCTGGCATATTGACGTTTTAACTATATTTATATAAGGACGATCTGACATCAAACATGACAGCCGTAACTTAAAATTAAAAAACCCTGAGGTAAAAACTTCTCCAGAATAAAACATGGAACAGAATTCTATCGATCTAAGCAGAAAACATTAGGGCATAAAGTCATCAGGTCTGTACAAATTACAACGATTTACCGTTAAATTATGGATGTCATTACAACCAATATAAACACAATCAAACAAGTTAAGTTGGACATAAATAATTCTGACATAGATATCGTTACATTTTTTCCGAAATCACATAAACCACCGTTAATTATGGCTACATACTAAAAGTTTAAAAGGTTTCTGTAGCTGCTGAACATGATTTGTTATGGTATGTATACAGTTCACCTTTGGACCAAAGATGCCGATGTGTCATCAAATATGGATCTTGAAATAAAAACTATATAAATCTTGCTTCAGCTGCTCTCATAACATATGCAATCAACAGCGTTGGAAGAACGTTCTACACAATGCTTCCTACTAAATCAGATCTGTATAAATGTTTGCTCTCGCATTGGCTGTAGTGTAAAATAGATGTTAGTACACTAAGCTGTTTCAATTCAACTTGGACTCCTAGCTAATGTATCATTTTGTCTAGACAGGTCTAGTCCGGTTTGTTCTTTCCTAAAATTGTAAAATCTTCGCAATACATTTAGGAACACTCTGCAATCGTCGCATTCTAGAATAATTTTGAGCATGAAACTCTAGGCCAGGTTGTAACGATCCAAAATTGATGTAATACTTGAAGCATGCCCAAGTAATTGGAATGTTACTGATGTACTAAAGGTGATAAAGATCATGAAATAAATATTTGCACCTACAAGAACGTCATATACGTAAGCAAAGGACAAGCAAGTGGCACATACCGGCTTTTGTTATAGTTGCTAGATATTTTCTTCTGGGCAAAAGTCACATTATGTAATTTAATTAGTTAATGTTGAGAGTAAAAAAATAAATAGTGAACTTTAATGTCGTTACGACATTTGCTATTTACAATGACTATGTAAAAGGATCAAATTGTCACAAATGATGTTGATTAAGTGCTGCCTCTATGGTAAATGACATAGTGTTTCAGATATTTGTTCTGAGAAAAACATAATCCTTGTTTTAGAGGTTTTTCGTCATCTCTCCTGTATGTCTCTCTTTGATCTTTTGCATACGTGCTTGTATTCTGCAGTTCAATATTCCACGATGATGAACAAGATATCTCATTCTTTATTTATCTATGATTCTATCTCAATATGTCTGACTCTCTGCCTATGCATACTTAACGTTTCATATTTTTCCCAAACCACAACGTCAAGACAGAACGTTATACAGCCTGGCTTGTTAATTGCCCCATCAGAGTCCAGAATTCCACAATACCCGGTCAAGTTATGCACATAATTTCAGAGGTGGGTAAATAGTATTTATAAGATATTTGTATATTCCTTGTAAATGGTCATATTAGTCTTAATATGCAAATTTACAGGTGTGATGGAACAATGGGACCAAATGTTGGACACAAGTTATATTCACTCTGCCAGAAACATCCTTTTAAAAGAGTAATTTGTTTTGTTTCAAGCTCATGTTCGATGTCACCTGTTACATTAACTTCCGTTTGTTATGTAACGCATGTGAAATTCTCACATGGAAATTGCAACTAAAGTTGATATTACTGCCAGTCGATGTCATAATTCTTTAAAACGGTGGTAAGCGATTATTGTTACATTTAGCGATGAATTTACCTGCAATGTTACAATGAACGTCATTTATTGATACTGATGATTGTGACGTTAAAAAGGTTTTACATTATCCTAACTTCATGATGCTTGTAATTTCATTTTTATCAATGACATGGAACATCCTGAGGTTTTCAGACCATGATTTTGAGCCTTAGCGTAATGCAAATACTGTTTTAAGAACATAACGGCTGTTTTATTTTGTTAAATATAGTTACATGTAATTATGTATAGTACCATATTCATTCCCTAAAAACATGTTTGCATCATTTATCTGAGCCTCGGTCGTAACGACGAGTAGTTTGGCCTTTTCCGATTCGCATGTTTTCATTCCTTCGTTGAAAGTTTGACCTGTACCATGGAACTTGATGCAGAAGTAAGAACCTCCCAAGCTGACATAACTATATCCCATATCACACGTAGCGGAAGGCGCTGCAAAATGTAAACAGACCTTTGTAAACCGATTGAAGCTCTTAAATAACTTATATCAAGGGCGACTCAGTCCTATTCGTTTCCGTAGCAATTTGTCTTAAAGTATGAATGGAACATTGTGCAATACCACGTTCTTAATTTATCTCAATAATGTGAAATTAACGCCTTTAAACAATAAGCACAATTGTTTAATGTTTTATACGTCTATTCTTGCTTTTTCAGATGCTGCCGAATTTGAAAATTGAATTTAGCACATGGGTATAAAAGCCGAGTAGGCGATAGGTTTACTTCCCCCCACCCATTCCAACCCAGTGTTTTATTATGTTCTTCTGCATCGACATACGAGACGACGTCATGTGCAATACTGGTAGATATTATATACTCATTTTGTTTCTCCGTTAACTTTTCATTGTCAGAATCGTTCAGTAGTTTACGATATTGAACTCGCGAGTAACTGATACTAAACTCACGTGAATAAAAGAACTACTTTCTAATGTAAACGAACAATGGACGCAGACACCAGCACTTTGGAGTTGTTTTATTTGTCTGTGGATGAAGTAAACCAACTGAATGAACTAAAGAGGATGTTTTGTGGACTGCCACATACCAGCTGCTTTGGCAAACTCCACGTCAACGTTTTTGATACAATGTTTCGAATATAGGGAAGCTGTAGGCGCCAGGCAGGGTCCTTACTAATAACATGCAAGTGAAAAGGCATAAACTGTCTTCTTTCGCTGGTAATAAGAATGTCAAAAAGTATATGTTCATTTTTGCATCCTGAATATTCTCAAAATGTACTTTCTTAGTTCTGTAAATCCGAATTACATGGCCAATGTCATGGGTTCTCAAGCTTGATTACGCATTTCCAAATTGTACTGTAATGTCGACTATATTCCAAGTACAATTACATCCTCCTTACTGCACAAAAAATGAAATCAACATTATATTCCATAGCGTTTTTGTGTCATGATCTCTTCATATTTTACCCACGTTATGATTTCAAACATTCAGTGGCAAAACAGAAAAATCACTTGCAGATGTCAACAGTAAGCTGCTCCGTCGCCGCTGAAATCCGATGTACTTATGTAGAATTGGCACATAAATTCAACCCAAAATCAGGAAATTCCATAGAAACGACAAAAGAATGCCAAAATCTATTCATTCCAGATCAAATGGAAATGTTGTTGCAATGTGCATTCATTCACAATATGACTCCATGTTTCAATTTTAAGTAGACAAAAACGCCATTTTATTTTGAAATTTGTGTTTAGCTCGTGAAAAAGTTCTAATTTATCTGGGCGGAGTTATGTGCGCATTAACACTGTTGTTGTTGTGTAATGATGGATCTGCGTTTGTGTATTTAGTTCGGAATACGGCATACATTCAGTTACTTTGTTTCGTGTAGTGTACTTTTAATTACATAATTAAGCCTTAGGTAGAATAAAAAATGAGCATATAATAAAAGGGTTACTGCATTTGTACGGGAAAATATGAACTTGCTTTGTCGGATGGATAAACTACACTACCAAGGTCGCGCAGCATTTCCATCCGAAAAACTCGTTCTTATTTAGCCATACAAATGCAGTAACCGATAAATTTAATTCATATTAAATATACGTAGAGATGCATTTACGTGCAATACTGGGAGAAATAATGTACGTGTAATACTGGTATATCAAAGTTACGTGTTATATCGTTAGTTATAATTTACGTATAATACTGGTAGAAATAAGTTACCTGCAGTACCGGCAGAGGGAAAGAAACACAATATAGTGCCTTAAGAATGAGAATTAACAGTTTCATTTCATATATCTGTAGTACTCGTCTAGTTTGATTGATCTTTCTGTGATTCATAGTGGCAATGACTATTTATTATTATTATTATTATTCCGTGAGGGAGCAGCAACGTTAAGGAAAAGAAACATATGTATGTTATACAAAATATCATCAAACTTTTACCAAATAGGGAAACTTTAATTTAATAGATTGGTAGCTGTCAGCTTATACAATATTTCTGTTATTATTATTATTATTATTAAATGTCTTTTTCTTCTTTTTCTTGTTCTTGTTCTTGTTCTTCTTATTATTATTATTGATACCGCGAATAAAACAGCTACTTCATGAAAATGAAAGAACATATTTATAATTAAAAATAAAAAATATAATATATATTTTCTACCCTGACTTCCTTTAATTGCAATTTAGAAGTACATCTATATTTTATCAACAAGACGAGTAAGCGTAAATTAAATAGAATTTTTTCTTTACATAAAAATTAAACAGAATGTTTACTTGACGATATGTATTGTTCACGAATATTTTTCTCTCCTTCTGAAGTTTAAACTGATTTACAATGTTTGTTATACGCAGTGTTCACATACATCTGACCCATGGATTATTGATCGACATGGACGAAACTGTCCATTAGGCATTATGAAGAGAACGCAAGGAAGTTAATTAAATAAGAAGATACAAACAGAAACTGAGACAATACAAAAAGTAAAGAATAAAAGAAAGGACCTATACATACAATTTAAGAAATATTAAAAAAATGAAGGATTATTCTGAGTGTCATTGAAATTAGTAATAAAAATCAGATTCTGTCAAAAGGTAGGTGTTTTGGACTCGTGCTAAAATTCAATAGCTCGTGTTTTGTTTAACTTATTAAGAGAACAAAGATAGTGCTCTGTTGTTATTAACTTTTTGGAAATATTTAATGAAACGAGATAATGAACCTAAGCCAGCTGCAAATGCATTGCCCATTAATAATACCAGAAGTTTCTTGATTAAAATATTGTCTTATGTGTGTGCCCATGTTACCAACGTTATCCTGGAATTTTAGGCTTCTTTTGTTTTCTTGCACGATGAAATCATTCATGATTGAAAAATATTTATATGACTCTTTAAGCTTTGATATTGTCTCACCTCTAATAGAAAATCGGTTATGTTTGCAGAACTTTACATGGCTGTTTCTACAGGATTTCAACCTCTTATCTCTATTATGCGTCAAATAGTTTATTTCAGCTTGTTGCTGATACGGGACAATATTTGTATTGACCTAGGAATTGATGAACCACAACGACATCTGGTAGTTTATGTACATTTATGTAATGGCAGTATATCCCCGATGTTTCATTGTTATAGTAGTCGGCATAATACAAATTTAGAGAAATATTTAAAAGAAAATGTCATGGTTGCAAAAGATTATTTTATTTGTGCATGGTTATCTTTTTCCAAAGCGGCATATCCAGTAAGATTCCTTTTCTTTCCTGGAGTCCCCAAACCTTACTGGATACGCCGCCTTAGAACATTAAATCCAAGCGGTTTAAACTAAGAAAACTAGAAACAACCATGCACAAATACAATTATGTTTTGTAGCCAACATATATCAGGCTAGCTAGATACTAGTTTCGCACTGTTCGTTGTAAGTTTATTGCATTTATCTTAATCAATCCATGACACACGTGATCCCTTTCTGCATCCAGTGCACTTCAAAGGATTGTTATTTGCCATATGATTTGTATTCTTTATATATATATATATATATATATATATATATATATATATATATATATATGCGAACCTCGTTGACAAATGCTGCAATCATCAACACGTCGCATATATATGTGTGTGTATGTGTGTATATTCGTCACATATATATGTGTGTGTGTCTGTGTATGTTTATAAGGCAACTTTCATGACATCATCTCTCTCTCTCTCTCTCTCTCTCTCTCTCTCTCTCTCTATATATATATATATATATATATATATATATATATATATATATATATATATATATATATATATATGTGTATATATGTATATATATATATAGTAATTAAATTTAATATTTCTAGTTTATATTTGTAATTAATATCGTCCTTAAAAAACATGTAATAATATCGAGATGTGTGTCTTTTTATGTTACTTTTCTAATTGGCATTTACAGTTATTAAAATTACAGAATATAATGCTATTTACATCTTCATTATATCGACATCTGTATAACGAATATCTAATACTTGCCTGTGTAGTATACCAATCCATCCGAAAATTGAAATCCCTGAGGTATTCCTCGTCGGAATGAAGAGGACAACACACAGCAGTTGTTGTGGTTATCGTAAAAGAAGGACATACAGATAGAGTTGTTGTCACATCTTTGCATGCACTCAAACAAATCAATCCCCGTATCATTACTGATTGCTTCAGATTCGTTTATGTTGTTAGGATATATTTTGTCCTGCATCCAGTTCTCTTTTACTGCATGAGAATGTAGAAAGTCGATGTTCACTTATAACGCTTTATACTAACACACACACGCACACACGCACACACACACACACACACACACACACACGTTATTCATATTATGGATAAACATAAATGTTTGATTAGAGGACGGTCGAACTACTTACTTTTGACATAACTAGCAAAAGCGTTGTATTTTAGCCAACATTAGTCCTTAACCTTCACATACAAAACATTGGGTGAGGTATGTTTACGCTGTATTTTCAAATATATATATATCAAATATATATATATAGTCTCTTATTATAAATATTCCAAATCTACATTGCTGATGACAGTTAATGTTTGAAACCGATTTCAAATAATAGAAACGTATATGATGGCAGAAACAGTTCTTAATTTGAATCTAAAGTATATTTCAAATAAATTCAGACTGGAATTCTGACAAATATGTACCAAAAAGGCAATATTTTAGGTCACATAGAGACATATGTTTATTTTATTTCCCGAAACAATGTAATTATATGCCTATGAAGTGCATTCGGATGCCACGGATATTGTGTCCTAATCTTAGATGATGTTTTGACGTCAACTGTTAAGCCATATGCTGTTATGCAATAATATGTACAACATGGATTTATTATCATAATACAAATGCAGAAATGCATGGTTCAGTTACCGCAAGCAAAATCTGTCGAGGTCCAGCTACCATCAGGTAGACACGTGACTGTCGAGTTTTCATTTCCTTTCTTGAGTAGACCAGACAGGCATCTGTAGGTGTAGTTCTGTCCGACCTTGACATAAGCCATCTCGTTTATCGCACCTAATTTCGTGGGAGGAGGCGGACAAACTGCTCAAATATGAAAATAAACATTATCTTTCTTAGCAATCTCATTAATGTCTGAAAGGTAAGGTTAAATTAATTCGGTTAGAAAAATAGGAGATTAGTATAAAGAATATACCACAACTCGGGTAAAATTGTATTTACAGATAAAATGGAGAATAACTGCAGGGATTACATGAAAGTCAAAATTCATCCTGTCGGTTTAAAACGAGTGCTTTACACTACAAAAGAAACTCAGTTGATATGGGGTGTTATATTATATTATATATTTCATGCAAAGTTAATGAAATGTATCAGTTTGGGGAACATTAATAGTGTCAAAATGGGGATAAAGCTGGCATTACATTTGGAGCGTCCCATTAATTATATAGAATTGTTTATGTTTCCTATCTATGTATATTTGGGTCTTATTAATTCCCACGACTAGAAAAGGCAGCTTTGACCTCTAAGCCCTAGCCAAGGCAGCATCTGTGTCCGCCACAGTTCTAGCCAGCGGCATGTCACAAAATGTTGTGGAAGAGCTGTGCTTGCGCCTCAGCTGGATGACACTGCCTGTGGTCAGGTCTGTGTGTCCGATATATACACTGATCTAATCAGGGTCATAAACCAGCCCCAGTCCTGGCTATGTGTGTACCACCTCTTTTCCAGGCATTTTCAACATCGCCGAGGAAAACCTCCTTCTGTGCAACGGATCACCATGTGGTGATCGTAAAAAGAAGCATTACTCTTGTGATGCCCGTTAATAAAAACAGAAGTTTCCTGTTTTTACTGTTTGGTGCAAAACAACTCTCGCTAGTTATTACCCACTTACGCCTTTATCCAGCTAGTCAGCACTGTTTACGGCGCCCGAGGACAAAGTAGCCATTTGTCGACGAAGGTGTGATGGCGCTGGCAAATAAAGGTAATCACTCTAGTCATCCAGTTTTTGTCGCCTTAATTGACGGTACACGCCTAAACTTTTTGAAGGAAAATACCATGACGTTTGATTAACTGGGAAACAGCCCCGCCTCAACGTCCACGAAGAGCTAGTCGAGAAAATATTCCGAAAATACAAGAGGTGGCTCTGTTTTACCGCCTAATCATGGTACACATGGGAAACGAACAGAACGGTGCCTCAGAACTCCAGTTTAGTCAGCGGGACCTTACCGGCTTCTACCTAATGTACTACTTCAAACTATAAACCTCGACGTGGTCAAATATTTAGTTTTGAATGTCTTCTTCAAGAAGGGAGTCGAAAATGTTGGATCAAAACCTAACCAGAGAATCAACGTCTAAACAGTCGGCTAGTGTGACAGACGCGCTTAAACCGTTAACATGTCTATGTCTTATGCAGGTAGATTAGGCCAACTAATTTCCTGGAGCCGTTGCTGTGTTGTTGGTGAGAAGTAAGGTGCAGGACATGCTAATATACAACATGATCCAATTATAGTGGAACAGTGAAATGTACACTTCTGGTACCATTATTTGGATATCAGTAAACGCAAGGTATATAATGACTCATGAACCGAGTTCATTCCATTAGGTGACACTTTTTCCTAAGGTAATATCCCAGCTGAAATATGAAATAACTAGCACAATTTGGTTAAACTCTACTGAGACACTCAGTAAGAAGACAGTCACTGTTGGTCCTAAAACAATTTTACAATCATCTCATTTAGAACCACTCGGAAAAGGGTTTCATTCGGTACCCTTATGCACAGCTTGCGTTAGAAGGCAAACAACATCATTTTAATGACCTGGTATGGTCCATCTATACATTCAAAATCTCGATCCGAATAGACTTTCCAAGGCAAGAATGTAAATACTATTAGTGCCCGTTTAGCGAACTGACATCAAAGCCACCAATCAGATCATTTGTGTGAGAGGGATTGGAAGCCGCTCCTATCAATACGGAACTTCCTCTAAGATGTAGTGTCTTCTGAACGCGTAAGTGGCATAATACACCGTTTAGTATCCAGAGGGAACAATAAACACTCAGATGCTGTTTGTTTGGATGTGATTGTGCGACCACATCGTTGCGGAAAATTGTACATATAAATATCATGCAAGAGATCCTTTTCGAAAACAAAATCATACTTGGGATACATTTATACATTTTGATCTCTTTTTGAGCCTCCAACTACTATTTAATACATTTTGGGGTATAGTCCCACGTATTCCTTAATATCGCATGGATACCTAAAGTTTGCCACGACGTACGTTTTCGACTGGTTTTGTTCGTTGGTGGCAAATGCATTATTCAGACATGGTTATTCCATGTATTCATACACATTATCGATTGCAGTGTACATCAACAACGAGTCTGTGTACCTGTACATCTTTATGTTGTCACAATATTGTGGTTTAATCTTTTAATAATACAAGTACATTAGTAGTTTGTGTAAGTAAAGCACAGACAGACCAACATCAATGCGCTTTGTTAGCTTTAGTTTTGATATTTGCTGTCAAGAGCAATGATCCTACCATCGAGATTTTCTCGGGATTCGAGCTCGGGGTCAGTACTACGCATACTAGGTGTATCTCGCTTACTGTCCCGAACTATGACAGAGATGGCACTTTCACAGGCTTTCGATATTATTCCCGATCACAGCTATATTAGGTACTTTAAAATAATCGTTTTCAAATTCATTAGGGTGCGCTCTACAGATAGTATGCACTTATGAGAGAATGGCGGGTGTAAGGTGAAGTTGTTTACATGTATGCATGTATGCATGTATGTATGTATGTATGTAATACCTAAACATTCAAAGTTTTAATTTCAAATGTACTTGCATCTTTAGATGTAAGTATATTGCTTAAAGTGAGGTCGCAAAAAGTGAGAGTTTAAACCGATCATTTTTTGGAGACGCATATGCTCAGTGGTTAACATGCCGGACTCAGGAGAGCCATGGTGCGGGTTCGAATCCTACTGCCAGAACAGCCCGAGCCAGCTACCGTGTTGTGTCCTTGGAGAATCCACTTCACTCCATTTGCCTAGGAACTCCATTTTCTATTTATATTGCTGAGCCGTAGCGTACCGAACAAACCTAAGGTATGATATCCATGCTTGGCCCCTATTGACTTTAGCAAGAAAGTCTAAAAGTCTGCAATCATCTTCGACCATGTCTAGAATTTAGCAATCATTCAATCATTTGGTATATGAATATTGTCATTACTACTGCACATTTAAAGGATGTAAATGCGTAACATCTTCTGCTCTTGAATCCGTTGCGCAATTTGCTACAAATAGTCTGACATTAACGTTTTCACACTTCTATGTCACATATATTGATAGCGATTAAGAATATATAGAACTTATTACAGGAGTAGTTTCTGCATGTGAAAAAAAGTTGGACAATTTGGGCCCTTTGACGAATAAGTGTTTAAACAAAGTGACAAGTTTCATATATCTAAGTTATATTACGTCACGACGATACATATACATATTAATTCAAAAAGACACAAAACAAAGATACACTCGTCACTGAACTCAGATACCTCAGACATTGTGCCTTTTTATGATGTTCTTTGGGGTTTGTTTCACATCAAAAAATGCTTTTATACAATGTTTGGCAATACTATTTATTAAATTTAGCAACACTGTGTTTATGTGATACAATGCATTCTTAAGTCACCACAAGTAAACTGTGTCTCTGTCCATTGACCATCCTGTAGACACGTGACTGTCGGAATCTGGTCCGTTTTTCCGAATAGACCATTCTGGCAACTGTAAGTGTAGTTATGTCCGACTTCCACTTCTACTGTCTCATTTACTGCCCATGGTAATGCAGGAGGAGTTTTGCATACTGTTCAAACATAAAAATACACTATTAATTTCAACCATATATATTAATCGAATGACCCATATTAGAGATCCATGCAAGAATATGTTGAAGTTAAAACATTATTCACGTTGGAAAAATTTCTTACAATTCATCTAAAGTCCTAAAGGTTAAAAGCGACCTTTATACATACTTTGAGACAAATATATCGACATGCAACACTAGAATGTGAGCCATTGAGTATTGACATTTTGCAAACGAATCGACGAGTTAAGGGAATGAGACGACAAGACATAATATATCTAAAACATGCGTTATTCTAGTTACCTTCATTATTATTATTATTATTATTATTATTATTATTATTATTATATGAAGCAAGGCTGTATCCGAAGAAAATTTTGATAAGGTGATTACAATCAGTTGTAAAAAGAAACATCTATATTTTTATTAGGCTCGACTGATCACTGCAACCATTCTAACGTTGTTAAATCTGGTCAAAACTTGATATTTGTACCGATCATATATCAATATTTATTTGGACGATTATATAAATTAACAACTTTGGTGGCTAAGTTTATCTGAGGGTTGTTAGCATTTTTGTTCTGAGAGGAAATTATGTCATCTCAGGTCAAATGAAATATGAATTTACAGAAACGCCCTAAAAATGAACAAAGTAAATGAACTTTCAATGCGCTTGGAGTTTTGCTGTCTATACTGTATGTATGTGTCTTCTGTGTAATACATATTTGTGATTACGCAATGTGTGATTAAACTTTATATTTTATTTAAGGGTGTATTACATTATAAATATTAAGTCAGGCATACCAAGAATAACCAAACATTTAAAAGGTATGCGGTGTCTTTTGAGAAATAAATATATATTTGCCTGTAGAAGTTTTGATCATATAATCTTACTTTAACTTTCTGTAATCAGTCACAAATTAACCCTGGAAGAGCTCACTGACATGATACTTTTGGCAACAAATCTACTGCTGTAAATGTATTAAATTTACATCCCTTCTGACTATGTAATGTAGGTCTGGCCAGATACGCTCTTTGGCACGTGTTATGTGCCTATTAACGGGCGCAGGCTTGTTCTATCTATTCTGAGATGCATTCAGTGGTGCTGTTTACTCCGACAAAGTGTTATGGAAAGCATATGATTTTGTATTTAAAATGTATTACCATTTTGCCGTAGTCTTTGTTTTGTATCTAGAAGTGTATAAGCGTGAACAAATTGTAGTCTGTTTGCAATATAAATCTGTCTGACGCTGTATCTCACAATATTTATATGCTTTTCTAGGATGCTTAAAACATGAAGGGACCAAATATACTCTTAAGCCAAAACGTTGATTGCGGTAAAAGTAGCGGGTAAGTTTGTTTTCCATATACGTTAGATATGCTTGACATGAGATAATATACAGACGCAGGCCTTTTTAAATTTCAGACCTCGTGCATGTGTATAATCAATAAACCCAGCTCGATCGATTGTGCTGTAGTTTGTTTGTGCTGAATACTATACATGTTTCTGATTGTAGGCCGACGGGGGCATCTGCCTATTTGTTGTGTCATTGATGAGAGTCTTATAAAATGTTTCATTAGTCCAATGACAGATAGACAGTAATTATATAATTTAGTTTCTTGCAAAAGAAAAGGTGCACCAAGTTTAAATAAACGTCATTGTGAAGTTTCGAAGTTTTAAATTGTATTGAACTTTAAGGTTGAATGCTTTGAGCTTTAAAAGTTTGTCTCATTTTAGCCAGAAAAGTCTTTGTGAAGAGGTACTTCGACCATTCTTCTTCCTCCCCCCTCCCCCGTGGCCGTGTTAAAACTTGAAAGGCTAAATTTTATGACTAAGATTTGACCAGGGTCATTATTAAGCTGTCCTGATGATGTAAACATTTGAGCTACCATCGATGACCGCTTGATAGGAACACATGTCAAAGTATCATTTTCAAAGTGAAATTGATATTCCTTACTTCACATATTATATGATGTCTGAAAATCTGACGAAAGAATTGATTGTCTTGGGGAACATTTAGGAACCACTGCCTACGATTGGTCAAAATTAATTAAGACGTACATTTTAGAAGTAATGTGAATTTAAAGTGACGACCTTAGTCAAAATCCTTTAGTCTTAAAATTCCTGAGATAAACTCTTTACTTCGGGGAAAGCCTACATAGAATAGTGCTTTCCTCTTTAAACAAGAAATGGAAAAGGTAACTGTATTGTAAGAAAAGACAGGGGTAAGTGGTAGGACGCACAAGTTCTGAAAGAGAACAGCATTAATGAACAGCTTTCTGAGACAGAAGTCCGAGAAAAAAAGACGGACGAGGTCAGAATAAGGACTAGGAAGTGCATGAAGGGATGACTATTAGAGATGGGGAGGTCGATGAAATAGGAAGACACTGAGACACGGTTAAGGGAGGAAGGTGATGTAAACAGTCGTGGACATTGCGCTTTTTCTACCACTCGTTATTATGATGAAATAAATCCAAATTGGAAACTGCTATTAAATAATGTTGACATAATTTAGATTGAATTGGAATATCCATTATTAATTTGTTTTGAATAAATGTGTTATTTTTCTTGTCTAATGGGCTCGTATTGCTTTATTTCTTCCCAATTTTCTTTCTAGGTTATCTGTCGAAATTATATTGGTTTTCACTCCCACCGAGCTATAACATGGAGGGAGGTCATCCTACAGATAACGCCAGCCTAATCCAATTAACCAACCCTCTTACTAAGAGGGCAACGTTACAGTGATGATTGCTAGGAGACGAAACATATCCAGTTTGTATGATGAGTCAATTAGCAGGAAAAACACATGCATGATATTATTAATCTACAAAATGAGTCAGTCAGCGGTTTAATACACATGCATAAGATTAAGAATGTATAAGAAGGGTCAGTGTCGTGTATTTTTAATTTGCATTATTTGTTTGTTAGATATTTTACATTACTGTTTCATTATATGCTATTGATATTGTGACGCATGTTTGTTTCGACTTGGCCAAAATGAAATTCATTTTATGACTTGAACCGTTGATTTTGGTTATGTGGTGAACATGTTAATATCAACCTCATTCTAGAATTTCGTAAGTTTCCCATACCTGCAATTAATGCACAATTTATATTATACATTGGTTTGTACCATGTTATGACGCTCTGTAATTTGGACAATACTATGGTCATATGATGCAAAGCAATTTTACATTACCACAAGTAAAATTTGTCGGTGTCCAGGTACCATCCACAAGACAGGTTACTGTCGGATTCTGATTTAATTTCCCGAATAGACCATCTATACATTTGTAGGTGTAGTTCTGTCCGACCTCCACTTCTACTGCCTCATTTATTGTCCATGGTATAAACGGAACTGTTTTACATGCTGTTCAAATATGAAATACACATTCAGTACGGAAGCATACGTAGAAATGTTATGAATGCTAGAGATATACACAATCAAGTATTCGCTTTTCAAAAATATTCAAGTCAGAATAATAATTTCAACTCAAGTTTCAGTTCTTTTTTTATTGAATGCGAGTAGTTTCGCAAAAATTATGAGAACGAAATACACCAATCAATCCCTCTATACATCCATCCATATGCATTGACACATACATAGATGTACGCATAATTTGTTATTGATAACGTTATTATAGGTACGGTTTTTGTATAACATTTTACTGGCAAATTTATTAGCACATATGGTTATAATTTAGTCTAAAAGAAAGATAGACTCGCCAATGAACGCGGATACCTCATACGTTATGCATTTGCATTGTGCCATTTTATGAGGTTCTTTGTTTTTCACATCAGAAAGTGTTTTTGTTAGGAATGTTTGTTATTCGTATTTATTAAAATGAAAAACACAGTGTTTATGTCATACAGTGCATTTTTAATTTACCACAAGAAAACTGTGTCACTGTCCATTGACCATCCTGTAGGCACGTGATTGTCGGGGTCTGGTCTCCTTTCACGTATAGGCCATTCTGGCATCTGTAGGTGTATTTATGTCCGACCTCCACTTCTACTGTCTCATTTACTGCCCATGTTAATGCAGGAGGAGTTTTGCATACTGTTCAAACATAAAAATACACTATTAATTTCAACCATATATATTAATCGAATGACCCATATTAGGGATCCATGCAAGAATATGTTGAAGTTAAAACATTATTCACGTTGGAAAAATTTCTTACAATTCATCTAAAGTCCTAAAGGTTAAAAGCAACCTTTATACATACTTTGAGACAAATATATCGACATGCAACACTAGAATGTGAGCCATTGAGTATTGACATTTTGCAAACGAATCGACGAGTTAAGGGAATGAGACGACAAGACATAATATATCTAAAACATGCGTTATTCTAGTTACCTTCATTATTATTATTATTATTATTATTATTATTATTATTATTATTATATGAAGCAAGGCTGTATCCGAAGAAAATTTTGATAAGGTGATTACAATCAGTTGTAAAAAGAAACATCTATATTTTTATTAGGCTCGACTGATCACTGCAACCATTCTAACGTTGTTAAATCTGGTCAAAACTTGATATTTGTACCGATCATATATCAATATTTATTTGGACGATTATATAAATTAACAACTTTGGTGGCTAAGTTTATCTGAGGGTTGTTAGCATTTTTGTTCTGAGAGGAAATTATGTCATCTCAGGTCAAATGAAATATGAATTTACAGAAACGCCCTAAAAATGAACAAAGTAAATGAACTTTCAATGCGCTTGGAGTTTTGCTGTCTATACTGTATGTATGTGTCTTCTGTGTAATACATATTTGTGATTACGCAATGTGTGATTAAACTTTATATTTTATTTAAGGGTGTATTACATTATAAATATTAAGTCAGGCATACCAAGAATAACCAAACATTTAAAAGGTATGCGGTGTCTTTTGAGAAATAAATATATATTTGCCTGTAGAAGTTTTGATCATATAATCTTACTTTAACTTTCTGTAATCAGTCACAAATTAACCCTGGAAGAGCTCACTGACATGATACTTTTGGCAACAAATCTACTGCTGTAAATGTATTAAATTTACATCCCTTCTGACTATGTAATGTAGGTCTGGCCAGATACGCTCTTTGGCACGTGTTATGTGCCTATTAACGGGCGCAGGCTTGTTCTATCTATTCTGAGATGCATTCAGTGGTGCTGTTTACTCCGACAAAGTGTTATGGAAAGCATATGATTTTGTATTTAAAATGTATTACCATTTTGCCGTAGTCTTTGTTTTGTATCTAGAAGTGTATAAGCGTGAACAAATTGTAGTCTGTTTGCAATATAAATCTGTCTGACGCTGTATCTCACAATATTTATATGCTTTTCTAGGATGCTTAAAACATGAAGGGACCAAATATACTCTTAAGCCAAAACGTTGATTGCGGTAAAAGTAGCGGGTAAGTTTGTTTTCCATATACGTTAGATATGCTTGACATGAGATAATATACAGACGCAGGCCTTTTTAAATTTCAGACCTCGTGCATGTGTATAATCAATAAACCCAGCTCGATCGATTGTGCTGTAGTTTGTTTGTGCTGAATACTATACATGTTTCTGATTGTAGGCCGACGGGGGCATCTGCCTATTTGTTGTGTCATTGATGAGAGTCTTATAAAATGTTTCATTAGTCCAATGACAGATAGACAGTAATTATATAATTTAGTTTCTTGCAAAAGAAAAGGTGCACCAAGTTTAAATAAACGTCATTGTGAAGTTTCGAAGTTTTAAATTGTATTGAACTTTAAGGTTGAATGCTTTGAGCTTTAAAAGTTTGTCTCATTTTAGCCAGAAAAGTCTTTGTGAAGAGGTACTTCGACCATTCTTCTTCCTCCCCCCTCCCCCGTGGCCGTGTTAAAACTTGAAAGGCTAAATTTTATGACTAAGATTTGACCAGGGTCATTATTAAGCTGTCCTGATGATGTAAACATTTGAGCTACCATCGATGACCGCTTGATAGGAACACATGTCAAAGTATCATTTTCAAAGTGAAATTGATATTCCTTACTTCACATATTATATGATGTCTGAAAATCTGACGAAAGAATTGATTGTCTTGGGGAACATTTAGGAACCACTGCCTACGATTGGTCAAAATTAATTAAGACGTACATTTTAGAAGTAATGTGAATTTAAAGTGACGACCTTAGTCAAAATCCTTTAGTCTTAAAATTCCTGAGATAAACTCTTTACTTCGGGGAAAGCCTACATAGAATAGTGCTTTCCTCTTTAAACAAGAAATGGAAAAGGTAACTGTATTGTAAGAAAAGACAGGGGTAAGTGGTAGGACGCACAAGTTCTGAAAGAGAACAGCATTAATGAACAGCTTTCTGAGACAGAAGTCCGAGAAAAAAAGACGGACGAGGTCAGAATAAGGACTAGGAAGTGCATGAAGGGATGACTATTAGAGATGGGGAGGTCGATGAAATAGGAAGACACTGAGACACGGTTAAGGGAGGAAGGTGATGTAAACAGTCGTGGACATTGCGCTTTTTCTACCACTCGTTATTATGATGAAATAAATCCAAATTGGAAACTGCTATTAAATAATGTTGACATAATTTAGATTGAATTGGAATATCCATTATTAATTTGTTTTGAATAAATGTGTTATTTTTCTTGTCTAATGGGCTCGTATTGCTTTATTTCTTCCCAATTTTCTTTCTAGGTTATCTGTCGAAATTATATTGGTTTTCACTCCCACCGAGCTATAACATGGAGGGAGGTCATCCTACAGATAACGCCAGCCTAATCCAATTAACCAACCCTCTTACTAAGAGGGCAACGTTACAGTGATGATTGCTAGGAGACGAAACATATCCAGTTTGTATGATGAGTCAATTAGCAGGAAAAACACATGCATGATATTATTAATCTACAAAATGAGTCAGTCAGCGGTTTAATACACATGCATAAGATTAAGAATGTATAAGAAGGGTCAGTGTCGTGTATTTTTAATTTGCATTATTTGTTTGTTAGATATTTTACATTACTGTTTCATTATATGCTATTGATATTGTGACGCATGTTTGTTTCGACTTGGCCAAAATGAAATTCATTTTATGACTTGAACCGTTGATTTTGGTTATGTGGTGAACATGTTAATATCAACCTCATTCTAGAATTTCGTAAGTTTCCCATACCTGCAATTAATGCACAATTTATATTATACATTGGTTTGTACCATGTTATGACGCTCTGTAATTTGGACAATACTATGGTCATATGATGCAAAGCAATTTTACATTACCACAAGTAAAATTTGTCGGTGTCCAGGTACCATCCACAAGACAGGTTACTGTCGGATTCTGATTTAATTTCCCGAATAGACCATCTATACATTTGTAGGTGTAGTTCTGTCCGACCTCCACTTCTACTGCCTCATTTATTGTCCATGGTATAAACGGAACTGTTTTACATGCTGTTCAAATATGAAATACACATTCAGTACGGAAGCATACGTAGAAATGTTATGAATGCTAGAGATATACACAATCAAGTATTCGCTTTTCAAAAATATTCAAGTCAGAATAATAATTTCAACTCAAGTTTCAGTTCTTTTTTTATTGAATGCGAGTAGTTTCGCAAAAATTATGAGAACGAAATACACCAATCAATCCCTCTATACATCCATCCATATGCATTGACACATACATAGATGTACGCATAATTTGTTATTGATAACGTTATTATAGGTACGGTTTTTGTATAACATTTTACTGGCAAATTTATTAGCACATATGGTTATAATTTAGTCTAAAAGAAAGATAGACTCGCCAATGAACGCGGATACCTCATACGTTATGCATTTGCATTGTGCCATTTTATGAGGTTCTTTGTTTTTCACATCAGAAAGTGTTTTTGTTAGGAATGTTTGTTATTCGTATTTATTAAAATGAAAAACACAGTGTTTATGTCATACAGTGCATTTTTAATTTACCACAAGAAAACTGTGTCACTGTCCATTGACCATCCTGTAGGCACGTGATTGTCGGGGTCTGGTCTCCTTTCACGTATAGGCCATTCTGGCATCTGTAGGTGTATTTATGTCCGACCTCCACTTCTACTGTCTCATTTACTGCCCATGTTAATGCAGGAGGAGTTTTGCATACTGTTCAAACATAAAAATACACTATTAATTTCAACCATATATATTAATCGAATGACCCATATTAGGGATCCATGCAAGAATATGTTGAAGTTAAAACATTATTCACGTTGGAAAAATTTCTTACAATTCATCTAAAGTCCTAAAGGTTAAAAGCAACCTTTATACATACTTTGAGACAAATATATCGACATGCAACACTAGAATGTGAGCCATTGAGTATTGACATTTTGCAAACGAATCGACGAGTTAAGGGAATGAGACGACAAGACATAATATATCTAAAACATGCGTTATTCTAGTTACCTTCATTATTATTATTATTATTATTATTATTATTATTATATGAAGCAAGGCTGTATCCGAAGAAAATTTTGATAAGGTGATTACAATCAGTTGTAAAAAGAAACATCTATATTTTTATTAGGCTCGACTGATCACTGCAACCATTCTAACGTTGTTAAATCTGGTCAAAACTTGATATTTGTACCGATCATATATCAATATTTATTTGGACGATTATATAAATTAACAACTTTGGTGGCTAAGTTTATCTGAGGGTTGTTAGCATTTTTGTTCTGAGAGGAAATTATGTCATCTCAGGTCAAATGAAATATGAATTTACAGAAACGCCCTAAAAATGAACAAAGTAAATGAACTTTCAATGCGCTTGGAGTTTTGCTGTCTATACTGTATGTATGTGTCTTCTGTGTAATACATATTTGTGATTACGCAATGTGTGATTAAACTTTATATTTTATTTAAGGGTGTATAACATTATAAATATTAAGTCAGGCATACCAAGAATAACCAAACATTTAAAAGGTATGCGGTGTCTTTTGAGAAATAAATATATATTTCCCTGTAGAAGTTTTAATCATATAATCTTACTTTAACTTTCTGTAATCAGCTACAAATTAACCCTGGGAGAGCTCACTGGCATGATACTTTTGGCAACAAATCTACTGCTGTAAATGTATTAAATTTACATTCCTTCTGACTATGTAATGTAGGTCTGGCCAGATACGCTCTTTGGCACGTGTTATGTGCCTATTAACGAGCGCAGGCTTGTTCTATCTATTCTGAGATGCATTCAGTGGTGTTGTTTACTCCGACAAAGTGTTATGGAAAGCACATGATTTTGTATTTAAAATGTATTACCCTTTTGCCGTAGTCTTTGTTTTGTTTCTAGAAGTGTATGAGCGTGAACAAATTGTAGTCTGTTTGCAATATAAATCTGTCTGACGCTACATCTCACAATATTTATATACTTTTCTAGGATGCTTAAAACATGAAGGGACCAAATATACTCTTAAGCCAAAACGTTGATTGCGGTTAAAGGATCGGGGATGTTTGTTTCCCATATAAGTTAGATATGCTTGACATGAGATGATATTCAGACGCAGGCCTTTTTAAATTTCAGACCTCGTGCATGTGTATAATCAATAAACTCAGCTCGATCGATTGTGCTGTAGTTTGTTTGTGCTGAATACTCTACATATTTCTGATTGTAGGCCGACGGGGGCATCTGCCTATTTGTTGTGTTATTGATGAGAGTCTTATAAAATGTTTCTTTAGTCCAATGACAGATAGATAGTAATTATATAATTTAGTTTCTTGCAAAAGAAAAGGTGCACCAAGTTTAAATAAACGTCATTGTGAAGTTTCGAAGTTTTAAATTGTATTGAACTTTAAGGTTGAATGCTTTGAGCTTTAAAAGTTTGTCTCATTTTAGCCAGAAAAGTCTTTGTGAAGAGGCACTTCAACCATTCTTCTTCCTCCCCGCCCCCGTGTCCGTGTTAAAACTTGAAAGGCTAAATTTTATGACTAAGATTTGACCAGGGTCATTATTACGCTGTCCTGAGGATGTAAACATTTGAGCTACCATCCATGACCGCTTGATAGGAACACATGTCAAAGTATCATTTTCAAAGTGAAATTGATATGCCTCACTTCACATATTATCTGATGTCTGAAAATCTGACGAAAGAAATGATTGTCTTGGGGAACATTTAGGAACCACTGCCTACGATTTGCCAAAATTAATTTAGGACGTACATTTTAGAAGTAATGTGAATTTAAAGTGACGACCTTAGTCAAAATCCTTTAGTCTTAAAATTCCTGAGAGAAACTCTTTACTTCGGGGAAAGCCTAAATGGATAGTGCTTTCCTCTTTAAACTAGAAATGGAAAAGGTAACTGTATTGTAAGAAAAGACAGGGGTTAGTGGTAGGACGCACAAGTTCTGAAAGAGAACAGCATTAAGGAAAAGCTTTCTGAGACAGAAGTCCGAGAAAAAAAGACGGACGAGGTCAGAATAAGGACTAGGAAGTGCATGAAGGGATGACTATTAGAGATGGGGAGGTCGATGAAATAGGAAGACACTGAGATACGGTTAAGGGAGGAAGGTGATGTAACCAGTCGTGGACATTGCGCTGTTTTCACCACTCGTTATTATGATGAAATAAATCCAAATTGGGAACTGCTATTAAATAATGTTGACATATTTTAGATTGAATTGGAATATCCATTATTAATTTGTTTTGAATAAATGTGTTAATTGTCTTGTCTAATGGGCTCGTATTGCTTTATTTCTTCCCAATTTTCTTTCTAGGTTATCTGTCGAAATTATATTGGTTTTCACTCCCACCGAGCTATAACATGGAGGGAGGTCATCCTACAGATAACGCCAGCCTAATCCAATTAACCAACCCTCTTACTAAGAGGGCGATGATACAGTGATGATTGCTAGGAGACGAAACATATCCAGTTTGTATGATGAATCAATTAGCAGGAACAACACATGCATGATATTATTAATCTACAAAATGAGTCAGTCAGCGGTTTAATACACATGCATAAGATTAAGAATGTATAAGAAGGGTCAGTGTCGTGTATTTTTAATTTGCATTATTTGTTTGTTAGATATTTTACATTACTGTTTCATTATATGCTATTGATATTGTGACGTATGCTTGTTTCGACTTGGCCAAAATGAAGTTGATTTTAGGACTTGAACCGCTGATTTTGGTTATGTGGTGAACATGTTAATATCAACCTCATTCTAGAATTTCGTAAATTTCCCATACCTGCAATTAATGCACAATTTATATTATACATTGGCTTGTATCATGTTATGACGCTCTGTAATTTGAACAATACTATGGTCATATGATGCAAAGCAATTTTACATTACCACAAGTAAAATTTGTCGGTGTCCAGGTACCATCCACAAGACAGGTTACTGTCGGATTCTGATTTAATTTCCCGAATAGACCATCTATACATTTGTAGGTGTAGTTCTGTCCGACCTCCGCTTCTACTGCCTCATTTATTGTCCATGGTATAAACGGAACTGTTTTACATGCTGTTCAAATATGAAATACACATTCAGTACGGAAGCATACGTAGAAATGTTATGAATGCTAGAGATATACACAATCAAGTATTCGCTTTTCAAAAATATTCAAGTCAGAATAATAATTTCAACTCAAGTTTCAGTTCTTTTTTTATTGAATGCGAGTAGTTTCGCAAAAATTATGAGAACGAAATACACCAATCAATCCCTCTATACATCCATCCATATGCATTGACACATACATAGATGTACGCATAATTTGTTATTGATAACGTTATTATAGGTACGGTTTTTGTATAACATTTTACTGGCAAATTTATTAGCACATATGGTTATAATTTAGTCTAAAAGAAAGATAGACTCGCCAATGAACGCGGATACCTCATACGTTATGCATTTGCATTGTGCCATTTTATGAGGTTCTTTGTTTTTCACATCAGAAAGTGTTTTTGTTAGGAATGTTTGTTATTCGTATTTATTAAAATGAAAAACACAGTGTTTATGTCATACAGTGCATTTTTAATTTACCACAAGAAAACTGTGTCACTGTCCATTGACCATCCTGTAGGCACGTGATTGTCGGGGTCTGGTCTCCTTTCACGAATAGGCCATTCTGGCATCTGTAGGTGTATTTATGTCCGACCTCCACTTCTACTGTCTCATTTACTGCCCATGGTAAAGCAGGAGGAGTCTTGCATACTATTCAAACATAAAAATAGACTATTAATTTCAGCCATATATATTAATCGAAATGACCCATATTAGAGATCCATGCAAGAATATGTTGAAGTTAAAACATTATTCACGTTGGAAAAATTTCTTACAATTCATCTAAAGTCCTAAAGGTTAAAAGCGACCTTTATACATACTTTGAGACAAATATATCGACATGCAACACTAGAATGTGAGCCATTGAGTATTGACATTTTGCAAACGAATCGACGAGTTAAGGGAATGAGACGACAAGACATAATATATCTAAAACATGCGTTATTCTAGTTACCTTCATTATTATTATTATTATTATTATTATTATATGAAGCAAGGCTGTATCCGAAGAAAATTTTGATAAGGTGATTACAATCAGTTGTAAAAAGAAACATCTATATTTTTATTAGGCGCGACTGATCACTGCAACCATTCTAACGTTGTTAAATCTTGTCAAAACTTGATATTTGTACCGATCATATATCAATATTTATTTGGACGATTATATAAATTAACAACTTTGGTGGCTAAGTTTATCTGAGGGTTGTTAGCATTTTTGTTCTGAGAGGAAATTATGTCATCTCAGGTCAAATGAAATATGAATTTACAGAAACGCCCTAAAAATGAACAAAGTAAATGAACTTTCAATGCGCTTGGAGTTTTGCTGTCTATATTGTATGTATGTGTCTTCTGTGTAATACATATTTGTGATTACGCAATGTGTGATTAAACTTTATATCTTATTTAAGGGTGTATAACATTATAAATATTAAGTCAGGCATACCAAGAATAACCAAACATTTAAAAGGTATGCGGTGTCTTTTGAGAAATAAATATATATTTCCCTGTAGAAGTTTTGATCATATAATCTTACTTTAACTTTCTGTAATCAGTCACAAATTAACCCTGGGAGAGCTCACTGACATTATACTTTTGGCAACAAATCTACTGCTGTAAATGTATTAAATTTACATCCCTTCTGACTATGTAATGTAAGTCCGGCCAGATACGCTCTTTGGCACGTGTTATGTGCCTATTAACGAGCGCAGACTTGTTCTATCTATTCTGAGATGCATTCAGTGGTGCTGTTTACTCCGACAAAGTGTTATGGAAAGCACATGATTTTGTATTTAAAATGTATTACCATTTTGCCGTAGTCTTTGTTTTGTATCTAGAAGTGTATAAGCGTGAACAAATTGTAGTCTGTTTGCAATATAAATCTGTCTGACACTGTATCTCACAATATTTATATACTTTTCTAGGATGCTTAAAACATGAAGGGACCAACTATACTCTTAAGCCAAAACGTAGATTGCGGTAAAAGTATCGGGTAAGTTTGTTTTCCATATACGTTAGATATGCTTGACATAAGATAATATACAGACGCAGGCCTTTTTAAATTTCAGACCTCGTGCATGTGTATAATCAATAAACCCAGCTCGATCGATTGTGCTGTAGTTTGTTTGTGCTGAATACTATACATATTTCTGATTGTAGGCAGACGGGGGCATTTGCCTATTTGTTGTGTCATTGATGAGAGTCTTATAAAATGTTTCATTAGTCCAATGACAGATAGACAGTAGTTATATAATTTAGTTTCTTGCAAAAGAGAAGGGGCACCAAGTTTAAATAAACGTCATTGTGAAGTTTCGAAGTTTTAAATTGTATTGAACTTTAAGGTTGAATGCTTTGAGCTTTAAAAGTTTGTCTCATTTTAGCCAGAAAAGTCTTTGTGAAGAGGTACTTCGACCATTCTTCTTCCTCCCCCTCCCCCGTGTCCGTGTTAAAACTTGAAAGGCTAAATTTTATGACTAAGATTTGACCAGGGTCATTATTAAGCTGTCCTGAGGATGTAAACATTTGAGCTACCATCCATGACCGCTTGATAGGAACACATGTCAAAGTATCATTTTCAAAGTGAAATTGATATGCCTTACTTCACATATTATATGATGTCTGAAAATCTGACGAAAGAAATGATTGTCTTGGGGAACATTTAGGAACCACTGCCTACGATTGGCCAAAATTAATTAAGACGTTAGAAGTAATGTGAATTTAAAGTGACGACCTTAGTCAAAATCCTTTAGTCTTAAAATTCCTGAGATAATCTCTTTACTTCGGGGAAAGCCTACATAGAATAGTGCTTTCCTCTTTAAACAAGAAATGGAAAAGGTAACTGTATTGTAAGAAAAGACAGGGGTAAATGGTAGGACGCACAAGTTCTGAAAGAGAACAGCATTAAGGAACAGCTTTCTGAGACAGAAGTCCGAGAAAAAGAGACGGACGAGGTCAGAATAAGGATAGGAAGTGCATGAAGGGATGATTATTAGAGATGGGGAGGTCGATGAAATAGGAAGACACTGAGACACGGTTAAGGGAGGAAGGTGATGTAAACATTCGTGGACATTGCGCTTTTTCTACCACTCGTTATTATGATGAAATAAATCCAAATTGGAAATTGCTATTAAATAATGTTGACATAATTTAGATTGAATTGGAATATCCATTATTAATTTGTTTTGAATAAATGTGTTATTTTTCTTGTCTAATGGGCTCGTATTGCTTTGTTTCTTCCCAATTTTCTTTCTAGGTTATCTGTCGAAATTATATTGGTTTTCACTCCCACCGAGCTATAACATCGAGGGAGGTCATCCTACAGATAACTACAGCCTAATCCAATTAACCAACCCTCTTACTAAAAGGGCAACGTTACAGTGATGATTGCTAGGAGACGAAACATATCCAGTTTGTATGATGAGTCAATTAGCAGGAAAAACACATGCATGATATTATTAATCTACAAAATGAGTCAGTCAGCGGTTTAATACACATGCATAAGATTAAGAATGTACAAGAAGGGTCAGTGTTGTGTATTTTTAATTTGCATTATTTGTTTGTTAGATATTTTACATTACTGTTTCATTATATGCTATTGATATTGTGACGTATGCTTGTTTCGACTTGGCCAAAATGAAGTTGATTTTAGGACTTGAACCGCTGATTTTGGTTATGTGGTGAACATGTTAATATCAACCTCATTCTAGAATTTCGTAAATTTCCCATACCTGCAATTAATGCACAATTTATATTATACATTGGCTTGTATCATGTTATGACGCTCTGTAATTTGAACAATACTATGGTCATATGATGCAAAGCAATTTTACATTACCACAAGTAAAATTTGTCGGTGTCCAGGTACCATCCACAAGACAGGTTACTGTCGGATTCTGATTTAATTTCCCGAATAGACCATCTATACATTTGTAGGTGTAGTTCTGTCCGACCTCCGCTTCTACTGCCTCATTTATTGTCCATGGTATAAACGGAACTGTTTTACATGCTGTTCAAATATGAAATACACATTCAGTACGGAAGCATACGTAGAAATGTTATGAATGCTAGAGATATACACAATCAAGTATTCGCTTTTCAAAAATATTCAAGTCAGAATAATAATTTCAACTCAAGTTTCAGTTCTTTTTTTATTGAATGCGAGTAGTTTCGCAAAAATTATGAGAACGAAATACACCAATCAATCCCTCTATACATCCATCCATATGCATTGACACATACATAGATGTACGCATAATTTGTTATTGATAACGTTATTATAGGTACGGTTTTTGTATAACATTTTACTGGCAAATTTATTAGCACATATGGTTATAATTTAGTCTAAAAGAAAGATAGACTCGCCAATGAACGCGGATACCTCATACGTTATGCATTTGCATTGTGCCATTTTATGAGGTTCTTTGTTTTTCACATCAGAAAGTGTTTTTGTTAGGAATGTTTGTTATTCGTATTTATTAAAATGAAAAACACAGTGTTTATGTCATACAGTGCATTTTTAATTTACCACAAGAAAACTGTGTCACTGTCCATTGACCATCCTGTAGGCACGTGACTGTCGGGGTCTGGTCTCCTTTCACGAATAGGCCATTCTGGCATCTGTAGGTGTAGTTATGTCCGACCTCCACTTCTACTGTCTCATTTACTGCCCATGGTAATGGAGAAGGAGTTTTGCATACTGTTCAAACACAAAAATATACCATTAATAACAACTATATATATTAATCGTTTTAATCATATTAGAGATCCATGCCAGTATTTTTTGCGTTGCCAAAATTACTCACGTCGGAACAATTTCTTACAATTTAGGTAAACTCCCAAATGTTAAAAGAGACCTTTATGAACACTTTGAGACATATACATAGGCACGTAACAATATAATATGAGCCACGGATTACTGATATTTGCAAACAGATCGACGAGTCAGGGGAATGAAACGATAAGACGTAATATATGTAAAACATGCGCTATTCTAGTTTCCTTCACTGTGTTGTTGTTGAGTTTAATTATAGTGGCGTGCGCACAATTGTGCATGTGCCACTTTCTTCTGACTGCACCGCAGCCTGCTAGTTGTTCCTGGGGAAGGGAATGGTGCCAACTCCCCCAGGCTTTTATGGGTTCAAGGAACCCTGATAGTTTGGCCTCATTCTGTGGGTCCATAAGGGTCCCTTACAGTTGAATGGTTGGTTGTCATTAGTGGGAAGGAGAGCTCGGGAACCGTCCTGGTTGCTTCACATCGCTGGTTTCTTGATGCATTTGCCTGGTGTTTCTTGCTTTCTTTTCTTCTTCAAAATGTTCTAAACTTGGAGTGGTGTGTTCTATGCTGTTTCTAGAGGATGTTAGTAGAAATCATATATGAAGACAGATTTTCAAGGTTATTATGGTATTTAGGGTGTGCTTCCTACATTATGTTATTTACAAGTTTTTAGATATTGCCTCTTTAAGTTATTTATTTATTAATTTGTTTAGAGATTGAATGTTATTTATACTTTATTTAGCAAGAGACCGGAGTCTTAGCCGATTACACGGTTCGTTAAGGACATCTAGGACCGGAGTTCTAGCTGATTTCTCAGTTCGTTAAGGACATCTAGGACATCCGATTTTGCGGTTTCCGTAGGTTTTGATAGGTGCTTCGTAAGTGAATTATTTATTAATATTTGTATAAAAAGTTTTCCTTCATTATTATTATTATTATTATTATTATTATTATTATTATTATTATATATGAATCAAGACTGTCATTAAATCTTGTCAAAGCTAGATTTTAGTATTAACCATATATAAATATTTATCTGGACGGTTAATAAATTTGGTGGCTAAATTTATCTGAGGGTAGTGAGCAATTTGGCGTGTGCTTTACAATTAGGTAAAAAAACAACAAATTAATCAGAAGAAATTATGTCATCTCAGGTGAAATGAAATATGAATTTACAGAAACTCTCACAATAAAGTAAATTAACTTTTAATACGGTTAGAGTTTCAGTTGACCATACTGTACGTATAAGTCTTCGGTGTAATACATCTTCTTGATTACGCAATTTGCGAATAACTTTTAATTTTAATGAAGGGTGTGTAAAATATATAAATAATAAGTAAGTAATCCAAATTATGGAGAAACATTTAAAAGGGTAAGAGGTGTCTTTTGAGATGTAAATATATTTTTCTCTGTAGAAGTTTTAATTATATAATCTTACGGTATCTTCCTGTAATCAGTCACAAATTAATAACACTGAGAGAGCTCAATGACATGATACTTTTGGCAACAAAATATATTGCTACAAATGTATTAAATTTACACCCCTTCTGACTATGTAATGTAGATAGGCCAGATTTGCTCTTTTTTGCACGTGTTATGAACCTATTAACGGATGCAGGCTTGTTCTATATATCCCGAGATGCATTCAGTGATGTTGTTTACTCCGACACAGTGTTGTCCTTTTAAATGATCAAGCTTTATGGAGAGCACTCGATTTTGTATTTAAAATGTATTACCATTTTGCCGTAGTCTTTGTTTTGTATTTAGAAGTGTATAAGCGTGAACAAGTTCTAGTCTCTTTGCATTACAAATCTGTCTGACGCGATATGTCACCGTATTTATATACTTTTCTAGGATGCTTAAAACCTGAAGTGACTTGATGTACTCAAAAGCCAAAACGTTGATTGCGATAAAAGGATCAGGGACGTTTTATTTTTTCATATGTGTTAGAGATGCTAGACAAGGGATGATATTCAGAAGCAGGCCTTTTTCAAATTTCTGACCTCGTGCATGTGTCTAATCAATGTACCCTAACTCTCTCGATTGTGCTGTTGTTTGCTTGTGCTGAATACTCTACATATTTCTGATTGTAGGCCGATGAGGGCATCTGCCTATTTATTGTGGCATTGATGTGACTCTTAATACTTTTGTTCGCCAATCCAATGGAAAATAGCAAGTAATTACGTAATTTAGTTTCTTGCAAAAGAAAAGGGGGACCACGTTTAAATAAAAGTCATTGTGAAGTGTCGAATTTTGAATTGTATTTAACTTTAAAGTTTAATGCATTAAACTGTAAATTTTGTCGCATTTTAGTCAGAAAATTCTTCATGAAGGGTCACTTCGATCTTTCTTCTTTTCTCCTCCGAGTCAGTGTTAAAACTCTAAAGGCTAAATGTTCTAAGATTTGACCAGGGTCATTGCTACGCTGTACTGAGAATGTAAACATTTGAGATACCAACCATAACAGCTTGAAAGTAACCCATGCCAAATTATCATCTTCAAAGGGAAATTGATATGCCTTACTTCATAGATTCTATGATGTCTGAAAATCTGACGAACGAAATGATTGTCTTAGGGAGAATTTAGGTACCCCGGCCAAAGATTAGCCAGAATAAATTAAGGCGTACACTTTAGAAGTAAGGTGAATTTAAAGTGACGACCTTAGTCAAAACTTTTTAGTCTTAAAATTTTTTAGAGGAGAATCTTTACTCCAGGGAAAGCCTAGAAAGAATAGTGCTTTCCTCGTTAAATAATACATTGACCAGGTAACTGTCTTGTAAAATAGACAGAGTTTAGCGCTAAGACGCACAAGTTCTGAAAGAGAACAGCATTAAGGAACAGCTTTCTGAGACAGAGATCCGAGAAAAAAAGAGAGCGAGGTCAGAATAAAGGACTAGGAAGTGCATGAGGGGACGAAGGATTGAGATGGGGAGGTCGATGAAATAGGAAGACGCTGATATACGGTCAAGGGAGGAAGGCGATGCAAATCAGTCGTGGACATTGCGCTTTTTTCATCACTCGTTATTATGATGAAATAAATCCAAATTGGAAACTGCTATTAAATTATGTTGACATAATTTAGATTGAATGTAAATTGCCGTTATTAATTTATTTTTATTAAATGTGTTATTTTTCTTGTCTAATGAGCTCGTATTGTTTTATTTGTTCCCAATATTCTTGCTCGGTTCGATATTGAAATTATATTCATCGTCACTTCCACCGACCTATAACATCGAGGGAGGTCAACCTATAGATAACGCCAGCCAAATTCAATTAACCACCTTCTTACTAAAAGGGGGACGTTACAGTGATGATTGTTAGAAGACGAAGCATTGCCAATTTGTATGAGGAGTCAATTATCTGTCAAAACATATGCATGATATTAGTAATGTACAAGATGAGTCAGTCTGTGGTTTAATACATATGTATAAGATGAAGAATGTTTAAGAAGGGTCAGTGTCATGTATTTCCAATTTGCATCGTTTGTTTGTTAGATTTTTGACATTATGTTTTCATTATATGCTGTTGATATTGTGACATTGAAAGTTTGTTTTGACTTGTCCAAAATGAAGTTCATTTATACATGACTTGAACCATTGATTTTGATTATGTGGTAAACATGTTAATAAACACCTTATTCTAGAATTTCGTAAATTTACCGTACCTGCTGTTTAATACACAAATGATATCAGATATTGACTTGCTTTTATGACGCTCAGCAATTTGGACAACCCTATGATCATATGAGGAAAAGCAATTTTAAATTACCACAAGTGAAATTTGTCGGTGTCCAGTTACCATTCCACAGACATGTTACTGTCGGACTCTGATTTATTTTCCCGAATAGACCATCTAGACATCTGTAGGTGTAGCTCTGTCCGACCTCCACTTCTACTGTCTCATTTATTGTCCATGGTAGAAACGGAATAGTTTTACATGCTGTTCAAATATGAAAATACACATTCAGTACGGAACTATACCATGTCATGATTGTTACAGATATATACAATCAAGTCTTCGCGTAATCCATCTATCCATCGATATATACATGTATTCACATATACTTAGATGTCCGCAAAATTTTTATTGCTAACGATGTTATATGCATGGTTTTCGTCTAAAAGTTTACAGGCAAATTTATTAGCAGATACGTTTACAGTTTAGTCTAAATGTTTTACACAAAGTGTTCTTTTCCATCCCATATCATATATGTTTTCAACATCTTTTGCACTTTTATCTGTACAAATAGTCCAACATACAAGTTACCACACTTCTATGCCATATGTATTGACGGAGAATAACGATGTATAGACCTTCCTACATGAGTGGCTTCCACATGTGAAACAAGTCGAACAATCTGGGACATTTGATGAATAGGAGATTCAAACAATGTGACGAGTTTCATATATTTATAAGTTTGTATAAATTCACGTTAAAGAATACATATATCAAACACGAAGATAAAATATATTTATTTAATAAAAATACATGAGAAAGATAGACTCGTCAATGAACTCGGATACCTCAGACGTGCATTTGCATTATGCCATTTTATGATGTTCTTTGTTTTTCACATCAAAAAGTGTTTTTTTAAACAATGTTTGGTATTAATATTTAATAACTGAACAACACAGTGTTTATGTGATACAACGCATGGTTAAGTTACCACAAGTAAAACGTGTCGCTGTCCATTGACCATCCCGTAGACACGTGATTGTTGGTGTCTGATTTCCTGTCCCAATTAGACCATCCTGGCATCTGTAGGTGTAGGTCTGTCCTACCTCCACTTCTACTGTCACATTTATTGCACCCGGTATCAGCGGAGGAGTTATACAGACTGTTGAAACACGAAAATATACCCTCGATAATTGTATGAGCTTCCAAAATATTTATGTAGAAACAATTTCTTACAATTCAAATACACTCCTAAATGTTAAACATATACTTTATAAAACGCTTACGTAACAATAGATTGTGAGCCAACGAGCATTGTATTTTGCAAATTAATCGACCATAATAGAAGCAATAGGATATATACGAGGTCTTGTGATCAGTTGCATTTTGAAATGTGTCCATGTTACATCCGTATGAATAATAATAATAATAATAATAATAATAATAATAATAATAATGTGGAGTTTATACAGAATCATGTAATCTTTAAATGCTCTAAGCACTTTACAACATTAGATAACACATAAAACATTTACAACGACAAGATTATAAAAAAGCCCAGCAAGCATCACGAAATTACAAAAACATGCCGAGAATAATGAAGGACTTATTGTAACTAGGGATTTATATATATATATATATATATATATATATATATATATATATATATATATATATATATATATATATATATATATATATATATATATATATTTAATCTTTAAATCTAAAGAACAATTGAATGAAGTCACGGTGTCCTCGTGTCCACGATAAATGTGCAATGCATTTTACATAAGAAATAAGATCCATATAGGTGTGACAAACATATTCATCGTGTGAAATTGTCACATTAATCCAGTGTGCATCTGGATGATAAGGATCGATTGGAAGAGTTGTTATTGAAATGATAAATGTGTACATATATAATGCTTCTCCAGCCGTCATATATTTGAACAAATATGCAATGCTTTGGAATCGATTTGGCTAAACAAATGTGGCCTCACAGTGGTTATTTCTATCCTGGATATCTTCATATGTTTTGGATACAATGAAATCAGCTGCAACGTTGTTCCTAATGGCCATCTCAAGATGTGCAATATTTTTTAATTTTTTTTCTTCAAATAACGGAGTAAAATAAAAGAAAAAAAACGAAAGCATAATCGATCAAACGAGAGACAAAAATTAACAAAAAAAAAAAAAAAAAAAGAAGAAGTATCAAAGGGCCTGCACAAGGGCTGCCAAATGGTTTATTGAAAACATTCCTCTAGCATTTTACCGTAATCTTTGCTATACACGTGCTTACTGGGAATAATTAATTTTTCCATTTCAATATAAAGATGGTTTAATCAAGTTTTAACTTAATTCCATATATAATATATATATATATATATATATATATATATATATATATATATATATATATATATATATATCATCATCATCATCATCATTATTGGCGACTCGAGAGAGACCATGCAAATAGCGCCCTTGGGGTGTTGTCTGTTGCATCAACTGCTGTGGCTGTGCAGGCCTATACGCGAGTGACAGTCCCTATTGCAGCTGGTGCAGACATACTGGGAAGTCAGAGTTACTGTGGTTGCTGCCGCGTTCTCCTTTCTCTCACGGTTCTCTAACGCCAACTGGCCTATCCTCGTAACAGCGACTGATTTGCCCTTCTTTACCATCAGTTTCCAAGTTCCTCGTTCTTCGGCCAGTACCTGTCGCATGCCTTCATGTCCCTCTTGCACACATCCTTGAAACGGAGTGTGGCTCGGCCGACTATTTCTCATGCCATTGGCCAGCTTTCCATATAGGATATCCTTTAGCAGCCTCCCATCCTCCATGCATCGGACGTGTCCCAGCCATCTAAGCGGCCTTTGTTCAGCAGGGAGTACATGCTGGGGTACCTACGCGCTGTAGGATTTCGCAGTGTGGGACACGGTTTTCCCAGCTGAGTTTCAGGATGCGTTTTAGGCACCGTATATGGAAGGAGTTGAGCCGGCGATCTTGCCTCATGTAGATACTCCAGGTCTTACTTCCATATAGAAGGGGATGAGAAACCAGGCCTGGTAGACTTGGACCTTGGTGTGCTCTGTCAGCGCGTTGTGTTCCCACACCCTCTTCGTTAGTCGTGCCATGACGGTGTTTGCCTTTCCAAGCCTTCTGTCCAGCTCCATATCAAGCGAGAGAATGTTGTTGATGGTTGACCCCAGGTAGGTAAAGTTGGTGACACCGTCGAATTTGATGGAAGGGGCAATGCTGGTATCTTGCACGCTGACGTTTGTCTTTTCCAGGCTGAAGGTGAGCCCAAACCGCATGCAGGCAATCTCTGGAGGGCTTCCTCGGTGTGGGTCACAATAGGCGCGTGATCTGCAAAAAGCATATCCCCGATGAGCACAGCCCTCCCTTTTGTCTTCGAGCGTAGCCGTGCCAGGTTGGACAGCCTCTCTTCGGACCTGGTGTGTAGATATATGCCATCAGTGGACGAGTCGAAGGCGTAGGACATGAGCAGTGAGAAGAAGAGCCCGAAAAGGTTTGGCGCCAGCACGCAGCCCTGCTTCACTCCGCTGTTAATTGGGAAGGAGGTTGGGGAGGATCCAACATACAGGACTGTTCCCTTCATATCTGCATGGAAAGAGATCATCATGCTGCGGAGTTTTGGGGGCAACCGATTTTACTGAGAAGTTCAAAAAGTACCTTCCTGCTGACCAAGTCAAAGACCTTTTTGAGGTCGACAAACATCATGTAGAGTGGTTGACCTTGCTCGCTGCTCTTCTCTTGGAGTTGTCGTAGGGAGAAGATCATGTCTGTCGTCGACCTGCCTGCTCTGAATCCGCACTGGGATTCCGGATACACACGGCCCGCCAGCAACTGCAGCCTGTTGAGTACGATGCGGGCGTACACTTTACCAACGATGGTCAAGAGCGAGATCCCTCTGTAATTATTACAGTCACATAGATCGCCCTTGCTTTTGTAAAGGGTCACAACTGTGGCGTCGCGCATGTCTTGGGGGACTGCTCCTTCCTCCAAGCAGAGGCAAAGTAGCTCCTGCAGTGGTTGAAGTAATGTTAGTTTCCCACGTTTGATAGCTTAGGACAGGATGCTGTCACTACTTGGTGCTTTGTCGTTTGGGAGGGAGTCGATTGCTTTGCTGAGCTCCTCTAAGGTTGGCAATTTGTCGAGCTCCTCCGTGGTGGGAAGATTCCTTATGCTGCTGAGGGCTGCATTGGTGACTGACGTTTCTCTAGAGTATTGCTCTGAGGAGTGCTCCACCCATCTGGCCATCTGTTGCCCACGGTCTGGGATCTTCTCTCCCATCATATGTTTTAGGGGAGAGACCCCTTTCACTGTCTGGCCTAGACACTTCTTGATGCCACTGTACATACCTTGGATGTTTCCGGACTCGGCTCTGCGCTGCATTACTTCATACATTTGTTACCAGTACTCGTCCGCTCACTGTCTAGCGATGCGTTGGGTGTTGCTTCGGGTTCTTCTGAGAGCAGCAAGAGTCCATTCATTTGGGCATTTTGTTAAAGCTATGAAGGCTTTTCGCTTCTCCTCGATTAGTGGTTTCATCCTTGATAGGTCTGCGTTGAACCAGTCTTGGCTGGGTCGTTCCTTCTTGCCAAACGTGGACATGGCTGTACTGTAGATGGCACCCTTCATGGCGTTCCATCTGGCTGTGGCATCGTGCTCTGGCAGGTCCTGGACAGCCTTTTCCAGGGCAGACACATACTCCTCCACCTTGGAGGGGGCCGACATCTGCGCAGTGTTAATGCGAGGGCGTCCTTTTGGTTTTGAGCGTGTTGTTGCTGTAGTCGCACCCTATAGCTCACGAGGGCATGGTCGGAGTGGCAGTCTGCACTGTGGTAGGTTATGTTGGAGAGGACGCTGTTAAGTGCAGAGCACCTGGTGCTGACCAGGTCGAGCTGGTGCCAGCGATGAGACCTGGGGTGTTTCAATGACACTTGTTTTGTGGTGTACACAGCAGTCTCTGACCGTTTTCGTTGGTCTTTCCAGTGCCATGATATCCGTGGCAGGCAGGTGATGACTCGTGGTCCGCACCGTGATTTCGCTTTTCAGATACAATCTGGCTCTTGATCGTATTCAAAAAGATACTTCTAAAGAGAAATGTGGCATGCAGCTTCTCATACATCTGACACCAATGATTCTTAAATACAATATTCCTATCCAAACTAGGCATGTACATGGTTGCAACAACTTCACGACTGACTCTCTTTCACGCTTGGGGGTCTCCAAAGTTAATATGACTGTTCCTTCACAGCCAGAACAACACTTATTCCTGCAAGAATATACCATTTTATCGCACTGAGCATGTTCAGACAGCATCTCTAGCTCCAGAAACAGAAGAGCCATACGGCAGAGAATGACAAGCTTTCCAAAATCATTTCATTGAGTATTTCTTCTACCTAATATCTTCCATTGTCAGTGTCACATACATGTCTATTGAGCTTTGCCTACACAACTCATCTCTCTGCAATTGTTGAATTAAAATGTTTTCACAACCTTTGTACTGCGATCCTGGTTAACAAATAAACTACAGATAAACTATATCCTTTGAAAAGCATTTGTCCGTTACAGTAACAATCTCTAACTGGTATGTGGCATCCGTTTCATTTACAACTAGCACCCAGTTTTAAATATTGCTCTTACAGTCCATATTTCTTGTTCTTAGTTTGCGCTTGGTTATGGTTGTTGTTGCTGTTGTTGTAGGGTTTAACGCCATTTTCAGCACACGACAGGCGGCCAGTATTAATGATGGAGGAAGAACCCGGGAACCCCGCCCCCCGGAAAGAACCACCGACCCACGAGAAGCTACTGGCAAGCTTTCTCACATACCCACATTGGCTGAATCCGAGACTCGAACCCACGCAGACAGCGGTGAGATGGCAGTGATCCGTAACGGAGAGCGCTTTAGACCACTCGGCCACTCAAGGCCCCAGTTTGCGCTTGGTAAATTTAGCTCAATTAACATTATGTTGCTCTCATATATTGACATCAATTTCAAATACAACCCAAGATTAGTGACTATCACTTTCTGCAACTGTAAGAACAATGCTGGACGGCCTCATTGAAAAACTTTGAAATATTTTTAGAACCGGATTTTCACCCATTTAAATTTACTTAAACAATCATGCACCCGTATAAATCGCTGAGGCCACCATTTCTCCTTGTCAATCGGCAACCCTGTACCAAGTTTTTCGTTTCACTAATATATCCTTGTTAGTTTGAACTTTTGTGACTTAGATAATTCTGCTTATAAAGTCAATGGTTTTCGAATAGTGGAAGTGACTGCAACAGCTGAATAGGGCTATTCTAACTCAAAGTCCGTCATTATCATCGATGTCACTAAAGGCTTCTGAAATATTTTGAAATCCGTACAATGTCAATTGATCCAGCATCTGCAAATTCTTTACACGTTTTGATGTTTCTTTGGTCTCTGCCCCTCCACCACCTGTTTTAGTATGCGATTCAAAATTTACATTCAATGTGTTTAAATGCGGTTTCATACCGATCGGACAGTGTTTACTTTCTGGTACATAATAGCAGTAAAGTCAATATGAATCATCTCCCTTTACACTGATTGTATATTATAATTCACGCTAGCCTTTCTGTTCATGTGTCCTGTGTTCAGTGCCCTTCTAAAATAACATTATTGGAAACAGAGACTTGAATTTATGCTGACACAGCAAATAAAGAATTTTTCTTAGATTATATTATTGTGATAAAAAAAAATGCGGTGACACATTCTCACGACACTGTCCACCTGTGGCACATCAACACTTCCACACGTCCAGGCTTTGATTTAGTTTGGATTTCCTCCAAAGTTTATTCAGAACTTTAATCATTAGGATTTGTGTTTGGAATTCTATGATTATTTGAGATTCAATTCGGAATATTATAAGTCCTTTCTTTACAGTTTATCTTTGTATTCTATGGAAATAAATTATTTGTTGAAATTTGCAAAACATTTTGCTTCTTACTTCTTTCTATTATCTTTTATTGGGGCCATAGTGTGGTACTATCTGTCAGCTTTCTGAATACATTTAAGGTATTATTAATATACCACGATCACAGAAATTATAGACAGGCAGAAGAATCTGACACCATAGTATTAAATCAAATAGGTGAAATTATAATGCTGAATCTCCGATTAGTATCGGAATCAGTAGAACATGACTTCATGACATTTCTGATATTGTGAAATAGGTCAGTGATTTGCCTGAAAAAAACAGCCTTTCAAAAGTGACCAGTTTAGATTTAGAAGCAATCAAACGTAGTAGAATGATAAGATAGTGCCTGTGTCTGTATGCGACTGTTTTGACTTTGTAGGTGACTTTGTCACTTGTGTTCTTATCGCTATGATGTATGCAGTGTGGCAGTTTATAGTGATGTTTAGCAATGGGGCAACATGCCGCAAATATGCAGTATCATGTCCCACACAGTCACAATATCCTTACACCAGGTCGACCAGTACTAACCCAACATTAACCTCTTAATCCTGTGCACGAGGTAGCTGATCGTACCATTTTTATAAGTATTTGATATTAAATTCGACCAAGGATTGCACCCGCAACCCTTGTATCTGAGCCAGACTCTCTACCTATCTATTCCCCAGGAGCGATGAGATAGCATTGAAGGTAAGCAAACTAGGTACAGGTTTATAACTTTTTCTATGAAACTGTGTTCAGTTATGTACCGTTTAAGAGACCAGGTTATGTGTGTGTGTGTTTGTGTGTGTGTGTGTGTGTGTGAGAGAGAGAGAGAGAGAGAGAGAGAGAGAGAGAGAGAGAGAGAGAGAGAGAGACCTACCACACTTGAAATCTGTAGTGGACCATTCTGCTGTGCTTTCAAGACAAGTTGTTATACGATTGCCTCTGTCCATGCTTCTGAGCTCACATAGTTGCCACACGTGAGTGCCCACAGATGTTTCATTAGACGGATCAATCGTTACACCTGGTCTTATTTCCGGAAATGGGCAGTCTATATTTTGAAAAGAACGTAAACTTCACGCAATAGTATAAAATATTTCGTATATATAATTAGAACTCTTTGATGTTACCAAAAAAGGCAAGATGTCGTTCCGCTCCTATATAGAAAATGAACATATTTTAGTAGAATTTATCTATATATCTATCTATCTATCTTTATATATGTCTATCTATCTAAAGTGATACTTATGTCTATCATATATGTTATTAGTTGTATGTACATGGAGAGACTGGCAAAAATGTTGCTTTCTTTGTTCATACATTATAAATGTCATTCTACTGTATAACTTCTCATTTTTCATGTCCAGGGAAGGCTGGGTCCTAGATAAGGCGGCGTGGAACCAAATAAAGTATCATAGCAAACATGAATAACTATATTCGTTCTTAAAAACGTTAAAGACAGATAGATATACTAGTATACATTATGTATCTGGCCAAACAATATGATACTTGTCTAATTACTAGAAGGACAAAATCTGAATTTTTACCTGACGGAACGCATGCGGTTTTAGGATCGGGGTTAGATGGATCGCACCTTTGGGTCAACGAACAATTTGTTTCATTGCAATGTCCTACAGGAATCTGCAGGAGTAAACATGCTGTTCGATTACGTATATTCACGTCATTTACGAAATGCAAACTTACCTTGTTATGTCACACGTTTTAATAACTCAGCCACATATTTGAATGCCATGCCATTAATAACATATGAGAGTAAAAGAACAGCAAAACAAAATAGCAGTTAAACTCAAGTTTAGCCTTTCACCAGCACGGAGTAGTAACAAACTAGCAACTTGAGTGGATTTCTTTTCATACGATTACTTAATTGTACATATTTACACTGCATTCATCATAATATATTTGAAATAAACATGACACTATGATTTGCATGAACAGTGAAAGTATGCATGGGTTAAAAGTAAATTTGCTCCAGCTGAATTGAGTAGAAATATAATAATGCGTAAATTAACACACACAACTCTGGGAATGCTATGAGGTAAACTGGAGTTACAATAAATAAATAAAAACACGCAATCCTTTTATTGTTGGCAGGATTAAAAGTTAAATTTGACTATTTGAGTTGCAATTAAAACGAAAATAACGAAATAAATTAAATGAAATGACGTAAAAGAAAAGTTTGTATTATTTTATGGACAAAATGAAAAGTGCAGTTATACATAGGAGAAATAACACTGACATTTTGTTGGTTGGTTATATAGTTTTAGTAGGAATGAAAATGTAAATCATGGAATAATTAAACACATTTTTCTTAGAATTTACACAATTTGCATTGTGTGATGATACAATATGATTATGGAAATATATTAACCTTATATTTAAATTGTTATATTGGTGATAAAGCGATGATTGATGTAAGGAAGTAATTTCTTTTACATATGTTAAAGAGTCTTCTGCTTTTCTGTTATGACTTAAGAAATAATAATTTGATTTAATTTCCAATATTAGAAATTTAGAACATTCGTTAGTAGCCACTTATTTCATATATGAATTTGTAGTGGAAATGGGATTTTAGTAATTTTCGACACTTCCAAGAGTGACTACTTATTGAGTTCGAAAAAAATGAATTTAAAGTTATTTGTATGTAGTTTACATCAAATTACGAATATGTTTATTGTATAAGTAGTGATTCGTGAGAATGAAATTATTTCAGCAGGTTTGAAATATCGATGTATTCATCAATTTATTAACTATGTGACAGCAACATATTTTCCTAGTACTTATAGAATACAATTTCATGGCTCAAAGGATAGGGTTACTAACTTTAGTTTGATGTGCATTTTATCCGTTTAAATTTTCTTTTCATAAATCCATTACTGTCAAAGGTTTTATTTTACAGAATAATCAAGTGAACATGAAATGTATGGCTTAAATATGCGAGAGATATTGAGGTAGACGGGACGAGAAATGCGCCAGTTCGTTTAGTCAGCCAAATCGATGTAACGATGATCATTGTAAAAATAAATATATTCCGTATTTTAGTATGAAACTTTTAACCTATTACTTTTATCAATTTTTTCTTATATGGAATACAGTTTATTTCCAAAATGTTCAGTCGAGGTTTTACTGAAAAATAACCCAACTTATGCATAGATATTGCAGATTAATCATAATACGTCAACAATGATTCGATGGTGTTAACAGGCAGTATGTACGTGTCAAAACACTTAACATATCCTCTTATGGGGTTTAATTATGACGTATTGGATGAGATACACAGACTGTGATAGCGGTGCAGCTATGACATAAATTAGTATCATAACCTTCAATTAAAACTATACTAATCACCTAATGACATAGTCATTATGCAATTTTTAATGTCCATAACACTAATACAATATTGATAAAACCATATTTTTAAAATAATGGATTATATGTACTCACATTTTTCCATGTGTCTATATTACTATGAATCGAGTCACGTTCGGGCTGTAAATTTATCCCTCCCGGTCCAGAATCCTCTTCGCACAATTGACATGATGGGTATATTCTTCTGTAGTTGAAAGACTTACATCTCTGTTTTCTGAGCAGACACTCAGTGGCGCACTGATAGAGGCTTACTTGGAATCTTGTCCTAAAGGCAGAGCGAGGAAGAACGTATCCAAACTTCCGTTCTCCAAGACAAGTTCCTTTTTCACATGTACCTTCTGAAAGGGCATATTCCAGTTGTAATAGGCCAAATAGCCAATAATAAACGTCTCCGTTGTTTCTCATAATTCTGGTCCTTCTGGGAATGGAAAATAAACGTCTTTATATTTTGATAAAATCAGCATATATAAGTATTAGAAAACTCTGCAATATGAAATAACATTGTACATTTATATTGATATGTGTGGAATGTGGGAGATTTGTTCCACTAAAAACAAGTTTAAATCTTTAGTTTACTCTAATTCCTAACACACACACACACACACACACACACACACACACGTGTGTGTGTTCGAAAACTAGAGCTTTAAACAACACACATATTCTTGGGAGAGTTGGGAGAGATCCCGACATATGTTACAAGTTCAATTACAAGCTGGAACATGCGCATGAAGAGTCTCGATAGCGTCATCTAAGGCATTTTACAGTAGCCAGCAAGGTTTCAGATCGTTCAAAGTCGTAGGGAAACAGAATTTACAAAGTAAAGAAGAGACAAAAGTAGAGAGCGAGGTCCTTATTGCGCACACTCACCTTTTACGTAATGGAAGTCACTTCCCAATGACTTCATTATTCGAGAAATATCAACTTTCTAACATTCTAAAATAATTCGGGATAGATTTTAATTTTCTTGCACATGTTAATTTGGTTACATTAACATGATTATGTATATTTGATCTATATTGAGAGAGAGAGAGAGAGACAGAGACAGAGACGGAGAGAGAGACAGAGACAGAATGAGACAGAGAGAATTTCACCCTACTGCATTGCAAATTATGTTTATAACTGAAAATATAAATATCTTTATTCTTCAGCATATTTCTTAAACTCGAAAATATACATGAAAGCAGTTTCAAGAGGTCATACTATCTGTATTATTTACATTAAAAATACGGTTTAAATTATATTAGGAGTCTAATAAACAGTTAATATTTAATTCCAATTAAAACAGTGCTAAATCTGTTTTTAAATCTGTATATACAAAGAGTGGATCACATATTTTACAAGACCGTTTTGGTGGTATTGTGGTTAATGCGTCTGTCTCGGACGCGGGCGGTCGCGGGTTCGAACCGCAGCCAAGTCATACCAAATACTTATACAATTGCTGCCTTGCTTGGAGCTCAGCATTAAGAGGTTGGTGTTCGGAATGGTCGGCCTTGTGTCAGGATAATTTGACGGGGTGGGACATGAAGCTACTTGTCTGTCCCATGATGTCCTCGTGCTGGAGATCACTATAAACTGTAACACTGCAGGCATCGTAGCGATATGACTGAAAATTTCTTAATGCTACGTTGCAAATCCAACACACACACACACACACACACACACACACACACACACAGAAAGAGAGAGAGAGAGAGGGATCTTACATAAAACCAAACCTCTTAAAGATTCCATCGATAATATAATAGGAACTGGCAATTATTGTTAATTGATGTTGTTACCAGTGCAGCAAGAATCATCTGCAGGAAATCATGTCAAAGATTGTGAATTCTAAAACGGGTTCTTGAAGAAGAAAAAAAAAAAAGAAAAATAACACTGCAAACAATAAACGTCATGGCTAATGTTCATTTCAAGATTATTATCTCGATTATGTTTGTATAAGTAAATATTACCTTTTTAATATCATTTACGGATTGAAATTAACAGATAGACTTTTTATCAGTAAAAACATTTCTTTGCAAGACATCGTAGTGAAAATAGTTGTAAGCAAATGGGCTGCACCTAGACGTAAATACAGGCGATACGTTTATTTGGTATTTGTCCGTTCTAGATAATTCTTTTAATTTTTTAAAAGTCATCAAAAAGTTATTGTTTACGATAATTTATAGTCTGAGAGGAATACGTACTAAAAGGACAATTACATGTAATTGCACAATTTTTTTAAAATAATGTAACATACATTTCATGTATTCAGAAGGAAGAAAAATATAACGCCGCACATGACAAGATACTGAAATAAAATATTTATAATAATAACAACAACAACAACAACAACAACAATAATAATAATAATAATAAATATAATTGTTATTATTCTTATTCTTCTTATTATTATTATTATTATGCGTGCGTAAATATTTAAATAAAATAAATATTGCATCCAAAAGTATTTTAAAATGAAAAGTCGCACAGAAACATTCATATATATATATATATATATATATATATATATATATATATATATATATATATATATATATATATATATATATATATATTAATGGAAAGAAAAAGAAAGAAAAACTGATACACATGTGCAGCATTGGTTGCGAATATGGGGGTGGGGGCATTCCTATATAAACATAACTGTGTTTCTTTGAAATGATGTGCATTATTGTTTGTTTTGCCTGCAGCATGATGCCCCAGTGCTAGACATCACTATGAACTGTCACACTGCAGACATCGTAGCGATATGACTGAAAAATCGTTAAAGCTACGTTAAAAATCAGAAAAATCACATAAAAATAGTTATATTTATAGCTACCATTCTTTTAAGCTTTGAAATGAAAATAACAAATAAGAAATAAAGATGACATAATACATTTTATATGTAAGCGTGATGTATAGAATAATACTGATGAAATCATGTACATTTTGTTTAATAAATATTGTTTCACGCGGAAAAGATTTAGGTTGCACAATATATCGTGCGACGCTTGAATGAGCGTACCTACCGAAGTTGTAGCTTGCACAATTAAGATTAATACTTTGTGAATTTTAAGGAATCTATCAAAGTTGCTTTTCCTTTCAGAAATGGAAATTAGATTTCGTCGGAGAATTTTGATTCGACACCGACAGCGTTTCGTTAGAGTTATTTTCCCTTGCTAACATGCCAACTACGATCAAACATCTGTGATTGGACTTGCTTTATGGTCAGACACATTACTGATGATAGAGTTTACTCTATTGTGATTTCATGAGCATATATTGGTATATAAAGAAATGAAAAGTTTCTTTCCTTCCGCAAGTACCGGATATTATTTTGATTGTAGTACCAAAAGACAATTGGTCCCGTATTTACGCATTAAAGGAAGATACATTCTATGTTATAAGAATAAATGTAAGATGTTACTGAAGAGTTTAGAAACAGACTATACGCCGGGAATTTCGTGAGAATCCCGTTATAGCGGCGAGCTGATGTGTTGGTTAGCAAACGATTTTGTACGTATGGGGCAACTTGTTGCAAAATTGGAAACTTGAATTAAGATGCAGAAGTTTTTTAAGGTATACATTTCCATCTTTTAAATAATGTATATATTTCTATGATTCTAACAGATGCATAGTAAATATGATTTTCTGGGTTACAGGTTCAAGAAGGTCATGGAGTGAGTCTTGATGTTGAAATTTAGAAATCATGTTTTCAGATGCATTTCGATTCGAAATGTGGGATATTTTCTGTACACTTTATGAATAGTTTTTCTTAGTTAAAGTACGATCGTTCTTTCATGATACAAAATGGATTTTTGACAAAAAATAACACGTGGTCCATTGATTACAGAAACGACGTATCGTTGCTCAGAAATGGCCGACATGGTGGTTCTTGTACGCCGTATAATTTTAATAATGTTAAAGGGGGCTATCTGTATGCGTGAACATTCCTCTAAGTTTCAAAGAGAACATACGAAACATTCAATGTATGTAAGTATTTAAAAATATAAACGTGTAAGCATTTAACTGAAATAAACTTTGCATTAAAATATTTATATACATTTAGAAATCTACTAATGGAAGGAAAGGAGAATCATATATAAGTTAAACTTGGAATGGGGAGTAGGAGGCATCAAGTAAACTGAATTCGATGTCTTAAACATAATGTGAATCATTTATCTTGTTACGCGTATAATGATGGTGCTATATAACTATATCAATTTAGCATGGACGAGTTGTTGTTTTACTATTCCTTTTCAAAGAGAATAGAAACCTACTATCTAGAATTATATATGTATTCAATACAATCTGTGTACGTTTATATGGAAAACATTGTTTATATTAAAGGAATCCTTTGATTTCGGAGCGCACAGTTAGCTTATAATTAATAAGGAAGAAGACAGTAAATGGAATCTAAATAAATCTTTAAATTCAAACACTTTAGAAGATATTGCTATAAAAATAGGAAAATCTTACCGATGCTTTGATATTTATCCAAATCCTGATCTCTAGAACATAACATTTTCATAGCTAGAGCCTATTGAACATAAACAAAACGCATTGTCCATGCACTTTGTAAAAGGTGAAAAGTCTGTTTTCAGGTCGTCTGTATACACACTGTAGATCGCAGATCACAAAAGGCCGCTCCGCTTCGAGATCCTTCCACAATACAGACAGAACTGGCAATTGTTGCCAAATGTAAGACATGTTCCTACGAATCCAATCAAATGCAGTTCAGACCAGTTCTAGCCAGAATGATCCACAGCAAAACTTGTCTAAGACATTGATTTCTAAAATGACTTTTTGACACGGGAACCTCTAGAGAATAACTTTCATTACTCTGTTTTTAATTCTGTACTATTATTTCCATGCTTTTGAATCAACAAATGTTGCAATTTTAACATCACAGTTTTAAATGCAATAATCAGCAATCTTTTGGAAAACAAATATTTCATTACATGTCATCGTAGCCAAAATAGTTGTAGGCAACATAACTGCAGGGTGAAATAAATGCAAAATATAGGTTGCATTGATATTTGTAACTTCTTGAATATTCCTTTGATTGTACAAAACTCCTCAAAAAGTTGTTTTATTAAAATTTGAAGCCAGGGATGAATACACAATACACATACGATTATATGTTATGCGACAATCGTAACGCTTTAAACGGAGAAGTCAATTTTAATTTTATTCTTATGTCGTGAAATGTTTCAAATACAGAAGTACATTTTTGGTACTATCTTCACTGCTACATCTGTGTTGTGTTACTGATGACAAATTTGATGCTCTGATGTCACATATTCATTAAAATGTGCAATGTTGCTGCATATACAGAAATATGTCAGAAACAACACAGCGCAGGGGTTAAGCACTTATGTTTGTTTTATAACAGCGGTATGTAGTCACAAACTTCAAAATGGCCACATGGCATAATGCTCTGTTACTCAAGATGGAGTTACAAGTCATCAACATATGATTTGATCCGGAAGTATTCTAAATTTTGCGATAAGCACCTTTCAATATAATATATTAGGGTTCTCCAAGGACTAATATTTTTATATAGAACACAGAAGAAATGTCTTTTGGATACAAAAATATTATCGCACTTAGATATATCTATTTACATTTTGATACATATTCATAGAAATGGAAGATAATGCACAAACGAATTAACTACATTAATGATTGCATAAATGTAAATGGAATACAATGACAACTAAATTGGATATTATGTGATATGTTTACAATGGTATAGTCATTCATGATATCTGATTCAATGAAAACAAATGTCATAGAATGTGCCGTAACAAAAAAGTAATTGATAAATTGTAATTTAGTGTAAACAAACGTAACCGTGTAAGACAATAAAAAGCGATAAAATCAGGTTTAGACATAGATTTTTTTTAAAAAAATCGTCCTAATATTGTATTTGCAGATGAGCGCATTAAGCTAGCTTTTAAAACGTTTTCTTAGACTAAAATTCTGAACGAAAGTACCAACAATGAGTAGCATCGGCATTTGCTGTTTCTTCCGCCATCCGTAAGAATTAACACACTCGCACTTAAAAGACGAGATCTCAGTATGATTCGAACCAGCTGTGGTTAGGGGCTAGAAGGTATCAAACACATCGTCATTACAGGTACGTTATTTCTTCAGTCAGTTCTTCTTCTTCTTCTTGTTCGCGCCTGGAGACCCTAAACTAATTTGTTAAGAAGATATTTTCGTTCCTCCCATGTCACTCCCTGTTATTGAACAACAACTACAAGGAAAATATGAGCGGTATCATCAAAGACATCTTAATGTAGTAAGTCAAGTCCATACTGCAAGTGTGTTTTATATCAAGGTTAATGTTGATCCCACGTTATCAGTAAGATATAAAAGTTGCAAACTGTGTATAAGGGGGTCTGTATTTCTCGCCATTTTTTTAAAACTCAGTCTTGGATCACAGGGAAATGTATCACGTATATGGCTTCGTTGAGGAAGGAAAATATTCCATGACTTGATAAGATAAAGATAAGAAAGAACTTCAGAAGGAAATGTGGCTCAATTCAAATAGAAAACAATCAACTTACGTAGCGTTGCAAGAAATATGGACATAAACTAATACAAAAGCAAGGGGTAAATAAACATGCTTTTGAGCGCGCACAGAAAGGAACGTGGAGGGCATCATGGAATGCTGAAAGGTGACTCCTTTATCGGCACAGATTCAACATAAAACCAACCTTGGGTGTTTACGTTACGCGTATTTCAAATTAATAACATATAATGGTTTGTATTTACAGTTAAACAGTGTTTCAATAATATATGCTATACCAATGACGTTATTAGCTCATCTGAGCACTATTTATTTAATGGTGAGATATTTGCATTACTCGTTGGCCGTTGTCGTCAATGTTTATCTTTAAAAGACATCTTCTGAAGCTGATTAGGCAATCGCTGAAAGTATGGTCCTCTTTTACGTTAACTGGAACCTTGAAGTTTGGTTGTCATGGCATCTGCAAGAAAGCAAACTTCAAAAACCTATGAAACTGCTGGTAAGATTTCAAAATAATTTCACAGAAAAGCTGTCCCAGTGACCATCTATCAGGTTTTTTCAAACCAGAAGAAATGTTCGTTCCTTCCATGTAACTTCCTGTTATTGAACAACAACTACAAGGAAATATGAGCGGTATCATCAAATACATCTTAATGTAGTAAGTCAAGTCCATTCTGCAAGTGTGTTTTATTTCAAGGTTAGAGTTGATCCCACGTTAACAGCAACATATAAGTGGGTCTGTTTTTTGAAAACATGGCTGCCAGGAATATGGTTCTTTTCCCAATATAAGCGTATAAACACAACGTTAAAAATCATCTATGAAACTACTTGCTTACATTCAAAATAATTTATCAAAAGTAATGCTTGTCTGAACCTCTGTCAAATTTGTTCAAACCGACTTTTATCATTGACAAACATGACTATAAGGGGCGTGGCGTATTTTCCGTATATGTTTGTACAGAAAATGTCAACTGAATAAAGAGGCCGCTTGTATATAAACATGCTCAATACGGTTATATTAATGACTCTCCGTTTTGGCGTTGAATAAGGTTTACATTGGGTCCAACATTCACTTGGTGAAATGGAACAAAAGCCTTATTAGCAGAACGGAGGCAATACTTGTTTTCCGATTTTCATCAGTGGTTCAATTTACCTTCACACTCGTGCTTTGAATATTTCATTTTAGCAAGCTATATACATTGTTTTTTGCAATGATTATATGATGAACAAGTTAACTCTATGACTATTAAATTGTAAAATAATATTATATGTTTATTACTTTATTGCGTTTTTATACTGTATACTATATGAATTAAACATAAAGACTTTGTAACTTACGTGGATCAGTGGTAGTTATATTTAAGTACGATACTTGTATTGTCATCACACGCAAATACATGTACTTGTGTTAGTACGATGCATAGTTGTGAAGTTTAAATAACATAATTTATTTACATCTTATGATAATAAATTGCACGTCAGGTATATTCAGTCACCCGAGTCAGGTTATGATGTTTACATAATGTAGTTGGTTACAAAGATATACAGATTATTAAAGTATATAGTACCTAATTACTCAGTCGATAGCGCGATAGATTTGAAACCAGACGATGTGTGTTCAAGCCTTTCATGTGCCACTGAGATTCGACGATGTGTTTATGGGCAAGAAACTTTCCTTTAGCCTTCTCCATCGGATGTGGATGTCTATCCTCCGAGTACGTTAAAGCACCATGTGAATATGTTCGATAATAACAGTAGGACAGGTTCTCGGAGTTCCATGTATCCGCCCGATCTATATGAGGCGGCTCTAAATAACGTTTAATATGTTGATGACTCGTTAAACAGCATTTCAGCGTCAACTTTACTATCTCACCTTTATCTAGTATAACTTGAAATATAAATTCAATGTTACACTAGAAGTGAAATTCCTTACAAACATTGCGAGAAGTCTATTATGACCGTGTTTAATGTATTAACAGCTATCACGCAATACTGTATTAATGAGCTCAAGCAATAACGTTATGCGTTATGAGCGCGCAAACTTATTGGGAAGACTGTATAAAATTGAACGCAACTTTCTGAGTCTGAATCTCCGACCATCAAAATATTTTCATTGACTGAGGGGGCACGTTTTAATTACAAATAGTAAAACATAGAAAACTTATATGTTAGTGTGCTATATTTATATGACCTTGAATATCAGTTAAATTGTGATAATATGTAACAATATTTACACAATTATCTCCTTAAAATAGGCGCGATGTCTTTGTGTGCTTTATATTTACATAAGCAGTGGCAGCAAATCTACATGATGTTCTTATTTACTCACTCTATTGCACTTCACGCAAGTAAGTGCGAATATGGCCCGCTATTACATTGCTTTTTTCAACGCCGTGTGCACTAATAAGTTTTTTTAAACTTAAAAGGAACAGCATTAGAGGATTAGCCCTAATCGAAGATTTTATATTTCAAGAATATTGTATATTGGTCCGAGGTTTTTAGAAATGTTTTATTTAGAATTCCCTCACTGAAAGGGAGTTTGCCTATTTCTGGAAAATATTTTCCTCGATAACAAATATACCTCTGTTGATGTGAAGAGGGTCTGATACGCTCAAGACCCGTCTTAGCTGCCCTATAATCCTCTTCATTTCCAAATCTATGGTCGTGCCCTGGACACCACTCCATCCTAACACGAGTTACAGGTTATACGGCACAAAAATATCATCTAAGGCATCAGGCCTATATCTGCCATTTCTGCCTTTGTAAAGATGTTACAGAAAGAGAATATCCCATTTTTATCAATCTTACTCAGAATATTTATATCAATAAACATTGTTTCATGAAACATAAAACGTCACCGTTGGTTCAAAAATTGGTCACTAGGTCAAATTGTAGGTAACTATTATATTATTATCACAAGCAGAGACTGTAGAATGTGCCTTGATTTTTTTTGTCTGATGGTGCATGTCATTTTGCATAAAATTTTACGCTATTATTGACCGTCGATTTTTATGGTGGAGGCAGACCACCCGCTTCTTCCTGGGTAGAACCAGTGTTGTACAACTCGACCATCCGTAAGACTTTTCTCACTCACAAGTCGAGCTCCCATTGGGATTAGAACCCACAGCGGTGCGAGGCGAAGTGGTTTCCAACGCAGTGTCGTTAACTATCCGACCACGTAGGCTAGAATGACTTGAATCATTTATTCTGTGTCTCGGTTAATCCTTCAAATACATGATAGCAAAATCTATATAAACAATTTCAAGGTTGGATGAGGCTGCTAATGTATTTGTTATTATATACATACATTAGCCGTGAGAATGAAGGTTCTTATGGTAGTATGGATCATGTATAATAAGTACATATTACCATAACAGTCATGCATCTCGCGTCTAGTATATACATTTTCTAATATATTAAACGAAGTCTTTGCTACAGAACCTTGATTTATTTTAACTGGATCGTGAAAGAAGTGCGTAAATATTTTTTGGCTTATAATTTGATTGTTTACAAACCATTTGTTATTACAATGAAATCTTTGTTTCTTTATTCGAAGGAATGAAATAAAGAGTAGATTCTATATAACCGTTCTTCTGAGGCCATGGGCCAATTTGTGAAGAAATATAATAAGTGCCAGAGAACGTGCAACTAGAAAAAGTCAGGAAATCCTCTGCGCGTTATTCCTGTACCATCGTACACATTTCATAAAATTAGAATTTATTTGATAAAGCGAAGACATGCATATCAATATTTTTGTTTTGTTGTCCAAGTTTGATAATGCTTAAATCTGGAATCGAGTAATTGAGTAATCAACACTTCCTCCAATTGATGACTATCAATCAAAAAATAATGAATTAGCGATATTGGTTAGAGCAACAAATAAAATTAAACGCATAGATTTGATACCCGTCTCATAAAAGGAAATACAAATTTGAAACGCGTTTCCTCAAAAGGGGGTAATATACATTTCATTTTTTTTACTTATTTGTAAAGTTTATACTCGCAGTGCATATCAACTTATAAAAATAGTTTAATGTCTAACGGCAAGGTTTCATACTATTGTCACAGACAGTTGACACATTAAAATACCCGAACTTCAATAATAAACCACGTCGATAGTTACCTCGATCAGTGAAATATGGACATAATCTTGTAAAAATGAAAATACCCGAGGAACACATTTTCCCAAACAGAAATATTAAATAGCGAGCCTTCAGCGGATCTAACGATTGTTCCTCATAGGCTCCGCGATTGATCGCTTACAAGAATATGTATGTTTTGCGTTGATTATTTAGAAAAAAATCTTTAAATGCCTTTGAAACGTATAACATGTTATCGAAAACGTCACGTTTTTTGAATTGTACAGCATTATTTCGCCACCCAACTATACGCTATTAACGTGACACGTCTAATACATGTGAACATGCTGGTGCCTTTGTGTAGCATACGTAGCACGGCGTGCACAATAGTGATCACTTTGTCAGGGGTAGTAGTTGGCGTGATTCCTTTCGTTTTGGATCAAGAACTTTCAACTGCTGTCTACGCTTTCTTCCAGTTTCAAATGATCATTGGTCACGATCAGTAGATTTTGTTTCTGTTAAAAACCTTTGAACAGCTGGGTCTACGATCTTTAAATTTTGAAGGGATATTGTCCATGGTCAGTATTGGACCCTTTTGATTTTGGGATCAGTCGGTTAACGGTCAATGTCACTGTGATTATGAGTTGAAACACGATTTCAGTTTAATAATGTTTGAAAGACTTGTCACACAGTCCTCAAGCTTTGAAGGGACCTTGGTCATGACCATATTGACTTAGGGATTAGTCGATCAAAGATCAAGGTCACAGTGACCTTGAGTTTTACTAATGTTTCGGATAAATAACTATTGAATGGCAGAGCTAAACATCCTCCAACTTTGTCGACACCTTGGTCATGTTCAGTAATTGATCCTTATTGATGTTGGGTTCAATATGTCAATTTTGAAGATCACGCTGTCAACTAGTTGAAAAACTACTTTAACGTTTAAAATATCACATTTACGGACAATATCACAGCAGGTGACACAAATATACACATGTAAGCTGTATTATTTATTAACCAGGCCATGAAATGTCATTTAAGTGATGAATAAACTATACATAGTCCCTCTTGATCTTTTGTTAACACTTGCCTAGTAAATATGTATTACATTAGAAAATAGGATTAATAGTTAAAGTGATAGAAACTATATTTTGCCAAATATTTTGTAATCAATTTTATACCAAACCTCAGAAACAAAGGAACGGCTGTTGGGTTGCGAAGCAGAGACGTGAAACCCAAAACAAACCTATTTTAGACTCTATTTAGGAACTGTATTATCTCACAGAGCGATCAGGAACACCGGGTTAATGCATAAATTGTTCATGTCAAAAACGGGAAAATCAATGAAATGTTTCAACAATATAGATGGAACAAGAACAGTTACCCATAATATAGCACATTAATTAATGCGTTTGTGATTTGGATTTATAACATAGTTTTAACGATTTTTCAGTCATATCGCTACTATGTCAGCCGTCTGGCAGTATATAGTGATGTCTAGCACTGGGACACCGTATCGCAGACATGTAGCATGATTTCCCACCTAGTCACATTATCCTGACACCAGTTCGACCTGTCCTAACACTAAACTCTTTGTGCCAAGCGAGGCAGCTATTTGTAACTTTTGTGTACGTATGTCGTATGACTCGGCCTGGGATCGAACCTACGACCTCCCGCATCCAAGTCGGACGCTCTAACCACTAGGCCACCGGAACGGTCACGCATTAACTAATAATTTTAAATAACAACACGTATTCTCAGGCCACAAATGAATCCCCAAATTATAATTATGTGTCAGGAGGGGAACTTCAGAGATATCTTAACGCGCTAGCGTGTTGTAGTACATACGTCCCAGTTTAAATTTGCTAACCTGGCGGGTAACTAACCATTGTTACGAAATACCTTCTTTGGGCACTTATTTTATATGCTCAGTGCAACTGTTTTAGTGGTTTATGGCTCAGTTTAGATTATTTTTATCAGTTTGATATAGCAATAATGTATTTGAACATTTCACATAATATCCTGATGAACTCCTGTGTATAAATATACAGATACTTGCATGTATCAGTCAATCTATCTATCTATCTATCTATCTATCTATCTAACTATCTATCTATCTATCTATCTATCTATCTATCTATCTATCTATCTATCTATCTATCTTACTATCTATCTATCTATCAAGAGAGAGAGAGAGAGAGCGAGAGAAAGAGAGAGAATTACACCAAACAGAACAAAAATCAGTACCCCTGGACTCTATTGGAAAATGCTTGATAATAGTAAGCATAATTACACACACACACACACACACATGCATATACATGCTTACATACATACACACACACACACACACACACACATATATATATATATATATATATATATATATATATATATATATATATATATATATATAGAGAGAGAGAGAGAGAGAGAGAGAGAGAGAGAGAGAGAGAGAGAGAGAGAGGAATTACACCAGACAGAAAGGAAAGTAGTAGCCATGGACTCTATTGGTGAAGGCTTGATATTAGTACGCAGAATTGCACACACACACACACACACACCTGACAGAACGGAAAGCGGTACCCCTGGACTCTCTTGGAGAATGCTTGATAACTGTAGTCAGAATATAAATATATGCTATTATATAATTGATCTATTTTGGTCGTAACGGAGTACTGGACAAAATGGATGGAATAATAGCCGATTCCAGAAAAGCAGCAGAGATTGTACCTAACCAGTAACATTTATTTCGTAAAGAACCGACTGCATAGCTAAAATGTTCTAGATGATTATGGATTAAATATTCAGATCATTATTATTGGTAAACATGTTTATCGTCTTGATACTGACCTTGGAAACATCTTGAATAGAAGTTTCCATTGTTTTGAAAGGCTATTTTTAGAAAGAGAGGCCTAGGTCAAGCAGAAGGGTATACAGTCTTGTTTGCCAAAGAATTTTTAATTCCTGCCTTAAAATCCAAACCAAATCAGTCTTATTGTTGTGCTTTATACTAGAGTTAAAATTGCTTAGTAATATTCTTGGACTGGAACATTAATTTGAATTTATGGAGAATTCAGACAAGATTTTAGATTGCAGTACAGTGATACATCAACATACGGATAGCACAGTACTCTGTAGTACTGTAATACATCAACAGACTGATAGTACATCGCCACACTACAAGCCACTGGAACATTAGTACGTGCAAGTGCAAGCATATCAGAGCTCTCATTATCGGAACTTTTTTTGAATACCACTTCAATTCAATCTGATCATGTCAGCGTTTCGTACAAAGTAAACCTATTTTGGTGCATTCAAATATTATCTGTAATAAATGAGATTTAAAGAAACGTGTGTTGCGTTAGTGTTCCGTTCGGTAAGTATATTAAAAATGAAGCCTTATTCGTTCTGCTTCCTAATATGATTCCAACACACATCTTAGCTACTTATGTGTCGACGTATTATTTATGGGTAAATTTGAGTTTTTGATGCTTGCTTTGAAGAGAACATTGCGTACAGGTAAGTGCATTTTGCTGTTCTGTTTTCTATATTACACCTTCAGTATCTTTGATATAAGCCACTGTGAGTTTGATATCATTTGTCATCCAAATATTTATTTCCGTGCTTCATTTGCCTCATATCAACGGTATGGAACTCCCGTACATCAATCATTCACAAGATTTCCAAGTTGGTACCAACTAATGAACACTGAGGCCACTTTTGATCCATACTATTAGGGAACACATACTATACCATTAACATGTATGTGCATCGAAGCGACCGTTCCGGCTGTTTCCATATTCATTAAACCATGGAATGTTGAAAGATACGTTTTTATAACAAATGTCGTGATCTTATATTGGCAATTGATATATGGAGCTGCTATTGCCAAAATTTATTTGGCTCTTTCACATACTTTAGTTCACCTAAATTCTTTTTCAAAGGTCACACTGGATGACATATATTCTATTTCCAATCCTGTAAATGTAATCATCTACTTTAGCACTGGAAATGAAACCGCTCTGGCGGCACAATTGACGTTTGCAGTCAGTATACATATGGGAAGTACCACCAGCTTTAGGCGCACACACACATGGTAAAATCGTTATCCAGTAAATATGAATCTTTTTTCCAAACATTTCTCCTTGACATGATTAATCCTGTAAGGATGCTATTTGTTTCAAAGGTGTATAATCTACAATTTTCAAAGTTTGCACTGTGTCTGCTGGTCAATATATATTAGTATATGTTTGTAGGTGTGAGTGCTGGATTGTCAGTGTGTGTATTCAAGCTACGTGCATTAATAATAATATTTTTCACTTTTGCCCATTTTGTAATATGTGTATCAATGGAGAACAGAAAGAAACGAAGACAATAAATTATGGACACAAACTGGAAATGTTATCTTAATGTCATATCCAGATTATCTTGTACCCGTACTATCATAATTTGAATAGAGTGTAGACTTTCATTAACTATTATTATCATAAAGAGTTTTAACAAATACAAGCATTCGCAATATAAGTATATAAGGACAGTGTAATTTTCATGGCTAAATTAAAACTCGGAAAGGTGATATGTGACGTGCTCTTTATTTCTTTCCTTTACAAGGAACAACTTACATGCAAATCTTATTCTTAGGGTCAGGATAAGTAACAGTTCTAGATCTGAAGAGTGTAATGTGCCATTATGATATATAGGTTGAAACACCGACCCACATAAGCTACTGCTAACTTTTCACAATTATCCACAATAGCCGAGTCTGAGACTGGAACAAACATGAACAAAGAGTTCACTCGGACATCCGAGGCCCCTCAGTAAGCTTTAATTAAAAAAAATGAAGGATTTTTGTACTGTAAGCTTCTTACACTTTCTTCTTTGTCCTATGAATCATATAAACGTATACAATTGTTTAAAAGCATATTCATCTATAATGCTTAATATCTAATTTCTCTTAAGACAAACGAAAATTTTAAATCTCGATTTGTTGTTTTCAAAAATAAATTTGAACAATAATTTGTCTGTAACATTATCACATGTTTACAAATAATTTTGTGATTATACCTGGATAAATCTTCCTGTGAAGAAACATTTATTGTTTACGCTATAATTTTATGAGTATGACGACGGAATCTAATGTTTTACTTGTACCAGACATTAGACATAAAACTTTAGGAAGTCAATATTTCAAAACATTAAGCTGTAGAAATTAACGACTTCAAACGTGTGGCATATATATAAATATATATATAGTTAATGAAGAATCGAAATTGTTCCTGTGACCATAATGTATAGCTTTTTGTATTAATTAATTGACTGGATCATGACGTTTGGAACTTTGAAGTAAGTGATATTAAGCATTCATGTGAATAATAGTTTAGTTAAGATACATAAATCTGTTTCAAACCGAATAGATAATTTGCAATTTCAAGATTAGATATTTGCAAATTTGGTAAATTAGTCTTAAGTCGTACCCTTATGGTAATTACAGTTATTGTAGAATACGTAAAGTTGAATTAGGGTTAAATCTAATGAACAAATCTTTGATAGTGCTGCTTAAAAAGCAGCCTGGAAGTTCAAGTTCAGTGATTGGTAAATATTGTTCTCGCTATCTAAAAGACTTGCACTTTCCAGAAGGTTTCATTATTTATTCAAGTCGTTACTGTTGGAATATCTTGATTTGAGTGTGTGCAGCTCAAATATGGTAAGGAAAACGATGTAGAATTTCTATAACTTATTAATGAAAATGCATATGATTAACATATTGTGTGTCTTCTTTTCGCCTTGAATCCTCTTTTCGTCACTTTAGGCCTTTTTTCTCGTCAATTGAATCTTTCGTTGTCTTCACAGTGATTCATATTGCACTGGTGTAATTTTCATTCGCCACCTTTACATTGGTGAGAGCATTCTACCATTTACTATCTACAAATGAAAAGGTTGAAGAGTTGTCCGCTCACTAAGGGGAACGTCATTGTTTCAGATAAAAAACGTGTTTAAATTTATAGAACTTATGAATACCTTGAATTTCATAATATTTAACAACTCTGAAACATATGTGCATATAGCATTTAATTATATAAATATTTTCGTATATTACGATACTATTAATCTCTTAGCAATCACGACTTGAATAGGTGTTTGAAGTAAATAACTTCTGATTTATTCCTCATATTATTACATTCAATATTCTACATGTCTTTTCCTCCCTACGGATAAATTTTGTTAAGCAACTGTTACATCTATTGCATCGATCTTCCTTTCAGTCCATATGTAATTTTGTATCCTACTACGTTTCGTTGCATATTACGTATTATCTTGTTATGTTATCTTGTTGTATTTTGTACTAGATATAATTCAAGTCAAAAATCTATCCTCATAATATGGTAAGGCTATTCGAATAAATTAAGATTATTTCTATCAATGACAATAAAATAATTAGCACTCTTGTGTCGAGAATGTGAACATTTATTTCTTGTAGATAAATTGAGTAGAAACTGACATATACACCTTAAAAATCGATATTAAGGATTCATTTGTAAACTGATTATGTGAAAACTATAGTATGCAGCTTGGATATGAAGGACTCCCATCATCGTACCTCTCGAGTTCTGGAAGTAACGACAAAATCATTTTCATGAGTCCTTTTTATTTTAATGCGATAATTCACACCTAGTTTATATGTGAACCAATGTAGTTTATTTCGTCTCTTTCAATGATCAGTGTTTAAACATTGTGTTCGTCCATCCGTCTTTCCTTCTGTGACACAATCTATTAACACATCTCGACTATGGTTTTTAGTTGATCGCCATGAAATTTGATCAACTTTATGGTCATCATCTGCATAAGCACATGCCGCTGTATTATGGATTTATTTCGCTAAAATTATTTCTCTCGTCGTAGTACGGGTGGGTGCAATACCGTATATGACATAATTTTGTGAATGCAAATTGTAGTAAACTTACGTGGCTCTTAGTAACGGAAATTATTAGAAGATATTCAGGTTGACCAGTCATTGAACTCATATTATTGTTGAGAAAGCTATCTACCGTTTGATAACAGACTAATCTCCATATTTTTTTATAGAGATGCGATATGGGAAAGACGTGCATATATTTAGTTGAGCAGATCTACTTACCATGTCTTTATTATTAAAATGAATTAATATTAAACAAAGCTACTTTGAATAGTCGTAGAAAATACAAAATGTGCACAATATCGAGAATATCACGTATTTATATTAAGGCAATTCCTAATAAAATATATTCAACATTATGTAGATTAGGTGCTATATTTAAGCCAATGAGAAGATAAAACATGCTCACACTATATAGGTATATGTTTCATGTACTGATGACGTGAAATAGTCTTTAAATAACGTTAATGTAAATTAAAATCACGGTTAGTATCAAGAGTTTATTTCGTTTCTCTTCGTATCTTTATAACACTGACAATTACATGACAAAGCAATGTTTTAATACACTAAACCGTTACATCTATAAAGCAAAATCTGGTAGGCACTGAAAAGAAAACAACCCAATAAATGAATAAGAGGAACAATCCGTCAATATGCCATATATATATCATATATAATTTGTAAAATTCAGACTAAGATTCCTATAGGAAACGAATGGTTTGATCTAGTATTTTAGCCACTCATTCTGGTGTTTTACTTTTCACAATTCGTTTTGAAAGAAGGACTAACTCGTTTATGTTTCAAATTAAACTTTAACGTAAATAATACAGGATATGTCTTGTATTTTTGTTCGAGCAACGATGCAGACATAAATTTTATTGGTTGCAATGGGAAGTTGTTAGCAAAGATGGTAGTCCAATTCCAAGCAAAAAATGAAGGATTGTTATTAACGGTTTAAGTATGTGGCAAAAAAAAGTACCACGCTAACATGGTAGCTACATAGTATATCACACATATATGTATGCAAAGTAGTTCAGCTGACAGATTCTCAAGCCATGTTTAACTGGAAGGACCCGTCGCGATAATGTACGAATATCTTTTCGAAATGCTTATGGAATTAAATCCTATTATTCACATCGTCATGATCAGATTCATACTAGCGTAGGTGGCTTTATGCCATCCACCGCGGAGAAATTTATTGCATTAGTGGCTGCTTTTTCGAAAAGATCAACCGTATTTGTTTCTACAGTGGTACGACTGACGCACAACAAAATGCAGAAATAAAACAAAAAGCTAATATTTTGCTTTTGCAATTAAACATGTAAATATGTCAAATCAATAGGGATAAAATTTGCTCATAAATTGTGAAACGTATATGTTCAACTGCAATCGGATCAACTTATCTCGGCCATGATTAAATTGGCATTTACGTAATCCTAGGATGGAAATTAACAGGATTAATGTCACAAATATGATACAATTACAACAGAAAATTGGGCCTGATGTTGCACTACACCGGTTAGATCTTGTTAGTTCACTTTCGCACGCTGTAAAACGTATACGAAGTTTAACTCTTGATTTATGTAAACGAGTCAAGGATGCCAATTATGAATTGTGCAACTATAAAGTCATCCAAGTTGTGCAATCGGAAGAATAGCAATGTCCCAACTCGGATATAACTCCGTATCATAACATATGTAGACATACAATTTCTACGACTCACTCATGACGATACTAGCGTACATGCCATTTTAAAACATCTGTCCGACGAAAATCATTTTCTCAGAAATTAATGTGTTATACTCAACAACGTCAACCACTAGTTTGGGATCAGATATAAAATGAAATCGATAAGCGAAGAAAATTGTCGAGGACAACACCTAGCTGCATTATCAAACCCTTCCCTTACCGATGTGCAAACCGGTATTGGTAATCTTTACTTCGAGAATCAGCATCCGGTTATTGATATCGTTGATGATATTTATGTCATAAATGATAACATACCGTAGTTGCATTGCGTGATCGTGTGATAAAGTGATATCGAACATTGAATAATCGCGCCTCGCGGGCCTGAACTAACTGAATATCGAGTGAACAACTGAGCAAAGGGGCCATTAGGCTCATCGCTAATGTCCAAATCTCGGATACCTTGCAATTGTCCGATTGTCAATAAGGGACACATATTCGTGTCGATTCGGTAAATGCGAACGTTGAAGCGTTGTTGAGCAGACCGAATAATACATATACGCTGGTCCGGACTTACACTTTCCATCAAAACTCACAACAGGACATCAAACCACCGATGTCACCCATGAACCTCAGTAATACGTACAGATCACGAACGTGATTTGCGGCAACAGAAATATGCTAAAGACGTTTAATGGGAGAGAGGCACGCATATTACCAATCAGGCGAATAAACATATATGGTCGAAAAAAGCAGAAAGGCAATAATTTTAATTAAAATATGTAATGAGAATGACAATTACAGATTCACGATAGCCTTCATCAGGTGATTATCATAAAATATAGAAATATATCGACATGAATTAAGCATTTGTTCTTCCACATCCATCGGTCATTTGTTGTTATCTCCTCTGATACAACAAGTCAGTTAAGTTAGCATAACATAATCACCATAATATATATCATGTAACGTCCATGAACTCCCTAATTTTCTGTTCAAGTGGACTATGTGTCTGACGCCTTGTTTTATTTCATCCTTTTATTGTGACGGAAGAAAGGATACGTGATACTATTGTGTTCTGCATATATTTACTGCATATCATCTGTATTATTATCGATAAAATCTTTAAAATTATTTTTTCTTTACTTGATGAGATAGAAACAAGATTTTAGATACATTTTTGGTGGTAAATAGGGAAGATTGTCAATCTGACTAAAACTAGATCTTTCACATAACAGTAACACATTTTGTAGACTTCGATTAAATTAAAAATATAACATTCGTGAATGAGAAGAACGCCGGTCGATGTATATTGTGTCTAAAATTACTGCTCTCTTACACGAAATGATTTGCTTCACTAAACATAATTGGACCTGAAATTCCAGTGGTCATCAGACACACAGCTTGATAATCGCATGTTAAATCTAATTATAGTTAGTAGTTCCAGAATGTAATCAGACTGCACATCTCTCTACATGGAAATCAAATCTTTTACTTTCATTCCTCACAGAAATAGCCTCAGTATTTTATGACCTAGTTGTATCTTTGACATGTAATGCACTCTTTCAATTATTTTGATTTCTGTTATTCGTGAAATTGAGACAAATCTACTTGTTGAATAATACTGTTGTATATATTTAATTTATTTTTTGTTTATGACATTTTACCGTGATCTAAGGTAGAGTTTGGCCTACCTGACATTTGTTATGATATTTGCTAAAAACGCAAACTCAAGACCGAACTTAGTTTTCGAGTTCATTATGTTCGGGAAACGAATTTGTTCACAATAGCTTTGCCTTTCCATTAGTTTTTCAGACAATGCTAATGAGGCAAAGTGCAAGTAGGGATGCATATAAAGAGGGTTTTATAAGAATGCCATTCCTGTATTCGCTCAGTGTGTGGAATGATTTAATTTGGTATACAGATATTAATTGAGAGAACTTATTTATTCAAAATTATTCATTGGAATTACAAAATACGCACTGACATTTTGGACTAAAAGACAAGTTTTGGAATATTGAGGCTTCATTCAATGTGAATCTAACAGATAATTGTGGAAAATCAGGACATTTAAGACTCTTGGCACATGAAGACATGTGTACATTTATGATTATACGGGATTTTATTGACAATACTGTAAGATCATTTTAAACTTTCACTTTTGTATTCTAGAGAAATATTTTGTTTTTTGATTGTTTGTAGTCTTGGTGGTTATGCTGTTTTCTATTAAATGGTTTAAGACAAGAAATTCATAACAAATATATCTTTGTCTTTTCAGTTGCTTCCCTCTGTTTACTATTGTTCAGTATTACCGATGAATCCTGATTTTGAAACCGTTTCAAGAAGTATCTAAAACTATATGCGTTAAAATCCGTCGATGGTATTTTGTTGATTGCAATTTTACATATTTCGCCATCCAAAAGTCAAATATGTACCACAGGATCAAAGTACAAGGACAGAGTCCGATCAGTTAGCTATCTGCAATATTTACTTATTTGTTTCAGCCATTTAATATTTTGTTTCGTCAAAATAAAAACTTTAAAAATCATTTGGTGTACTCATTAATTCTGCCACGGATCTGTCCTGCATTATTTTATTGATATTTAGGTCAGACAACGTGGGACCAATACACAGGATTACCATTACTATGACGTGTTCACCCTTATCAGATGTAGAACTCACTCCATTGTTAACTTGCCATTCTATGGTATAGATAGATTATCCACGGCTTTGTGTTTACTTGCCACTCTATGTATAGAACGTGATGTTGTCTTTAATTTTGAATTAACATTCTATTATCTAGAGGAATTACCCAAACTTTATTGTTAAATTGCCCTTCTGTGCTTCGGAGCTATTATCCAGGAAGTTGCAGCAATATCAGTTAAATGTGTTGCAACAACTTCAACATTCATTACAGGTTTTGATTGAAAATGTATTAAATGTTTACAAACACTAAAAATTTTGAACCTTCAGGGTTATATTATCCATCCCTCTAAACTACTTACTGAGTGACCATATTTGTGTTAACACCATATTGAAGTAGTAACGTATTTGGTTGTTGTGGGGACGAATTGCTGTTTAAATTCCGAGTGAATTTCAACAATTATATTGTCACGAATCAAAGCAAAAAGGGATGATTTAAAAAATGTTTATTGTTCATTAATGGAATATTTCGTAATATTTACTCAAACAAATGTACATTTTAAATTAGCTTTATGTTTTAAGGCAATCTCCATGCAGGTGCATGTAGTTTTGCAATGTGTGCGAATGTGATTAACGACAAGAATACTATATTAATTGCTTATAGGTCCGACGTGTTACCGCGCAGTAAGTTTTAATCAGTGTTCAAGTGCTAGCACGAAACTGTTTCCATAAGCTGATGCATTAACTGTTATGAACAGTTACAAAACCAGATAGAATAATACTACTTATGATCAAATTCATGCAATAAATGATTTATTAATTTAAAGATCCCGAGAGTACAGGAACATGTACCGATGTTTCCGAGATTGATACTTATATATATATATATATATATATATATATATATATATATATATATATATATATATATATATATATATATATATATATATATATGCATTTGTGTGTGCGTGCGTGTTAGATTGTGCGTATGTGTGTATGCCAATCCTTCATACTTCTGTCGATTGATGATACAATTGGTACAGTTGCATTAAAATCGACGAAAACGTATCGTTTGGAGGATTGCGAGAGGCTAGAATATTTGCCGTTCACTGTGACGAGGAAGAGGATAACTCACAGGGACACAGAAACAAGAATGGTTTATTAAATCAAAGAAGAGCTCCATTTATAAATTATACATCACAACAATAACTTATTGCCAGCGTCATAGTTTCATAGACTTTCTGCATTTTAAGCAAGATATGCCAAGTATATAGTGGAGAACAACATAACCGAGCTACATTCCACCAAGAACCATAATAAGATGCCGTCTTTCCTTACCAAAGTTACATTGTTTCCTATGAGTTTCAGGCCTTAATTTTACCTCATGAAACATTAAAGGTGACAAGATATGACACGTATATAGTGTCTCAGAACAGTACAGAGCCACTTTGCTTAAAAGACAATATTTAAAGGCCATCTTTTTCCTTCAAATATCAACTCGTTTTTTGTGCGTTTCAGCTCCTTTTACCTCAGCTCACCACAATTGTAATACAAAGATAATTTTTGTTTGTTGTTGTTGTAGGGTTTAACGCAAATTTTCAGCACAAGATAGGCTTTGCATGACGGCCAGTATTACAAAGATGATGCAATGTTTCATATGAAAATAAATTAATTATTTTTTGAAGGAATGCATCTAATTCGGTGCTGAAAGTCGTTAGATTATTTGATTAAAACAGCGATAGCTGGAAGCCGTAGAATATTACATTCTTAATCCAAAAGTAATATTTGATTTATATTGTGGTTGCGAATGTACCTCGTAAATTACAGAAGAAAACGCAATTAAAGCATGCTATTGACAACAGGTATACGATTATGGATTGGCTGTAAAATGATGCGAATGTAGGCTAAACACACATATACAGGTATACATGGCTGAATGTATATAGGTAGGTAGATAGGCATGTTGGTGGGTAGCTAGGTGGTTAGGTATGTTTAATGTTATGAAAACGATACAGCGTATAATGTTATTTTGCATATTACATAATTTCATCGGTAAGCTTCAACACTCCTGCTTGGTGAAAATTTATTCTAATTTATTCTATATGATGTTATTCTGTATATTAAAATATTGATTGTTTAACCTCTGAAACTCCTGCATACTGACAATAATATATTGTACTTATTGTTATGTTGTGTATTAAACTATTTATGTTCTAAGCTTTGTAAGCTAACGCTACCTGACACTCTATCATGTATTGTATAATTAATTGGCTTATCAGCTTCCAGTTGAAACAAAAGCAACCAGAAATCTAAACGTGAAATACACATTTCTTGTGGTTGGGTGATTAGGGGTGTAGTTGGGTGGAAAGGGCTAGAGTGATCCTTCTTATATTTAGATAAGTGTAAAAAGAGAGTAATAACAGACAATATCATAGTAGTAAATTGATTACCCACCTCTACACCAAAGCTAAATAAAGATATTACACATCATAACATATGTTTGTATACTGAAAGCGAAGAAACCTAGCAGAAACTCACGACTCTTCGCTAAAGAGCTGAATCGGAACGACGTAAGTTCTATTATTTAAAACACATCCACACAAACCGGCACAATTTGGTGCTGTCTTACTGCATTCATTTTGCAGTATATTGCAAAAAACTAACAAAGTTTACCGTTTACCAAGCTGACATTATGAAATATTTTCATATATTTGAAATGTCACTTTTGTTGGTCAAAATGACAGAGGGTTAATGTAACAAGAATGTTGCTAAAATGCGTTCTGCGGTCAAATGACCAACAAACACACACGATATCAGCGACAATGGTCTTCATTCAACGGACTACCTCTTCAAAATGGATAACTAGCACTAGCTTTAACTATTAGTCAAATGATAAAAATAAAACCGTGTGTTCTTAATTTCGAAGATTAGGATAAAATGCATTATACAACATTAATGTGTTATCTATCTCAAATGTGATCGGATAAATACAATACACAAGATTTGTGTGTTCTGTCTCGAACAGGAATAGATAAAATACCATGCACAACAAAATCATGACCAAATATGTAAAAGAAACTGATTTTAACATCTCGTCTAAAAACTGTACTTAAGTAGGACATGATCCTTCACTGTTTGAACATAGTTTGTCATCCTAAAGCGCACAAGGAAATCGAGCCATATCATGCAAAATTCAGCTAGCATTATTTAAAACCATATGTTCGACATAGGGTTTCATACGTCCCATCTGTTATAACTTTGAATAATGATTTTTAAAACATGAGACGCGAGAGTGCATGATATCGTGCATGTCTAAGGGTAGACTGAATTAATACGATGTAAAATGTCAATTTTGTTTACAAATTATCAAACGAGATTTCAGTGTAATTTTGCATTATCTTATTACCAAATGTCATTCTGCATGGATAAAGTTTGGGAGAAAGAAGCGTTTACTCGTCGTTGGTATGGAAGGCACATCAAGCTGTCAGACCTCAGCTGGGTATATTTGTTGGTACTTATCGTTTTAAGTAACTTTCCTATAAAACCTTTACCAAACGTGGCAGGGAGGCTTAGATAAGTAACTCATGCCACTCTAACTTATGTCCTTGTATACTGAGTCTTATTAAGACATATTAATGACATATTTGATTTGAAATGGACCAGTTATTAAGGTAAAAACATTTTTTTATACGGACGCATACTGTTCTTAGGGAGACAACTGATATAAACTTTATAAAAAGCATACTTTAAGTTGATGTGGATTACAAATTAGGTTTTATTGCATAGAAAAGGGTACATTGCGGTGCAGGTTACGTCTATAACTCCGACCAAATCAGGAGGAACAATTGCACAGTTCTCCGTAGTACCGCCACTTGGTTCCATTACATTCCAGTTGGGCTTAACCGTCTTTCCATCCCAGCCTGTCCATTGTCCCTCTGTTATTTCATCTGATATACCAATGTATGTCCGTTCTATACAATTAATACAAAAGTATATGAATCAATTCTACTTACTCTTTCCATTCATATGTATGTATGTATGTATGTATGTATGTATGTATGTATGTATGTATACACAAGGCATTAAAGGTAGGTACCAAACATTCTCAGAAAATAAATTATTTGTCGATTTTTAGGTGTTTCTTAATCTTGTTTTACGACCATATAATCTTACCAATACAGATTCTTACCTTCATAAAAATTGATATATATTGCTAATATTGTCATTAATATATTAAAAAGCAAACATTCAAATGTATTATTTTTGAACATTTTTTCCCAACTTTTTAGGAATGAGGTGCTCTCCCTTGAAATAAAGAGATTTCAGCTGATGTAAATCAAATAATAAAAGTAGAAATAGAACAACCCAAAATAAAAGATAAACAATAACACATTTGCAAAAACAAACAAAATAACTGAAAACATCTGCACAATTCTTCACTCTTTATAAATAAACTGTTCAGCTCAAATTTTCACAGCATGCTCTGGCATAAAAGTATTTCAGGTCTGGAAGAATGATGCCAATATGCTATGACATTTTAATAAGACATTCATCTAATATTTATAAGAATTATTTTCTTACGAGATTTGTAATATTTTCAGCAGAGGCATCCCAAAGACCGACATCTTTATTGCAACTGCTCTAAGGCAGATAACAGCTCATTCGGCCATCTTAGGTAGAAATGATGTTTTAGAAAACGGCAATCGCTGTGTGAAGAGCATCAATGTTTCGAATAATTTATCGTCTGGTTTCAAACTTGCTATTAGCTTTCATTTGTTAAATTTGCATAATCGTCAAAACGTGTTCTTTAAACTCACAGCACATTATTGGCGCTAAATGTCACAACTGTTGAATTATGATTCATTGATACAATTTCGTGAATTTGCATGTTGTGCCACCGTTAGATGTCACTTACTGAAGTGTTGGACGTGTACACAGTCTTAAATGATCCAAACTTCGTTGTTTCTTATTTCATGTGACTCCATGTTAGAACACGTCTTACTGATTTCAGACTCTAATGTTTAGAATTAGTGTATTGTTTAAATAACTTTGAGACTATAAGTTCAGGATGCTCTTGTTTTATATAGCTTGCACTTACCGGATAGTTGAATCGTCCTTAAATCGGCTATCTGTTGAACAATGAGTAATTTCGACTTTTCAGATTCGCATATTGTCATTGCTGCGTCGAACGTATTCGGTATTGGATGTAACTTTATGCAGAAGTAAGAACCTCCCAAGCTGACATTCATGTATCCCATATCACACGAGTATGATGGCGCTTTAAAATGAGAATTCATAATTTGTTCAATGAAACAGCCTTTGGTATAGCCGGTATCAGTTAGTAACGCATTCATGAGACAGGGTGATTTTGTTCGTTTCCAAATATGTTTATTTTATTTATAAACGGAAACCGTGAACATGATTTTATATTTAGAAGATGTTGCATGAAAACACTTGAATATTCAACATGACTTCTTCCTTATACTTTATACAATATCATACCTTTCGAGTACACGGCATTTTACCACCCTTACCAAGATTTGTTACAAGTTATGATATATCGGCATGAAAAATGAGTACACGTGACAACAAAACAACCAAATTTAAGCCATGTGCATGTGTGACTCGACAGTTAAGATAACGAAAGTTTGTGCAATATATTTGTAGTGTTCATTATTGGTGACGGTTATGCGATTGATTGTTTGAATTTGTATTATTATTATTATTATTATTATTATTATTATTGATATTATTGGTAGTGGTAGTGGTAGTAGTAGTAATAGTAGTAGCAGTATTAGTTATAGTAGCCGTAGTAGCTGAAGCAACAACACTATTGGTAGCAATGCTATTATTATAGCCATGACTAATATTATTATTGGCAGTAATATTTTATTATTATTATTATTATTATTATTATTATTGATCCGTCAAGGAGGAGACCCTAAAAGGTAAAAGACACAACATGTATGCAGAATAGATTATCACACATTCTTCATTTAACATTTCCAAATGCCAACATATAATTTCATCATATATTGCATACATATGATAAAATATTGACGAACTGGCGTATTTGATATTTTGTCATTCGTGCATATCATCATATATACAAGACAGGCATCCGTTGAATACCAATATGTAATTTACTGAGCATTTAATTTGTTCACGAATATGCTTCTATCCTATTTTTAATTTTGAATGTTATTTGGTCTGAATGATATTCACAGTGATTATAAAGGGCGGATTTACTACAATGTTGACCTACTTGGACAATGTCAAATCTCATTGTTAAATTATGTTGGATCAAAAGCAAGAAAATGAAAATACAGAATGATCATTTTGTTGTTGTGTACTTTCTCTAATACTATAACGATACAACATATTAAACACGATCATGTAACAAATTCGGCAAATGAACATGCTTGCCATAAACTTGAATTGTTAATTTGAAATTGCTATGCAATGTGGAGGCAACCTATGTTTAGAAGCAGTGACAACTGTTACTATGTCTTGCACGCTAACTTTGGAAATGTGTTGCGGGGACTCCTGGAGTACACGCTTTGATTTGCTCCATAATTAAATAGAGAGGATTATTGTAAGGTACCAAACGTAAGATAGAATATATACAAAAAAGGATCCATATATTCGTTTAGGGATGGCGACTTTGAGAAAATTAACGTGATGGAAAATCGAAATTTTAGATTGCAAATTAAATTAATCACATTAATTGTCAACACAGTCGTCAGTATATGGAAGAATGTTGTTTTCCTAGATTTACGATTTTTACCTGGACAGAAGTTTCTTACATTTCAGACAATGCTTTGATACCTGCTTGTGTAATTGACGAATTCATGGGTGTGAAATAGTCAAATACTTGCCTGTATAATATACCCATCCATCAGAAGATTGAACAAACTGCGGCAGACCTCGTCGGAATGAAGAGGACAACACGCAGTGGCTTGTGTTGTTATTATAAAAGAAGGACAAACAGCTGCTCGCTAAATCGTCACATTGTTTCATGCAAGCCAACAAATCAATTCCTGTCATATTACTGAGTACTTCAGATTTTTGTATGTTGTTAAGATAGATTGTATCCTGCTTCCAGTTCTGTTTTACTGAAAGAGAATGGGAAAAGGATAGAACTCATTGATGTATTGTATTTTATACATACATACATACATACATACATACATACATACATACATACATACATACATACATACATACATATACGGTGCCCCGAGTGGCCGAGTGGTCTAAACCGCTCACCGTTCCGGATCACTGACATCTAACCTCTGTCTGCGTGGGTTCGAACCCAAGGCTCGGCTAGTGTAGGTACGTGAGAAAGCCTGCCAGTAGCTTCTCGTGTGTCGGTGGTTCTTCCCTGCGTTTTGCAAGGTTCTTCTTCCACCAGTTATACTGGCCGCCATGTATAGCATATCTTGTGCTGAAAAATGGCGTTAAACCCTTGAACAACAACAACAACTACAGCATACATACATATATACATTCAATACACCAAAATATTCATATGCACATATACTGAAGACTATAAAGTTTTTTTATTTAATAGTCAACAACATCATAAGTTTGGATCTCTTCTGAAAATAAACACACTCATGTTTTGGCTGAAGGATAATTTAAACCATTGTTCCGAACTTGAAAATCTATAGCAACCCAATGCCCCATGTGCCCTTATTTTTATACATTGGGGCTTAGAAAAAAAAAACATTTTAGTTCTCAATGAAGCATAACCATATCATGATTATAACTAATCATTTCATATAATTATTCTGGACCTAGGTAAGCCATTTACAATCGCTTCAAAATGTAATATTAACATATTTCGACGGATTTCATGAACTTTAGTTTGAATAAGCTCAAATACTAGAATCTATTGATTACACGAAAAAATATTACGTTTTTTAACATCAAGCAATGTGATACAAATAGACTTCCGCTAATGTGATTTCATGAATATTTTACTTTTCCATTACATATATTGTGACGTCTTTTATTTCGGCAAATGGAGTTAAGCAATGTTGTGTCAAGACGCACGTATGTCACGGTTTACTAATATAGTAGTCAATAGATGAAATTTTTCTTTTTACATTACCACATTGAAAATGTGTCGAAGTCCATCTACCATATTCCAGACACGTTATTGACGGATTCGGATCTCCTTTCTCGAATAGACCATCCTGGCACTTGTAACTATAGTTCTGGCCGACTTCCACATCTGTCATCTGAATTATCGCCCCTGATTTTGTAGGAGGTCTATTACAAACTGTTCAGAAATGAAAATACACCGTCAGCACTGACATTCCATAGGAATCTTACAAATGTAAAAAACAAGACGTATGCAATATATTCATTGCATACAACACATAGACAATACAGAATAATATATTTCAGCTCCAGTAAATATGTACATACATCTAAAGAGGGACTAGTCAACTGTATCTGGATTGGTTTATTTTACTCCTTACTTTGATCTTGGTTGATATTTTACCCATCAGCTCTTGAAATGTAAACAAAACAAACAAAACAAATTGGATATAGAAAACATTATCATTGAAAGAATTAAAAGACTGGTTTTACATCTTAGGAATCTCAGCTGGATATGTCAAAGCCTCATGCGCTGCATATACACCTGCTCTATTATATAGATAGACGGAAACCAGTATTATTCAAAATGATCATGCACTTCCAGTAATAGCAGGGGAATGCTGTTTTACTATAGTGTACACTCTAGAGAGTCTTCTCTTAATGAATGTTCAAAAATGTTTCGGTAGCAATGAATAGTATCTTAAATCGGACATAGAAAAACAATTGCAATACTCATCAAAATAATGAAACTTCTGAACAGCGGATGACTTCGGAAAAATCATACATGAATATACTGTTGTGAATGTTGAAAGTCGCCTACGGAACGGCCTTGCAAACACTTACGATTTGATAAGCTTTTCATTTATTATTGTTTAATATTGTATGATGTGGGTCAATTTGAGAACACGACGTTTCTGGATTACGTTGTTCTTAAGAGTTATACTCTTACCAACTTTAGTTGAGTGAGTTAGCTAGGATGTAGATGGTGTGGATGGTGATTATGTTGAAATGAGGGAAGCTGTTTATTACATGCTGTGTTTCCAAACTTCTCATCTATGAAAAGGGTATGTTTGAACATTGAACATAATATTTTGAGACCGATGCCCTTTAAAACGTAAAAATAGCAGGTACAAACCTAGCGTTGAGAGAACAAAACAATCTTTAACACTATTAGATATATCGATCGTAGCAAATTATTAACACATTTATCATTGAGGCACGTGCCTGGTATTTGAAATTATGCTTTATGGAATATATCTAGATATTAGGGTAAAATGTACATGATAAAATAAATTGACTTTGGTGCTTATATTGGTTGCTTACAATGAAGCAACTCGACAATGTTCCTGCTCTATGTACGCGATCGATACATTGGTGATTAAATATTCTATGTTATGTAAGAGCTAGTTTAATGCGAGGACAAGGTGTGCCTACCCAAACACTCTACAGAAATACATTTGAGCATGTTAGCATATATTTCCCCTGTTTCCTTCTTACTTATAGGAATATACAAGTCTATAACATTTTACGTCAATACTTAGTGTTACTATTACTCATTAATTATACTTAGTTCGGTTTTGTTTTACTTTAAAAATATTGTACTCATAAATTTACAAACGACCTCACCGTGAATGTTTATTCGTGAAGACCTATCCACTTTTAATACAATTGTCGACCATATATGGGTGGATTATCATAAAACAAATAAGACCAAATTTATGGAACCTATGTCTATACAAGTGCTTCCTTGCTTTATATAATTTTTAGCAATGCTCAACCTTATCGAAACAATTCAGATATTCTCATCCACATGGTAATGCTGATATTCTTACATAATTTATCGCTTACTGAAATTCACTTTGTAACGGACACTTTTAATGCCGATGAGGAGATGTTCCACTGATGCAAAGGAAGACGTTATCTTCACGTTGCGCGATAACGATATGAGCAACAGCGGTATGTTTTCGCGCATGCTTTCTCTACAGTACAAATCAATTCAAGCAGCATGATCACTTTGTTTAGAAGCACATGGAAAGCGTGTCATCATTGTTAACAGTGACCGAATCCAGAAAGAGCCAGTCGAGTAGGTGCATGACTGCCTTGATAACAACTATGCTGAAGAATTAGGGCTTCTACTATCTGCATTGTCCTTTTGGGACTCTAAGCTCTATTTCGAAGAAATTACGTTCTAACTGTATAATTATAGAGGGAGTAATGTCTCTGAGTGTATCGAATGCTTCTGGACTAGCAGTAAGAATAAATTGAACATTATACAATGTTCAACACTGAGATAGGTATGGATCTTTTCAACTTCTACATTTGACAATATTATGTGTTATATAGCAAATAGTGAGAGTAGCAGGGCTCTCCGTTGCATCAAGACATTCTGAGATTCATACACGTTCTGATAGGTGTTTGTGGATGTTGTCATCCGCAAACTGACAGTAGGTTTTCTTTCAAGTTCCCCATTGACCTCCATCGCTATGATCTAACTGATTCACAGACAGGACAGTATTTGTTCAAGACAAGTTACTTCGCTAGCAAGTTACGATCAACTTAAAATCTGCAGACTGATAGTATTTCTAACTAAAGTTAGGGAAATTCGCTGAAGCAATTCAAGACATTGAAACTGAAATTAACAACATCATTTGTCTACATTTTCGGAAAGAAAATGACTTTAATGATAACTCAAATTGTACTAACACTGGAATGAATTGTCAGTGTAGTCATTGGTACAAATATTGCAATTACTTTGGTCACACCCGATAACTTCTATTTTGGCAGACTACATGGACAACCTTTTTGACCTCAGAAGCTGGACAACATGAAAGAACTATTTTCGTATGACCCTGAAGAATATAAGTGCTTAAATAATCAGGTTCAACATTACATATTACAAATGAATATTATAACACCTTTAGAAAAAAGTTTAATTTGTTTAAAAATTATAATAACAACATTTATGATAATGAGCTTTAAAACTCATCACAAAACAGGCATTACAGAGATCAAGTGTGTGGAACTGTTTATAATCTTACTCATACCATATATATATATATATATATATATATATATATATATATATATATATATATGTCCGGTGTGTTGGTGGACGTAGACATAACTAACATAATTGTACTCTGAAGTGCCAGTTAACATATATGCAAACGTAGTTACGATGATTCAAAATGTTCATTGGTGGTGTTTAGCAATGTCATGCGTGAAACAGTTTGCTAAATGACTTTCTATCACTGCTGAAGATTTAAGTTTCATATTATGGAGTTAATAATATATACGTCCCAGCAATGTGATTTTATATTAAAGTTTGAAAGGAGAGAAGCACCATTTGTCCTAGTTTACAATGTACACGATCGTGTTTCTACGTTGGAAAGAATAATAAGGAAGCTTCATTGATTTTTTAAGGCACCTTTGCAAAATATAATGTAATTGATGTGATGAAATGTCTTCACTGTGCTTTGGATGTCTAGTATATTTGTAAAGTTTCTTTAATATGACATTATAACGTAACATTTGACGTCCAAATCTGTTTTGAAATAATGCATTTATTTTTTGCTGTTTGGTGTCCTTAACTTTGGCATAATGACAGTGGCAAGGCTCTCACTTTACACGAATACAGTTTCTTGACTGATCCAAGTTCTGAGATTTGCTTGTTGATGTTGACACCCTTCAGATGACATCGTTAAGATCAACCTGTTGCACAGATCGTACCCTAGTGTTTCTCAAAGCGCCAATTTGATTGCAATTTAATATCAACTTAAAATTTGCAGAACGCTGATATTATTTTAATTTAAATTCAGAAGAAAATCGTTGAGGCAATTCACGACATTGAAACTGTATGGCTAGGAAGAGCAAATTTTACAATAATTTTAAATTAATCGCAATTTGTGTCTAAAATGTTGGTACGAAATAACTTTTATAAGGAAACTAATGACGCAAAAATAGTGTAATGACGCAGTGAACTTTGGTTGCCTAGAGCATTTGTGCATTTGTGCAATTGCTTTCTTATGACATTCTAACGTCAATGTTACCTTAAAAAAAAGGGTTTTGATATAGTGCATAGAACAAAACTTAATGACTTGGGCTTTAGATTGTGAATAACATTTTTGCTGAGAAGTGAAATGCGCTGATAACATACCACAAGTAACATTTGTCGAGGTCCAGCTTCCATCTGGTAGGCACGTGACTGTCATATCCTGTCCTGCCTTTGCAAATAGGCCATCCTGGCATTTGTAGGTGTAATTCTGTCCAATCTCCACTTCTATTGTGCTATTTAGTGTCCCTAACTTTGCAGGTGGAGGTGTACATACTGTAGTAACATGAAAATATGCTTTCAGCACTAAGCTTATCTAGCAATAATATGAATATGAGAAATAGTTACATGACATTCACCGTGATCTAAAATGAGACAAAGCGGAATAATATCTTAGATCGACATATAAATATAGCTGTAATAATAAAGTTTCCAAACTCTTTTAGTACTTGAGCTTGATAAACATATATATGTCCTTATGTATATGTTGATATTCAAATCTTGTCAAATATTCTTTCTCCATTAACACGAATATGTCTCAAATTTCAGAACATTTTTCATTTAAACAATCAATGGTGACGTGCCAGAAAATAATATTTCAACATGAAGCATTATAAAGTTATAAAGCAATAAATTGATTTCAAGTAATAGCTTATTTAAATTAATTTCTTTTTATATGAATGGCGCATGTTATCATTGCTTTAACTTATTTTCAAAATTGACTGTCATCCATACCAAATGAGTCTGATGTGTCGAACATTAACAAATCGAAAAGTAAGAAAACGCGAAACCGACATTTGTTGCAAAGTGTGTTTCCATATTTTTTGTGTTTCCTTGCTCCGAAGGTAAATTCAGGCGGTGCTGTGAAAATCACATTACGGTTGAAACACGCACACATGGATTATATATATATATATATATATATATATATATATATATATATATATATATATAACGAACATTACGCGATTGGCTTTATATCCGATTAATTATTCATATTCGATGCTAAAAGGATCTCTGCGCTGACAAGTGAATCACCAACTATAATGCTATCGTCTGCGACGCTTTCATGGGCTTTGATAAGGTCAAGTTTTCAAAGCCCATCCATTATGTCTTCTTTTTTTAAAACTCCGTGTCAGAGAACATGCTCATCAACGTCATTTAGGGCAGTATAAGCACCCTTATCTTCCAGCTGTGATCAAAGACAGCCAACAGTCAGTACTTAAGGGTAATTCTGGCAAGTAAATGTTATAAAGGTAATCACTATATTCATCCAATCTTTGATTAATAAGGAAGCGGCTCCGCTTCAATGTCCACGAGAAAATACTCCTAAAGTACAAGAGATGGCTCTCGCTTACCGCCAGATCATGTGGTACATGGGAAACGAACAGAACGGGGACTCAGACATTCATATTAGTCAGATAGTAATTGTTGGACATAATCTGCAGCAGCTACCTCGAAAACAGTTGGATTACAAACTGACCAGAGACCCGACGTGTTAACCGCCAGCTAGTGTCACAGACGCGCTGAAACGCTAACATGTCCATGACTTATGTCGGTGGAGTAGGCCAAATCATATTTTGGAGCCGTTGCTGTGTTGTTAGCGAGACATAAGGTGTAGCACATGTTAATATACAACATAATGAGACTGACGTGGAACAGTGCAATGTACACCTTTGGTACGATTCTTTGGACATCAGTACGCGTGAGATTAGCTAATGACTCCTGAAGCAAGTTCACTTCAGTGAGTGAGACTGTTTCTCAGGGTTATATCCGAGCTGAAATATGACATAACTAGCAAGATTTGTTTAACCTCCACTGAGACAATCCATAAGAAGACAATTACCTTTGATCCTAAAACGATTTGACAACCACCTCCTTTGGAAGCACTATGATTAATTTGGTATCATTATGCGTTGTTTGCGTTAGAAGGGGAACATCACCATTTTAAGGACCTGGTATAGTAAATCTATATATATAAAATCTAGATCCGAATTGATTTTCCAAGGCAATACTAGCGCCCGCTTAGCGAACGCGCATTAAAGCCACCCATCAGATCATTTGTGTGAGATGAACTGGAAACATGTCCTAGTAATACAGAAACAGGTCCACGAATTTTGTGTTTTAGTACCAAGGTGCACGATAAATGTCCAGGCAATGTTTATTTTACCAGATACGTGTGTGAATCCACATCGTTGCTAAAAATAATCCATATAGATATTAAGCAAGAGATCCTTTATGAAAGAAAATATCATGCTTGGGATTCATTTATTCTATTAAATTGCTCCTGTCAAACACATCTTTTCTCGTAAGTGGCAAATGCGTTATTTAAATATGGTTATTATATGTATTTGTACACCTCATTGATTGCGATGTGTACCAAATACGAGTCTGTGTTGTGGTTTAATTTTTTAATAACACTAAAAGCATTATGCGTACTAAGTTTATCTCGCACACTGTCGCAAACTATGTCAGGGATGATTTGCTTTCACAGGCTCTCGATATTTTTTCATGATCACAGCGTTATTCATTAGGTTAAAATGATCGCTTTCAAATTCATTAGGGGGTACTCTACAGACAGTATGAGCTTCTGATAGACTGGTTGTTGTAAGGTGAAGTTGTTTATATTTGCAACATGCGCATTGAAGAGGATATTGGTTTATCTCTAAGTTACTTTTGAGACTGTGATTGACATTTCTTCAGATATTGTACTACCATACGGCGCTAGCATATTGTTTGAAGTAAGGCGAAGCAGTATACTATATAACCCATATTACACCCATGAATTGTACACTAATCTAAAGCGAATTATCGGTTCTTTGAGCAATACCTGAGATAAACAAGGTATTTTATATAGCCAGTATAAACAGTGAGGAAACCCATGGGTATTTTTTTTTTTTTAAAATTCCAATCCGATGCAGAATACAAAACTGTAGAGCGCCACATTAATTGCTACAGGACTCGTTTGTTTTCGTATGGATAAACGTAGCGCCAAAATGCAATTTTGCCATTTCTTCGCTGTTGTGGCCATTATTACTACAAGTATATACTGTTATGTATTTAACGCCATTATGAAGCACATGCTAGGATATACATGGCGGGGAGTATAATTGGTGGAGGAAGATCATGTATGTATGTATGTATGTATGTATGTATGTATGTATGTTTGCATGTATATATGTATAAGTCACCTATCCGTGTTGTGTCCTTGTACAAGCCACTTTACTCTTGATGTTTAGGCACTACATTATCACTTTCTTTTGCTGTGCCGCAAAGAACAGAACAAAATAAAGGTATGAGCTCCATGTTTGATCTCTATTGACTTTAACAAGAAAGTCTCGATTTTTTTAAAGACTTTGAAACTTCTAAATTCGAGTCGAAACTTGGGTTAAAGCTTATAACATACTTTGAAACAATCAATACATATTCCGCCTGTAATAGAAAAACAAGTCAGCTTGATCAAGCTTTATCTCTTTTCAGTTTACACACAACAATTGTTGGTGGAAGTATATTTTGGTGGAAGTATATTTTCAAATATCTCTGCAAAGAATGCTGGTTTGTATTCCAATTCAGTGTTGTCGTCATGTTTTGAGTTTCGTACAAGTGTGTATTATGCCGCATATTTAAAGGTATGTATTGACTCTGGACGTTAAAGACAAATTTTCCTAATCTATTGATCACATTAAGAAGAAATTTTATTTATAAAGTAAAACAATGCATTTTGAAGTGAATTTGGATACGTCATGGTAGGATGAATAAAATTCGTTTAACTCTGTAATTACTATTAGTCTGAACTATAACAATATAGTGACCACATAAAGAAAAAATACAATTGTATGCAATCAGATAATGTAAAGAAGAGAACATGAAATTTCAGTGAATTCGGCTGCTTAATGACATGACCTGATGCTTTTGCGTTATACGATGTCATGTCGCTTTTTGGTTTGGACAAAACTATGGTCATGTGAAGAAATGCAGTTTTAAATTATCACAGGTAAAATTTGTTTGTGTCCAGTTAGCATCTATCAGACACTTTAATGTCAGATTCTGATTCATTTTCCAGAATAGATTATATTGGCATCTATAGGTGTAAGTCTGTCCGACCTTCACTTCTACTGTCTCATTTATTATTCCTGATATCACCGGAGGAGTTATACATGCTGTTCAAATATGAAAATACACCTTCAGTACGGAACCAGTCGTAATAAGCTTATGAACGTTAAAGACGTAGAAAATAAAATATTTGCGTTTCAAAAATATTCAAGTCAGAAACATTTGTTACAACTCATTTTTCAGTTATGTTCTATTGACTGAGAATAATTCCTTTAAATCCGTGTATCCATCTATTCATAGATAAATAGATGCTTATATAACCTTTAATTGCTCAAGATGGTATAAGTATGGATTCAGTATATGATAAACAAACAATTGTATTGGCATATTATTTTTGAGTTAAATCAAACAGTTGTACGCAAATTATTTCTTTATAGCCCAAAACACCAAATTAAATCTTTCTTTCAACATCTTTTGCTCTTTTATCTTTTGAAAAATTTAGTACAAATAGTCTAACTTCTATGCCATATTTATTAATAGGGAATATGTATAGGTAGAACGTCTTGCAGGAGTGGTTTCTAGATGTGAAACATGTTGAATATTTTCTGACCTTATAGGAATGGGAGATTAAAATAATGTGATGAGTTTGATATGTCAAAGTTTATATTAGCTCACGTGGAAAAATACACTGCTAACACTACGAAACATACATATATGTATTCGATAAAATGTATGCGAAATGATAGATCAGTCAGTAGACTCATATATCTCAGAGATTTTGTATACGTTTATGTCATTTTATGACGTTCTTTGAATTGTCTTTTTTGCATCAAAAAATATTTGTATGCAATGTTTCGAAAAATATATATTAAACTTAACAACACTGTGCTTATCTGATAAAATGCAATCGTAAGTTACCACATGTAAAATGTGTCGCTTTCCATTGACCAAGAATATACTGAAGTTCCAAATTTACTCACGTCGGAACAATTTCTGACAATTTAGGTAAACTCCGAAAGGTAAAATGTGACTTTCATAAAACACATTGAGACATGTATATCGACACGTACCAATATAATGTGAGCCGTTGAACATTGCTATTTTGCAAATGAAACAACGAGTTAGGGGAATGAGACAATACGACGTAATATATCTCAAACATGCGCTATTCTTGTTTCCGTTATTATTATTATTATTATTATTATTATTGCCATTTTGCAAATGAATCGACAAGTCACGGGAATGAGACGATAAGAAGCAATATATCTCAAACAAGCGCTATTCTAGTTTCCTTCATTATTATTATTATTATTATTATTATTATTATATGAAGCAAGACAAAATTGGATAAGTCATTACAATGAAACTGGAAACATCTATAGTTTTATAAGTCCCAACTGATCACTGCAGTAATTATAACGTTGTTAAATCTTGTCAAAGTTATGCTTTGTTATTGACCATATATAAATATTTATCTGGACGATTGTATAAATTATTAAATTTAGTGTCTACATATATTTGAGGATTGTGACCATTTGCGTGTGTTTTATAATACGGACAAAAAGAAAGAAAATAATCAAAGGAAATTATGTCGTCTAAGGTGAAAGGCGAATTTACAGATACTTTCAAAATAATCAAAGTAAATGAACTTTTAATGCTCTTTGAGTTTCAGCTGTCTATTTTGTACGTATCTGTCTTCTGTATAATACATATTCGTGATTACTTAATTTGTGATGAAACGTTTAATTTTATTTAAGGATTTGTAGAAATTACAAATAATAAGTCAGGAATCCCAAGTATAACGAAACCTCTAAAAGGTTAAGAGGTTTCTTTTGACATGTAATATATATATATATATATATATATATATATATATATATATATATATATATATATATATATATATATATATATATAATTCCCTGTAGACGTTTTAACTATGTAACCTCACCGCATCTTTCTGTAATCAGTCACAAGTTAATAACCCTGAGAGTGCTTAATGACATGATACATTTGGCAACAAAATCTATTGCTGGAAATGTATTAAATTTACATCGCTTCTGACTATGCTATGTAGGATAGGTTAGATACGTCCTCTTGCACGTTTTAAGAGCCTATTAATGGAGGCTGGCTTGTTCTATATATCACGAGATGCAATCGTTGATGACGTTTACTCCAACAAAGTGTTGTACTTTTACAAGATCAGGGTTTATGGAAAACATGTGATTTTGTCTTTAAAATTTATTACCGTTTCGCCGTAGTCATTGTTTTGTGTTTAAAAGAGTATAAACTTGAACAAATTTTAGTCTGCTTGCATTATAAATCTGCCTGACGCTATATGTCATCGTATTTATATACCTTTCTAGGATGATTACTAGATATACTCTTTAGCCATGGCGTTGATTGCGGTTAAAGGATCTGGGAAGGTTGTTTTCCATATGAGTTAGAGATGCTAGACATAAGAAGATGATATTCAGACGTAGGCCTTTTGAAATCCATGCCCTCGAACATTTGGCTAATCTAGATACCCTAGCTCGCTCGATTGTGCTGTAGTTTGCTTGCGTGATTACACATTTCTGTGTGTAGGCCGATAGTGGCATCTGCCAATTTGTTACCGCATTGATGACAGTCCTAATAAACGTTTCGTCAATCTAATCAACAATAGCCAGTTATTACGTTATTTAGTTTCTTACAAAAGAAAAGGGGCACCAAGTTTAAATAAAAGTTATAGTTATTAGGAGGCGGAACATTGCCAAATTTTATGAGGAGCCAATTAGCAGTCAAAATAACCTGCACGATATCATTAATATACAAGAGGACTCAGTGGTTTAGTACACATCTATAAGATTAAGAATGTCTATGTGTAGTAAATGTTTCATATATTTAGTTTGAAATATTTGTTTGTTTGTTTGCTTTTTTAAATTATATTTTCGTTATATGTTATTGATATTGTGACATTGTATGTTGGTTTGACCTTGACCAAAATTAAGTTAATTTTCTACATGACTTGAACCATTGATTTTGGTTATGTAGTATATATAGTTATATCAATCTGATTATATTTTATGTTGTTTAATGCACAATTTATGTTGACTAATACCATGTTATTACGCTCTGTAATTTGGACAACACTACGGTCAGATGATGAAAAGCACTTTTAAATTACCACAAGTAAAATTTGTTGGTGTCCAGGTACCATCTATCAGACACGTTATTGTCGGATTCTGATTGATTTTCCCGAATAGACCATCTAGACATCTGTAGATGTAGTTCTGTCCGACCTCTACTTCTACTGTCTCATTTGTAGTCCCTGGTATCACCGGAGGAGTTTTACATGCTGTTCAAATATGAAAATACGCCATCAGTTTGGAACCATCCTTAACAATCGTATGAATGTTAGAGATGTACACAATCAAGTATTCGCTTTTCAAATATATGCAAGTCAGAAGAATATCTTACAATTCAATTTTCAGTTCTGTTTTATTGAATGATAGTAATTCCTTTAAAAATTATGAAAATGTAATACACCCATCAGTCCATCCTCCGTCCATCCATACATGCGTTCTTACATAGATAGATGCATACATAATTTGTTATTGCTAACGACAATATTGGTATGGTCTTCGCATAAAATTAAACATTCAAATGTAGTAGCATATCGCTTTATGGTTTAGTCTAAACATTGTGCGTAAGTTGTTATTTACATCTCAAATCAACATCTTCTGCTGGCTAATCTGCTGCACAATTTGCTACAAAGAGTCATTCATCCAAGTGTTCACACTTCTATGCCATATGTATTCACATATAATTGGAATGTATTGAACTTCTTGCAAGAGTGATTTCCACATGTGAACAATGTTGAACAATTTGGGAAGTTTGATGAATAGGAGATTGAAACAATGTAACGCGTTTCATATATCTTAGTATATATTAGCTCACGGTAAAGAATACATAGATCACACCACGAATAATAAATATATTTATTTAATAAAAATACATTAGAATGATTGACTCGTCAATGAACTCAGATACCTCAGACGTTGTGCACTTGCGTTATGCCATTTTATGCCGTTCTTCATTTTTTCACTTCAAACAGAGTCTTTAAACAATCTTTGGTAACACTATTTATTAACCTGAACAACACTGCTAATGTGATACGATGCATTTTTAAGTTTCCACAAGTAAACTGTGTCGCTGTCCATTGACTATCTCGTAGACACGTGATTGTTGGGTTCTGATTTATTTTCCCTAATAGACCATCCTGGCATCTGCGTGTGTAATTCTGTCCTACTTCCACTTCGCCTGTCGCATTTATTGCACCTGGTATCACTGGAGGTGTTTTACAGACTGTTCAAACACGAACATATACCCTCAATACTTTTTTCAGGTTCCAAAATGATTTATGTCGAAACAATGTCTTACAATTTAAGTAAAGTCATAAACGATTAACAATAAGCTTTATAAAACATTTACGTAACAATAGACTGTGAGCCAACGAGCATTGCCATTTTGCAAATTAATCGACCGTAATAGAAGCAATAGGATACATACGAGGTCTTTTGATCAGTTTCATTTTGAAATGTGTCAGTGTTACATTCGTAATAATAATAATAATAATAATAAAAAGAATAACAATGTGGATTTTGGAAAGAAACCTCTAATCTTTAAAAGTTCTTAGCACTTTACAAAATTAGATAACACATAAAACATAACGAAAGACAAGATTACAAAAAGCCCAAGAAACATCATGAAATTAAGAAAAACATGCTGACAATGATTAAAGACTTATTGTAGGTAGGGACTTAACCATTATTAAATCCTTAAGTCTATTGTTTTGTCGAAATAGTTGAGTTTTAAGAACAATGAAATGATGTCTTGATATCCTTGTATCTACGATAAATGGACAATTCATTTTACGTAAGAATTTCTCTCTCTCTCTCTCTCTGTCTCTGTATATATATATATATATATATATATATATATATATATATATATATATATATATATATATATATATATATATAGGTACGACAAATATATTCATCGTGTGAAAGTTTCACATTAATAGAATGCATCTGGACGATAGCTATCGATCGGAAACGCTGCTATTGATATGATAAATGTGTCCACAAATAATGCTCCTCCAGCCTTCAGATGTTTCACCAAATTTGTAATGCTTTGGAATGGATTTGGCTAAAACACTTTCGTCAAACAGTGTTTATTTATATCTAGGATTTTTTCATTGGCTTTGGTTAGAATGAAAACAGCTGCAGTGATGCTCCTAGTGGCTATCTCAAAATGTACAATATTAGTTTTTCAAGTCTTATTTCAATCAACGAAGAAAGAAACAAACATGAAAAGAAAGATGAATCAATCAAACGAAAGAAAAAATACACCAAAGCGCCTGCAAAAATAGGACCTTTGCAATCTGTTTAACAGTCCTTCTTGCATGTGGAAAGGACTACCAAATGGAACATTCCACTAATAATTTACCTTAGCCATTGCTGTTCTGGTGTTTAATTGGAGTAATTAAGTGTTCCATTTCATTAATTTATAGATGTAAATTCTAATGCGCGGACAGAGTTGTTGTTCTTTGCATTATTCAATAATATTTGCATGATTTTGTAAGAGATGTATTTATCTGGTTTTAATTTAATTGCAGATATATATATATATATATATATATATATATATATATATATATATATATATATATATATAATGCTCACTCATTCGGATTTAGAAATTACATTAATTGTCGTTGCTCTATGTGGCTATCCTGTGTTAATGGCATACTTTCGCTATAACATTTCAAGGGCTTTGTGCCGCTACACTGTTTATTATTTGGACGCTTTATTCTGCAACCAACACATTTTCCTGCACTGAACATGTTCTGGCAGCATATCTACTCCAGAAACAGAAGAGTCATATGGCAGAGAATGACAAGCTTTTAAACAGCATTTGATCGAGTATTTATTCTACATTTTATCTTCCATTGTCTGTGTCACATGCATGTCAACTTGCTGTTTACCTACACAGTTTCATTTCATCTCTGTGATAGTGTTAAAATGAAACGTTTTCATAATCGTTGTACTTTGTTTCTGGTTAACAAATAAACTACAGGTATATATCATTTGTTATTATCCTTTGATATGTATGTGACCCTTACCGCACCAATCACAGTGTGTTAAGTGGCACCCTTTCCATTTATAAATCATACCCTGTTTGAACTATTGCTCTTGCAGTCCATATTTGTATTCCTTAGTTTGCGTTTGGTACGTTTACCTCAATGAACGTTGTGTTGCTATCATATACTGACATCAATTTCACACACAACCCAAGAGTAGTCAATATCACGCTCTGCAAATTTAAGAATAGTGCTGGAAGACCTCAATGAATATATTTCACAAAATGTTTAGAACCGGATTTTTACACATTTAAATCTGCTTAAATAATCATGCACGAGGATAAGTTCGCCGAGGCCACCATATATCCCTGCCAAGCGGCGACCCTGTACCAAGGTTTTCATTTCACTGTTAACAAATTGTTAGTTTGAACTTGTGTGACTTATACATTTTTCCTTCTAAACGCCATGGCTTCCGAATAGTGGAAGTGACTGCAACAACTGAACAGGGCTAATCTAACTCTTGTTTCTGATCAATGTCAGCAGAATGCTTTTGAAATATATTAGGAATGGTACAATGTCAATTTATCCAGCATCTGCAAGTTATTTATAGGTTGTGACGTTTCTTTGGTCTCTGCCCCTCCACTACCAGTTTTAGTATACGATTCAAAATTAACATTTGCTGTGTTTAAATGCGGTTTCACACCGGTCGGACAGTGTGTACTTTCTGGTATATAAAAGCAGTAAAGTCAATATGAATCATCTCCCTTTACCATTATTGTATACTATAATTCACGCTAGCATTCCTGTGCTTGTGTTTCTGTGTTCACTGCCCTTCAAGAATAACATTCATGGAAATACAGACTTGAATTTATACTGAAACTGCAAATAAAGAATTTTTCTTGGATTCTATTAGTTTGATCAAACATAAATGTGGTGACACATCATCACGACACGGTCTACCTGTGGCACATCAACACTTCCACACTTCCAGGCTTTGAGTTTTAGTTTGGATTTCCTCAAAAGTTTATTCAAAACTTTAATAATTAGGATTTGTGTTTGGAATTCTATGATTATTTGAGATTCAATTCGGAATATTATAAGTTCTTTCTTAACAGTTTCTCTTTTTGTTCTATGGAAATAAACTGTTGAATTTTACAAAACTTGTTGCTTCTCATTTCTTTCCATTATCTTTCGTTGGAGCCATAATTTCGCACATCAGTCAACTTTCGCAATACATTTAAGCTATTTTTAATATACAACGGACACGGAAATTATAGGCAGGTATAATAATCTGACGCAAATATATCAAATCAAATCGGTGAAATTGTAATGTTGAATCACCGATTTGTATCGGAATCAGTAGAATATGACCTCTTAACATTGTTTATATATGTGAAAGAGGACAGTGACTTGCCTGAAAAGAACAGCCTTTAAAAGTGACCAGTTTATATTTATAAGTAATCAGATGTGGTAGAATGATAACATTGAGCCTGTGTCTGTATGCGACTGTTTTGATTTTGTATGTGCCTTTGTCACTTTTGTTCTTATCGCTACGATGTATGCAGTGTGGCAGTATATAGTGATGTTTAGCAATGGGGCAACACGCCACAGATATGCAGCATGTCCCATACAGTCACAGTATCCTAACACCAGGTCGACCAGTCCAAACTCAACATTAAACTCTTAATCCTGTGCACGAGGTAGCTGATCGTACCATGTTCATATGTATTTGATATTACATTCGACCAGGGATCGAACCCGCAACCCTTGTATCTGAGGCGGACTCTCTACCTATCTATTCCCCAGGAGCGATGAGATAGCATTGACGGTAAGCTAACTAGGTACAGGTTTGTAACTTTTCTATGAAACTGTATTCATTTATGTACCCTTTAAGAGCAAGGCTCTGAGAGAGAGAGAGAGAGAGAGAGAGAGAGAGAGAGAGAGAGAGACTGAGAGAGAGAAAGAGAGAGGGAGAGATACCTACCACACTTGAAATCTGTAGCAGACCATTCAGCTGTGCTTTCAAGACAAGTTGTTATACGATTGCCCCTGTCCATGCTTCTGAGCTCACATAGTTGCCACACGTGAGTGCCCACAGATGTTTCATTGGACGGATCAATCGTTACACCTGGTCTTATTTCCGGAAATGGGCAGTCTATATTTTGAAAAGAATTTAAACTTCATGCAATATTATAAAAGATGTTGTATATATAATTAGAACTCTTTGATGTTACCAAAAAAGGCAAGATGTCGTTCCCCTCCTATATAGAAAATGAACATATTTTAGTAGAATCTATCTATCTATCTATCTATCTATCTATCTATCTATCCCTATCTATCTAAAGTGATACTTATGTCTATCATATACGTTATTAGTTGTATGTTCACGGACAGACTGGCAAAAATATTACTATCTTTGCCCATGCATTGTAGATGGAATTCTACTGTATAACTTACCATTTTTCCTTTTCCAGGGAAGGCTTGGTCCTAGATTAGGCGGCGTGGAACCAAATAAAGTATCATAGCAAACATGAATAACTATATTTGTTCTTAAAAACATTTTAAAGGCAGATATACATACTAGTATACATTATGTATCTGGCAAAAAAGGATACTAATCTAATTACTAGAAGGACAAAATCTGAATTCTTACCTGACGGAACGCATGCGGTTTTAGGATCGGGGTTAGATGGATCGCACCTTTGGGTCCACGAACAAATTGTTTCATTGCAATGTCCAACAGGAATCTGCAGGAGTAAAAATGCTGCTCGAGTACGTATATTGATGTCATTTACGAAATGGAAACTTACCTTGCTACGTCTCACGTTTTATTAATTCAACCACATATTTGAATGCCATGCCATTAACAACATATGAGACTAAAAGGACTAAAAAACAAAATAGCAGTTAAACTCGAGTTTGGCACGGAGTAGTACCAAGCTAGCAACTTGAGTGGACCTCTTTTCATACGATTGCTTTATTGTAAATATTTAAACTGAATTCATCAAAATACACTTTTTAAAAATGAAACTGCGATTTACATGAACAGTGAAAGTATGCATGGGTTAAAAGTAAATTTGCTGCAGCTGAATTGAGTAGAAATATAATAATGCGTAAATTAACACATACGACTCTGGGAATGCTATGAGGTAAACTGGAGTTACAAAAAATAAATAAAAACACGCAATCTTTTTATTGTGGCAGGATTAAAAGTTAAATTTGATTAAGTCCTATTTGAGTTGCAGTCAGAGTTAAAACGAAAATAACGAAATAAATTAAATTAAATGACGTAAAATAAAAGTTTGTACTATTTTATGGACAAAATTAAAAGTGCAATCATACATAGGAGTAATAACACTGACATTTCGTTGGTTGGTTATACAGTTTTAGTACGAATGAAAATTTAAATCATGGAATAATTAAACAAAGTTTTGTTAGAATCTACACAATTTGCATTGTGTGATTATAAATATGATTATGGAAATATGTTAACCTTATATTTAAATTGTATTATTGGTGATAAAGTGAGGATTGATGTAAGGTAGTAATTCTTTTACATGCGTTAAAGGGTATTATGCCTTTTTCTGTTATGAAATAAGAACTAATAATTGGAATTTATTTCCAATATTATAAATTTGAAACGTTCATTAGTAGCTACTTTCTTGATATATGAATTTGTAGCGGAAATGGGGTATTAGTAGTGACTACTTATTGCATTTGATAAAAATGAACTTTTAGGAATTTGTATGTAGTTTACATCAAATTAAGAATATGTTTATTGTATAAGCAATTATTAGTGATTATGAAATTTATTTGGCCGGTTTGAAATATCGATGAATTCATCAATTTATTAACAATGTGACAGCAACATATTTTCCTAGTACTTATAGAATACAATTTCATGGCTCAAAGGATAGGGTAACTAACTTTTGTTTGATGTGCATTTTATCCGTTTAAATTTTCTTTTAATAAATTCATTACTGTCAAAGGTTTTATTTTACAGAATAATCAAGTGAGCATGAAATGTATGGCTTAAATATGCGAGCAATATAGAGGTGGGGGGAGGGAGAAAAGACAGTCCGTTTAGTCAGCCAAATCGATGTAACGATGATCATTGTAAAACCAAATATATTCAATATTTTATTATGAAACTTTTAACCTATTACATTTATCCTATTATTTTTATATGGAATAAAGTTTATTTCGAAAATGTTCGGTCGAGGTTTTACTGAAATATAACCCAACTTGTGCATAAATATTGCAGATTAATCATAATACGTCAACAATGATTTGACGGTGTTAACAGGCATCACGTACGTGTTAAAACATCTAGCATATCCTCCTATGGGGTTTAATAACGACGTATTGGATGAGATACACATACTGTGATTGCGGTGCAGTTATGATATAAATTAGTATCTTAACCTTCAATTAACAATATACTAATCACCTGATGACAGAGTCATTATGCAACTAAAATGTCCATAACACTAATACAATATTGATAAAAAAATATTTATTTAAACATTATCGCATATGTACTCACGTTTTTCCATGTGTCTATATTGCTATGAATCGAGTCACGTTCGGGCTGCAAATTTATCCCTCCCGGTCCAGAATCCTCTTCGCACAATTGACATGATGGGTATATTCTTCTGTAGTTGAAAGACTTACATCTCTGTTTTCTGAGCAGACACTCAGTGGCACACTGATAAAGGCTTACTTGGAATCTTGTCCTAAAGGCAGAGCGAGGAAGAACGTATCCAAACGTGCGTTCTCCAAGACAAGTTCCTCTTTCACAGGTACCTTCTGAAAGGGCATATTCCAGTTGTAATAGGCCAAATAGCCAATGAAAAAGATATCCGTAGTTTCTCATAATTCTGGTCCTTCTGGGAATGGAAAATAAACGTTTTTACATTTTGATCAATGTAGCAGATATAAGTAATTGAAAATGTTGCAATATGAAATAAAATGCACATTTATAATGTTGATATGTGTTGAATGTGGGAGATTTGTTCCGCTCAAAAACAAGTTAAAATCTTTAGTTTTCTCTAATCCCAACACAAACACACACACACATTGCATGATATATATATGTGTGTCTATGTGTGTGTGTGTGTGTGTGTCTGTGTGTGTGTGTGTGTGTGTGTGTGTATTCGGAAACTAGAGCTTTAAACAACATACACATTCTTGGAAGAGATCCCGACATATGTTACAAGTTAAATTACAAGTTGGAACATGCGTTTGAAGAGTCTCATCAGCGTTATCTAAGGAATTTTAAGGTAGTCAGCAAGGTTTCAGATCGTTCAAAGTTGTAGGTAAACATAATTTACATAAGAGAGCGAGGTCCCTTTTACATACCGGAAGTCACTTCCAAGTGACTTAATTGATCGACAAATATCAGTTTTGTCACACTCTAAAATGATTGGGGATATATTGTAATTTTCGTGCACTTTTTAATTTGGTTAATTTAAAACGATCATGTATATTTGATATGGACCTTATCTTTAATACAAAATTATTGTTTATAGCATTTGTTTACGTCTGTTTATTATATGTACAGATATATACATGTATCTTTATGTTTTCTGATTACAAACACAAACACAATTATATATATATATATATATATATATATATATATATATATATATATATATATATATATATATATATATATATATATATATATATAGATATAAAGAGAGAGAGAGACAGACAGACTTTCACGCTACTGCATGGAAAATTATGTTTAAAACTGAAAATATAAATATCTTTATTCTTCCGCACATTTCCGGAACTCGAAAAATTACATGAAAGCTGTGTTTTTTTTAGGCGTCATACTATTTGTATTATTTACATTAAAAATAAGGTTTGCAATATATTGCTCATGGTGTCTAACAAAATGTTACTATTTTATTCCAATTAAAATAATGCTAAATCTCTTTTAAAATTTGTATTTAGAAGGAATGGATCGCAGATGTTAGAAGACCGCTTCGGTGGTGTAGTTGTGAATGCGTCTGTCTCGGATGCGGGAGGTCGCGGGTTCGAACAGCAGCCGAGTCATACCAAAGACTTATGCTTTAGCTGCCTCGCTTGGAGCTCAGCATTAAGATGTTGGTGTTAGGACTGGTTTTTACTTGTATCAGGAGAATGTGACGGGGTGGGACATGAAGCTACTTTCCGTGGCATGATGTCCTAGTGCTGGGAATCAGTATAAACTGTAACATTGCTGGCATCGTAGCGATATGATTCAAAATTTGTTAAAGCTACGTTCAAAATCCAACACACGCAAAGACACATAGACACGCACACAGAACTTACAAACACCGAACCTCTTCAAGATTGCATCGAGAATATAACAGGAACTGGCGAATATTGTTAATTGATGTTGTTACCAGTGCAATTAAACGCTGTACAGACCAGTTCAGCAAGAATCATCTGCAGCTAATCCTGTCAAATGCAATCAATAAACGTGATGGCCAATGTTCATTTCAAGATTATTATCTCGATTTTTTTTTGTATAAGTAAATGTTGCTTTTGTAAGATCATTTACTGTTTGGAATGAACATATGGACTTGATCAGTAAAAACATTTCTTTGCAAGACATCGTAGTCTAAATAGTTTTAAGCAAATGGGCGGCAGGTAGATGATAATACAGGCGATAAGTTTATGTGGTATTTGTGAGTTCTAGAATATTCCTTTAATTTTATAAAAGTCATCAAAAAGTTATTGTTTACGATAATTTATTGTCTGGAAGGAATACGTACTAAAAGGACAATTACATGTAATTGCACAAAATTTTGTGAAAAGACTGTAACATGCATTTCATTTATTCAGAATTATAAAAAATATAACGCCGCACATGACAAGATACTGAAATAAAATATTTATAATAATAATAATGACAACAACAACAACAACAACAATAATAATAATAATAAATATAATTGTTATTATTCTTATTCTTCTTCTTCTTATTATTATTATTATTATTATGCGCGCGTAAATATTTAAATAAAATAAATATTCCATCCAAAAGTATTTTAAAATGAAAAGTCGCACAGAAACATTTATATACATTCGTATATATATATATATATATATATATAAGAAAAAGAAAGAAAAACTGATACACATGTGCAGCATTGGTTGCGAATATGAAGGCGGGGGCATTTCTATATAAACATAACAGTGTCTCTTTGAAATGATGTGCATTATTGTTTGTTTTGTCTGCAGCATGATGCCCCAGTGCCAGACATCACTATGAACTGTCACACTGCAGACATCGTAGCGATATGACTGAAAAATCGTTAAAGCTACGTTAAAAATCAGAAAAATCACATCACATCACATAAAAATAGTTATATTTACAGCTACCATTCTTTTAAGCTTTGAAATGAAAATAACAAATAAGAAATAAAGATGACATAATACATTTTCTATGTAAGCGTGATGTATAGAATAATATTGATGAAATAATGTACATTTTGTTTAATAAATATTGTTTCAAGCGGAAAAGTTTTAGGTTGCATAATATATAGTGCGACGCTTGATTGCGCGTACCTACCGAAGTTGTAGTTTGTACAATTAAGATTAATACTTTGTGAATTTTAAGGAATATATCAAAGTTGCTTTTCCTTTCAGAAATGGAAATTAGATTTCGTCGGAGAATTTTGATTCGACACCGACAGCGTTTCGTTAGAGTTATTTTCCCTTGCTAACATGCCAACTACGATCAAACATTTGTGATTGGACTTGCTTTGTGGTCAGAAACATTACTAATGATAGAGTTTACTCTATTGTGATTTCATGAGCATATATTGGTATCTAAGAAATGAAAAGTTTCTTTCCTTCCGTAAGTACCGGATATTATTTTGATTGTAGTACCAAAAGACAATTGGTTCCGTATTTACGCATTAAAGGAAGATACATTCTATGTTATAATAATAAATATAAGATGTTACTGAAGAGTTTAGAAACAGACTATACGCAGCGAATTTTCGTGAGAATCCCGTTCTAGCGGCGTGCTGACGTGTTGGGTAGCAATGTATTTATTTGTATGATTCTAACAGATGCATAGTAATTATGATTTTCTGGCTTACTAGTTCTAGAAAGTCATGGAGTGTGTCTTGATGATGAAATTTAGAAATCACGTTTTCAGATTCATTTCGATGAGAAATGTGGGATATTTTCTGTACACTTTATGAATAGTTTTTTCTTAGTTAAAGTACGATCGTTCTTTCATGATACAAAATGGATTTTTGACAAAAAATAACAGTGATCCAATGGTTACGGAAACGACGTATCGTTGCTCAGAAATGGCCGGCATGGTGGTTCTTGTACGCGGCATAATTTTAATAATGTTAAAGGGGACTATCTGTATGCGTGAACAGTCCTCTAAGTTACAAAGAGAACATACGAAACATTCAATGTATGTAAGTATTTAGAATTATAAACGTGTAAGCATTTAACTGAAATAAACTTTGCATTAAAATATTTATATACATTTAGAAATCTACTAATGGAAGGAAAGGAGAATCATATATAAGCTAAACTTGGAATGGGGAGTCGGCGGCATCAAGTAAACTAAACTCGATGTCTTAAAAATAATGTGAATCATTTATCTTGTTACGCGTATTATGATGGTGCTATATAACTATATCAATTTAGTTGTTGTTTTACTATTCCTTTTCAAAGAGAATATAACCTACTATCTAGAATTATATATGTATTCAATACAATCTGTGTACGTTTATATGGAAAACATTGTTTATATTAAAGGAATCCTTTGATTTCGGAGCGCACATTTAGCTTATAATTAATAAGGAAGAAGACAGCAAATGGAATCTAAATGAATCTTTAAATTCAAACACTTTAGAAGATATTACTAAAAAAATAGGAAACTCTTACCGATGCTTTGATATTTATCCAAATCCTGATCTCTAGAATATAACATTTTCATAGCTAGAGCCTATTGAACATAAACAAAACGCATTGTCCATGCACTTTGCAAAAGGTGAAAAGTCTGTTTTCAGGTCGTCTATATACACACTGTAGAACGCAGATCACAAAAGGTCGCTCCGCTTCGAGATCCTTCCACAATACAGGCAGAACTGGCAATTGTTGCCAAATGTAAGACATGTTCCTACGAATCCAATCAAATGCAGTTCAGACCAGTTCTAGCCAGAATGATCCGCAGCAAAACCTGTCTAAGACATTGATTTCTAAAATGACTTTTTGACACGGGAACCTCTAGAGAATAACTTTCATTACTCTGTTTTTAATTCTGTACTATTATTTCCATGCTTTTGAATCAACAAATGTTGCAATTTTAACATCACAGTTTTAAATGCAATACTCAGCGATCGTTTGGAGAAAAAAATTTCATTACATGTCATCGTAGCCAAAATAGTTGTAGGCAAAATAACTGCTGGGTGAAATAAATGCAAACGATAGGTTGCACTGATATTTGTAACTTCTTGAATATTCCTTTGATTGTACAAAACTCCTCAGAAAGTTGAAAGTTAAAATTTGAAGCCAGGGATGAATACACAATACGCATACGATTATATGCTATGCGGCAATCCTAACGCTTTAAACGGAGAAGTCAATTTTAATTGTATTCTTATGTCGTGAAATGTTTCAAATACAGAAGTACATTTTTGGTACTATTTTCACTGCTACATCTGTGTTGTGTTACTGATGACAAATTTGAAGCTCTGATGTCACATATTTAGTAAAATGTGCAATGTTGCTGCATATACAGAAATATGTCAGAAACAACACAGCGCAGGGGTTAAGCACTTATGTTTGTTTTATAACAGCCGTATGTAGTGACGAACTTCAAAATAGCCACAATGCATAATGCTCTGTTACTCAAGATGGAGTTACAAGTCATCAACATATGATTTGATCCGGAAGTATTCTAAATTTTGCGACAAGCACCTTTCAATATAATATATTAGGGTTCTCCAAGGACTAATATTTTTGTATAGAACACAGAAGAAGTGTATTTTGGATGCAAAATATTATCGCACTTAGATATATCTATTTACATTTTGATACATATTCATAGAAATGGAAGATAATGCACAAACGAATCAGGTACATTAATGATTGCATAAATGTAAATGGAATACAATGACAACTAAATTGGATATTCTGTGATATGTTTACAATGGTATAGTCATTCATGATATCTGATTCAATGAACAAATGTTACAGAATGTGTAGTAACAAAAAAGTAATTGATAAATTGTAATTTAGTGTAAACAAACGTCACCGTGTAGGACACAATAAAAAGCGATACAATCAGGTTTAGACATAGATTTTTTTTTAAAAATCGTTTTAATATTGTATTTGCAGATTAGTGCATTAAGCTAGCATTTGAAACGTTTTGTTAGACTAAAATTCTGAACGAAAGAACCAACAATGAGTAGCATCGGCGATTGCTGTTTCTTCCGCCATCCGGAATTAACACACTCGCACTTAAAAGACTAGATTTCAGTGGGAATTGAACCAGATGTGGGTATGGGTTAGAGGGTTTCAGACACAACGTTATTACAGGTACGTTATTTCTTCAGTCATTTCTTCTTCTTCTTCTTGTTCTCGCCTGGTGACTCTAATCTAATTTGTCAAGAAGAAATTTTCGTGAAATATGAGCAGTATCATCAAAGACATCTTAATGTAGTAAGTCAAGTTCATACTGCAAGTGTGTTTTATATCAAGGTTAATGTTGATCCCACGTTATCAGTAGGATATAAATGTTGCAAACTGTGTATAAGGGGGTCTGTTTTTCTCGCCATTTTTTAAACTCAGTCTTGGATCACAGGGAAATGTATCACGTATATGGCTTCGTTGAGGAAGGAAAATATTCCATGACTTGATAAGATAAAGATAAGGAAGAACTTGAGAAGGAAACGTGGCTCAATTCAAATAGAACACAATCAACTTACGTAGCTTCGCAAGAAATATGGACATAAACTAATACAAACGCAGTGGGTAAAAATAAACTTGCTTTTGAGCGCGCACAGCCAGGAACGTGGAGGGCATCATGGAATGCTAAAATGTGACTCCTTTATTGGCACAGATGCAACAGAAAACTAACCTTGGGCGTTTACGTTACGCGTATTTCAAATCATTCACAACATAACATATAATGGCTTGTATTTACAGTTAAACAGTGTGCCAATAATATATGATATACCAATGGCGTTATTAGCTCATCTAAGCACTATGTATTTAATGGTGAGATACTTGGATTACTCGTTGGCCATTGTCGTCAATGTTTATCTTTAAAAGACATCTTCTGAAACTGATTAGGCAATCGCTGAAAGTATGGTCCTCTTTTACATTAGCTGGAACCTTGGAGTTTGGTTGTCATGGCATCTGCAAGAAAACAAACTTTAAAAGAGTATGAAACTGATGGTAAGATTTCCAAATAGTTTCACAGAAAAGATGTCCCAGTGACCATCTATCAGGTTTGTTCAAACCAGGTCGAACACATGGCAGATAGGAAATGGCTTGTTTTCCCTATATAAGCGTACACACACAACGTTACAAATCATCTATGAAACTACTTGCTTAAATTCAAAATAATTTCTCAAAATTAATGCTTGTGTGAACCTCTGTCAAATTTGTTCCAACCGACTTTTATCGTTGACAAACATGACTATAAGGGGCGTGGCGTATTTTTCATATTTGTTTGTACAGAAAAGGTCAACTAAATAAAAAGCCTGTTGTATATAAACATGCTCAATATGTTTATATTAATTACTCTCCGTTTTGGCGTTGGATAAGGTTTATACTGGGTCCAAAACTAGTTAATTTGGTCAAATGGAGATAAAAAACCTTATTAGCAGAACAGAGTCAATACTTTGTTTTCCGATTTTCATCGGTGGTTCAATTTTCCTTCACACTTTTACTTTGAACATTTCATTTTAGCGAGCTAGATACATTGTTTTTTTTTGTTGTAATGATTATATGATGAACAAGTTAACTGTATGACGATTAAGTTGTAAAATAATATTAGATGTTTATTGCTTTATTGGTTTTTTTATACTGTATACTATATGAATTAAACATAAAGACTTTGTAACTTATTTGGATTAGTGGTAGTTATATTTAAATATGATACTTGTATTGTCATCACACGCAAATACATGTGAAGTTTAAATAACATAATTTATACACATCTTATGATAATAAATTGCACGTCAGGTATATTCAGTCACTTGAGTCATGTAATGATATTTATAGAATGTAGTTGGTTACACAGATATACAGATTATTAAAGTAAATAGTACCAAGTTATTATTTTAAAGTTATGGGGCTGGCGTGACTCAGTCGATAGCGCGAAAGATTTGAAACCAGACGATACGTGTTCAAGCATTTCATGTGCCACTGAGATTCGACGATGTGTTTATGTGCAAGAAACTTACCTTTAACCTCCTCCATCGGATGTGGATGTCTATCCTCCGAGTACGTTAAAGCACCATGTGAATATGTTCGATAATAACAGTAGGGCAGGTTCCCGGAGTTCCATGTATCCGCCCGATCTATATGAGGCGGCTCTAAATATCGTTTAATATGTTGATGACTCGTTAAACAGCATTTCAGCATCAAATTTAATATCTAACCTTTATCTAGTATCACTTGAAATATAAATTCAGAGGATTAGCCCTAATCTAAGATTTTATATTTCAAGAATATTGTATATTGGTCCGAGGTTTTTCGAAATGTTTTGTTTTGAATTCCCTCACTAAAAGGGAGTTTGCCTATTTCTGGAAGATATTTTCTTCGATAACAAATATACCTCTGTTGATGTGAGGAGAGTCAGACATGCTCAAGACCCATCTTAGCTGCACTGTCCGCCTCTTCATTTCCTGATCTATCAGCGTGTCCTGGGAACCACTCCATCCTAACATGAGTCACAGGTTATACGGCACAAAAATGTCATCTAAAGCATAAAGCCTATATCTGTTATGTCTGCCTTTATTAAAGATGTTACAAAAAGCACATATTCCATTTTTATCAAACTTAGAATATTTATATCAATAAACATTGCTTCATGAAATATAAAACGACAACGTAGGTTCAAATATTGGTCACTATGTCAAATTGTTGGAAATCATTATTAGCACAAGCAGAGACCGTATATATATATATATATATATATATATATATATATATATATATATATATATATATATATATATATAATCTTTTGCAGAATATAAGCATTATTTATCCTGTGATTTTCACGAAACTTGATCAGAATGCTAATTTAATGAGCCGCAGCTTTCCTTTAATAATCCGTCAAGTTGAATCAAACACAATGTCAAATTGAAATGAAATTCGTTAAATATAGAGTAATAGGGACCACGTGTATTGTATTGTTGTTTGTTTTAAGTTAAAAAAACAGGTAAGCGATCTGGACAATCACGACCCTTTTTTTGAATGTGGCTTGATTTCTTTCTTTGGTGGTGCACGTCATTTTGCATCAAATTTTACAACATTATGACGGTCGATTTTTATGATGGAGGCAGACCACGCGCTTCTTCCTGGGTAGAACCAGTATTGTAAAACTTCCATCATCCATAAGACGTTTTTCTCACTCACATGTCGAGCTCCCAGTGGGATTCGAACCCACAGCGGTGTGAGGCGAAGTGGTTTCCAACGCAGTGTCGTTAACTATTCGACCACGTAGGCTAGAATGTCTTGAATCATTTATTCTGTATCTCGGTTAATCCTTCAAATACATGATAGTAAAATCTATATAAACAATGTCAAGGTTGGATGAGGCCGATAATGTATTTGTTATTATGTACATACATTAGCCGTGAGAATGAAGGTTATTATGGTAGTATGGATCATGTATAATAAATACATATTACCGTAACAGTCATGCTTCTCGCGTCTAGTATATACATTTTCTAATACCTTAAACGAAGTCTTTGCTACAGTACCTATATTTAATTTAACCGGATCGTGAAGGAAGTGCGTAAATATGTTTTGGTTTATAAATTGATTGTCTACTAACCATTTTTTATTACAATGGAATCTTTGTTTCTTTATTAGATGGAAGGAAATAAAGAGTATATTCTATACAACCGTTCTTCCGAGGCTGTGGGCCAATTTGTGAAGAAATATAATAAGTACCAGAGAACGAGCAACTAGAAAAAGTCAGGAAATCCTCTGCGCGTTATTCCTTTACCGTCGTAGGCATTTCATAAAATTAGACTGGATTTGAGAAAGCCAAGACAGTCACATACTATTTTGTTTTCCTTGCCTAAGGCCTAAATCTGGGTAATCAACGCTTTCTTCAATTGATGACTATCAATATAAAGATAATGAATTAGCGATATTGGTTAGAGCAACAAATAAAATTAATCGCATGGATTTGTCACCTGTCTCATAAAAGGAAACACAACTTTGAAACGCGTTTCTTCAAAAGGGGATACAATAAATTTCATTTCTCACTTATCTGTTAAGTTTATACTCGCAGTGCATGATCAACTTACGGAGCCAAAGCCGTGTCCCATTTAATAGTAGTTTATTGTCTAACGGAAATGTTTCATACTATTGTCATTTTTCAAAATTCACAGACAGTTGACACTTTAAAATACCCGAACATTAATAATAAAACTCGTCGATAGTTACTTCGATCAGTCAAATATGAAGATAATCTTGTAAAAATGAAAATACACGAGCCACAAATTTTCCCAAACAGAAATATTAAATAGCGAACCTCCAGCGGATCTAACGAGTGTTCCTCAAAGGCTCCGTGATTGATCGTTTACAAGAATATGTTTGTTTTGCGTTGATTATTTAGAAAAAAAATCTTTAAATGCCTTTGAAAGGTATAGCATGTTATCGAAAACGTCACGTGTTTTGAATTAGCGTTATTTCGCAACCCAACTATACCCTTTTTACGTGACACGTCTAAGACATGTGAACATGCTTGTGCTTTTGTGTCCCATACGTATCACGACTTGCACAATAGTGATCATTTTGTCAGGGTTAGTAGTTTGCGTCATTCTTTTCGGATCAAGAACATTCAACTGCTGTCTACGCTTTCCTTCAATTTCAAATGATCATTGGTCACGATCAGTAGATTTTGTTTCTGATTAAAAACGTTTGAGCAGCTGGGTCTATGACCTTTAATCTTTGTAGGGATATTGTTTATGGTCAGTATTGGACCCTTTTAATTTTGGGATCAGTCGGTTAACGGTCAATGTCACTATGATTATGAGGTGAAACACGATTTCAGTTTAATAATGTTTGAGTGATGTCCCACAGTCCTCATCTTTTCAAGAGACCTTTGTAACGACCATATTGACTTTGGAATCAGTCGATCAAAGATCAAGGTCACAGTGAACTTGAGCTGCACAATTGTTTCAGATCAATAACTATTGAATTGAAGAGCTAAACGTCCTCAAACTTTGTCGAGACCTTGGTCATGTTCAGTAACTGATCCGCATTGATGTTGGGGTCAACATGTCTATTTTGAAGGTCACGCTGTCAACTAGTTGAAAAACTGCTTTAACATTTAAAATATCACATTTACTGACAATATCACAGCAGGTGGCACAAATATACAAATGTAAACTGTATTATTTATTAACCAGGCCATGAAATGTCATTTAAGTGATGAATAAACTACACAGATTCCCTCTTGATCTTTTCTGAATACTTGCCTAGTAAATATGTATTACATTAGAAAATAGGATTAATAGTTAAATGATATAAATTATATTCTTGCCAAATATTTTTAATCAATTTTTTTACCAAACCTCAGAAACAAAGGAACGGCTGTTGTATTGCGAAGCAGAGAAGTGCAACCCAAAACAAGCCTATTTTAGACTCTATTTAGGGGAATGTATTATCTGGCAGAGCGATCAGGAACGCAGGGTTATTGTATAAATTGTTGAAGTCAAGAACGGGATAATCAATGAAATGTTTTAACAATATCGATGGAACAGGAACAGTTACCCACAAAATATGCATTAATTAATGTGTGTGTGTGATTTGGATTTCTAACATAGCTTTTACAATTTTTCAGTCATATCGCTACTATGTCTGCAATCTGGCAGTATATAGTAATGGAAAGTACTGGGACATCATATCACAGACATGTAGCATGATTTCCCACCCAGTCACTTTATCCTGACACCAAGCCGAACTGTCCTAACACAATCTCTTAGTGCCAAGCGAGGCAGCTATTGATACTATTTGTGTAAGCCTGTCGTACGACTCTGCCGGGGATCGAACCTACGACCGTGCGCATCGAAGGCGGACGCTTTAACCACTATGCCACCGGAGCGGTCACGCATTAATTAATGATTATAAATAACGACACGTCTTCTCAGGCCATACATGAATCCCCAAGTTATAATTACATGTCAGGAGGGGAAGTACGAAGATATCTTAACGCTTGCGTGTTGTAGTACATACCTCCCAGTTTAAATTTGCTAACATGGCGCGTAACCATTGTTACGAAATACCTTATTTTGGGTAATTATTTTATATGCTCAGTGCAACTGTTTTGGTGGTTTGTGTCTCAGTTTAGATTATTTTTTATCAGGTTGATATAGTAATAATGCATTTGAACATTTCACATAATATCCTGAGGAACTCCTGTGTATAGACATGCACGTATGTGTCAATATCTCTCTCTCTCTCTCTCTCTCTCTCTCTCTCTCTCTCTATATATATATATATATATATATATATATATATATATATATATATATATATATATATATATATATATAAAGAGAGAGAGACAGAAGAATTACACCAGACAGAACGGAAAGCGGTACCCATGGACTCTATTGGAGAATGCTTGATAATAGTAGGCATAATTACACACACACACACACACACACATATATATATATATATATATATATATATATATATATATATATATATATATATATATATATATATATATATATATATGTGTGTATATACAGAGAGAGAGAGAGAGAATTACACGAGAGAGAACGGAAAATAGTAGCCATGGACTTTATTGGTGAAGGCTTGATGTTAGTACACAGGATTACACACATACACACACACAGACACATTTATAGTGAGAGAATTACATCAGACAGAACGGAAATTAGTACCCCTGGACTCTATTGGAGAATGTTTGATAATAGTAGGCATAATATAAAATATACTATTATATAATTGATCTATTTTGGTCTTCACAGAGTACTGGACAAAATGGATGGAATTATAGCCGATTCCAGAAAAGCAGCAGGGATTGTACCTAACCGTTAACATTTATTTCGTAAAGAACAGACTGCATACCTACAATTTCCTGGAGTATTATCGATTAAATATTCAGATAATTATTATTGGTAAACATGTTTATAGTCTTTATACTGACCTTTTCAACGTCTCGAATAGAAGTTCCCATTGTTTTGAAAGGTTATTTTTAGAATGAGAGGTATAGGTCAAGCAGAAGGATATACAGTTTTGCTTGCCAAAGAATTGTTAATTCCTGCCTTAAAATCCAAACCAAAATCATTTTTATTTTTGTGTTTAGTTTTTCATTTAGATAGATTTATTTATTCAAATTATAATATACTAGAATTTAAAAGTGGTCAATAATATTCTTGGACTGGAACATTAATTTGAATTTACAGAGAATTCAGACATGATTTTAGATTGCTGTACAGTGATACATCGACATACGGATAGCACAGTACTCTGTAGTACTCTGATGCATCAACATACTGATAGCACATCGTCATACTACAAGCCACTGGAACATTAGTACGTGCGAGTGAAGCATATCAGAGCTATCATTATCGGAATTTATTTTGAATACCACTTCATTGTAATCTGATCATGTCAGCGTTTTGTACAAAGCAAACCTATTTTGGTGCATTAAAATATTATCTGTAATAAATGAGATTTAAAAATAAATGTGTGTTGCGTTAGTGTTTGGTTCGGTAAGTATATTAAAAATGAAGCCTTATTGGCTCTGCTCCCTGATATGATTCCAACACACATCGTATATACGTATGTGTCAACGTATTAATTATGGGTAAATTTGAGTTTTCGATGCTTGCATTGAAGAGAACATTGCATACAGGTAAGTGCATTTTGCTGTTCTGTTTTCTATATTACACCTTCAGTATCTTTGATATAAGCCACTGTGAGTTTGATACCATTCGTCATCAAAATAATTATTTTCGTGCTTCATCTACCTCATATCAACCGTATGGAACTTCCGTGCATCAATCATTCACACGATTTCCCAGTTGGTACCAACTATTGAATACTGAAGCAGCTTTTGATCCATACTATTAGGGGACACACAATATACCACTGATAAGTATGTTCATCACTGCGACCGTTCCTGGATGTTTCCATCATTATTAAAACATGGAATATTAAATGTTGACAGATACAGTTTCATAGCAAATGACATCATCTTATATTGACAATTGATATATGGAGCTGCTATTGCCAAAATGTATTTGGCTCTTTCACATACTTTAGTTCACCAACATCCTTTTTCAACGGTCACACTGGATGACATATGTTGTATTTCCAATGCTGTAAATGCAATAATCTACTTTAGCACTGGAAATGAAACCGCTCTGGCAGCACAATTGACGTTTGCATAGTCAGTATACATACGGGAAGTACCATCAGCTTTAGGCACACATACACATGGTAAAAATCGTCATCCAGTAAATTTGAATTTTGTTTCAAACATTTCTTCTTGACACGATTAATCATGTAAGGATGCTATTTGTTTCAAATGTGTATAATCTACAATTTGAAGTGTTTGTACTGTGTCTGCTGGTCAATATATTTTAAAATATGTTTGTAGGTGTGAGTGCTGGATTGTCAATGTCTGTAATCAACCTACGTGCATTAATAATAATATTTTTCACCTTTGCCCATTTTTTAATATGTGTTTCAATGGAAAACATAAAGAAACGAAGACAATAATTTATAGACACCAAATTGTAAATGTTATCTTAATGTCATATCCATGTTTTGTACCCGTAATATCATAATATAATGTAGACTTTCAATAACTATTACTATCATAAAGAGTTTTAGCAAATACAAGCATTCGCAATATAAGTATATAAATACAATGTAGTTTTCACGGCCCAATTACAGCTCGGGAAGGCGATATGTGACGTGCTCTTTATTTCTTTCCTTTACAAGGAACAAACTGCATGCAAATCGTATTCTAAGGGTCAGGATAATTAACAGTTCTATATCTGAAGAGTGTAATGTATTATATATAGGTTGAACCACCGACCCACAGAAGCTACTGCAAACATTTCGCAATTAGCCACAATAGCCAAGTCTGAGACTGGAACAAACATGGACAAAGATGAGATGGTATTGATTAGTAAAGGTTAGCGCTTTGGACCATTAGGAAATCAGGGGCCCCACAGTAATCTTCTAATTTAAGATTTTAACGATTTTTGTACCGTATACTTCTTACACTTTCTTCTTTATCCAATGAATCATATAAAGTTATACAATTGTTTAAAAGCACAATCTTCTATAATGCTTAATATCTAATTTCTCTTAGGAGAAACGAAAATTTTAAAACTTGATTTGTTGTTTTCAAAAAGATATTGTCTGTAACATTCTCACATGTTTACAAATACTTCTGTGATTATACCTGGATAAATGTGAATAATATTTTTAGTTAATATACATAAATCTGTTTCAAACCGAAAAGATAATTTGCAATTTCAAGATTAGATATTTGCAAATTTGGTAAATTAACCTGAAGTCGAACAGTTCACTTTGGTAACCACAATTGTTGTAGAATACGTAAAGCTGAATTAGGGTTAAATCTAATTAACAAATCTTTGATAGTGCTGCTTAAAAGCAGCCTGGAAGGTCAAGATTAGTGATTGGTAAATATTGTCCTCGCTATCTAAAAGACTTACACTTTCCAGAAGGTTTCCTTATTTATTCAAGTCGTTACTGTCGGAATCTTAATTTCAGTGTGTGCAGCTCAAATATGGAAAGGAAAACGATGTAGAATTTCTATAAATTATGAATGCAAATGTGCATAATTAACAGATTCAGTTTCGTCTTTTCGCCTTGAATCCTCTTTTCTTCACTCGAGGCCTTTTTTCTTGTCCTTTGAATCTTTCGTGTTCTTCACAGTGACTCATATTGCACTGGTGTAATTTTCATTCACCACCTTTACATTGGTGAGAGCATTCTACCATTTACTATCTACAAATAAAAAGGTTGAATTGTCTGCTCGCTAAGGGGAACGTCATTGTTTCAGAAATGAAACGTTTTTAAATTTATAGAACTTATGAATGCCTTGAATGTCAGAATATTCGACAACTCTAAAACGTATGTGCATATAGCATTGCATTATATAAATGTGTTCGTATATTACGATACTATCAATCTCTTAGAATCACGAATAGGAGTTTGAAGTAAATAACATCTGATTTATTCTTCATATTATTACATTCAATATTGTACATGTCTCTTCCTCCTTACGAACAAATTTTGTTAACCAACTGTTAACATCTATTGTATCGATCTTCCTTTCAGTCCATATGTAATTTCGTTGCATATTACTTATCATCTTGTTATGTTATTTTGTATTTTGTACTTTATATAATTCAAGTCAAGTCAAAAATCTGTCCTGATAATATGCTAAGGCTATTCGAATGAATAAAGATTATTTCTATTAACAACAATACAATAATTAGCACTCTTGTGACGAGAATGTGAACATGCATTTCTTGTAGATAAATTGAATAGAAACTGACATATACACATTAAAAATCGATATTAAAGATTTATTTGTAAACTGATTTTGTGAAAACTGTAGTTTGCAGCTTGGATATGAAGGACTCCCATCATCATAGATCTCGAGTTCTGGAAAAGAAAGCTAAGTCACTTTGATGAGTCCTTTTTATTTTAATGTTTTTAGACATTGTATTCGTCCTTCCGTCTTTCCTTCTGTCAAACAATCAATTAACACATATCGACTATGCTGTTCAGTTGATCGCCATGAAATTTGATCAACTTTATGGTCATCATCTACATAAGCACATGCCGTCAAAAGCACATACCGCTAAATATTTTCTATTATCGATTTATTTCGCTAAAATTATTTCTCTCTTCGTAGTACGGGTGAGTGCAATACCGTACATGACATCATTTTGTGAATGCAAATTGTATTAAACTTACGTAGCTCTTAGTAATGATAATTATCAGAAGATATTCAGGTTGACCAGTCACTGAACTCATATTATTGTTGACAAATCTATCCACCGTTTGATAACAGACTAATCTCCATATTTTTTTTATAGAGATGCGATATGGGAAAGAGGTGCACGTATTTAGCTCAGCAGATCTATTCACCATTTCTTTATTGTTAAAATGAATTAATATTAAAGATACTTTGAATAGTCGTAGAATATCGAGAATATCACGTAATTATATTAAGGCAGCTCCTAATAAAATATATTCAGCATTGTGTAGATTATGTGCTATATTTAAGCCAATGAGAAGATAAAACATACTCACACTATATATGTATATGTTTCATGTATTGATGACGTGAAATACTCTTTATAAATAACATGTCAATGTAGATTAAAATAACGGTTAGTATCAAGAGTGTATTTCGTTTCTCTTCGTATCTCTATAACATCAATATTATTGGTTGCAATGGAAAGTTGATCGCAAAGAAGGTGGTCAACTTCCAGACAAAAAAAATAAGCATTGTTGTTAATGGTTTGAGTATCTGGCAAAAATAAGTACCAATGCTAACATGGTCGTTACATAGTATATCACATATATATGTATGCAAAGTAGTTCAGCTGACAGATTCTCAAGCCAAGTTTAACTGTAACAACCCGTCGCGATAATGTACGAATAACTTTTCGAAATGTTTATGGAATTGAAATCGTAATATTCTCATCGTCATGGTCAGATTCATCCTAGCATAGGTGGCTTTATGCCATCCACCGCGGAGAAATGTATTGCATTAGTGGCTTCTTTTTCGAAAAGATCAACCGTATTTGTTTCCGCAGTGATACGACTGACGTATAACAAAATGAAGAAATGTAACGAAAAAGCTGGTATTTTGCTTTTGCAAGTAGACATACAAATACGTCAAATCTATGGGAATAAAATTTGTTCGTAAATCGTGAAACGTATATTTTCAACTGCAATTTGGTCAAATTATCTTGGCCATGACTAAATTGGCATTTGCCTAATCCCAGGATGGAAATTGAGAAGATTAACCTAACAAATAAGATACAATTACACCAGAAAATTGGGCCAGATGTTGCTCTACACCGGTTTGATCTTGCTAGTTCACTTTCGCACGCTGTAAAACGTATACGAAATTTAACTGTTGATTTATGTCAATGAGTCAAGGATGCCAATTATGAATTTTGCAATGATAAAGTTATCCAAGTTATGCTAACGGACGAACAACAATGTCCCAACCAGGATATAACTCCGTATCATAACCTACGTAGACATACAATTTCTACGACTCACTCATGATGATACAAGCGCACTTGCCCTTTTAAAACATCTGTCCGACCAATATTAATTTCTCAGAAATTAATGTGTCATACTCAGTCAGATATAAAATGAAATCGATAAGCGAAGAAAATTGTCGAGGACAGTACCTACTTGCATTAACAAACCCTTCCCCTCCCCATGTGCTAACCAGTATTGGATTGGTAATCTGTACCTCGAGCATCAGCATCCGGTTATTACAGTCGTTGATGGTATTATGTCATAAATGATAACATGCCGTAGTTCCATTACGTGATCGTGTGATAAAGTGTTATCGAACATTGAATAATCGCGCCTATCGGGCCCGAATTAACTGAATATCGAGTGAAAAAATGAGTAAAGGGAACATCATGTTCATTGCTATTGTGCAAATCTAAGATACCTTGCCGCAAACAATTGTCCGATTGTCAATAAGGGACACATATTCGTGTTGATCTGGTAAATGCCAACGTTGAAGCGTTATTGAGCAGACCGAATAATACACATATGCCTGGCCAGGATTTACACTTTCCATCATAACTCACAACAGGACATCAAACCACCGATGTCAACCATGAGCCTCAGTAATACGTACAGTTCGCACACTTGATTTGCGGCAACAGAAATATGCTAACGAGGTTTAATTGGAGAGAGGCACGCGTATTACAAATCATCAAAGCCACGTTGTAACCTGGCGACATAATCGTTCAAAACCTACATGGCACACAGAATGTCTGACTCACACTTATTTTGCATTAGACATGTATCTGATCTACGCTTTACATAAACTGTCTCGATAACCTCGCGCGTGAATTTTAATAAACACCATGTGGCGACAGCATTTGCCTTTGGGACGCTGAAACAAGGCGTAGACGAACTGCAAAACAACCATGTTGGTATAACCCATTCAAAACGAATCGTTGATATATATATATATATATATATATATATATATATATATATATATATATATATATATATATATATATATATAAAGTGCAATATATAATGAAAATGGCAATTACAGACTCTCGATGACGTTCAATGGGTGATTAACGTAAAATATAGAACGATATCGACATGACTTTAATAGTTTGTTCTTCCACATCCATCGGAGATTTGTTGTTTTCTGCTCTGATACAACAAGTCAGTTATGTTAGCATACCAGAATCACTATAATATATATCATGTATGGTCCATCAACTCCCTCATTTTTTGTTCAAGTGGACTATCTGTTGAAGATGTTCGGACGCTCTGTTTTATTTTATCCTTTTAAAGTGGCGGCATAAATGATACTTGATACTATTGTGTTCTGCATATATTTACTGCTTATCATCTGTATTATTACGGATAAAAGTCTTTAGAATTATTGTTACTGAACTTAATGAGATAGAAGCTAGATCGTAGATACATTTTTGGTGGTAAATGGGGAAGATAGTCAATCTGACTAAAACGAGATCTTTGACATTACATTAACACGTAGACGTAACCTACCAGATTAAATTAAAAATGTGACATTTGTGAAAATGGAAGAACGTCGGTCGATGTATATTGTGTTTAAAATTACTACTCTCTAACACGAAATGATTTGCTTCACTAAATATAATTAGACCTGAATTTATTTCAGTGGTCATCAGACAACACAGCTTGATAAATATATTTTAAATCTCCTTATTGTTAGTAGTTCCAGAATATAATCAGACTGCACATCTCCCTACATGGAAACCAAAACGTTTAGTTTCATTCCTCACAGAAATTAATTAATGGGTGACCATTCACGTGGCCTAGTGGTTAGAGCGTCCGCCTTGAATGCGGGTGGTCGTAGGTTCGATCCCCCGAGTCATACGACAGACGTACACAAAGAGCTTAGTGTTAGGACAGGTCGGCCTAGTGTCAGAATAATCTGACTAGGTGGGACATCATGCTACATGTCTGCGATATGATGTCCCAGTGCTAGACATCACTCTATACTGCCAGACGGCTGACATAGTAGCGATATGACTGAAAAATCGTTAAAAATATGTTATAAAACCAAATCACACACTCAATAATTAATGTGCTATGGATAACTGTTCCTGTTCCATCTATATTGTTGAAACGTTTCATTGATTATCCCGTTCTTGACATCAACAATTTATACATTAACCCGGTGTTCCTGATCGCTCTGCAAGATACTTCAGTCCTCTAAATATAGGTTTTGGGTTACAGTTCTCTGCTTCGCAATACAAAAGCCGTGCCTGTGTTTCTGAAGTTTGGTATAAAATTGGTTACAAAATATTTGGCAAAATATAGTTTCTATCACTTTAACTATTAGTCGTATTTTCTAATGTAATACATATTTACTAGGCAAGTATTCATACAATATCAAGAGGAACTATGTGTAGTTTATTCATCACTTAAATGACATTTCATGGCCTGGTTAATAAATAATACAGATAATACAGTTTACATGTGCATATGTGTGTCACCTGCTGATATTGTCCCCAAATGTGATATTTTAAATATTAAAGTAGTTTTTCAACTAGTTGACAGCGTGACCTTTAAAATTGACATGTTGACTCCAGTACCAATAACGATCATTTATTGAACATGACCAAGGTCTCGACAAAGTTTGAGGACCTTTAGCTCTGCCATTCGATAGTTATTGACGATGAACAAGTTTTATGCAATTAATTACTCCGAAATACTGCTTTCTGGCTCTTTGTTGAATGTAACTCAAACTGAACATACATATCGTCTTCAAATAATATATAGCGCTGTTGTTACAAAAGTGCGAACAATTATTGTGTATAAATAAGTTGACGGAAACATGAAATTTACAAAATGAAATAAAGAGAAATTAAGAATTCATGTGAAAACTGATACGGTTGAAAATAATGAATCAACCCGAATGGGTAATTTGCAAAATCGCATTACGGGATTTGCTTTTATCATTCCTGGATAAAAATGAAATAAATAGCACTGTCGACTTTGTAATTGCATCCCGAACCAATTATGATACCAGAATTATATAAATTCATACAACATATAAAATTGACAATAATATTTGTCTCCAGGGAAATGTTGTTTCGAAGCAACGCCGCTATGCTCTTGATTTTTAACAGGACTGGCGCATTATTATGAAACATCAACACCACATTGTACTCTTGTGACAAAGTCGTTTCAAAACCTTCTTTTGTGCACACTCTTTGATATAATTTCAGATGTTATTCACGTTGAGAAATACATCTTATAGAAAAAAGCAAAAGGCAATGATTTTAATTAAAAGATCCAATGAGAATAATATTTACAGACTCACGATGAGAATGGCATTTGCAGACTCCCGATGTGGTCAAGTCCTGATTAACATCATATATAGAAGAAAATAACTACGAATCAAGCGTTTGCTATTGCATCACCCAACATTTACTTTTTTGTCTCCTGTGCTCGTGCAAAAGGTCAATTCTTTAATTATAACAGAATCACTATAATATATACCATGCATCACCCATGACCCATTTCATTCTTTGCCCAAATGGAGCAATTGTAGCAGATGTTTGACCACCCTGTTTTATTCCATCTTTGTATTGTGGCAGTAGAAAGGATAAACGATATAATTATGTTATATATATCGTTACTACGCATTTGCATTACTGTATAGAAATTGTTCAGAATTGTTTCCTCTTTATTTCTAGGGACATTTTCTGTGGTAAACGATAGAAATTTACAATCTGACTAAAATGATATCATTGACATAACCGAGATCTGGCAGACACCACCACATTTTGTAGACATAAAGTATCCGATTAAATTACTAATGTTGCATTTATGAATGGTAACAATGTCTTTCGTAATGTATCTCGTCTAAAATGCATACCCCCGAAAGTATTCTCTGCATTAAATATAATTCGACCTGGTATACCAATGGTCACCAGACACAACAACTTGTTCGGTGCCTGATATATCTACTTGTTCTAAGCAGTTTCCAATTGTAATCAGACTGGAACATTCTGTAGGTACAGCATCATATTTTATTGTTGTTTCTCACAAAAATTGCCTTTGATAATCTTGCTGCACCTGTTACATGCATTGCACCCTCCACATTATTTTTTATTTGTTTTTATTCGTGTATTTAAAAACAAATATATTTTTGATATAATGGAATAATAGTGTTATAAACAAAAATATATATTTGCTTTGATGGACTGGTGTCAAACCCTGCCACGATTCCATTAAAAGTCACTGGTTTTCACCTAATTTCCAAAGACTTTCATACAACTTCTCTTATAAATTAAAAAGCCCAACGTGTCCATTCTATAAATAATTTTGCTCTTATCAATACAAATGAACCGATTTCACAATTTTCCAAATGTCCATCAACCGCACAACTGCATGGTTCCTCTTAATCATCATTTCACCCCGTAAAACTATTCAACTTCCCCATACTCAGGACACCTTTTACTACGCCACATTAGGCCATTCAAAGAACTGATTTTGTGCACGTTTTGCCTGCAAAATTGCATCACCATTGCCACCATGGCGACCTGAATTATATCTGACGACGACGGAACAGTCCAATCTTGTTTATTCCATTCTATACGTTACCAGTCTCCGATCATAATTACTGTATCTGGTATCACACTACCAATGTACACCACTAGATTTTAATAGGGTCTATGGAATTCCGGAGACAATCATTCGGCTGTGACCTGAATTCACCAAAAATAAACCATGACATTATGGAAGCTCACTAACACTTCACTTCGTGTCGTTTGCTCCTAATAATTGGCTAATTATTTCGGACGACGGAATATTTCCTCTGGACCGAGTTTCAATAATCCAATAACTCATCACACAAATCTAAGAAATCCTTAAAACGGTTCGCTACAACCAAACGCACACACTCCAAATTTAGTACAGTTTTGTATATATTTGTTTATTTGTGTCCTTGATTTTCCGTGATTGAAAGTAGAGTTGTGACCTTTCTGAATTTTGTCCCGATATTTTCTAAAATTGAAGTTCAATGTGTAGCCTAGATTATGAGAAACAAACGTGTTGATAATTTTAATTATTTTCCATTATTGTTTTCAGACAACGCAAATTGTAAAAAGTGAGCATGTATATAAAGAGCTTTTTACAAACAATACTTACCTATCCTACGTTCAGTGTGTGGAATCATTCACTTTTGTATTCAGATATTATTAGAGAGAACTTGTTTATTCAAATTAGTCTATGAAATTACAAACTACTTGTTCACCTTAAATACTAGTCTTGTGTTATTGGGAATTCATTCAAAAAAGATTCTGTAATATATAATTGTGGTAAATTAGGACAGTCGAGACTCTTTGGTCATGAGGACATTCAAGCCACTTGGAACATTTAAGATTATTTGGGATTTAATTCTAAATATTGTAAGTTCCTCTTAAATTTTCACTTTGTGTTCTAGGGAAAAACATTGTTCGTTGGACTGTACAAACATTTTGGTTATGCTGTTTTCTGGTAAATAGTTTACAATCATAGATTCATTACAATAAATATTTGTCTTTTCAGTTGCTTCTCCTGTTCTTTTATCTTATCGATTGATCGTTTATTTTAAAAACCATTTCAAGAAGTATCTAAAGCGATAGAATACATGTTCTTGCTATTTTCGAGAAATTCCGTCCACATTATACAGCATTTATTACCTATTCGGTCTAAGGATTATAAAGTTGCAATGATTTGTGTTAAAATCGAAAGCAAAAACTGGCATCCAAAATCAGTACTACTGGATCAAAGAATAAGGACAGTCTTCGATCAGTTATCTCTAAGCCAAATTTACGTATTCATTTCAGTCATTTAAATTTTATATTAGACATTATACTGTAAAACGTAAAAGACGTTTTATGGAATCAATCATGAAACTATTGCTGATTTTTTTTGATATTTAGATCAGATCACTTCGGACAGACACACATGTTTAACAAATACTATGACATTTTCACCTTGCCTGATCTAGAGCAAGTATCCAGGCTTTTATGTTAAATTTCTATTATATGGTGTAAATCGATTATCCACGCCTTATTGTTGAATTACCCGTCTATGTCATAGAGCTATTACCCACGTAGCATCTTCAAAATTCCTTTCCAGATTAATACAAACTTTCATAATACCTTTCAAATGCAAACGTTCGAATAATCAGGGTAATTTTCCATCGCTCTGTTAGCATTATTGTGTGACCATTGAACTAATTCATGCCATATCAAAGTATTTAATATAACTGCTTGTCGATTGGATGAGTTCGAATCCTATTGTTTATCTATCATTCCTTCGTTACGTAACTCGAATGCCAATGAACGTGGGGCGTACCTGCTTATAAGGAAGTTAAATGCCTGATTTTGATTTGATGTTATGGAATTACATGTGTGCTTCGTAATTAATGTCTACGTTATTATTAGTATGCGGTATGGCTAGGGACATGGGAAGCTCCACATAACTTGGATATTAGAGCTGTCCACTTCGAATTTACATAACGGATACGAAAGCTATTATGAGTTGATATAATGCAATATTTCACGACCGAAATGGAACCCATTTTGGTGTCACAAGTGGCAAACCCCAAAAGGGAAGATATAAAATGTGGATAACGTACTCGTGTAGTATTTCATTATATTTACTTTTGCTGTATATTTTTAAAAGGCAAACTACATCCATTTGCTGGACATTTTTCATTGTGTGCGAATGTGATTAACGTCTGCATTATTACATCTCTTGCAAATATTCCGAGATTTTACAGGGATGTAAGGTTTTAGTTTAGCGCAGTAAGTATTTGCAAATTAACAAGTATAATTTTTTAAAACTATATTTCTTTCCAGATATTTTTTCCATTTTGAAGAAAAAGAAAACCATTATTAGTTTCGATATCATTGTTTCTTGTGCAAATTGATTCGATGAATATTCTTTGGGTGTGGGTACTCTATAATCATACTCTATAATCGTTGTATCCAGTACATTATAGGGCTCTCTTCTTTACTACAACGATTTAATTTTTCTTGAATTTACATTGAATTTTGGAAAAGTTAATGTCATGTATATTTAATCCGTATTGTTTGCTGCCTTTCTTTTTGGTTCTATGTTGTGTTTATCTGCAGTTTGCATTTGTCTTTGTAGTTGATTGTGGATTAAATAATTAGATCATTATTAATAATAAAAATGTTTATATTATTGATTCCCACTTAGTTACAACTGCTACACCGGTAGTTTCTATTATGTCGTCATATGATTTCCAAAAAATGGTTCTTAGCTCAAGCAGAGGGTTATGTAATTCTGTTTACCCAACAATTTGTCATATTTGCCTTAACATCTGCAGCAGATTCCGCCTTATTGTTGTAATGAGGTTCACAGTTATGTGGATTAATTTATTGCAAGTATTATTCACTGGAAGTTCCAAGTGCTGAATAATTCTTCGACTGGAAAATTCATTAGGAATTATAATGACTACGGAGAAGACGATTTTGGATTATATTATTGTGATACATAAAATAAAACTGATAGAATAACGCCAAAGAAAAGACCAGTGACACATTAGCACATTCGAGGCTACTGGCCCATAAACAATATTAATATCAGAACGTATTTTGTATTCCAATGGAATTCAACTGGCACATCTCAGAGTGGAAACTTTATATAATAACTATATAGTATGGGATTTCAAAACGTTTTCCGTGGGCAAAGGTTTGTTTTGGTGTGAGAGTTCGACTTGATGCGTATATTAAACGTGAAGTCCAGTTCGTTCTGCTTTATAATGTGATTCCACCGCTCATACTGGATCATGATTTGCCGACGCATTAGTGAAAGGCTAATTGGGTTTTCGATGTTTGCACTTAGGTTAACTTTTACATACGGGTAAATAATTTCTGCTCTAGTGTTTTCTTTGTTACACCTTCATTATCTTTGTTGTAATCCAGTGCGAGTTAGATGTTTTTCGTCGTTCACATATATCTAATCATGTTCCACTTCATAAAGAATTTACTCCTCATGTTGACCTTACATAATTATCCTGAGTTATGTATTGAACACACTTCCCAATAGGGCCCAACTATTCAATAGTGATATTGGTAGGCGACACTTTATAGACTTTATATATTTTCCTGATCATGTATGATTTTGCTTTTGCGAAAGAATAAATCCTTTGAATGTAATAAGGTGCTTATGTTTGTTAAAGTTCGTACATTTTCTAGAAGTCGAGAAATTCATACCCGTAAATTACAATAGACACATTCCGGTTATTTCCATCCACCCCATAGGGATGGTTCTTACGCAGAAATCAAACACATTGTAATAAAAAACTTTAACAATTTCAACGTATATATTGTTGCATTACTGTAAAGTTTTGGTTCAAAAAGGCCCTATTTTATTCATTTAAAGTTGATGGGAGTGGAGCGAAAATTAATGAGATTTCCGAAATTGAGACATGCCTAATTTTTCATGCTACTGAGTAAATCATATAAGGCGTTTCCAACCATTTATACGTTAGTAAATTGCTTTATCGTAAATGTCATGAAGATTTTCCGATATATATATATATATATATATATATATATATATATATATATATATATATATATATGTGTGTGTGTGTGTGTGTGTGTGTGTGCCTGTGTGTGTGTTATGTCCGTCGACTGTCTGTCTGCTGCTTGTATGTCTGTCTGTATGTCTAAATGATGTCGGTGTGTGTGATTCCTTCACATTTCCGTTCATTGATAGTAAACGTTGTTTTGTTACTATGAAACCAACGAACATGCATGCTGGTAAAGTCTCCACACAGAAGGATTCGTCAATTACGAGATCTGACAAGGTTTGATGTTATCTATAGCGAAGAATAATAAATCCCAGGGACACAGATACAACTACGCTTTATTAAATTAAAGGAATGCTCCATATATAAAATTAGATACGAAAACAAAAGTGGAATTATTCTACTACACAATATAATTCATTTGGGACTACCAACTTCATATTCACATAGATTTTTGAAACTTAAATATGACATAAACTTCTATAGATGATCACATAGCCAAGTAACAAAATATTCAAACAGTTTCCAAAATATACTCGAGATGTGAATGGAAATCAATATTTGAGTAACTCTTACGTTGGTGTCAATAAATTGAAATAACTGAAAATTGAAATTTTCGAATGTTAGAATATAATCACCCCGAAAAGTAACTGCCTTAACTTAAAGTAAGCAGAATTTCATACCCGAAATTGTAGCGGAGTATGAAATTGGTAGCAAACGTCGTTGATAATGACGGCTAATAATATAATCAGTCTATAATGAAAAAAGAATAAACAATAAATTACTGTCATTGCTGAAGTTGTCTCACTTTTGTGCATACATTTCTAGCAACGGTTAAACTATCATTGATATTTCATATTTTACAATTTCACACAGCTACTAAATAAATAATTTTGTAATTTCAAGACGCTTTAGAAACAAAATGTTGAAGTATGAATATATTGCTTCAATGATATATTGCACGAGAATAAAACATAAACTCTATAAGGAATAATGGGCGTCATTCATACCTTAGGACGAATAGTGCAACATTTCAAACAGATACTATAAGCTATCGCTCAGCTCTTTCGTTGCCAAATATATGGAAAGATTGGACATTAACACCTGATACAGAATCTCCCAAACATTTCATGTACGTTTCCATCTTTAATTGATTGACACGTATAATCGAACAGTCGACGTGATATTTAGTAGAGTATTATTGAAGATAACATTGTACTACTTTATTATTCAAGCAATATGCCAACAATATGGAAATGTTGTAGGAAATTATGACATATTAGTTTTTGGCTCTTTCGTTATCGTTGTACTTCTATCTCTGGGGGTTGAGGTTGCTCAACGTTCATCGTGCCAAACACGAGAACGGAATGGTGATTTCCTTGGGCTAAGCCATTTCCCGCCGTTTGCTCTGCGCTAAATATCCTACTTGTGGTAATGAGGAGCACAAAACCAAATCCCTTTCTTCATTATTTTGTAATTGGAATTTGTCTATATTGTACACTGAGTGTTCTAAAAGTAATGTTTCCTTTTGATATTTATGCATTTTCAAAATCCCTATTTTGCAATCATATCTGGTTATCGTAGTTTTTTAGTAATTATCTCCCGCATCATGTTGATTGATTTGAAAGTACAAGTGTAGTTTGATATGAACTATGAACTTTTTCTTGTTCGAACTGGTTTAATCTTGATTGCCAATTTGCATATGTTATGCATCTATTAAATAACAGCTAGCCCATTTTATGAAATATTAGGAGAATTTATCATATACATTTACTGAATGACAATTAGCACATTTTATAAAATATTACATAATAATCTTCAAATTTCATAATGTTGCTAAAGCAATTGGTTTATCAACTTCTACTTGAAGCAGTAAGCAGCCAAAATACCAAATATAAAAGCACACTTGTGGCGGATGGGTAAATTGTGGTGTATTTTGGTTGAAAGTGTTGGGAAGGCTAGTTTTGACCTCGTTTTGCCCGGGTATGAGAGGTCAGAGTTGTAGAGACATAGTAAACTGTAGAGACCACAAAGCAATAATGGCTGCATAGGAGGCTAAACACGATCTAGACATGGTAACTAATAGTTACACTAATGAAACGACGAAACCTCCGAATGATATATATACGTGAATTCCGAACATAAAATGAATGAGAGACATTGTATAGTGCTAATCATAATATGAATCTAACATTGTAACTTTTAGAATGTATCAGCTAATTTCACAATGCGCATCTACATCCAGTTTTAATTTCAAGTGTAAAAGGAAGCGTAATAAAATGATAATATCAAACTTATAAAATTATTACACATTTCTCCACCAAAGCTATAAAACATATCCAATGTGTTCGAACTGACTGTGCTACTGTTACACTAATGTTGCTAAAGTGCGTTCCAAGGTCAATCGATAAACAAAAGTAGAAGAAATCAGCGACACTAGTATTCCTACAACGGAGTGAAGAAGCTATTTAGTCCCGGTCTGCTCTTGGAGATGGATAAGTATTAGGTCATAATTAAAAATCCTTGTTCGTAATTTCGAGTACTTGGATAAACTGTAATACACATCATCATTGTTTGATCTGTCACACAAAGGATCAGAGAAATGCAATACATCATTTTTTAATGTTCTTCCTTCATTAGGATAGTCGACAATAATATGTACAACAATGGTATGCGCAGCCAATGATGTCTGATGTAAAATCCAGACTGCATGTCACGCGCTGTGATGTCACAATGAAAGCTGCGCGTATTTGTATTTTTACATATACAATTACTAGTGACATACATTATTTACCAAATATGTACAACTAAAGGATTTTTACAAAGTCTCCCCAAAATCTATACTTAAGCAAGACATACATTTCCGATGTTTGAACATAGTATCCTTAGAGGTGCACCTACTGAGATAGTCCATATCAAACAAGAATCTTCAATAGTAAAAGTCATAAATGCCATTTAGTATTTTACACTGACTATTTCAGTAAGTGGTGTTATTTTCTAGATTTGTTTCTACATACCTTGATGTGGCAAGTATTTACTTATACATCCATGCCCTTTTGGAAGATCATTAATCAGACACCCGTAAAAGTGCATGCGACAAAATCAATGCTAAAGTACGTAAACGTTTGTTAGACGAAGTGAACCTAAAGGTGTGATCTTGTAAAATCCGGACTGCATGTCACGCGCTGTGATGTCACAATGAAAGCTGCGCATATCGATAAACAAATTCGTTCTTTCCTATATTGTCACATTTCCACTCGACGAACTCTTTCCATGACCCGTGACCACCTTTGTAAAAGACCATATAGATAAATAATTTTCGTCATAAGTTTCTTAATGACAGTTAATATGCCGTACATTTAATAAACCTGATTGAATAGATCTTGGTTATAGAGAATAAGTGTTAAGGATTAAAAGAACAATATATATATATATATATATATATATATATATATATATATATATATATATATATTGCATTGAAAATGTGTAAATGCGCATAAATGACCATTGTAACCTTAACTATAGCATTGTTCAAAATTGTTCGTTAATTATAAGTTTCGCATCCTTTTGCATAAGCTCTAACGTTGGATATTGAATTTTAAAACATCGGACCTAAGGTTGCTTGATATCGTATACCTGTCAGACATTGCCCCGTTTCAAAGAATAAGAAACACACTGTCAATGTTATTTCAAAATTATCGGGAACTTTTCATTGTAATTATGTTCTAATTTATTACCAAATGTCATGCTGCAAGGGACCATTTCACAAATATTTATACATTTTCATTAAAAGATGGCATTGTCAGCTAGAGATAAAGAATAGATTACACGTCGTTGGCGTGGAAGGCACAACAGCTGATCTCAACCTGGTGTATCTGTTAGTACAGATCGTTGCAAGTAACCAAAGTATTAAAGAATATTTATTAAAAGCTCATAAACAATATTGGTTTAGTCAGTCTGGAGAAGCTGAATAAAGGTTTTACATCTTGAAAGCTCTATCTGTAGGTATATCGCACAAAACATAATCTAGAAGCTATTATGATCAAAACTAAAACCTAAACATGTTGTCAAACCGACACGTACACAAGACCGCGTGAAGGACACGGTGTTATATCATAAGCATGCACCACATTATTGCCAAATGAAACGAGACAAAGAAGCATAAACAAGAGAACTATTTCGATTATGTTTAAAGTATAACTCTGTATTGTCTGGATAAAATGATCCCTTAACTTGGCATGATGACAAGTTAAATTTTGTTGCAAACAAAATATAACATGTTGTAACAGTATATGTCATTAAGTCCGATTTCGGAAGGAGAAATAACTCCGCAGTTCTCATAAGTTCCGCCGTTTGGTTCATATATATTCCAGAAGGGGTAAACCGTCTCTCCATTCCAGCCTATCCAGTTTCCCTCTGTGATTTCATCAGATATACCAACATATGTCCATTCTGTGTAAGTAATAAAAAGTAGATGCATATATTATACTCACACTTTCGATTCATGAGATTTCAGGGATGTGTACATAATGCCAATAAATTTGAACAATGGCTGCTGTTAATAATATTAGCAAAGCCATTTGCACTGGAAGATGAAACCCATCGGAAAGAATCAAGTGCGAAAAGCAACAAGTTTGTAAAGAAGAGACTTCAAGTTTGAAATGCGGCCCCAAAGCAACAAACTTTGATCACATTTTTAAAGTATCCCTCGCGTTTTATAGATCTTTCAGGTTTGTACACATGGTGTTGATGCGATAACAAATTGGCTACCGTTACTATGAACAAGATTACCATTAAAGGACCTCTTGTACAACTCAGAAAAGACCGTGGAAGAATACATGTACGCTGACCAGACGTCAAATATGGCCACCGTTACAAAGCAAAGAAAGTCTCAAAAACAGATCAACATAATAAGAACACAGCTGATAAAAGCATTTTTAAATGAAGAACTTTAAGATTTATATTTGAACATAAATATACCTTTTAAGAACCCTTTACCTCTGAACATAGTTTGTCAGAAGTAGATGAAAAGTCCATATAATGAAGACAGTTTTCGTTCGATTAAAAAACGTGTCATCTCTCATAGAATAGCATCACTGTTCTTAAACGTAGATGTATATATAACGTATCTCTCTCCAAGGTAATTTAATTAGATTATAATAAACAGAAAACATGCTGTCATAAAATACAAACATCATTAAACAATTACCTTACCAAATATTTTGAATATAATTTAAACACACTGAATAGGTCATTCAGGTCTCTACAAATCATTCCAAAGTATAATCAGATTTGGCTGCATTAGCAGCAGGGAGGGCGAATATCCTCAAATTGATTCACTCTCGAATCGTAAAAATAAGCTTTCCTGAAAATCGCAAAAGAACGGGGTTGCGGTAGCACCGTGACACATCTGCGGCATTTGCCCCCTCTGCTGCTATAGTCAAATTAAATTATAGCACATAATGCCACCAGAGAGAGAGAGAGAGAGAGAGAGAGAGAGAGAGAGAGAGAGAGAGAACAGCCTCGAATTGACTCAACCTCGAATTACAAAAGTAAGCCTTCCTGAAAATCGTAAACATGGATCGCGTTGACTGGGTGCCGAGGATGAGACTTCGCTCTCGTTGCTGCTATCAATTATCTTTTTAAATCAAAACCAATCGCGCTTGTAAATCACGCAAGTTTCTTGCTATAAACACATACAGGTTGACTCCACGATGTTTAGTACTTTTTTCAAATCGATTAAAATCTATATCACCGCTGCACCAGGTCTGATAAGTATGTTTATCGTATACATATCAACTCCGTTAAACACCGCAAATACATTACAGTTATCCCTAATCATTTTGGGTATTTGTGAGTACCTCTGAGTACATAACGTGTCCTGGGTGTTTTTATGCCTTCCTCGGGAAAATATTCCAGTGGGATTTACCTGTTTGTCTATCATTATGTCGTAGCATGCAACTAAATTGTTAATAGACCTGTCAAGATCATCTATGGCGGGTGCATCATTGATGTCGGTGATAAATTCAATGACGTTATCGCCGCTTATTGTTTTCAGGCACTTGTTAAAATCCTTCAGTACTTCATAACACGATTGATCATCAGCTGTCGGAACTATCAAATACAACTGATTCCATCTGAGCCATCTCATTATTAAATTAAGTAGCAATTGTGTTTTACCAGAACAGGACGGTCCTATAATAATCATTCTAATATAATTTGGTAACATCGGATGATGTTTAATCGGTTTCCGCGCTCGAGTCACTGAAAAATCAATGACATCCATATACTTATAATATGAATTTATATTGTGTAATGTGCAGAGTGTTCGCGAGCACGGATGCTGTAACTACTAGAACCACCAAAAATAGCATACATGCACTCACGAGTAAATATGAACCATGTTGTAAAATGTTTAAATTTATCACGTGTCCGAACAGTAAGAAAAAAGATTTGATATTGTCTCTCAGTTTACAAAGTTACCAGGAACTCCATGGGCGAAACATCCAGGAGAAAAAACATCGTCCATGAGATAATTAATGTGGTCCTGTTACTCGACTTGATATCAAGCTTGATAACCAAGATGAACCAAAACCAGGTGAATTATCAAGTAAATTCCATTTATAAAGCGTGTCATGGTCATGAGTTAGCTTATAGAAGTAAAAATCTTCAATATAGACATATTGCAGATTTAAAATTAATTGATGCGCTAAGTTCCATAAAAAATAAATCTTTCAAAGAATAATTAGCTAGTTCGTTGGGGAGATCTGCGATGAAGGGTAAGCTTGTATTAGGAGCCGGTACTTAATCAACCGATTATTATTATAATGAAGTAGATTTATTATAACCCGAAATGACACTGGAAGGGTAGAACATCGATTAGTACATTCGCTGAAGCAGCTGAAAAATGGTTAGGAGGATAGGCAATGTGGCAAATTTATATACCAGCACCTAAAACAATTCAGTATGCACATTTTGATGTTTGCATGCCAAACGAAGTTCATCAGGCTGATATTTTGTTTTTGTCACATGATACTATTAAAACTAGTAAACGTCGAATAACGTACAAATACGCGCTAACTGTCGTTGATATTGCAAGTAGATACAAGGAAGCATAGCGGTTATCAACAAAGACAGCAACTGAAGTAGCTTCTGCGCTTGAACGAATTTATCGACGTGACCCTTGCAGTGGCCACAGCTGCTACAAGTTGATCCTGACAGAGAATTTTGAAGGTGTAGTATCATCGCTGATAAAGCAACAACGCGTTAAAATACGACGAGGATATACTGCAATTCATGTTGATCAGGCAAATGTTGAACAATTTAACTGAACACTTACTGAGCAGTTATTTGGATATCAATACGCGAAGAAAATAATTAAAGACAAAAGATCTCGCGAATAGGTTGCAAGATTACCAAGTGTGATGGCTGCATTAAATAATGAAATTACTCTAACAACCAACATGAAATATATTAAATCGATCACAAAAACGCATATTCTCTTACAACGACGTGCTTTTCCAAAACAACCAATATTGGGTAATGTGACTGTAAGATATTTATAAGAACCCTGAGAACTTTAAGGTGGTAAAAAAGAGCGACTGATCCTACCTGGAGTATTACGACACATACAATTTCCAGTTTGGTAAGATCCGTGGGTAAACCTGCAATCTACAGACTAGATACAACTGCTCCTCAACGTCGATTTACACGTGAACAATTAGAAGTAATTCCTACGGATACACAATTACCACCGCGATCACGTAACTAGCACAAATATGGCGATTACACTCAAGACAGGTCAGCATCACATTTTCGCGGGTGTGGCCAAGACTATTATAATTTTTATATCTACGGTAAATTGTCTTGGTTCATTGTTTGAATATCGCCACAACATTACTGTATTACAGCTCGCACAATGATTATTCTACTGCTGTTTTAGCGCAATGACAGATTCAACAGCTAGATCAAAGTCTCGTTTGTTTTTGTGTTTTTGTCACATTGTTTATAACCAGCTAAAGAGATTCTTACTATATCGCTATCATCAAGGACATCATTGATGGTTTCTGTAACGTTTATGACAATTCTTCACAGCTGAGATATTTTTCAGACTTGAGACACTGCGAGATAAACTAAGTTTGACAATTCGACACGATCATCGACAATCCAAACTCGCGTATCAGTAATAGTTAATCCCTGAGATGAATGATTTGTCATTGCATATCCCAATGTCCACGGAGATTTGTCAATAGATAACGCGTCCTCAGCAACATTAGCATTACTTACTAAAACATCATTTAATACGAGATTCAATTTCTTAGTCTGTCCTGCTATATCAACGTTGATATTCTGTCGTCGTGTATCAGCTGGTCCATAACACAATGGTACACGTAGATCTGAACATTATTCGTTATGCAACTGAAATAACCGCTGTTGAAGTGTATCAGGAACTATCTTTCTACTTGCCACAACTAAATCATTTCGTCTCCACACTTGCAGAAAGTCGTTCATAGAAGTTTCTGAAATTATTTTACATTGAATTTTATTATATTGTAGTCTGATTAATTTTGTTTTCATTCCCTTAATTCTACATCAAGAGATCTATGATCATCAGTTATCTCCTTGGTAATAATCTACAAAATACTTTAGTCACCCGTGCGGAGATGGCCGAACAAACGGTAGTGGTTGGCCATGATCGCCGAACAAGATCACAGCTGTATTTTTCAATAACAGCCAATCGAGAAACATTTTTAATGTATCTAGCGACACTGTACATATCTCATCCCAAATGATGATCTTTGGAATATATTTCTCTCCCATACGATCGTATGTCACCCTTGTATCGAAAAAACTTATAATAAGTACATGCTCGCACACCTTGTTGTTTCATTTCTCTTGCGAGTCTTTCTGTAGGAGTTAAACAACCATATCATCTGAATTCTGTCGAAATGATTCAATAACTTGCGTTGTTTTACAAGAACCCCACGTACCGATTAGATAAAGAGTCTTGTGTCTAGATACTAGATCATACACAGATGCCGCAGAGGATAATTCTGATATCTGATTATTATTGTGATAAACATGTTTGATTTCATCAATTGCGGATTCAGATTAATTATATAACATTTCTTGTTTTGTACTCCATTTACCCCACGATGCATCATGAGCAGTAAATTGTGTCAGTAATTCTGAATATTTTCTTTTGATATAAAATGAATCCGTTGCAACTCTGACTGCAGTGGTAGGGAATCTATCATCGATGAATAAATTTATAGAAACATAAGCGAGCAATGAAGATCTTAAATGAGTAAACTGAGGTGATTCACCATCAATGTAACCAACAATTGTACATAATCGTGTTCCGTTAGACAAGTAAGAGTTTTCTCGACTTACAAATATATCTCTATTTGTTGCATCGGCGATTACAAAATCATATTCATTATCATCTAGAATTAATCGTGCATAATGTCGTTTATGATCATATGCTCCGCCTTGAGTGAATTTACCGATTATTCTTCTACCAATATCTTTTGCGGTTTTATTTTCATCATCACGTGGTGGTAACCAAACTTTGGTCTAAAGACGGTATGATATAAATGCCTCACTTACAATCAACGATTTTAATATTTTACAATCAAGCATATATTGTAATAAAACTATTGGTGCCCAACGTTAATCTTGCCTACCAAGCCAAACATTACAGATCGGACGAAGACCCTTAGCAAACTCGAATGACACAATACGAGCGAATCGAGTTAGATCAAAATCAAGCAGGGGTCCGTTTATCGATACTCAAGTCATCTCGTTTGTGGGGTGTCATATTTTGAAAATACCCAGAACATTCTCCGTAACCAAGAAAACCTCCAGGATAACACTCGACCATACCCATGGAAATAACATCTTTGTGGTCATACTTGTTATTCCACAATCCACCGTGTCCGTATTCATAACAGCTTAGCTGTATGTCTTCAAGAAATTCAAATCGCATTGGCTGTATGTCTTCAAGAAATTCAAATCGCATTGGCTGTATGTCTTCAAGAAATTCAAATCGCATTGGCTGTATGTCTTCAAGAAATTCAAATCGCATTGGCTGTAACGAATTTTTCTTTCTTGCAATGTCAACTGCAACAGATCGAACTGTAAAACAATTATTTAATAATTGCTTAGTATTCTCTGTTGAAACTTTCTGCGCAGGGATTTTCGTTTGTTCGTGGAGAGATTTTTACAATATATTTCGCCGTTAGGTCGTACAAATTGATCATATTTTTCATCATCGGAACTCTTAAATAGCCGTACAGATACAGGATCGTGTTTACTTATTTCGTGAATGAAAACTAATATGTTTCTCTCAGAGTCTTTCTCTGGTTAAAATCTTACGGTTCGATCTCGTGGAAATATTGTGACTGCGCTGGTCCACGCGTGTGCATCATGATCAATAATTTCAATTGGAGCTCCCTTTGACTTATTTTTTGATTCCTATAAAATCTGTCCTTTGTCCTTTTCTTGTTGCCTGTATTATAGGAAATTTTAATTTACTTCCGAACTCGGCGATATTATTTATTATAGCCCCATTATCCTTGACTGATTCGGCCCATTTGTTTATTTTTTCACGTCGTAGATACGTTAACCCATTTCCACGCATCGCGTTTGTGAAATGTTCAATTACTCGTTCGGCTACACAGTTCGGCTTTGAAAATCTTATTGGCGCAGGATCATTAATATTGGGGTTATCGATTAGTTGATAAATTCCATAGACAATTGCGGTCATAGGATACGCTCCAGCGTAATATGGTCTGTCAATACCAGTCAGCATTCCTGGCTTGGAAGTTTTACTTAGCACAGCGGATTTTCCATTACCTAGGACAGGCTCACGTTTGTCACGGATAATCCACTAATCGGAATATGTTTCTGATAATACAACAAATGTTATTCAAAAAAATATTTTTGATCGTTGTGATAATTGATAATCATTTTCGCCCGCTCACCGTTCATTTTAGTATAAATTACTTTATCATCAAGTATGACCTTGAATGTCTACCACCTGTGAGATGCCCTATCATCACGAAATTCTTTTTTAGCATCTCGAATAATATTAAACAGATTGGATCAGCCAGAGTTCGCCTTCGCAAGTCAGGAGTTATTCTGTCAAGATCGAATCTGGATTCAGAAAACAAAATTTTCCAAAACTTGATTGTAGATAATCTCCCAAACTTTTCCACATTATATTTAAAACAAGTATTTATATTAAGAAATAATATATACAACGACTCAAATAAGGAATCAATGCAAGTGGTTGATGTTAGGATCTTTAACTCCTTGTAACAAATCATGTGTGAAAGAATTCTGCAGACAACATTTACAATGCGTGCGAAGAGAAAATTTTGGTCCAAAACCATGTTTACGGTTTGGTGTTAAAGTTAGAGGCAAAGCGCAGTAGTGTGTGCAATATGATGGAGAAAGATATAGAGAATTAAAGCAGTATTATGATATGTTGTTGTTGTTGTAGGGTGTAACGCCATTTTTCAGCACACGATATGCTATATATGGCGGCCAGAATTAATGGTGGAGGAAGAGCTCGGGAAAACCCCCGGAAAGAACCACCGACCTACGAGAAGCTACTGGCAAGTTTTCTCACATACCCACATTTGCCGAATCCAAGACTCGAACCTATGCAGACAGAGGTGAGACAGCAGTGATCCGTAACGGAAGGCGCTTTAGACCACGCGGCCACTCGGGGCCCCGTATTATGATATAAAATAATAACATCCATACCTCTGTCAAAGACTCTGCTCTTCATAAAGTTATGAGAAATCCTGAAGATAATATAGCTAGATTTGAAGACAAATTATAATTTAGACAAATACTATTACATATATGGAACAAATAAAATTGTCAGACATCCTATCATCAAAATTATGAAACACATCGTAATGGTGTAATCAGAAACTGTCAGCTGAAAAAACCAGTTGGCACTGTTGATAATACCGGTTATCATAGGTTTACTGTTGGGGGTAAGAAAAAGTATTACAAACACACATTGATATTCGAGATTTTTCATGGGGTGATCAAAGATGGTCTTGTGATAGATCATATTTATAAACAAAAACTCTTTAAACAACCTGCAAGCTATCACACAGAGTATTTCTGCGCGTGGAAATACCGGAAGATTTAATAATATTTCAAAGAAGGCAGTTAAATCCTTAAATATAGAGACCGGTGAAGCAAGAATTTTTCAATCGATGAATGACAAGTATTTCGGTATTAACTCGAGCGGGGTACGAAATGTCGCAAATAAAGTAACGACAAAAGCTTTTCAACACAAGTATGAACAATGAATTTCATTTTACTATATCCAATCATATTAGATACGGAAAAGATCTTTTGATAAAAGTTAACGGAGATCACCCTGCCGCGGATATGTAACGCGGTTGATTGAGTTATCGTTGTTCCCCTGATCATATCATTGTCTCTAGCAACTGTGATATATTTCAAAATGATTGTAAATTTATAAAAAAAAATGTTATGATCATACAATTTAAATGTCTACGTGATAATTGACAGACAATATTTCACTTACCTCAGATGCTTGCCCTTAGTCCAGAATGACTAGAAAGTCTCTGATTCTCATTCTTATATAGTTATACACATGTTTTCTGGTGAATGATCCATGTGTACGTTCCCAAAATGACTCACAGGAAATATTATTATAACAATAAAAGAGGGATAATCAGCAACTTCCTGGTGAATCATCCCTGTGAAATTGCCCAGAATAACTCAAAGGAAACATTATGTGTCTAATTATATAAAGAGGGAGAATCAGAGACTTCCTAGTGTATCACCTACGTGTAATTTCCCACAAAAGCTCACTCGAATGTTATGTGTATAATAATAAAAACACGGAGTGAGCGACTTTCATGTCGTTCCGGATTAAACGGGAAGCAGCAGAGGTAAGTGAAATATTTCTTCAGTAATCTTGAAGTTGCGTTTCACACACATGTATTCACATGTATTATTGAGAAAAATAATTAAAGATATATTATATACAGTATAATGAATTACGAAAATATAAATGATATTATTTCTGCTATTAAAAAATTAGAAAAAGACGGCATCAATATATCTGATTAACTAAATCACGAAAAATATTTTTGATTTTGAAACGTTGCAAGAACGTAAGGAGGAGGGAGGTTCACTCTACCATCAAAATACCGGTTCGTAAAAAAATTCAAACGGGAATGTTTCACTCGCTGTCCACAGTAAAGGAAAATCAAGAGAGGGAATGCGTCTCTCTCTCTCTCGCATTAGAACAAATTAGATCAGAACTATCTCGTGAATATGATGGAAAACAGACAATCAATACTCGCATAACAGAATTAAGAAAACTTATCTCAAAATATGTTAGTGGTAATGAAAATGAAAGACTCATTCGTGGAAGTGAAAGTGTATTTTATTTTAGTCGATTTGTCAGTAAAAAATAAAATCCATCCCCTTGACAGAGTCAAGGATAAAATCAGGGGAAAAAATCAAGGACGTGGATTATTTTATTTTCTGTGTATCACGCGTCAGTGGCAAGAGAGACAACACTCTGCAATTAAAACTACTCGAAAATCGTAGGATTTTAAGATTGAAAATCCTCGAAAATCGTAGATTTATACGATTTTACATATGCATTTTGACTCAGCATCGCTCCACGATGGTCAAGCAAGTTGCTGGACTGGTCAGTTAGTCTGCAATTTATTGATGATAATAGCGGATTATGACATCGTAGATAGACCGGCTTAATTGGTTCTTGCACAATCAGATATCCGTGTGTGACTTGCTGGGTAAAAGTATATAAGATATATCCTTGATGTGCTTGATTAGATATTTCTGTGTTTTCTGATAGCTGCCATCAATTATGTCACATACATTGACTGGGCTCGTTGAGGTTATATTTACAATTCCCGGAGAAATATGACGGCCTTGTCCGTTGTTGTATCCGAGAATGTTATGCTGGGGTGGTGTAATCGCTCTATGTTCAGCGAGTATTTTAGGGAAATAGTCACCGATGATATCACTGACGGATTTTTCTAGCTCATCTGCGTTATACCAGAAAAATGCTGCTAGTTTCTCCTCTGTTGAGAATTTCTTGCTTATATTTGTTGTCTAATTTAGATTCTCTTTGTACAGCGTTTTGATCAATTATCTTTTGGTCAAATGCAATCTGACAATCTTTCGATTTGTTTAATGATTTCATCCTTTACAGACGTCACGCTAAAAAGATACTCAGTGAATAATTGGCTTAATCCTTTTTGTTTCATTTCATATTCACGATTAATATCATCAAAGGTGATCCATGCATCATAGATTAAACTTAAACGACCATCGTCCGGGCTAGCTTTTATAACTTTCCACAATGGATTATTCTCGTTTCCTGGAGTAATTCCATGATACGAACGATTCGCTGATGTAAATTCAGCCGGTGTGAGCGCATATAGTGGTGGTGGTGCCCCTGCGTCAACTTCAGGCCATCCTGGGACTGATCTGATCGATGACTGATATATATCCACGGATTAATCCAGAGAATTTATCTCTATCGCGGCGGACAGTGTTGGTTCATGGACTGTTATTGCTATCTTGGATTTTTTCCTCGTAATATTTTTTATTCTACGTTGAAAGTCATCATTGATCTGTTCGATTTGATAACTGGCTGCGGATATTCCAACAAATACCCAGTCAGGTGTTCCATCTGGTTTATTTTTATTTGCAAACACCAACGAATTTTTCGATTGTAATCCACTAAACAAATCTTGACCGGATATTTGGCCAACTGCAGTATATTCGCGACTGCGCAAGAGCGATTTCTTTTATTGGAATCGCCGTTGGAAAATTAATACCGAAATCAGGGTTTGTTGAACTCGCTGTTATCATCGTAGTTATCAACGGACTTGTATTTTGGCTATCTGTTGAAGCAGTTATGTCATTATCTAAATTTACATTTCCAAATGGCGGTTATCTAAATAAATTATTTCATTGTATGTCTTAACCATTATACCAAATTCAGGTTATGATATCGTGGTATAGTCAAGGCTTGATGATATTAGCTACGACAATTTAGAGTACGCGTTTGTTGCCGTGTGTAATGTTACAGTATAATCGTGCAATTTTGTACTCGTGCACGTGGATAGCTTTTTCGAGATAATATTTAAAATAAAGAGCACTTGTTGCTGATGATGGAACACATATCGTTGTTATTGCTACCTTAATGGTGTACAGATACTGAGAATACAACAACATCGATGGTAACTACACGTCTTCGGTATTTTGTTACTTTTGTTGTATACTTGTCAGCGATGGCTTATAGCGACTTTGTGAGTTGGTAACGATGGCGTCTTTGAAATAATGTCAAGGACAGCTATTGCTCCATGCCCGCATAAAGGTGGGTCAGTTAAGTTTTCCATGTGGATTTATCGCGTGTGCTACCCGGTGAGTTCCAACCACGGTGAATTTATCAAGATTGATAATACCTGTCTGGTCGTTGCGGTAAATGATCTCGTATAAAAACACCTCTGAAGTTTTTTATTTTTAGTTTTCTGGCATCATCAAGCAAATCAAAATTTGAAAACGGTAGGACAGTTACCGGCCCTATCAACGCAGTGTTCCTGGAAGTCTGAGACACTTTCCTCGATAAGTTCCGGGAAGTCTTAAGCCCTTTCCCGTTTATTTTTGTAATGCCATTCTAGCGGCGGTTTCAACAGCAACTAACTCTGCTGCTTTCGCGACGCCAGGTGCGGCTGCGACTATCAGCACTGCTGTTGCCTCGAGGAGTGGAAACATTCCACCGGCCTTAACGGCGTGGCTGATGGCATCAGTGGAAAGTTTAAGTCGTATTCCGGTTTTGGTTTGTCTGGCTTTATCGAGATGTTTAAGTTGACTCGATGTCAACGAAAGTTTATTTTCACCACCTGTGATTTGATTGTGTTTTAGCGTTAATTTGGTTCCTTTTTCTTTTTCACTGTCGCGGATTGTAGATTTTTAATCTGACCAGGAGTCAAACAAACACTAACTTGATGGTAAGGCATTTTATAAAATTCTCGTGCTTTTAAATCGTTAAATATTTTGAAAATATTACATGATTTTTCTACTGGTGCGTCAACGAATTTCATTCGACCAAAAGCACCCTCAAGCGGCATTGCCTTGTCGCTAAGTACAACCGCGATTGCTCTAGCCCTCTCAGCACCAATAGCTCCAATGCAAACTCGGAAGTGTATATAAACGACAGATTGCCCGAATAGATCAAGATGTTTTTTGAACACGTCCCATATACGACATTAATCGATGATTGGCACGTGCAACATGATTATTCTCAAAATTCAGCAGCATTTCTTCACATGGTTCTTGATGTCCGTTTATCGTCAAGGCAACTTCAGAAACTCCAAGTGTGTCAAATACCATTGGATTCCTTTCTTGATTGTGAACTCGCGCATTTTCCTGAAGCGCAACGAATATAATCAGAGGTGCTGTCACTCCCCACTGTGATGCTATATGCCACGTGAACATCCCCGTGGCTTTAACGGTGGCACTATCTGTAGTTGCTGTAAACCATGATAATAGCGACTTCCCACCTATGTTCATAAAAGAAAGTAGTTGCTCTTCTTCAGTGATGGAGTCATTACGGGCATCCACAGTGACAGTTTTGTTAGGGTTACTATACCAGCATCAACTCCATTAGTACGTCATATTGCATCGCTGTCAGTGGGTCTTCTAGCAAGTACAACTGTCTGCTTGGCATCGAATATAACTTTTCTGACATCCCGGCAGAATCCAAAAATATGAGTCAATGGAATCGCGCATGAAAAACGTCCATTGGCGCTTAACATCATTCGACGTGTAGCAAAAACCAAGTTGAATTCTGGATTAACATTTATGACCACAGACCCTACATCTGCATCATCGGCGGGGCATTGGGCTTTTTAGGTCGTCTTATAGTATATTGATTATTATTAGGGTATTCAGCTATGTCTTTTGCAAGCATCATTGTTGGACCTGCCGATATCGTATAGTTCACGGAGTATCTTGCAAGACCACGTATCGTCGTGGCAACGTCAACGTGTTCAAGACATGATTCAATATCCTTTCCATCAATCGAATATTTGGATCTGTTAAATAACGCCATTATGCCGTTGTTAACAAAACCAACATTATTGTTAGAGTCGTATGGGTCATTGTTTTCTTTTACAAACAAATCTTCAATTTCGATAAACACCCTCAGAGGGTCAGAAGTATCTACTTGTATCCTGAACTTGTAATTCAATTATTTCGGCTGCGTTTGGTGTGCGCACATCATAAGAATAATACTGATAATCACGCACAGACGCATCTTTGGGGATTGGTGCGTCCATGTCAAATGCTGTGGGTTTTTTTTCTATTTCTTTAGCGGAGGTACACTATACAACAATGTTAGTTTTTTATTTGCGGCTTGATTTATTATTTTACTGATATGTGCGGGCATGACTTCAGTGCTTGATAATTTTTCTGGTTGTTGCTGAACCACCTTTCGTCTTCGTCGTAAGAGTGCTATTCTGTCTTTGATTGCCATGAGCACTTTATCTGCAGCATTGTTGATTGCTTCAGAAACTTTTTTACGAATAACATCCATTACTTTCATTTATAATTGTTTTGCAATTGGCGGTACTTTGGGAACTGTTGTGATCGGCTTAAACAAATGTTCTGTGCGTGTAGCGAATTAAACTTGTGGTCTCTGACGCGCTTGTAGTTTTTGTTTCACAGCATCTCTCAACGGAATATATTCTTAACTGCTTCTAGTCGCTCTCGAGCTAATCTGGCTGTGTTGGTGGCATTGTTTGTTATAATTTTATTTTAATTGATAGCAACCGAGAGAGCGATGTCTCTTACTCGTTACTTAGTCAGCGCGATCCAGCTTTACATTTTTTTGCGATTTTCAGGAAGGTTTAGTTTTGCAATTCGAGGGGTAAATCAATTAGAGGCTGCTCTCACTCTCTCTCCGGTGGCATTATTTGTTATAATTTTATTTAACTATAGAAGCAGAGAGGGCGAATGCCTCAGATGTGTCACGGTGTCACCGCAACCCCTTTTTGCGAATGTCAGGAAGGTTATTTTTACGATTCGAGAGTGAATCAATTAGAGGCTGTTCGCCCTTACTGTTGAAGCCTTCAGTAAGATAATACGATATTTAAGCCACCTCTTTACACTTATTTAGAAACACTACCTAAACCTAAATTAATCTTGTTCATAGAACGCATAATTTTATTATTATGCATAATTATATATATATATATATATATATATATATATATATATATATATATATATATATATATATATATATATATATATATTGTGTGCCTAACGTTTGCCTATGGACTTTAAGATGGTGTAAACATCTACAAATGTCATTTTGACCTCATGACGGTTGTAGGATGGTCCTGACCTTTTTCTTGCTTTGATATTAGAAATACGTTGTTTACTTATATTTGAGTTTAAGGTGTAGACTTTGTTCTAGAAGTAACCTTGTTTACACATTCGACGAGGAAAAGCCACGTATTCTGTACAGCATATTGTGTTTTAGGTTTTCGTATCAGTTTAAATAAGTAACTTAATTTTATCCCTTCATAAAGTTTAGTTTTGCACAAATATAATTCCTTATATACATGTTGTTTAAGATTGTTCTTAGCAATTACAAATGTTCATTGACAACTTGGACTAAACAACTGTTTGGGCAATATTATGAATTCATTCAAGTACATTCTGGGGTATATAAGTGTGATGCATCATGACTGTTGGCACATCATCTATTTATGAACATTGTGGAAGAAACGTTATCCACAATTAGGAAGGGCTTCACCTTGACATAAAGGGCTTCAAATGATGCAAATCCATTTCTTAAAGTAGGACCCCCAAACAAATGGAAAACAATAACACAAACAAAAACATAAGCAAACAAAATGACTAAACATTTACACAACCTTATCTTGTTTAGAAACACACTGCTCAAGCAAAATTGTCATAGTTTGTACAGAAGTCTTTTAATAAAGGAATAACGATGACGATGTGCCATGAACTCGAAAGACGACATAAAAAGAATAATTATACTAAATTGTTTTCTTACTAGATTGGTAATAGCAGTGAAATAATTTTAAACAGAAATCATCCAACTCACCGTCATTTTTATTTCCAATTGCTCTTAGGCATATGATAGCTTGTCGAGTAAACTCATGTGCACTTGAAGTAGCAGAAAGGGGCAATTTCTGGGACACCGATTGTGCGAAGAGCATCAATGTTTTCAACGGTTTGCTGTCTGGTTTAAAACTAACCATTAGCAGTCTGCTGTGAAACTTATACAATCCTTAATATGTGTTGTTTAAACTGAAAGTTAAGTACTGTAACTAAATGTCACAACTGTTGAGTAAGGGGTCAATGCAATATATCCCAGTGTTTGTACTTATGGTGTCACCGACATGTGTCACTTACCTTGTGACCTCTACATATACTTAACTGATCGTAGCTTTGTTGCTCCTAATTTCATGATTAGTATTAGAAAACATATTTCAGACTCTAATCTCGAGATTTAGTTCATTGTTTAAATAGCTCTGAAACTACTAAAGCAGGTTGCTGTTACTTTATGTAGTTACCCGAAGTGTCACTTACCCATGTTCAGCGGAACTGTCCTTTTTAAATCAGCTACTTGACCCTCGGTTGTAACGACAAGTAGTTTGGCCTTTTCAGATTCGCATACCTGCATTGCTTCGTTGTACGTTTTCAATATTGGATATAATTTGATGCAGAAGTAAGCACCTCCCAAGCTGACATTCACGTATCCCATATCACACGAGGCTAATGGCACTTTGAAATAAGAATTCGTAATGTGTTCAATAACAGCCGGTACGAGATAGCAATGCACGGATGAGACACTGTGTTTTTGCTCTTTTTCAAAGCATTTTAAATTTACTAATAAACATCATACTTAAACAAAACTGCGCTTTGGAATTAGAAGATGTGACATGAAAGTAATTTGAAAATTCATCGTGATTTATACCGCCTACTTTAGAGCTTTCGAATTAAAGTAATTTTACAACCCACTGCCAGCTTTGTTATATGATATTATTGATATTATATTTCGGCATGAAAAATTAATTTCTATGAAAAAGGAAAGAAGAAAAACTAGAATAGCCCATTGCATGCTATGATTGACAATTAAGATAACAAGCCTTTAATACAATCTATTTATAGTCCTCGTCAGAAACGACTGTTCTGCACTTGTTTGATATTCATGCTATTATTTGTAGTAATACATAGCAGCAGTAGTATTATTAGTAGCATCATCGTTATTATTATTATTATTATTATTATTATTATTATTATTATTATTGTTATTATTATTATTATTATTATTATTATTATTATTATTAATCCTGCAAAGGAATTGCAACTTTCTCTGAACATGACGAGTGGCGGAGACTCCTGCACTACATGTTAGGATTTCACACATAATTAAACAAAAATTAATTTAAAGGTACCCAAACTAAGATCGAATCAAGTCATTCAAATTAAGATCAAATCAAGATACCCAAATTAAGATCGAATCAAGTCACCCAAATATATACATACATGCATGCATACATGCATACATACATACATACATACATACATACATACATACATATATACATACATACATACATACATACATGCATACAGTATGCTCATCCAGTAAAGTCCCTTTATGCTGGTATTATAGTCTTGATCGTTACAATTTATTGTGCAATTTCTTGAGTCAATATGTACCTTACTTAAATGACTTTTGTTACTGAATAAAGCTTGTTAAAAGTGATTCTGCGGGACTTGACAATTAAGTTAATTACAATCAAATTTAATACAGTAGTCTGTCAATATAAGAAACTGTCTCAACCGGATCAGGTAAAGTAATAATTCGAGTTAATATTTAATATCGACCAAACCTGAAATGTAAAAATAACGACGACGACGACGACTGTGACATTTTATGTTACACTAGTTTCTAATATTTATTATTTTTTATGCTCTGTAGTTTCTGATATTTAAGTCATCAAGCAATGGTTATGAGTATGACAATGATCTAGTGTGATACACCAATCCCTCTCTATGACAATGATCTAGTACTTGCTTGTGTCATACACCAATCACTCTCTGTGACAATGATCTAGTACTTGCCTGTGTCATACACCAATCCCTCTTTATGACAATGGTCTAATACTTGCCTGTGTCATACACCAATCCCTCTCTTGAACTATGATGTAATATTTGCCTGTGCAAAAGACCAGTTCATCTGTATGATAATGATCTAATACTTGCCTGTGTAATATACCAGTCCAGAAGAAAACGTCAAAGTTTGTGGTAATCCTCGTTTGTATGAGGAGGACAATATACACTGGTTATTGTCATAAAAGAAGGACAAACAGTTATTCGGGTAGTCGTCACATTGTTGCATGCATGCTAACAGATCAATCCCGTTGATAGCACTGATTACATCAGATTTGTATATGCTCTTAAGATATATTATGTCCTTCTTCCAGTTCTGTTTTACTGAATGAGAATGGGAAATGGTCAGTAACTCATAAATTGATTTTAGCTTTATACACACACACACACACACACACACACACACACACACACACACACACACATATAAGCTTACTGAAGTCAACAAATGTCTGTTTTAAGTGTCAACAATTTCGTAAGTATGGTTCTCGTCCAAAAATAAACACACACATAATACGGTTGCAATGTAATACTGACATGTAAATTTAAAATGTAATTTTTATATTTTCATCATCTGGTCGTGAAAATGTAATTCCTTTAAATTTTTTTTGAGCTTTTGCTTTCTTTTATCTCCAACTCAAATATAATGACTATAAGATAGCCCTTAATATTTAGACGTCTAGCTGTTCATTTGGCACCATGTTATGTAATCTAATCGTTTAAATCGATATTCTTTTGCAGCTATATTGTGCAAACTGGCCACTCAAATCGCTTCTCTTTTGTACGTTGTATTGTGAAAACTGTCCAATCTTTTCATAACAATCCTAATTACTTTAGCGCTTGTTTGGTAAGAGTGGTCACTTCAAGCATAGTTGCGATGAATATTACTACCAGTGGCGAAGATTAAAATGTAAAGTTATCAACATTTCCCTTTAAGCGATTCTTTATTAAGTGGACAAACATGATCGGGCACTTCACAATTGAAGGTTGTGTTGTTCCCTACGGTAACCGTGTTGCCATCATTCAATGACCCGTTTCCGAGCGTGGTTCGTTATATTTAGAGCAAGCGTTAAAACTCTGAAAACGACAGGTTGCACACATTTACCGGATTACCTCCATTCAGCATGAACATACAATTGCTTAGACTACGGCTAAATAAATTTTCTTATGTGTAAATAATGAGAACTTCCTATTCTAGCCTTTATCCTTTAATAATACGGATAAGGAGAAAAGGGGTGGAATATACACACACACACATATATATATATATATATATATATATATATATATATATATATATATATTTATATGCATATACAGAATTTATTTTTTAATTTGTTTGTCTAATAATGGAGTTGCTTAATCAAGTTTAAAATCAGCATACAATAGTCGTTAATATATATGATTACAGAGACATGCAATGAGTGTTATGTCCAGTATTTGAAAATCTAGTACAACCCAAAGAACACTGATTCACTTATTTTTACAAATGTGAGCTTAGAAGGAAAATAATTAGGCCTCAAGGAAGCATAACCATTTTGGTATCAATTTTATCTTGGTACATATTGTCGATCTATATTAGAAAATGGAAATATAGGTTGACATATTTGCATGTGATCACATTGAAAACGACGAATAACCGTTACCAGCCTTGGAAAGGAACATACAATGTGATTATATGTTTGTCTGCGTAAATAAAGTGTGTATCGTTTGAAAACCAAATTTTGAATATATTCGATTATACTGCGATTTGTGTAATTAATCAATATTTTAGAATGAAACAAAGAACAAAAAAGCACGTATGAGCAAGTTATAACAACCAAAAAACACATTTAAAAAGAATTATTCATATTAATTCCCTGATGTACAGAAAAAAACAAAGTCATTTTGGATCATAATACAATGTAAAGCAATATGATGCAATGCATTTGAATGGTATACGGCGTAGCATAGTGATATATATATATATATATATATATATATATATATATATATATATATATATATATATATATACTGATCGTTTGAAACAAAGATTCTGATATGAGCTAAACAATTTGTAAATTCTCCAAAATACAATATTAAAATATTCCAGCGAATTTCAGGAGCTTTAGTTTGAATAAGCTCAAATGAATGAAACTGTAGATCTTATGAATACATATTTTTTTATATAAATAAAACATGCAATACCATCTCCTGCGAAATGAGATTTCGTGAAATATTTACTTTTCCATATCAGATATTGTGACGTCATTTGTGACTGCAAAGATTTTATGAAATATTGTATATAATGAAGAAGGTAAAACAAGGTTTCTTAGCATAGTAGTCAGTTTATGAAATTTCTTGTTAAATTACCACACTGAAAATGTGTCGCAGTCCAGCTACCATTTTCCAGACACGTGATTGTCGGGTTCAGATCTCCTTTCCCGAATAGATCATCCTTGCACTGGTAGGTATAGTTCTGACCGACCTCCACTTCTACCGTCTCAATTATCGCCCCTGATTTCGTTGGTGGATTATTACAAACTATTCAAAGGTAGAAATACATTGTGAGCATTGAAATTCCATGATAATCTTATCAATGTATTCATTGCATTTAACACTTAGACAAGGCAGAAGACAATATCTCAGTTATATTACATCTAAAAAGGACTTGTCAACGTTATATGTATTGGTTAATTCTCACTCTTTAATTTTATTTTAATCTTCATCTTTGAAAATCTAAATAAAGCAACACATTTGGAGAAATATACTTATAATATAATTAACAGGCTAGTGGTGCACCTTTTGGAATCTCGACAAACTGTGACGAACCCTTATATATATACACCTTCTTATATATATATATATATATATATATATATATATATATATAGAGAGAGAGAGAGAGAGAGAGAGAGAGAGACGAAAACCTGCATCATTCAGAATACAGCTCAAGCAATATCAGCCCAATGTTGTTTTACACAGGGAGTACACTCTCTATGGTTTTTCTCGATTAATATTCGGTGGCAAAGGTTATAAATGTGAATTTGGACACATAATATTAATTGCATATTTTCATTTAATATTTAATGATGTGGGTACATTTGTGAAAACAAAGTTTCTGAATTGTGTTGTTCTTGACAGTCATGTACCTATCCTCGTTAGTTGACAACTAGTTGAGAGAAATAATATCATGACTTGGATAGGAATAGGATTAACCACCATTAACAGCAGATGAGTTAGTTCATATCCAGTAGAAGAACTCTTGAAATGAAGGAAGCTGTTTTTCAAGTGTTGTTTTCCAAAATTATCATATATAAAAAGGCTGTGTGTTTGCGCTTTCAGCTCATTCGTTTTCGACGGATAACCCTTTGGAAATGACAAATGCAGGTATAAACGTAGCGTTGGCTAAACCTACTTAATTTGATGTGAACTTAAATTGATTTCCCGTGTCGTGCGTATATACTTAAGTCTTTTTACACTCTAGCTATCCAACAATATTTTTCACGTTTAACTTACTGAGTAATTATTTTTATGAATGGTTGTATTAGCAAGGATAATGCATGATTTCTAGTCGGGAAAATAGACACTGTCTCTAACAGACTTAGTTATTTCTTTCTTACCAAGTTATTAACACACTTGTCATTGACGCTCATTCCTGATATTTGAAAACATGCTTTATGGCAAATATGGAGACATTTTGCTAACGTGTTCCGGAAAACCTAAATTGGTGTTGGTGCTTATGTTGGCTGCTTACAATGGAGCAATCCGACAATGTTTCTTCTCCATATATATGATTGATAAAGAGGTGATGAAACATTATTTGTTATGTTAGAACCAGTTTGATGTCACAAAAAGCTTTGCTTCTCTAAACACTCTTCAGTTTCCTGCTTAATTTCAGGAATATGCAAATTAATTATATGTTTCTTAAAGACTTAGTGTTCACTCTTCTCAGTAATATTGCTTTGTTCGTTTGTTACTTTGTTAAAGGTTATAGTCATAAACTTATTTATTTCAAAAGAAAATAATTTCCTGCATATAGAGACTTTATTGCAATTATGTCTCTATTAATTTTATTCATTTTTTATAGTAATGACTCGAAATTGAATAGTTCTACTCTTTATGTTGATATATTGGATGAAAAGGCATACCTGTTTCATTATAAACAAAAGATGACGCGCGTCCATGTTCGGGGGTGCAAAATGATACAGTTGGCTAGGCTGTATCGAGAACCGTGAATATGGATTCGTTAAGATTTATCCACTTCTAATAAAAAATGTCGATCGCATGTGGGTGGATTAACATAAGACAGATAATACCTAATTTATAGAACCCATGTCAATGCATGTGCTTCCTTGCTTTATGGAATTTGTGGTAATGCTCAACCGTATCAAAAATTTCATATGTTCTCACTGACATCGGGATTCTTACGTAATTTATCATTTCCTGAAATTCGCTTTGTGACGGCCGCTTTTCCTGTCGTTTTAAGATGTTCCAGGGATGCAGAAGGAAGACGTTACCTCACGCCCAGCGGTATGAGCAACAACGGTACTTTTTGCGCATTGTTTGTCTACAAATCAACTCAATTCAAGTAGCATGCTCACATTGTTTAGAAGTATAAGCGCGTTACCCTTGCTAACAGTTAGCGAATCCATAAAGAACCCGTCGATTAGATTCATGATAGCAGCGACTACTATTATTATTACTATTATTATTCTGAGGAATTCAGTCTTCTGCTTCTTGGATATTACCTTGGGCAACTTCAGCTTTGAATATAACAATATTATGTAATCACACCCTTAGGAAATAATTCACCTAGTTCAAATTACAATTAAATTATTTATGATAATGACCTTAGAAAGTCATTACAAACCAAGCAGTAAGGAGGTCAACCGTGTAAACAGTCTTGTATCGTTGTCACAACATCTATACGTGTCCGGTACGCAAGTGGCCGTAGCAATACACAGCATAATTGTACAATGAAGTGCAAGATAACATATACGAAAACGCTGCTACGACGGTTCAAATTGCAAACTGGTTATGTTTAGCAGATGAATACATGGTTCCCTTTGGTAAATGATTACAGCATACCAATGGCCGAGAGCACGTCTCATCAGAAGACAATATAACTGTCTAGAATTTAAATTTCATGTTATTCAGCTAATAATAAGTACGTGCCAGCAATGTGATTATATATTAATTTAGAAAGGTCCGGCGCACTAGTTGTGTCCTAGTTGACAATGTACACTAGCATGTTTCAGCCATTGAAAGGATAATCAGTAAGTTTCATTGCTTTGTTTTGAGGATTCCATTGCCAATGACACTTTCAAAAGTATTTTCTATACCATGCTCGTTTGCGATTGTTAAGCAGATCACTAAAATAGGTATGCCCACAACGAAACAAAACGTTTCAATGAGACTAATTAGTTTCAGTAAAATTTAACAAAAGTGCATGAATATATTTCTCACATCGGGAAAATACAGACGCAAAAATAGTGTAATGATGTAGCGAGGAATCTTCATTGATCTTCGGATGCGTAAGACAATTGTGGGTTAAGGTCACATGGGACGTTTTAGCAAAGGAGTGACATGCATTACAAACATACCACAAGTAAAATTTGTCGAGGTCCAGCTTCCATCTGGTAGGCACGTGACTGTCATATCCTGTCCTGCCTTTGCAAATAGGCCATCGTGGCATTTGTAGGTGTAATTCTGTCCAATCTCCACTTCTATTGTGCTATTTAGTGTCCCTGATTTTGCAGGTGGAGGTGTACATACTGTAGTAACATGAATATATTCTTTCAGCACTAAGCGTATCCAACAATCGCATGAAAATGCAAATAAATTCATTACATTTACGGTTATCTAAAAGAGACAAGTCGGGATAATATCTTACAATTATATTAAAGTGGTAGTTTCAGCTAAAAAAGATGCATTAACATAGACAAATACCTATAATTCTAAAGTTTACAAAATGTTAAAGTTTTTGGGCTTGAGAAATACGTGTCCATATGTATTTGTTCATATTCCAATAAAATCTAATATTATTTATTATTTATTGTCCCTGGTATCACCGGAGGAGTTTTACATGCTGTTCAAATATATGCAATATGCATTCAGAACGGAAACATCCTTAATAATCTTATGAAAGCTAGAGATGTACACACACACAACTATTCACGTTCCAAATATTTTCAAGTCAGAACAATGTCTTACAACTCAAGTTTGCGTTCTGTTTCATTGAATGAGAATAGTTCCTTTAAGCAATATGAGAATGTAATACATCCATCAATACATATATCCATCATGTATTCCATCGAAACATAGATGCATGCATAATTTTGTATTGCTCAAGATATTATTAGTAAAGATTTCGTATAATATAAAACAAACACATGTATTAGCAAATCATTTTTATACTTAAATCTAACAGTTGTACGTCAGTTATTCCCATACAGTCCAAATCAGATCTTTCGTTCAAACATCTTCTGCTCTTGTATCTGTTGTGAAATTTGCTACAGAGAGTCTAACATCCACGTTTTCACACTTCTATGCCACATATATTTATAGGGACTAGGAATACATAGATCTTATTACAGGAATGGTTTGTACATGTGAAAAGGTGAACAATTTGGGATATCTGACGAGTAGGAGTTTAAGACAATGTGACAAATTTCATATATCTTGGTTCATATTAGCGCACGTGCACGAATACATTGTTGACAACACGAAAGATACACATACTTATTCAATAAGACACATGAGAAAGATACACTAATCAGTCAACGTAGATAGCTCAGACATTGTCAATTCGCTTATGCTATTTTATGACCTTTGTTTATTTCACATCAACAAATGCTTTTATGCAATGCTTGAAAATAATATTTATTAAACTTAACAGCACTGTGCTTATGTGATACAGTGCATTCTTAAGTTACCACAAGTAAACTGTGTAGCTGTCCATTGGCCATCACGTAGACACGTGACTGTCGGGGTTTGGTCTCTTTTCCCGAATAGACCATTCTGGCATCTGTAGGTGTAGGTCTGTCCGACCTCCACTTCTACTGTCTCATGTAATGTCCATGGTAATGCAGGAGGAGTTTTGCAAACTGCTCAAACATAAAAGTACTCGATTAATACCAGCCATATGTGTTAATCGCATGAACCATATTAGAGATCCATGCAAGAATATGTTGAGGTTCACAACTTATTCACGTCGGAACAATTTCTTACAATTCAAATAAACTCCTAAAGGTTTAAAGGGACCTTTATAAACCTATTGAGACATACCTATCTACACGTAACACTAGAATGTGAGCCATTGAGTATTGACATTATGCAAATGAATCGACGAGTCAGGGGAATGAGACGATAAGACGTAATATATCTAAAACTTACGCCATTATAGTTTCCTTCATGATTATTATTATTATTATTATTATTATTATTATTAAATGAAGCAATATTTTATCCGAAGAAAATATTTTTCAATCAGTTGTGAAACTGGAAACATTTATAGTATTATAAGGCTCGACGGATGACTGTGGCAATTTTAACGTAGTTAAATCTTGTCAAAGCTATGCTTTTGTATTTACCATATATGAATATTTATCTGGACGATTATATAAATTAACAAATTTGGTGGCTACGCTTATCTGAATATTGTGATCATTTTTAATGTGCTTTACAATAAGGACAAAACGAATGAACATAATCAAAATAAACCATGTCATCCCCGGTGAAATGAAAGACGAACTTACAAAAACTCCCAAAAATAAACAAAGCAAATGAAATTGTAATGCGCTTAGACGTTCCGCTGAATATACTGTACGTCTGTGTCTTCTGTGTAAAACATATTCGTGATTACACAATGTGTGATTAAACTTTCGATTTTATTTAATGGTTTGTATAAATTAAAATTAATAAGTCAGGAATCAAAAGGATGACGAAACCTCTAATAGCTTAAGAGGTGTCTTTTGAAATATATATATATATATATATATATATATATATATATATATATATATATATATATATAATTGTATAATCTTACCGCATCTTTCTGTAATCAGTCACAAATTAATAACCCTGAGAGATGTAAATGTCATGATACTTTTGTCAACACAATATATTGCTGAAACTGTATCCAATTTACATCCCTTATTGACAAGTATAATTGGATAGGCCAAACATAACCTCTTGCACGTTTTGAGAGCCTATTAATGGAGGCAGGCTAGATCTATCTAACACGTGATGCAATCAGTGATGTTGTTTACTCCAACAAAGTGTTGTACTTTTACAAGATCAAGGTTTATGGAAAACATGTGATTTTGTGTTTAACATGTATTACCATTTTGCCGTATTCTTTGTTTTGCATTTAGAAGAGTTTGAACTTGAACACATTTTTGTCTGTCTGCATTATAAATCTGACTGACGCTATATGTCACCGTATTTATATACCTTTGTATGATGAATAAAACCGGAAGTTACTAGATATACTCCTTAGCCAAGGCGTTGATTGCGGTTAAAGGATCTGGGAAGGTTGTTTTCCATGTGCGTTAGTTATGCTAGACCTGAGATGACATTCAGAGGCAGGCCATTGTATATTCCTGGCCTGGAAAATGTGCTAAATAGAGATACCCTAGCTTGCTCCATTGTGCAGTAGTTTGCTTGAGTAGAATACTCTACACATTTCTCATTGTAGTCCGATAGTGGCATCTGCCAATTTGTTTCCGCATTGTCGAGAGTCTTAATAAACGCTTCGTCAATCCAATCGAAAATAGCCAGCTATTACGTATTCTAGTTTCTTACAAAATAAAAAGGTGCCACGTTAAAATGAAAGTTATGGTTATTAGAAGACGGAACATTGCCAATTTGTATGAGGAGTCATTTAGCCGTCAAAACACATTCATACTATTATTAATATACAAGAGGATTCATTTAGTGGTTTAGTACACATTTATAAGATTAAGAATGTCTATGAGTAGTCAATGTTGAGTATATTTAATTTGAAATGTTTATTTGTTTGTTTTTTAAAATTATTGTTTGATTATATGCTATTCATATTGTGACATTGTATGCTGGTTTTGATCTTGTCCAAAATGAAGCTCATTTTCTACATGACTAGAACCACTGACTTTAGGTATATAGTAAACATGGTGATATCAGTCTGAGTCTAGAATTTCGGAAGTTTTCATTACCTGTTGTTTAATGCACAATTTATATTAGATATTGGTTGATACGTTGTTATGGCGCTCTGTAATTTGAACAACACTATGGTCATATAATGAAAAGCAATTTTAAATTACCACAAGTAAAATTTGTAGGCGTCCAGGTACCATCTACCAGACACGTTATTGTCGGATTCTGATTAATTGTCCCGAATAGACCATCTATACATCTGTATGTGTAGTTCTGTCCGACCTCCACTTCAACTGTCTCATTTATTGCCCCTGGTATCACCGGAGGAGTTTTACATGCTGTTCAAATATGAAAATACCCCATCAGTATGGGACCATCCTTAATAATTGTATAAATGTTAGATATTACACAATCAAGCATTCGGGTTTCGAACATATTCAAGCCAGAAGAATATCTTACAACTCTAGTTTCAGTTCTGTCTTAAGTTCCTTTAAAAAATATGGGGATGTAATGCACCCATCAATCCATCTATCCGCCGATCCATACATGCATTCATACATACATAGATGCATACAGAATTTGTTATTGCTAACGATGTTATTGGTATGATTTTCGCATACAATTAAAGAGGCAAATGTATTAGCATATCCGTTTATGGTTTAGTCTAAAAGTTGTACGTATGTTGTTCCTTTACATCCCAAATCATATCTTCTTTTCAACATCCTATGTTGGTTTTTCTGTTGGACGATTTGCTACAAATAGTCTAACATCCATGTTTTCACACTTCTATGCCATATGTATTGACAGAGAATAGGAATGTATTGAATGTCTTGCATGTGTGGTTTCCACGTGTGTAAAAGTTGAACAATTTGGGAACATTGATGCACATGATATTCAAATAATGTGACGAGTTTCATATATGTTAGTTTATATTAACTCACGTTGAAGAATACATAGATCTCACCGCAAACAATAAATATATACATTTTTAAATACATGAGAACGACTAACACGTCAATGAACTCAGATACCTCAGACGTTGTGCATTTGCGTTATGCCATTGCATGACGGTTTTTGTTTTTGCCACATCAAAAAGTGTTTTTAAACACTATTTAGTAACAATATTTATTAAACTTAACAACACTGTGTTTATATGATGAAGGTATTATTAAGTTACCACACGTAAACTGTGTCGCTGTCCATCGACTATCCCGTAGACAAGTGATTGTTGGGTTCTGATTTATTGTCCCGAATAGACCATCCTGGCATCTGTATGTGTAAGTCTGCCCTACCTCCACTTCCACTGTCGCAGTTATTGCACCTGGTATCACCGGAGGATTTTTACAGACTGTTCAAACACGGAAATATACCCACAATACTTTTCCAGGTTGCAAAATTATTTATGTCGGAACAATATCTTACAATTTATGTACACTCCTAAAAGGTTAAAAATAAGCTTTATAAAACACTAACGTAACATTAGACTGTGAGCCAGCTAGCATGGCTATTTTGCAAATTAATCGACCATAATAGAAGCAATAGGATACATACGAGGTCTTGTGAACAGTTTCATTTTGAAATGTGTCCATGTTACATTCGTATAAATAATAATAATAATAATAATAATAATAATAATACAAATAATTAAAGAATTAGGAACTTAACCATTATTAAATCTTTAAATATATTGTTTTGTTGAAACAGGTGAGTTTTAAAAATAAATGAATGAGGTCATCATGTCCATGTTTTTATGATAAGTAGACAATTCATTTAAACATAAGTAATTTAATACATATAGGCATGACAAACATACTCGTCGTGTGAAATATGCAAATAAATCAAGTGAATCTGGATGATAAGCGATCGATCGGAAGCGCTGTTATTGATACGATAAATGTATATTCGGATAATGCTCCTCCAGCCGCCATATAGCTAAATAAAATTGTAATGCTTTGAAGTGAATTTGGCTAAACAAATTTCACCTCACGATGGTTATTTATATCTTACATTACTTAATTTGATTTGGATACCATGAAAGCAGCTGTAGCGTTGCTCCTAGTGGTTATCTCAAGATGTGCGATATTAGTTTTTCAAAGCTACATCGACCAGACGAAAGAAAAAAGAAACCAACATACGATGTCTCTAAGCACCTGCACAATTATGACATGTACTCTCTGTTTAACAGTCCCTCTTGCCTGTGGAAATGACTGCCAAATGGAACATTCTTCTGATAATTTACCTTACGTTTGCAGTTCTAGAGTTTATGTGGAGTACGTACATATTCCATTTCATTCATTTGATGTAAATTTTGATGAGCTGATATAATTGTTGCTCCTTGTATAATTTAATAACATATGCATGATTGTTTGCAAGTGGTGGTTTTATCATGTTTTATCTTAATTCCAGATAATATATATATATATATATATATATATATATATATATATATATATATATATATATATATATATATATATATATATTGAGTGCTCCCTCATTTGGATTTGGAAATATACATAAATTGTCGTTGCCCTATGTGGCTATACTGTGTTAATGGTATACTTACAGTATAATATTTCAAAACCTTTGTGCCACTGCACTATTTATTTATTGGCCAAGTTGTGGGAAAAAAGTTTTCTGAAGAGACATGTAGCATGGAACTTCTCAGACATCTGACATCAATATATCTTATATACAATATTCCAATCCAAACTAGGCATGTACGTGGTCGCAGAAATCTGATGACTCTGGTTTACTATTGGGGGTCTCCAACGTTCATCTGACTGTTCCCCTTACAGCCAGGATAAACCAACACTTTTTCCTGCAAGCATATACCACTTTAACTCACTGAACGTGTTCTGACTGCATATCTAGCTTCAGAAACAGTAGAGTCACACGGCAGAGAATGACCAGGTTTCATAAAGCATTTCATCGAGTATTTATTCTACATGTTATATTCCATTGTCTGTGTCACATGCATGTCACCTTCTGGTTTAACTACACAGTTTCAACTCATCTCTCTGATAGTATTGAATTTCAAATATTTCATAATCGTTGTACTCTGTTTCTTTTTAACAAATAAACTACAGGTATGCATCATTTTTTATCATCCTTTGATATGCATGTGCCTTTTGCACCACCAATCTCAGACTGTTGAGTGGCACACGTTCCATTTACAACTCGTACCCAGTTTGAAATATTGTTCTTACAGTCAACGTTTCTCTTCCTTAGTCTGCGATTGATAAGTTTACCTCAGTTAACTTCTGTTGCTCTCATATATTGACATCAATTTCACACACAACCCAAGAGTAGTCAATGCAACTTTCTGTAACATTAAGAATACTACTGGAAGGCCTCTTTGAATATGTTTCTCACATGTTTAGACCGGATTTTCACCCATTTAAATAATCGTGCACGCATATAATGCCACCGTTCATCCTTGTCAAGCGGCGACCCTGTACCAAGTTTTTCGTTTCACTGCTAACTTCAGCACTTCAAATCTCTGATTTAGTTTTGATTTCGTCCAAAGTTTATCCAGAACTTTAATCATTAGGACTTGTGTCTGTAATTATATGATGATTTGGTATTTAATTCAGAATGCCATAACTTATTTGTTTACAATATTCTACGGAAATATGTGCTGAAGTTTGCAAAACCTTTCACTTCTCACTCCTTTTATCTTTTTATGATTGTATCGAGCCGTAATATCAGTTGCTTTCTTAATACATTTCGGTATTATTAATATACCAGGACACTGAACTTATAGGCAGGCAGAAGAAGATCAAGTCTAATCGGTAAAATTGTATTGTTGAATCTCCGATATTTATTGGATTCTGTAGAACACGACCTCTTGATATTTTTGATGTTGTGAAACAGGTCAATTATTTGTCTGAAAAGAACAGACTTTAGAAAGCAACCAGTTGAGCTTTATAAGTGATCGAATGTAGCAGAATGATAGCATTGAGTCTGTGTGTATCTGTGTACGTTTCAATTTTTAACGTGCCTTTGTCTCTTTTGTTCTTATCGCTACAGTGTATTCAGTGTTGCAGTTTATAGTGATGTTTAAAAGTGGGGCATCATCCTTCATATATGCAGCATCATGTCCCACCCAATTACAATATCCTAACACCAGGTCGACCAATCCTAACACAACACTAACTTCTTAATCTTGTGCACGAGGCTGCTGATCTTACCATTTTTATAAGTCTTTGACATGACTCGACCGAGGATCCAACCCGCGACCCCAGTATCTGATGCGAACTATCTAGGCCAGATGAGCGGGGAAATCGCATTGAAGGTAAGCAAACTAGCTAAATGATTGTACCGTTTACTATGAAACTGTGGTCAGTTATTTACCGTTTAAGAAACCATGCTTGTAGAGAGAGAGAGAGAGAGAGAGAGAGACAGAGAGAGAGAGAGAAAGAGAGAGAGACATACCACACTTGAAATCTGTAGCGGACCATTCAGCTGTGCTTTCAAGACAAGTTGTTATACGATTGCCTCTTTCCATGCTACTGAGCTCACATCGCTGCCATACGTGAGTACCCACAGATGTTTCATTGGATGGATCAATCGTTACACCTGGTCTCATTTCCGGAAACGGACAGTCTATGTGTATATAATAAAATAAACAACATCAATGTATGTGTGACCGGTTTCGCTTTATTGCTTCATTATTTTTTTTTATCCTTATTTTTTTATTACGTCCCGTGTTTACAGTTAATTTATTCCAATTTATAAAGAACTTACTTAGTGAAAAATAAATTTACTATTTCTTTAAAAATGAAAGTGCATTTAAAATTAAATCTCAGAACATTAGGATTAATTATTTATAAAATACTTGTTAGCAAGTATTATGCACCCCATTATTTTTTATTATATAGATTGAGTTTTGAAAAATATTGAAATTTCGTCAATAATATATAAAGATATAATTTAGTATTATTTTTATAAATACTTTTTAAAATTTTATTTAAATCTTTTATTTCAAATTTATCTATTTAAATATTAATATAATTTTTATATTTTTAATGCATGTGCAATATACATAAAAAAATTAATAAAACTTTTTTCTCTATTTCGTCAGAAATTTTGCATATATATATATATATATATATATATATATATATATATATATATATATATATATATATATATAATTAGACCACTTGGATGTTACCTACCGCTCTGGTGGCTTAGTGGTTAGAGCGTCCGGCTCGGATGCGGGAGGTCGTGGGTTCGATCCCCGGCCGAGTCATACCAAAGACTTACAAAAATGGTACTAATAGCTGCCTCACTTTGCGCTCAGCGTTAAGAGATTAGTGTTAGGACTGGTTGGCCTGGTATCATGATATTGTGACTAGGTGGGACATGATGCTACATGTGTGCGGCATGACGTCCCAGTGATAGACATGACTATAAACTGTCACAATACAGCCATTGTAGCGATATGACTGAAAATGTTTTAAAGCTATGTTAAACATCCAGAACACACACGCACACACACACAGAGATGTTACCAACAAATGCGATATGTCGTTCCGCTCATATACTAAAAATGAAAAGATTGTTAGTAGAATCTGTCTACCTATCTATCTATCGGTCTGTATGTCTGTATGTCTTGTCTGTCTGTCTGTCTGTCTGTCGGTATCTCTTTATCTAACTATCTGAAGTGTCCATCATATCCTTTATTAGTTGTATGTACACAGAGAGACTGAGACAAGTTTTGCTACTTTTGTCCATACATTAAAGATATAATTCTAATGTATAACTTCACATTATTCATGTCCTTGGAAGTCTGGATTACATATAAATCGGCGTGGAACCAAAAATAGTATCATAGCAAAAATGCGTAACTAGATTCGTTCGTAATAACATTGCAAAGACAAATAGATGTCCTAGTATATATTATGTATATGACAAAGAGGATACTAATCTAATTAATAGAAGGACAAAATCTGAATTGTTACCTGACGGAACGCATGCGCTTTTAGGATCGGGGTTAGATGGATCGCACTTTTGGGTCCACGAACACTGTATTTCGTTGCAAAGTCCGACACGAATCTGTGAGGGCAACAAAATGCTGTTCGATTACGTTTATTCATACAATTTACGAAATGGAATCTTACCTTGTTATATCTCACGTTTTATTAATTCACACAACATATATGATGCCATTGCCATTAATAACATATGAGATTAAAAGAACAGTAAATCAGAGTAGTAAAGTCACGTTTATCATTTCTACAGCATGAAGTAGAACCAAATTGGCAACTTGAGTGCATGTCCTTTCACACGATTACTTAATAGTTAATAATTAGGCTGCATTGATCAAAAGTATAGAAATTGTTCTAAACGAAACGGAAATACAGTCTCTTAATCAGGAAATAGATCACCAAATTACTACAGTATAACCCACAAAAAAGAATTTGGGCATTTTAACAAAGAAACAGAAAAGGAGAGAAAAGAAAACAGATTATTTCATGCATACAGAATTACTTCAATATGCATTTTGCCTTTTTCTCACTCCTTTCTCTATCTTCATCACTTCTAAATATTTAATTGCAGACATGCAAACCACAGACAAACACACATGCTAGTAGACACATTATTTATTTAGTACTACATAACCATTTTGTCTTTTTAAAAACTGCTCAGACCATTCTTGTATTGTTTACAAAAAAAATTATTTAATTATTTATTACACTAAAGAAACTACTTTCGCATTTCATTCCGAATATTGATAGACTTTAACCCAAACCAAGATCAAGATAGTGCCAGTCCTCTCACAAACCTGGGGCAGGACAGTATACACACATCGCATAACAGTGGACAAAATCCGACTTTGGCAAAATTAAATAAAACTAAACAAACCTTAACTCGGAGCAGAAGTTGACCATATCAGCCGTGAAGCGGAACCATAGGGGCCGTAGAGCTGAGTAAAGAAGCAGATGATCTGGCGTTGCTGACCGAGATTGGTGGGCGCTTATTAATTGATGGATCAGCCTGGAATACCTACTGCTTGACTGACACGTGTGACTGGTAGCCACCTGTGCTGTTGACGGAGTATGTAACTCCATACATGTAATACTTTAGCAGTGGGCTACTCTTTGGTGTTTGTAATACCCATTGTAATTTTGGGACTGTACAAATGTGTTGTACACATGTCCCATTGTTTTAAATTTCACTATCTGAGTGAATACAGTTTTACTTTTTGAATAAAATACCACATATTTTACTATTTGAGTAAATCACATCATTTTTCGTTTTGAAGTCACTGTGAATCATTCACCCCTTATCCTTATACTGTGTAAGGTCATTTATTTGTATTTTCATAATATAGTTTTGTGTGGATGATGTTAATTGATCAAATATTTGGATATTATACGCACCTGCTAATCATAATTATTTTCTCATTCAAGTCATCCGTCATTAAACATTGTATTTGTATGACCATCACAAGTGTTTTTTGTCAATCCGACATCCCAACTGTTTATCTTGTTACAGTAAGAAATAATTTTTTACATGTGTTAAAGGATATTATGTCTCTATGTTTATCATATAAGAAATACTATATTTAATTTTAATTTCCAATATTACAAAATTAAATCGTTCGTCAGTAGCCAATTTTGTTTATTATTTCAATTTGTAGAGGATATGGGAGTTCAGTAAGTTTCGGCAATTCGAGGAGTGAATATTTATTGCATGAGAAACAATGAATTTAAAGACATTTTTAGTTTACATCAATTAAGAATATGCTGCTTATATAATTAATTATTGATGAGCATTAAATTATTTCAGCATGTTTTGAATATTGATGCATTCATCAATTTATTAACAATGTGACAGCAACATTTGTCTAATACTTATATAATATAATTTCATGGCTGAAAGTATATAGTTATTGACTTTAATTAGAAGAGATTTTCATCCGTTGAAATTATTTTAATGCATTTATTACCTTCAAAGGCTTTAGTTTGCAGAATATCCAAGTGAAAATGAAATCAATGGCTTGGATATGCCAGCAATTTAGAGGTGGAAAAGAGAAGAAATGTACCTGTTGGTTTAGTCAGCCAAATCGATGCAACGATGATCATTGTAAACTCAAATATATTCAGTATTTTACTATGAAACTTTTAATTTTTAGTTATCACATTTTCTTATAAACAATAAAGTTTATTTTGAAAAAGCTCAGTCCAGGTTTTACTGAAATATAAACCAAATTATATATAAATATTTCAGATTGATCATAACACATCCACAATGATTCGACGGTGTTAACAGACAGTACGTACGTGTCAGAACATTTAACATATCCTCTTTTGGGGCTTAACTGCGACGTATTGGATGAAACATACATAATGTGATTGCTGTACAGTTATAACATAAAATACGATTAAATATATACAAATGAGCTGATGATAGAGTAATTTATAATTCTACAACACCAATACAATATTGAAAAAATCATATTTTAAAATAATGGCTTATATGTACTCACGTATTTCCAGGTGTCTATATTGCTATGAATCGAGTCACGTTCGGGACGCAAATTTATCCCTCCCGGTCCAGAATCTTCTTCGCACAATTGACATGATGGGTATATTCTTCTGTAGTTGAAAGACTTACATCTCTGTTTTCTGAGCAGACACTCAGTGGCACACTGATAAAGGCTTACTTGGAATCTTGTCCTATAAGCAGAGCGTGGAAGAATGTATCCAAATCTGCGTTCTCCAAGACAAGTTCCTCTTTCACAAGTACCTTCCGAAATGGCATATTCTAGTTGTAATAGGCCAAATAGCCAATAAAAAAGGTATCCGTTGTTTCGCATAATTCTGGTCATTCTGGGAATGGAAAATAATAGTTATTACACATTGGTAAATTTAAGATCCATAAGAATTAAAAAAAGTTTATCCGCAATACGAAATAAAAGTTTACATTGATATTGATGATATATGTTGAATGTTGAATATTTCTGCCACTAAAAACAAGTTTAAATGTTTAGTTTTTCCTAATTCCAAACACACACACAGACACACACAAAGACACACACATATGCACATGAATATATGTGTGTGTGTGTGTGTGTGTGTGTGTGTTTGTGTGTGTGCGTTCGGAAACCTAGATCGTTAAACAACATACATAGTCTTGAGAGAAATACCTGACACATGACATATGTTACAAGTTCAGTTACAAGTTGGAACATACGGATGAAGAGTCGCATTAACATCATTTAAGGACTTTTACGACAGTCAGCAAGGTTTCATATTGTTCTGATTTATAGGTGAACTGAATTTACAAAAGTAAAGAAAAAAAATAAAGAGAGAGAATTCTTTATTGCAAAACTCATCTTTTATGTACCGGAAGTCGACTCCCAATGACTCAATCGTTCGATAATTATGTTTTGTGACATTCTAACATAATTGGGGATGAATTTAGATTTTCTCACAGATTTTAATGTGCTTTATGAGGTCATATACATTAATATTTTTATTATTTACATTAAAAATAAGGTGTGCAAATTATTGTTCATGGAGTCTAACATATAATTACTATTTTACTCCAAGTAAAATAGCGCAAAAATCGCTTTTAAAATCTGTGTAAAGAAAGTTTGGATCACAGATCTTACAAGATCGCGTTTTTACCCACGAGGTTAGTGTGTCTTCCTCCGATGCGATTGGTCGCGGGTTCGAACCTAAGCCGAGTCATTGCAAAGACTTGTACAAATTGTACTAACTTTTGTATGACTAGGATCTCAGCATTAAGAGTGGGTGTTAGAACTGGTCGGCCATGTGCCAGGAGAATATGACAGGGTGGGACATGAAGCTACCTGTCTCTGACATGATGATCTAGTGCTACAGATGACTATAAACTGTAACACTGCGGACATCTTTACGATATGACTGAAAACTTGCTAAAGCTAAATTAAAAATGCAACACACACACACACATACACGCACACGCACCAACAGATCATACAAAAATCACACCTCTTAACGATTGCATCCAGGATGTAATGGGAGCTTGCAATTATTGTTATGTTTAATTGATGGTGTTACCAATGCAATTAATCAGACGATTTCAGCTAGATTCATCTGCAGCAAATTCTGTATAAGATTGTGAATTTCAAAACGGGTTCATAAAAAGAAACACTGCAAACAATAAACGTCATGGCTAATGATTATTATCTCGATTATTTTGTACAAGTAAATATTAATGATTTTAATGCCATTTACAATTTCAAATGAACATAAGGACTTATAGCAGTAAAAACATTTCTTTAGAAGACATCGTACCCAATATAGTTCTAAGCAATGGGCTGCACGTAGTAGAAAGATACAGGCAATAAGTTTAATTGGTGTTTGTGAGTTCTAGAATATTCCTTTAATTTTATAAAAGTCATCAAAAAATTACTGTTTGCAAACATTTATAGTAGAATTTATACGTACTAAGAGGAAATTACATGTCGTACCGACCATTACAGTAAATTATGAAGACAATGTAACATATATTTCATATAATTCATGAGTAAATATTTATATGCAATAAATATCGCATCTAGAAATATTTTAAAATGAAAAGTCGCATATAAAGATTTATATAAATTTACATATGTATTAATGGAAAGAAGGAAAGAAAATCTGATACAAATGTCTAATATTGGTAGCGAATATGGGGCTGGGGGCATTCCTGTATAAACATAACTACATCTTTTTGAAATGATCTGCACTATTGTTTCGCTTTGATTAGCAGCAGGATACTTGATATCCCGATCAATAAATTGGTATAGATATCTTGTAATATATATATATATATATATATATATATATATATATATATATATATATATATATATATCGAAGATAAGAGAATGCATCTATCACATGGTCTATATATATTGGAGACAATGTGTTGAGGCTAATGTGGTGGATATAGTGTAATTGAAAGAATCTCTTGACAGCGGCTGGACTAGTTAGTTTAGAAAATGGAAGGAAGTAGACAGGAAACAGGAAGATAAACAATTATGAAAACAATTACATCAGAAAACAAGTATACGCAAATAAGAATACAAACCTTCCAAATACATGTATATGTATTCAAATCGATATCTGCAGGGGAGAACGTTTTCAGCACGGGAGTCTATTGTTCAGAAATAAAATGCAGTGCGCAGCATTCACATTAAAAAGGTAAACGTTTTGAAGTGTTGTATATACACTCTGTGTATCACAGATCACAAGAAAAGCACGTTGCTTCCCTCAACAAAACAATGGAAAATGGAAATTGTCGCTAAATTTAATACATGTTGCTACACAAGCAGTAAAATAGTGCTCAGACCAATTAAAACCTGAACTATTTGCAGACAATCCTGTCAAAGATATAAGTTTCTAAAGTGGCATCTTGATACTTAAACCACCAGAAATACATTTAAATGCTAGTTATTATTTGTAGATTATTTTTTCCGTACGTTTTAGCATTCAAATTGCTAATTGTACATAATTTACATGGTGCAATGAATAGACGGACCTCTAACTGTACTAACCATTACATTATAAGCTCTCGTAGCTACAACTGACGTCAGCCAAATTGCTGCATGATGAAATAAATGCAAAATATATGATTAATTGTTACTTGGTACTTTTTGGTTTATAGTTTAATTTTGTTAAAAATTCCTCTAAATTTTAATTTTAAAGAACTTCAAGTTTAGAATGGATAAATGATAATCATCGGATTACACGCCACACAGAAATTGTAATTTTCTAACTTAAGAAGTGATTTCTAATTTTCATTTTAAAAGTAATACCTATGTATGTTTCTATTTCTGCACAAGCAGGGAAATGAATGCAATATAATTTTCATATTATTCCTGACGATGTTGTGTTTAATACTGTATTATTTCCATTCACGCCCCAAACTTTTCTCAGGATGGGTCCATCTGTTCCTTGTTTTGAGAAACATTAGGATTTTGTTTGCAATATCTATATTTATTAAGAGTTTAGCTAGGTTTATGCAAATGTATCAATTTCGAATGATTTTTAATCTTTTGTTGACCTGTTTAATGTTATTTTAGTTTAATTTTGGTTTTATTTAATTTTGCTGGGTTATTTTCCATTCTTTCAAGTCTATTAAATAAAGATTATTTATGTCTATACCCATCAGCACAATTATCCAACTTTCCTCTCCCTTCCTCGAGAAATGTACAAAATTATCCACCATGATACTTTTGTGGGGAAAGGGTAGATAAATCTTTCATCCTTTTATCCGTCAGAGGGGCACTTTGATATTAAATTTAAATTATAAAAAAATGCATGGAAGATCTAATACGTGGTAGCTTCCTATACAAGCTGCTTAATTTGTAACCTAAGCGATATAACACAATTCATTCATATCATGTCTCAGCCCAATCTGAACCCCACCCTCCCCGACTCGCGCGCGAATACAAAAGTATTTCACCCGCTAACTACGGGTTAGCCTGACTTTTAAACAATAAACATTAACAAGTCCGAGATGTTGTACTAAACTGTCGATACATACATTATTGGTATGCATAATGGCACAGGATTTTGTTTTACTCTGTGTCCTTATCATACATTTTAAATGGAATGGGAACATCAAATGACATACGCAACCTTATGTTGTTTAGTTTCTACATTTGCATAAAAGAAAATACAAAAATAAAGGAGTTATATTTTATAATATATCAGGAGTACTCCACAAACTAATATTTTTGTATACTGGACTTATGAGTAATATTATTAATAACAAATATTTAGTTGCATTTAGAAATCCGTTCATGGAAAGTAACATGTCATGGAAAGAAAGACGGATAAATATTTTAAGGTTTTCATAAATATACATGGAATCCGATGCCAGTTAATTGGATATACTGTGCTATGTGATTAATGGTACAGCTATTCATGATATCACATTCAATGTAAACAACTGTCACGCTCTGTGACGTAACAAAAATGTCATCCATAAATTGTAATTTCACGTAAACAAGTGCCAAGGTGTACAGCACAATAATAATATAATAAATCTGTCATAAAACGAGATTCAAATTAAGAACATGTCACGAGCTGCGACTTTACAATAGATAGAATATGCTGATGCTATAAACACTATTATAATTGATAATATATTATATTTGAAAGAGAAATCGATATTTAAAACATTTAGAGTTGAAATCATTTCTATTGTCAATATAGTTGTATTCTTCATAAGAAATATATTTTATATTTATATCTTACCTTTCTTTTCCGCTTTGAAACGAAAATAGCAAATAAAGAACATAGATGATGTAACACTTTTTATATGTAAGCAACGCATATGGCACACTATTGATGAACTACTGTTCGTTTTGTTTAATAACTGTTTCACACGCGAAAGTTTTAGGTTACACAATATATCATGCAACGCTTGACTGCGCGTGCCTACAGAACCAATGCATTGAACAATTAAGACTATCACCTTGTGAACTTGAAGGAATATATGGAAGTTGCTTTTCCTTTCAGAAACGGACATTAGATTTCACCGAAGAATTTTTTAGACTCGACACCGTCCGCGTCTCTATGGAGTTATTTCACCTTACTACCTTAACAACAACAATACAACAGCTGTTAATGGTTTGCTTCATCGAACTTGCCCTGTGGTCAGATACATTATTAATTACATAGTTCAATCTCGTTTCATTTCATGAGAATATATTTGTATATAATGAAGAGAAAAAAATATATTTTCTTGCGTATTTAGAGGATATTACTTCGCTCGAATTACAAACCCGCAATTGATACTATCTGAAAAGCAGATGAGTCCGGTATTTAAGCATGGAAGGAAGATACCGTATATGCGATAATACTAAATATAACATTTTGGAATGGTCTTGCAATTGCAAGAAACTGTAGCACACGCATTACAATTTGACCATATTTAAGAAGTACATTGCATACATAAAATGTACCTTTGTCCAAAAAGCATAAAACTTTATAAATGAGTAACCATTTCCACCTATTTGAAGGATTATCAAAAATGTTCAATATGTACCTGACCACATAATGTTTTCCAAATGGTATACAGCGTACATTCAGTGTGTGGGTGACCATTGTATTATAATGAAAGAGACAATATAAAAATTAAATGTAGTCCTGTCCATGTCACTACACGTAAAGGATGCATCATGTGTATATACTTGTATATATAGTTTTAATAATGTTAAAAGGGTCTATCTGTATGTGTGTACATTCCACTAAGTTTCTTAGAGAATATACGACATATTCAGTGTATTTAAGTACTTAAAATTATAAATATGTAGGCATTTCACTGAAATAAAGGTTACATTAGAAAATGTATGTACATTTAGAAATTAACTAATGGAAGGAAAAATATTTACATAAGCAAAACTGTGGGTAAGGCGAAGAGTGCACCCTCAAGTAAACATAACACAATGTCTTAGAAATAATATTAATTAATAATATCTTATCCCTAACGATGAAGGTACTATATAAAACGATCAATAATTCAGCACTGATTAGTTGTATTAATAGTCCTTTTCAGCGAGAATTTAAACTTACTTTCGAGAAGTCAATATGAAATCTACAAGGAAGTAAATAGGTAATGGAAGTTAAATAAATCTAATGCAAACACTTTAGAAGACAGTGCTATCACAATAACAAATCTTACCGATTCTTTGATATTTATCGAAATTCAAATCTCCAGTACATAACGTTTCCAGAACCAGAAGCTACTGTTCTTAAAAAAAACGCATTGTTCATGCATATTAGAAAGGTGAAAAGTATCAGGTCTTCGTTATATACACTTATATCACGGAACACAACAAATCGTTCCACTTCAAGATCCTTCCACAATACAGTCAGAAATGGCAATTGTTGCCAAATGTAAAACTTGTTGCTACGAATCTAATCAAAAGCGGTTCAGACTAGTTTTAGCCAGAATCATCTGCAGAAAAACCTGTCTAAGACATTAATTTCTAATATGACTTATTGACACGGAAACATCCAGATAATTACTTTCTGTAATCTGTTTATAATTGTTTGTTATTATTTCCATAATTTTGTATCATTGCAAGTTGCAGTTTTAACATCACAGTTTTAAATGAAAGGGTTGACGATCTTTTGAGTAATAAATATTTCACTACATGTCATTGTAGCCAAAATGGATGTAAGCCATGTGACTGCAAGATGTAATAATTACAAACGATAAGATGTCCTGATATTTGTTACTTCTTTAATATTCCTTTAAGTGTACAAATCTCAAAGCAACTTATTTTACTAAACCTAATAGCCTGTGATGAATACGCAATAAGCATACCATTGTTTGTTATGCGGCAATCGTAACACTTTAAGCGGAGAAGTCCATTTTAATTTTATTGTTATGTCGTAAAACTTTTAAAAACAGAAGTACATTTTGCGACTATTTTCACTCCTCAAGGTGGAACTTTCATTTCAATTTCTTACTGACTATATAGGTGAAGGATGGGTTTCTTGCTTGATTCTTTTCTCCATCCACATCTTACATTGGCTGCCTGGAAAGGAAAAGGTGAGTATAATTTTAAAATATATATGCAGATTGATATTGTTTTTTATGTCATTGCACATTGTAGAAAGTTTGAATTATTTTTCATATATACTGGGCTATTTTGTTCATAGTTTATTTTAAGTTTGATATTATTTTATTTCAATGATGGTTTTATGTCGTTTTCTTTGGTTTAACCTAAAGCCTTATTTCGCTGTGTCCTGACCTCGGTACATGAAGTGAAACATTTTAGTCTGCTATTGTTATATTTCAAGCAAGAACTCTGTGATGACATCATTATCGCTATGGAGGTTAATTTCTCAGATCAATATATATTCGCCTCTGCGTGTCAGCAAAATCAACCGACTCCAATTCCTTTCCTCGAGGAAGGAATACTGTGTAACTTATGATGTAAGTGTGGATAACACTTCCATCCTTTAATCGGTATAAGGGCACAAAAGATAAAAGAAGGCATACAGTGTACTTTCAACTATAAACCTGCTTTATTTACCATCACCACCCTGACCCGCACGATTTTTAACTCCGAAAACTATAACCAGTCTATTGTGTTAAGATCAATGCCAATGCACGTTAAAATACTATTTTCTTTTATAAACAATCTATGGCCAGTCTAATGAAACATTTGATTACTATCAATTTGTTCGTGTGTGTGTGATTTATATATTTAACGTAGTTTTAACAATTCTTCAGTTATTTTGCTGATATTTATGCAGTGCGGTAATTTTAAGTGATCCTTATCACTGGAGAATCATGCCACATCCATGTAGCATGTCACACCCAGTCACATTATATTGACAACGAGCCGACCAGTCCTAACAATAAATTGTTAATGCTAAGCGGCTAGCGAGGCAGCTGTTCGCAAAATATTTAGATGTCTTTTCTATGACTCAGCCGGGATTCGAACCCACGACCGCATCAATATCAATTTAAATACTTTCCAAGGCAGACAAGATTCAGACTTAATTGTGATACATATGTTTGCACAATTATATATGATTTTGTTTTTCGAAGTTTATGCTGAATATCATAATAATGTAACGACACTATTTCACATATTTACGTCAGACTTACGATAATTGCAAGATCTCCAATCATTTACATTTAATTCAAACGTTAATGACATACATATTCCAATATATACTTTAAATATAAGACTAACAATAAGAGTGTTGCATTATATTTCTATAATTCGCAAAATTAGCATTCTTTGAACAAGGTTTATGTTTTAAATAAAGTAAATTCCAAAGTTTCCTTCACCAGTTATAACGGCTATTTGCAACGACATTGTCTCAGTCAGATAGGCTTAAACAAGCATGTAATTCCATTTTTGTTTTGCGCCTTATTGAATGGCACAATTTAGGTTATAAGGTATAAAGTTTTGCATAGGCTGTTAAATTTTCTACCCCAACTGTGTTGTGTTACTGATGACAACTGTGATACTCTGGTGTCATCTATTCATGAAAATATGCAATTTTACTGCATGTACCGAAATCTGTCCAGAACAAAACAGCACAGGGTGTGTGCACTTATCTGTATTTTATAACAGCCTTATGTAGTCACGAGCTTCAAAATGGCCACAATGCGTAGTGCTGTGTTACGCAAGGTGAAGATACAAGTCGTCAAACATATGATTTGATACGGAACTATTCTACATTGTGCGAAATCCACCCTTCATTATAATATGAGGGTTATCCAAGGACTAATATTTTTATATAGGACACAAGAGAAATTTATGTTTGATTAAAGCATTTATCGCATTCAGATATATGTATGTACATTTTCATATATATTCATAGAAATTGGAAATCATGAACAGAAAGAATGATCTAGACTTATGTTTTTTTTATAAATGTACAATAATTATGGGCCAACTAAATTGGATGTTTGATGCTATACGGCTAATAATACAGCCAGTCATGATGTCTTTTTAGTGTAAACAAATGTAACGCTCTGTGACGTATAAAAAAGTCATTGATAAATTGTAATTTAATGTAAACAACGCCACAGTGTAAGGCATAACAATAAGCGACAAAATCTTCACTAACGGAGATTTAAGTTAATTACATATCACAAGCTTTGACGATACCATAGAAAGTACTCCTCTTTGGAACACAATTAATACTGTTATATTACTCTCAGCGTATTAATTTAAGATATTTAAAGGTGAATAAGTTAAATTAAATTGTATGTATATGCCGTGTTTTCTATTTGACAAAATTATTATGTCCATAACAGAACACCTATGTACATCTTACCTTTCTATGACGCACTGAAATACAAACTACAAGGAGAAAACACAAACCAAACAAACAGCAAGGAGGTGACACTACCTGTTTATATAAATAAAGTGTGAAATGCAACAAGTTATTGATGAAAAAAGTTCATATTGCTTACATCTTAGTTTTTCACATGTAAAATTGAGAGATTGCACATTAGGACGATTAATCGTGTGCACCTTCTGAGGTTATACATACAGCAGAGGAAACAAGCACAAAAACAAAACAAGAGCACTTTGTGTACTAGAGCAACCATTTGGAAGTGGCTTCGCCTTTCACACATGGAGATTGGTTTTTGTTGACTCGATACCATATGCTTCACTACTAAACTATTTCTGCCTACAAACCCGATTGCTGGATCGGACTTGCCTTAAGGTCAGATCGAGTCGTGAATAGTGAATTTAACCTCCTAAGCTTCAATTCACGGTTGGCATGCGGGAGGTCGACGGTTCGAACTCTAGCCAGGTCATATTAAATATTTATACAAATGGTACTAGCAGTTGCTCTCCTGGTGCTCAGCATTAAGAGCTTAGTGTTAGGACTAGTCGGCCTGGTGTCAGGATAATGTGACTGAGCAAGACATGATGCTACATATGTCTGCAGCATGATGTCCTCGTGCTGGATATAACTATAAGCTGCCATGGTGCAGACATCTTAAGGATATAACTAAAACTGTTAAAGCTACCTTTAAACAAATTCCATCTATCTATCTATCTATCTATCTATCCATCCATCCATCCATCTCACGTACTGGAGATTGGCAATAACGTTGCAAAGGGCTGACCGCAATGGAACAATAGAGCTGGGGAAAAGCTAGAACGATTGGTGGGACATATACATATATAGCACATACAGCATAGATACATATAATGTTGAACATCAGTCTATCATACGTTAATATGTTAACTACAAAATAAAATTAAAACGTGTTTTAGGTAAGAAAGCAAATCATTTCGAGAAATATAAGTGGCATTGAAAAGGGCCTTTGGTGTTTCTTGTTCTAATTTCTAATTTTTCTCCACCTGCTTCTTATTTTCTATCGTACACAATTTCTCCTTTTCTTCTCATTCCTTTCTCCTCCTGTTTCTCCTTCTCTTCCTCTTCTTTTTTCCTCTTCTCATTCTCCTCCTAATTTCGCTACTGCACTCATCTTCTTCTATTTGCTTCATCCTCATTCTCCTCTTCATCACTTACATTAACCTTTGCTTAGACATCCTAGAATTGTTTGTTTCCGTCTAAACTCGATCGGGACTGTAAAAATTGTGATCCTCATCCAGTTCTACCAGCATATCTTCTATTATCCTCAAAATGTCCACGACTTCTTGTAAGATCTTCATTTTATCAATTGTGTTGTAAACCAACTTCTTTGAGTATTCCGTGAAGAATGGCGAAAATAATGGAAGTTTGACTTTAATATTGTCAAGCACACTCGCTTTCCATATTATCTACTATTCACACGTGGGAAGAAGAAGACAAAACAATAACAAATATACTATCCACAAACGGGAGAAGAAAAAACTATTAGTTACGATCAATAAGCTGCAAATATAATATTCAAACGCGGAAAGAGGAACAAAATAAAATATTCTATCCACATAAACGTACGCGAATCCGTAAAACACAACATCTACTGTACACACAGAAGGAAGGGGAATAAAACACACACTCTATTGTCCATACAATGGTACGTGAGCGCATATAATCATACTGACACACACATATACACACACAAAATCACACACATATTAGAAAAGGAGTGAGTGTCTATAACCACACCATTCCACACTCACACCAAGTAGCCACTTTAGAGGTCACGTTTATATAATATTAGAGCAGCTCTGAGAAGGGCTTTTGTTTTGATGCACGTGGTTAATGGTGAAACATCCCAGGTCTGGCACCCACAGACACAACGGCCGCTCTAGTTATTGTCCCAATTTACTGTAGCTGCTGAGAGTGCGGGGCAGCTTGAGTGTCCTCAGCGCCCCAATATTCCGTCGTTGTGGCTGCTGTGGTTATTGTAGCTGTGGCGGTAGCTGTCGTTGTTCCCGTTCGAGGAGTTTTTCTGGGAAGGATTGGGAAGAACGAAACCGATGGAACATCTCAGTAAAATGGTCCACAATTGTTTGTCTCCATGTTGCAAACTCAAATTGGCAATGTCAGCACCGGTGACACAATACACTAAAAAGATTTGGCCGTTAAGACGATTTGGGTTCTCCACAACACACCCACAAGGGCTGCTTTTGTATGTCTCGCAGAGAGGAAATGGGTGAATGAATGGTCACTGATGCGGTGGTAGCGGTATCTGAGGCTGTGTGGAAGGGTATGATGATCACATCCTTTTATAGTCTATCCAAGAATCAAAACTGGGGGATATCCTTTCCATCATATTTTGACTTCTCTGACACGTCGTTTTCCCAGTTTACAGTTTCATCTTTCGAGAATGCTTTCGATGTCATATACGTCGTCATCGTGTTTGGTCACGCGTCGTAACTCGGGCAAGTAAACTGTTTATTTTAACACTTCCATGTTCATGTCTTTTAATGTATAGAAGTAGGATGACAACAACGAGCTCGTCCAGTGAAACGAAACATTTCGGCAGTCCATTTGGGTAAGTAACCTTTGTGTAATGTACGTCTGGTTTTGGCAATGCGCACACTCCACCTTTCTATAAGACGGCCACTGTCAGGACGTACCAGACAGACGCTCGAAAACGGGCACTTCGTTGTCGGAAGGCACTTGTTGGATGAAGGACACGTCCGATGATTCGATTTTAAGATTGGTTGTACCCGTGGACCCAGTACGGTACGACGTCGGTGTACTTGATGGTGTACTGATGCGTATATTTCCACATGCGTTCTTTCAAGGTGCTTTGAAATATGTTCCACGATGCTGGCTTTGGTTCCGGGATTCTCGGTGGTGTAAAATTGGATGTCGCGTTTAGTTAATTCTTTTTGGAAAGCTTGGTCCAGAAAATCGGTATAGAAATTCGGTACGTTTCTCGGTGTGCCATCGAATAGGGTAACGACAGTTTTGTTTCAACACCAGTTTGAGGGCTCAAGCTAACTCCGTACTTGATTTGGAAGTCAATGGCACGACCAAGACAGATTTCGAAAAGACGTCGATGACACGAACAAAAAATGTATGGCTAAGATTGTAGATGGCCAAATGAGAGACATTAGCTAAATCGGCTTGCCATTGATAATCGTGTCTAATTCCCTTTGAGCAAAGGTCCTAAGAACATGGACAAAATGGCCAGATGCGTCAAAGCTACTATGTTACTGTCAAATAAACGTTCGGTTCGATGACGAATATTTGTGATGCCTTGCAGTAATTGACGTGCTGTAACCTTAAACCATCTTAAAACTTCTTTTAGACCGGCTTCTAAGACACGAACACGTACTTGTCGATTTTGTTTTGCGGCTGATACCGTACAAGGCGACGATGAGACTGGATGTTATGTTGACGCTGTGTGAGACAGATCCAAAGTGTCCACCTCGGACACGTCACCGTCGTTGACTTAACAAAAAAATATGTGAACACCTCGTTCACATATTTTTTTGTTAAGTCAACGACGGTGACGTGTTTGCAATAGGCCTTCCATCTTGGTACTAGTGGCGAAATAATCGGGGCAGGCTAAATCCATGAGTCAATAGGTTCGTGGGGGTTGGGTTTGGAACGCATGATTCAGCCAAGGCATTCCTAACTGTTTGACTAACACTTTGCATGTGAGATTTATCTCTAGGGCTTTCAAACAAGACTACGAAATGAGACTGATGGTGCGATGGGCTTTACTTTGTTGAAACACATTTGGGGTCCTGTAACTGACACTGGCTTTACGATGATTCCCTTTGCGAGTAAACCACAATTTAATTTCTTCTTAGTCTTGTCCTAACATATCGTCGAAGATGACCATAAGGGTTAGACGGGGTTAGACGCAATTCGTCGGGAATGCCTTCCTTGACGTTTTCTCAAGAGGCAGTACTAATTGGATTAGCATGTTGAGCATATGTGTTTGTATTTGCATTATTGTGTGTGAGTGTGTGTGTGTGTGTGTGTGTTTCTGGGTTCGTAATGTTCTTATTTCAGGACTTGCCTTTGAGGAGATCTGATACGACCCGTACTTCCACACGTGAGTCACGTATCATAGGCGTCGTGCCATCTTATTCTCCTTGCTCAGCAAGGTAATACTCTGTTCATTGTAGGTGTATTTACTTTTGATATGGTAGTGAAAAGAGGATCTCAGGTACAACATTGTATAAAGGTTAGCAGTTAGATAATACATATTTGGAATAATCTATGAATTAAAATTAGAACTCTTTTTTTAAAGTTTATCTTTGCCAATAATATTTTTGTGCATATATTGATTACATGAGTGTTAGAATCTACAGTGTTTCCGCAGTATCTACATTTTGGTAAAATATTTAATAAATGTATATTGAAAGCAACTTTGCCCGTTAGTCATTTGTCGTGCACGTATAGGAACAGTTTCCCACGTAGGTAAACTGACCCTATCACCACCCATTTATTTCCAAATGGACGTCTAGTTTAAATGAGAGTAACGAATTTAAATTTCCTGTTTATTCTGGGAAGCTATATCATTCAGGGTGGCAGGCATAATGTTCATCCTCTACCATACTCTTGGTTTAACTCTATAAATATATGTGTTAACTGACTCACGTACATGATCCACTGATTTCTAATAATTTAGTTAGTTTATTGTTTCTATAAAGTACATTATTAAAACGGCATATATAACCATATAAATAAATACTTAATGCTTCCCATGGTAACTTGAGATATCTATTTAGTTGACTAAATATTTAAAATAATGGCTTTTGTTTAATACTGAGGATGGGCAGGGCTACCCTTTTATTTGTTAGGTCTGCAAGTAACGGATTTTTTGTGTGTTCCAAATGTAGCTCAATATTTTTCTTTCAATGTTGCGAATCATGGCTTCTATGAATTCCACCGAATTCATTATTCAATACAATTGCCTATGCATGTGGGTTTTAGCGACCAGTATAAGGTCCATTAAGTTAATTATCGAGAGCGACCAATGTTCAATCTGCTCTTCTATCCTAATTGGTAATGTAGTTTTTATGAGTAGAGATCATACCGTAAATATCCCTAGTGCTTTTTCATGATGTTTAACCAAGTTGTTGGGAAACGGTGATGGTTGTCCCTTCACTTTCCTATTAATAATATTTCTGTTTTATCATGATTAATTTCGGAACCAGAGGCTTTTCCAAATTGTTGCAAGTCATACGGTAAATATTTGAAGGAATAATCGTCTTTGGCAAAGTTTGCACAATCATCTGCATGTAAGACAGTAGTAAATCATGTTTCAAATTTGGTATTCGGAATCCTCGAATATTAATATTTAGTTTGATAATTATATTCAAGGATTATATTGCTATTACATGTAGCAAGATAGGTAACGGACAGCCCTGGCTTACTTATCGTTATACTTTTGTCTCATCTGTAAGTGCTCCGTTAATGATTATTTTAGACATAATATTAACATACATGGCATTAATCCAATTTCTCTATCAAATCCAAGGCTTTAAAAAAGAATTCATGGTCTGTTCGTTCAAATGTCTTCTCTTGGTCGAATATAAACATGACTCTCTTTTCATGTTTAATTTGTTTAATATTCTACTATAGCGGATATTGATAATATATTATCTAAAATAGTCCTTCCTACCCCTCCACAACTTATATATATATATATATATATATATATATATATATATATATATATATATATATATATATACCTGATTTTAAGCAATTGTTTATTATATCGGTTACAATTTTACTTAGTACTTAGTATTTTATAATCATTATGTAATAAACTTATAGGTCTACAGTATTTTATTTATTCCCTATACACTTTCCCTTTATATGATAATATAATTCTTTCCTTCCACAGGATTTATTGGCATTTCCCAATATAATAATATATTGTTATAGAGCAATTCTAGAACATCAACTTGTTCATTCGGAAATTTAATATAAAAGTACGATGTAATAACATCCGACCCTGGAGACTTTCCTTTTTTGCGACTTCTTATAGCGTTATAGATTTCCACAGGAGTAATAAATGTATCGCATTTTTCACAGTAATTTGTGGATAACTGTTTATATTTCGTTTGCTATAAATAGATACTCATACTATTAGCTTAAATATTTTGAATTTCATATATATTTGCTGAATAGTTTTAAATACTTGCTAATGTGTCAGTTTTAACCTTGTAAGTTATGTTGTTAAATCGAATTGATTCAATTTTGTTGTAGTTTCCCTGTTTTATTTCTAACCTTTTATACAGTCCTCTTCCTTTCTTAATATATACCAATGTTTTCCTGCTCTAGTTTTGATACCCTGGGATTATTCTTGTTCTATTTCCTCCCATTGTTTAATAACTTTACCATCATCTTGTGTCACTTTCAGAAAATCTCTTTTAATCCATTGTTTATGTGTTGTTTTAATTTTGCTAAAATGCTAAGTTGTTATCCTAACCTCGTTTTTTATTATTTCCCAATCCCCCATTATATTTCCTACATATTTAGTTTTAAAACTATACTGGTGAGTACGTAAGTTGTTCACGTACTATTCGTTTAGAAGGTGAACATTACTTATTTTCCATATGCCTGCTCCCCACTTTATTTTTGTATATTTGATTAGCAGTAAATATCGAAAAGTATATGTTATATTATTAACTTTTGTGAATAGGTTAATTCATTTCTGAAGATGTGTATCAGATTCATTGCGTTCCTGACATTTTATCTAATTTGGTTTTGATCCAGTTAAAATATCCTCCTATAATACAAGGATCTGTAACGTAGTGATGAATGTAATGGTTTGCATTAATAATGAAGTTTACCTCTTTTAGGACTCATACTTCCAGATGGTACATATATATTGAATATATTCCACTTGTTCAGTTTAATGTGAACTAATCGACCTTGTAAACTCATTTAGGGTTTTTAAGTTTTCAAAGTGTAATCCATTGGTGAACGCCAAACAATTGTGGCCACCCCGGACCTGCCCTGTGTCGGGTGGTTACTGGTGAGCCCTGTGTCGGGTGGTTACTGGTGAGCCCTGTGTCGGGTGGTTACTGGTGAGGACTAAAGCGTCCAGGTCTTCCTCCAGTTTCCTCACCACATACTCAGAAATCCTATGCGTTTCTTGTAACATAATTATGTTACAATGTTTTGATTGATTTATGACATTATCTAATTTATTTGTAATTCCAATTATGTTTATATTCACGATATGCAGGATTAATACCTCCGTCGTGGGTATAGACATATGTTAAGTTTCCTTTACGTAATAAATTATAGATATTGAAGTATTTTATATATGAAAAAGGCAATTAAAGTCAAAATTTCGTGGGTAGTCATCTTTGATCGGCATTATTCTATGCGTATTTTTGTCTTCTCTCTGGTCACTGAAATTGTTCTTCTATCGTGTTCCTTTTCCTTCTTCTAATTTCTAGATTATCTTATAAACTTTGTAATGTCGGACTCTGACGGGTTGCTGGAGTGGAAGCTGCTGTTTTCCGCTTGGTTGGTACTATGGTAGTTGAAGTGTCCTTCTGTATTTGTACCTGTTGATTGCTCTGTAATGTTTTGATTTTCGTGGGAGCTTTGACTTTCAAAATTCGGCTCTTCTATTACAAAATATGGAACAGTGTTTTTCAGTTGAAGTGCTTTTTCTTTAGCCTCCATTTCTGTCCTTTTCTTTTGACTTTTCTTGCTCTGGCTCTAGCTTTTTTTTTTCTGCCGAGCCTGTTTGTATTGCATCTTCCCAATTCCCTGAGGCATCTTGTAATGGGGATTCTGTGCTCGTTTCCAAGCTATCTTGAATAGGGAAGCTTATCGTTTCCATTGCTTTCCACCTTTTATCTTATGTCGGCTCTGGTACTTGTTTTGGTATTTTTTTCAGTTACCTCATCTACTGTTGTTTCTGTCCTTGCCTTTCCTACTGCTGCTGCATATGATTTCGAGGCAGTATTTCGCGTCTGCTGATAATTTCGATTCTTAGTTTCTTTATTTGTGTGGTCCGCCTTAGAATTACATCATTTGGCGATCCACCTAGTTCCAAAACTGTAATGGATTTTATGTCTGTTTTTTTTAAAATAAATATTTTAAATAGGTGTGTTGTATGTATATTTTATTTTAGAAATTTCGTTTGGATAAAATTGTGATAGGATTTGCAACATCGCCTTATTCTAGTGTTTCAAAAACCCCATTGTTTTGGAGTTGATTACATGAGTGATTAATGACCAGTGGATCGGTATTGCCCGGTGTGTGCTATACGTATGGTGCTATCTTATTTAGTTCATTTTATGATTGTGTTTGTGTTCGGACTGGCTTACTAAGTCAAATCTTTTCAAGTTGTTCTTAGTTCTTTTTATTTAATAGTGTATGGAAGCATTTTGATCTGGATAAGTATTGGGTTATACAAGAGTCGTACTTATCTAATTATTTGTTCTTTTTTTAAACTTTTTTAAAATATATTTTGTGTGTAAAGTGTGTAAGAAGCGACATGTGTAGTATTTGTGTGTTATGTGTGCACAGTATTTGACGTCAGAGATAGTGTAGTCTTACAAGGACCTCTTTTCCCAGAACATTATGTCTCCTAATAGTATCTATAAAAGAAATCCTTTAGGAGATTTAGAATTATATTTTAAAATTTGGCATTTATTATTCAAAATCTTCCCTTTCTGTTTTCATAATGGAATCGAGATACCATATTATATCATTCGATAAACTCTTTTCATCGATATTATTTGTAAACAATAGTTGCATGGCATTATTTATGATTTGTTTTTTTATAATTTGTCTCTCCGTACCTTTCTTTGTGCATCTTAATATTAAATGTTTTTTTGAATCAATATAGGTTTTACATAACCTACATCTTGGTATTGTGTTGATTATATGTCTGTTAAAACCGCCTCACCGGTATCCAGCTTCCATATAGATATAAAAATAGTCTACCTTGGACATCTGGTGTTTTGTGTCAGCAAAATTTTTCCATATTGTCGGCCAGTTTAAATTCGGATATTTAATTTATAGTGTGTGTTTATCTTGTCTTCCTGGCTCATTTAGTATAATGCATGTCTTCTTGTTTTTATCCCATATATCTTTGTTATCTCTATATTTATATAATATGTCGCTTATTCTTGTACAAGTACCAGGTGGTTTTAATAGTTTAGTTAATTCGTTATTTTGATATATTGTATTGTTAAAACGAGATAGGTATCAATATAGGTAATGTAAATAGCTTCCCATGGTAATTAGGGAGGGTTGTTTATATATTTAAATCTATTCAAAGTGTTAGATTTTTCTGTTAATCTTAAGTTGGTTAGGGCTAATCCGCCTTTGCCCTTATGTCTGCATATATGGTGTTTCTTTAAATCGTGGATTTTGTTATCCCAAATAAAGCTCAGTATTTTCTTTTTAATCTTATTAATCACTGCTTCTGTTGTATCGAACTCATGTTTATATCAGTTGGCTATAGATGTAGGTATTAGCTACCTGTATTCGGTCTATGATGTTAATCTTCGTAATCAATCTTGATTAATAGCTCACTGTAGGTTTTGTGAGTATAGTTCGTTCCATATTTGATTCCTAAAGCTTTTCCTTGTTTCTTAATCAGGTGGGTGGTGAAACCACGATGGTTACCCCATCAGTTGCCTATTAATAAAATCTCTGTCTTATCGTGATGAATAGCTGAACCAGAGGCTTTTCCAAATTGTAAATGTTTGAAGGATAATCCATCCCTGATAAAGTTAGTGCAGTCATCTGTATGTAATATAGTTTTTATATCTCTTTTCCTACTTGGTATTTTTATTCACTGAATATTGTTATTTTGGTTGATGTTTATGTTCAGGGATTCTATAGCTATTACATATAGCAGCATATACAGGGGACAGGTTCTTAGTTTCCGTCATGTTTGAAAACTCTGTGGCATGGATTCACAGCGCACATACACCTGAAGTACCTATATAGGGAATGTGACGTCACAGTCAGCTCTCTTCGGATTGGAAGACAGTCTCCACACTCTGACTGAATTTAATAACGCGTGTTAGGATTGGTGAAGAAACTCAATCCATTTCGATCCGCCATTGCACTAGCAATAACCTCAAATCACCGCATTCCCTTCACCAGTTCTAGTCAGAAGAGGTGGACGTAGGTGGAACCATCTACCCTCGTATCGTCAATGCTGTTCCGTGCGGACTTATCCATGTATAAAAACCTACATGTATAGCCAGATCATTCGGATCACCCTCTATGTTAACTGAAGGATGCTACCCAAGAACCAAATACTCTTTTCAGGGCTACTCATATGCCACGAAAATATTTGCTTTCTTGCCTAAACATTTTTTGGTCGGTTGTATAGTTATTTGTGTTATATATGTATACGTCCCTCTAAAACGTTATAGGGTTTTTCCCGCACGTTGGACCCGATGAGGGTTATCCCCTTGCTACATTGTTACCAGTCTCGTGTACTGTGACATCCACTTACATGATCAATTTCAGTTATCCGTATATAACCCCAACTTTTTGTCAGTATATTATCTTAATGTGTTTTTGACTGATATTTTCGTTATCCGTATAAATCACGTCCTTATAGCTTCCCAGGGGGTTCTGTAATGTATTATCCCATTGTCCGTGTAGTATCCCCCTTCACTACTGACATGTACTTGTGTTAGTATGATGCATAATTATGAATTTGTAAGCAATTATTCATATATATCTTATGTAATAAGTTAGGTCTCATGAGAGTAAATCGGACGTCAAGTATATTAAATTACCTGAGTCACGTAATGATATTTACAGAATGCATTTGGTTACAAAGATATACAGATTATTAAATTATATAGTTCCTTGTTATTATTTAAATATTAAGAGGCAGGCAGGGCTCAGTCGATAGCGCGATAGATTTGAAACCGAACGACGCGTGTTCAAGCCTTTCCGGTGCCACTTAGATTCGACGATGTGTTCTTGGACAAGTTACTTTCCCTTTGCCTCCTCTATCGGATGGGGATGTCTATCCTCCGATTACGTTAAAGAACCATGAGAATACATTCGATAATAAAAGTAGGACAGGTTCCAGGAGTCCCATGTATCCTCCCGCTCTATATGAGGCGGCTCTAAATCTCCTCCAATATGTTGATGACTCGTTAAACAGCAATTTAGCATCATCTTTAATATCTAACCTATAACTTGATATAGAAATTTAATGTTACACTAGCAGTGAAATTCCTTACAAACATTGTCAGAAGACTATTATGACCGTTTTCAATGTATTAACAGCTATCGTGCAATAGTGTAATAATGAACTCAAGCAATAACATTATGCGTTATGAGCGCGCATACTTATTGAGAAAACTGACTAAAATTGAACGCAACTTTTTGAGTCTGAATCTCCGATCATCAAAATATTTTCATTGACTGAGGGGCACGTTTTTATTACAAGTAGTAAAACATAAAAAAAATTATATGTTAGTGTGCTATATTTATATGACCTTGAATGTCAGTTAAATAGTGATAATATATAACACTATTTACACAATTAGCTCCTTAAAATAGGCGCCATGTCTTTGCGTGCGTTATATTTACATAAGCAGTGGCAGCATATCTACATGATGACCATATTTACTCACTCAATTGTACCTCACACAATTAGGTGAGAACACGGCCGCTATTACACTGCTTTTTTCAAAGACGTGTGCACTAATTTTTTTCTAAACTTAAAAGGATCAGCATCAGAGGATTAGCCATAATCTAAGATTTTATATTTCAAAAACATTGTATATTGGTCCGAGGTTTTTCAAAATGTTTTGTTTTGAATTCACTCACTAAAAGGGAGTTTGCCTATTTCTGGAAGATATTTTCCTCGTTAAAGAATATATCACTTTTGATGCGAGGGGAATCTGACACACTCAAAATCCTTAGCTGCACTGCCTGCCTCTTCATTTCCAGATCAATCATCGTGTCCTAAGCACCACGCTCACACAGGAGTCACAGGTTATACGGCACAAAAATGTCATCTAAAGCATCAGAAAGTGAATATCCCATTTTGATCAAACGTACTTGGAATATTTATATTAATAAATCTTGTTTCATGTACAATAACAGATTAACGTTGGTTCCGAAAATAGGTCACTTGTTCAAATTGATGTGATGTGATGTGATTTGGATTTTCAACTTAGCTTTAACAATTTTTCAGTCATATCGCTACGATGTCTGCAATGTGGCAGTTTATAGTGATGTCTAGCCCTGGGGCATCATGCCGCAGACATGTAGCATGATGTCCCACCCAGTCAAATTATCCTGACAACGGGCCGACCAGTCCTAACACTAACCTTTTAATGCTGAGCGCCAAGCGAGGCAGCTGTTAGTACCGTTTTTGTAAGTCTTTGGTATGACTCGGCCGGGGATCGAACCCACGACCTCCCGCATCTGAGGCGGACGCTCTAACCACTAGAGCGGAGCGGTTAGTTCAAATTGAACGAAACCATTATTAGCATAATCAGAGACTGTAAACACACACACATACACATACATACATACATATATATATATATATATATATATATATATATATATATATATATATATATATATATATATATATATATCTGGCACAATATAAACATTCTTTATCGTGAGATTTTCACGAAACTTATTCAAAATGCTAAATTATTAAGTTCTTGCTTTCCTTTAAGTGAAAAATGCGTTAAGCTGGTAAAGGACAGGGACGACAAGTATTGTATTATTGTTTGTTAAAAACAGGTAAGTGATCCCAACCATCATGTCCCTCTTGTTGAAATGTGCCCTAATTTCTTTGTTTGGTGTTCCACGTCATTTCGCATAAATTTTTACGCTATTATGACGGTCAATTTTTATGGTGGATAGAACCAGTATTGTACAGCTCACACCATCCGTAAAACTTTTCTCACTCACAACTCGAGCTCCCAGTGGGATTCGAACCCCCACAGCGGTGGGAGGCGAAGTGGTTTCCAATGCAATTATTCGACCACCTAAGCGAGAAGGCCTTGAATTATTTATTGTTGGTCTCGGATAATCGTTCTTATATATAAAATTAAAATCTATATAAAGAATTTCAGGGTCCTACGCGGCGGTTGATGTATTCTTTATTATGTACATACATTAGCCTTGAGAATGAAGGCTATTATATTAGTATGTAGCATGTATAATAAGGACATATTACCATACGAGTCATGCATCTCGCGACAAATGCATACATCATTTTCTAATACATTATACGAAGCCGTTGTGCTACAGAACCTCGATTTATTTTACGTGGATCGTGAAAGAAGAGCGTAAATAGTTTTGGGGGAATAATTTAATTCTTTACAAATCATATTTTGTTACAATAATCGCTTTGTTTCTTTATTAAATGGACGGAAATACAGAGTTGATTCTACTGAATCGCTCCTACTATGATGTGGGCAAATTCGCGAAGAACTATGATAATTGCAACCAGATAAAGTCTGGAAATCATATGTGTCCTATTACTGTACCCTTGTGGACATTTCATAAAATTAGAATGGAATTGAGAAAACTAAGACAAGCACACAATATTTTTTTTTGTGTTGTCCAAGTTTGATAAGGCCTAAATCTGGAATCGAAAAATTGAGTAATCGACACTTCCTTCCATTGATGACTATCAATAAAAAAAAAATATGAATTAGCGATATTGGTTAGAGCAACAAATAAAATTAAACGCACATAGTTGATACCAGTATCATAAAAGGAAACACAAATTTGGATCTTATAAATTACATTTTCTACTTATAGCAAAGTTTATACTTGCAGTGCATGATCAACGTACAGGGCCACAGTATTGTCCCATTTAAGCATGGATTAATATATAACTGAAAAGTTTCATACTCCTGTCATTTTTCGAAATTCACAGATTGTTTACACATTTAAACACAATCTTGTAAAAATGAATATACACAAATTTTGCCAAACAGAAATATTACTTAGCGAACCTTCAGCGGATCTAGTGATTGTTCCTCAAAGGCTCCGCAATTGATCGCTTACAAAAATATATATTTTTGTGTTGATTATTCAGAAAGAAATATTTAAATGCCTTTGAATGGTATAGCATGCTATCGGAAATGTCAAGTGTTTTCAAGTGTACAGCGTTATTTATCAACCCAACAAAAACCTTTTAACGTCACACCTCTAAGACATGTGAACATGCTGGTGATTTTCTGTCGCATACGTAGCATGGCATGCACAATAATGATCACCTTGACATGGGCAGTAGTTGGTGTCATTCCTTTCGTTTTGGATCAATAACTTTTAAACTGATATCTACGCCTTCCTCCAGCTTCAAATGAGCATTGGTCACAATCAGTAGATTTTGTTTCTGTTAAACTCGTTTGAGCAGCTCGTAAAAATGAAAATACACAAGCCACACATTTTCCAAACAGAATTATTAAATAGCGAACCTTCAGCGGATCTAATGATTGTTCCTCAAAGGCTTCGCGATTGATTGCTTACAAGAATATGTATGTTTTGAGTTGATTATTTAGAAAAAAATGTTTAAATGCCTTTCAAACAGATAATGTGATATCGAATAGGTCACATGTTTTGAATTGTGCAGCATTATTTCTCAACCCATCTATACCTTTTAACTTCTGTCTACGCTTTCCTCCAGTTTTAAGTGAGCATTGGTCACGATCAGTAGATTTTGTTTCAGATTAAAAACGTTTGAGCAGCCGGGTTTACGATCTTTAAACTTTGTAGGGATATTGTTCATGGTCAGTATTGGACCCTTTAAATTTTGGGATCAGTCGGCTAACGATCAATGGCATTGTGATTATGAATGGAAACACGATTTCAGTTTAATAACGTTTGCGTGACTGGGACAACATTCATCAGGTGGTGAAGGGAAATTGGTCATGACCATACTGACTTTAGGATCAGTCGATAAAATAACAAGGTCATATTGACCTAGAGTTGCACAACGTTTTTGGATCAAGAACTTTTAAATGGCGACGCTCAAGGTCCTCAAACGTTGGTGAGACATTGGTCATAGTCAGCAACTGATCCGTATTGATGTTGGGGTCAGCAAGTCAAAGTTCAAGGGCACGGTGTCCCTTAGTGGAAAAACTGATTTAAAATATCACATTTACTGACAATATCACAGCAGGTGACACAAAGATACCCAGGTAAATTCCTCTATTATTTCTTAACGTTGACATGAAATGTCATTTAAGTGATGAATAAACTACACATAATCTCTCTTTATGATTTGTGAATAATTGCCTAGAAAATATTTTACATTAAAAAAATATGATTAATACTTAGAGTGATAGAAACTATAGTGTGCCAAATACCTGAGAAACAAAGGGACAGGTGTTGTATTGCGAAGGAGAGAATTGTAACAAAAAACAAACCTATTTTAGACCATATTTAGGTGAATGTAATATTTGGCAGAACAATATTAGGATTGCTTTTATGGAACACTCGGTTAATGCATCAATTATTGAGGTCAAGTACGGGATGATCAATGATATGTTTCACAAAATATAGATTGAACAGTAACATTTACATATAATATAGCGCAATAATTATTGTGTGTGTCATTGGGATTTCTACCGTAACTTAAAAAACAAAATTCAGTCATATTGCTACGAAGTCTGCAGTCTGGCAGTTTATAGTAATGCCCAGCCCTGGGGCATCATACCGCAGGCATGTAGTATTATTTCCAACCCAGTCACGATATCCTGACACCATGCCGACCTGTCCTAACACTAACCCTTTAATGCTGAGCGTAAAGCGAGGCAGCTGTTAGTACCACTTTGTAATATGTCTTTGGTATGACTCGGCCGGAGATCGAACCTACTACCTCCCGCATCCAAGGCGGAGGTTCTAACTACTAGGTCACCGGAGCGGTCACGCATTAATGTAATAATTATAAATAAAAACAAGTATTCTCAAGCCATAAATGAATCCCCAAGTTATAAGTACCTGTCAAGAGGGGACCTTCGAAAATATCTTAACGCGATTACGTGTTGTTGTACATACCTCCCAGTTTAAAATGCTATCTAGGCTTGTAACCATTGTTACGAAATACCATCTTCGGGTATTTATTTGATATGGTCAGTGCAAACGTATTGGTGGTTTATGTCTCAGTATAATTTATTTGTATATGTTTGATAAAGTAATAATGCATTTGAACAATTCACAAAAAATACTGCTAAACGACTGTGTATAAACATACAGGGATACAAACGTATCTATATATCTATCAATCAATCTGTATATCTGTCTGTGTGCATGTATATCTGTATATATGTCGGAGAGAGAGAGAGAGATACACCAGACAGAACGGAAAGCAGTACCCCTGGACTCTTTTGGAGAATACTTGATAATAGTAGGCATACTTACACACACACACATATATATATAGATATATATATATAGATATATGTAGAGATATATAGATATAGTTATAGATATATTGCTATATATATAGAGAGAGAGAGAGATATAGATATATATATATACCATTTATTAACAAATAGAGATAAACAGTTTTAGTAACATTAGTATTATGTATAATACACGCTTATTAGAAGAAAAGAAAATAAATTACACAAAAAAAAAAAAAATACAAAGATAAATGTAATCAACATATACACTAGTATAATCTTTATAGCTGTGAAAGTGGTTATCAGAACTCAATTTATTTAATAAAAATATAATACAAATATGGTGTGCATTACGGTTACTATCAAGTATTTTATAAATAATTAATCATGTTATATTGATAATTAACTACAAATTCAATTTCATTTTTAAAGAACTAGTAAACATATTTTTATGTTATTAGATTATACTTTTACCAATTAAGATTTTCTGCACAGTAAAATAATATGAAATATTCATATCTAATTGTAAACAGGGGACATAATTCAGAAAAAAAATTAAAAATTAATAAAAAATTACTAAATGTCATATAGTGTTTTTGAATTTAGACCTTTTGGATATACCGTATTAAGACGGTGAATCCAATAGGTTTCCTTTAGTAGACGTTCCATTTCAGAATCAGCTTTAACAATAGGTTGGAAGGAGAAATCTTGCAATGTATGGGAATTTTTGTTAAAATGTGCGGCAACATGAGATGAAAATGATTGATCGATATAATTTTTTATATCTGATCTATGTTGGTTCATACGTTTAGATATTTGTTGACTGGTTTGTCCAACATATTGGATGCCACATTTTTTGCACGTTATCAAATAAATAACATTTGATGTTGCACAATTAATGTCACAACGCATATTAAAAATTTCTTTCGTATTATTACTATAGAAAGAAGTATTTTCATTAATAAATGAACAGTGTGAACATCTAGGTCTATTACATTTAGTTGATGATCCTATTTTATATGATGGTTTTTCTAATTTGGAATTAGTTAGGAAATCTTTCAGATTTTTAGTCCTTTTATAAGCAAGTGTGGGTTTGCTTTCATGTAGCGATTTAACACTTGCTTTACATGATAAGTTTAATAAATCCCAATATTTATTGATAATCTTACCTATATTAGGCAAACTTGGATTATATTCAATAACAAAAGGAATGATATCTTCATTTCTATTTTTGATTTTATATTGTAAAGATTCAAGCTGTGTAAGAGAAGATACCTTTTGGAAAGCAGTATTAATGATGTCAATAGGGTAATTTCTATTTAAAAAATGCTGACCTAACTCTGTCAAAGATGATTTAAAAACAGCATCATCCGAAATAATTCTTCTGTATCTTTTTGCTTGACTATATGGTATCCCATTTTTACATGATTTAGGATGGCATGAAGAATATTCAACATATTGATGAATATTCGTGTTTTTAACATGAACCATGGTAGTAATTTCATTATTTTCATTTTTCATGACATCAACGTCCAAGAATGAAACTTTAGTTTCAGAGACATTGAATGTAAATTTTATTGTTGGATGTAATTTGTTTAAACTATCTATAAAGTAATAAAGGTCTTCTAATGAATAACTCCAAATCATAAAGATATCGTCTAAAAACCTTAACCATACATCCGGTTTTAAGAGGCATTTATTTAGAAAATCATTTTCTAATTTTCCTATAAATAAAGATGCATAAGCAGGTGCCATAGGACTACCCATTGCTGTTCCCATTTTTTGGAGATAGTTTGTATTACCAAATTGAAAAAAGTTATTTTCGAGCACAAGTTTTATCAAATCACAAATATGTTCTTTGGATAGTTTATATGTAAATTCGTTATCTTCCAGATAATATTTACACGCTTCGACACCATCATTGTGTGGTATATTCGTGCAGAGTGAAACCACATCAAGTGTAACAAGGAATGAATTTTCCGTTAGTTTCGGTAAAGATTTCAATTTGGTAATGAAATCAAAAGTATCTTTGACGTATGAAGGTAGTGATTTCATTAGTGGTTGTAAAATGTGATCAATATATTGCGATATATTATTTGTAACTGAGTTGTATGTAGAAATAATGGGTCTACCTGGATATCCTAAAGGTAGTGACTTATCAACAGCTTTATGTATTTTTGGTAAAATATAAAACACATTCTACGTGTTGGTGTTGTTTATTTTATAATTTATATTTATATATAGATATATAGATATAGATATGCAGATATATATATATATATATATATATATATATATATATATATATATATATATATATATATATATATATATATATATATGCATAGCGGTTGTCCATGCAGTAGATCCACCCTCTCCACGCAGCTGGTGGGTCCAAGGAAACGACGAATACCGATACAGCTTGGCACCGACAGCGTCACAGGAGTTGCTGAAATGACGTTGAAGTCAATGTCAGACCGTCTTAGGAGCTACGTTTCCGGATTTTCTGTCGAGGTTTACTCCCTTAGCCTTTCCCATGCGGGGGTATAGCCTCAAGGCACCACAGGTTTGGAATCGGAGTTTTCCATCTCCTAGATGAGCTACCATCCAAGGTTTACGAGTCCCATATACCCGAAGCAACTGGTTTTAATGCGCTTTGGCCGGCTTTCACCCCTTCTCCTGTTAGGGGAAAACGTGGTCTGCCGGACTTCAAATCTAAGCCACTCGAGAAGGCCAGGAGCTGAATTTTAGTTGAAGAGGCAATCAGAAATGCAAGCCGTATGGTGGCATTTCTGGAGGATTGGGGCGCTTGTCTCCCACTTCCATCCCGGGCAATATCAACCTTAAACCACATTGCTTGCATTGCGATGAAACCAACAGAAGGGTAAATTGTTCATTTCGCTTTTCTTCGCTGTGTTTTCCTGACATAAGGTTGACATACTTTTCAGACAAAATTTGAAGAACACGATATTGAGGTGAGTGCTTACTTAGGCTGGGAAGTTTATTAATTGCTTAAGCCTGCCTGCTCGTGTATTTTCGACTGCACATCTTATACCATGATCTCTCGTCACATTATGGAATGTATATCAGGGCTTCCGATGGTTGCATTTGGTTAAGTCATAAAAAGAGGTAAATGCTTCATGCTGTTATGGTTTCTTTTCAAGTATTGAACATTCTGTTTTTGTTGAGAATTAAAAAAATGTATAGCAATACATGTTTATATAAATTCCTTCCAATTGCAATCATAACATTCCAGTCATCTGAATATTTTTAATCTAGGTATACTTAGTGATGCAAGCACGTCATCTTATATTCTTCAGCCATCAGACTAGCATGTCATTCTGTGATTATAGTGAAGATTTTCTCCTGATTAATGATTCACACAATTTGTTCAGAAGCACAAGGAAAGGCTCGTCATCTATGTTAACAGATCCAGAACAAGTCATACACCTTTGAATTGCCAAGCTCTACTATGAGCTGACAGTTTGCTAAGACACATAATCCCGTACATATTGAGTATACGTACCTACCAACCCTGTCATGACTAACTACTGAGGCACTGCATCTCCAAACGTATGATAAATAAAGACAAGACCTAAAACAAAATGTAATGTTAGAGTAACGAATCTGAGAGTGGCCGATATTTTTGAACTAGGAGTAAGGATGGATTGAAATTAAGTGTAACCTAATGATACATAAGAGGTTTTGGATCTTCAAAGTCTGAAAATAGTATGTATTATACAGCGATATAGTGACAGTGATAAGGCTCTTGTTTTCGTAAATACAGTTCTGAGACTGCTCCAGGTTCTGACAGGTTATTGTGGATTGTGTTACCCCTCAAATGGCAATGGTTTCCTCCAAGTTTAACGTTCAATGTTTACATCCACCGTGAGTATCAATTGCTCTACAGATGCAAGCTGATATTAAATTGATATTTGCAGAACGATTTCTGGTGTTTCTAATTACATTTCAGACAAATTCCCTTAATCAGTTCTTGACATGGATAATGCAAGGCTTACAAGAGCAAATAAATCACTAATTTGAAAGTAACAACATTTTTCTCCGCAGGAAATTAATTTATAACAACCCAAAACGGTGGTAACCTTGGAAACAAAGGTCAGTGCTGGCAATGGAGTAAACATTGCAATTCCTGTGCTTTTTACGCAATTGATCATTTCTATTAAAGCATAACGGAAGAGCGAATTATATGCAAAAACTACCTGACTTCAATAGTTCGATAACTTGCAAGTGTTGTGGGATATCACGTTAAAGGACATAACTGTTCCAATGAGCAGGTTCAACTTTACATATTAGAAAGGCATTGTATTAAACCTTTAGGATAAGGTTACTTAGTTCAAACCACAATTAAATCATGTATGATCCTGACCTAAGCAAGTCATCACAAAACAGGCACTAAGTGGGTCAAGAACGGGTAAAAGTTTCGCCAGACTCCAAACATTCATATTTGTCAGGCACGCAGATTGCCGAAGAGATAACATGCATAATTGATTAGTGAAGTGCCATATGACATAGGCGTAAACGTTTTCGTTCGAGAAGTGTCCTAATTGATTACAAGATAACAATGTCCGAGTCCTTTAGTCACACTGCTTAAAATTTAAAATTGCTTATAGGCAGATTATTTTAAATATGGCGAACTAATGTGATTGTATATTACATTTTGAATGATCATCAGCGCTTGTGGTGTCCTGGTTTAAAATGAACAACAGCATGCTCAGCCTCAGAAACGATACTAAGGAAGTTTCATTGCTTTGCTTTGAGTAAACATTTTGAATGGAAAATTTCAAAATTATTTCTCTATACCATGCATGTCGGAGATTGGAGAAAAGATCATTAAAATACGTATGTGATCGCTGAAAAAGAACGATTAATTGAAACTGTTTAGTTTCAGTTTAAGTTAGCACAAATGCAGGAATATACTGTTCACAGAATGAAAATAGTGTATTGATGTAGTGATATGAGTCTTCACTGAACTTCGGATACCTAGGACTTTTTGTGCATTAGCCTTGTTTGAATTTATAACGTCAAATGTTACGTCAAAATGTGTCTTGAAATAATGCATATGTAAATAACAATGTAGTCAAGCAGTGAAAGTCATAACATAACACAAATAAAAATTGTCGAGGTCCAGTCGCAATTTTGTAGACACGTGACTAGGATTGTGACATCTCTTTGTGGCTAGACCGGCCTGGCATTTGTAGGTGTAGTACTGTGCACTCTCGACCTCTGTCGTGCCATTTATTGTGCCCGATCTTGCCAGAAGAGTTGTACACACTGTTGAAACAGGAAGATACACATTGAATACAAAGTTTCCCTGATAATCATACGGGTATTACATACATATGCAATACATTCTAAAATGCGACAAATCCGGATAGTATCTCTACTAAGGCTGTATTTGCAACTAAACACGAAACATGGACCTAGAGCGAGAATATTTGCAAGTTGAAACTTGGCAAAACGTTTAGGCATTTAGCTTATGAACTCCATGTGTCCTTTTGTACATGTCCATATTAAAATCTAATTCACTGTTTTCTTCTTCATCTCCATCACCTGTATGTCTTAGAATTTTCGACATCTTTGCAATCATGCGAGCAATGATGAGGATTCATGAACTAATATATCAAAATACAGCACTATAAATTAATAAGTGGGTAAGTATAAGCTTATTAAATACAGATTTCCACATGAATCGTCCACATTATCATTGACTTAAATGCTCTTCAAAATTCATTGTCATGCATACCACACGAGTCTGAACTGTCAACCATTAAATAAATGGATAAGTAAAGAAACGCGAAATTGACTTTCGTCGCTGTGCTTTTATAGTTTTAATTGTTGGGAGGGTAGGTTGATGGGGTGCTCTAAAAATCGCAAGCTGGTTGAAAAACGTACATGTTGATTAAACAGAAGCAGCGCAAGCCACTGTTGGTATCAATACCATATTCTGTTTACTTTTCATTCTTTATTTATCATCCATTGCATATTTCCGTATATTCGTCCCTAAATGTGAATTTTAGTTGAATACCAAAAATTGTTTTATTTAAATTTAATGTTAAGTGTCCACAAAGTGTATATGTTTCCAGTTTGTGACATTTATTTATGTGTATATAGCTTTGCAAGAAAACCGAAATAGCACTAACAGAGCAACAGACTTATATCCAAGTAACCTGAACATTTTAAAAAATAGTTCTTTGTCTCCTTTATTGTAGGATATCTAAGAAATATTTATGCTAAAGCAAAACCGTTCATTTGTCCTTTGGTAACTATGCCAACAAATTCACAGTAAAGTAAAGCAGACTTAAACACAATTTCAGTAGTTACTTATGTCGGCCGTATCATTAAGGAGCCGTCCAGTGGAACTTGGTTCTCTTTGCAAAAGAATGGAATATCATTAAGGGAGGGAATGATAAACATTAGGAGGACTTATATTTTGTTTAAAATACAGTTATTCGTCAACATTTATTTAATGTTTGCAACATAAATAATTTTTAAAAAAAATCAAAGTACTAAATCTGCACAGCAATAACATATTCGCACTAAATCGTTGACAATCCAGAAATAAAATACCTAAGTGTTTCGTTACCATCATAAGTAGTTAAAGGGAGACAAAAGCGACGCGCATATAGTATATACGATGTATATATTGCCTCGCTTACCCACTGTTATTCTAATAACTGCAAACTCGGTGAGAAGGAAAATTTTGATATGTTCATAACTTGATGACAAATCAAGTAGGGAGATACCTTAGTATCTTCACTGTTACATAGTATGTTATACAATTTGTTTATAATTGTGGAGTTTGTTCAGAATATTTGGTTGGATACAATTTCAGTGTTTTCCTTTCCCGCTTCCCTTTACTTTATCACAACATTTATACATTCGGCTCAGAAGGTATTGTACTACCTTCTATATTTTAATCTAAAGGACATTTTTTTTGACAAAGAATCAAAATTTATGCTCAGAAGAATACATCAAATGATGGCAACTGTAAATGTGTAACTGACGCATATATTAGAACAATTGTACAGATCAATGCATGTTTCATATTTAAAACTGTACCTGTTACATTTGTGAAATGCAGTAATTGTACAGATGCATGCTTGCTTGCTATTTAAAACGGTACCTGATTACATGTGTCAAATACAATAATTGTAATGATCTATGCATATTTAATATTTAAAACTGTACCTGATTAAATGTGTAAAATGTAATAATTATTTGTGATTTCATACACTTTCGAAATGAGTTAACATCAAATTTCGATCAACAGAAATAAAACAGGTGTTGGCAAAGTGCGTTTATGAGTCAAGTGACACAAGCATAAAATGAAGATATTTTGAAGTATGATATTTCTTCAACCTTATTGAAAAAAGTATCTATTATTGGTCTAACCTTGAACAGTGGATGCATAATTGCAAAGAAGTAGGCGCATCTACAACGATTAATAAATAAAATAACTTGTATTTTTCACTTCGACCAGTAGAAAAAAATATAATATACAACGGTATTGTGTTTTCTGTCTCAAATAGTATAATATAAAATAGAACACACATCATATTAATGCTTTTTTATTTTGTAAAGGAGAAAATACAACACAAAATACTTATGTGTATTTATAATATATATATAATTGCATACATTATACATCAAATATCTACCCCAAAAGAGAAATAACAACTACTCCCTTAAGACCGGCAGACCTACCAACTCTTACGATTTTGCCAAAAGTCTTACGAAAACAACCTTTAAAATACGGACTTACGGCATGCAAGCAATAACTACTGAAAAATGATAGTTGCCCAAAAATCAGGATAACTGAGTCATCTGTGTTTAGAATTTAGAAATAAAATGTAAGTCACTATATATCAGCATTCGCATACAGATATTGAAATGTGTACATATTTTCTAGATAACAATCGTAATAATAGCACACTATCTAGTCAATATATTTTCATTGATTTCGATGAGTAACAAAAGTAAAGAAATTAGAATTAAAATAGAAAATGGAATTAGAGTTGCAGAAGCTGGTACTTCAGGAAGAGAATAACAACAAATGCAAATTGTAATTGGAGAAAGATACTGAACAAATAAAATTGGAGAAAGAAAAATAACAAATCGTATTACAGCAAGAAGAACAACAGATGCAATTACAATAATCCGGTCTGCTTTGATTAATGAGCATTATGAACCATTCGTATCGAAGGGTTCTATATCACTCGTTGGGTGACTTGTCCAATCCCATCCCTATTAAAGTTTTAAGGAACACAGGAGCTTTTCGGAGTGTTTTATTGACATGAACTTTGCCTTTTATCTGAGAAGTCTTCTTCAAATGAATGTGTTCTTATTCAGGGAATAGGGTGCGGCTTTGTTAATAATCCTCTCTATTGTGCAAATTTGTTATCATACTTAGCCTCAGGGCGCGAGACAGTCGGAATAATATATGTTTTACCTGTTCACGGCAATCAGTTATTACTAGTCAAATACCTGGCTCAAGGTTGTGGTTTATCCATTTGTAACTGTCAAGACTTTTTTGGATCAGAAAGACGATCCAATTTAAAAGCAATTCCATGATTCATACCCATCTTGTGCAATTACCGGAGCTATGGCAAAGAAAGCCTTTGAGAATGATGTTGATAAGAAAAGTATTCCTTTAGGTTGACACATCTATTGGTCAAGCTTTTGATGAGGTCACTTTCACTCCTTGTTCGGATCAGTCAAAATGGGTTGATCACAGTGATCCTCTTTGAACTACTCATTCTCTTTATTCTAATCAGAGTGATAAACTATAATCATTTGTAGTCGAACAGGAAGAAGATCCTGGGATCTCCTGTTTGTTTCAAAAGGCCATTAGTAAAACTAAAGCCACTGAACTACCTGTCTATTATTTTATTAAAAATGGAATTCTTATGTGACAAATTAAGAATTCCAGAGGTACCTGTTGGTGATGAGTGGTCAGTAAACTATCTAATTTTAGTTCCAATGCCGTACAAACAGGACATACTTAGTCTGGTCAATGAAACTCTGTTGTCTAGTCATTTAGGGATTAATAAGACTTATCACAAGTTCTTGACTTACATTTATTGGCCAAAAATCAAAAGTGATTTTTTTGTAAATACTGTTGATCTTGCCATATTTGTCCAATGGTAGGAACACCAAATCAGAAAATTCATAAAGCTCATCTAACACCTATTCATGCATTTGATGAACCATTTAGTTGAACTATGGTAAATGGTGTTGGTCCCTTACCTAAGACAACGTCAGGTAACCAACACGTTTTGACCATCATGTTTGCGTCGAGAACGTTTCCAGAAGCAAATTCTTTAAGCAATATTAAATATAAAACAATAGTAAAAACTCTAATAAAGACATTTTGACTCAGTTTGGACTTCGTAGATCTGTCCAGTTGGGTCAACGGTGAGGTATGTAACTCTCCAGCTGATTATCCTGAATTTAGCAATCAACAATTTAAATCAAAACTATGACCACAACACTTTAAAAAATCTATATAATAATATTTACATGATTGCATGAGAATACTAATTTATAATCTAATAATAATGCAGTAGTAAAATGTATAATTTACAACGAATATGATCACTAAGTGCCTATGACGAAGAAGATTAGAACTGTCAGAGATGCAGCTACAATGGGTCCTTGTGTCTGCCTCAAGTAGGTCTCTTACATGGGCATCTGGTTCAAGAATATGTCTACACTGAGCGAAACACTTAGGTAGCTAAAAACGACTATCTAAATCAATAGGAACAGAAGCTGATTATGCTTCAGTTTGGCACTCAACACTTCAAATCAAACGTGGAATTAGTTTTGACAGAATTACAATGGAAAGAACGTTTAAGTTTTGTAATGGAGTTATGTCTGTCTTGCTTATTCTTCAAAATTCTCTTCAGATGAGATATTACGGCCCTTACGAAGGTAAAATGATGAATGAATTACATTATTATATTAGTGCTCTAGAGACTTTCATTTCCATTACCAAGAATCGATGAATATATTGATACAATCGAACATGTTAAGTATGTCACCAACATTGAGCTTCTGAAAGGATTTTAACAAATTCCACTAACGGAATGAGCAAAGGAAAGTTCGGCATTCGGCATAGCTTTTATCAATATAAATTGATGCTATTTGGGATGAAATGGTCGCTTAGTACTTTTCAACGTCTTACGAATAAGATCACTTCTGGTCTAGATAATTGTATGCATACATCGATGATTTCATCATCTACAACAACACCTGGAATATTTTTTTGGGACAATTCGGAAATTCTTCGACCGACTCACTGATGTAAGTTTGACAATTAATCACTGATGTAAGTTTGACAATTAATTTATCCAAGTGTGAAACATAGTGCTTGTGTAACCTTTCTAGGACATATGATGGGATATGGGCAAGCAAAACTTTTAGATGCTAAGGTCAATACTATCTCTGAATTCCACGTGCCTGCTAAAAAATAAACTGATGGAAATTTTAGGCATTTATCGATACTATCGAATATTTTGTTCCAATTCTAACATAATAGCTGAACCTCTGACAAATGTATTGAGTAAGAAAAACAGGTTTCTTTTGACTGAAAACTGTCAGGAGGCGTTTGATAAGTTAAAACCCATACTTAAAAGCACGCCAGTTCTTACTGCACCAAAATTCCAACGAATCATTTAAATTGTTTGTTGAGGCAAGTGATGTTAGGATTGGAGCAATGTAGATTCAAGAAGACGCAATTGGTGTTGATAATCCAGTGTGCTATTTTTCTAAGAAATTAAATAAGCGTTGTGTTTAATGATCTCAACCCCCTTATTTTCATAGGCAGGATGAAACAAAAAATCAAAGACTACTAAGGTCGGGTTTGTTGTTACATTAATATGATATTGACATCAGGCACATCAAGGGAAGTTATAATTTAATATGGATGCACTTTAATAGCAGGTGCAAATTTACTTTTTTAATGAACACTTTGTATAATACATGAGTTCTTATGTTTTGTTCCTCATGTATAACTACTCCATGGTAAAAATAACTCTTTATCGGATAAATATTTATTTTTCTTTATGAGGGAAAGTGTTATTTTTGTTTGATTTAGTTTATTGTTAATTTGATTTAATTGTTTGCTTGAAAGTTGTTGTTATTTTATTCCATTTTATGTTATAGTAATGTAATTTTTGTGACGTTTCACATGTAACAGCCTATATTTCCAAATTTTGTTTTTATCGGAATTACGCAGTAGTCATGTTTAATACAGAGGTTTTGAGAAATAATCTCAGTTTGGCTTCTAAACAATTACATATCAATGAGCTTTTTCCTGCTGTGTAATAATAACTGAATACCCTAACTCGGTATAGAAATCAATGCTCCAACAGGTATGGGTCTTGAGACTAAGTCAGATTACAGTGGAAAGGAATAATAACAAGAACACACTGAATTATGACACATACACTAAAATAAGACGCCGTTTATAAAAGCAAAGTATCTGATATAAAAAAACTAAGATAATCGCCTGTGCCACAGAATAGTTTATTAAGGATAAGCTTCGAAGAATTAAGAATAAATTCTCGATAATAACACCAGGTCGTGTTTGTTTTTGACCCAACAAATGCATTGCATTCAATATACTTTCCTGGCCCTGACATCTTAGAAATAAGAGTATTTGGAATAGCTCTTTCTTTTTTCTGTTGCACCTTGTTCAATCTGTAGGAATAATAAGAATCGTGCCCATTCTACATACAATAACTGCACGTATAAATGGACAAGGTTTTCTGTTTATCAGAATTGTCAGAAATTTTCAGAAATTGTGCCAGATTGAAAATTGGAAGTACTTGTTTGAGGCTTAAATAATTTTGTTTTAGCAAAAGACTGCTGAGAGAAAGATTTTTTGAAAAATGAAAGGTTGCTAATTAAGGAATAGTTAAAAACTGTCTTATCATTATTTTCTAAAGTTTCGACCTTTAGTTGACCGTACTATGGACGCAGATTTTTAACTCTTCATCTAATATGAGCCGTCTGAAATCTTGACAACTCTTCTTGGCTGAGCACCACCTATCGAACAGCTGCTATGTTTCTATTGCGAAGGCAACATGGATTTGTCCATTTTCTTGTTTTACAATTCTTAAATCTTTAAGTCATTATGCCTCAGATATCAACTCATTACTGTGCATTCCTTAGTTGCATATTAAATATAAGTTTCATATACCGACAGAGATGTGTTGATATTGTGCAAGTAACCTGGTAGGTTGTGTATCCCTCCGAGGGGCATGAATTATTTTACGTTACTGTCATGTGCAAATATTTCCACTACCAACTAACCGCACGCAGTCCGTAAGACATTTGTTTGCGAAACCACTGGTTATTTTTATGATTTGCATCTGCGAAACGAAGTGTTTTTACTCGCTGAAGTGACTGAAACAATTTCACGACACTCCCAAGCAAATGTATAAGTTAGATTCTGCAAATTACTTCTCGTCACCAGGAATATCTTGGGATGCATTATTGTAAAAATCACAATCGATCTGGAATTTCTCACTGATATTGGCCAATATCTGTTGGGCACTCACTTTGGACCAGAATATGAAATGGCAAGTCATCGACATGCATATGCAAACAACCTAAACATATTAGGGTTTGATCATGCTGTCATTAATAGTTAAATCATGTACCATCTCATCAATAACCGTTCTGAATAAACAATTATGAAAACTTTATATGTATATGAATTTCACTGTAGAAGGATTTCATTGACCTTCACAAACACCTAACACGATTATAGCAGCAATAGCGATACGGAAACCTCTTTGAAGCTGATCCAGAAAACACAGAACAACTTCATCAAAGTCATATCGATTATCCGCATTTGTGTATGTTGATGGAATTGGAAAGTCCTATAAAAATACACATTTTTGCTCACATCAAACATAAATTGCGAAACCGAGCAGGATTGCAGTACGAGTGTTTATGCATACACTATGAATATATGACCATGTTATACGACAATTATTCAGTGGCATAACGGACAATAACATTCAACGTCTTTGACGTACCCAGTACAGTGTTTATGCATACACTATGAATATATGACCATGTTATACGACAATTATTCAGTGGCATAACGGACAATAACATTCAACGTCTTTGACGTACCCAGTACAGTGTTTATGCATACACTATGAATATATGACCATGTTATACGACAATTATTCAGTGGCATAACGGACAATAACATTCAACGTCTTTGACGTACCCAGTACAGTGTTTATGCATACACTATGAATATATGACCATGTTATACGACAATTATTCAGTGGCATAACGGACAATAACATTCAACGTCTTTGACGTACCCAGTACAGTGTTTATGCATACACTATGAATATATGACCATGTTATACGATATTAAATTATTCAGTGGCATAACGGACAATAACATTCAACGTCTTTGACGTACCCAGTACAGTGTTGGAACTATCGATTTCATAGGTGGATCAAAGGAAACATATAGACTAAGAAATTTTACAACCATAAATAATCATAATAAGATGCCGATTTCCGCCAGTCATGTGATAGAAATGTTGGTTTACTTGCAAAAGTGTTAGTGAGCTTGAAAATTATATTAAAGAGGTACTTGATAGGATGCCAAACGTGACACCCGAAACCAAACCATGGAAGTAAAGCTGGTTCAGTGCTTTATATAAACAGTCTGCTAGGTATTTTCAAGCATGCTATGACCATGTTTTCAAAAGACCCGACAACTGGGATGAGTACAGAATAAACTGACCAGCAAGGACACGCGATCCATACATCACCACTGAACTGCTCTAAATGAATGGAGGGAATTAACTGGAAAGAAACTTTGCTACTGGAGAGCGGTTGAACTATTTTCTACAAATGATTCGCGTATTTAAAAGCATATATATTGAAAAAAGTGCTATTATATAAAGAGCATATATGACACTGTACGTACCCCATCCAGCAATACCATGCATCCACAAGAAGAATGTGTGTGTGTGTGTGTGTGTGTGTGTGTGTGTGTGTGTGTGTGTTTCTGACGACGGTTAATGTTTTCGACGCAAACACCATCAAAGTGAAAAATCGTTCTACGAGAGAAATTGAAATAAGTTAACATGTTTCGGGTTAGCGTTTGAGGTTATCATATCTGATCTATGTGTAAGGAAAAATAACTATCATATATACTTATATCCACTATAATATAAGCATATTTTACAGGAAGTGTGATGTCAATACGAAGTGTGGGAGGTGGTACGGAATGTAATTTGTAAGAAAGATATAGATGGATCAGATACCTAGTCAAAGCAGAAATTTGATTTTCTTATGGAAACAACTAATAGGAACATGTCTATGATATTATAATTGGTGATATCAAATGTGTGATAGTAGAGGGAGAGTGTGTGAAAGTAAAAGGATAATATGCGAACGTATAGAGTGAATGACCTGTTCTATAATAAAAAGGAAGAAGCTACTCCTACATTTTTTACAAAATTTCTTCATTTGAAATAGTATAAGAAGTTGTGTAATTTAGCAAACAACCAAAAAACGTAAAATAATCGAATTATAATTCAGATGTTGCACGGAACCAATATTATTAAAAATCCTTAAATTACTGTGTATGATTCAAAGTTTCGAAGGAAGACTTTAATACAAAATAATGTTTGATAGCTTTGAAAGTATAAAAGTTACGTCGCGAAAATGATTGTAACAGAGCTCAACTTTGATAGTAAACCACGTGTATAACTAAACACAATTAACACAACTACAAGCTATATAAAGGATATTTGCTTGAAACGAGTGAATAACGGATATATTTCATCGAGTGGATGAAAAACTCAGTATTTTCACGAGTGGCGAAGCCACGAGTGAAAATACTAGAGTTTTTCACCCACGAGATGAAATGTATCCGTTATTCACTCGTTGCAAGCAAATATTCCTTTTTTTTATGCTCACATAAGTTGGCTACCTAAAGTTTGTGACACAGTTAATTAGCAGATTTCTTATGGTAATGTCAGCTGTTTACCGTACATGTTCTGCTGTGCTATGTGTACCTGCGCACAAAATTAGTTCCACATCAGAGTGATAAAAATTAACTGATATTTCCAGACTAACAAACTACAAGTTTCAAGGATAACAGACAGGAATTATTAATAATAACAATGACATGTACATAAGTTAAAAGTAGTTTACTGACAGAAAATCAAAGGGAGGTAAGTATGTTCTGACCAAAAAAGTACCTCCTGTAGTGAAAAAATATTGTTATCTTTTCACTGCAGTAAAATATCAATATTATTTTAATTAGAAAATCGAGTAATTCACTGCTTAGCATAAGATAAAATAACACAATGGTCAGTTAATATCATTAAAATATGTTTCTATTACTAAATGTATACAAGGGTATATAATCAATATATAGGAAATTTTCACTTTTATCGAAATAAAATGTTTAAACTATGACCACAACACTTTAAAAATCTATATAATTATATTTACATGATTGCACGGGAATAAGAATTTAAAATCTACGAATAATGCAGTAGTAAAATGTATAATTTGCAACGAATATGATCATTACGTGACTATGGCGAAGAAAATTAGAACTGCCAGAGGTGCATAGACAATGGTTTCTTGTGTCTGCGTCAAGGAAGTCTCTTACATAGGCATCTGGTTGAAGAATCTGTCGACACTGAGCAAAACCCGGAGTTTGTTAAAGGCTATCAAAATTAATTGGAACAGAAACCAGTTAAAACCACTGACTACATTCCTTTCAAAACAAATATAAAACTAAGGCAAAGTCACATGATCTGAGACATGCCACCATTTTCTGCTATCTGTACCTGGTACTGAGGAATACATTACCTTGTCATATGCAGGCAATATGTTGATTTAACATTAAGACAAAAGCAAATCATGTTGTAAGATTTGTTGTCAGCTAAAGTCGTAAAACTTTCCTTTCTTCGTCTTTTTATTTTGTAAGTAGAACGTAGTTTACTATTCATTGGTTTTACTTGTTTAAATCTTTCATTTGTATTTCTACCATCACAATATGTGATTCCACATTAAGAGCTAGTTGATGCTTTTGTTGCTGATGTTTTACTCTTATATACAGATCAATTAGTTGAAAGTATCAACGTATATTTTGATATAAACAATAAACCTTTTCACGTTAACTTTTGACTTTCCATGTCGTATATATACCATATTTCATAAATAAATAACACATGGCACAATGGTATGTTACCTGCTATCACAATAGTCACAATGAAGAAGGATTCAACTCAGTTCAACTTGATTGACTATATTCAACACAACTGAATTCAAATTTATTTAATTGTAGACGACATTACAGAATACACTATTTGTTAATATTATACAAGACATAAACATATTTGCTACTAATATGGAGCAGCAACTATTAAAGGCTAAATAAAATTGATGAGTTACTGTTTGTGAACAGAAATATTAGAGGCTACATAAAGTTTATGCGTTACTGATAGTGAACAGCAACTATTATACAATATATAAGGTTATGTGGTACCCACAGTGAGCATCAGATATTATGTAATACATCAAGGATATATGGTACTGATAGTAAGCATCATCCATTAGAGAATACATTAGTTTTTGTGGTATTGAAAGTGTACACATCCAATAACAAACGTGGTAAGCTATAAGAAGAAACACATACCTAGTAGCACACAAGCACTGGTTCATGTTTATAAAATTACACTATTCACGAGAATTGATACTTTCTGGTACCTTTCTACTTTTTTACACCCTTTTACCATCGATATTGTACCTTTCGCCGTGAAGAAAGCTCCTTGCTTAATCATTTCATACCAATATCGTTCGAAGATATTTTACTTTGAATCTTGCAATTCAAACCCATATATTTTCTGTCCTCTTCGCAGTGCTTAGGTTACATTAATTTCGGAGTAGCAACTATTGTTTACCCTGGACTGGGATATACAACATCATCCCTTGTATCACCGTTTGCACAAAAAAATAGTATATCATCTTTGTGCAAAGTGCTTTACTTAGCTCGGATCACAAGTATGACTTTTATCACTACACCATCACTACACCATTATTAAATCATCAAAATAAACCGACTAAGGAAGTCAAGTGTTAGCAACGGAAAATATATTCTAGGGTTCGTAGCTCACACAGTTGTATGTCAGACTGATTAAGATTGGGATAATTGCGTATACACGACTGTGAATCACGAGAGATCAAAGTCACTTTAATTAGCGGCGGTTATAATTACAATTTACAATTTAGAGTTTAAGACTGACATCGAAATAGTTTTCTCAGATTCATATACATGTATGATGGTGTTTGTAAGTGTAGAACAGCGGCACAGGACGGCTTTTGTTTGCATTATGAATGAGCTTTATCCTGTCTCGTTGACTACGTTCTTTTTCCTTTACATGTCGATTAGTCAAACGGATACACGGGAGTTTATATTTTGACTTCTTAACATTTGTATCAATATCTAAGATATTTGCAGGACACAATTCACGCCCTGTGAATTGCCATTTCAGCCACTGCTTTTGAAAGTTAAAATGTGTTTCAACGTACCTTAAACTTATCAGTGACCTTTTAATTTAATTTCGTAAAGAAGCGATTGTTCAATGAGTGTTAGTTGTTTGAAAGCTATATTAATGTTCACAAATTACAACTTTGAATTCAACGCTCATTTTCGTTCAGAAATATGAGAACAAGAATCTGTGATTACGCTTTTTGGTTGCAGGGTCAAGCGACCGAAGAAAACCCTATAACTATAATATATACGACACTAATATTCTTCAAGGAACTCAAGGTAAACATTGATTGGATTCCGGCCTGATCTGGCCGATTCATGATGGTCTTACTGGTATATCTGTAGCAATAATTGTCTCAACATTTATACAAAATTTAAATGTACGAAATAGAGGCTTTTGATCAGTCTCATAATATGTAACTTCGAACATGAGTGCGTACAATCGTTCACCTGACATGCTAATAGTCAATCATAGGGATCTATATTATCAAAGTCAATGCTTCAATACGCTATTAGACTGGATTCACTTTTAGTACAGATCTCTATAACTAATATTTCAATATTTCTACAATGTTAAACCACATATAATTAGCCAGGTTTAGAAAACAAGTGATAAAATATGAATGTTACACGTTTTACAACGAAGGTCACACCATTGATAGAAAGACCATCTCACCTAAATTTTGATAAGACGACTTTCTAAACATACTACTGGCAGGGCCGGCGCCAGACCCTGCCGGACTATCTGGCGCCCTAGGCAATGTTATATTCTGGCGCCTCCCCCCCCCCCCCCGCGGAAAATATCAATTTCAAAATTTATAAACAATGCAACAAATTAAAAAATGCGCCCCCTGAAATCAGCGCCCTAGTCGGCTGCCTAGTTTGCCTATATGGTAGCGCCGGCGCTGATTACTGGCAGGTTTTATCTAAGTTGATTCAGTTGTTAATGCATAAGTTTATATATAATTGCTAAGAAAGGCACACTATTGGCAAAGCAACCAGTCAGAAACGGACTTGCTTAAACCTCTTCTAAATAATCTGGCAATGTTGAAGACCGACTTATCCGAGTTGAAGCCATAATGAGTAGGTAGGTCACAGCAAATAAAATACAGGATACCCTATGATTACGATTAGTTTTTGAAACCTCTAAAAAGAACAAATATTGACAACGCACAGCCAAAAAAGTGGTACACCTGGCGCATGACTTTCACATAAGCATACTTGACTATGTCTAGAAATGAGTGGAGGGCAGAAATTACAAATAAAATACGTGTATCCCTTTACAATTAAAAGACAGTGTAGATGGTATAAAGATATCCATTATAATTAATTTCGTGTGGATCATAAATCGCTTTTACAGCATAGAAAAGTATGATAATGGTAGCAGGGATGGTCATAGACGCCAACTATCGATTGCAAGACATCAATAATGCTACAGTTATAATCTAAATCTGAAGTCGATGAATTTCGGACGATAGAAACCGCCTCTCCGTTCCAACTCACCCAGTGACCCTCATTAACTTCCTTCGACACACCAATATATGTATAGTCTGTGGAATAATATTGATAATAATAATAATAATAATGATAATAATAACAACAATACTACTACTACTACCTATAATAATAATAAATGTATATATTGGTGTGATTCACGTATGTGTATGTATGTATGTATGTATGTATGCATGTATATTGGAATTTTGGTCATCAATGAGCTAGGGGATTAATCAAATATACCAGCACCCCCTTCTGGTGAACACTATTTTTTTCTGGCTGGACTCACAAATACCATGCAAGTTGAACCACGTATATATGTTAATGATATTCTGATTTCATCCAAATCATTTGTACAAAATAATCATATGCTTGTTTAATTCAAAATCGAGGCCTGTGCGTCAGTTTAAGTCAATACACGTCAACGTAACCGTACGTTTCATGAGGTCATATATATATATATATATATATATATATATATATATCACGAGCCACGTATTGAAAATCTCGGCAACAGAGAATGCATTCATAAATGAGAAAGGACACTCATGTGTTTCTGCGAACATTCAAACGATTTCGTATCAAAAACTTCTACACAATAAAATCACAATTATAAAAATGCTTCCTGGCATATTGACGTTTTAACTATATTGATATAACGACGATCGGACATCAAACATGACAGGCGTAACCTAAAATTTAAAAACCATGAGGTAACAACTTCTCCAAAACTAAAACATGGAATAGATTTCTATCGATCTAAGCATGAACATTGGGGCTTAAAATCGCCAAGTCTGTACAAATTATAACGATTGACTATTAAATTATGGATGTCATTACAACCAATATAAACACAATCAAATTCATTAAGTTTGACAGAAATAATTCTGACATAGATATCGTTACATTTTATCCAGCATCACATAATCCACCGTCAACTATGGCTACATACTAAACTTTGCTGAACATGATTTGCCATGGCATGTGTACATTTCACCTTTACACCAATGATGCCGATGTGTCATCAAATATGGATCTTGAAATAAAAACTATATAAATCTTGCTTCAACTGTTCTCATAATATATGCAATCAACAGCGTTGGAAGAATGTTCTACACAATGCTTCCTACTAACCCAGATCTGTATGATGTGTGCTCTCGCATTGACTGTAATTTAAAACACTAAGCTACTTCAGGTCAATTTGGACTCATAGACAGATCTAGATACGGTTGTTCGTCCTAAAATTGTAAAATCTTCGTAATACATTTAGGAACATTTAGGAACACTCTGCAATCGTCGCGTTCTAGAATCATTTGCAGTATGGAAGTCTAGGCCAGGTTGTAACGATCTAAAATAAATATAATATTTGGAGCATGCGCAAGTAATTGAAAAGTAGATGATGTACCAAAGGTGGTGAAGATCATGAAATAAATAGTTGCAGCTACAAGAACGCCACAGAGGCAAGCAAAGGACAAGCAAGTGGCACATACCGGATTTTTTATAGTTGCTAGATTTTTTCTTCCGTGCAAAAGTAACATTATGTAATTTAATGAGTAAATTTTGAGAGTACATGAAATAAATAGTTACATTAATGTCGTTACGACATTTGTTATTGACACAGATTCTGTAAAAGAAACAAATTGTAACAATTGATGTTGAGTAAATGCTGCCTCTATGGCAAATGTCATAATGTTTCAGATATTTTTCTGAGAAAAAATATTCCCTCTTTTAGAGGCGTTTTATTTTGTTAAATATAGTTACATGTAATGTCACGTACCATATATCTTCCCTAAAAACATCTTTGCATCAGCTATCTGAGCTTTGGTCGTAACGACGAGTAGTTTGGCCTTTTCCGATTCGCATGTTTTCATTCCTTCGTTGAAAGTTTGACCTGTACCATGGAACTTGATGCAGAAGTAAGAACCTCCCAAGCTGACATTACTATATCCCATATCACACGTAGCTGAAGGCGCTGTAAAATGCAAACAGACCTCTGTAAAACCGATCGAAGCTCTTAAATAACTTATATCAAGGGTAACTCAATCCTTTTCGTTTCCTTTACAATTTGTCTTAAAGTATAAATGGAACATTGTACAGTACCACTTTCTTAATTTGTCTTAATAATGTGAAATTAACGCCTTTGAACAATAAGCACAATTGCTTCCTGCTTTATAAGTCTATTCTGACTTATTCAGATGCTGCCGAATTTGAAAATTGAATTAAGCACTTTGTATAAAAAAAAAAAAACCGAGTAGGCGATAGGTTTACATCCCACCCATTACAACCCAGTGTTGTATTGTGTTCTTCTGCATCGACATTCGAGACGACGTCATGTGCAATACTTGTAAGTTACTGCATTTGTATGGGAACATATGAACGAGGTTTGAAATGGAATACTGCACGAAGGTGTGAGTGCAGTATATCCTTCCGACAAAACGAGTTCATATTTTCCCATACAAATGCAGTAACCTTTTTAATTATCTGCTCATTTTTTTATTCTACCTAAGGTTTAATTTTATAAACAAAATACACTACAAGAAACAACATAAATGAGTGAATGCCGTATTACAAACTAAATAGACAAGCGCAGATTTGTCATTTCACAATGACATTATTATTAATGCGCACATAATTCCGCCCAGATAATTTTGAACTTAGTCACGCGCTTGACATAACTTTCGAAAGAAAATGGCTTGTCTAGTCAAAATTGAAATTTGCAGTCACATTGTGAATGAATGCGCATTGCAAGAACTGTTCCATTTGATCTGCAATGAATAATTTTGGTATTTTGTTTCGATGCGACAAAAGTTTGTGAATTTGGACTGGATTCATCTGTGCAAATTATACATGAAATAATTCGGACTGAAGTGGCGCGGGAGAAGTGTGTTTACGTATGCAAATGTGTTTCTGTTTCTGTCACTGAATTTTTGAAATCATAATGTGGGGAAAATATGAAGTCGTTCAATTGCAATTATTAAAAAGACGCTATGGAATGTAATGCTTATTTCATTTTGAGTGCAGTAAGAAGGATGCAGTTGAACTTATAATCGAAATTACAGCACAATTTTGAAATCCAGATTGAAAACCTATGACATTGCTCATGTAATTCGGATTTGCAGAATTAAGAAAATACATTTTGAGGAAATTCAGGATGTAAAACTGTAAATGTATTTTATTTTCCCATTCTTATCACCAGCTAAAGAAAACAGTATATGCCTTGTCACTTGTATGTTATTTGTAAGGACCTAATCTTCCGTCATTTATATAATGTAGCTAGCCTAAATCCGTAACATTGTATCAACGCGGAATGTGCCAAAAACAGCTGGGTTTTTTTTTTTGGCAATTCACGAAACATGTTTCATATATTCAGAAACAAATTTAAACAGCCACAACGTAAAGAGCCTCTTCTGCGAGTGTATATGATTTGTTTACAAATCAAAAGTGCTGGCGTTTGCGTCATTTTTTTGTCTACAATAGAAAGTAGTTCCTTTATTCACGTGAATGCTATATGTGCATTGTCGCGCGCGTTCAGTATTGGTGAATATTGAACGATTCTGACAATGTAAAGTTAACGGGGGAAAATGAGCCTATAATAATTGAAATTATTATATGCTCATTTTCTTTCTCCTTACCTTTCCATTGTCAGAATCGTTCAGTAGTTTACACTACTGAACTCGCGTGCAACTGAGATTGAACTCACGTGAATAAAATAACTACTTTCTAATGTAAACGGACAATGGACGCAGGCCAAAGCACTTTTGAGTTGTTTTATTTGTCTGTGGATGAAAAAAAAACAGCTGAATGAGCTAAAGCAGATGTTTCGTGGACTGCTACATACCAGCTGTTTTGGCATAGTCCGCGTCAACTTTTCCGATACAATATTTCGGATTTAGGCAATCTATTTACACCAGACAGCGTCCTTACAAATAACATCTAAGTGACAAGACATAAACTCTCTTCTTTAGCTGGTAATGAGAATGACAAAATATATACTTACAGTTTTACATCCTGAATTTTCTCAAAACGTACTTTCTTTGTTCTGTAAATCTGAATTACATTAACCATGTCATGGGTTCTCAAGCTTGATTACGCATTTCCAAATTGTACAGTAATTTCGACTATATTCCAAGTGCAATTGCATCCTCCTTACTGCACTAAAATTGAAATAAACATTATATTCCATAGAGGGTTTTCTTTTTTGATGATCGCAATTGAAAGTTTTCATATTTGTCACACATTATGATTTCAAACATTCAATATCAAAACAGAAAAACTTTTCCAGATGCCAACAGTACGTTGCTCCGTCGCCGCTGAAATTCGATGTACTTCATGTAGAATTGGAGCATAAATCCAACCCATAATCACGAAATTCCGTAGAAACGACAAAACAATGCCAAAATCTATTCATTCCAGCTAAAATGGAAAAGTTGTTGCAATGAGCAGTCGTTCAAAATATGACTCAAAATTTCAATGTTAAGTAGACAAAAACGCAATTTTCTTTTGAAAGTTATGTTTAGCGCGTGACCAAGTTCAAATTTATGCGGGCGGAATTATGTGCGCATTAACAGTGTTGTTGTTGTGTAATGATGGATCTGTGCTTGTGTATTTAGTTCGAAATACGGCATACATTCAGTTACGTCAAAGGTCGCGCTGTATTTCCATCCAAACTCGTTCATATTTTCCCATACAAATACAGTAACCTATACATTTAATTCACACGAAATATATGTAGAGATGCATTTACGTGCAATACTAGTAAAGGTAATATATGTGTAATACATGTAGATTGAAGTTACGTGTTATATCGTTAGTTATAGTTTACATATAATACTGGCAGAAAAAAGTTAACTGCAATACCGCCAGAGTCAAAGGAACACAATATAACGCTTTAAGAATGAGAGTTGACAGATTAATTTCATATATATGTTGTCCTCATCGTGTTCGATTGATATTTCTGTGCTTGATAGTGACACTGGCGATTTATATTATTATTATTATTACTATCATTATTATTATTATTATTATTATTATTATTATTATTATTGATTCGATAAGGGGGCAGCAGCGTTAAGGAAAAGAAACATAGGTATGTTTTACAAAACATCATTCAACATTTGCCAGATAAGGAAACTTTTATTTAATAGATTCGTAGCTGTCAGCATATACAACTTTTATGTTATTATTCTTATTATTATTATAAAATTATTATTATTATTATTATTGATATTATTGATACCGCTAATAAAACAGCTACTTAATGGAAATGAAAGAACATATTTATTATTAAAAATATAGAATATAATATATATTTTCTACACTGACATCTTTAATTGCAATCTTGAAGAATATCTATATTTTTATCAACAAGACGAGTAAGCGTAAATTAAAACGAATGTTTTCTTGACGTAAATTAAAACGAATGTTTTCTTGACGACATGTTTTGTCCAGGAATATTTTTCTCTCCTACTGAAGGTTAAAATGATTCACAATGTTTGTAACGAACGTCATGCACAATGTTTACGTACATCTGATCATACATCATTGTTCTACATGGACGAAACCGTCCATACGTCATTATGAAAATAACGCAAGGAAGCTAATTAAATAAGAAGATGCAGACATAAACTGAGACAATATAAAAAAGAAAGAATACAAGAAAGGACCTATAAATACAATTTAAGAAATACTTTACAAAATGAAAGAATATTTTGAGTGTCATTGAAATTAGTAAAAAAAATCAGATCATGTCAAAATGTAGGTGTTTTGGACTCGTGCTAAAATTCAATAGCTAGTGTTTTGTTTAAATTATTAAGAGAACAATGATAGTGCTGTGTTGTTATTAACTTTTTGGAAAATATTTAATGAAACGAGATAATAAACCTAAGCCAGTTGCAAACGCATTGCCCATTATTAATACAAGAATTTTCTTAATTAAAAATTGTGACATATGCACGACCATGTTACCAACATTATCGTTATATATATATTGTGCATATATATATATATAAATATATATATATATATATATATATATATATATATATATATATGCACACACCTATATATATACATATATATATATACACGCACATATATATGTATACACACATATATATATACACATATACATATACACACATATATATACATATATGTGTGTGTGTGTGTGTTTGTCTATAAGGCAACTTTAATGAGACCATATATAAATATATTTTAAATTAAGTACATAGTACATTACAAGAGTTGAAATTAAATTTAATATTTCTAGTTTATATTTATAATTAACATCGTAGTTAAAAAATGTGTAATAATATCGAAGATGTGTGTCTTTTTATGTTACGTTTATATTTCGCGTTTACGGTTATTAAAATTACAGAATATGATATCTTCAATATAACGACATCTGTCAAACGAAGATCTAATACTTGCCTGTGTAGTATACCAATCCATCAGAAAATTGAAAACCCTGAGGTATTCCTCGTCGGAATGAAGTGGACAACACACAGCAGTTGTTGTAGTTATCGTAAAAGAAGGAAAAACAGATAGGGTTGTTGTCACAACGTTGCATGCATTCAAACACATCAATCCCTGTATCATTACTGATTGCTTCAGATTCGTGTATGTTGCTAGGATAGATTATGTCCTGCATCCAGTTCTCTTTTACTGCATAAGAATGTTTAAAGTCGATGTTCACTTACAATGCTTCATACTAATACACACACACACACACACACACACACACACACACACACACACACATATATATATATATATATATATATATATATATATATATATATATATATATATATATATATATATATATATATATATATATATAACCTAATTTTACGTCCGTTATTCTTATTATGGATAAACATAAATGTTTGGTTAGAGGACGGTCGCATTGCTTACTTTTAATATAACTAGCAAAAGCGTTGTATTTTAGCCAACATTAGTCCTTACCCTAGACATACAAAACATTGGGTGAGGTATTTTTACGTTGTACTTTCAAATATATATAGTTTCGTATTATAAACATTCCAAATCTAAATTGCTGATGATGGGAGACACATGCACTAAGTCCTTAATTTCATTCTGAAGTTTATTTCAACTAAATTAAGACAGGAATTCTGAAAAAATATGTACCACAAAGGCAATATTTTAGGTCACATAGAGACATATGTTTATTTATTTCACGAAACAATGTAATGATATGCGTATAAATTTCATTCGGATGCCACGGATATTGTCACTTTATCTTAGATGATATTTTGACGTCAACTGTGAAGCCATATGGTGTTATGCAATAATATGTATAACAATTATTTATTATCAGAATACAATTGCAATCATGCGATGAAATGCACGGTCCAGTTACCGCAAGCAAAATTTGTCGTCGTCCAGCTACCATCAGGTAGACACGTGACTGTCAAGTTTGCATCTCCTTTCTTGAATAGACCAGACAGGCATCTGTAGGTGTAATTCTGTCCGACCTCGACGTAAGCCATCTCATTTATCGCCCCTAATTTCGTCGGAGGAGACGGACAAACTGCTCAAAAATGAAAACAAACATTACCTTTCATGACAATCGCATTACTGTCTGAAAGGTATGGTTAAATTAATTCGGTTAGAAAAATAGGAGATTAGTATAAAGGATATTCCACAACTCTGGTAAAGTTGTATTTACAGATAAAAATGGAGACTAACTGCAAGGATTACATGAAAGTCAAAATTCATTATGTCGGTTTAAAACGACCGCTTTACACTACAAAAGATGTTCAGTTGATATGGGGTGTTATGTAATATTATATATTTCATACAAATTTATTGAAATATATCAGTTTGGGAAACATTAATAGTGTCAAAAAATGGGGAAAAAGCTGACATTACATATGAAACTATTTCACGCATGGAGCGTCCTATTAATTAAATATAATTGTTTGTTATGTTTCCTATATATTTATATTTGGGTCTTATTAATTCACACGACTAGAAAAGGCAGCTTTGATCTCTAAGCCCTAGCCAAGACTGCATCTGTGTCCGCCATAGTTCTAGCCAGCGGCATGTCACACACTGTTGTGGAAGAGCTGTGCTTGCGCCTGAGCTGGATGACACTGCCTGTGGTCAGGTCTGTGCGTCCAATATATACACTGGTCTAATCAGGGTCATAAACTAACCCCAGTCTTGGCTGTGTGTGTGCCACGTCTTTTCTATTCATTTTTACACTCCGCCGAGGAAGGAAACCCTCCTTCTGTGCAACGGATCACTATTTGGGGTCCGTAAAATGTAGCACTACTCTTGTGATGCCCGTTAGTAAAAACACACGTTTCCTGTTATTTTTATTGTTTGATGTAGAACAGCTCTCGGTACTCGTTACCCACTTACGTCTTTATACAGTTAGTCAGCACTGTTTACGGCTCCCGAGGACAAGGTAGCCATTTGTTGACGACGTTGTGATGAGCAGCAGAGGGGGCGAATTGGACATTTTGTCCAATCGTCATTTGGTTTAATTAATACTTTCTGCACTCAGCGATCCAGCGTCGTCAGCGCCTGGTAAAAAAAAAACGACGTCGTCGTCGGGGGGTAAATCGAACGTCATTTAGTTTAATATACTTTCTGCACTCAGCGATCCAGCGTCGTCAGCGTCGGGTAAAAAAGCGCGACGACCGCGTTGATGTCATCGCCCCCTCTGCTGCTAAGGAGTTATTTACAACTAACCGAATATTTGGTCAAGTCCGATACGATATCATGTCCGAGGATCATGTAAATTTATCGTTACAAATCCATGTGGGGTCGACTGAGCATGACTAAAAAAGTTTCGAAAAACATTAAAGTCCATGTCACCGCCGCACCATGTCTGCCAAATATTTCGTAGCGTGTGTGCATCAACGCCGTTGAATATTACAAGAATATTACAGTTATCTCTGATTACTTTTGGAATCTGAGTGTATCGTTGAGCAACATATATCACGTCAGTGTTTTTATGCCTGCCTCTGGAAAATATCCTAGCTGGGTTTTTTTGATTGTCTAACATAACATCATCGTACACGACTAGATTGTTAACGTCGCCATCAATATCATCAATACCTGGTGCATCATTAATATCTGTAATAAACTCAATAACATTTTTTTCAGTGATCGCTGATGCATTCTCGTTAAAATCTTTCAACACCTCGTAGCATCGTTGATCATCTACGCTAGGGGCGATTAAATACAACTTATCCCACTTCATCCATCTCATTATTAAATTAAGTAACAATTGCGTCTTGCCGGATCCAGATGGTCCGATGATAATCATCCGGATCGAGTTTGGTAACGCTGCAACATGCTTAACTGGTTCTCTTGTTTTAGTCGCCGAAAAATCAATTATATTCATATCTTTATACATAAATTATGGATCTATATTGTGTGAAGTGTAGAGTGCGTACTGGCACAAATGATATGACAACCGTTACAACAAGAAATAACAGATCGGCACTTACTGGTAAGTGTGTACAATGCGGAACAAAGAAGTTTAGATTTATTTCTATTAGACCCGGAGATGTTTTAAAAAAAAGCGAGGAGGTGACATCGCAGCCAAATTGGCAAAACTCCCCGGAACCCCGTGGGCAAAGTATCCAGGAGAAAAGCACCTCCCAGGATATAGCTACTGTGGCCTCGGAACACGATTAGATATCAGACTCGATGATCAAAATCAGCCCAAACCCGGTGAGTATCCAATAAACGCTATCGATAAGGCGTGTCATGCTCATGATGTTGCTTATAAAAGTAGCGATCTGCAACAGCGTCATATCGCGGATGTAAAATTAATTCACGCGTTAAATACCATTCCTGATAAATCCTTCAAAGAAAAATTGGCTTCATGGTTGGTAAAATCGGCTATGAAAGGTAAATTAATGATGGGCGCTGCTAATTAATAACAACATGGAATCCATCTATTATTCTCCGAGAGGATACTGGAGGGGGAAGGCCGCAATTGGTAAGCTTGCAAGCGCTGCAAAAGTAACGAGGGCCACTGCAGCTAATTGGTTATCCAAACAGGCTATATGGCAAATCTATCTACCACCGCCTAAACAAATCAACTTTTCGCGCTTTGATGTCAGCGTACCTAATGAAGTTCATCACGCTGATATACTATTTCTGCCGCATGACAACGGTTACAAATACGCGCTAACCGTAGTTGATGTTGCGAGTCGATACAAACAAGCGGAACCGTTAAAAACAAAGTGAGCAACTGAAGTAGCCGATGCGTTTGAGCGGATTTATCGAAGAGGTCCTCTGCGCTGGCCAAATCTATTACAAGTTGATCCTGGTAGTGAGTTTCGCGGCGCTGTTTTATCAACGCTGAAACATCATAGCGTCGCGATACGACGAGGTCATACTGCGCTACATCGTGATCAGGCAATTGTTGAACGATTCAATCGGACTCTTGCTGAACGGTTATTTGGATATCAGTACGCAAAAGAATTCATCCAAGAAAAACGATCTCGTGAATGGGTTAAAAGGTTACCAGGCGTAATTGCAGCGTTAAATAACGAGATTACCCGAGCAATCAACATGAAGCCCAGCGACGCGATTAAAAAAAAGTATATACCCGGAAGATCAAAAATAAATAGCGTTTCCAAGCCGATTCTCGGCGATATCACCGTGAGATATCTATATGAACCAGGAGAGCTTGAAGGTGGTGAAAAAAGAGCTACTGATCCTATCTGGAGTGTTACCACACATAACATATCAACGATAACACGATCAACTGGTAGACCATCGATCTATAGACTGGATTCAACTGCCCCACAGCGGGGGTTTACACGCGAGCAACTACAAGTGATACCTGACGATACTCAATTACCCCCGCGTGGTCTTAACTAGCGCCGTTGCGTCTATTACACTCAAGACAGGTTAACCTCACATTGTTTTTGACATGACCGAGACTGTTATCGATCCTGTCCACGGTAAATTGGCGAGCGTCTTTATCCGAATAACGCCAGCGCAGTATGCAATTACAACTCGCGCAGTGATTATTCTGTTGTTGTCGTAACGCAATTATTAATTCGGCATCAATATCAAAACGCCGCTGTTTTTTTTATCCTGTTGGCGGTAACCCGAGAGTTTTCTATCAATGACGCTTGCATCGATGATGTCGTTGGTGACTTTGTCACTGGCTTCGTCAATAACAATTCTTCGAAGCTGATTTATCCTCCGTACTCTGGACACTGCAAGATAGACTAGATTTGACCATTCGATGCGATTATCAACTATCCAAACAATTGTATCCGTGATAGTCAATCCCTGCGAGGAATGTATTGTTGTTGCATATCCTAGCGTCCACGGGGATTTATCAGCACGTAGCGCGTCCTCGACGACGCTGATATCAACGAGCACGATATCATTCAGCACGAGAATTTGTTTTTTTGTCCCTGACCCTGTCAGGCCTGGAATTTCAACTTCAATGTTCTGCCGCCGTGTATCCGCGGGTCTATAACATAACGGCACTGGGCGCGTTGGAAACTTTTCCTTATGCAACGTAAACAACTTTTGCTGAAGTGTGTCTCTGACTATCTTTCTACTCGCTACAATCAAATCGTTTGGTCTCCATGTTTCCCAGAATTCATTTAACGGCGTTTCCGGAATCACCTCGCGGATTATTTCACATTGAATTCTATCCGGCTGTATTCTGATTAATTTTTTAACCTCGCGCAGTTGTTCATCAAGTGCTCGGTAATCAGTATCGGTTTCTTCATAATAGTCCACAAAACCCTTTAACCAATCATGTGGACCCTCGCCGACAAATGGTGGTGGTTGGCCATGATCTCCGCACATTATCACCGCTGTATTCGCGCGCAGCAACCACTCAAGAAACATTTGTAAAACATCTAACGAAACAGTACATATCTCATCCCAGATGATAACCTCAGGAATAAATTTTTCACCCATTCGATCAGGAGTCCACTCACCGCCGCTGTATCGAAAAAAGCTGTGATAAGTAACGGCGTCAACATTTCGTTGTTTTATCTCTCGCGCTAGTCTATGGGTTGGTGTAAGCACGATTATACTTGCCCGCGTTCGAAATAATTCAATTGCCCGAGTCGTTTTTCCCGACCCGCCACAGCCGCTTAAATAAACTGTTTTGTATCTACAAATTGGATCAGAACACGGTGGTGCATTAGACCATTCTGATAGATTATTACCGCGTAAGTAGTTGTTCTCAACGGTGACATCTGCTGATGGTGAATAATCGCGTCGTATTTCATTTTTAATTCTCCATGTACCCCAACTCTCGTCCGGACTAGTAAACTCGGCTATGTTTCCCTTATACTTTACGTCAATATAAAATGAATCAATCGCAACTCTAACTGCGGTGTCGGGAAATCTATTTAACATTGAAAATAAATTTATGCAAGCATAACCCAGCATAGACGCCCTCAAATGTGGATATGCTGGGCTGTCTCCATCGCTGTAAGTAACAACTGTACCCAACCTTGTTCCATTGGACAAGAAAGCTGTTTTGCAGTTCACGTATCTATTTTTCGCCACTGCGTCCTTGATTACGAAATCATATTCTGCGTCATCTATAATCAGCCGTGAGCAATATCGTTTGTAGTCGCAGTTTTTTCCACCTTGTGTGAACTTACCAATTATTCTTCTACCGAGATCTTTTGCCTCTCTGTTTCGTTGGTTGAATATCTTCCTGGACCATTCGATGATATATTCCTCGTCGGCATCAATGTGTTTTCTGGACTCGTCAATTATGCTATCTAGACGCTCCGGTTCTGGTAACCAGACTTCAGTCTGCGCCCGGTATGATATAATCGCGTCACTGACAATCAACGAAATTAGCATTTTACAATCAATCATATACCGTAGCAGCGCTATTGGCAACCACGTTTTTTCAGTCATGTGTCTACCGATCCAAATATAGCAACAGCGATGGAGTCCTGCCGCGAATTCAAATGATACTATGCGAGCGAATCCAGTTAAATCGAAATCGGGCAGTGGTCCATTAATAGCAACACGAGTCATTTCATGACTGGGGTGTCCAAATCGTTTAAAGTACTCAGCGGCTTATCCATACCCGAGAAAACTCGCTGGATAACAGGCAACCATATCAACGGAAATCATAGCGTCGCGGTTGTATCTAGTGTTCCATAGTCCACCGTGATAGTATTCCAAACAACTGGATTGTACATCCGGTAGAAATTTCTTGCGTGCTGGTCTCCACGCATTCTTCCCTGCTGCAACATGAGCCGCAACCGATGGAATTGTAAAACAATTTGTTAGCAGTTGTTCATCATGCTCTCCAAATTCCATGGCGGTTTTTTTCATCTTGTTGTGAAACGCTTCAGTGCGATATAATTCACCGTTTGGTCTTACAAACTGATCAAAGGTATCCGCATCGTTTTCAGCGCTGCGAAGTAACCACACTGATACAGGGTCGTTTTTACACAAACAAGCAATAGCATCAAATAGTTTCCCCTCCGCGAGAAAACCGTCCTGTATAAATTTCCCCGGGATATACTTTGCTGTTCTATCCCGTGGAAATATTATGACCGCGGACGTCCATGCGTGTTCGTTATGATCAATAATTTTGATTGGGGCTCCCTTTGATTTATACTTTGATTCGTATAATACTTCACCGGTTATCGTTGTAACGGTCATTGGAAATCTCAACGATGTTTCTAATCTCGCTATGTCGCTGATGGTTGCTCCTCGCACGCGCACTGTCTCCCCCCATTGGTTGATTTTGCTACGTCGTAAATCAGTCAGTTTGTTTCCTCGACATGCATTTGTAAAATGCTCCATTATTCGTTCTGCTACACAATTTACCCCCGTTGACTGTTTCATCGGCGCTAGTTTTCCGATATCAGGTTTCTTATTTAACGGGTATATTCCATAAACAACTGATGTTTCAGGATACGCTTGTTCATAGTATGGTTTGTCAATTCCGGTTAACAACCCCGGCTTGGAGTCGCGGCTAACAATGACTGTTTTCTTGTCGCTGAGAACTGGTTCAAATTTATCACGTATGATCCAATTACCTGATTCCACCCGGACAATGAATTTTACTCTGAAAAAATACTTTTTACCGTCAAGGTGTGATATTATCGTTGCTGCGCGTTTGTCGTTCATGGTAGCATCAACAACGCCATCAATTCGAAATGTTGACCAACTATGAGATGCACCATCACGCTTGAATTCATTGATACAATCACGGATTTTATTTAACAGGGTTCTATCGTTTATTGCCGTTTTTGGTGCGTCTTTGAGGACTATCGAGATTGAACTTAATATTTTTCCAGGGCTTAATTGCTGCTAATTTCTTGAACTCCTCCTCCATATAATTAAAACAAGTATTTAAATGAAAGAATATAGTATAATGAATCACTGCAAATGGTTGATGATTGGGTCGACAACCCCGTGCAATAAATCATGTAGAGGTGAATTCTGCGGGTATCATTTACAAAGCGTTCGTAATGGTTCTCTTGGCCCCCTCCCGTGCTTGGTTTGCCATGTTGGTGTAAGAGAAAAATCGCAGTTGTGTATCAATTGTGGAGGAAAGCGATACAGAGAGTTAAATCGTTATTACGATAAACGAATTAAAAACTCCACCGTTGACTCCAACAACGATAAAATCATCAAAACTCCTCAAGACTACATTGAAAGATTTATAATTAAACCAAATAATGAATTAGACAAGTAGTATTATTATACAAATGAACCAAGAGTTCAGACCTCACCCTGTGCTTGTTAATTACGAGGCATCTCGCGACGGCGTTGTTCGAAACCGTAGACTAAAAAAACCAGTTGGATGGAAAAATAATCACGGATATTTGATATTTGGTGCTGGAAAAAAAATCTATCTTGTTCACAGGGTGGTATATGAAACGTTTAAGGGGCCAATCGAGGATGGTTTCGTTATTGATCACATTGATTCTGATTGTCTAAATAATTCTCTTATAAACCTGCAATCCATTACTCAAAGTCAGAATAACAAAAAGGGTAAAACAGGGAAACACGCAAAAAAAGCAAAGAGTGTCAAATCGTTTGATACAATAACGCACGAAGAAAAAATATTTCACTCTATGAATGCGGCTGGTAAATACTTCGATATTTGTAGTAAATCAGTTCGAGATGTTGCAGAGAATATAACTAAAACAGCGATCTCAAAAAAGACCGGACACAGAATTCGATTTTCATATGTAACATCAAGGGGAATAACTCGTGATGGTATATCACCGAGTGACGAAGTTACCGACAGTGTGAACGCTACAATTTATTACAATTAATAAATTGTCTGTTTTAAAGAAAACTGATGGAATAAATTGTCTTTACAAACAACTGTAATATTCTGTTTTATGTTTCATCGAAGTATTTAGTGTTGTTTAGACGCTATTGATAGCGTTTTTTAAGTAATTTAACAAAATACAATAACACACATTGGGACTGACGCGGTTGTATTAGTCACCTTATATATAAGCCGACTCGTTATAAGCCTGGGGCTTTCGAAAGCCAATTCAACCAATCAAAACTAACCCACGCTCTTGACCCGGGCGTGTAGTAGCATGCAAGCGGGTTAATTTAATTGGGGTGCTTTTGATTGGTTGAATTGACCGTAGAGTTCCGCCCCGCCGTTTTATGTCTGTGCCGTCTTGTGCCGTCCCATCATTAATTAAGTACATGTAGTGATGTCCCCCCAAGCATATCTTCTGGGCGGTCTACGATGACGTTTGTCACCCTAGACCTCCCTCCCGGAGATGTATGTTTCGGGGTCCCCTTGGGCTCAGATGGATGCGAAGGCACCCAAGGGGTTCCAAGATGTGTTGTTGATGGCTTGTCCTTAATTAAGTTAATTAAGTAACCTCTGGGTCTCTCTGACGTCATAGGGCGCCAGCGAGATTGCCAAATGGGTTATAATTCTCTAGGCAGTAAAGATGTTAACAGCACCTTTATGTGCCTAGAGATCATTTTGTAAAAATATTTTTTTTTATATTAGAAATAAGATGTTTATAAGAATATGAATATCGAAGACATCAATAATATATTAACCGAGATTTCAAAATTAAAAAATCAAGGAATTGAATTATCTGATAGTCTCAACAGCGAAAGAATATTATCCGATTATGAAATTATTAACGAACAATCGAAACGGGGGCGTTTTACCCTGGCCCGCGAGTATTCTTTTATAAAACGATTACAACATACGATTAATGAAAACCTGTACCTCAATGACGTAAATGCATTCATTGGGCTATTCACTGCCGTTGAAACAATACGAAAAAAACTTGGACGTGTTTATGAACGACGCCGGGAGATTTCTAGTAAGATTAAAAACATTAGAAAGATTAGAGACGAAAACTCCGTGGAGCCCCCACTTTAATGGCATACCTGTTCACGTAGCGTAACGGAAGTGACACATCGTTGTATACATTTTTTTTCCCCCCGATAGGTCGTGGTAACGTTTTAATTGTAATACTGAAATAGTAAGACGATTGCGTCTGACGCGACAGGTGTTTGGGTATATTCCTGCCACAGGATGACTCGGCGGGAAATTAGAAATTGCTCCGCAATTTGCAATAATGGTAGGTGAATCACTTACTACTCGGCTAGCCAGAGAGCGGCTAGCAGCGCTTAAAAAGTTCATACCGTTACGAGACAGGGTCCGAAAACAACTTCAAACGCGGCAACAACTACAAACTGATTTTGCTGTTGGAAGCGAACAACTCTTTGCCCCTGTAAAAAGCGCAACTGTGCCCGTCCTCGGTGCACTTGAAAAGATAGCAGCTCAGACCGAACAAACAAAAAAGTCTCTGGAAACACTTCCTGCGGAAATAGCGGTTGCTACAACACACCAACGGAGGGGGAGGCCACCACCACTCGCTATAACGGACCCACAAGAACCTTATGTTACAATGGCTGATGAAGAAGAACCAGGTGCTACTGCAAGAGCACCAGAAGAAGAAATACCGGAAGAAATACCGGAAGAAATACAAGAACAAGAAGAGAAAGGGGGGAATATACCCGGTAATGTACTTAAAAAGAGCACAATAGATAAAATTAGAGCCTTCGACAGCGATGAAAAATTGATTGATTTTACTGCTACAAATTTTGCTAAGGGTACACGAGAGAAATATATCAATAGCGGTTACTGGGGAAATATAGGGGGGTTAGATGATTGGGCAAGAATAGTGTATTTAGCAAGTAAATATACAAATACATTGCACGGTGATACCGAATTTACAGCATTCCTCGAGAAAGTAAAAAGTAAAAAACCAAAAAAAGGAAAAGGATACTCTGTTGGAAACTCTTCTGGTAAAAAATTCTACGGTTTTTCAAACGCTAGTGTTACTTGTCCTGGTAATGTTCTCAGTGATATATCACGGCTGGAAGTACTAATCGGAGGAAAACGAGCCGGAAATAACTCTTCGGAAATAATCAATGAGGCCGCTGATATTTGCAGGCGTTCATTTGCAGGCGGTATCATGGACAATAATGTATATCGAACGCTCATAGACGAACTCGTGGATGATTGACCAATCAATCACTGGTGATCAATCACTGGTGATCAATCACTAATTGGAAAACACTGGTGTTTTATAATAAAGATGATCATACACTACAACCATGATAAACCAGTCAGCGTCTACGTGGTAAACTCACGATTGCCTGTATACCGCGCGTGGTACGGAGATGGTCTCGGTAGCACCATTGCGGGGTTATTTACAAGAATGGCTCCAAAAGTGGCGCCGTTAGCTAAACAATTATCTATGAAAGCCATTGATGTTATTCGTGATAAAGGAATTAGCGCTATTGGAGATGTTGCCGGAAAGGCGTTTTCTGCAGCAAAAGACAAACTAATGTCGTTGGTGAGAAGAAAAAAACAAACGCCGCTGCGTTCTACAACAGTGATGCCTGCAAATGTCAGCAGGGTAATAAATAACGCGGTGAAAAAAAAACTAGCGACGATGGCTTCGCCATTGGCGACTCAGTCGTTGGCGACCCCGCCATTGATGGCTTTGCCATTGATGGCAACGACGGAGTCATCGTCCACTGATGCAACAACCAACGCGATCATGAACGCGATAGCGGGAAGTGGTCTTAAACCAAAACGAAGACGACGCTGAAAATCGTAGATTAGTTTGCAATTGAAAACATCAACATGATAAATAATAAAATGTTTGCGCGAACCGCTGATCCCGCGTTTGATATGGACGCCCCAGTGAAAAAGGGATGACTCTGTCCGTGATTATCAATTTTATTCCTATCAACCACCACAAGCCGACCTACGATCGCGAATTGAACTTCAAGTCCATGATACCAGTAAATACTTTTTGCCGTGGGAAGCGTTTATCGAAATCGAGGGAGAACTCGTGACAAATGTTGCCGCTAATACACCATACGCAGATGACCCTCGTGTTAGACTTGGCTTCGTCAACAACGGTATCATGGCGTTATTTGAGAGTGCCAGATATCTTATTGACGGGCGAGAAATTGAATCAATAGAACGCGAGGTTGATGTTGCAACGACGATAATTGGGCTATCAAGATACTCAGATGATTATACAAGATCGGCGGGCCCATCTATGATGTTCGCAAAGGACGTTACTGATAACGCTGACCATCTTTAGTAAATTAACGTGCTGACGGAAAGAAATAACGCAGTTGACCCACAGGCTGAAGCAGCTAACCCAGACCGCAGGGCAAGACCAGGCGCTGATTTCACTATTATAAAAAGTATTAACGGTAATTACAATCTAGGATTTGCAACACGAGTAGGGATGTTGCAAGGACCACGCCGACATTTTTCATGCGCGATTCCACTCCATCACATATTTGGATTTTGCAGAAATGTCAGAAAAGTTATCTATGGGGCTAAACATACAGTAGCACTCGTGCGAAGGGGCGATGATAACAATGCAATATGGCGTGCTGCTGGCGTCGATAACGGTAAAGTCGTTTTAACTAAAATAGCATTGTGGATGCCGGTGTTGACTCCATCAGTTACCACGGAAGCACGATTGTTATCATTTATGGAACAGGGGGGAAAATCATTATTGAGTTGGCTAGCGGTAACAACTGATGCTAAAGAGGATAATGTCGCTGATACATTTACATGGCACCTGGCATCAAAACAAGGCGTTTCAGCTCCACGTCACATATTTATAGCGCTACAGAATAGGGATCGATTGGGTAATCAAGAACGCAGCCATATGATATTTGATCGATTAGGAGTCAGGGAGGTTTCGCTGAGAATAAACGGACAACAGGAACCATCCGAGGATATACAGCTTGATTACGACAACAACCATGTTGCACGTGTGTACCATCGATTGCTGTCATATATGTGTCGTGATCAAAACGTCGACACTGGTTTGCAAATATCACAACTTGATTTTAAAAACCTGTATCCGATTTATTACTTTTCGTTGGAACATCTTGATTTAACGAGACAATCCGTCGTTGATATACACTTCCGAGCTCGTATAGCCCCGGGTGGTGTTAATTATAGAGCGGTTGCTGTCATTCTCAGCGATAAATCAATGCTGTTGGAAGGTGTTGGTGGACGAATGAGAATCGTTGATGCACCAGTGGAAAATATGTAATTAAAAACACAAACGCGTTTACAATAAAAATGTCGTATAGTGTTGTCAGTGTAGAGCTGACCGATGGTCAAGTCAAGAAATTACAATCAAAGTCCGCTAAACAATGTGGAACCACAATAACGTTAAAGCCGTCACAGATGACTGGTGGCAAGCATAAAATATCATTGACGACACGTCAAATAAAACATTTCAATGATGCAATGAAGAATAAAAAGGGTATTCAAATAACTTTCTCAGCCGCAGCAATCAAAAACATGGAAAAGACCGGTGGGATATTTCCGTTGTTAGCTGCGATTCCGGCGTTGATTGCCGCGGCGGCCCCAGCAGTGGCGAAGGCGGCGGCGTTAGGAGCCGTTGGTACCGCGGCGGGAATGGCATTGAAGAAGGCAACCGGAAGAGGCTATAAAAAAAAGAAACGAGGACGATCCGTAGCCGGAAAGGGTCTAAGACTACCGGGAACCCCGTATTCATGGTACTCGGGGAAGGGTCTAAGACTACCGGGAACCGTTTATTAACGCAAGAGTCTATGGTTCCGTTATCCAATTTTGATTTAATAGATGCCGCAGACGCGTTAGCGATAAAAAACTTCAGAGGTGTTTTTATGAGGGATCAATTACCAACAAAACCAAGGAATATTGAAACCGGTATAATTAACCTCGATAAATCCTCCGGAGCGGGAACTCATTGGGTTGCATACGCGATTGATCCGCGTGCGATCGTCTATTTTGATTCATACGGGTTAGCCCCGCCAAACGAGTTCATGCGGTATATCCGGGCGTGTTCAGCCCCGGTTTTTTATTCCACGCTGCCAACACAGCAATTAAGTGACCCACCGATATGTGGCCGTGAGGTATTGAACGTACTCGCATCGATTTCATCATCGCGGAAACCATCTCATGTGGTTGTAAACGAATACACTAGTGGGAAATTTAGAGACAATTACATTAGATAACAATGATTGATATCTGGGGACGACCGGTTTCGGCGCTGAAAGAACCCATAACGTCCCCCACCGATGACATAAAAAAACTAATTGAGGATGAAATCGCTGAGACGTTGAACCTAACAAGTGTTGACCCAGGTGAAATAGTTGTATTTAAAGATCGCCAGGGTAAATTGAAATACAGTAATGTGTCGCTGGATGACGTTTTAACACGGAAGAGCGATATCGCTGAAAACAGTATAGCGCTGTATTCCAGCGACGGACGACTTAAATCAGGTGAATCCATCTTGACGATAAATGGAAAAATAAATACATTGGGCGACAATTATATATCCATGTCGAATTCGTTAAAAAATTTCTATGATAGATTTAACGCGCAAGCAAATCAGTTCGAGGGGATACAAAAGTCTGTCACCGATATACAACTCACTACCGCTAGTTTTTTTGGGACCCCGACGGTAACCGAACCGAATCTTGCAGGGATAAAAAATACTATTTTGGAGTTTACAACGCTGTCGGGCCAATTTTACACGTTACGAAAAAATGTTAACAGGATCGATGACAACGTTGATAAATTCTTTGGTAAAAAAAATACCAAGCTGGATGAAATTACAACAACTATAAATGATATCACTGCGTATGGACAGGAAATAAAAACAATCAAAACTGATGTTGCAGCGAACAAAGGGAATATAGACGCGCATACAGGGGAAATAAGAACGATCAAAACTGATGTTGCAGCGAACAAAGGGAATATAGACGCGCATACAGGGGAAATAAGAACGATCAAAACTGATGTTGCAGCGAACAAAGGGAATATAGACGCGCATACACTGGAAATAGGAACGATCAAAACTAATGTTGCAGCGAACAAAAAAAATGTAGACACGTATTGGGGGGAAATAGGAGCGATCAAAACTGATGTTGCAGCGAACAAAGGGAATATAGACGCGCATACACAGGAAATAAGAACGATCAAAACTGATGTTGCAGCGAACAAAGGGAATATAGATGCGCATACAGGGGAAATAAGAACGATCAAAACTGATGTTGCAACGAACAGAAGGAGTGTAAACGCGTCTACACAGGAAATAAATATACTCATTACTAAGGTTACAGCGAACAAAGGGAATATAGACGCGCATACACAGGAAATAGGAACGATCAAAACTAATGTTGCAGCGAACAAAAAAAGTATGACCGAGAATACACGGGAAATAGGAATAATCAAAACTGATGCTGCAACGAACAAGAAAAGTATAGACGCGCATACAGGGGAAATAGGAACGATCAAAACTGATGTTGCAGCGATTAAAGACGGACTACCGAGAATGACAGAGCAATTTGAAAAAATAAAAATCCCTCATGAGAACGCCATCAACACAGTATACACAATTCGGCATGGATCATTCACTTGGACAGCTTCTACGCATAATGTAGTAAATATTACCGCAACTGTTAAGGGCATTTATCGATTGACACTGGTTTCAATGATGCAATTTAATATATCATCGTCGAGTTCATCCGGGTTTAACAGTACAATATCAACAATCATTGACAAGGATGCAACTGAACGGTTTACAATTTATGCCGTTGATAGAAATTTAGCCAGGGCAAACATCACATGGTATGTGGAATTTGTAGTGGATCTAAGTAAGTAATTGAAAACACTAGTTCTTTAAAAATAAAATTGACCACCAAGGTAATTGAATCAGAGGTATCACCGACGTCACATCAATATCGATTCGATACCGTAAAAGAATTCTCCGCGAACTTGAAAACGCTTTCCGAACAATACCGTGTAAAAATAAAAAAATACCGTCGAAAAATAACCACCATCGACGTGGCCGTGTACTCGGTGTCCGGTATAGTAGCTGGTACCGGTGTCATTTTATCCACGGTGACCATGATGGCCCCGATCGCTGTTCCAATCGCTATCTCCGCGGCGACAACAATTGCTGGAGTTGCCAACGCAATCACTGAAAAGATATCATCGTGTTCTCAGAAAAAACTCAACGAGTATACAGTAAAACATCAAATAGTATCCGACGCGTACTCGAAATTATCCGGGTTGATCTCGTTGTCGATTGATAATTCGTTCATATCCGATGTTGAATTCTCCACGATGGTCCAGTTGTATGACTCCGCGATGTCAAAAATCGAGGATTTTCAACTGGAAGCTGGAAACCACGTCGCTGAAACCACTTCAATGGGTTATAAACATTCTCCTGAAAACATGCAAGTTGTTAATATTCGGTGTTGAAATTGAACACTAAAAACAGCGAATAATAATGTCGCTGAACCCCGAAGGGTTTCAATTACTTCAACAGATCGCGGAGAACACCACTCCGGTACAAACAAGTATGATATCAATAACGTCAACGAAGCCAGAATTTAGTGTGAACTTCCCATCATCGGTTCCAGTGAAGGAAATAGCGCTGGCAAAATTGCGAGTATATCACAGTTGGCCTAATATCCGAGCGGATGCATTTAACGGACAACAACCTAATAACTGGCTGGTTTTTGCATGGACAAATAAACCCGATGGGACCCCAGACTGGAAGGAGGTTACAATACCAACTGGGTCATACCAAATAGAACAAATCAATAAAGAATTTCAACGCAGGATAAAATCGATTACCACAAAAGAATCAAAAATAGCTATTACGGTTCATGAACCGACGTTATCGTCGACGATTGAAATAAGCACACCCGGGTATATGGTTGATATTTATAACAGTTCAATAAGAACCATACTAGGATGGCCTGAGAATCCACCTCATGAAATCGCCGCGGACTTGCACACGAATGCGCAATCGTATCATGAAATTAATCCCAGTTATCGAGATGATTTGTCTATTATAATAAACACGTTATAACCCAGCAGGTTTATATTTCAAGACAGGAATACCATGCAATGGTATTTTCCGTATAAGGAAACTCCTGAATCGTCCGCCATAGTCACAGTTAATTTAAATGATATCGCTGGTGCTTTTACCGAGATTAATCGTGATTACCAATCACAACTAGAACAGCTACGGAAAACAAAAGCACGAAAACACGTTGAGGTGTTAAATCAACTCATATCAGACATGGAATATATCAATGAACGAATCGTTAAAACAATATCTGCTAACAGCGATGATAATAAACAAAAATTCCTAACCGAGTATAATATCACAGAAGCCGATTTACCCAATTTAAAGCTTCCAGGATACAACGCGCCAGAACTAAAAAAATCTCTTAATGATTTTCTCGGTCCATCAACTATCCTCAGACACGATAACGGAGAGGGTGGTAGGCATATTGCTCCATACAACGTAAATATTGCATCGGTGATAGCAATCAATCTAGTGTGTGATGCTATCGAAGGAAGTTACCAGGTGGATACCAAGCAATCAAATCAGGCTCAACAGGGGTATATCCTTTATTCATTTTCACCAACAGCCCCTCCGGGATTTTTAATTATTGAGAGTCCGATTAATCCGGTCTATATGCGATGCCATAATCGGTTTTTAACGAGAATTAATTTCAGACTTACCGATCAGTCAAATAACCTAATTGATCTACAAGAGGAGGAGTTAGTGATCACTCTGTTTGTAAGATCATAAAGATTTTCATTGTAAATAACTCCTTAGCAGCAGAGGGGGCGATGACATCAACGCGGTCGTCGAGCTTTTTTACCCGACGCTGACGACGCTGGATCGCTGAGTGCAGAAAGTATATTAAACTAAATGACGTTCGATTTACCCCCCGACGACGACGTCGTTTTTTTTTTTACCAGGCGCTGACGACGCTGGATCGCTGAGTGCAGAAAGTATTAATTAAACCAAATGACGATTGGACAAAATGTCCGATTCGCCCCCTCTGCTGCTTGATGTCGCTGACAACTAAAGGTAATCACTCTACTCATCCAATATTTGTCGCCCTAATAGATGGTACACGCCTAAACATTTAGAAGCAAAATACCAGGATACTTGATTAGCTGGGAAACAGCCCCGCCTCAACGTCCACGAGGAGCTGGTCCAGAACATATTCCTAACGTACAAGAGGTGGCTCTGTTTTACCGCCAAAACATGAGGCACGTGGGAAACGAACAGAACGGTGCCTCAGAACTCGATTTTAGATCTTTAGACCTTATCGGCCTCTACTTAATGCACTACTTCAAACTATACACCTCGACGTGGCAAAATATTTAGTTTTGAACTTCTTCAAGAGGGGAGTCGAAAATGGTTGGATCAAAAACTGACCAGAGAACCAAAGTCTAAACAGTCGGTTCGTGTGACAGACGCGATTAAACTGTTAACATGTCATTGTCTTATTCAGGTGGATTAGGCCAACTAATTTCCTGGAGCCGTTGCTGTGCTTTTGGTGAGAATAAAGGTGCATGACATGCTAATATACAACATGATCAGACTATAGTGGAACAGTAAACGCAAGGTATATAATGACTCCTGAACCATGTTCACTCTATTAGATGACACTGTTTCCTAAGGTAATATCCAAGCTGAAATATGAAATAAAAGCAAGATTTGGTTAAACTCTAATGAGACAATCAGTTAGAAGACAGTCACCGTTGGTCCTAAAAGAATTGTACAATCACCTCATTTACAACCACTCAGAAAAGGGTTGCATTCGGTACCATTATGCACAGATTGAGTTAGAAGGCAAACATCATCAATTTAATGACCTGGTATGGTACATCTTTACATCCAAAATCTCGATCCGAATGGACTTTACAAGGCAAGAATGTAAATACTATTAGCGCCCGTTTAGCGAACGGACATCAAAGTCACCAGTCAGATCATGTGTGCGAAAGGATTTGGAAGTCGTTCCTAGTAATACGGAACTTCCTTAAAGATGTATTGTCTTCTGGGCGCATAAGTGGGATAATACACCGTTTAGTATCCAGGGAGAACGATATACACTCAGACGCCGTTTATTTGACGGGAAAGGATTCGACGTGATTGTCCGTCCACATCGTTACTAAAAATTGTCCATAAACATATCATGAAAGAGATACTTTTTGAAAGCAAAATTATGCTTTGGATACATTTATACATTTTAATTTTTTTTGAGCCTCCAACTACGATTGAATAAATTTTGGGGTATAGTCCCGTGTATTCCTTATTAGGGGTAATATCACATGGATACCTAAAGTTTCCCACGACGTTTGTTTGCGACTGTTAAACAATGCATTATTCAGACATGGTTTTTTCATGTATTCGTACACTTTACCGATTGTGATGTGCAACGTGTCTGTGTACCTGTACATGTATTCCTTATTAGGCTTACGATCGCATGGATACCTAAAGTTTCCCATGACGTTTATTTGCGACTGTTAAACAATTTTAGTTGGTGGCAAATGCATTGCTCAAACGTGGTTATTCCATGTATTCGTACACTTTACCGATCGTGATGTGCAACGAGTATGTATGTGTACCTGTACTACGGGTATGTATGTGTACCTGTACTACGAGTATGTATGTGTACCTGCACATACTTATATTGTCACAATATTGTGGCTTAATCTTGTACTGATATAACTACATTAGTAGTTTGCGGAAGTAAAGCACAGGCAGACCAACATCAAAGCTCTTTGTTGACTTTAGTTTTTATATTTATTCTCAAGGGCAATGATCCTACCATCAAGGTTTTCTCGGGATTCAAGCGCGGGGTCAGTACTTCGCAGACTAAGTTTATCTTGCTCACTGTCCCGAACTATGGCGGCGATGGCAGTTTTACAGGCTGTCGATATTATTACCGATCACAGCGATATTCGGTAGGTTAAAATAATCCTTTTCAATTCATTATGGGGCGCTCTACATATATTATGCACTTCTGAGAGAGTAGCGGGTGTAAGGTGAAGTTGTTTACATTTGCAACCGGCACACTGGAGATAATCTTGGTTTATCTCTATGTTAATTTCGAGAACTATGGCTGAAACTTCTTTAGATATTGTAATTGTGGAAATTGTATATGAACTAAGCACACAACTAACTAAACTGACATCTCCCTTGTGCTAAAAAATTAGTCTGAATTAGTTTAAAGTACACAATCCTTAGCAGTTATTAAAATAGACACAATTCATTTTGCTGGACTAGACAATGCTAGCTTCTTTTTGTAACAGTTTATATATGAAGTCCAGGAAGTGAAAATGACCAGTAGCAGCTAGCAGTTATTTGAGGCGCACGTCTGAAGTAATGCCAAGCTGTATACTCTATAACCTATGTTACACTCATCTCTCATATACCAAAGCACTGTGAATTAAGGGATCTTTAGACAATATCTAATATACCCGTTGTTTATTTTAAGCAACCAGTAAAACCAGTGAGGGAACCCGGGGATATTTTCTTTCTTAAAAAGTTAACCCTTAGTAAGATACAAAACTGTAGAGATCCACATCGGTTGAAACATGACTCGTTGGTTTTCACATGGATGCAAGGAGCCACAAATCGCCATCGTGTCATTTCATCGCTGTTGTAGCCACTATTACCACCAGTATATTTTGCCATTTAAATAAAGCCATTGTGCAGCACATGATTTGATATACATGGCGGCTAGTAAAATTGGAGGAACAAGATCACGTATGTATGTATGTATGCATGTATGTATGTAGGTAGGTAGGTAGGTAGGTATGCATGTATGTATGTGAGTGTCTGTGTGTGTGTGATTTGGATTTTTAACGTAGCTTTAACAATGTTTCAGTCATATTGCTACGATTTCTGCATTGTGATAGTTTATAGTGATGTCTATTATTACACAGTTTTCTCAACGACGTGCGCACTGATAATGTATGTATGTATGTATGTATGTATGTATGTATGTATGTATGTATGCAATACCTAAACATTCAACGAATGGGGATTTTAAACCGATCATTGTTTGGAGACGACTAGGCTCAGTGGCTAGCATGATGCGGGTTTGAATCCTACTGGTATATGGATATTGTCATTACTACTCAAGGTATCACCTTCATTTCGTATTCATCTTGAAAATTATTTCAGTCTTATAATATACTGCACATTTAAAGGGATGTAAATGCGTAAGAGAGGTAAAGACACAAGCGTTTCTGAATCTGTTTGGAATTGCATACAATATAATGCAATCACCCATGTATTAAATATTCATTGATTATAAGCGGTATCTCATATTAGTGCTTTTAAGATATGAAGTATATGAAAGATGATGAACAATTAAGCAACCAGGATATTAAAGCAATGATACAATCGTTATAAAAGACTTAGACCATCTAAATTATGTTGGCTTCAAAATAATAAAGTCAAGCGAACATATTACAACAAAACCAGAGTGATAGTACCAATATAAATTGCTATGAGAGTAGTGGGCTTACATGTTCGAGTCGAAACTTGGGTTACAACTAACGTTTATAAGAGACTTTGAAACATCGATGTATATTACACATCGTTATCTATTGCATAAAGTATTCGCGTTTTAAGTATATTCAAATCAGAAGAATACCTTACAACTCAAGCTTCAGTTCTGTTTTATTTAATAATAGTAGTTCCTATAAAAACTATGATAATATAATTCACCCATCAATCCATCTATCCATCTATTGATAGATACATAGATGCATGCATAACTTTGCATTACTCAAGAGGTGATACGTAAGGATTTTGTATAATATTAAACAATCAAATGTATTAGCATGTCATTGTTATAGTTAAATCTAACATTGTACGTAAGTTATTCTTATACAACCCAAATCAAATCATTCGTTCAACATCTTCTTTCTTTTATATGTTGTGCAATTTGCTACAAATAGTCTAACATTAACGTTTTCACACTTCTATGTGAAATTTATTGATAGGGAATATGAATATATAAAACTTATTACACAAGTGGTTTCCACTTGTGAAAAAAGTTGAACAATTTCGAACATTTGACGAATAAGTGTTTAAACAATGTGAATTATACAATATTTGGCAATAATATTTATAAAACTTAACAAAACTGTGTTTATATGATAAAATGCGTTCTGACGTTACCACAGATAAGCTGCGTCGCTGTCCAATGACCATCCTGTAGACACGTGACTGTAGGAGTCTGGTCTCCTTTCGCGAATAGACCATCCTGGCATTTGTAGGTGTAGGTCTGTCCGACCTCCACTTCTACTGTCTCATTTACTGCCCATGGTAATGCAGGTGGAGTTTTGCATACTATTCAAACATAAAAATACACTCTTAATACCAAACATATATATTAATCGCACGAACAATATTAGAGATCAATGCAAGAATGTTTTTTGTTGCCAAAATTATTCACGTCGGATCAATTTCATACAATTTAGGTAAACTCCTAAAGGTTAAAAGTGACCATTATAAACACTCTGAGACATATATATCGACACGTAACAATATAATATGAGCCACTGAGTAATGTATTTACGAATAGATCGACGAGTCAGGCCAGTGAGACGATAAGAAGTATATATCTACAACATGTGCTATTCTAGTTTCATTCATTCATTCATTCATTATTATTGTTATTATTATTATTGATAGTATTATTATTGTTGTATAACGCAAGACTGTATCTGAACGAAAATTAGAGTAGGTGATTACAATCAGTTATGAAACGAAACATGTATATTTTTGTTGGCTCGACTGCTCACTCCGTCAATTATAACTTTGTTAAATCTTTTAAAAGCTAGACCATATATAAATATTTATCTTGACGATTATATATATTAACAAATTTGGTGGCTAAGTGTATCTGAGGTCTGTGAGCATTTTCCTTGTGCTTTACAATTATGCCAAAAAAGAAAGAAATTAGTCAGAGGAAATTGTCATCTCAGGTGAAATGAAATATTAATTTACAGAAACTCTCAAAATAAAGAAAATAATTGGACTTTTAATGCGCTTAAAGTTTCAGCTGACCATACTGTACGAATAAGTCTTCTGTGTAATACATCTTCGTAACTATGCAATTTAAAATTAAACTTTTAATTTTAATGAAGGATTTGTAAAATATCTAAATAATATGTCAGGAATCCAAAATATGTTGCTGTAAATGTATTAAATTTACGTCTATTCTAATTATGCAAAGTAAGTTAGGCCATATTCGCTCTTTTGCCATTGCTATAAACCTTTTAACGGATGCAGGCTTGCCGTATCCACAACGAGATGCATCCAGTGATATTGTTTACTCGGACAATTTGTTGTACTTTTACAAGAACAACCTTTATGGAAAGCATGTGATTTTTTTATCTAACCGTTACTACCATTTTGCCGTAGTCTTTTTGTTGTTGTTGTATTTAGAACTGTATAAGCATCAACACATTGTAGTCTGCCTGCATTATAAATCTGTCTGAAGCTATATGTCACAATATTTATATACTTTTCTAGGATGCTTAAAACCTGAAATAACTAGATATACTCTTAAACCAAAACGTTGATTGAGGTACAAAGGATCGGGGAGTTTGTTTTTTATATGAATTAGACATGCTACACTTGAGAAGCTATTCAGACGCAGGCTTTTTTAAATGTCTGAATTTGTGCATGTGTCGAATCAATACACTCTAGCTCGCTAGAGTGTAGTTTGCTTGTGCTGAATACTCTACACATTTCTGATTATAATGGCATCTTCTAATTTCTTGAGGCACTGATGAGAGTCTTAATAAACGTTTCGTCAATCCAATTTAAATAAACCAGTAATTAAGTAATCTCGTTTCTTGCAAAAGAAAAATGGCACGAAGTTTAAACAAAAGTCATTGTGATGTGTCGAATTTTGAACTGTATTGAATAATAAAGTTGAATGTATCGATATCGAGCATTAATTCTTTTCGCATTTTAGCCAGAAAGGTCTATGAATGGTTGCTTTGACCTTTCTTATTGTCTCCCACGAGTCAGTGTTAAATATTGAAAGGCTAAATTGTATGACTGAGTGAGATTTGACCAGTGGCATTGCTACACTGTCATGCGAATGTAAACATTTGAGCTACCAATCATAACGATTGATAGGAACACGTGAAATTATCATTTCAAAGGGAAACTGATATGCCGTACTTGACAGATTATATGCTGTCTGAAAAACTGACGAAATAAATGATTGTCTTGGAGAAACGTTAGGAACCACTGCCTACTATTGGCCAGCATAAATCAAGGCGTACACTTTAGAAATAATGCGAATTTAATGTGACGACCTTAGTCGAAACTCTTCAGTCTTAAACTTTCTGAGAAGAAAATCTTGATTCCTGGGAACCCTAAATAAAATAGTGATTTCCTCGTTAAACAAAAAAGGGACTAGACATTTGTCTTGTAGGAAAAGACAGGGTTTAGTGCTAGGACGCACAAGTTCTGAAAGAGAGGAGCATTAAGGAACAGCTTTCTGTGAGAGAGACGGGATAGTCTGAAGACAGAAATGAGAGTAACAAACGAAGGACGAGGTGCGAATAAAGGACTAGGAATTCGATGAAAGGACTAGAGAAAAGGAGGTCGATGAAATAGGAAGAAATTGATGCACGTCAACAACCGAAGGTGATGCAAATCAGTCATGGACATTGCGCTGTTTCAGCACTCCTTGTTATGATGAAATAAATCCAAATTGGACACTACTATTAAATTCTGTTGACATGATCTAGAATTAATTGGAATTGCCGTTATTAACTTGTTTTTAATAAAGTTTTATTTCTAATGTCTAATGGGCTCATATTGCTTCAGTTCTTCCCAATATTGTTACTCGTTTCTCTGTTAAAATTGTATTCGTTTTCCCTCCCACCGAGCTATAACAGGGAGGGAGGTTATCCTATAGATAACGCCAGCCAAATAAAATTAACCAACCCTCTTACAAAGAAGGCGACGTTACAGTCATGGTTTATAGGAAACGAGACATTGCCAATTTGTATGAAAGTCAATTAGCCGTCAAAAGACATGCATGATATTATTATTGTACAAAATTAGTTAGTCAGTGGTTTAAAATACATGTAAAAGATTAAGAGTGTTTAAGAAGGGTCAGTGTTATGTATTTTCAATTTGCATTATTTGTTTGTCAGAATTTGTACATTACTGTTTCATTATATGCTAATGTTATTATGAAATTTATGTTGTGTTGAAAATGTTCAAAACGAAGTTAATTTTGTATATGACTTGAACCATTAATTTTGGTTTTAGTACACATGTTGATATCAACATGTTTCTAGCATTTCGTAAACTTCCATTTCCTGTTTTTTAATACACAAATGATATCAGATCTTGACTTATACGATGTTATGACGCTCAGTAATTTGGACAACACTATGATCATATGAAGATAAAGCAATTTTTAATTACCACAAGTAAAATTTGTAGGCGTCCAAGTACCATCTACCAGACACGTTATTGTCGGATTCTGATTAATTGTCCCGAATAGACCATCTATACATATGTAGGTGTAGTTCTGTCCGACCTCCACTTCTACTGTCTCATTTATTGTCCATGGTATAAATGGCACTGTTTTACATGCTGTTCAAATATGAAAATACACATTCAGTACGGATCCATACTTAATAATGTTATGAATGTTAGAGATATACACAATCATGTATTCGCTTTTCAAAAAAATCAAGTCAGAAGAATATCTTCAACGGAAGTTTCAGTTCTGTTTTATCCATCCATATATACGTGCGTTCACACATACACATAGGTACAGAATTTGTCATTGCTAACGATAATATAGGTATGGCTGTCTTCTAACATTTTACAAGGACATTTATTAGGATAAATGTTTGTAGTTTAGTCTAAACATTTTATATAGGTTAGTATTTTCCATCCCAAATCATATATTATTTTTCAATATCTTTTGCTCTTTTATTTGTAGAACATTTTGCTACAAATAGTCTAGGATCGCAGTTTTCACACTTCTATGCCATATGTTTTGACGGAGAATAGGGATGTATAGACCTTCTGACATGAGTGGCTTCCACATGTGAAAAAGTCGAACAATTTGGGACATTTGATGAATAGGAGATTCAAACAATGTGAAGATTTTCATATATATTAGTTTATATTAATTCAAATTAAAGAATACGTAGATCAAAGACGAATTATACAGATATTTATTTAACACAAATATATGAGAAAGACAGACTCGTCAGTGAACTCGGATACATCAGACATTGTTATTTTGCATTATGACGTTTTATGGTGTTCTTTTTTCACGTCAAAAACTGTATTTACACAATGATTGGCATTAATATTTATTCAACTGAACAAGCCTGTGCTTGTCTGATACAATGCATTCTTAAGTTACCACAAGTAAGCTGTGTCTCTGTCCAATGACCATCCTGTAGACACGTGATCGTCGGGGCCTTGTCTCCTTTCACGAATAGACCATCCTGGCATCTGTAGGTGTAAGTCTGTCCGACCTCCACTTCTAATGTCTCATTTACTGTCCATGGTAATGCAGGTGGAGTTTTGCATACTGCTCAAACACAAAAAATACACCATTAATACCAAACATATACATTAATCGCACGAACCATATTAGAAATCCATGCAGGAATGTTTTTTGTTGCCAAAATTATTCACGTCGGATCAATTTCTTACAATTTAGGTAAACTCCTAAAGGTTAAGAGTGACCATTATAAACACTCTGAGACATATATATTGACACATAACAATATAATATGAGCCACTGAGTAACGTTATTTCCGAATAGATCGACGAGTCAGAGCAATGAGACGATAATACGAAGATATATATATATATATATATATATATATATATATATATATATATATATATATATATATATATATAACATGCGCTATTATAGTTTCCTTCATTATTATTATTATTATTATTATTATTATTATTATTATTATTATTATTATCATATGACGCAAGATTGTATCAGAAGCAAAATTAGAGCAGGTAATTACAATCAGATGTGAAAGGAAACATCTATATTTTTATTAGGCTCGACGGATCACTCCGTTAATTCTAACTTTGTTAAATCTTTTAAAAGCTAGACCATATATAAATATTTATCTGAACGATTATATATATTAATACATTTGGTGGCTAAGTTTATCTAAGGTCTGTGAGCATCTTTCCATGTGTTTTAAAAGTAGGCCAAAAGGAAAGAAATTAGTCAAGGGAAATTATGTCATCTCAGTTGAAATGAAATATGAATTTACAGTAACTCTCAAAATATAGAAAGTAAATGAACCTGTAATGCGCTTAAAGTGTCATCTGCCCATACTGTTCGTAAGTCTTCTGTGTAATGCATATTAGTCATTACGCACTTTATAATTAAACTTTTAATTTTAATGAAGGGTGTGTATATTATATGAATAACAAGTCAGGAATTCAAAGTATTAAGAAACATTTAAAATGGTAAGAGGTCTCTTTTGAGATGTAAATATATATTTCCCTGTAGAAGGTTTAATTATATAATCTTACCTTATCTTTCTGTAATCAGCCACAAATTAATAACACTGAGAGAGCTCAATGACATGATACTTTTGGCAACAAAAGCTATTGATGTAAATGTATTAAATATACGTCCATTCTGACTATGCAATGTAGGAGAAGCCAGATTCGCTCTTTTGACCCTGTTATGAACCTCTTAACGGGTGCAGGCTTGTTCTATCTATCACGAGATGCATCATATGATGTTGTTTACTCCGACAAAGTGTTGTACTTTTACAAGTACAAGTCTTATGCAAAGCATGTGGTTTTGTGTTCAAAATGTATTACCATTTTTCCGTAGTCTTTGTTTTGTATTTTGAAATGTATAATCCAAACTGGACACTGCTATTAAATTATGTTGACATAATTTAGATTGAATTGGATATGCTGTTATTAATTTGCTTTGATTAAATGTGTTATTTGTCTTCTCTAAAGGAGCTTGTTTTGTTTTAGTTCTTCACAATATTCTTGCTCTGTTCTCTGTTGAAATTATATTCTTATTCACTATAACATCGAGGGAAGTCATCCTCTAGATAACGTCAGTCTAATCAAACTAACCACCCTTATTACTAAGAGGGAGACGTTACAAAGTGGGTTCTATCGTCCGGGATTAGTTTGAACGGTGTGAGTGACAGGTGCTGAGTAGGATATTGGATAGAACGTAGAGTCCTATAACAGTGATAAATTTGGTTATTATGAAAGCAAGGAATTAATTATGTAGTTAGTACATGCCATTGTTTGATATGTTTTAATGTATTGTATGACATTGCAAAAAATTAAGATTCCGTACCTGTCTTGATAGCATGATTGTTGTGTGAATTAAAGTAATTCAGAAAGAAGTGTTGCCTTTAGTCACACTTGCGAGAAGAGATATTTAAGAAAGTGCCGAGGGATAATTGCACATTGTTGCTGCTAGTAAGCTGCATTTTGAGAGAAATGCTGAATTTTGAGAGAAATGCTGAATTTTGTACTGTCAGATGTTGATATTTTGCATTAAAGTTTTATGTAAGCAAATCCGTAGTTAAGATATTATTGGAAATCAATATGGGTCAGTATTCTTCAGGAAGCTGTTTCTTGTAAGGCAGTAAGAGATAGTAAATACTTAACATCAGTAAATTGGTTGGTGATACAGGTGAGTAGACTAGTAGACTAAAATAGCAACTAATAGTCAGTCAAAGAGTTTAAGTCTATTTGTAAAGACGAAATAGGTTTTGTAAGGACCCAATTAGGTTATTTTCTAGAGCGGAGTCTCTGGTAATACAGAGAATGCAGGAGGCAGAGAAAGACATAATAAGGCAAGCTGATGGAAAAGAAAGAGAAAGAGAAATCGAGTTAGCCAGATTGCAGGCCGAATAAATAGCCATGGAGAGAGAACATACGATAGACATGGAGAGACTAAGGATGGAAAAAGAATCTAGGAGGGGTGAAGAACTGATTGAACATTCAGGACCCACAAGCGAAAAATTAGAGGATAGACGTATCGTCCAGATAACAATACCGATGTTTAACGACAGAGACAAAATTATCGTTAACTTTTTAACTCAGTTTTAAACGTTAGCTTTAATCCATCATATACATAATGACCAGTGGGATATTAATATATCAGCATCTTTGCACGGAGCTGTCAAGGAAGGGTGTCTTTCATAATATGGCACCGACTGAAGGAGATGACTACGTCATCCTCAAGAAATCGATATTAAGACACTACGTCCTGTCGGCATAAAGATTTTACAGACCTTTTAGAGAGTTGTCTAAGGGAACAACGGAGACACGCGCCCGATTTTATATTCACCTACTTCTGATTTTAGATAGATGGATTCAAATAACAGGCACCGCGCTCACTTATGAATGCATACGGGAGGAGATCTTGAACGAACATGGTCCTCAGTACGTATCGGAAAGACCTGATCGTATTTGTAGCGTAGTGTGATTTTGCTATCTTAGAATATATCATATTATGACTGAGCGATATGAGAGTGCACATTATCGTCTAACAACCACGAAGAACCAAGAGTCAATGGCCGTATAAGAACTAACGGTTTGACACCTCATAAGCGGAATGGTCAAAATGGTGGGAAGCTAAGGGATTATAACTGCAGCCGTAATCAGTTCCGTGTCCTAGGAAAGACCCAGGGGTTGGTAAGGGTACCCCTGCTAAGAAAGCTGAAGTGGTATGCTACGAATGCAACACACCTAGCCATATACTCACATATTCCAGGACATATCGTCCCACAATAAATACAGTGACCCCATGCACAGGTTAACGGTGTAAACTATTAGACCATTCTAATAAAGCTACGGTAAATAGAGATAATGCTACCGTGGTACATGACACCAGCTTTGGTGGATAGCAGCTTTGTCAAATCTGCTGATTATATAGGTGAGACAATGGAAGTCCAATTATCTTATAAGACATAATTCTCTCCCGGTTGTCTACATCTACATTTGTTCAAACATCGTGCTTGTCAGGAGTGTCGCACGACGCACGACGCAAGTCTTGGATGTAGGAATGTGTTGCCACAGCCAAATCGTATGACGTGTACACCTGGACACGTGGGGTCCATATAGACGAGGTCTAAGAAGCAAAGTTAAGGTCAAAGCCACTGAATCCCTCGACTTCGCCCATAGATACTTTGCTACCTGGATGAATTAAGGAGACTCCAAGAGGAAGATTAAGGAGACTTCAAGAGGAAGATGCTACCCGTAACAGGTTGCGCGGGTATCCAAAGGAGTCCTTTCGGACCTTGCCAAACGTAGAAGCAGAATTCGTGCTGAAACTGGTTATCTTGTATTGATACACCAGGATGGGAACCGAGAGGTATAAGCAAGTTAATGTACATCGATCATAGAGAAAAGACGTGCTTAGGCTAGCACATGAGAGTCTATTTGGTAGTGATATGGTCGTGGCAAAGACGAGATATAGGTTAGAGAGGTAATTCTACTGGCCAGGTGTGAATGGGGATGCAAGGACGTTTGTCTTTCGTGTAACAAGTGTCGACTGGTGGCACCTAAGGCCTCACATCACCCAGTGACATTAGGAACCACCCCTCTGATGAACTTTTCTCGAGGGTGATAGACTTGATAGGTCCGATAAAGTCTGCGTCAGGAAGTGGTAATTGTTATGTGTTTACGATTGTTGATTATTCTGCTCGACACCCGGAGGCCGTTGCGGTGAAGAACATTGATTCAGTAACGGTGGCTGAGGCTTTGTTAGGAGTTTGGTCCAGAGTTGGTGTAACTGAAGAGATACTAACTGACAAAGGGACGTAGTTTGTTAGCCAGGTGGAAGAAGTGATCCGGTTACTTTCCATTAGGTACCTGTTTACTACCCAGCTCCGAAAAAGTTGTGAGAAGGTCGCCCAAGGAATGGGATTGATAGCTTGCTTGGAACTAGTTTATGAGAGGACAGTGAGCGGATCCATGGCTGTATAGAAACAGGTATGACCGGATCAAATGGCATCGGAGAAAGTACGGACAAGGCATCCGTATGCTGTTGATCTCCGTGAAAAGCTGGATGGATTTTGAGTCTTACTACGACAAAAAGGCGAAAGAACGGAACTTTGAAGTGGGTGATAAGGTGATGTTGTTCAGCGATGGAGCACAACAAACTCCAAGTCCGCTGGAGGGTACCCTTCGTTGTAACGGAGAGGAAGGGTGGATATAACTAACATGTCAGGGAAGGCGATAAAGAGAAGTAACCCGTTAACCTTCTTAAACACTATCGTGAAAGGGAGACACCCACTGAGGTCGTGGTTGAACAGTTGTGACTGAAGAATCCGAAGATTGTCGGAAGTGCTTACTAGGTGTCCTTTGACGAGGGATGAAACATACGTCAGTTACGTAACATTACCGTCAGAACAACGTGAAGGGGTGGAGAAGATACTCCAAGACTACTCAAGTGTCTTGACAGAAAGACCCATAATGACGGATTTGGAAGAACTCAGTTTTGACGTTGCTGGAGGAAACGCCTGTGAAACTTAAACCCTATCCATACCTCGTGCGAAGTTAGAAACTGTTCGGGACAAAATTAGAACTATGCTTGACTTATGGGACATTAAACCAGCCAAATGTGCATACGGTTCACCGGTTGTGTTGGTCCAGAAGAAGGGTGGTGATTACCACGTTTGCGTCGACTATTGGAAATTAAACAGGATCACATAATTGCAGGTCGATATGGTATCGGATCCTGAGTTCATATTTGCCGGAGTAACAAATGCCAAATATTTCTCTCAAATAGACTTGTCCAAGGGGTATTGGCAAATTCCAGTTCGTAGTGAAGACATTCCAAAGGTTGCCTTTGCAACAACAGATGAGATATTCCTATGGCTAGTCATGCAGTCCGGGGTCCATAATGGACCCAGCATTCCACCCGAATGATGAGAAACTGATAGAAGCTATAAGAGGGAGCGGAGTTTTAAATCTCATGGACAATTTGTCATTAGTGACACCTGCTTGGTCTTACTGGGAAACGTTCTGGAACGACCTAGACAGACAGGGCTCACTGCTAGACCATATAAATGTCACACAGGATTTCGGAGATTGACTTTTCTAAACCAAACACTCAGTGAAGACACATTAACCCCAGACAGTGCTAAAGTCGACCAACTTCTTAGCGCCGCACGTCCAACTACGAAGACAGACGTGATATCTTTTTTAGACTTGCGGGCTATTATCGTATGCATATCGCAAACGTCAGCTATATTGCTAGTCCGTTGACGAACTTGACAAGGAAGAAGTCTCCGACGAAGCCTATTTAGACAGGCTCTTGTGAGAGAGCATTTCAGATGTTGAAGGATAAGTTGACGTCAGACGCCGTAGTGAGACAGATTTGACTAGTTGAAAGTAGTTATATAGTGTTTACATACCAATTATCCGTTATTATTTTTTGGTCATGTGTACTAATAGATAATTAATCACATGATACACTGGAAATTATTAGCAAATTATTAGCAAATTATTAACATATTTTGAACTGAAAGGCATGCTTACTGGGAACGCATCATTCCATACGGTGGCAACTCGTTTGCTTTTTTATCCATGCTGAGGAGGTCTTGTGTTAGCTTTTCAAAACGTTCATCAACAAACTACATCCAGAAAGAGAGCATATGATAAATGCTGAGGATATTTTAATTTAGCAAAGGAGGGATACACATAGTTTGTTTCTGACAATTTTTTTAAAAATACGACAGAAATACTCAGCTGTGACGAGATGTTTTGAATTTGATTACAATTTCTGGTTTTCTAAGTTCATATTAAACCTTGAACTCGACTTAAGATCTTTCAAAATAGTTTCTAGTTTGGTCATCTTGCAACAAGCTGTAAATCATCTAAGTTTCTTATAAAAGCTGTTGGATTATTCTTTCTACATTAGTTTAGTAAAGTAACTAAAGTCAACTTAACTGTAAAATGACTTTGCCATTTGTTTTGTCTCGAAGTTATCTTCTGAACATGAAACTAGGAAGTACGTATTGTATGTATATAGCATTAATAAACTATGGTTTCACGCATACATTCAAGCGCCGGTAGAAAATCAAAATGAGTAAACTCGGCCAACATTGACGTGGCATGCGCAAAGGAGGCGGAAGCATGGTGTAATTCTACTACATAGCCGATAACGGTTTGTCAGATGACTCGGTGGCAAAGATGAGACAAATTCCTTCGTACTACAGCGTTTTATGTGGAGATCACATATTGCCTCGCCACCACCAAGGGCAAACAACTAATAATTTTATTAGAGTTCATTCAATGTGCACGCCAATAAGAATTGGTTATCCATTGATACAATCCTTACAATCTCAGTGCTTTGAACACAACATCGAGTTAGACATATCGGAATTGAGGATTACATGCAATAACTACTAGATCTCAATAGCTGGACAACGTCCAGAAACTTCCATTATTTGGCGCAGAAGAACGTGAGTTCTTCAGTCAGCTGGGTCTGTTTTACATATAACACATGCATGTAATCGCACTTTTATGAAAGAGTTTTGTTTACAATCACAACATAGATGATACTGACCTGATCAAGTCATCACAAAACAGGCATTACAGGGTCATGAATGTGTATTTTTTTAACTGACTCAGGAGATGCACAGGAGCCTGACTCTCTGCTTGCTAGAAACAACATACGTAATTGTATAATGATGGATGTTCTATCACCGTTTCAAAATTTAAATTTCATATTATATAATTAATATTTAATACGGCTAAGTAATGTGAGTTTGTATTGCGTTGGTTTGGAATGAAAATTCAAAATAAATTATTTGTTCTATACCATGCTCCTAGTTAATTTGCGAACGTCTTGTAAAAGTACGTTTATTATGTTTGCATATACATTCTAAGTTCATTTTTTATGGTAATGACTACTGACAGATAAATGTCCCATCGAAATTAATTAGCAAATATTGGACATACTTATTAAATAGTTTTGACCATGGAAAACATCCGTTCTGTAATGCTACATGTGCTGGTATCGGATCATTCAATTCTAACGATTAATATAATTTGTTTGATACATGCTACGGAAGTGTGTTGGACGCTGCCCACTGTTCAGAATACCACATTTCCAATTTAATAGAAAAAGTATCTGACAATTACTGTTATCAAAATAATTTTTGGTTGTTCAGAAACGAAATCATGTACATATCCCAATTTACATAAATATTTCAGAAGCAAATGAAATGAGTAGAAACATATGAACATATGTTTCTTATTTACGTCCAAAATAAAATTATTACACTTTATGATTAATATTCAACCTTGTTATGCATGTCCAATCTTTCAGATCTTTCAGGAACATATCTTGCATCCACATTGTGACCGTTTGCAACATTCTGTGTTCTTAGTAAGTTATGTAATTTCGTTTTAAATGGTATGTGCTTTCGCTCATTATTTTTGCTCTGAAGTCCTTTTGCAATGCAGACTAGAGGAAGTTTAACTCGATTACAAGGAGCATTACATGTATCCGTGTAAGTCATCCAAGAAGAACCAACAGAGAACCAGCAAAGACAAAGAATGGGACTCAAATGCGTTACAAGACAGATGGAAGCTGAAGCATATCTGAAGTCGACAACAAAACTATGTGGCAACCGTGTAGAGGTCATGGGGGAACGCATACAAGAGAATACAACGTATTTGATCTTTCTGTGTGCAAATGACATGCTACCTCAGGTATGGTACGCTCAGGGTCTAACTTGTCGAGGCTATTAAGACGACAGGTAAAGAAGCACGGACTTCGCCCAGGCGTCAACTCAACACAGCTCATCGGAGACGTATTTCAGCCACGAACCCAATTTGCGACATATTGCCTGGAAGTTTGCATCGAAATTTTAAGAACTGAACACCTTGCAAGAACAACACACACACTAAGCTTAAAAACGGGTGTACTCGAATAAGCAGGGATAATTGTATTCATTTGACAGCCACCTTATCACAGTTTAAGGAAGAATTTGACTGAGTTCAAATTATAAGTAAACGATATATGTTACTGACTTAGCATATCACCTGAAAACGCACAGTAAGGGTGATGTGTGTTGATTTTCTTATCTTACTCAAAACTTACATAGGTGTCTGGAAGGTTATGACCTTAGAGACAACATACGTAACTGTATAATGATGTACCTGTCAACACTGGTGACAACAGAGTGACGATGGTTCAACTATTGATTTGTGAAGTTTAGCAACTTCATCTAGAGCAGGTTGTTAAATGATTTCAACATACCAATGTCCGTGTGCTTAAGTACCTGTGTGACTATAATACAATATGTCTATGGTGCGATGGACGTTCTATCATTGTTTAAAACGGCAGCAACGACTGTTGCATATGCTTCTTTAAATTCTCTCTGCGACGGACAGCCCGCAAAGGCGTGGAAACATTTACGCTTCACACGCTTCTGTGTTGAAGTATCGCAGATGTGTAAGAGGAACTTATCGTCACGCACTGCGATATGAGCAACCAGGATGCTTTTTTCGTTAACGATGTCTATCTCTGCAAGTCGCACAAATTCAGGTAGCTGGGGTAGGTTGCCCACAGCTGAAAGAAACGTTCGTTATCCCAGTTAATGCTGACCGAGTCCAAGTCTGGCCATTCGAAAAATTACATGATGATAGCATCGACCACTAATATGCTGTGGTCATTACATAGGTATTGTACACTCTGCCTTTTTGGGTACTCAAAGCACGAAGTACGAGAAGACCATGAGCGTAATACGGCGCTCAACTATGACCTGAGGACCTGTCAAGACAACGATGTCTGTGCATATGGATGCATAAGCGTACCAGATATTATAGCTAAAAGGTTGACACTTAAGTTTTACAAGCAAAGGTGTCTGCATAACAGAATGTGTTCCTGAACACAGAGTTCTGGCATTTGCACGTGAAACAAGCATGTTACAGAATGCAGTACCATGCACAAACACACCAGAGGATTGCTTCTATAACGATGACGTGAATTCCACTGACAATACACCCGGGTGTATTCTCCGTTGATTTTCTTTAAATCAGTATTGACCCAACTAAGAAGAGTTAATTCTGGACAATTATTCAACATATAATAATAATAATAATAATAATAATAATAATAATAATAATAATAATAATAATGATAATGAGGACTTTGTATAGCGCCTAATCTTTAGAAGCTCTAAGCGCTTTACAACTTGAGACAACACCTATAGGATAAGAAACATAATAATATTATTACAAAAACAAAGAACATGAAATTAGAAAAACACTATTTAAAAAAAAAAAATTTAACAACAAATTAAAAAAAATAAAGAATTATAAATCAAATTTTTAAAAAAAAATATACACAGTCTGGAGTTATGTGTTTTTTTGCCTGTTTATGTGTTTAGTTTTCTTACGTTTCTCATGTGAGGGAAGATCGTACAATGCTTTTTAAATCGCAAGACGGCTGAATAATTCACAAACAACAAATCCCATTGATGACAAAAATTGATTCAATTGGTGCTAACACTGAAATGAAAGGTCAGTGTATGAATCTGTACAAACAGTGTGGTTTCCGTGCTCTGTTAACAACAGATGACTTCCATTTGGGGTAACTGCGAATTATATGCGAAACCTACTTGATCACAAGTGCTGGAAAATGCGCAACATCTACCCAAATATTTCGCAGATGAAGGTATGTGGTTCAATGAGTAGGTCCAAGTTTATGTATTGCAAAGGCATGTTATCAGACCTGTAGGAGAAGGGTCACTTTGATCAAATTAAAACTAAATCATATATAATACTGACCTGAGCACGTCATCACGAAAAATGCAGTAAGGAGAAATTGTGTGGAACATTTTATCTAACGGTTTTCTTTCTTCTTTGTTTTGTTATGAGGGTGAATGGTTTGGTGCTCATAACATCGATTGACGGTTGCAAAGCAAATAAAGAAAAATTTAACATAATAACACGAGCCATTATTGATATAAATGTTATTTTCGTATTTACACTTGATTTGTATAATCCTCCTAGTTTGGTATTTTCCATATATTCTTGCTTTGGTTTTAACTGCAGTGGAATACGAAGTCTTGTTTATTGAAATTTATTTTATTTACATGCCTTGTCAAGTGCCATCTGATTGTATAGATTTTAAAGTTTGTAAAGTTGTTTTGCAAACTGCTTTGACTGCTAAAAGTAACAAAACAGTGTATGCACACAATATAAATTTAGTAGATTTAGAAATGAGTACAGATATATAAGACGAATCGGAACTCATTAAACACTTATTTATATATTTATCGAACAGAGTTTGAACCAAAGCGCATCCATACTACACTTCTCAATGTGATGGGAACGTACCATTCCATGTTAAGGCTTAATACAACTCGTTTTGTTTTAAATACATATTGAGGAGGTCTTTGTAAACTGTCCACTGTTCAAAATGCCATCATTGCAAAGTGTATATAAAATAACGCTGTAAGAAGGGCTTTTATAGTTTGTTTTTATTGTTTAGTAAGGCACGTACTTATTTTAAGTTACATAACTATTTTAAACTCTTAGACGTCGTAATTACATAATTATTTTAAACCTTTGGACGTCAGTAGAAATAAACGATCAGGTGTTTTACGTTTACATTCAAATCAGATCGATTCTTGAATTTAGATAGGTTGTTCTTATGATATATATTAAATCGTGTACCATATCTGCGATCTGTCAAATTCGTTTCTTTTGCTCAAGTTGTTTCCTCATTGTTGCCGTTTGTGCCATTATGTGTGACATATATGGTTTCTCAAAAACACCCGTCAAATAACAGACATTTCCTCAAAGTTCTTCATTTATATAATGTTATGATCAAACGTTTCCACATATGTCATACTCGTGTTTCTCGAAACGCCACTCCGATTGCAAGTTAATATCAACTTGAAATTTGCCGAACACTTCTTATCGTTTCTAATTTAATTTCTGAAGAAATTCTCTGAATCAATTCAAGTATTTTAAAGCATATTTAGCATTAATATCAAATAAACACCAATTTACTCCCACGTCTTCGGAAGAATTGACTTTTATGACAGCTCAAAAGGTGCTAACACTGGATTAAAATGTCACTCCATGCATTTGGAAAAACACTGAAAATTATCTGCTTTGTTCAAAACCGATGATTTCTATTTAGGCATAACGGAATTGCGGATTACATTCACAAACATCTTGATCTCAGGAGCTTGACAACATGCAATGTTTACCTTTACACCAAGCTAACGAATGTAGGTGCCTCAGCAAGCAAGTAAATTTGTTTTAATTCAAAGGCATGTTAACACCTTAAGGACAACGTTTATTTAGGTCACAATTACATTTAAAACATATATGACAGTGTCCTGATGATAAAATATCATCATACAACAGGCAGAAAAGGGGTGTCGATGGTTTCAGATTTTCATGGGTTATGTTATTTTAGCATTATATCACCGTTTAAAACTTAAATTTGGTGTTATGCAGCTAACAGAAAATACGGCCCATTCATGTGAATTTATATGAAGCTAGAAAAAATCTTCTGGGCTAGTTGTGTCATTGTTTAAAATGTACACGAGCACGTTTCTGCTTTAGAAAGGATACTAAGAAAGTGTCTTTGTTTCGTTTTGTACAAACCTTTTGAAATAAAAAATTTCATAATTATTTTCCTATACTATGTTTTTAAAAGAAGGTTTAAATGAGAATGATTAATTTCAGTTTAAGCTAGCAAAGCAAGAATATACTGCTCACACCAAGAAAATACAGACACAAAACATAGTGTTGTGATGTAGTTGTTTCTTCACGGAACAACGGATAAGTATATGTGTGCATGACCCATATATGACGTTCAAAGTTCACATGGCGTCAAAATAGATTTTCAAATAATGTAATTGACGCAACATTATGCAATGGGAATTTAATTTGAATAACGCTGTAGTCAGGTAGTGAAATGGATTGATAACATACCACAAGTAATAGTTGTTGAGGTCCAGCTACCCTATAGTATCCACGTGACTGTTGGATTATGTAATGGTTTTGCGACTAGACTCGAATAATCTTATGAATATTACAAACATAGGCAGTACATTAATGGTATTCTGAAATGATATAAATATTGTGGTCGTAGCAAATAAAAATGAAACATATCTGAGACAGAGAATGAGCGTGAGAAATATAAAACTTATGAATATGTCTATATCCAGGTATTCTCTGATTTCTTATTTATCTCCATCAGCAAGTAAAATGCTTAAAGGTTCCAGATACTATTCATGTATGCAAGTAATGAGGATGTGCAAGAAATTAATATCTAAGTGGACTTATAGTTTTGAATATTTAGCTTTTCAACAGAATACTGCATATTATCATTGCCTTAACTTCTAAATTTCGTTCACCATACACAAAATTGAAAAGAGAAGCTACACAACAATTGACTACTTTCGTCGCTCGGTGTGGTTGTATATTTTTTATGTTTATACGGTAAATGTGAACTGGTGTTCAAAAACTAAATTTGCTGTCTTAAATTGAATGGTAAGTGCCCAAAAAAGAAATGCATGTTTCCAGTTTGATGACATTAATTGTGCTAACCCCTTTGTGAGTTAAAATTAAGGTATTGGTGTTTGCATACCAATATACGTTTATTACGTTTACTCATAAATAATAAGAGATAAATGATCCCATCACCCTTCGCAATAAACTAGCAAATCAACAGTTTTGGACATGAAAATCATCTTGTTAAATTCCTACATGTTCAATTGTAAGGATTATTACAACTATTGTATATGATGCTACAAGTTAAGGAGGTCTTTTGATATCATATTAACTGTTCAGAATACAATATTGCATGGTATATAGAACATATATCTGACACTTGCTGTGTCAAAATCATTTTAGTTGATTAGCGAAGGAGTCAAATCGTTAAAAGTAAGTATAAGCATGTGATCAGATGTTTTATATTTACATCCAAAACCAAACTGAGTACGGGTTATGATACATAATTAATTTATGTCGATATTAAACCTTGTTTTATATCTGTAATCTTCAAATTCGTTTTCGTGCAAATCTTGCATCCACATTGTGACCATTTGCAGCATTCTGTCTGCTTAGTAAAGTAACTAATGCTGATTTTCAAGTGGTATGATTTCGATTATTTCTTTGCTTTGAATACCTTTTTGCATTACATACATGGGATAGGTTATCTCTATCACGAAGAGCAATAAGCTTGTCTGACTAGGTCTGCCAACGCGAGGCAGCAGTAATCGGCATAGACAACAAATGGGACCCCAAATGCGTTGCAAGACTTATAGAAGCTTAAGCATCTTAGAATTTTACCATCACCTCATTTAGAACCATTCGGAAAAGGGTTGCATTCGGTACTATTATGCACAGCTTGCGTTAGAAGGCAAACAACATCATTTTACTGACCTGGTATGGCCATAAATACATCCAAAATCTCCATCCGAATAGACTTTCCAAGGCAAGAATGTAAATACTATTATAGCCCGCTTAGCGAACGGATATCAAAGACACCAATCAGATTATGTGTGCGAGAGGATTTGGAAGCCGTTCCTAGTAATACGGAACTTCCTCAAAGATGTATTGTCTTCTGGACGCATAAGTGGGGTAATACACCGTTTAGTATCCAGGGGGAACGACACACACTCAGACGCTGTTTATTTGACGGGAAAGGATTCGATGTGATTGTCCGTCCACATCCTTGCTAAAACATTGTCCAGATACATATCATCGAAGAGATCCTTTTTGAAAGCAAAATCATGCTTGGGATACATTTATACATTCTAATCTTTTTGAGCCTCAAACTATGATCGAATAAATTTTGGGGTATAGCCCCATGTATTCCTTTTTAGGCTTACTGTCGCATGGATACCTAAAGTTTCCCATGACGTTTATTTGCGACTGTTGAACAATGTTGGTTGGTGCATTGCTCAAACATGGTTATTCCATGTATTCGTACACTTTACCGATTGTGATGTGCAACGAGTATGTATGTGTACCTGTACTGCGAGTATGTATGTGTACCTGTACTACGAGTATGTATGTGTACTTGTACTACGAGTATGTATGTGTACCTGTACATATTTATATTGTCACAATATTGTGGCCTAATCTTTTACTAATATAAGTACATTAGTAGCTTGCGGAAGTAAAGCACAGGCAGACCAACATCAAAGCGCTTTGTTGACTTTAGTTTTTATATTTATTCTCAAGGGCAATGATCCTACAATCAAGGTTTTCTCGGGATTCAAGCGCGGGGTCAGTACTTCGCAGACTAAGTTTATCTTGCTCACTGTCCCGAACTATGGCGGCGATGGCAGTTTTACAGGCTGTCGATATTATTATCGATCACAGCGATATTCGGTAGGTTAAAATAATCCTTTTCAATTCATTATGGGCGTTCTACATATATTATGCACTTCTGAGAGAGTAGCGGGTGTAAGGTGAAGTTGTTTACATTTGCAACCGGCACACTGGACATAATCTCGGTTTATCTCTATGTTAATTTCGAGAACTATAGCTGAAATTTCTTTAGATATTGTAATTGTGGAAATTGTATATGAACTAAGCACACAACTAACTAAACTGACATCTCCCTTGTGCTAAAAATTAGTCTGAATTAGTTTAAAGTACACAATCCTTAGCAGTTATTAAAATAGACACAATTCATTTTGCTGGACTAGACAATACTAGCTTCTTTTTGTAACAGTTTATATATGAAGTCCAGGAAGTGAAAATGACCACATGGAGCTAGCAGTTATTTGAGGCGCACGTCTAAAGTAATGCCAAGCTGTATACTCTATAACCTATGTTACACTCATCTCTCATATACCAAAACAATGCGAATTAAGGGATCTTTAAACAATATCTAATATACCCGAAGTTTATTTTAAACAACCAGTAAAACCAGTGAGGGAACCCGGGGAGATTTTCTTCTTTAAAAGGTTAACCCTAAGTAAAATACAAAACTGTAGAGATCCACATTGGTTGCAACATGACTCGTTGGTTTTCACATGGATGCAAGGAGCCACAAATCGCCATCGTGTCATTTCATCGCTGTTGTAGCCACTATTACCACCAGTATATTTTGCCATTTAAATAAAGCCATTGAGCAGCACATGATTTGATATACATGGCGGCGAGTAAAATTGCTGGAACAAGATCACGTATGTATGTAGGTAGGTAGGTAGGTGGGTAGGTAGGTAGGTATGTACGTACGTACGTACGTACGTATGTATGTATGTATGTATGTATGTATGTGTCTTTGTATGTATGTATGTATGTATGTATGTATGTATGTATGTATCTTTGTATTTATGTGTGTATGTATGTATGTATGTATGTATGCATGCATGTATGTATGTATGTATGTATGTATGTATGTATGTATGTATGTATGCATGTATGTATGTATGTATGTGAGTGTGTGTGTAATTTCGATTTTTAACGTAGCTTTAACAATGTTTCAGTCATATTGCTATGATTTCTGCATTGTGATAGTTTATAGTGATGTCTATTATTACATTGTTTTTTCAACGACGTGTGCACTGATAATGTATGTATGCATGTATGTATGTATGTATGTATGCATGCGTGTGTGTGTGTGTGTGTGTGTGTGTGTGTGTGTGTGCGTATGTATGTATGTATGCAATACCTAAACATTCAACGAACGGGGAATTTAAACCGATCATTGTTTGGAGACGACTAGGCTCAGTGGCTAGCATGATGCGGGTTTGAATCCTACTGGTATATGGATATTGTCATTACTACTCAAGGTGTCACCTTCATTTCGTATTCCTCTTGAAAATTATTTCAGTCTTATAATATACTGTACATTTAAAGGGTTGTAAATGTGTAAGAGAGGTAAAGACACAAGCGTTTCTGAATCTGTTTGGAATTGCATACAATATAATGCAATCACCCATGTATTAAATATTCACTGATTAAAAGCGGTATCTCATATTAGTGCTTTTAAGATATGAAGTATATGAAAGATGATGAACAATTCAGCAACCAGGATATTAAAGCAATGAAACAATCGTTATAACAGACTTAGACCATCTAAATTATGTTGGCTTCAAAATAATAAAGTCAAGCGAACATATTACAACAAAACCAGAGTGATAGTACCAATATAAATTGCTATGAGAGTAGTGGGTTTACACGTTCGAGTCGAAACTTGGGTTACAACTAACGTTTATAAGAGACTTTGAAACATTGATGTACATTACACATCGTTATCTATTGCATAAAGTATTCGCGTTTTAAAGATATTCAAGTCAGATAATGCCTTACAACTCAAGCTTCAGTTCTGTTTTATTTAATAAGAGTAGTTCCTATAAAAACTATGATAATGTAATTCACCCATCAATCCATCTGTCCATCTATTGATAGATACATAGATGCATGCATAACTTTGCATTACTCAAGAGGTGATACGTAAGGATTTTGTATAATATTAAACAATCAAATGTATTAGCATGTCATTGTTATAGTTAAATATAACATTGTACGTAAGTTATTCCTATACAACCCAAATCAAATCATTCGTTCAACATCTTCTTTCTTTTATGTGTTGTGCAATTTGCTACAAATAGTCTAACATTAACGTTTTCACACTTCTGTGTCAAATTTATTGATAGGGAATATGAATATAAAAAACTTATTACACAAGTGGTTTCCACGTGTGAAAAAAGTTGAACAATTTCGAACATTTAACGAATAAGTGTTGAAACAATGTGAAAGCTTATATCTTAGCATATATTAAGTCACGTGCATTAATACATGACACGACGAAACATGAACATATTAATTCAAAAAGACAAAAAATAAAAATACACCGATATTCTCGTCAGTAAACTCAGATACCTCAGACATTGTGCATTCGCCAATGCCATTTTATGATGTTCTTTGGGGGTTGTTTCACATCAACAAATGCTATTATACAATATTTGGCAATAATATTTTTAAAACTTAACAAAACTGTATTTATATGATAAAATGCATTCTGACGTTACCACAGATAAGCTGCGTCGCTGTCCACTGACCATCCTGTAGACACGTGACTGTCGGAGTGTGGTCTCCTTTCGCGAGTAGACCATCCTGGCATCTGTAGGTGTAGGTCTGTCCGACCTCCACTTCTACTGTCTCATTTACTGCCCATGGTAATGCAGGTGGAGTTTTGCATACTATTCAAACATAACAATACACCCTTAATACCAAACATATATATTAATCGCACGAACAATATTAGAGATAAATGCAAGAATGTTTTTTGTTGCCAAAATGGATCAATTTCTTACAATTTAGGTAAACTCCTAAAGGCTAAGAGTGACCATTATAAACACTCTGAGACATATATATCGACACGTAACAATATAACATGAGCCACTGAGTAATGTTATTTCCGAATAGATCGACGAGTTAGAGCAATGAGACGATAATACCAATATATATATATATATATAAAACATGCGCTATTATAGTTTCCTTCATTATTGTTATTATTATTATTATTATTATTATTATATGACGCAGGATTGTATCAGAAGCAAAATTAGATCAGGTAATTACAATCACATGTGACAGGAAACATCTATATTTTTATTAGGCTCGACGGATCACTCCGTTAATTCTAACTTTGTTAAATCTTTTAAAAGCTAGACCATATATAAATATTTATCTGAACGATTATATATATTAATACATTTGGTGGCTAAGTAATCAGCCACAAATTAATAACACTGAGAGAGCTCAATGACATGATACTTTTGGCAACAAAAGCTATTGATGTAAATGTATTAAATATACGTCCATTCTGACTATGCAATGTAGGAGAAGCCAGATTCGCTCTTTTGACCCTGTTATGAACCTCTTAACGGGTGCAGGCTTGTTCTATCTATCACGAGATGCATCATATGATGTTGTTTACTCCGACAAAGTGTTGTACTTTTACAAGTACAAGTCTTATGCAAAGCATGTGGTTTTGTGTTTAAAATGTATTACCATTTTTCCGTAGTCTTTGTTTTGTATTTTGAAATGTATAATCCAAACTGGACACTGCTATTAAATTATGTTGACATAATTTAGATTGAATTGGATATGCTGTTATTAATTTGCTTTGATTAAATGTGTTATTTGTCTTCTCTAAAGGAGCTTGTTTTGTTTTAGTTCTTCACAATATTCTTGCTCTGTTCTCTGTTGAAATTATATTCTTATTCACTATAACATCGAGGGAAGTCATCCTCTAGATAACGTCAGTCTAATCAAACTAACCACCCCTATTACTAAGAGGGAGACGTTACAAAGTGGGTTCTATCGTCCGGGATTAGTTTGAACGGTGTGAGTGACAGGTGCTGAGTAGGATATTGGATAGAACGTAGAGTCCTATAACAGTGATAAATTTGGTTATTATGAAAGCAAGGAATTAATTATGTAGTTAGTACATGCCATTGTTTGATATGTTTTAATGTATTGTATGACATTGCAAAAAATTAAGATTCCGTACCTGTCTTGACAGCATGATTGTTGTGTGAATTAAAGTAATTCAGAAAGAAGTGTTGCCTTTAGTCACACTTGCGAGAAGAGATATTTAAGAAAGTGCCGAGGGATAATTGCACATTGTTGCTGCTAGTAAGCTGCATTTTGAGAGAAATGCTGAATTTTGAGAGAAATGCTGAATTTTGTACTGTCAGATGTTGATATTTTGCATTAAAGTTTTATGTAAGCAAATCCGTAGTTAAGATATTATTGGAAATCAATATGGGTCAGTATTCTTCAGGAAGCTGTTTCTTGTAAGGCAGTAAGAGATAGTAAATACTTAACATCAGTAAATTGGTTGGTGATACAGGTGAGTAGACTAGTAGACTAAAATAGCAACTAATAGTCAGTCAAAGAGTTTAAGTCTATTTGTAAAGACGAAATAGGTTTTGTAAGGACCCAATTAGGTTATTTTCTAGAGCGGAGTCTCTGGTAATACAGAGAATGCAGGAGGCAGAGAAAGACATAATAAGGCAAGCTGATGGAAAAGAAAGAGAAAGAGAAATCGAGTTAGCCAGATTGCAGGCCGAATAAATAGCCATGGAGAGAGAACATACGATAGACATGGAGAGACTAAGGATGGAAAAAGAATCTAGGAGGGGTGAAGAACTGATTGAACATTCAGGACCCACAAGCGAAAAATTAGAGGATAGACGTATCGTCCAGATAACAATACCGATGTTTAACGACAGAGACAAAATTATCGTTAACTTTTTAACTCAGTTTTAAAAGTTAGCTTTAATCCATCATATACATAATGACCAGTGGGATATTAATATATCAGCATCTTTGCACGGAGCTGTCAAGGAAGGGTGTCTTTCATAATATGGCACCGACTGAAGGAGATGACTACGTCATCCTCAAGAAATCGATATTAAGACACTACGTCCTGTCGGCATAAAGATTTTACAGACCTTTTAGAGAGTTGTCTAAGGGAACAACGGAGACACGCACCCGATTTTGTATTCACCTACTTCTGATTTTAGATAGATGGATTCAAATAACAGGCACCGCGCTCACTTATGAATGCATACGGGAGGAGATCTTGAACGAACATGGTCCTCAGTACGTATCGGAAAGACCTGATCGTATTTGTAGCGTAGTGTGATTTTGCTATCTTAGAATATATCATATTATGACTGAGCGATATGAGAGTGCACATTATCGTCTAACAACCACGAAGAACCAAGAGTCAATGGCCGTATAAGAACTAACGGTTTGACACCTCATAAGCGGAATGGTCAAAATGGTGGGAAGCTAAGGGATTATAACTGCAGCCGTGATCAGTTCCGTGTCCTAGGAAAGACCCAGGGGTTGGTAAGGGTACCCCTGCTAAGAAAACTGAAGTGGTATGCTACGAATGCAACACACCTAGCCATATACTCACATATTCCAGGACATATCGTCCCACAATAAATACAGTGACCCCATGCACAGGTTAACGGTGTAAACTATTAGACCATTCTAATAAAGCTACGGTAAATAGAGATAATGCTACCGTGGTACATGACACCAGCTTTGGTGGATAGCAGCTTTGTCAAATCTGCTGATTATATAGGTGAGACAATGGAAGTCCAATTATCTTATAAGACATAATTCTCTCCCGGTTGTCTACATCTACATTTGTTCAAACATCGTGCTTGTCAGGAGTGTCGCACGACGCACGACGCAAGTCTTGGATGTAGGAATGTGTTGCCACAGCCAAATCGTATGACGTGTACACCTGGACACGTGGGGTCCATATAGACGAGGTCTAAGAAGCAAAGTTAAGGTCAAAGCCACTGAATCCCTCGACTTCGCCCATAGATACTTTGCTACCTGGATGAATTAAGGAGACTCCAAGAGGAAGATTAAGGAGACTTCAAGAGGAAGATGCTACCCGTAACAGGTTGCGCGGGTATCCAAAGGAGTCCTTTCGGACCTTGCCAAACGTAGAAGCAGAATTCGTGCTGAAACTGGTTATCTTGTATTGATACACCAGGATGGGAACCGAGAGGTATAAGCAAGTTAATGTACATCGATCATAGAGAAAAGACGTGCTTAGGCTAGCACATGAGAGTCTATTTGGTAGTGATATGGTCGTGGCAAAGACGAGATATAGGTTAGAGAGGTAATTCTACTGGCCAGGTGTGAATGGGGATGCAAGGACGTTTGTCTTTCGTGTAACAAGTGTCGACTGGTGGCACCTAAGGCCTCACATCACCCAGTGACATTAGGAACCACCCCTCTGATGAACTTTTCTCGAGGGTGATAGACTTGATAGGTCCGATAAAGTCTGCGTCAGGAAGTGGTAATTGTTATGTGTTTACGATTGTTGATTATTCTGCTCGACACCCGGAGGCCGTTGCGGTGAAGAACATTGATTCAGTAACGGTGGCTGAGGCTTTGTTAGGAGTTTGGTCCAGAGTTGGTGTAACTGAAGAGATACTAACTGACAAAGGGACGTAGTTTGTTAGCCAGGTGGAAGAAGTGATCCGGTTACTTTCCATTAGGTACCTGTTTACTACCCAGCTCCGAAAAAGTTGTGAGAAGGTCGCCCAAGGAATGGGATTGATAGCTTGCTTGGAACTAGTTTATGAGAGGACAGTGAGCGGATCCATGGCTGTATAGAAACAGGTATGACCGGATCAAATGGCATCGGAGAAAGTACGGACAAGGCATCCGTATGCTGTTGATCTCCGTGAAAAGCTGGATGGATTTTGAGTCTTACTACGACAAAAAGGCGAAAGAACGGAACTTTGAAGTGGGTGATAAGGTGATGTTGTTCAGCGATGGAGCACAACAAACTCCAAGTCCGCTGGAGGGTACCCTTCGTTGTAACGGAGAGGAAGGGTGGATATAACTAACATGTCAGGGAAGGCGATAAAGAGAAGTAACCCGTTAACCTTCTTAAACACTATCGTGAAAGGGAGACACCCACTGAGGTCGTGGTTGAACAGTTGTGACTGAAGAATCCGAAGATTGTCGGAAGTGCTTACTAGGTGTCCTTTGACGAGGGATGAAACATACGTCAGTTACGTAACATTACCGTCAGAACAACGTGAAGGGGTGGAGAAGATACTCCAAGACTACTCAAGTGTCTTGACAGAAAGACCCATAATGACGGATTTGGAAGAACTCAGTTTTGACGTTGCTGGAGGAAACGCCTGTGAAACTTAAACCCTATCCATACCTCGTGCGAAGTTAGAAACTGTTCGGGACAAAATTAGAACTATGCTTGACTTATGGGACATTAAACCAGCCAAATGTGCATACGGTTCACCGGTTGTGTTGGTCCAGAAGAAGGGTGGTGATTACCACGTTTGCGTCGACTATTGGAAATTAAACAGGATCACATAATTGCAGGTCGATATGGTATCGGATCCTGAGTTCATATTTGCCGGAGTAACAAATGCCAAATATTTCTCTCAAATAGACTTGTCCAAGGGGTATTGGCAAATTCCAGTTCGTAGTGAAGACATTCCAAAGGTTGCCTTTGCAACAACAGATGAGATATTCCTATGGCTAGTCATGCAGTCCGGGGTCCATAATGGACCCAGCATTCCACCCGAATGATGAGAAACTGATAGCAGCTATAAGAGGGAGCGGAGTTTTAAATCTCATGGACAATTTGTCATTAGTGACACCTGCTTGGTCTTACTGGGAAACGTTCTGGAACGACTTATACAGGGCTCACTGCTAGACCATATAAATGTCACACAGGATTTCGGAGATTGACTTTTCTAAACCAAACACTCAGTGAAGACACATTAACCCCAGACAGTGCTAAAGTCGACCAACTTCTTAGCGCCGCACGTCCAACTACGAAGACAGACGTGATATCTTTTTTAGACTTGCGGGCTATTATCGTATGCATATCGCAAACGTCAGCTATATTGCTAGTCCGTTGACGAACTTGACAAGGAAGAAGTCTCCGACGAAGCCTATTTAGACAGGCTCTTGTGAGAGAGCATTTCAGATGTTGAAGGATAAGTTGACGTCAGACGCCGTAGTGAGACAGATTTGACTAGTTGAAAGTAGTTATATAGTGTTTACATACCAATTATCCGTTATTATTTTTTGGTCATGTGTACTAATAGATAATTAATCACATGATACACTGAAAATTATTAGCAAATTATTAGCAAATTATTAACATATTTTGAACTGAAAGGCATGCTTACTGGGAACGCATCATTCCATACGGTGGCAACTCGTTTGCTTTTTTATCCATGCTGAGGAGGTCTTGTGTTAGCTTTTCAAAACGTTCATCAACAAACTACATCCAGAAAGAGAGCATATGATAAATGCTGAGGATATTTTAATTTAGCAAAGGAGGGATACACATAGTTTGTTTCTGACAAACTTTTTAAAATTACGACGGAAATACTCAGCTGTGACGAGATGTTTTGAATTTGATTACAATTTCTGGTTTTCATATTAAACCTTGAACTCGACTTAAGATCTTTCAAAATAGTTTCTAGTTTGGTCATCTTGCAACACTCTGTAAATCATCTAAGTTTCTTATAAAAGCTGTTGGATTATTCTTTCTACATTAGTTTAGTAAAGTAACTAAAGTCAACTTAACTGTAAAATGACTTTGCCATTTGTTTTGTCTCGAAGTTATCTTCTGAACATGAAACTAGGAAGTACGTATTGTATGTATATAGCATTAATAAACTATGGTTTCACGCATACATTCAAGCGCCGGTAGAAAATCAAAATGAGTAAACTCGGCCAACATTGACGTGGCATGCGCAAAGGAGGCGGAAGCATGGTGTAATTCTACTACATAGCCGATAACGGTTTGTCAGATGACTCGGTGGCAAAGATGAGACAAATTCCTTCGTACTACAGCGTTTTATGTGGAGATCACATATTGCCTCGCCACCACCAAGGGCAAACAACTAATAATTTTATTAGAGTTCATTCAATGTGCACGCCAATAAGAATTGGTTATCCATTGATACAATCCTTACAATCTCAGTGCTTTGAACACAACATCGAGTTAGACATATCGGAATTGAGGATTACATGCAATAACTACTAGATCTCAATAGCTGGACAACGTCCAGAAACTTCCATTATTTGGCGCAGAAGAACGTGAGTTCTTCAGTCAGCTGGGTCTGTTTTACATATAACACATGCATGTAATCGCACCTTTATGAAAGAGTTTAGTTTACAATCAGAACATAGATGATACTGACCTGATCAAGTCATCACAAAACAGGCATTACAGGGTCATGAATGTGTATTTTTTTAACTGACTCAAGAGATGCACAGGAGCCTGACTCTCTGCTTGCTAGAAACAACATACGTAATTGTATAATGATGGATGTTCTATCACCGTTTCAAAATTTAAATTTCATATTATATAATTAATATTTAATACGGCTAAGTAATGTGAGTTTGTATTGCGTTGGTTTGGAATGAAAATTCAAAATAAATTATTTGTTCTATACCATGCTTCTAGTTAATTTGCGAACGTCTTGTAAAAGTACGTTTATTATGTTTGCATATACATTCTAAGTTCATTTTTTATGGTAATGACTACTGACAGATAAATGTCCCATCGAAATTAATTAGCAAATATTGGACATACTTATTAAATAGTTTTGACCATGGAAAACATCCGTTCTGTAATGCTACATGTGCTGGTATCGGATCATTCAATTCTAACGATTAATATAATTTGTTTGATACATGCTACGGAAGTGTGTTGGACGCTGCCCACTGTTCAGAATACCATATTTCCAATTTAATAGAAAAAGTATCTGACAAGTACTGTTATCAAAATAATTTTTGGTTGTTCAGAAACGAAATCATATACATATCCCAATTTACATAAATATTTCAGAAGCAAATGAAATGAGTAGAAACATATGAACATATGTTTCTTATTTACGTCCAAAATAAAATTATTACACTTTATGATTAATATTCAACCTTGTTATGCATGTCCAATCTTTCAGATCTTTCAGGAACATATATTGCATCCACATTGTGACCGTTTGCAACATTCTGTGTTCTTAGTAAGTTATGTAATTTCGTTTTAAATGGTATGTGCTTTCGCTCATTATTTTTGCTCTGAAGTCCTTTTGCAATGCAGACTAGAGGAAGTTTAACTCGATTACAAGGAGCATTACATGTATCCGTGTAAGTCATCCAAGAAGAACCAACAGAGAACCAGCAAAGACAAAGAATGGGACTCAAATGCGTTACAAGACAGATGGAAGCTGAAGCACATCTGAAGTCGACAACAAAACTATGTGGCAACCGTGTAGAAGTCATGGGGGAACGCATACAAGAGAATACAACGTATTTGATCTTTCTGTGTGCAAATGACATGCTACCTCAGGTATGGTACGCTCAGGGTCTAACTTGTCGAGGCTATTAAGACGACAGGTAAAGAAGCACGGACTTCGCCCAGGCGTCAACTCAACACAGCTCATCGGAGACGTATTTCAGCCACGAACCCAATTTGCGACATATTGCCTGGAAGTTTGCATCGAAATTTTAAGAACTGAACACCTTGCAAGAACAACACACACACTAAGCTTAAGAACGGGTGTACTCGAATAAGCAGGGATAATTGTATTCATTTGACAGCCACCTTATCACAGTTTAAGGAAGAATTTGACTGAGTTCAAATTATAAGTAAACGATATATGTTACTGACTTAGCATATCACCTGAAAACGCACAGTAAGGGTGATGTGTGTTGATTTTCTTATCTTACTCAAAACTTACATAGGTGTCTGGAAGGTTATGACCTTAGAGACAACATACGTAACTGTATAATGATGTACCTGTCAACACTGGTGACAACAGAGTGACGATGGTTCAGCTATTGATTTGTGAAGTTTAGCAACTTCATCTAGAGCAGGTTGTTAAATGATTTCAACATACCAATGTCCGTGTGCTTAAGTACCTGTGTGACTATAATACAATATGTCTATGGTGCGATGGACGTTCTATCATTGTTTAAAACGGCAGCAACGACTGTTGCATTTGCTTCTTTAAATTCTCTCTGCGACGGACAGCCCGCAAAGGCGTGGAAACATTTACGCTTCACACGCTTCTGTGTTGAAGTATCGCAGATGTGTAAGAGGAACTTATCGTCACGCACTGCGATATGAGCAACCAGGATGCTTTTTTCGTTAACGATGTCTATCTCTGCAAGTCGCACAAATTCAGGTAGCTGGGGTAGGTTGCCCACAGCTGAAAGAAACGTTCGTTATCCCAGTTAATGCTGACCGAGTCCAAGTCTGGCCATTCGAAAAATTACATGATGATAGCATCGACCACTAATATGCTGTGGTCATTACATAGGTATTGTACACTCTGCCTTTTTGGGTACTCAAAGCACGAAGTACGAGAAGACCATGAGCGTAATACGGCGCTCAACTATGACCTGAGGACCTGTCAAGACAACGATGTCTGTGCATATGGATGCATAAGCGTACCAGATATTATAGCTAAAAGGTTGACACTTAAGTTTTACAAGCAAAGGTGTCTGCATAACAGAATGTGTTCCTGAACACAGAGTTCTGGCATTTGCACGTGAAACAAGCATGTTACAGAATGCAGTACCATGCACAAACACACCAGAGGATTGCTTCTATAACGATGACGTGAATTCCACTGACAATACACCCGGGTGTATTCTCCGTTGATTTTCTTTAAATCAGTATTGACCCAACTAAGAAGAGTTAATTCTGGACAATTATTCAACATATACTAATAATAATAATAATAATAATAATAATAATAATAATGATAATGAGGACTTTGTATAGCGCCTAATCTTTAGAAGCTCTAAGCGCTTTACAACTTGAGACAACACCTATAGGATAAGAAACATAATAATATTATTACAAAAACAAACAACATGAAATTAGAAAAACACTATTTAAAAAAAAAAAAATTAACAACAAATTAAAAAAAATAAAGAATTATAAATCAAATTTTTTAAAAAAAATATACACAGTCTGGAGTTATGTGTTTTTTTGCCTGTTTATGTGTTTAGTTTTCTTACGTTTCTCATGTGAGGGAAGATCGTACAATGCTTTTTAAATCGCAAGACGGCTGAATAATTCACAAACAACAAATCCCATTGATGACAAAAATTGATTCAATTGGTGCTAACTCTGAAATGAAAGGTCAGTGTATGAATCTGTACAAACAGTGTGGTTTCCGTGCTCTGTTAACAACAGATGACTTCCATTTGGGGTAACTGCGAATTATATGCGAAACCTACTTGATCACAAGTGCTGGAAAATGCGCAACATCTACCCAAATATTTCGCAGATGAAGGTATGTGGTTCAATGAGTAGGTCCAAGTTTATGTATTGCAAAGGCATGTTATCAGACCTGTAGGAGAAGGGTCACTTTGATCAAATTAAAACTAAATCATATATAATACTGACCTGAGCACGTCATCACGAAAAATGCAGTAAGGAGAAATTGTGTGGAACATTTTATCTAACGGTTTTCTTTCTTCTTTGTTTTGTTATGAGGGTGAATGGTTTGGTGCTCATAACATCGATTGACGGTTGCAAAGCAAATAAAGAAAAATTTAACATAATAACACGAGCCATTATTGATATAAATGTTATTTTCGTATTTACACTTGATTTGTATAATCCTCCTAGTTTGGTATTTTCCATATATTCTTGCTTTGGTTTTAACTGCAGTGGAATACGAAGTCTTGTTTATTGAAATTTATTTTATTTACATGCCTTGTCAAGTGCCATCTGATTGTATAGATTTTAAAGTTTGTAAAGTTGTTTTGCAAACTGCTTTGACTGCTAAAAGTAACAAAACAGTGTATGCACACAATATAAATTTAGTAGATTTAGAAATGAGTACAGATATATAAGACGAATCGGAACTCATTAAACACTTATTTATATATTTATCGAACAGAGTTTGAACCGAAGCGCATCCATACTACACTTCTCAATGTGATGGGAACGTACCATTCCATGTTAAGGCTTAATACAACTCGTTTTGTTTTAAATACATATTGAGGAGGTCTTTGTAAACTGTCCACTGTTCAAAATGCCATCATTGCAAAGTGTATATAAAATAACGCTGTAAGAAGGGCTTTTATAGTTTGTTTTTATTGTTTAGTAAGGCACGTACTTATTTTAAGTTACATAACTATTTTAAACTCATAGACGTCGTAATTACATAATTATTTTAAACCTTTGGACGTCAGTAGAAATAAACGATCAGGTGTTTTACGTTTACATTCAAACCAGATTGATTCTTGAATTTAGATAGGTTGTTCTTATGATATATATTAAATCGTGTACCATATCTGCGATCTGTCAAATTCGTTTCTTTTGCTCAAGTTGTTTCCTCATTGTTGCCGTTTGTGCCATTATGTGTGACATATATGGTTTCTCAAAAACACCCGTCAAATAACAGACATTTCCTCAAAGTTCTTCATTTATATAATGTTATGATCAAACGTTTCCACATATGTCATACTCGTGTTTCTCGAAACGCCACTCCGATTGCAAGTTAATATCAACTTGAAATTTGCCGAACACTTCTTATCGTTTCTAATTTAATTTCTGAAGAAATTCTCTGAATCAATTCAAGTATTTTAAAGCATATTTAGCATTAATATCAAATAAACACCAATTTACTCCCACGTCTTCGGAAGAATTGACTTTTATGACAGCTCAAAAGGTGCTAACACTGGATTAAAATGTCACTCCATGCATTTGGAAAAACACTGAAAATTATCTGCTTTGTTCAAAACCGATGATTTCTATTTAGGCATAACGGAATTGCGGATTACATTCACAAACATCTTGATCTCAGGAGCTTGACAACATGCAATGTTTACCTTTACACCAAGCTAACGAATGTAGGTGCCTCAGCAAGCAAGTAAATTTGTTTTAATTCAAAGGCATGTTAACACCTTAAGGACAACGTTTATTTAGGTCACAATTACATTTAAAACATATATGACAGTGTCCTGATGATAAAATATCATCATACAACAGGCAGAAAAAGGGTGTCGATGGTTTCAGATTTTCATGGGTTATGTTATTTTAGCATTAAATCACCGTTTAAAACTTAAATTTGGTGTTATGCAGCTAACAGAAAATACGGCCCATTCATGTGAATTTATATGAAGCTAGAAAAAATCTTCTGGGCTAGTTGTGTCATTGTTTAAAATGTACACGAGCACGTTTCTGCTTTAGAAAGGATACTAAGAAAGTGTCTTTGTTTCGTTTTGTACAAACCTTTTGAAATAAAAAATTTCATAATTATTTTCCTATACTATGTTTTTAAAAGAAGGTTTAAATGAGAATGATTAATTTCAGTTTAAGCTAGCAAAGCAAGAATATACTGCTCACACCAAGAAAATACAGACACAAAACATAGTGTTGTGATGTAGTTGTTTCTTCACGGAACAACGGATAAGTATATGTGTGCATGACCCATATATGACGTTCAAAGTTCACATGGCGTCAAAATAGATTTTCAAATAATGTAATTGACGCAACATTATGCAATGGGAATTTAATTTGAATAACGCTGTAGTCAGGTAGTGAAATGGATTGATAACATACCACAAGTAATAGTTGTTGAGGTCCAGCTACCCTATAGTATCCACGTGACTGTTGGATTATGTAATGGTTTTGCGACTAGACTCGAATAATCTTATGAATATTACAAACATAGGCAGTACATTAATGGTATTCTGAAATGATATAAATATTGTGGTCGTAGCAAATAAAAATGAAACATATCTGAGACAGAGAATGAGCGTGAGAAATATAAAACTTATGAATATGTCTATATCCAGGTATTCTCTGATTTCTTATTTATCTCCATCAGCAAGTAAAATGCTTAAAGGTTCCAGATACTATTCATGTATGCAAGTAATGAGGATGTGCAAGAAATTAATATCTAAGTGGACTTATAGTTTTGAATATTTAGCTTTTCAACAGAATACTGCATATTATCATTGCCTTAACTTCTAAATTTCGTTCACCATACACAAAATTGAAAAGAGAAGCTACACAACAATTGACTACTTTCGTCGCTCGGTGTGGTTGTATATTTTTTATGTTTATACGGTAAATGTGAACTGGTGTTCAAAAACTAAATTTGCTGTCTTAAATTGAATGGTAAGTGCCCAAAAAAGAAATGCATGTTTCCAGTTTGATGACATTAATTGTGCTAACCCCTTTGTGAGTTAAAATTAAGGTATTGGTGTTTGCATACCAATATACGTTTATTACGTTTACTCATAAATAATAAGAGATAAATGATCCCATCACCCTTCGCAATAAACTAGCAAATCAACAGTTTTGGACATGAAAATCATCTTGTTAAATTCCTACATGTTCAATTGTAAGGATTATTACAACTATTGTATATGATGCTACAAGTTAAGGAGGTCTTTTGATATCATATTAACTGTTCAGAATACAATATTGCATGGTATATAGAACATATATCTGACACTTGCTGTGTCAAAATCATTTTAGTTGATTAGCGAAGGAGTCAAATCGTTAAAAGTAAGTATAAGCATGTGATCAGATGTTTTATATTTACATCCAAAACCAAACTGGGTACGGGTTATGATACATAATTAATTTATGTCGATATTAAACCTTGTTTTATATCTGTAATCTTCAAATTCGTTTTCGTGCAAATCTTGCATCCACATTGTGACCATTTGCAGCATTCTGTCTGCTTAGTAAAGTAACTAATGCTGATTTTCAAGTGGTATGATTTCGATTATTTCTTTGCTTTGAATACCTTTTTGCATTACATACATGGGATAGGTTATCTCTATCACGAAGAGCAATAAGCTTGTCTGACTAGGTCTGCCAACGCGAGGCAGCAGTAATCGGCATAGTCAACAAATGGGACCCCAAATGCGTTGCAAGACTTATAGAAGCTTAAGCATCTTAGAATTTTACCATCACCTCATTTAGAACCATTCGGAAAAGGGTTGCATTCGGTACTATTATGCACAGCTTGCGTTAGAAGGCAAACAACATCATTTTACTGACCTGGTATGGCCATAAATACATCCAAAATCTCCATCCGAATAGACTTTCCAAGGCAAGAATGTAAATACTATTATAGCCCGCTTAGCGAACGGATATCAAAGACACCAATCAGATTATGTGTGCGAGAGGATTTGGAAGCCGTTCCTAGTAATACGGAACTTCCTCAAAGATGTATTGTCTTCTGGACGCATAAGTGGGATAATACACCGTTTAGTATCCAGGGGGAACGACACACACTCAGACGCTGTTTATTTGACGGGAAAGGATTCGATGTGATTGTCCGTCCACATCCTTGCTAAAACATTGTCCAGATACATATCATCGAAGAGATCCTTTTTGAAAGCAAAATCATGCTTGGGATACATTTATACATTCTAATCTTTTTGAGCCTCAAACTATGATCGAATAAATTTTGGGGTATAGCCCCATGTATTCCTTTTTAGGCTTACTGTCGCATGGATACCTAAAGTTTCCCATGACGTTTATTTGCGACTGTTGAACAATGTTGGTTGGTGCATTGCTCAAACATGGTTATTCCATGTATTCGTACACTTTACCGATTGTGATGTGCAACGAGTATGTATGTGTACCTGTACTGCGAGTATGTATGTGTACCTGTACTACGAGTATGTATGTGTACTTGTACTACGAGTATGTATGTGTACCTGTACATATTTATATTGTCACAATATTGTGGCCTAATCTTTTACTAATATAAGTACATTAGTAGCTTGCGGAAGTAAAGCACAGGCAGACCAACATCAAAGCGCTTTGTTGACTTTAGTTTTTATATTTATTCTCAAGGGCAATGATCCTACAATCAAGGTTTTCTCGGGATTCAAGCGCGGGGTCAGTACTTCGCAGACTAAGTTTATCTTGCTCACTGTCCCGAACTATGGCGGCGATGGCAGTTTTACAGGCTGTCGATATTATTATCGATCACAGCGATATTCGGTAGGTTAAAATAATCCTTTTCAATTCATTATGGGCGTTCTACATATATTATGCACTTCTGAGAGAGTAGCGGGTGTAAGGTGAAGTTGTTTACATTTGCAACCGGCACACTGGACATAATCTCGGTTTATCTCTATGTTAATTTCGAGAACTATGGCTGAAATTTCTTTAGATATTGTAATTGTGGAAATTGTATATGAACTAAGCACACAACTAACTAAACTGACATCTCCATTGTGCTAAAAAATTAGTCTGAATTAGTTTAAAGTACACAATCCTTAGCAGTTATTAAAATAGACACAATTCATTTTGCGGGACTAGACAATACTAGCTTCTTTTTGTAACAGTTTATATATGAAGTCCAGGAAGTGAAAATGACCACATGGAGCTAGCAGTTATTTGAGGCGCACGTCTAAAGTAATGCCAAGCTGTATACTCTATAACCTACGTTACACTCATCTCTCATATACCAAAACAATGCGAATTAAGGGATCTTTAAACAATATCTAATATACCCGAAGTTTATTTTAAACAACCAGTAAAACCAGTGAGGGAACCCGGGGAGATTTTCTTCTTTAAAAAGTTAACCCTAAGTAAAATACAAAACTGTAGAGATCCACATTGGTTGCAACATGACTCGTTGGTTTTCACATGGATGCAAGGAGCCACAAATCGCCATCGTGTCATTTCATCGCTGTTGTAGCCACTATTACCACCAGTATATTTTGCCATTTAAATAAAGCCATTGAGCAGCACATGATTTGATATACATGGCGGCGAGTAAAATTGGTGGAACAAGATCACGTATGTATGTAGGTAGGTAGGTAGGTGGGTAGGTAGGTAGGTATGTACGTACGTACGTATGTATGTATGTATGTATGTATGTATGTATGTATGTATGTATGTATGTATGTATGTATGTGTCTTTGTATGTCTGTATGTATGTATGTATGTATGTATGTATCTTTGTATTTATCTATGCATGTGTGTATGTATGTATGTATGCATGTATGTATGTATGTATGTATGTATGTATGTATGTATGTATGCATGCATGTATGTATGTATGTATGTATGTATGTATGTATGTATGTATGTATGTGAGTGTGTGTGTAATTTCGATTTTTAACGTAGCTTTAACAATGTTTCAGTCATATTGCTATGATTTCTGCATTGTGATAATTTATAGTGATGTCTATTATTACAGTTTTTTCAACGACGTGTGCACTGATAATGTATGTATGCATGTATGTATGTATGTATGTATGTATGCATGCGTGTGTATGTGTGTGTGTGTGTGTGTGTGTGTGTGTGTGTATGCAATACCTAAACATTCAACGAACGGGGAATTTAAACCGATCATTGTTTGGAGACGACTAGGCTCAGTGGCTAGCATGATGCGGGTTTCAATCCTACTGGTATATGGATATTGTCATTACTACTCAAGGTATCACCTTCATTTCGTATTCCTCTTGAAAATTATTTCAGTCTTATAATATACTGTACATTTAAAGGGTTGTAAATGTGTAAGAGAGGTAAAGACACAAGCGTTTCTGAATCTGTTTGGAATTGCATACAATATAATGCAATCACCCATGTATTAAATATTCACTGATTAAAAGCGGTATCTCATATTAGTGCTTTTAAGATATGAAGTATATGAAAGATGATGAACAATTCAGCAACCAGGATATTAAAGCAATGAAACAATCGTTATAACAGACTTAGACCATCTAAATTATGTTGGCTTCAAAATAATAAAGTCAAGCGAACATATTACAACAAAACCAGAGTGATAGTACCAATATAAATTGCTATGAGAGTAGTGGGCTTACACGTTCGAGTCGAAACTTGGGTTACAACTAACGTTTATAAGAGACTTTGAAACATTGATGTACATTACACATCGTTATCTATTGCATAAAGTATTCGCGTTTTAAAGATATTCAAGTCAGATAATGCCTTACAACTCAAGCTTCAGTTCTGTTTTATTTAATAAGAGTAGTTCCTATAAAAACTATGATAATGTAATTCACCCATCAATCCATCTGTCCATCTATTGATAGATACATAGATGCATGCATAACTTTGCATTACTCAAGAGGTGATACGTAAGGATTTTGTATAATATTAAACAATCAAATGTATTAGCATGTCATTGTTATAGTTAAATATAACATTGTACGTAAGTTATTCCTATACAACCCAAATCAAATCATTCGTTCAACATCTTCTTTCTTTTATGTGTTGTGCAATTTGCTACAAATAGTCTAACATTAACGTTTTCACACTTCTGTGTCAAATTTATTGATAGGGAATATGAATATAAAAAACTTATTACACAAGTGGTTTCCACGTGTGAAAAAAGTTGAACAATTTCGAACATTTAACGAATAAGTGTTGAAACAATGTGAAAGCTTATATCTTAGCATATATTAAGTCACGTGCATTAATACATGACACGACGAAACATGAACATATTAATTCAAAAAGACAAAAAATAAAAATACACCGATATTCTCGTCAGTAAACTCAGATACCTCAGACATTGTGCATTCGCCAATGCCATTTTATGATGTTCTTTGGGGGTTGTTTCACATCAACAAATGCTATTATACAATATTTGGCAATAATATTTTTAAAACTTAACAAAACTGTATTTATATGATAAAATGCATTCTGACGTTACCACAGATAAGCTGCGTCGCTGTCCACTGACCATCCTGTAGACACGTGACTGTCGGAGTGTGGTCTCCTTTCGCGAGTAGACCATCCTGGCATCTGTAGGTGTAGGTCTGTCCGACCTCCACTTCTACTGTCTCATTTACTGCCCATGGTAATGCAGGTGGAGTTTTGCATACTATTCAAACATAACAATACACCCTTAATACCAAACATATATATTAATCGCACGAACAATATTAGAGATAAATGCAAGAATGTTTTTTGTTGCCAAAATGGATCAATTTCTTACAATTTAGGTAAACTCCTAAAGGCTAAGAGTGACCATTATAAACACTCTGAGACATATATATCGACACGTAACAATATAACATGAGCCACTGAGTAATGTTATTTCCGAATAGATCGACGAGTTAGAGCAATGAGACGATAACACGAATATATATATATATATATATATATATATATATATATATATATATATATATATATATATATATATATATATATATATATAAAACATGCGCTATTATAGTTTCCTTCATTATTGTTATTATTATTATTATTATTATTATTATTATTATTATTATTATATGACGCAAGATTGTATCAGAAGCAAAATTAGATCAGGTAATTACAATCACATGTGACAGGAAACATCTATATTTTTATTAGGCTCGATGGATCACTCCGTTAATTCTAACTTTGTTAAATCTTTTAAAAGCTAGACCATATATAAATATTTATCTGAACGATTATATATATTAATACATTTGGTGGCTAAGTTTATCTAAGGTCTGTGAACATTTTTCCATGTGTTTTAAAAGTAGGCCAAAAGGAAAGAAATTAGTCAGGGGAAATTATGTCATCTCAGTTGAAATGAAATATGAATTTACAGTAACTCTCAAAATAAAGAAAGTAAATGAACCTGTAATGCACTTAAAGTGTCATTTGCCCATACTGTACTTAAGTCTTCTGTGTAATGCATATTAGTCATTAGTCATTACGCACTTTATAATTAAAAACTTTTAATTTTAATGAAGGGTGTGTATAATATATAAATAACAAGTCAGGAATTCAAAGTATTAAGAAACATTTAAAATGGTAAGAGGTCTCTTTTGAGATGTAAATATATATTTCCCTGTAGAAGGTTTAATTATATAATCTTACCTTATCTTTCTGTAATCAGCCACAAATTAATAACACTGAGAGAGCTCAATGACATGATACTTTTGGCAACAAAAGCTATTGATGTAAATGTATTAAATATACGTCCATTCTGACTATGCAATGTAGGAGAAGCCAGATTCGCTCTTTTGACCCTGTTATGAACCTCTTAACGGGTGCAGGCTTGTTCTATCTATCACGAGATGCATCATATGATGTTGTTTACTCCGACAAAGTGTTGTACTTTTACAAGTACAAGTCTTATGCAAAGCATGTGGTTTTGTGTTTAAAATGTATTACCATTTTTCCGTAGTCTTTGTTTTGTATTTTGAAATGTATAATCCAAACTGGACACTGCTATTAAATTATGTTGACATAATTTAGATTGAATTGGATATGCTGTTATTAATTTGCTTTGATTAAATGTGTTATTTGTCTTCTCTAAAGGGGCTTGTTTTGTTTTAGTTCTTCACAATATTCTTGCTCTGTTCTCTGTTGAAATTATATTCTTATTCACTATAACATCGAGGGAAGTCATCCTCTAGATAACGTCAGTCTAATCAAACTAACCACCCTTATTACTAAGAGGGAGACGTTACAAAGTGGGTTCTATCGTCCGGGATTAGTTTGAACGGTGTGAGTGACAGGTGCTGAGTAGGATATTGGATAGAACGTAGAGTCCTATAACAGTGATAAATTTGGTTATTATGAAAGCAAGGAATTAATTATGTAGTTAGTACATGCCATTGTTTGATATATTTTAATGTATTGTATGACATTGCAAAAAATTAAGATTCCGTACCTGTCTTGATAGCATGATTGTTGTGTGAATTAAAGTAATTCAGCAAGAAGTGTTGCCTTTAGTCACACTTGCGAGAAGAGATATTTAAGAAAGTGCCGAGGGATAATTGCACATTGTTGCTGCTAGTAAGCTGCATTTTGAGAGAAATGCTAAATTTTGAGAGAAATGCTGAATTTTGTACTGTCAGATGTTGATATTTTGCATTAGAGTTTTATGTAAGCAAATCCGTAGGTTAAGATATTATTGGAAATTAATATGGGTAAATATCCTTCAGGAAGCTGTTTCTTGTAAGGCAGTAAGAGATAGTAAATACTTAACATCAGTAAATTGGTTGGTGATACAGGTGAGTAGACTGGTAGACTAGAATAGCAACTAATAGTCAGTCAAAGAGTTTAAGTCTATTTGTAAAGACGAAATAGGTTTTGTAAGGACCCAATTAGATTAATTTCTAGAGCGGAGTCTCTGGTAATACAGAGAATGCAGGAGGCAGAGAAAGATATAATTAGGCAAGCTGATGGAAAAGAAAGAGAAAAAGAAATCGAGTTAGCCAGATTGCAGGCCGAATAAATAGCCATGGAGAGAGAACATACGATAGACATGGAGAGACTAAGGATGGAAACGGAATCTAGGAGGTGTGAAGAACTGATTGAACATTCAGGACCCACAAGCGAAAAATTAGAGGATAGACGTATCGTCCAGATAACAATACCGATGTTTAACGACAGAGACAAAATTATCGATAACTTTTTACCTCAGTTTCAAAAGTTAGCTTTAATCCATCATATACCCAGTGACCAGTGGGATATTAATATATCATCATTTTTGCACGAGCTGTCAAGGAAGGGTGTCTTTCATAATATGGCACCGACTGAAGGAGATGACTACGTCATCCTCAAGAAATCGATATCAGGACACTACGTCCTGTCGGCTTAAAGATTTAACAGACCTTTTAGAGAGTTGTCCAACGGAACAACGGAGAGAAGCGCCCGATTTTATATTCACCTACTTCTGATTTTAGATAGATGGATTCAAATAACAGGCACCGCGCTCACTTATGAATGCATACGGGAGGAGATCTTGAACGAACATGGTCCTCAGTACGTATCGGAAAGACCTGATCGTATTTGTAGCGTAGTGTGATTTTGCTATCTTATAATATATCATATTATGGCTGAGCGATATGAGAGTGCACATTATCGTCTAACCAACTGGGGGTTGCAGGGATCGACGAAGAACCAAGAGTCAATGACCGTATAAGAACTAACGGTTTGACACCTCATAAGCGGAATGGTCAAAATGGTGGGAAGCTAAGGGATGATCAGTTCCGTGTCCTAGGAAAGACCCAGGGGTTGGTAAGGGTACCCCTGCTAAGAAAGCTGAAGTGGTATGCTACGAATGCAACACACCTAGCCATATTCTCACATGTTGCAGGACATATCGTCCCACAATAAATGCAGTGATCCCATGCACTGGTCAACGGTGTAAACTATTATAATGGTCTAATAAAGCTACGGTAAATAGAGATAATGCTACTGTGGTACATGACACCAGCCTTGGTGGATAGCAACTTTGTCAAATCTGCTGATTATATAGGTGGGTGAGACAATGGAAGTCCAATTAGCTTATAAGACAAAATTCTCTCCCGGTTGTCTACATCTACATTTGTTCAAACATCGTGCTTGTCAGGAGTGTCGCACGACGCACGACGCAAGTCTTGGATGTAGGAATGTGTTGCCACAACCAAATCGTATGACGTGTACACCTGGACACGTGGTGTCCATATAGACGAGGTCTATGAAGCAAAGTTAAGGTCAAAGCCGCTGAACCCCTCAACTTCGCCCATAGATACTTTGCTACCTGGATGAATTAAGGAGACTCCAAGAGGAAGATTAAGGAGACGTCAATCGGAAGATGCTACCCGTAACAGGTTGCGCGGGTATCCAAAGAAGGAGTCCGTTCGGACCTTGCCAGACGTAGAAGTAGAATTCGTGCTGAAACTGGTTATCTTTCATTGATACACCAGGATGGGATCCGAGAGGTATAAGCAAGTTAATGTACATCGATCATAGAGAAAAGACGTGCTTAGGCTAGCACATGAGAGTCTATGTGGTAGTGATATGGTCGTGGCAAAGACGAGATATAGGTTAGAGAGGTAATTCTACTGGCCAGGTGTGAATGGGGATGCAAGGACGTTTGTCTTTCGTGTAACAAATGTCGACTGGTGGCACCTAAGGCCTCACATCAACCAGTGACATTAGGAACCACCCCTCTGATGAACTTTTCTCGAGGGTGATAGACTTGATAGGTCCGATAAAGTCTGCGCCAGGAAGTGGTAATTGTTATGTGTTTACGATTGTTGATTATTCTGCTCGACACCCGGAGGCCGTTGCGGTGAAGAACATTGATTCAGTAACGGTGGCTGAGGCTTTGTTAGGAGTTTGGTCCAGAGCTGGTGTAACTGAAGAGATACTAACTGACAAAAAGACGTAGTTTGTTAGCCAGGTGGAAGAAGTGATCCGGTTACTTTCCATTAGGTACCTGTCTACTACCCAGCTCCGAAGAAGTTGTGAGAAGGTCGCCCAAGGAATGGGATTGATAGCTTGCTTCGAACTAGTTTATAAGAGGACAGTGAGCGAATCCATGGCTGTATAGAAACAGGTATGACCGGATCAAATGGCATCGGAGAAAGTACGGACAAGGCATCCGTATGTTGTTGATCTCCGTGAAAAGCTGGATGGATTTTGAATCTTACTACGACAAAAAGGCGAAAGAACGGAAGTTTGAAGTGGGTGATAAGTTGATGTTGTTCAGCGATGGAGCACAACAAACTCCAAGTCCGCTGGAGGGTACCCTTCGTTGTAACGGAGAGGAAGGGTGGATATAACTAACATGTCAGGGAAGGCGATAAAGAGAAGTACCCCGTTAACCTTCTTAAACACTATCGTGAAAGGGAGACACCCACTGAGGTCGTGGTTGAACAGTTGTGACTGAAGAATCCGAAGATTGTCGGAAGTACTTACTAGGTGTCCTTTGACGAGGGATGAAACATACGTCAGTTACGTTACATTACCGTCAGAACAACGTGAAGGGTGGAGAAGATACTCCAAGACTACTCAAGTGTCTTGACAGAAAGACCCATAATGACGGATTTGGAAGAACTCAGTTTTGACGTTGCTGGAGGAAACGCCTGTGAAACTTAAACCCTATCCACTACCTCGTGCGAAGTTAGAAACTGTTCGGGACAAAATTAGAACTATGCTTGACTTATGGGACATTAAACCAGCCAAATGTGCATACGGTTCACCGGTTGTGTTGGTCCAGAAGAAGGATGGTAATCACCACTTCTCTCAAATAGACTTGTCCAAGGGATACTGGCAAATTCCAGTTCGTAGTGAAGACATTCCAAAGGTTGCCTTTGCAACAACAGATGAGATATTCCTATGGCTGGTCATGCAGTCCGGGGTCCATAATGGACCCAGCATTTCCACCCGAATGATGAGAAACTGCTAGAAGCTATAAGAGAGAGTGGAGTTTTAAATCTCATGGACTATTTGTTATTGGTGACACCTGCTTGGTCTTACTGGGAAACGTTCTGGAACGACTTAGACAGACAGGGCTCACTGCTAGACCATATAAATGTCACATAGGATTTCGGAGATTGACTTTTCTAAAACAAACACTCAGTGAAGACACATTAACCCCAGACAGTGCTAAAGTTGACCAACTTCTTAGCGCCGCACGTCCAACTACGAAGACAGACGTGATATCTTTTTTAGACTTGCGGGCTATTATCGTATGGATATCGCAAACTTCAGCTATATTGATAGTCCGTTGACGAACTTGACAAGGAAGAAGTCTCTGACGAAGCCTATTTAGACAGACTCTTGTGAGAGAGCATTTCAGATGTTGAAGGATAAGTTGACGTCAGACGCCGTAGTGAGACAGATTTGACTAGTTGAAAGTAGTTCTATAGTGTTTGCATACCAATTATACGTTAATATTTTTTGGTCATGTATACTAATAGATAATTAATCACATGATGTACTAGAAATTATTAGCAAATTATTAATAAATTATTAACATATTTTGAACTGAAACGCATGCTTACTGGGAACGCATCATTCCATACGGTGGCAACTCGTTTGTTTTTTTATACATGCTGAGGAGGTCTTGTGTTAGCTTTTCAAAACGTTCATCAACAAACTACATCCAGAAAGAGAGCATATGATAAATGCTGAGGATATTTTAATTTAGCAAAGGAGGGATACACATAGTTTGTTTCTGACAAATATTTTAAAAATGCGACGGAAATACTCAGCTGTGACGAGATGTTTTGAATTTACGTCCAAAACTAATTTGATTACAATTTCTGGTTTTCTAAGTTCATAGTAAACCTTGAACTCGATTTAAGATCTTTTAAAATAATTTCTAGTTTGGTCATCTTGTATCATCATTGCAACACTCTGTAAATCATCTAAGTTTCTTATAAAAGCTGTTGGATTATTCTTTCTACGTTAGTTTAGTAAAGTAACTAAAGTCAACTTAACTGTAACGTGACTTTGTCATTTTTTTGTCTCGACGTTATCTTCCTAACATGAAACTAGGAAGTACGTATTTTTGTATATAGCATTAATAAAGCTATGGTTTCACGCATACATTCAAGCGCAGGTAGAAAATCAAAATGAGCGTAAACTCGGCCAACATCGACGTGCATGTGCAAAGGAGGCGGAAGCATGGTGTAATTGTGCTACATAGCCGATAACGGTTTGTCAGAGGACTCGGTGGCAAAGATGAGACAAATTCCTTCGTACTACAGCGTTTTATGTGAAGATCACATATTGCCTCACCACCACCAAGGGCAAACAACTAATAATTTTATAAGAGCTCATTCAATGTGCACGCCAATAAGAATTGGTTATGCATTGATACAAACCTTACAATCTCAGTGCTTTGAACACAACATCGAGTTAGACATATCGGAACTGAGGATTACATGCAATAACTACTTGATCTCAATAGCTGGTCAACGTCCATAAACTTCGATTAATTGGCGCTGATGAACGTGAGTTCTTCAATCAGCTGGGTCTGTTTTACATATAACATATGCATGTAATCGCACCTTTATGAAAGAGTTTAGTTTACAGTCAGAACATAGATGATACTGACCTGATCAAGTCATCACAAAACAGGCATTACAGGGTCATGAGTATTGATTTTTTTAACTGACTCAAGACATGCACAGGAACCTGACTCTCTGCTTGCTAGAAACAACATACGTAATTGTATAATGATGGATGTTCTATCGCCGTTTCAAAATTTAAATTTCATATTATATAATTAATATTTAATACGGCTAAGTAATGTGAGTTTGTATTGCGTTGGTTTGGAATGAAAATTCAAAATAAATTATTTGTTCTATACCATGCTCCTAGTTAATTTGCGAACGTCTTGTAAAAGTACGTTTATTATGTTTGCATATACATTCTAAGTTTATTCCTTAGGATAATGACTACTAACAGATAAATGACCCATCGAAATTAATTAGCCAATTATGGACATACTTATTAAACAGTTTTGACCATGTAAAACATCTGTTCTGTAATGCTACATGTGCTGGTATCGGATCATTCAATTCTAAGGATTGCTATAATTTATTTGATACATGCTACGGAAGTATGTTGGACGCTGCCCACTGTTCAGAATACCATATTTCCAATTTAATAGAAAAATTATCTGACAACTACTGTTATCAAATATTTTTTGGTTGTTCAGAAACGAAATCATATACATATCCTAATATACATAAATATTTCTGAAGCAATAGAAATGAGTAGAAACATATCAACAGATGTTTTATATTTACGTCCAAAATAAAATTATTACACTTTATGATTGATATTCAATCTTGTTATGCATGTCCAATCTTTCAAATCTTTCAGGAACATATCTTGCATCCACATTGTGAACGTTTGCAGCATTCTATGTTCTTAGTAAGTCAAGTAGTTTCGTTTTAAATGGTATGTGCTTTAGCTCATTATTTCTGCTCTGAAGTCCTTTTGCAATGCAGACCAGAGGAAGTTTAACTCGATTACAAGGAGCATTACAAGTATCTGTGTAAGTCATCCAACAAGAACCAACAGAGAACCAGCAAAGACAAAGAATGGGACTCAAATGCGTTACAAGACTGATAGAAGCTGAAGCACATCTGAAGTCGACAACAAAACAATGTGGCAACCGTTCAGAGGTCATGGGGGAACGCATACAAGAGAATCCATCGTATTTAAGCTTTTTGTGTGCAAATGACATGCTACCTCAGGTATGGTACGCTCAGGGTCTAATTTGTCGAGGCTATTAAGACGAGAGGTAAAGAAGCACGGACTTCGCCCAGGCGTCAACTCAAGACAGCTCAACAAAGCTCATCGGAGACGTGTTTCAGCCATGAACCCAATTTGTAACGTATTGCCTGGAAGTTTGCATTGAAATTTAAGAACTGAACAACTTGCAAGAACAACACACACACTAAGCTTAAGAACGGGTGTACTCGAATAAGCAGGGATAATTGTATTCATTTGACAGCCACCTTATCACAGTTTAAGGAAGAATTTGACTGAGTTCAAATTATAAGTAAACGATATATGTTACTGACTTAGCATATCACCAGAAAACGCACAGTAAGGGTGATGTGTGTGGATTTTCTTATCTTACTCAAAACTTACATGGGTGTCTGGAAGGTTATGACCTTAGAGACAACATACGTAACTGTATAATGATGTACCTGTCAACACTGGTGACAACAGAGTGACGATGGTTCAACTATTTGATTTGTGAAGTTTAGCAACTTCATCTAGAGCAGTTTGTTAAATAATTACAACATACCAATGTCCGTGTTCTTAAGTACATGAGTGATTATAATACAATATGTCTATGGTGCGATTTACGTATTATCACTGTTTAAAACGGCAGCAACGAATGTTGCATTTGCTTCTTTAAATTCTCTCTGTGACGGCCAGCCGGCAAAGGCGTGGAAACATTTACGCTTCACACGCTTCTGTGTTGAAGTATCGCAGATGTGTAAGAGGAACTTATCGTCACGCACTGCGAGATGAGCCACCAGGATGCTTTTATCGCTAACGATGTCTATCTCTGCCAGTCGCATTTTTTCAGGTAGCTGGGGTAGGTTGCCCACAGCTGAAAGAAACGTTCGTTATCCCAGTTAATGCTGACCGAGTCCAAGTCTGGCCATTCGAAAAGGTACATGATGATAGCATCGACCACTAATATGCTGTGGTCATTATATAGGCGTGTTGCACGCTGCCTTTTTTGGGTACTCAAAGCACGAAGTAGAAGACCGTGAGCGCTCAACTATGACCTGAGGACCTGTCAAGACAACGATGTCTGTGCATATGGATGCATAAGCGTACCAGATATAATAGCTAAAAGGTGGACACTTACGTTTTACAAGCAAAGGTGTCTGCATAACAGAATGTGTTCCTGAACACAGAGTTAAGGCATTTGCAAGTGAAACAAGCATGTTACAGAATGCAGTACCATGCACGAAAACACCAGAGGATTGCTTCTATAACGACGACGTGAATTCCACTGACGATACACTCGAGTGTATTCTCCGTTTATTTTCTTTAAATCAGTATTGACCTAACTAAGGAGAGTTAATTCTGGACAATTATTCAACATAAATAATAATAATAATAATAATAATAATAATAATTATTATTATTATTATTATTATTATCATTATTATTATTATCATTATAATGATGACTTTGTATAGCGCCTAATCTTTAGAAGCTCTAAGTGCTTTACAACTTGAAACAACACCTATAAGATAAGAAACATAATAATCTTATTACAAAAACAAACAACATGAAATTAGAAAAACATTATTTTTTATAATAAAAAATTAAAAAAAATTTTAAAAAAAATTATTAAAATAAAGAATTATAAATCAAAAATTTAAAAAAAAATATACACAGTCCGGAATTATGAGTTTTTTGTGCCTGTTTATGTGTTTAGTTTTCGTACGTTTCTCATGTGAGGGAAGATCGTACAATGCTTTTTAATTCGCAAGACGGCTGAATAATTCACAAACAACTAAACCCATTGATGACAAAAATTGATTCAATTGCTGTAAACACTGAAATGAACAGTCAGTTTATGGATTTGTACAAACAGTGCGGTTTCCGTGCTCTGTTAACAACAGATGACTTCCATTTGGGGTAACTGCGAATTATATGCGAAACCTAACTGATCACAAGTGCTGGAAAACATGCAACATCTACCCAAATATATCGGACATGAAGGTATGTGGTTCAATGAGTAGGTCCAAGTTTATGTATTGCAAAGGCATGTTGTCAGACCTGTAGGAGAAGGGTCACTTTGATCAAATTAAAATTAAATCATACATAATACTGACCTGAGCACGTCATCACGAAAAATGCAGTAAGGAGAAATTGTGTGGAACTTTTTATCTAACATACAGTGTGCAGATGTGGGTTCTTAAATTTAACATAATAACACGAGTCATTATCGATATAAATGTTATTTTCTAATTTACACTTGATTTGTATAATCCTCCTAGTTTGGTATTTTCCATATATTCTTGCTTTGGTTTTAACTGCAGTGGAATACGAAGTCTTGTTTATTGAAATTTATTTTATTTACATGCCTTGTCAAGTGCCATCTGATTGTATAGATTTTAAAGTTTGTAAAGTTGTTTTGCGAACTGCTTTGACTGCTAAAAGTAACAAAACAGTGTATGCACACAATATAAATTTAGTAGATTTAGAAATGAGTACAGATATATAAGACGAATCGGAACTCCTTAAACACTTATTTTTATATTTATTGAACAGAGTTTGAACAACCGAAGCGCATCCATACTACACTTCTGAATGTGTTGGGAACGTACCATTCCATGTTAAGGCTTAATAAAACTCGTTTTCTTTTAGATACATATTAAGGAGGTCTTTGTAAACTGTCCACTGTTCAAAATATCATCATTGCAAAGTGTATATAAAATAACGCTGTAAGAAGGGCTTTTATAGTTTGTTTTTATTGTTTAGTAAGGCACATACTTATTTTAAGTTACATAACTATTTTGAACATTTAGACGTCGTAAGTTACATAATTATTTTAAACCTTTGGACGTCAGTAGAAATATACGATCAGGTGTTTTACGTTTACATTCAAACCAGATTGATTCTTGAATTTAGATAGGTGTTCTTACGATGGATATTAAATCGTGTACCATATCTGCGATCTGTCAAATTCGTTTTTTGCTCAAGTTGTTTCCTCATTGTTGCCATTTGTGCCATTATGTGTGACATGTATGGTTTCTCAAAAAAAACCCGTCAAATAACAGACATTTCCTCAAAGTTCTTCATTTATATAATGTTATGATCAAACGTTTCCACATATGTCATACTCGTATTTCTCTAAACGCCACTCCAATTGCAAGTTAATATCAACTTGAAATTTGCCGAACACTTCTTATCGTTTCTAATTAAATTTCTGAGAAATTCTATGAAGCAATTCAAGTCATTTAAAGCATATTTAGCATTAATATCAAATAAACACTAATTTATTACCACGTCTTCGGAAGAATTTACTTTTATGACAGCTCAAAAAAGTGCTAACACAGGATTAAAATGTCATTCCATGCTTTTGGAAAAACACTGAAAATTATCTGCTTTATTCAAAACCGATAACTTCTATTTAGGCAAAACGGAATTGCAGATTACATTCACAAACATCTTGTGTCTTTGTTTCGTTTTGTACAAATCTTTTGAAATAAAAATTTCATAATTATTTTCCTATACTATGTTTTTAAAAGAACGTTTAAATGAGAATGATTAATTTCAGTTTAAGCTAGCAAAGCAAGAATATACTGCTCACACCAAGAAAATACAGACACAAAACATAGTGTTGTGATGTAGTTGTTTCTTCACGGAACAACGGATAAGTATATGTGTGCATGACCCATATATGACGTTCAAAGTTCACATGGCGTCAAAATAGATTTTCAAATAATGTAATTGGAGCAACATTATGCAATGGGAATTCAATTTGAATAACGCTGTAGTCAGGTAGTGAAATGGATTGATAACATACCACAAGTAATAGTTGTCAAGGTCCAGCTACCCTATGGTAGACACGTGACTGTTGGATTCTGTAATGCTTTTGCGACTAGACTCGAATAATCTTATGAATATTACAAACATAGGCAGTACATTAATGGTGTTCTGAAATGATATAAATATTGTGGTCGTGGCAACTAAAAATGAAACATATCTGAGACATAGAATACCTAGACGATTGAGCGTGAAAAATATAAAACTTATGAATATGTATATATCCAGGTTTCTCTGTTTTCTTATTTGTCTCCATCAGCAAGAAAAAGGCTTAAAGGTTCCAGATACTATTCATGTATGCAAGTAATGAGGATGTGCAAGAAATTAATATCTAAGTGGATTTATAGTTTTGAATATTTAGCTTTTCCACAGAATACTGCATATTATCATTGCCTTAACGTCTAAATTTCGTTCACCATACACAAAATGGAAAAGAGAAGCTACACATCAATTGACTACTTTCGTCGCTCGGTGTGGTTGTATATTTTTTATGTTTATACGGTAAATGTGAACTGGTGTTCTAAAACTAAATTTGCTGTATTAAATTGAATGGCAAGTGCCCAAAAAAGAAATGTATGTTTCCAGTTTGATGACGTTAATTGTGCTAACCCCTTTGTTGAGTTAAAATTAAGGTATTGGTGTTTGCATACCAATATACGTTTATTACGTTTACTCATAAATAATAAGAGATAAATGATCCCATCACCCTTCGCAATAAACTAGCAAATCAACAGTTTTGGACATGAAAATCATCTTGTTAAATTCCTACATGTTCAATTGTAAGGATTATTACAACTATTGTATATGATGCTACAAGTTAAGGAGGTCTTTTGATATCATATTAACTGTTCAGAATACAATATTGCATGGTATATAGAACATATATCTGACACTTGCTGTGTCAAAATCATTTTAGTTGATTAGCGAAGGAGTCAAATCGTTAAAAGTAAGTATAAGCATGTGATCAGATGTTTTATATTTACATCCAAAACCAAACTGAGTACGGGTTATGATACATAATTAATTTATGTCGATATTAAACCTTGTTTTATATCTGTAATCTTCAAATTCGTTTTCGTGCAAATCTTGCATCCACATTGTGACCATTTGCAGCATTCTGTCTGCTTAGTAAAGTAACTAATGCTGATTTTCAAGTGGTATGATTTCGATTATTTCTTTGCTTTGAATACCTTTTTGCATTACATACATGGGATAGTTTATCTCTATCACGAAGAGTAATAAGCTTGTCTGACTAGGTCTGCCAACGCGAGGCAGCAGTAATCGGCATAGTCAACAAATGGGACCCCAAATGCGTTGCAAGACTTATAGAAGCTTAAGCATCTTAGAAGTGGACCACGAAGCCTGATGACATCCTGGCGGAGGTAATGGAGAAAAGGATGGAAGGGCGTTCATTATATTGGAGCTTTATGTGCGAAACTTATCGCACGTATGGTTCAACCCAATTATAATTTGTTGGTGTCTATTTTGAAAGCAGACAAAGAAGAATTGGGATTGACCTAGCCCACGGGTCAAGACAATGTAACTGTTCAAAGGCTTATCCCAGTCGCCTCCTGAAATTCAATTTGTGACGTCTTCCCTGGATGAAATAGCAAGGCCTGTTAGTATAGCCAATGCGTCTGTAGTAGCAGTAAGGATAGTTTGAAACATAGTGCTACACAGAGACATGTATGAAGTTTTGTGACCTTCTCAATCAGACGGTGTAATGTATTGTGTTGTTTTATAATATCAGTGGTAAAGCTCTCGCATTTGGATACTGCAGTAAAGACATAAATTCAGGTTATGAGAATCATATAGATTCGCAGAAGCAATTCAGTGTAAAACATCGAATTTTCAAGGCATGTATGAGCGAATCCAGCATTGTTAGAAAAAATGTTTCAACCATTGATAAGAACTGAAAAAGAATATATACCTGGAATCAAAGGACAGTGCAGTCTTGGTAGAAACTTCATAGGTTTCGATGATTTTTTTCTGGAACCGTGCACATCCATTAATGGATAACGGAATTGTGTTATACATGTGAAACATACTCTACTACGAAAGTGAAGGGCATAACAATGTCGAAGAAGAAGACACGTGCGAAACGTACGAACCGAATTACCCGAATAAGCATGGGATATTCATGTATTACACAGGCACGTTATATCACACTATCAGGAAGACTTTTAATTAGTCCTACTTGAAATGGAACTAGATATGATACTAACCTTCGCAGTGCACCATACAACACGCAGTAAAGGGGTACAGTATGTGGAACTCCTTTATTTGATCCCTACTCTAATTATGTATCCGGCAGGCTGGTGCCATTAGAGGCAATATACATAATTTGGCAATGAATCATCGCCAGATATTTATACCACATTCAATGAAAATAACATATTAATGGTATATCAAATCGTGATCTCCCCATGGTGCAATAATGTGCAAATATAAACATTTTTGCAACGGCGCCCATGCAACTGTGTGCTGTCCACTCATTAATCGTTAGTGACGTATGAAAATAAGGATAAAAAGTATTAATAATCCACGTTTCTTAAATTAATTTAATATGGACACAATTTCATCGGAGCCATTTGTGCTTTCCGTTCCTCTCCCATCTAAAGAATAAGGCACAAAATACGCAGAAAGGTGAAGTGAGAGAAAACAAGAATTTAGGTTCGATTAAAAAGCTTGAAATTTAACTTACACCAATTAACGTACACAAATATGGCTCGTATGTATCTATAGTAATTATATCATTAATGATACAATGTTGCTAACCCTGTTGACATTATCCGGTACATGTATCGGTTACGCGGTACATATAATGTAATGTCTTTAATGTTTAGTTGATGTTGTTGTTGTTTCTTAAACCTTTCGTAATGTTACAAAACGATTATTATTAATTAAATATGAAAATGTCCAAAGGCCGCCTCTTCTCTCTCTCTCTCTCTCTCTCTCTCTCTCTCTCTCTCTCTCTGCGCTTGCATCTTTCTTTCCGGACCATCGCAGTAAGATAAGGGCGATAATCCACGAAAAAATGAGCGTGCAGAATTTTTGCTTGTCATGCCACGATGTATCTGGACTTATGAATGATGGTAAAAGTTAAGTCAACCCAACTAAATGATGAGAGAGAAAGACAGACAGACAGACCGTTTTTTAAGTCAAACCTACCAAGGGAGACAGAGAGAGACAGAGAGAGTTTTATGGTCTGTATTACTGTTTTTAAAATATAATAATGTCTTACATCAACTATAAATATATTATAATATTTTAATTACCTCTTCATCATATCGCTTAGATTCTAGTCCACACTAATGTCCACGCTCCGGTACGTGAATGGCAGCGTTCATGTGAATGGCGTAGCTAACGATGTGTTGTAGTGCTCTTCTCTTTTTCATTAAAATCATCTTTCATATTTAGATCATAAGTGTGTTTTATATTCCTTTAATCAATGTGAATAAAAATATAAACTCAGAAAAGAAAACAATCAACTTATCAATATGGAAATGTGACTGTTAATAGCAACGAAATGCATAGAACTACATTTTTGTAGGGGAAACATCCGAAGTGTGGGGAGATCATTCACACGGCAAAAATACACCGTTTGCCTAAGATTAATCTTAAGCTTCGTTCAAAGTGCACATATATGTATTTTTATTTGATATAAATAAAATATACGTACAGTATGTGATATAAATAAAATATACGTACAGTATGTACCCTGTATCAATGATATACTAGGACTTTTTTCTTCTTCAGTTCTCAGATTATTTTTGGATTTGATTCATACAATTGTAAGTTCTCCTTTCTCTTTTCTCATTTGATATTATAGGAAAACATCTATTTGTTAAATATTAAAAAGTGTTACTTTTTCTAAGAGCCTAGATTAGTAGCAATAATTGATACATCGCACATACTATACATATATTCTCTCTCTCTGTCTCTCCCTCTGTGTCTCTCTTTTTCTCTCTGTGTTTCTGTCTCTCCCTCTGTGTGTGTGTCTCTCTCTCTGTCTGTCTGTCTCTCTCTCTCTATATCTATCTATATATATATATATATATATATATATATATATATATATATATATATATATATATGTCTCTGTGTGTTTGTGTATATCATCTAAGGTTTCTCATAAAGATGTAGGATTATTGATATTAAATTGATTTCGTAATATAAATAATGCTGATCTGAATGCTATGTGCCATCTTTTGTTTGTTTGATCTGAATCATTTTTGCATCACATACTTTGGAGAGAAGTATATCTACATTGCAAGGAGCATATGTTCTTGTGGAGAACATGAAATTTAATTTATTGTATGAAAGTTTCTGTGTTGACATATCATTTTGTTGCAAACCACCCTACGCTCGAACCAGTTCTACTTTCTCAGAGACTAATCGCAAGATGCATAAGGGATCATTTCGTTCGACTGCCTTGGGCATCAGCATAGCGCAACCATTGAAACAAATATTGCATTTGCTTCCTGGAATTTTCTGCGAGACGCCCAGGCGGGAAAGACTTTTCTGCGGTTACCTTTTGCATGCAGCTCGGATTACGTCTCACAGATGTAGAAGAGGACCTTATCTTCAAGCCCTGCGATATGAACAAATGATATACTAATTAGTTTTATGACGTTTATCTCTGCAAGGCACATTAATTCAGGTAGCTGGCTGGATTTGACCATTCACACCAATAAACCAGAGGTATCCCAGTTAACTGTGACCGGATCCAGATCCGACCAGTAAAAAAGATGAATGATGATAGCATTGATCAGTACTATGCCATGAAATGGGTCTTGCGCGCGCTGCCATTTACTTCGGGACTCAAGATCCTACGCCGAAGAAAACCTTACGCGACTTGCGGCGGCCTACTATGGCCTGAAGGTCTGTCACGTTTACGAGGCTAATGCATATAGAGACACGTAACGACCTGATTTAATAGCTGAAAAGGCAATTTTGACATGGAAATTCGTCTACATATCATAATGTTTTCTTGTCCTAAGAGTAACGACATTTGCAAGTGAAATCACAACATTAGAGAATGCAGTACCGTTGATTAAAAGACTAAAGGATTGTTTCTAGAATGATGAAGTTGAGTTCACCAATATATACACCTGGTTGTAATACGCGTTGATTTTGTATCGCCAGCATTACCCAGGTAAGAAGAGAAAAATCATGAATATTATTCAACACATTCGCACTTGTCTGTTTAAGAGAGTTTGCTTGATGACAAGAAAGGTCCTTTCGGAAATCAGAAAGGCCGTATATTAGTCAGTGGCATGCCCTAAGAAATCACAAACACCAGAAATATTCATCCATGTAAATCCTCTATATTATTGCATTACAGTTGTACTAGCGACTATAATAATTGGTTAGAAGTGCAAATTAGCATAGCAAATGAAGGCCACTAATAATTGTACTTCGCGATCACATTTATTTGCAGACGAAACTATGATAAAACTTTGATATTACCGAGGAAAACAACTATTTCAAGACGAAAAACAGATGCGTGATGAAATTACCTAAAGAAACAAGATAATAGTAAAATGCAAGTATATACTGGCTATGATTGCATGGACCAGCATATACAATATTTGGTAAGAAGTGCAAATGTGTATAGCACATAACAGCCACCATGTCCAGCAATTGTAAATGGGGATTACTTTCTTTGCAGAAGAACTCTCATAGACCCTGAAAGATACAGAAAAGAAAAAACTATTAAAAGAGGAAAAACAACTGCGAGACGAAATCACCAAGAGAACCGAGGTAATAAAAAAATAAAAACGAATGTGTGTAGTCGTTAATTCTGTTTTTGGATATACCGCAGCTATCACTGTTGGCCATATTGTGTAGCTTGGCGCGAATCACGACTGCGTTACCTAATAAAGGCACATAAATTATAACACTTGCTGGAGGCATGTCTATTGTAACCGATGCCACAGACGGCGCTGCTAAAATAATTTCGTTACAGCATCTTTTGCGAATACGCGTATCTTTCAGAATTTCTCGCGGCACAAAACAGTCTCAGTAGAACTAATAATTACTAGGGAGTACTGGTCCAGAAACGCATACCTGTAATTCCCTAATTTGATGGGAACATACAAAACATTTTAGTTTTTCATACACATTTCTTGAAGAGTTTTGGGCTAGAAGCACATGTTTACTCAGTTCCTAGATTTTGTTGGGAAGTCATATGTTGTTCCTCCTTGGGGTTTAACAGTACAATTTTGTTTTGTCATGCATACTCATGCTGATTGTAAAAAAGTATCTTTTCTTGGTTACCGATGATAGCAGAAATACCGAAGACTTTCCTGTATGCATTAAGCTCTGCACTCCACAATTGACTTGTGATGTGTTCTTAACATGATTTGAAGCTACATATCTCCTGACAGACTTCACACACGATGGAGATGACTCTAGTGAACGTATGGCGCAGAACAGTCGACGCGGAATAAATGAATCGCAAGCAGAGAATGCCTTGTTGGCCACACCTCTGCCTTATTGATGGGGTAGAGGAAGACTAAATCGAGGGCCGACTAAACTGTAAACGAGGTCCATTTTAACATCGACGGCCATTACCATGCCAACCAAACAATTACGAAAAACACTTGCTATAAGCTCTTTTATAATCTCCAGTGTCGAACTTACCAGGAAATACAGCGCAGACGATAGGCAATAAGCTCTACTTCACACTCAAGTTACAAGCCCCATTGTTATGCCTAGATGTCTTAATAACGGATTCACGCAGTATCATACACTAGATGCCATCCTCATCACAAATATCAACCCCATTCGTTTAGAAAACATTAGTGCAAACCATTTATCATCCTGCGAACTAAAATATTGTACTACCGGTGGTCTGGGGTATGCACTGAGGCATCACAGAGGCTCCGAAAAATATTATTCGTAAGGCATGGTACACATATAATTGCATGACAGAAAACGTGCAGTGCATGCTTGTGGTTTTTCAAGTACCAGTGTTGTATAATCCCCTTCTAATAACATGCACAACGACTGTGTACCGATACGCCACATAAGGTTGAAAAGAAAATTCTAAAGATGAGCAGGGATTGAGAGCCCTCCGATAGAAAACTATGTCAATATATAAACCTTTGTTAAATAAAGGTGCCGAACAAATATTTATTTTGAAGCCATTGATCAGTCCACTAGTCGGTGAATAGATGTATTACATAGTTTCAGATGCAACAAAGGGCTAGTAAATGAAATTATTTTGTTTCCATTAACAGTTTCATACATTTCCGTAGATATATATATATATATATATATATAGATAGATAGATAGATAGATAGATTTTGCAATCAAATGTTAGTTTTTATTTGGCTGTTTTGTATTTAATTTTACGCTGATCAAACTATATTGAACTCTTGTTCTGAATCTATAGTAGTATGTGCAGACCAGGAAATGTATCTGTTTAACGGCACAACTTAGAACAAATTATTGCAGTCCACCTGTTTTATATTACTATACAATTCTCTAGCTTGTTGAATGAAAAACATAAGTTTATGTTTTAATGTGTTGATGCTAAATTATATTGTAATTCATTAGGGGTCCGATCCCTGTATGCATTATTCAATCATTATGTCGGTGAAAACACTTATATGTGATATAAAGTAGTTTTATTTGGATAATATAGACGGACAGGCTGACATATTCTTCACTCATTGCATACTTAGATATATGCATGTTTGTGTATTTACTTACAAGGGTAACATTCGGCCGAATTAGACGATTTGTTGTGCATGCATATTTCATCCCAAGGACACGTTTTCCTGTAGCAGGGGTCATTTTCAGTGGATTCCTGTAGTAAAACGATTATCTGCATATTAAACAATTTTAAAAGCAAAACAAGGTGGCATTTATGGTATGTGTCATTCTAATTGATCTTTATAATTCTGCTTTATCACATCATCTTAGAGTGAGTTATATTTTCACTGCATTTATTTATTTTTTATTCCATGAGTGAACCATGGATTGGTTACATCACCGGACATGTCTTACCTGTCCTTAGTACCATAATTGTTATGATAATTATAATATAGAGACAGGTAGATGTCATGGCTTGGATATATCTGAAATAATGTTTTATATTTATAGAAGACAAGCATACATTTAATAAATACTTTGTTCTAGAGAGCTAGGTAGAGGTACGTATTTTCGTTTTAAATAATGGCTTAATTGCATCAAATAAGGGATTATTCAGAATTTATTTCCATGATAGATGGCTAAATGATATATTATTAATGAGCATATGTCTGAAGATAATTGATGTATGATATATATATATATATATATATATATATATATATATATATATATATATATATATATATATATATATATATATATATACCTACTACCTACCTACCTACATACCTACCTACCTACATACATACATACATACATTCGTACGTACATAGATACATACATACATACATACATACATACATACATACATATAGTGAGAGAGAGAGATAAAGCGAGGGAGAGAGATGCATTCTATGAAAAAGTTAAGTAATGCAGTTTGTTATAAAAACTGAATATAATTGCTATATTTGTACATTGCAATACGTTAAATGTCTTCACTTGATTCATTCATTGTCATCAAGTGGCAATGACCTTATTTCCGAAATCGCTGGTTGTATAGGAGATAATATAATGCATTACGAACTTCTATACTCATTTGAATCATCGTCTATCTTTCAGTCGATGATGTAGCAATGTTATTCCTGCTATCCAAATTAAATCAAGAGTTTGCTCAGGTTTGATTCTACATCAACCATTTTAAGTTTTGCCTAATTGAATTTCGAAGCAAGTATTGTGTTAATATTTAAAGGAATGAGCTTAAGTACTGAAACAGATCAGTGAATTGTGAAATAATGCATATTTGGACGTATTTAACGCATTTGACAAGTATGATAATCGATTAAAGTATAGTACATTGAAATGTATTGCAAAAATGCGGACATTTTGTTTACTTAAGGTTTATCTTGTTAACTGCTTTTTTTTCTCTCAGTATTTTTCAGTTTTTAAAATCGCTAATTTTGGAAAACCAGCTGATATTAACGATACCCAGGTTCGATATTATTGTAAGCTACTGACAGTCATATTGTCATTGTAATAGGCCATATTCGTACTTTTCCATCATGACCAATTTATGATATAAAATTTGGGACTTTAGTTATTATCAAATGTCGCCTCGCGCAAAGCCAAACTGGTGCCACATGGTGCCCAGATACCACTGACTAATACCTTCGCCAGTATAAGTGGTAGGAATTAAGAGTCATAATGGTATGTTTGGCGGACATTGAGGTCTAATAGACGCCAGCTGTATGGCTGGTGAATAATTTGTATTGAGCACGGTCTTGCACCACTTGAGTTGATCATGTCGGCTAATTAATACACAATAACGCTGTTTTAGCAATATAGACGTAAAGCTGCATTTTGCACAGTTTTAAGAACATGTATTAGGTCTTCAATGTAACAAATCTGCTTGAACATAAGGTAAAACTAAATTATGCGAAACCTATCTTATGTTCAACCAAACATACATTATAACATAATATAAGCCTTTAGTTATATAATACAAGTTAGGCGGGTTTTGATCCAAAGCATGGAAATACAAAACACATATATTCTTGGAAGTTGAACTAAAGAACAAGGTGTCGTTAATGCTGAAACTTGTCATTAACTGAAACACAATTTGATGGTCTAGTCAGAGGTTTATGTTCTCCAGACTTATTTCGAATCACTCTTTGCATCATATGTAAAGCTGTATGACTTTAGCATATACGAATTAAAATTTCCTCTCCTGTGTCATTCGCATGAGCATTTTCAATTTTGATTTGGTGAACATTGCATAAACAGCTTTCACTTATCTTTTGAGAACTCCAAGAGAGGTGTTGAAATAGGAATTCTTTACAAGAATATTTTTCTTAATCACAGTAGCAGAAATTCATCCAAACGACGAAATAATTAAAATATCAGAAGTTTCTCTCTCTAAAATAAATAATACGGAAATAATAATTTTGGAATGCTTACCTGTGGCGGACTTCTGACAGCCTTATAAAAACATTTGGTCGCCTTGATTAGTTTGGATTCTGGCATAGTCTGATTTAGAAGTTGGCAAGTAGCATTCAGCCTGAAGTAATTAACAGCATAGCAAGTGTTTATGTGCTCACATACTTCTACACACCCGTCAACAGTAATGGGCGTGAGCTTCGCCATAATACCCTCACGTTGACGTTTCTCAGCAATGAATTCCATGCAATTGGCATATGAGCTACCAAAGAGAAAGCACCCTAAATTAAAGAGGAGAATATAATACCGCAGACAAATCATCGCGTTTGTTCTTGACTGAGATCATCCAACCGTCATCTGCAAAGTGGTAGATATAGTTCGGTCATCAGTTTCAATACCAATTTATATTTGACCTGATCGTTTAGATTTAGTCAACCAGTTACAGCGCTCGATACACAAAGGAAGCACAACACACACCAAAACGTGCCAATCAGAATTTAAAAACCCCACCAGTCATTTAGGACGATATAATGTAACTCCCCCTGTCTCGCTCAGGCTGTAAGCAGTAGAGTTGTTATCCATATATAATTCATATACTTTTGTTGTCCATGCGCAGTTGTCGAATGTAGCTAACAAATCCCAATGGAGTCAAAACTGCTTTTTTAGTTGATTATCTTTCACTGTAAAGGCAGCAACAAAGCTGATGATAAATGGTCATGTCTTTTCATTATGAAATTACAAACACATATTCGAACAAATCTCTATATCTCTCTCTTAACACACACAGATATATATATATATATATATATATATCAACTCGGAACTTTTAATAAGCTGCATATTTTAGACGATATACATGATTTTGTCTTCTGAATATAATGCAGTTTCGTTCCATCATAACAAACATTAACTTTCGTCGTTTACATGCAGCAATGTAAATGTGTTCAGATTCACACGAACGACTATTGCATCCGACTTCCCGTGCTCGTGAGACTCAGATAAGAAATAACTAATGTCTAAAGAAAAAACGGGAAACATTAGGTGCATTGTAACCGTTGCAGTTCAAGATAGATATTTTTCTAGTTATCCTTTGTGACACTGACCTGCGAATTTAGACCGGGCAATGGTGAAATTTCAAATCTTGATATGACGGTATTAATGTACAATAGTGAGAATTGTAACTATATGACAATATTTCGTTTTGCGGCCTATACTTATACACAACAATATATATCTTAATGCAGATTAAAATTGTTAGGTTTCATAGTGTCTCTTGGGAAGCCCCTTCCAACGCATGTAATGCCTAATGTCAGAAAGGTGGATAGAAAATAAATGATTTGCATTAAAGTTAATGTGTTGTATAGTCAATTGATTCATATGAAACCCATTATTGTCAAGTTTAATATACTTATGTTATCAAACTAAGATACTTATACTCACTTTATTTGGCGTAAGACTGTTTTCTTTAAGGGTAAGACGGTTTTCTTTAGGCGTAAGACCGTTTGCGTAGAATGTTTTTACCCCATTCGGTTTGGCACAATTTCATTCAAAAGTTGTAATTCGTTTATATCTAGTTACTTTATCAAATTCTTTAACAACCGTAATGTTTACGTCGTCAATAGGGTAGTATGTATTGCTGTATTTATTGTAGAGTAAATTAATACGTGTTTCATATGCGTTAGTGTATTTAAGGAAGAATATATTGTAAGGTATAAGGAATATGAATACATGCTTCGTCTACATTACTGTTTTTATAGTAGTGTAGATGAGTAAACGTTTTATGAATAATTGCACTTATTGTTGGGTAGAAGTGTATGTTTTTTGTATGCATGAATGTATTTAGAGTAATATAGTGTAGTGTGTTTCCTGTGCATTAATGTCTATATAGTAATGTGGATGAGTACATGTTTAATGAATTAATGTACTTACTGCATGGTAGATGTATACGTGTTTCATATGCATTACTGTATTTATGCTAGTGAAGTTGAGCACGTGTTTTATGAATAATTGTGTTTATTGTTGGGTAGGTGCATACAGTTTCGTATGCATTACTGTATTAATGGTAGTGCAGTTGAGCACGTGTGTTATGAATAATTGTATTTATTGTTGGGTAGGTGTGTACATGTTTCGTATGCATTACTGTATTTATAGTAGTGCAGTTGAGCAAGTGTTTTATGAATAATTGTATTTATTGTAGGACAGATGTGTGCGTGTCTAGTAAGTAATACTGTATTTATAGTAGGGTAGATGTGTACATGTTTCGTATACATTACTGTATTTATAGTAGTGCAGTTGAGCACGTGTTTTATGAATTATTGTATTTATTGTTGGGTAGGTGCGTACATGTTTCGTATGCATTACTGTTTTTATGGTAGTGCAGTTGAGCACGTGTGTTATGAATAATTGTATTTATTGTTGGGTAGGTGTGTACATGTTTGGTATGCATTACTGTATTTATTGTAGTGCAGTTGAGCAAGTGTTTTATGAATAATTGTATTTATTGTAGGACAGATGTGTGCGTGTCTTGTAAGTAATACTGTATTTATAGTAGGGTAGATAAGTACAATCGTATATGTACTGTATTTATATATTCTCCTAAATAGCGTGGACATAATGAAAGGAAAATTTATAATCACTTTCATTTACAAGTTATTACATTTTGTACCGTCATAGACCATATCAAGTACAGTATTTACAGCTTTTATATTAAATCACAATTCAGTGACGTTTTCTAAGGAAGATTATTAGGCAATAAAAATATTGGAAATAAAACACAATAAAACCTCTCGAGGCCCAGAATAAAGAGAAACTTCTCTCCTACATAAAATGTAGGGAGTTTATAAGATGAATACTTTAAGACATTTATCATTTATAAAATGCTCCCTTCAATGGATAACGTAGTATACGAAATGTAACATCTTTGCCCTATAATTCTTTAATAGCAAACACGGTACAATATATTTACCATGCTAACAAGACATTCCTCGATATATAATGCAGTACAAGAAAGAAAGAAAAAAAAAAACGCTTCTGAAACATTTTTAATACGTAGCCCTGTAAATGAAAATGAACATGTAAACAATAGCCATCCTAATTAGAAAACGCAGTACCAGAAATTTAAAGACATGTAATCACATGAAAAGAGTGACAAAGGAAAATGCGTCTGGATATAATATGTAAATCTATTATTTACGTTCAAACATAGCATATATTCTTGGAAGTGTCTGCATTCCGATGCAATAATCATACCGGGCTTTCGGGTTGCTTGTCCTAACGTCGAATTCTTGATTACATTTATGGTAACTGAACATTGAACGTTGTTAATGAATTGTATGTCTGCAACCTACAGACAGCAATGAGACACACTCAAGTTATGGCACGTTGTTGATGAATGACATATCTGGAACCATAATAATGACAGCATGAATAAATAATATAGTAAGTTATGGCAAGCTATTAAAGAATAATACTTCTGGTACGATAGGGATTACAGCATCAAAAACTAGTGACAATTGTGAGTTGCCATGTCCACAAATGATATGCAGGAAATAGACATTCTATTATAATTATCAAGACCACAACCAGCAGTTATGCTCATCACTGATACGTATCAGTAATACAAATATATTTCCACCAACATGAGTCCGTCGAGCATATAAAAGCGGTCCACAAAACGGACATTTGAAATATTTAAAATATATTTGAACAGAGGCAAATAAAGAAACGCTTTCGTTACATATACACCACCTACACCTCACAATAAAGGCTGCAGATCGTCTGGCTGTCTCGGTATATCCATTGAAAAGTCACTTATCTCCAATTTAGCTGCATGAACAATCTGATTAAGAGGCAGATAACAGTTGTTAAGCAGACTGCAGTATTAGTAGGGGATACCGTAAAGTCACGTAGACCTCTATGTTTAATTTAGGGGGTTGAACCGTAGGGTCAAAGTGGATTGGGACTGTATAGGGTCACATGAAAATGAATTGGGACTGCATATGGACAAATTAAAATGTATACGGACTGTATAGGGTCAAACGAAAATGTATGGGATCTGTATAGATCAATGGAATTGGAACAAGGTAGGTCTTTCTAGGGTCAAGGTTTTATATGGTCAATATGCACAAACAAATACACATACAAACATACGCCTATACAACAAAAAGTAAAACATAGTGTGACAATAGTAGAAATTTATATTTTTTCTAGATAAATGAGGAAAGGAAAAATTCTAATATCCATTTAGAGCTGGGTAAATTTCAATGTAAAAATCTAATATATATTTTTAGCCGGAATTTGTGGTTCAATCCTATGGAAAAACCCTTTTATCTATTTATAACCTCAACTTGTTGGAAAGTACTATGGAAAAACCGATTATATAATTTTACCCTCAACTTGTAGGATAGTCCTATGGAAAAGCCCAAGTATATATTTATATCTTCGACATTTCTAACCTCAATGACGTTGCTTTAGTGGGCACTAGATGAAAAAGGGCAACAGTATTGCAAGTAATTGACCTCAATCGGGCGGTGATTTAGTAATAGTGTTCTAGTTCATCTCAATACGTGCTATTGTATAAGGACAAATAAAACATGGACTTACATAAACAAACAAACATATACATACAATATCCAAAATGTATGGTGTAGTCTCCACATACACTCATACACACACACATACACACAATGCAAATGCCATGTTTTCGCTAAGAATGAAAAAGGAGATGAAATAACTCTATCATACTATCACATAACTTATATACTATCCAACATCCCACTCTACAAACTAGACAAAACAATTTGTATTAGGTTAAAATGTGAGAGAAGGAGACGAAATACCAGGAACGGAATAAAATATACCATATATACAATCCAACATCCCATTATACTTTCTATCCAACACGCTTTGTTCTCTTAGAATGTAAGAGAAGAACAAATTCATCAAACCTATTATTACATACCTTATATACCATCAAACATCCCATTATACACTCTCGCCAAAACGCTTTGTGCTAGCTTAGAATGTAAGAGAAGAAGAAATTTCACAAAATATACCTACCCCTTACACCACAAACAATACATGATACCACTAAACCATCCAACATCCTAATACCATCCAAAACCCCATACCATTACAATCCTGTACACCATCTATACCAACAATCACCTCACACGCTATCCAAGAAAACACCCTGTGTTAGCTTAATGTATACGATGAATGCAAACAAATCCCTTACACCACAAACATATCATCCATTACATCCCAATGCCATAAATCATTCACACACATTATCCCAAAACGTCGTATGTTAGCTTAGACTTTAAGAGAAGGAGATGCGATCTCACAAACCTAAGATCTAAATTCACACCTGTACCACTCAAACCCTTCCAAATAATATTCCGAAACGTTCGGTGTTAGTTATGAGTTTAAGAGAAGGAGATGAAAACATACAAAACATAGTCTCTCACACCTTGTATGCAATCCAGCACCCGGTACAGTTATATTCATTGCACCATCGATACCATCCATTAGACGACACACTATCCAACAAACGTCCCGTATTATTTTTTAGAGTATAAAACGTAGATGAAATCGCAAAAATATACTATCCCTTACCCCACAAAAATAATATAAATTACTCCACTATAGCATCCAACATAGCAATACCATTCAAAGCCCCATAAATATGCAATCCGTTACACCATCTATACCAACCATCACCCACATGCTAATTCAAAACGTCCTGTGTTAACTTATACTGTACGAAAAGGAGGTGACATCAAACGAAAATACTCTTACAGACCTTATATATAAAATCTAACATCCCATAAAAAAATATCCATTACACCATCTGCACCGTTTATCACCCACACCTTATCCAAAAAATTCTTATGTTAGCTTAGTGTGTAAGAGTCAGATGAAATCTCACAAACTAGACTATTCCTCAAACCACAAAAATATTTTCCATCACACCAGCTATACCAAACAATAATATACCTTTCATTACCAAAATACTTCACATCACACTACTTATGCCATAAAACATCCCAATTTAATCAAACAAGCCATATACACACTATCACAAGCTTTCTATGTTTGCTTAGTTGTAAGAAAATCAGAATATTTCTCACAAATTATCTATCCCTTACACCTCAAAAAATAATATCCATCAATTCATCTATACAATTCAACACGCCCTAAACACTTTATCCCAAAAATCTTGTGTGTTAGCTTAGAATGTATTCAAAGAAGATGAAATCTCTCACAAAAGGCTATCCGTTGCAAGACAACAAATACAACCATCACACCAGTATACCATCGAACATCCCATCACCATACAACACCCCTTACACACACTATTCAAAACTCCTCTTCCCATGTCAGTGTCTGCAGCTGTGAGTATTTGTCTGAACTTTACAAAATCAAGACACAACGATGTTGGATGAACAAAAAACAAAAAAGTTCCCACTTGTAAGCCTATAATACATATATTTCTTTCGATAATTACTAAATATTTCGTTTAAACTCCGCTAAATTCCTTATTCGTTTGGAAAGTTTAGCATTATTGTCTCGACCAAGTTTTACTTTATATGGAGCTTTTGTCTGTCTCTTATAAAGTCTAGTACAGTTTCGAAATTTAATTCTAGTCGCATTTAATTTAGTTGTACTTCGAGTTGGTCTCCTTGATTATATATATATATATATATATATATATATATATATATATATATATATATATATATATATATATATACATACATACATACATACATACATACACATATATATATATATATATATATATATATATATATATATATATATATATATATATATATATATATATATATATATATATATATATATATATATATATAACAATACAATATGTGAAAAGGTGTTGATAGCGTCAACCTAGTCAAAGGTACAGGTAATGTAATATATATAAATATCGGATATATGCATATATTCACTAGGTAGCAGGTTACAACACACGGCGTGTTGATGGTATAATGGGAGTATATGACCGGATATTGATCGGTACGTTTGTTGTAAGGCAGGTAGAAAGTACTTGTCACTACATACAGCTTGTTGATGGTGTAGTGTGGAGTTCTGCATAGTAAATGACTGAATACATTTCACTGCACGATGTGTGTTGGGTAGTGAGTGTGGGGTATTGGTCACTACACACAGCGTTCTGATGGTCTGTCACTGGTATTGGACACTCAACACTGAACGTTGATAATATAGTGCAGGGTATTGGATGTTAGATGCCTAAGTGTTAGATAGGAGTTCACTATTGTTGGATAGCAGATAACTATTTAACAATATATATTCCGTATGCAAAATATACAAAGTGCTCCACATTTTTAACAATGAGATATACAATTAAATTAAATTTGCTTCAAATGGGTTCACAATGTGAATCTGCAGCCAGTGGTGGTGGATAAGGGCAACTAATCTTGGGAAGCAAGTTCGGTGGGGTAGGGTCACATTTTCGCGGAGTTTGTGGTATTTTTCGATGGGTGGGGCGCACTGTAAACCGTCGTTGCAGACGTCCTACATTTGTGAAGGAATTTCTTAGGGAATACTGTTATTTCTCGTCTGGTTGTCGGTTGCGCCACATTTCTACCTCCTTCCGTTCGAAGATCATCCCATGGATGTGTCCGTCCATGAACGATTTGGTTTGCGCACTTTGAATTGTATTTGATATATTTCAACTATATTAGCATATAGTAATATATTAGTTACATTTATATTAATTAAATTTCGAGTCATCCCAATCTTTGGAATAACAATCCCTAATTGCATCGATTCTTAACTTTGATTTAAACGAAATTACAGTATCTAGAATGGTTGAATTCAATATATTTTTTCATCTGCCTAATACTCATTTTGTTGTCTCTAAAGTTGCAGAGTCTTTAATTATTGAACAGATTGTCCATTTTTCCAAGTCTGGCATTTGGGTTGGATTGTCAAAGATTTTGAAGAAATTGTACATACAGCTATTGAACTATTTCATGATTTGTTTGTCTGCCTTCAACATCGTGTTTTATAGAGTTAAGCGCAATTTTTAAAGATATAAAGGTCTCCATGTAAGGCCTTACAATTCAAATCGTTTTTGTGTGTTGAAAGCAAAGGCTTAATGACTGGTTGTGTTGGAGTCATCTCCGCATTAAAATATTTAGCCTGAAAGTATTTACGTCATTATTATTTCCAATCGGCAACCATATAGCAAGACTATGTTAGCACTTAGTGTGTATACTGTTGTGAGACAGGATAGTAAAAGAAACGTTAACATCTTTTGCATTCCAGAAGTAATGGTATTATATAGACCGAGACTTTTGACAACAATTATTATGTTTTAGAAATGACAAGTGAATAATCAGATATAGCCCTTGTTTCGCTGTTACTTTGCAAAAATAAACATCATGTGGACACGTGTATACATAACTAAATGAACGTTATAACCTGACACTATTCCCAATAGGAATCATGTTTGCAAAAGTTCTCAAATAGTATGGATTATAACAATGGTTTCACAGAGAATGATCGTCAAGTTTCATGTCAATGTCATCAATATTGTATGATTTTTTATTACCTTATCGGATGTCCTACTTTAGAAATCACCTTCATCTATCCACATTTTGGTATACAGTAGGTGAATTAAATGTACCAAATTATTATGCGCTTGTTGACGATAACAACAATTGTGAATAATAATTGGAAAGTTAAAGGACAGTTAATAAATTACAAGAATGATTCTACAGTTTATTCTGCACATAATTCACAGTTCAAACAATTTTACTGATAATCGATTTACAAGATTGGCATAATTATTAAATTATAAAAATATGCAAAGTAAGTGAACAATAGATAAACAAGTTCAATAAATTGAAGAAAAAACTCAGTATTGTTTATGACACAAAAATATATCCCCTCATATCGCATCAAGTAGTTCTACATTAGTTTTTTTGAAGTGAAGTTTTCAAATATATTAATTTGTATACATCAATTGAATTTATAGGTTATTTGTATTCGCTTTTTCTTAACAGAAATGCTATATGTTCCTGATTCTCGGGCCAGTTGGAGCAAACATTTTTATCACTACTCCTCATCAACTAAAAGATAGCCATGCAAACATGGGGTTTTACGTAAATACTTCTTACAGAGTTTATTTGGTATTTGTTAAAAGTTGTATCGATCTACCCTACAATATGGCGTCTAGGCAGTCATATTCAACATCCGCATTATTTATTGATAAAGGCCGGTTATCGCTACTTGTCCTGAACAAAATATTCGTGGTGACAAAGGGTTGTAACCAACAAGCATGTATTGATCCACAACTGCTTCTAAATGAAATAATACTATCCATACCTAACAAAATGCCTCCACCATAGTCATCTTCAAAAGGTTTAATTACTATTTCTGGTACTAATCGAAGTCACCACATAATGAGCAACTATATTATACCAAACGTAGCTCAGCGTAACGTATTTTGTTCCCATGATAAAATTTATATTTGTATATATTTTCTTCAAGCCTGCAACGTTTTAGGCTATATTTCGCACGCATTTTGGATATATTCTGACATATGTCAAGGAGGCAACACATCCAAGACTTAAATATGGTCAATATAATCAAAATTTCATGATTCTTTGACTTTTTTCATTTTAGTATTGTTTGTTTCTTACGAGTCACTAACCTTTACAGTGAATGGCCAGTGGACACATTCACTATCCCGGCAGCACAATGTAATATGCAGTCCACATCGATGATGAAATCAATGACACAGTTGCTAAAGCAAATCTGAGCTGAGTAGAGAATAGGTATCAGACAGCAAAACAACGATGGTCTGCGAAGCCATTATCTTTTCGACCCCAATGTACGCTTGCTAATCCGGAGCAATCTATAGACACCATACCAATACAGCTGAAACATCTGGGCTACAAGAGGAAACTGATGAAGATGAGATTGCAAGACAGGGTCCAATATACTTAAATTATTACACAAGTAGGTTTTCTTATCTTCCATACTTTGGTGATGAAATTATTGTTCATATGAGAAAGTATATGATAATGTTGGTATTTTTGGACTTTTAATAATTAATATTGTCACAATTATTAGCTAGATATACAGAAAAATAAATATTAAAATTTTTTAAAATATTTGCATAAAGTCAAACATTATCTCCATGACCAGCCATTTTTACATTGGGTTTACCTTAATTCTCCTATTTAGGGTTTTCCACATTTTCCCTCAACCAAATCATTTATGAAGCTACTCTACATAGATACGAAGATCGGTTACTTGATTTTGTTTCTTTGTATCAACAAGCATTTGAATCGTATGCAAATGTTTCAGGAAAATTTGAATTGTAAATCTGGGTATCGTGATTTGTCATTAAGGTCACGGGGAAAGGGGGCTAAATTAAAGTTTGAATTACTTTTGTCCTGTAAGCTCAATGACCTTACACATATCACGTGACAACTATGTAATGGTACACGTTTTCAGAAACGTTATGAAATGGTAAGTTCAATCAATCATAATGTGATTAAAAATATCTTAGCAAAATATAACACTTTAAAATAACGTTTCTAATTTTATTTACTATTTTAAATACTTAATTTGAAAAAGGGTTTTCCTCTCACCTTATCCTCTATTCACACCTTTTTGTGATTCCTTTCTGAATACAATTTCTTATTAAGAAGGTATTTACAGTTTATGCTATGACTATTTGACTAGAGAGGCAGAATCCAATTTTTCAATAGTACTAAAATGTAAACAGGAAATATTCGAAATTTTAAGCCATTTTCCCTAAATCATAAAATACCTCGCGACATTTAATTTTCATAAACCCAAAGTTTCCTTAAAAGGACAATTGTATTATCAAGTCTCCAGTCTGGATGCATGCATCTTTTCAGTACCCCGCCATAAACATATACACATCTATATCTTGTTGGTAGAGTTCAATTTGAAAATATTGAATCGTTCATGTACTTTTTTGAATTAGTCACAATCATAATGTCCATGTTAGAATTTCATTATATTCTGTAATTGTTCATGGCCTAAAATTAACGTTAAATATAGTATAAGTCAATAAATCATGACGGATCGCTTCACTGTTTTGAGCTTTATACAGCTAATTGATCCCTCTCAAGACTCCATACCACTTTATGCATTGTAACTTAGACCAACTGCAATAATTAAAAAATGCATAGCGTTATTTTGGTATCATTTTTGGAGATTAAATTGACCGGGGCCTCTGCTAACGAATTTGATGCAAGCGAAATTAAGAATTAATGTGGAAAATGATTTTATCAAGATATATCAATATGTATCACACCAAAAAAATAATCTCCACTTCTTTATAATGGACATTCATCATTCCTCTCAAATACTGGCCAAATTAAATGTTGGCAATTATATAAATATATATCGGGTCTACGTTGGTATCGTAGTGAAATGGTGACATACTAAAAAACCTTATCTTTACTATACTATTTTTTTTCCGGAGAAAATTTCATCAAATATTCTTGTCATGTTGGAGGCACAATAATCAGCTTCAGCATTAATGTCAATATGTTGCCTTATCATATTTAGTAGTTAATCATCGTAAACCATTATCGGTGCATGTTATATGTCCTCATTACAAGTATTTCTCGATTTAAATCAGACTGTCAAATTCTCATTACGTACTTGCATCAGCTCGACTTTACATATCGTTGACATTGTACCTCTGTTCACGCGGGTTCGTGTCGCAAGCTCGGTCAAAATGATTATGTACGTTTGCCAGCTGCTTTCCATAGACCGATAGTTCTTCCCAGGATCTCTTGCCGATAATTTCCACCACTTAATATATAGACTAACATGCATAGCCTACCATGTGCTCAAAATCGTGCTAACTACGTAGCAACAACAACAAGAACACAACATAGAGTGAATAATAAAGGTTATACTACGTATACCTAGGAGAAACGTTTGTATTACCGTTTGTTATTTCAAGTGGCATATTGAAATAGGTAACACGTCAAATTATCATGTGAAAGAGTTACGGATCGTATACCATTGTTTTCCGTTACATTCTTTTCGGCGTAATGTTATTGCATTGCTTTGATCTTGTCATGCATCCCTTTTTTAACATAATTCGAATGATGTTTGCACTGGAAAATAATTGCTCACACGGAACGTTAATAGTTGCTTTAGAATTATGACAGTTTCTGTGAATCTGTGTCAATGTATTTTTTGTTGTGCATTTAAATGTGTCTGGAGAGTTCGTCTGCCAATATATTCCTTTTGAAGAAAATATATCAGACTGTGAGAGCAATCTCTTCTGGGACTGCCCAACGGATGGAGGTCCACACTTATATGTACAGATGAAAGCCACATGTACATTATTGACTTCTGAGGTATGATACCGCCGATGTGTTGTCACATAACACAATGAACCTGTACATGGTTGACACACACATAAAGAGCTACAATTACTGTCAGTAATTCCTTTTTAAATGGAGGATTGCTACTCCACTGGACCATTAGATCTAAAGAATTATCCCTTCTGTCAGAAGGTGATCGCCACAACCCGAATCTGACACGTCGGTTAATATATAAGAATCGGTTTCCTGGCCTTTGAAATTTTACTTGTGCCAGAAACCGGTTCCAATTAAATAATTACCTCACGTGGTGATGGAAATAGGAACCAAAAGAGATCCGATCCAAGATCCACGTGTGGTCTTCAGCAGGAGAAACTGGAGAGGGTGTATGTGAAATCTTATTTGGGGGAGCCATGCCCACCGAGGAGATTAATGTTATCATAGACGAAATATATAGGAAAGCCGGCGAGGAAGCGGGATGGATAGCTGACAAAAGTGACAAGATTATGTCTGACCAGTGGAAAACATGCTAGCGTTGGACTTATTAAGGAGTTTATCCCCACGTAAGTGATATCCACTGAAGGGATTAGACCCGAGTTCTCCAAATATTCCTACCGCTCTGTTAAAATTCTCCAATTGTGTAGGCTGCGCCAAACATCATACCTTTAAATCGAATACTTCCTTCCTTATCCTATCTGATTGCCCCCTCTAGTGAGGCGATAACAAAAGTATGTTTGAATTGCGGACGCTCACAAAATTTGGAAGAAAGCTCTACTTGGAGGCCCTGATAAGCATGCTTATTAGCCTGCATCGACGGACCAAGAGCAGCTTAGCATGCCTATGTTGTTTGTCACATAGATCAGAAACGACCCAGCAGATTTACTCCAAGAGAAATGGTCCTTTAAAGGTAATTATTGTGCGTTAGCCAGAACTTTGAAGTATCTAGAGCATCATCGCTGACAAATAGCATTTCTTGATGTCTTTGCTATTGTTTCCATTAGGTTCTTAACCATCACTGCAGAGGAGATGTCTACCATCAGAAGACTGACGGTGGCAGGCGAAAGATGATCGGCATCAGAGAGCATGGTTATAAGTGTGCAATACTTAAGCTACATTTCTTAAGGGTTTTCATTACCCATGGTCACCATTTTAACTATAGATTTGACGGTTACTAAAATTATGGAGGTGACTATACATGTGTAGGTGACTATACACGTGGAGGTGACTATAAATTTGACGGTGACCATGGATGCAATGGCGACTAAAAGTGGGACGTTGACAACAAATGTTGCAATGACTGAAAATCTAGCGGCGATTAAAAGTGTTACGTCGACTATAAATGTTACAGTGACTATAAATGTAATGATGAATATAAATAGAATGGTGACTATACATGTTACAGTAACTATAATTGTCACGGTGACTATAACTGTAACGATAACTGTAAATGTGACTTTGACTATAAATTTTACGGTGAATATAAGCGGAACGGTGACTACTCGTGATTGCAACAATATATTTGACGGTGAATATAACTGTAACGGTGACAATAAATTTGGCTGCAAATGAAATGGTGACTATGGATGAGGCGGTCACTAGAGATTTGACCGTGACTATAAATGTGATAATGACAATAATGTGATTATAAATGTAATGGTGACTATACATTTAATGGTGAGTTTACATGTAACGGTGACTGTAGACCTTTCCGGTGGTCTTTTTGGTTAGACGCTCAGCATTAAGTGGTTAGTGTTAGGACTGGTAAGACTGGTGTCGGGATAAAGTAACTTTATAGGACATCATGCTACATGCCTGGGTATGTTTCCCAGTACTAGACATCATTATAAACTGCCACACTGACAAGCGATTTAAAATAACATGTTTTTAAAGCTGCGTTAAAAATCCAAATCACACACCATAAACACCCACACACACAGATACACACACGGTGACTGTAAATGTTGCGGTGTTACAAATCTAACGCAACGGTGACTATAAATGCATTTTTAAACTGATGTTAATATAATCAATGCATAATATTATGTAAGCTATTTTAATTCTGAAAGAAACTATATTGATAAGAAACTATATTCCTTCAATTCTGTTCAAAAATAGTTACATGTTTATGTTCTTTTCTTGGTGTCTCGCTATATTTCGACAGGTTGTGAACAACAACTGTAATCAACGATTTTTTTAAGATTCCTCACAGCCTATATTTGCATAGCATTACAATTATGCAATATATGTTTGATACGTTCTGGTAAGGGATTTGTAAGCAATGATGCCATTAAACATAGTCTTTGTTTTCGACGTTTTGGTGGACAATTTGAAAAGTAAATTTTTAATACGTTGTATTATTGGTTTACTACAAAGAAGAGGATAGAAAAGAAGGAGGAATATTTTTAAACTGTATCGTTTATTTAAATTGCTGATGAATATTGTTGGAAGGTTTGATTATATATATATATATATATATATATATATATATATATATATATATATATATATATATATATATATATATATATATTGTTGGGTAGACAGTAGACTAATGTTTTATATTGAATCGGAACGCTTCTGTGCTTTTCACTTCGATAGTAATGATTGAAACTAATATTAAATTATAAAACATCGGTCTAGTATGTAGAAGATGGCTTCGCTGATGCCAGGACAATTTGAAATCAAGAAAAATATGAGTACAGCATTATCTCAAAATTGAACCTTTTTAATGATTCTGATAAAATAGAGTTTTGTTTTCATGAAAACGTGAGATTAGTCTGAGTGAATGTTTGTGTATATCTCCAGATATATATATATATATATATATATATATATATATATATATATATATATATATATATATATATATATATATATATATATATATATATATATATATATATATATAGATATAGGTACAAGGAAAAGATGTTTGTCATACTCCAAAGATGCTTGTATAGGTAAAGAGAGACAACATGTGTATAGGTACAGAGGGAAGACGTGTGTATATGTTCAGAGAGAAGACGCGCAAATAGGTATAAAGATAGAAGATGTGTGTTTAGGTCCAGAGAGAAGACTTGTGCAAAGGTACAGTGAGACGATGTATGTGTAGGTCCATATCAAAATCGTTGGTATGTGTCGATAGAGAGGAAAGACGTGCTAATTAATAGGTCATGAGGGGATGATGCGAGTTCATGTCCAGAGAATGGAAATCAGTATGTACCTGGATCGAATACATGGAAATAAAGTCCAGAGAGAACACATTAGATTAGGGAGAAGATGTGTGTACAGGTTCAAGATAAAACATGGATATGAGACCAGAGTTAGGCTGGGGTATAAGTACAGAGCGATTGCCTGATCCTCTATAATACAATTTTCAAAGATAATACTCAAAAAGTCTAAGCTTTCAAGAAATTGTACCAAGTCTTTCTTTCGTTTTTTCCCGTTTTACAATGGTAAAAATTGAGTCGCTTCAAAATAGGGCATGATATTATTTATCTTTTCTCATGCAATATAAGTAATGTAATGTCAAATACACTTTAATGATATATAGAAATGTATACAGTATTTAGTCACCATATGTGGCACGTTTCAAAATTGTAATATTTTAGTTTGTCTTTCCGTCGCATTATTCTAACCGTAATATGTACATTACTCGTAATGCCAGTTATTGTCAATTCTCGTATGATCTTTTTAACCATGCTTCCTATGTTCGATATATTATGTTTTATGATTGTCACTTTATTGTAAAAGGGCATGTTCCATGAACATTATCCAAGAAAACATTCCCCTGTGTCTCTTGATTCTCATACAATGTTAGGTAAGTTTAACGAAGTGTATTTGAATTATAAAACGTAAAGTTGATTTGCAATACGAAATAAAATTGCAACATATTATTGTTCAGACAGTAGGCTATTTGTTCCAACCTAAACGCAGTTTCTAAGGTCTAGTTTTTCCAAGAACACATGTAGATTATCGAGCAATTGTATAGCACTGACTACTGACAAACACGTTTTCAATTATTCTTTGGAACAATTAGTCTTTGGAACAGTTAATGGCAAATAGTGCGTCATACGTTTCATTACTTTGCCTGGTTTAAGCTTTATCTCTAACATATCTCTCATTGACCTTTTTGTTTTGCATTGCACGATGTTATGAATAAACAATGTTAAGTTACAACGTTAGTTCCCTCGAACAATACTACAAAGGTTATGCTAAATTATTCGAAAAAATAACGATTGATTGCTTTTTAACGCTATTTTAACAAATATAATTGTTTCTGCAAATATTATGACTGTCTCCTGACAACACATTGTAGATAAAATTTTAAATCCTCAAAACAAAATGTGCATATGAATCCAGGTCCGCTGGTAAACGGCACCATCGCCTAGCCTGCACACACTAACCCATATTCAATCAAGACTAAGCACTCATCACTACAAATAACGATGCTTAATCGTTGTTATATGCAGTCGTGTGTAGTATACACACACAAAAGACGACCTATTAATTAATTCTCGACTATATACAATCATTTCAGAATTTCTTTTGCAAAATATGGTTGCAAGTTATATACGCATTGAATGCATACGATTTCCCTTTTTGTTTGCTTTCGCCACTTGTGTTTGTACTGAGTTAACTAAGTAAACATCCGTATATTAAATGTAGGATAGAAAACATTATGATTAATCTTACACGTACAAAAAAGTGATTTTGAGTTTTACGGCATATCAACACATGAAAATGCAATGAATGTGGACTATGTCATCCTGCCCAAGTGCCTACCAATGTAGCCAACTGGGGCTGATCGTAAGTATGTATGTATGTATGTATGTATGTATGTATGTATGCATGTATGGATTGATGGATGGATGGATGGATAGATGGATGGATGTGTGTGTGTGTGTGCGTGCGTGCATGCATGCATGTAGGTAGGTAGGTACGGAGGTATTTAGGTAAGCTGGCTGGTGTGTATGTATGTATGCATGTATGTATGTAACCACAGATACACATTTACTTGTTTGCTGCTCATTTATATTAAAGACTATCGAAAAAAAAGAACGATTCAAAAGTCCACTTTTTCTTCACTTGATTCCTCGTTTTCTTCACTTGAGTACCCTTTTTCTTCGCACTGAATTATATTGCATTGGTGTATTGGTTATTCACTACCTCTACCGTGCGTGGAATATCTTACCATTTATTTTTCCTACAAATGAAAAAGTTGAATAGTTGTCAGCTCACTAAATAAGACGTAATTGTAGCGTTTACGGATATCTTATTTCAACCCATTATTGTGACTGGAATTGTATGGGGTAGGGATGGGAAGCTGGAGAGATTATTGTGTATTATCGTGACGTTAATTATGTGGGGTAGAGATGGTATGCGGGAGACTGGGGTGTATTATTGTGACGGGAAGAAAGGATAAATTGTACAATTGTATTTTCTATATTTCCGTTGCGTATCAGCTTTGTTGCCGTAGAAATGTCTAGAACTAATCATTTATTTGTATTTTTCATTACATCATTACAAGTCTGTGCATCTTATGTTAATTGATCCAATAGTTGGATCATATACACGCACATATTAATCATGAATAATTTCTCATTCAAGTCGTTCGTTATTAAACATTGTATTTGTATCACCAGCAAAGGTATTATGTTATCTTATTACAAAGGGAAGAAAGGATAATTGTGCAGTTGTGTTCACTATATTTCCGTTGTGTATCAGCTTTGTTTCCGTAGAAATGTATAGAGCTATTCCCTCCATGCATTTGACAAGATTGTGTCAAAGCATTATACGTATACATAAGATTTTATCTATTATACTTGTTTAAAATTGTCAATCTAATTATAAACGAGATCTCTGACATAACGGATCTTAGACAGCCATTGGCATGAGCTCATCTTTTCCCGATTTCAGGTGTCCAATTAAATGACGAGTTTCACATTTACTAACGGGAATCACATCATTCAGAACATATCGTATCTATAATTAATGCTGTCTAATACGAAATATCTTACCTCATCTGATAGATCATTACAAGTTACTGGACTTTGTATTTCAAATAACACCAGACCATGACCTTATCTTACATATATAAGCCAATACAGTTTTTTCATTCTCATTTAAATGAACATGAAATAATAGTTTATTTATTATATATTAATTGTGTAAACGTAACGTTTTCATAGTATAGATAAGTTGTTAAGGTAGTGTTTCCATGTTATTGATATTCTTTGTAACGCTAGTAGCTACAATTGTATAGATATCCCTTACTCGGATGCAGGAGGTCGTGGGTTCGATCCCCGGCCGAGTCATACCAGAAACTTTAAAAATGGTACTAACAGCTGCCTCGCTTGGCGTTCAGCATTAAGAGGTTAGTGTTAGGACTGGTCGGCCTGGTGTCAGGATAATGTGACTGGGTGGGACATCATGCTACATGTCTGCGGCATGATGCCCCAGTGCTAGACATCACTATAAACTGCCACATTGCAGACATCGAAGCGATATTAACTGAAAAATTGTTAAAGCTACGTTAAAAATCAAATCACATCACATCACATAGATATCCCTTGTGAATGTGTATGTGATTTGGATTTTTAACGGAGCTTTAACAGTTTTTCATTGATATCACTACGATGTATGCAGTGTGACAGTTTATAGTGATGTCTTGCACGGGGACATCATGCCGCAGACATGTAGCGTGATGTCCCACCCAGTCACATTATCCTGACACCAGGCCGACCAGGCATGCGAGGCAGCTGTTAGTACAATTTTGTAAGTCTTTGGTATGACTCGGCTGGGGTCGAACCCACGACCTCCCGCATCCTAGGCGGACAATCTACCACTAGACCACCATAACGGTCCAGTGAGAATGCAATGATTCCATAGTATAGATAAGCTGTGTATAGTTAATGCTTCCAAAGTATATACCTTGGTAAAATACTGTTACTATGTGCGAACGAATTTAATGATACGAGGTCGTGCTCAGTTTCTAATGCTATGCTTTCTGCAAGTTTCACACCTTGCGACCTCGCCACAATACATACATCTTTAATAAGCATTAATATATTCTACATTCTTTTGCATACCTAGCTACAATTTCTTTCACCTGTTTTTATCTCATGTCCATGTTGTAGTTAATGCCAAAGGCAGTCTCGCATTCTCATAAGCAGTGGACAAGATAATAATACTATTTACTATTTAAACCAAGATTTGACAAATAAGAAACAGGAATTTTTAATTTATCATACCAGTTAGCTTGTAATCGGAAACTCTTTGTACGTTCTATGTTAGCATGCCAGATATTTTCAAAGACTGTTTAGATACATGTCGCTGTTCTTATGCCGAGAATGTGTTAATTGGTAAAATTACAACACGTGATAATTATCTAACAGGTACGTGTTTGTAAACAACATTCACTCGTCTCGAACGATTAACTACCAGGAGTATTTCGTTCAAAGCGTGATTATGTTCGGAAAATGTAATCCACAGGTGGCGTATATAATATCATTTTTACGTTGTTATCACAGGAGACTAAATACATGTTGCTTGTCAAACAATGACATGGACGAAAAATAAGTATTCTAAAATCATTCTCAAACGTCGGATGCATACATACTTTGATTCATGTTGAGGGCCTGAAGGTTGTTACTTAAATGGATAAAAGAAGTGTCCCCAAATTTCTTTACTTTTGAGCATAAATAAATCATTGAAAAACAGAATAGATCTTTCCATCCCCTCTCTCTCTAAAAAATGTATCGATTTCCTTTCTACCTTCCCATATATATTGTACATTTTTTCTCTTCCAAGTATATTTCCAACTGAACTCTCAATACTCTATTGTCATATGGCTTTAAGGTACTATCAGAGATGCAAAGGAAAAAAGAGATTCAATAAATATAACGTGATTTCCCTAAAATATACCATATTTTGTCTTATTGTGTTATTCATGTTGGGATATTATTTTTGGGGTAAGCTCAAATATTCCAAGGGTAAGTTCAATTTTTTAATTGTATAAAATCTATGCGTCTCTCTCTCTCTCTCTCTCTCTCTCTCTCTATTATATATATATATATATATATATATATATATATATATATATATATATATATATATATATATATATATATATATGTATATGCGTGTGTGTGTGTGTTCTTAAAGGGCATATCCCATGAATATCATCCAAGAAAACGACCCCCTGCTTTTCATAATTCTGGAATATTAAATGTAATTGCAAGGTTCTGTTTTGTAGAGTGTAAGTTATTTACTTCCAGCAAAACACAATTTGCAAACCCTTGCATTCCATATAAATGATCTTGCATTCGTGGCTGACTGTTTACTGAAAGCACATTATCAATAGTCTTTGGAATAGTTAATGATAGACAATTGCGTCCTATTTGTATACACGTTGTACGGTTTCTCCCTTGTCTCTGAAATATTTATCACAGGCTTTTATTTGAATTGCATGGTTTATTGAAATCTACTTGAATAATTAACTTTAAGTTTCAACTTTTCTTCCGTCGAGCTATATAGTACAAAGGCTGTCGTTATTGATTGGGACAAATAATACTTGTCGATTGCTTTTTAATAGCGATTGAAGTAAATATAACTGCTTCTGCAAATAGTTCTCAGTGTCCCTTGACGTCACTTTGCATATTTCATGACAAAATGCGCATCACATTTGTACCATTTCAATAGTTTCACTTTTATCTATATAATGTGTGATCACAACAAGCTTTTATTTGAATTCCATGGTCATATCAACACCTGTATGTATAATTCAGTTTAAGTTTCACTTGCCTATTTAAATAGATTACAAAGCTTATGGCCTTTCCTATCAAAGACTGAGACGGCAAAGACAGGCTGCCCTTGGCTGGTGTCAAACGCAAGACATTTGCATTAAAAGACCATCTGAGCTACAGCGGTTCCATCGAACTTAGGACGCATGGTACAACATAACATATGGAACATTAGAAGCCTATTCAAACATGATAAAATTGACAAAAGTAGCAGTAGGAATAATATACATGTTACGTTTAGCACACTACGACGGTAAACCAAAATTATAGTGTGCACTTTTAAAACGTGCCACATATGGTGACACAAATATAGTACACTCGGTTGTGCGTCCTTAAAGTCTGTTTGAGGTTCATTGTTTTCTATGAGAAAAGATGAAGAAAGACCGGGTCCTGTATTAAAGCAACTGGATACTTTACATTATGTCATGTAGCATGAACATCCACTAAGATAATGATGTCTTAATTTGTTCGACAGAACACAGTGCAAAATAATGCAAGTAAACCTCGCAACAATTACTTGAAAGCCTTGACTATTTTTTTCTCTTTATAGCCTATATTATTGAGAATCAGGCAATCACTATAGCTATATGTAAACGTTTTTTCTCTAGAATTACACCTACGTCTTCTATGAATTTTTTTTGTGCTCTGAACCTATTATCACATCTTTGCTTTGGACCTACGCCAACGTCTTCTCTCTGGATCAACTTTTATATCTGAACCTCTACGCATGTCTTCTCTATAGATCTGGACAAACTAGTTCTATCTGAACTCTCTGTGTCTTCGTTCTGGACACATACCCACCACTACTCTCCGGACATATAACTGCGTCTTCTCTATTGAACTATCATCATCTCTAGACCAGTGCAAACATATTCGATATCGACTTATGAAAACGACTTTGCTCTTGACCAGTCCACACAACTTCGCTGCGGACCGATACCAACACCTACCCTCTAGACGTTTCGACACGTCTTACTTAAAGGTCTACTATCGTATAATACACACCATACATTAGAATGATCATTTTACGCTACATAACTCAGAAATGTGCATTAAACATGCATATTTTGACTCATAGAGAAGAAAATGAAGATAAGTTGTGCATTTGTCAATGGTTTACGGAAAACACTGCGGAAATATTTTATACTTCCGGTGATAATAGACCTTCCGGAAGTGACATATTGTCGGGAAGTCTCTTAAGTTTAGGGTATATAGTGATGATGGCTGAATCAAGTGATGTTTCTAGCGAATTAATGGCAAACTTGTCATGCTCGTTTTCGTCGTCTGAAGAAAGTGATCTCCTAGAAGATGGCGAACATAATGAATAATAAGAAGACTCTTCTCGCTGAGGTTAGGCCGTACCAATTTCAGCCCGAACAAGACGAGAACGTGGACGAGGAGGAATACCCTAAAGAGTGCATGAGGCTGCGCAGCGCTTCGGCTATTCATTATGGTGATGAATGTTATCATTATGGTAATTATTATTATTATTCTTTCGTTAAAGAGAGGGACACTAATTTGAGCAAAACTTGGATGACTTCAGATCAGAATTTCATTTGAGATTGGTTCATCAGTAACTAGTGGTGTTCAAAAGTTAAACACTTAAGACTCAGACTGCAAGAGGTTTAGAAATAAATACTCGATTAACGTTATGACTCAAGATTGTTGTTCTTTTGAACCGTAATGAAATGCAGACCCCGAATATAATTTGGGTGGAATTTTTACTAACCTAAACAGATATTAAAATTAAAGAATTTCGTTAACAAGAAAAATTAATCATAGTCTTGGTGAATCCAGATGTTTAGCAAGAATATATTGTATCTTAGTATCTAGGTGTATAATACTAGTGTCAGAGCAAGTACAAAGGTTTATGTAGGAAACAAATCTTGAGATTAATACATTACTGATTAAATGTTCATTATAGTGGTACAAAAGGTAGAAAAAGAGTCTAACCATGCATCAAATATACATATAGTTCATACTTTCACATGCAAGAACTTCTCATACACCTTACACACAAGTTTGCTATCTAGCACAATAATGAATGATAGTGTGTATATACCATGTATATTGATTATTGCAGGTGTACATATGGATATTTCAGTAGTAAAGAAATAGTCCATACGTGTAGAGGCTATAACGAGATCAACATGATTTTGGATTAGCTTTAGGAGGTCAGTGTGTGATGTATCATTGATCTGCCTAGATTTCAGACAGAGTGCTTGGATGAATATGTCCTGGACGCTGCGTACTTGTGCCTACAGACAGCAATATGGAAATTGCAAGGAAATTCTGTAATAGTACATGAACACTTGTAGGCAAAATATTCTTACAAAAGTTATGATGCCACTTTCTGCATCGACTTTGGGACAAGTGATTGCTTGATACACATGACCCAAATATGACACAAATAATAGTATCATACAGCTTAGAGAATGTTTATTTCGTACTTTACGGAGATTCGAACCCAGGTCCGCGAGTACGAATTAAAAATTATCTAACCTGTATTATATTATTATTTGTATTAAATATTAACTCTGCTTATTATTATCAAGCATTCTCCTATATATTCCAGGAAAGTCACTTTCCGTACTGTCTAGTGTATATTTATAATTCTCTATAATTAATCCTATATACCTCGATTTCTTTCTTAGAAATCTGAAATGATTGTAGATAAGCGAGAATTAATTATGAGGTTCTCCTGTGAGTGTCTACTACACACGAATGCCTATAACACGGATTAAGTATCATTATTTTTGGTAATGTGTGCTTAGTCCTGATTGAATATGGGTTAGTGTGTGCAGGCAAGGCGATGGGTGCCGTTTACCAGCGGATCTGGGTTCGAATCCCCGTAGAGTATGAATTTAAAACATTTTAACCTCTATGATAGTATTATTTGTATTAACTATTAATTCTGCCTACTATTATCAATCATTCTCCTATATAATCCAAGGATAGCACTTTTCGTTCTGTCTGGTGTATATTTATAATTCTATAGAAGGGTTGATGTGCATACGTGTTTCATACGCACATTTTGTTTCACAATATTTAAAATTCTGTCTAGAATGTTTCGTCAGGAGAGAGTCATAAACAATTGCAGAAACAATTATATTTGTTAAAGTGGCGTTAAAAATCAATCAATCATTATTTGTTCGACTCGTTTAGCATTCCCTTTGGAATATTGTTCGAGGGAACTAAAGTTGTTATTTATTCATAACATCGTGCAGTGCAAAGAAATACGTCAGTGACAGATATTTTAGTGATAAAGCTGTGGACATATACACACACCTTCGCTCAGACTAATCTGCATGACACAGTGGAATGTTTTCTTGGATAATGTTCATGGAACATGCCCTTTTAGAATAAAGTGACAATCATAAAACAATATATTGAACTTAGGATAGATGATTACATTCCTCATATTGTATGAGAAACGATAGATAATGACATGCCCTATTTTGAAGCGACTTGATGTATCATCAACATCCACACTTCTGAATTATTACCAGTATAAAACGGGAAAAAAATGAAAGAAAACTTGCTAAAATTTCTTAAAAGCTTAGACTTTTTGAGTATTCACTTGAAAATTTGTTTATAGAGGATCAGGCAATCGCACTGTCTTCTCTTTATGGAACTATGCCAAGCTTTCTCTCTGAACCTGTACCCACCTCTTCGCTCTGGACCTATGTCCACGACTTAACTCTGGTCTCATATCCATGTTTTATCTTTGAGCCTATACAATCATCTTCTCCCTACAATAACGTGCTCTATCTGGACTTTATTTCCATGTATTTGTTCCAGATACATACCGATTTCCATTCTCCAGACACGTACTCGCATCATCGATCATGACCTATTAGCACGTCTTCCCTCTGAACATATACCCACGAATTTGCTATGGACCTAAACACATATCTTCTCTCTGTACCTATAGACGCGTCTCCTCTCTGGACATATACACACGTCTTCTCTCTGTACCCATACACACGTCTTCTCTCTGTAACTATATCACACATCTTCTCTCTGGACTATTACAAACATCTTCGCCCTGTACCTTTCTACACATATCTGTGGAGATATACACACACCTTCGCTCAGACTAATCTGCATGAAAACAAAACTATATTGTAGCACGATCATTAAAACGGTTCTGTCTTTTATAATTTAATATTAGTTGCATTCATTACTCTCGAAGTCAAACGCACAGAAGCGTTTCGATTCAACAGAAAATATTAGTTCACTGTCTACCCAACAATATATATATATATATATATATATATATATATATATATATATATATATATATATATATATATATATATATATCATCATCATGATTATCAAACCTTCCAATAATATTCATCACCAATTTAAATGAACGATAAAATGTAAAAGTATTCCTCCTTATTTTCTATCTTCTTCATAGTAATAGTGAACTACCAATATAATTTTATAAAAAAAATTACTTTTCAAACTGTCCACCAAACAGTCGAAAACAAAGACTATGTCCATGGCATCATTACTTACAAATTCCTTATCAGAAAAAAAAAATATTGCATAATTGTACTGGTATGCAAATAAAGGCTGTGAGCAATCTAAAACAAAAATAATATTCACAAAGTGACGAAATATAGCAGGACACCAAGATAAGAAAGAAAACATGTAAATAGTTTTGAAGAAAAGTGAAGGAATATAGTTTGGTATCAATATGGTTTCTTTCAGAAATAAAATACTTTACATAATATTATGCATTGATTATATTAACATCAGTTAAAAATTGCATTTATAGTCACCACTGCAATAGATTTATAACACCGCAACATTTACAGTCACCGTATGTGCCTGTGTTTGTCTGTATGTGGTGTATGGGGTGTGATTTGGATTTTTAACGTAGCTTTACAAACATTTTATTCATATCGCTTGTCAGTGTGGCAGTTTATAGTGATGTTTAACACTTGGAAACATGCCGCAGACAGTGTGGCAGTGTGGAAGTTTATAATGATGTCTAGTACTGGGAAACATACCGCAGACATGTAGCATGAAGTCCTATAAAGTCACTTTATCCTGACACCAGTCTGACCAGTCCAAACACTCACCTCTTAATGCTGATCGCCTAGCGAGGCAGCTGTTAGTACCATTTAAATAAGTATTTGGTATGACTCTGCGGGTATTAGATCCCGCGACCTGCGGCATCCGAGGGTACGCTCTAACCAAAAAGCCACTTAGCGGTCTAAAGTCACCGTTAAATGTATACTCACCATTAAATGTATAGTCACCGTTACATTTATAGTCACATTTATTGTCATAATCACATTTATAGTCACGGTCAAATCTCTAGTGACCGCCATATTCATAGTCACCATTTCATTTGCAGCCAAATTTATTGTCACAGGTACAGTTATATTCATTGTCAAATGTATTGTCACAATCACGATTATAGTCACCGTTCCACTTGTAGTCACCGTTACATTTATTCTCAACATCACATGTATAGTGACCGTTACATTTAATGCCACCGTGACAATTATAGTTAGTCACATTTATACTCAACGTTCTATTGATATTCACCACTACACTTATATTCACTGTAACATTTATTGTCAACTTCAAATTTTATTCATCGTTGCAATTATATTCACCGTTAATTATAGTGATCGTGAAAATTATAGTTATTGTTACATTTGTAGTCACCGTTTTATTTATATTCACCGTTAGTTACAGTCAGTGCAACATTTATAGTCAACGTCATACTCTTAGTCTTATTTGCATCCACATGTATAGTTACCTCCACATTTATAGTCACCTCCACATTTATAGTAACCGTCATATTTACATTAACCGTCACATGTATAGTTACCTCCACATTTATAGTCACCTCCACATTTATAGTAACCGTCATATTTATAGTCACCTCAACATTTATAGTCACCTCCACCTTAATAGTAACCGTCACATTTATAGTCACCACAACATTTATAGAAACCGTCGCATTTATAGACACCTACACATTTACAGTAACCGTCATAAGTATAGTCACCTCCACATTTGTAGTAACCGTTACATTTTTAGTCACCTCTACATTTATAGTAACCGTCACATTTATAGTCACCTCGACAGTTATAGTAACCTTCGCATTAATAGTCACCTACACATATTAGTAACCGTCATATTTTAATCACCTCGACATTTATATCACCTCGAGGTTTATAGTCACCTACACATTTATAGTAACCGTCACATTTATAGTCATCTATACATTTAAAGTCACATCCACATTTTTAGTAACCGTCACATTTATAGTCACCTCCAAATTAATAGTAACCGTCACATTTACATTAACCGTCACATGTATAGTCACCTCGACATTTATAGTCACCTCTACATTTATAGTAACCGTCACATTTATAGTCACCTCCACATTTATAGTAACCGTCGCATTAATAGCCACCTACACATTTATAGTAACCGTCACATTTTAGTCAACTCGACATTTATATCACCTCGACTTTTGTAGTCACCTACACATTTATAGTAACCGTCACATTTATAGTCATCTATACATTTAAAGTCACATCCACATTTATAGTAACCGTCACATTTTTAGTCACCTCCAAATGAATAGTAACCGTCACATTTACATTAACCATCACATGTATAGTCACCTCCACATTTATATTCACCTCCACATTTATAGTCACCTCCACTTTAATAGTAACCGTCACATTTATAGTCACCACAACATTTATAGAAACCGTCGCATTTATAGACACCTACACATTTATAGTAACCGTCATAAGTATAGTCACCTCCACATTTGTAGTAACCGTCACATTTTAGTCACCTCGACATTTTAGTCACCTCCACATTTATAGTAACCGTCATGTTTATAGTCACCTCAACATATATAGTCACCTACAGTTTAATAGTAACCGTCACATTAATAGTCCCCACAACATTTATAGAAACCGTCACATCTATAGACACCTACACATTTATAGTAACTGTCATAAGTATAGTCACCTACACATTTTTAGTATCCGTCACATTTTTAGTCACCTCGACATTTATATCACCTCGACATTTATAGTCAGCTCCACATTTGTAGTCATGGTCACATTTATAGTCATTTCTACATTTATAGTCTCCTCCACTTTAATAGTAACTGTCACATTTATAGTCCCACAACATTTATAGAAACCGTCACATTTATAGACACCTACACATTTATTGTAACCGTCATAACTATAATCAACTCCACATTTGTATTAACCGTCACATTTTAGTCACCTCCACAATTATATCACCTCGACATTTACAGTCACCTACACATTTATATTCATGGTCACATTTATAGTCATCTCTACATTTATAGTCACATGCACATTTATAGTAACCGTCACATGTATTGTAACCGTCACAATTATAGTCACCTTCATATTTATAGTAACCGTCACATTTATAGCCACCACCACATGTATAGTCACCTCCACATGTATAGTAACCGTCACATTTATACTTACCTCCACAATTATATTTACCGTCACCTCCAAATTTATAAGCACCTAGTCATTTATAGTAACGTCCACATTTATAGTCACCTCTAAATTTATTGTAACCGTCATATTTATAGTCACCTCCAAATGTATAGTCACTTCCAAATTTATAGTCACCTCCAAATTTATAGTCATCTCCAGATTTATAGTAACCGTCAATTTATTGTCACCTCCACAATTGTAATCACCTCTACATTTATAGTTACCTCCACATTTATAGTTTCCGTCACATGTATAGTTACCTCCACATTTATTCACATGTATAGTTACCTCCACATTTATTGTTACCTTCACATTTATAGTCATCGTCACATCTATAGCTACCTCCACCTTTATAGTCACCTCCACATTTATAGTTACCGTCACATTTGTAGTCACCTCCACATTTATAATCACCTCCACATTTATAGTTACTTCCAATCAATAGTTACCGTCACATTGACGGTAACCTCCACATTTATAGTACTTGTCACATTTATAGTAAATTCCATTTTTATAGTCACCTTCGCATTTATAGTCACATCACATTGATATTCACCGCCACACATATGATCACCTTTACATTTATAGTCTCGGCCACCTATAGCTGCTGTCACATTTACATTCATCTCCTCAATTATAGTCACCGTCACATATTAGTCTCCGTCATATTTATAGTCAGCTCAACATTTATTGTCACCTATATATTTATAATAACCGTCACATTTATCGTCACTTCTACATTTATAGTCACCGCCACATTTATAATCACCTTTACATTTTTAGTCACGGCCGCCTATAGCCTCGGTCGCATTTACATTCATATCCACATTTATTGTAACCGTCACATGTATAGTCAGCCCAATATATATATATATATATAGTCACCTCGACATTTATAGTAATCGTCACACTTAAAGTCACCTCTACATTGATAGTCACCGCCACATTCATAATAACCTTTACATGTTTAGTCACGGCCACCATTAGCGGCTGTCACATTTACATTCATCTCCACAATTATAGTCACAGTCACATTTAAAGTAAGCATCACAAATTATAGTGAACGTTACATATGACATAACCGTTATATTTATATTCACTGTTGTACAGGAGAAACAACTGCAGCATTGGGTTGAGCATTATCTCGAGCTATATGCAACCCAAAACAATGTCACTGGAACTGCCCTGGACGCCATTCCAGACCTGCCTGTCATGGAGGAGCTAGACATACAGCCCACCCTGGAAGAGCTCGGAAAAGCCATCGATTGCCTTGCCTGTGGGTCTTCTCCTGGAAGCGACGGCATTCCGCCTGAAGTCCTCAAGAGCGGAAAACGAGCACTGCTCCAGCCCCTACACACACTCCTCTGCCTTTGCTGGGAACAGGGATACATCCCACAGGACATGCGTGACGCCAACATCGTCACTTTGTACAAAAACAAAGGAGACCGTAGCGACTGCAACAACTATCGGGGCATCTCCCTCCTCAGCATTGTCGGAAATGCCTTCGCCCGTGTTGCCTTGGCGCGCTTGCAGATCCTAGCCTCCCGCGTCTACCCAGAGTCCCAGTGTGGATTTCGAGCCGGCAGGTCAACTGTAGACATGATCTTCTCACTACGTCAGCTGCAGGAGAAGTGTCGCGAGCAGCGGATGCCCCTCTACATTGCCTTCATAGACCTGACGAAGGCGTTTGACATGGTTAGTCGGAGTGGACTCTTCAGACTCCTGCAGAAGATCGGCTGCCCACCACGTCTGCTTGATGTCATTATGTCGTTCCACGAGAACATGCACAGCACAGTGTGCTTCAATGGCGCAACATCTGAAGCATTCCCAGTCATTAGCGGAGTCAAACAAGGCTGTGTCCTTGCACCGGCGCTCTTTGCCATCTTCTTCTCCATGCTTCTCCAGTACGCATTCAAGAACTGCAGCGAGGGAGTGTACATCCATACCAGGGCTGACGGCAAGCTGTTCAACATCGCCCGTCTCCGTGCTAAGACTAAAGTCACAGAGGTACTCATCCGTGAATTACTCTTTACCGACGATGCAGCCTTGACATCACACACGGAAGATGGACTTCAGCAGCTGGTATGCTGCCTCTCCCATGCATGTAAGGAATTTGGACTGACCATCAGTTTGAAGAAAACGAATGTCATGGCACAGGACACAGACTCCCCTCCCTCTGTCTCCATCGATGGGTACAATTTGGAAGTTGCCGAGAACTTCACATACCTCGGGTCTAACATCTCCAGCTCACTCTCCATTGATTCTGAGGTGGGCGGCAGGATTGCCAAGGCAGCAGCAGTGATGGCAGACTTAACCAGAGGGTCTGGAACAACCCCAACCTCACAGAGAAGACCAAACTGCGTGTCTACCAAGCGTGCGTGCTCAGCTCACTTCTCTACAGCAGGGAAATATGACCACCTATGCAAGACACGAGAGGAAACTCAACAGCTTCCACCTGAGATGTCTGCGGCGCATTCTGCACATCCAGTGGCAGGACAAAGTACCCAACACAGAGGTTCTAGAACGCGCCAACATGAACAGCATGTTCTCCATACTCAGCGAGAGGCGCCTTCGCTGGCTCGGCCATGTCAAGAGAATGGACCCAGGTCGCATTCCCAAGGACCTGTTATATGGGGAGTTAGCAGAAGGTGCACAACCAACTGGACGACCACATCTGCGCTACAGAGATGTTTGCAAGAAGGATATGAAGACAGCAAACATCAATGTCAATGACTGGGAGAGCTGTGCAAACAACCGTTCCAGCTGGCGTCTAGCTGTCAGGCAGGGAGTTCAAAACGCAGAGGAAAAGAGAAGAATAAAGCAAGCTGAAAAGAGAGCTAAAAAGAAGGATAAGCAAAAGCGTACTTTGGAGCTATGCCATCGTCTCCCGTAGACGGACGGATGCCAAGACTGTACTTATAGTCACCGTTACAGTTGCAACCCACCCTCACCCCAAAACTCGACCTGATCCGGCCTTGTGGTTTTCCAATATATAGCATTACATTTCAAACCCTTGTGTTCAATAATATGGAAAAAACTGCAAGCTTTTGTATCGAGTTAATTTAATCATGTTTCATTGCCATACATGTTAACAAATGCGTCAGGCTACAATTTCTAATAGGATAGAATAACTCCTTCCAAAATAGACGATACAAGAATGTAAACGGATAGCGGCACTAAATTAAAGTGATTTCAGAAACTTATACGTAAACATAAATTAGTCATGGAAATATATTGGTGGAAGGGGGAGATATGAATAAATGAATAATCGTGTCAGAAATTGGAGAAAAGTACATGCACCAAAACGAATACGTACTTAAGAAATATACATCATCCTGCCTTTCTGTGTCACATTTGGGAATAATTAATTGAATTGAAATCTCAGATTTTGAATATTCCTTAATTATTGAAAGCATTTATGTCTAACTTGATATCGACGTCAGTGATACGTGCAATCGTATCAAGACACGACTGACTCTGTAGCTTTTCCTTTGAACCATACATCGAAATTATCTGTTTATTGGAGGAGAGGCGTTTACTATATTATGAACCGTACAGCGACAATTACCAGTGTATCAGAGACGCATAGCGACGTTTTTATTTTGTTATGGGTGTAATGTTTGGAGATCCAAAATTATAACAATTATTGAAAATTTTCATAACTGATTTTTTTTTATATTTTAAAACTGTAAAAAAATACTGTCACTAGCAGGTTTTATTCAGAACTAGGAAGCAAACATACCTATGATATTAGTGTTTGTGATCTCTGTCATCAATGGTTTATGAGCTGAACTATCGATGTTTCCTTATCATATATATATGATACACTTTTCCAAGTAACCAAGTCAAAGTAACACAATTTTTGTTACATGCAAATATAGCAACTCTACTGTCAAAAATATCCCCCAAACCCAAAATGAAATAAGATAAAATAAAATTTCAAAATGTTTAATTTCTAGAACCATCATATTCTTATGAAGTATTGCAAAAGCCACAGATACTTAAGTCCAGCAATGAAAATGTAATAAACTGACACAAATAAAAATAACAGGTCAAAGTGTACCTTGCGTCGCTCTCCAGATTTCGACAACTAAACAGTTGACCATTTCACTAAGCAGGCTTATGTATTGAAAGCCTATGTGAACAATCTTCCAGACCTGTGTACTGTGTAAAGTTTATCTATTTCTCTACAGGTTTCAAAACAACAAAAAAAGTCTTTCGAAATATTAAAAAGTGTGATTTGATGAAGGTAAACAATACGTTCAGCTAGAAGCTCTTGAAGTACACTTAGACCTTAATTACTTACAATACATTTTCAAATCCCAGGGATATCAGTGGCTTCCTAGATATATCTCTCATCCTTGTGTAATCATTGATTTTGTATGTAATGTTCACATGGCATAGACATTTCTATCTCCTCTCATATGACATATTCAAATCAACATAGCATGATGTCTAGTACATATAAGTGTTGCCATGTTTTCCCATGGAATTGGAATATTCTTTTCACAAGGCTGTGCTGATTTTTGAAAATATTTTAAAAGGCCAACTGTCCCTTTCACTTACAATATATTTTCATTAAATTCCAAATCTTAAAAAATGCTTTAAGCAACAGTTTGATCATGCAAGCATTTTGTATGAACAATATGGACAGATTATATTCTTATGAGTTATTCCTGTAAAGTAAACATGTTAATTTGTTGAACTCCACATAATCTTAAGAAAGACCGAAACATGTTAACTTAATGAACTCCACATAATCTTAAGAAAAACAGAAACTTATTAAATCCAAACAACAATTTATCAGATTCCGCAACAATTCTACTTTCAAATAACATGCTATTATTCAGCAATTCCATAGATCACGGGTAATTAGTAGTAACTGTCAAGGTCAGCATTTGGTACTAGCAACTTGTCAACATAAAATCTGCAACATTAAAATCATTACTACAGACCAGTATCATCACATCATACCAGATTGTTATCTTTTTGATAATCTCACCTGAAGTAGATGATTGTTCCTGGTTCATGCAGATATTTAAGAAACAGATCCAATTTTTCACTTTCTTTTATTTGGACAGCACCTTCAGTGTTTAACTCTTCCACTGCACTGCGAGAAATCACCTGCAATTTCAAGTCGTCAAAGTCCTTAATTTAATTAAGTGTAATAAATGTATATGTACTTTGTTTAATCTGCTTTAAAATACCATTATAACATTTTTATTACATATTACAATCTTCCTATAGCTATCTAAGCATGTCATCTAATGTGACCTTGGCAATGTTGAAAGGAATAAAGTTATCATAATTGGACCTAACCAAGATATAAGTTGATACAGGTATCCTAAATCAACCTTGCCTATATCCAAGTGAGCTTTTGTCTTGCTTGATCACTTCTATAATGTGTTCTGTAGTCATCAACAACTGTATGTGTAAATCACAGGTTACATAAAATACTTTGCAAATAACCAAGTGAACTCAAGACATTGCCTGATCACCTAACCCACTGGATCGTCAAATGACACACAGTTAATTCATTAACATTGTAATAGTGAAACCATGGCAAAGAAATAAGATTTGGACGACTTACATCTTACATTGTTTATCAAAACATGTTACATTGCATCACATGTTTGCATTTTCTTTAAGACTAAAAAACCACCATATGGCAAGTAGCAGTCACTTGCAAAGTAACATTCATTGCCAGTAGAAGAAAAAACATTATTTGCCATAAAATGTTTTTTAAATATTTTGTTGAAGTTCAAAATGTGGTATCAAATGTTCTGGCATTAAACAACTACAAACTATGCAATAAACACGAGACCTTGTGTTTTCCCTGCCACATGGGAACAGTGTCCCTGTGTTTTCCTTGTCCTATAGAAAATGGGCCCTTGTTTCACCCAGCCTCATGATAACACAGAAATTATCAATGGCACAACTATAACCTCTGAAATAACAGGAGTACTTCTATGATTTAATCTGCTAAGATAAATTATTACAAAATATTCTTTGAAAATAAATGTGGAAATTTCTGAGGGATCTAAAAAGGAACAGTATGATATCATATCAACCAATAATTGATGAGATGCAAGATAATGTTAACAGATCTAACAAGTACTTTGTTAATTTAACAAACATAATTTCCAATATACCGAATACAAATGCTAAAAATACAAAGTTATGGGTTAATTGAGTCTAGAATCCCTGGAAATGTACAGTTCACAATACCATTTATGTCATGTGTAGAAGTAGTAAGTAAACTAAAATATTTAATTCTAAGAAGTAAACCAAAGTGGATCAGATAGGTCCATTCATCCTAAAAAAAATATATTATTGCCTCATCTCATACCGACGTAAATAATCAAATCTTTAACAAGATAAGCTTCCACCTCAATTAAAATGTTATGCATGTTAATAAAAAAGATTTAACATTAAATCCAGATCATTATAGACCAATATCTATTTTGCCAACCTTATCCAAGTTGTTTGAAGGAGAAATTTCTAGGCATCTCAATGGTTACCTTTTGTAGAACTGTACAAAGAAATTCACTCTTCCCAAATCAGGATCTCAGATGAACCATTCATGTCAGTCTGTGTTCGCAAAACTAATTGATGACTAGTTGCTTGCTATGGATACTGTATAATTCCTTGTAACTTAAGAAGGCTTTTGATTCATTTAAAAACAGTATACCTGCATAGAAAGTTTAAAAGAACAAATACTCTTATCACTCTCATGGTTCCAATCATACCTGTCTGACACAAGCCAACAAGTTGTTATGGGTAATATTTAATAAGCGGATGTCCATTGACAAGAAAGTTCCACAGGGATTTATTTTAGGGCCTAAATTGTCTCTATTGTTTATAAATGACTTGCACATGTATGCACAACATTCAAAAACTAAGCTATATGATGAAAGGACTACTTTGCATAAGTCTCATTATAATGTTAACATGACAAACAAACAATTGGGTGAAGATTTATATCAAGATTCAAGACATGTGTTCACTGAATAATATGTTTATTAATGCACAAAAACCAAGTTAGCAGGTAGCATTGTTTGGAGCTAATTAAATATTATCAGCAAACAAAAATCTAAATCTTGGGCCATATCTTTAAGGAATATGTATTCAAATTAAAAATGTGGCCGGAAAAACTCTTGGGAGTTCATATTGATAAGAATCAACTAGTGTAAGCAAGTGAAACGTACTCGGTTTAAAAATGTTGACGGAAAGACTCTTGGCAGTTCATGTTGATAAGAATCTAAATAATACAAAACGTGCGAAACATTTATTTGAATTAAAAATGTTGACGGAAAGACTCTAAGGAATTCATGTTGATAAGAATCTAGAATAATGCAAACAATTAATTCATGTACACCACTCTGACTACGACAACCTTATCGTGTAAACTAATGCATTATTGTACACCACTGACCACGACAACCATATTATGTACATTAATGAGTTCATCTACACCAATCTGAGTCCCACAACCTTATCATGTACATTAAAGCATTCATGTACACCACTCTGACTAACACAAACTTATTCTGTACATTAATGTATTCATCTACACCATTCTGACTACCATGACCTTATCCTATAAATTAATGCATTTATTTACACCACTCTGACTATCATAACTTTATCCTGTGCATTAATGTACACCGCTCTGACTACAAAGACCTTATCATGTATAATTATTGCATTCATGTACACCACTCTGACTACCACAATATTATCAAGTATATTAATGCATTCATGTACACCAATCTGAATACCACAATCTTACCCTGTACATTAATGAATTCATGTACAACACTCTGATTACCATACCCATATCATGTACACTAATAAATTTGTTTACACCACTGTGACTACCAGAACCTTATCATGTACATCAATGCATTCACGTTCACCACTCTGAGTACCAAAAGCTTATCCGGTACATTAATGCGTTTATGTACACAACTCTGATTACAAAAACCTTATCCTTTACATTAAGGAATTCAAATACACCAATGACTACCACAACCTTATCCTGCACATTAATGCATTTATGTACATCAATCTGACTACCACAAGCTTATCATGTACATTAATACATTCATGTATACAACTCTGACTACCACGAATTTACTGATGCTATACTGGTCAAAATACTTTTCAGGGCATATTTTCTTTTTAACCTATAAATGTTGAAACCATTGCTGTTATTCTTGAACAACAAGAAGATTTTCAAACAAGTTGCTGTGACAGCCATATTGGGCTCAATATTTTTACCATTTTCATCCTGGAGCAACTAGATATCATCTGAAGTCTTTTGGTGAAAACCCCATGTCAACATGGTCATCATTTCAGTAGGAGTAGCTGTAACAAGATTGACAAGGTGGAGGTCAAAGCAGCATTACTGGATATAAGAATTGCACAATTTTCATTTAGGACCAAAAATATATCGTAAGAAATCTTTAAGTGAAAACCCCACGTTGATATGGCCATCCATTCAGACGGAATGGAGATAAGATTTTTAAGATGGCCATGTTGGTGGCCATATAGGATATCAGATCGGCATCTTTTTCATTTAGGACCTACTAGACATCATCAGAAGTATTATGCTAAAGACTCCATGCTGATATTACTATCCATATTGTAGAAAAAGAAATATAAATATTTTAATATGGTCCCTGTGTCAAGTTTCAAGTAAAGCTTCCAAGTAGTTTATGAGTAACGATATCAAAATTTACTCACAGATGACCAGTAGAGCTAAAAATCAGAGACCTTACACAAATCATGGAACAATTATATATGTACATAATCACTATTGTGAACTAGATTGGAATAGATCCTTCGAATCAAATAAGTGAATCAAAGGCTCCCTTTCGCCGTCAATTACATACATTACTGTCATTCAACAACCCCCTCAGTGTCTTGACCTTTGTCTGAGTGCCCTCTATCAACTTTATTGGAATACACTAGATATAAAAAGTATGTTTTTATCCAGTGTTAGAAAATATATGGACACTCGATCACTCATTCACAAAACAAACAGATGTCACATAATCAAGTATAACTTAAAAATATGGAGTCCAGTGAATGCAATAATGAATAAATGGATTGGATGAAAAAAGTGAACCACAGGGTATCATCGTAAAAATGTTGTATAAGCAGATAGTATGTACGTGAACAAATAGACTCACAGGACAGAATTGTATGTTCAGGTATCAGCAATTTTTCAAAACATTGCATCGATCAATGCATCCTTTTTGAAAATGAAACAACCAGCTGCAGCAAAAGAATAAAAAAAACAAATTCTGACACTTTACATATGCAAATACTTTGTGAATACGGATGCGGGAGGTCATGGGTTCGATCAGCGGCCGAGTCATACCAGAGACTTAAAATTGGTACTAACAGCTGTCTCGCTTGGCGTTCAGCATTAAGAGGTTAGTGTTAGGACTGGTCAGCCTGGTGTCAGGATAATGTGACTGGGTGGGACATCATGCTACATGTCAGCGGCATGATGCCCCAGTGCTAGACATCACTATAAACTGCCACATTGCAGACATCGTAGCGATATGACTGAAAATTTTTTAAAGCTACGTTAAAAATCAAAATCACATCACATCACTTTATGAATATATACGGTTTATGTGGCTGTTTGATTTAATTACTCTTTGCAGCGCTTCACTGTGTACCACTGTTGCACCCAGTAACCATCTGCCAAGTTCTTTTGATACAGGTGTGTACTTCACTCAGTCTCATTGAATTCCATAAACAGAGTTTTTTATACATATTTTCTGTGATTACCATGCACTGTGTCTTGATATTGTGGCAGATTAGTGATAATGAGACCAGGACTGTCCAATGTGGAACTGACTATTTAATTTTAAAGTGAATGGCCTGGAATGTTTTTTTTAAATAAAATATTTCTTGCCCCAAAATAGCTTGAAAGAAATATTCTTGCTCTGATTTCATGACAAAAGAACTAATAATATCCATGATAGTAATAAAACCAAATCTTGAGGTAAAATAAAAAAATAGCTAAACAAAACCCTCAGCCCTCCCCCATCCACAATTAAATTGCTGTTCCCTTATGGAAGCTATTTCTTTTAACTGTTTCGATAAATGTGCATCACCACTAAATCTATTTTGAGAGCATATCATACCTCAAAACAGTGATTTCCAACCATTTTTGCAGCAACCCTAAAATGACCACGAACAGGACCCCCCTATCTTCAGGCTTATAATATGGTCTAAATATGAAATAACTTGATGACTCTTTGCAAACCGAGGACACTCTACAACCATGATTTGGGTCATGACCTGAGTTTGGGAACCGCTGCCTTAGAACAATAATCCTATATTGGAAAATCATGTCTCGATTGACCTATTTTAATTCACATTATTAGCCTATAGTTATTGCTAATGTATTTCTGTTTGTTTGTTATCTACAATCCTGTTCAGCAATATGCATAATAAAAAATCCCTGAACAGACTTAAGTAATTGAAAAATCTTAAAATTCCATGAGAATAAATTCGCTGCAATTCATTTATTTGTAAATCATTGTTACTGAAAACGTCTGAAACGACTCGTTTAATCAAGTCAAATAGAGTGAGTTAAGATTTCTGCTAGACCTAAATGTATCAAAACCACAGATATTGCAGCTTTCATGCTGTTCGTAATCAGAACCCTGCTCTTTGCGCATGTCAAGATAGTTAATTAATTTCAAGCTATTCTGTTCATACTATACTTTCAATGCTTCATCATCTGTAGCCATTAAAATTGGGATGTCTTTTCAAGTCATCATGGGTTTAATATCAACAGTGGGTCACTGACCTACTTTGCACAATTGGCTCCACATATTTTGTAAATCATGTGGAGATGATAGCATATTTTGAGGTAAACTACTCTCCAACATGCACGCCATTAAGGGATAATTCTTACCTACTTTTTAGTGTACCAATTTTTACAACTTTAGGAAGGGCATTATTTGATTATTTGATAAATGCTGGGGTATTGAGGAAGTTCTTCAGCTCTCTAATAACCCTTGTAATAATTAACAGCTTCCCAGCTAATATTTCAAGCAGAAATTTGACCTGTGCTCAAACATGTGTAGGGGAAACCTTCATTTTTATTTTATAGAGAAAACATGACTTTCTTATATTATCGTTAATTCACTTTCACGTGCATACCATTCATACACCCATACATATAAACCAGTCATGGGTGTTTGTCATGTACTGTAAGTTATCATTATATTATATCATATTTTAGTCAGCTGTCCATGTCATTATATTCTGATTTCATATTAAACTTAATATCAAGAAAAATCATATTAGATCATCACGTGAGACTTGTCTTCTGAGGGTCCAAGATAGAAACAGTCGAGTTTTCTAGTTTGTTTGCTTCATAATATTTAATAGTGTCTAAAAAGAGCAAGCCGCCTGTCACACTAACCCAGTTATTTAAAAATCATAGCACAAATAGCTCTGGAAGTGTGACAATTGTTTACCCCAGGATTCACCCACACGTAAACTTTAGTAGCAACATGTTTAAAAATGAAAATATAGTCAAAACGTTTTATTTCAACTTAAAAGATATACCTGCTTAATTGTCATATTACTCATGTCACTGAGAGGGGCACTAGAAGTGTCAGATGAAGCAGCTTAGTTCGCAATCCCTGTGGGGATGGTGGCCTCTTCACAGGGGAGGGCACTGGTAGTGCTATTTGTTGGACTGCTATTGGTATCACTTGGAGAAGTGTTCAAAGTGTCACCTAAGGGGTCAATTTCATTTCTAGAGGCATAAGATGCAGCAGAGTTGGTGACTCTATCAGACCCACCTGTAAAACAAGCCGTAAAGAAATTCTCAAGGTCCACTATCCATATATGCATTTGCAGACCAAACACAATATAAAGATGCCCTCCACTAACCTTGCTTGACAAAGTCTCTAGACACGTAATTTTAAAGTAAATGGTACAAAACAATAATATAAATGACTAATTAACCACCCTTTAACATACTACCATAGTGCCAGTATTACAACAAGAACATGTGACTAGTTATTAATGACACTTGAATGTATTCCAGAATACTACACTTATAAAACACCGAGGTATATGCCATTGTTAAAACTCTGCAAATGCAATCCCACTTTGGCGATAGTCATAACTTGCAATGGTCTTTGGTAGACATTTTCATTTCCTTCCTTTGTATGTCTAATGTTCTGATTAAAAAGGTTACATCTTCTGGTTTGACTTCATGTGCTGCATACATAGTACTTAACCTAGCTCTGTTGTTTGTGGCATTGATTTTTGAATTTTCAATTCCAATCTTTTTACACTTGTAATCTATGCAGTCCCATCCAATGACATGGTTTGGTGAAGACTCAGTATTTGGAAAGATGAATTCATTTGTTGATAAAATACCTGCATCCATGCTAATATTTCTGTCACAGAGGTTGTTCATTGCCTTCCTGCAATCGTCAGGTATCAAATATGATACAAGTCGTGTCTCTTTTCCCTGTTGGAAAGTGACCTTCTATGTCACAAGAAAGTGACCTCTATGTCACAAAACACTTTCCTCTCAACTGGTGAAAGATAATCCATATTCTTCATCTAGGACTCTGTAATCCATTGATTTCTCTTGCACTACTGATCGATCCTCACTCTACTGGGTCGTCCACCTCGGCAAGCATTGAAAAGAGTTAGTCTGGAACTAACTGCATTGCGCAGTTCTACAAAGTCATGTTTTCCAATGAAATCAAATTTGCCTTCAGTGTGTTTTATTATCACTTGCAGTGTGTATTTTCTAAGCTTTTTTTCTGGTTCATCCTCTGGTAGTCTATCTGGCAAAGGAAGCCGTTTTTGTCTACTTTGGGTAATCGTGTATCTTGCATCACCATTAACTGTTCGTCTGTTCAACTTCAAAACTGAGACAAAGTAGTCCAACTATACACAAGACAATGTCAAGACATTCAAATATCTTCACAGGTTCAACAGTTCTAACTAGACATCAATACATGAAGACACGTCGTTGGTGTATATTCCACCTAGCAGTAACTTTGACCTTGAGGCAGGGGTCATGGCAATGGTATGTGACACAGTCTAGTGATAATATATAACAGGTTAAAGGTGTTATTACCATACCTGCAGTAGTTCAAAGTTATGGTGTGAACAAGTGTAGCATAGCATATGTTTTATAATTTTATATTCGTGTTTTATTTAGGCAGAAGTAAATATTTTATTCTTTTATGTAGTTAATGTTTATTATTGAGTGAAATAGTCATCAGTTGCAATTAGTGTGTTATTCTCAGTTTACTCATATTTAGCCATTTAGGTAACCTTGAACCAGGATTACCTGTTAAGAGTTTTGTTCACTGAGCAATGCAACTACCCTGATTGCTGGTTATATTGGGTTGTTCTATTGTATGACAAGTGGTAAACAACTTTCTGATTGGTTAGTTTGCTACTTGTCTGTATAAACAACATAGTATGAACAGCATATTAGTGGTCAGTCCATTAGAGTTTCTTGTGCTTGCAAGATGTAAATTGACCTTTATCCCATATGACCAAAGTTTATGTTACAAAGCAAGGAGAAATGACTCAATCTCCACCTATGAACCCAATAATGCATAATAAATCCAATACTTAACAAAACACTGGACATGTATTTTCTCACCAATGAGTAGAAGGCAAGTGCGGTAACATTTGGCGCCCACCGTGGGACTTATTGTGCTGAGGTCGTGAGACTTATTGTGCTGAGGGTCGTGAGACTTATTGTGCTGAGTGTCGTAAGACTTATTGTGCTGAGGGTCGTGAGACTTAGTATGCTAAAGCCGAGGTTGTGTACATGTGTATGATGGAAGGAAGGCAGGACCAAATGGATTAAACAAGAATAGACGCAATAGATGCAATCCCTTCAGTATCATGCTGCCAGTAGATGTGGACATGTGGGTACTGCAGCCATATCAGCTTAGAAGAACACAAATGGAACTCCGGCTGTTTATTCTATTTCATTCATGGGATTCAAGAAATGTTTGTGAATCATTTTCATTGAGCCTTTGTGGATCATCTGAACCTTGTGATTGACAGTGACATTCATCCTGTGCTTATATAGACTGATATTTGTGTGTTTTGACTCCTTATGACACTGTATAATCTGTTTGTTCATTTAACCTGGACTAAATTGTTCTTTGCTGAAATAGGTAAGAATGGTTAGCATCAGCGCAAGTTGAAATAATTTGTATTTATTACAGAAACATCTATGAATATTTGAACTTGCTATATATATTTATATTCTCCTTAGTACATTTTTAGGAAATGTGTTATTTTGGAAATTTGTTTCATCTTAAAGTCTGTTTTATGCTACAGTTAGAATACAGGTAGTTCTGGTTCAATTGATTAGTCTAGAACTATTTTCTCATAGAATGTATTCCCCTCCCCAATTTTACAATATACGCTATTGACAGTGCAAACATTGTTCTTTCAGGGTGATCCATATTTTTTAAATATTCTTGCTTAATTGGCCCTATATAGATATAGCACAGAAGTTTGTGCATTTCTTCTTTTGATCGCGCGTTTTGTTTTTTCTTTTTTTGTTTTGTGTGAGTACGTATGGAGTTCACAGAGGACGAAGTTCTAAACATAGTAGGGGCCTTTAAGACTTTAAAAGTGAAACCCAAGGCAGACACACCTGAAGATTTCGCAAAGTGGATGGCAGACTTCACGTCTTTGATGGGTGCACATCCTCTTAAGGAAGAGCTAACAGCAGTACATGCAATGGCGTCCGTGGCCAGTGGTCCTATATCGGTCACACTACCACATGAATTAATGATATCGGTATTTTCAGGAGATAAGAAAAGTGAAACATCGTACGAATTATGAAAATATGAAGTTACATGCTTACAACAATTCAAGAATCCACAGGACCAGGTATCTCATATCATCAGACGTTCCTTGAGAGGAGAAGCTGAACGGATTGCTATGCGATTGGGTCCAACAGCATCCATTAAGGAATTGATATCAAAGCTGGAAAGTGTGTATGGCAATGTAGATTTGAAAGAGACTTTGTTAGCTGACTTTTACAGCGCTCGCCAGAATGAGGATGAAGATATTTCTACATGGATTTGTAGGTGGGAAGATTTGTTAAACAAAGCCGTTCAACATGGATTAGTGAAAACCAGTGAGACAAATGATATGCTAAGGGCTATGTTGTGGACAGGACTTAAACAGACACTTAAGAATGTGTCTGGCCATAAGTTTGATTCGCTCAAGACGTTTGACGAATTGCGAATAGCTCTTCGTCGTATTGAATCTGAATACAGGCAACGGGAAGATGAGCTAAAACGTACCAAGAGAACTATTAATCTTAATATGGCATCAATTTCAACACATCACAAAACAAGGAACTAAGTGAATTGAGAGATCTTGTCCAGCAGCTGTCAAATGAAGTGAAGATACTTTAGGAGCATTCAGCATCCCGCGTATCCAACAACCAGCAAAACTATATGAATCGATTTAGGAAAAATAATACTGATGAGAGGAGAGACCGAATATGCTGGCGCTGCGGGCAAATCGGACACATCGCTTCTGCTTGTCGTGTTCGACTAGACCATTTAAAACGGGATTTAAACTACACGAGGCCTATGGCTGGGGGCAAGCAGTAGGCTTTTCAAGGGGTTGCCCCAAGAATCATAAAGGAGCGGACACGATGGAGCTAGTAGGACAAGCTAACGAGGTTTCTGTTGTCATCAATGGTATTAGAGTAAATTCATTGATTGATACCGGATCGACCTTATCAACAGTTAGCCAGACATTTTATAACAAGAATTTGAAGACGACTCCGATTGAGCCCATTACAGACCTTTTGAATGTTGAATGTGCAAATGGAGAGAAGCTACCATATAATGGCTGCATAGAAGTTGAAATAGAAAGTAACATTCTGCCAAATGTGGAAAGACAACGTTGTCTAATGTTAGTCGTGCCAGACAGCAACTACAGTAGTCGCGTTCCTGTGTTACTAGGGACAAACTACTTAATGCGTGCTCTAAAGGAATGCAAAAGTGGACATGGAGCAAGATTTCTACAGACAGCTCGATTGCCAACTCCGTGGTATTTGACATTCAGATGTTTGACTTTGCGAGAAAAGGAGTTAGCAAAGAGAAACTTTTGTCTAGGCGTTTTGAAGAGCGAAGAGTCACATGATATTATTGTAGAAAGCAATAGAAACGTGATGTTGCGAACTTTCGTTAATAAAGAGATACCTTATCATTCAACATGTGCTTTGCTTCAGAATTTAGTGATGTCCACAGTAAATGAAGACTTAGATATTTCTCCAGGCCTGGTGACTTATAATTACACGAGGAATGGTTTGATAGAAGTTCACGTGTCCAACGTGACTGCCAGGACAGTTAGTATTCCGCCCAGAGCTAATGTGTGTGAGTTGCAACCAGTGTTTGTGGCTGATATCTCAGCAGATGTGGTTGGAAGGGAGCGAGTAGATGACCTTCTCAGTCAGATGGACATTACTTCCGATAAACTGTCCAAAGATGAGCAACAAAAATGAATAGATCTTATAAATAAATTCGAAGACATCTTTTCCAGAAGTGAAACAGATGTGGGATTTACGGCAGCTGTATAGCATCGCATCAATCTGAACGGCGAAACACCTTTTAAACAGAGATATCGTCGGATACCTCCTTCCATGTACAGTGAGGTGAAAGATCACCTTCACCAGTTACTTGCTAGCGGTGTGATTCGTAAATCACATAGTCCTTGGGCCAGCAATGTTGTTTTAGTGAGGAAGAAGGATGGAAAACTTCGCCTGTACGTTGATTTTCGGCAGTTGAATAAGATGACAATCAAGGATTCCTATGCCTTGACCAGGATAGAATATATCTTGGACTGTTTGGCTGGATCTAAATATTTTACAGTGCTGGATATGAAGTCGGGGTATCATTAAATTGAATTAGATGAAACTCATAAGGAGAGGACAGCCTTTACAGTCGGTCCACTGGGTTTCTACGAGTTTGAAAGACTACCAATGGGGCTTTGCAATGCACCAGCTACCTATCAGAGATTGATGGAAGAGTGCCTCGGAGATAAGCATTTGATCATCTGCGTGATCTATCTGGATGATATCATCATTTTCGGTAAAACCTATGAGGAACATTTAACAGATCTGGAAAAGGTCCTAACAAGGCTTAGGGAGTATGGTTTGAAGTTGTCCCCAAAGAAGTGCCAATTCTTAAAGGAAAGGGTCATATATGTCGGCCATATTGTATCAGAGGAAGGTGTTGAGGCAGATCCAGCCAAGATTGACAAAATCATAAACTGGCCAGCTCCACACACCCCTGAGGAAGTGAGACAACTCCTTGGACTTGCTGGCTATTACCGCAAGTTTGTGAAGAACTTCTCGAAGATAGCTAGACCATTATCAGAATTAATGCCAAGCACTCAGAATAAATCCGGTAAGCGTCAGAAGAAAATTCAACACGTACCATGGAAGTGGGAATCGGAACAGGAAAAGCCTTTCAACAGCTGAAGGACACTATTTCTTCACCACCTATTCTAGGCTACGTTGACACTGGGCAACCTTTCGAGCTGCACACAGATGCCAGTCAACACGACCTTGGTGCAGTTCTGGATCAGATTCAAGATAGTATCAATCGAGTAATCAGCTTTTCCAGCAGAGGGTTAACAAAAAGGAAGCGAAATTATTCAGCGTATCGACTGGAATTCCTAGCATTAAAATGGGCAATCACGGAGAAATTCAATGATTACCTTTATGGACAGTACTTTGCTGTGTACACTGACAACAATCCGCTCACGTATGTTCTTACATCAGCCAAACTTGATGCCACTGGGCATTGGTGGTTAGCTGCTCTAGCCACTTACAACTTTGACATCATTTACAGAGCCGGTTCATGGAATTCGGACGCAGACGGTCTATCTCGGTTGCCATGTGTAGAGAGCAGGAGCAGTACCAAGTATCTAAAGGCTATTACTACAGAGACCTTACACGCTCTCTGTAATTTAACTAGTGCCCAGCCATCTGTTGAAAGTCTTTGTATGTCTGCAGATGTTGTTGATGACATTGACTCTGGTTCGGGAATATTCGCAATGATAGATAGAGATTGGAGAGTTGCTCAATCGAATGATCCGGTTATAACGGAATGGGTAAAGCATGTACGAGACAAAAGAAAGCCTAATCGACAGTCCCTACCTGCTGAAAGAGATCATTTAGGATTATTTCGGACTTTTGACAATTTATGCCTGCGAAGAGGTGTGCTATACCGGAAGACAAGTGCTGATGATCATAATCAACTACAGCTGGTACTTCCCAAGTCTCACCGTGAGGAGGCTATGCACTACTTACATGATGATTGCGGTCATTTAGGCCGAGACAAGAAGCTTTCTCTTCTAAGGGATGGATTCTACTGGCCCCTTATGGCAAAAGATGTGGAGGTATGGATCCAAAAATGTCGTCGTTGCATGCTTAGAAAATCGTCAACGGATGTTCGAGCACCACTCGTCAACATAGTGACCACACAGCCATTGGAACTCGTTTGCATCGATTTTCTGACTCTTGAGATGTCCAAAGGAGGCTACCAAAATATACTGGTTATTACAGATCACTTTACCAGGTATGCACAGGCCATTCCGACAAGAAACCAGACAGCCAGGACTACAGCTGCGGCTCTGTTTAATAGTGTCATAGTGCATTATGGTATGCCCCAGCGTTTACATTCAGACCAAGGTGCAAACTTTGAAAGCAAGATCATCAAGGAATTATGTCAAATTACTGGAATAAAGAAGTCTTGCACGACACCCTATCATCCAATGGGCAATGGTATGTGTGAGCGATGGAATAGGACACTGCTGGGTATGTTAGGAACTCTTGACCCAGATCAGAAAAGGGACTGAAAGAGCTATTTAGGACCATTGGTTCATGCATATAATTGTACGCGCCATGAGTCTACAGGCCAGACTCCATTCTTTCTGATGTTTGGAAGAAAGCCACGTTTACCTATTGACCTCGCATTTGGATTAGATAAGGGTAGTGGATCAGACAATTTATATATTTATATAAAATCTCTTCGGAACCGATTCGAAGAATCGTACAAACTAGCCACATGTCTTGTGGAAAAATCTCAAGAAAAACAGAAAAGAGCATATGCCATAAAAGCAAGAGCTGCAACTCTTTTGCCTGGGGATAGGGTTCTTGTGAAGATAGTGGCATTTGATGAAAAACACAAAATTGCTGATCGCTGGGAAACTAATGTTTACATTGTGGAATCCCAACAAAACCCGGATATCTCAGTATACGTTGTATGATCGGAAGATGGCAAAGGACTGAAACGCACTCTTCATAGAAATGTGCTGCTTCCTATTGGCGCCTTGCCAATTCAGTCGGAGCTTAATAATCGTAAGCAAGAGAAACAAACTTTCAGGTCTGCGACATCCAAGAATAGAAATTCACCCAAGAATAATTTCAGGGAAACAGATTTTGACCAGGATATATCACTTTATCTTCCAAGTGATAATGAAATGATTGGTGTAACTGGTGGTTCCGTAACGGCAGATCCGGGAGATATATCTGTCAGGAACAGTTTTGAGGATGATTTAGCTGGCGAAAATTCATTTACAGACTCCTCCAGTGAGAGTCTTACAGTGGATGATGAAACCTCTTCAAACCATGATGGTAATCGCAGTGTGGGAGAAGAGTTGGTTTTAACTAGTGCAGTTGATGATGATGAGCAGAGTGGTCATACTGCTAAACAGCCTGGAGCTATGAATCCAGAAGACACTGTGATCAACATTGATAATGACTCTGCAGTACCAGGGCAAACCAGGATGAGAACCCCAGTAACGTAGTAGTTACTGATCAGTTACGAACAGAGAAGAGTTCCTTGCCTGTTCCAGCACCACGATGTTCTAGTCGAGTGACAAAACCACCTTCACGGATGACCTCTGGAGACTATGTGATGTCCCAAGCCGTTAATGAGCCAGACTGGCTAAGAAAAGTCCGTATCCTCCAGTCATTGCACACAAAAGGAATTTTCAGCAGCATGCCTGATACCATTTCCAAACACATAATTTCCATCATGGTGGATACTCCTAAATGATGAGGACATCATTTAAATGTGTGGAGGGAAGTGTGTAGCAAGAGCATATGTTTTATAATTTTATATTCGTGTTTTAATTAGGCAGAAGTAAATCTGTATTCTTTTATGTAGTTAATGTTTATTATTGAGTGAAATAGTCATCAGTTGCAATTAGTGTGTTGTTCTCAGTTTACACATATTTAGCCAGTTAGGTAACCTTGAACCAGGATTACCTGTTAAGAGTTTTGTTCACTGAGCAATGCAACTACCCTGATTGCTGGTCACGCTGGGTTGTTCTATTGTATGACAAGTGGTAAAAAACCCTCTGATTGGTTAGTTTGCTACTTGTCTGTATAAACAACATAGTATGAACAGCATATTAGTGGTCAGTCCATTAGAATTTCTTGTGCTTGCAAGATGTAAATTGGCCTTTGTCCCATATGATCAGGATTTATGTTACAAAGCAAGGAGAAATGTCTCAATCTCCACCTATGAACCCAATAATGCATAATACATCCAATACTGAACGAAACATTGGACTTGTATTTTCTCACCAATGAGTAGAAGGCAAGTGCGGTAACACAAGGATAAAAGTCAGAGTTGCATTCTATCTTTACCTGGAGTTAGCGATCATGGCTAAGGTATGTGACATACCATCTATACATGATACATAACTGGCAAAGCTTTCATTAAAATATCTTCACTGGCTACAAAGTTATATTCCAGATATAGGTTATATATTTCCATTGCAGTGATCTTGCCGTTGAGGCTGGGTTCATGGTTATAGTACCTGACACACCATCTAGTTATGATATATAATTGGCTAGTTTCATTAAAATATCTTCAAAGGTAGAAACGCAGACCTTCCAATACTAAATGGACCTCAGTAAGGCTGCCAATATTCACTCCAAGTTAGACCAAGTTTAGTAAGGTGCAACAAAGTATCATGTACTGTTATTGCCAATGTGGAAAACATGCATTTGAAAAGTTGAGAAGTGTTTTCCAATGAAGGGAAAGCAATATTAAACACTTCAGCCTAAATGAGATTCAGTTCAGTTTCAGTAACTGCATCTACAAACTACATGGCAGACAATGATTTCTTGATTATCAGCTTGATGGGATCTTTGTGTGTTTTTATTTTTCATTCTTGTAGTAGCAGTATTCATCATTCAATCCATGTAGGTTATGGGCATTTGGTTGATTAAATTGTCTAAGATACACCATTTAAAGTTAGTATGTTTCCTTGAGCAACGCCAGTGTGATCTGGACCAAAACCTAGACAAGCCAATATTTAGATTTGCCTGCATCAAAAGTATTTTAAAAGTGTTAGCGATTGTTCCATAAGTCCATTATTTAGTAGTATTTTCAGCAAACCTTACGATAAAATCATCTGAGTTGGCAGATGTGGAAACGTTGAATTCTGGACAAAGATACAAGTTACAGAGTTACATTTCCCTTGATCTTGACCCATAGGCTGGGTCCGACTATGGTACATGACACAGAATCTGACTGGTCATGGTATATACTTGAGCAAAGTTTCAAGAAAATTTATCCAACAGTCACAAAGGTATGAGCCAGACTAGCAACAATAAACAATGCCTTGAAGACAGATGTATACAAATGATTTTGATTTTTTAGGAGCCAAAAATCGCAATAAATACATATTAAGATATAGCAAAAGGTTTTGATAAATGTTTAAATTATTATTCAAATCTTTTGGTGTTTCTGCAGTACAGTCTAGAGAAAGCTTTTTCTGCTGTAAACAAAATACACCATTATACAAAATTCCATAACAAAAAAGCCTATTTAAATCTTGCTCAAACAAGCTTCACTTTTCAAATCTAGAAGCACCTGTCCATCTACAAATTTATGTTAGAAAAGTGTCTGACATCACCCAAAACCTTTTGTACAATTTATTTTCTTTCCCAAACAAAATGTTAACCAAAAGGAATAAGAAATATTAAATTTTCTTTTTCCTGTAATTTATATACATCTTACCAAACATTCATTTCACAAAGAAGAGTTATCGTGTTGGAATGCCATTTAATAGACAAATACCTAGGAACACGTTTGCTTCTTAACCGCTTGAAATTTTTATGTGAGGAAGCATGAAAATTGAACTGTGTGAAAGAAGCCCAAACATTTTGTTAATTCTATACATGTTCCTAAATGAGATATTAATGGTAGTAACAATGTCTGTGTCTTTAAGACACCTTATAAGTGTTTGTGTCAATTTGTCAGTCTGTGTATAAAGCCACTAAAAAGCATTAGGTTACGTTTATACATACATCACGATCAGTCTCAAATTTGACTAAATATATATATATAAATAGAAGTACAAATACAGTATTGTACGGGATGGTTGGGGGATATATATATATATATATATATATATATATATATATATATATATATATATATATATATATTTAGATATATATAGATATATATATATAGATATATAGATATTTATCTGTAATATGTATATCTCTATATGTATACCTATATGTATATATATCTATCTATATGTTTATCTCTTTATGTATATCTATATGTATATATATCTATCTATATGTATATCTCTATAGGTATACCTATATGTATATCTATCTATCTATATGTATACCTATATGTATATCTATCTATCTATATATATCTCAATATGTATATCTATATGTATATGTATATATATGCATATAGCTATACATATAGAGATATACATAGAGATAGATATATAGATATAGGTATACATATAGAGATATACATAGATATAGATATATAGATATAGGTATACATATAGAGATATACATAGAGATCGATATATATAGATATAGGTATACATATAGAGATATATATGCATCTAGGTATACATGTAGAGATATACATATAGATAGATATATATGCATCTAGTTATACATGTAGTGATATACATATAGATAGATATGTATGCATCTAGGTATACATGTAGAGATATACATATAGATAGATATGTATGCATCTAGGTATACATGTAGAGATATACATATAGATAGATATGTATGCATCTAGGTATACATGTAGAGATATACATATAGATAGATGTGTATGCATATAGGTATACATATTGAGATATACATATAGATAGATATGTATGAATATAGGTATACATATAGAGATATACATATAGATAGATATGTATGCATATAGGTATACATATAGAGATATACATATAGATGCATCTAGTTATACATGTAGTGATATACATATAGATAGATATGTATGCATATAGGTATACATATAGAGATATACATATTGATAGATATGTATGCATATAGGTATACATATAGAGATATACATATAGATAGATATGTATGCATATAGCTGTACATATAGAGATAAACATATAGATAGATATGTATGCATATAGGTATACATATATATATATACATATGGATAGATATGTATGCATATGGGTATACATATAGAGATATACATATAGATATATATTTATGCATATAGGTATACATATAGAGATATACATATAGATAGATATGCATGCATATAGGTATACATATAGAGATACACATATAGACAGATATGTATGCATATAGGTATACATATAGATATATACATTTTAGATATACATACAGAGATATACATATAGATATATATATATATATATATACATATAGGTATACATACAGAGATAAACATATAGATAGATATATATACATATAGATATACATAGAGAGATATGCATATAGATAGACAGATATACGTATAGAGATATACATATAGATAGATAGATATACATATAGATATATACATATACATATAGAGATATACATATGGACATATATATATATACATATAGATATACATATAGATAGATATTGATATATATATAGATCTACATATAGAGATATGTATATAGATAGATAGATATACTTGTAGATATACATATAGAGATATGCATATAGATAGATAGATATACATGTAGATATACATATAGAGATATGCATATAGAGAGATAGATATGCATATAGATGTGCATGTAGACATACACGTATATACAGATAGATACGCATACATATGTACGTATAGACATACGCGTATAGACAGAGAGGTACGCATACAGATGTACGTATAGACATGCGCGAATAGACAGATAGGTACGCATACAGATGTACGTATAAGCATACGCGTATAGACAGATAGGTACGTATACAGATGTGGGTATAGACATACGCGTATAGACAGATAGGTACGCATACAGATGTGCGTATAGACATACGCGTATAGACAGAGAGGTACGCATACAGATGTGCGTATAGACATACGCGTATAGACAGACATGTACGCATACAGATGTGCGTATAGACATACGCGTATAGACAGACATGTGCGCATACAGATGTGCGTATAGACATGCGCATATAGACAGACATGTGCGCATACAGATATACGTATAGACATACGCATATAGACAGATATGTACGCATACAGATATACGTATAGACATACGCATATAGACAGACATGCACGCACACAGATATACGTATAGACATACGCATATAGACAGACATGTGCGCATACAGATATACGTATAGACATACGCATATAGACAGATATGTACGCATACAGATATACGTATAGACATACGCATATAGACTGACATGTACGCATACAGATATACGTATAGACATACGCATATAGACAGACATGTACGCATAGAGATATACATACAGACATACGCATATAGACAGACATGTACGCATAGAGATATACATACAGACATACGCATATAGACAGACATGTACGCATACAGATATACATACAGACATACGCATATAGACAGGCATGTACGCATACTGATATACATATAAACCACGCATATAGACAGGCATCTATACATACAGATATACATATACACGCACGCATATAGACAGGCATCTATATATACAGATATACATATACACGCACGCATATAGACAGGCATCTATACATACAGATATACATATACACGCGCGCAAATAGACAGGCATCTATACATACAGAAATACATATACACGCGCGCATATAGACAGGCATCTATACATACAGATATACATATACAGGCAGAGATCTATACATACAGACATACATATACACGCACGCATGTAGGCAGAGATCTATACATACAGATATACATATACACGCACGCATGTAGGCAGAGATCTATACATACAGATATACATATACACGCACGCATGTAGGCAGAGATCTATACATACAGATATATATATACACGCACGCATGTAGGCAGAGATCTATACATACAGATATATATATATATACACGCACGCATGTAGGCAGAGATCTATACATATAGATATACATATATACGCACGCATGTTTTTCAGAGATCTATACATATAGATATACATATACACGCACGCATTTTTTCAGAGATCTATACATATAGATATACATATACACGCACGCATGTAGGCAGGATATACATATACACGCACGCATGTAGGCAGAGATGTATACATATAGATGTACATATACACGCACGCATGTAGGCAGAGATGTATACATATAGATATACATATGCACGCACGCACGTAGGCAGAGATGTATACATATAGATATACATATGCACGCACGCACGTAGGCAGAGATAAAGATGTATACATATAGACATAGATATGCACGCACACACGTAGGCAGAGATGTATACATATAGACATAGATATGCACGCACACACGTAGGCAGAGATGTATACATCTAGACATACATATGCACGCACAAACGTAGGCAGAGATGTATACATATAGACATACATATGCACGCACACACGTAGGCAGAGATGTATACATATAGACATAGATGTGCACGCACACACGTAGGCAGAGATGTATACATCTAGACATACATATGCACGCACACACGTAGGCAGAGATGTATACATCTAGACATACATATGCACGCACACACGTAGGCAGAGATGTATACATATAGACATAGATATGCACGCACACACGTAGGCAGAGATGTATACATATAGACATAGATATGCACGCACACACGTAGGCAGAGATGTATACATATAGACATAGATATGCACGCACACACGTAGGCAGAGATGTATACATATAGACATACATATGCACGCACACACGTAGGCAGAGATGTATACATATAGACATACATATGCACGCACACACGTAGGCAGAGATGTATACATCTAGACATACATATGCACGCACACACGTAGGCAGAGATGTATACATCTAGACATACATATGCACGCACACACGTAGGCAGAGATGTATACATCTAGACATAGATATGCACGCACGCACGTAGGCAGAGATGTATACATCTAGACATAGATATGCACGCACGCACGTAGGCAGAGATGTATACATCTAGACATACATATGCACGCACACACGTAGGCAGAGATGTATACATCTAGACATACATATGCACGCACGCACGTAGGCAGAGATGTATACATCTAGACATACATATGCACGCACACACGTAGGCAGAGATGTATACATCTAGACATACATATGCACGCACACACGTAGGCAGAGATGTATACATCTAGACATACATATGCACGCACGCACGTAGGCAGAGATGTATACATCTAGACATACATATGCACGCACGCACGTAGGCAGAGATGTATACATCTAGACATACATATGCACGCACACACGTAGGCAGAGATTTATACATCTAGACATACATATGCACGCACACACGTATGCAGAGATCTATACCACCTATAGACATACATACGCACGCACACACGTAGACAGAGATCTATACCACCTATAGACATACATATGCACGCACACATGTAGACGGAGATCTATACCTATAGAGATACATATGCACGCACACATGTAGACAGAGATCTATACCTATAGATATCCATATGCACGTACACGTATAGACAGAGATCTATACCTATAGATATCCATATGCACACACACATATAGACAGAGATATATACCTATAGATATCCATATACACATATGCATATAGATATATATATATAGAGATATACATATATATACATATACACATATACATATAGATTTATATATACATATAGATAGATATAGATATACATATATACATATACATATATATACATATACATATATACATATATATATATACATACATAGATATACATATATATATATACATATATATACATTTATGTATATATACGTATATATATAGATATACATATATATATACATATATATATACATATATGTATATACATATAGATATACACATTTATATATATATATATATATATATATATATATATATATATATATATATATATATATATATATATATATATATATATATATATATATATATATATATATATATATATATATATATATATATATATATATATATATATATATATATATATATTGGATCATTGGGAGTCATGGCAATTCAGTTTTTACACACTAGATAATTGGGATACATGGTAATTCAATATACATAAATGTTTGGGGTGCATGGTATTTCAATATAATATGCTTATATAATATACTTGTTGCTTCAGGGCCATGAAATCTGTCTGTGTGCATTTGTGAGTGTGCGTGTTTTATGTGTGTGTGTGTGTGTGTGTGTGTGTGTGTGTGTGTGTGTGTGTAAATGTGCATGCATCTTTTTGTGTCTGTATGCTTATCTGAAATAGTTTAGATAGCCCGGGTGAGCTTTCTAAGAACATTGCGTGGACTTTCAACAGTTTTTACTTAGTACTTTATCTACAGTAATTGGGTCAATTGCCCATTTTGAACTGCATACAAATCATTCCAAGTTCGGCCACGTTCTTAAAAAATTAGTTATCCTTTGATAAATGTGATTAGCAAGGTAATACTGCAAGTGACTTTACTCTATCTTGCAACGGTTGTTTCATTTGATCCTCACAATTTTATCCCATTTCATTACTTTTGGAAAGCATGTAAATAAAAGTCTTGCATTTAGAAACTGATATCTTTTATACAATATTAACGTTTTGTATTCCCTCTCATAAATTCATGGTGCTACAAAATTCAAGGAGTTTTTAAAGTAACTCCTCAGATTCAAGGATTTTTCAAGAGTGTGGGAACCACATTGGTGTATAAGACACTAACTAGATAGGGGACATATGACAACATAACAATTTACAGTCTAAACTATAATGATTTGGGGACACATATAAGTAAAGCAATCCCTACTTCTTGGCCATTTATTATTACACATTTACTGCTGTATTTTATCACACATTTATAAAACAAATACATTATAAATCTCATTTGTATGTGCAAAATGCATTTCATTTAAGCTTGTTTAACTATAAGGTGGTATTCCATGCCCAAATCAACAGCTTTAGAGGGTGTGTGTGTGATTTGGATTTTTAACGTAACTTTAACAATGCTTCAGCCATATCGCTAGAATGTATGCAGTGTGGCAACTTATAGTGATGTCTAGCACTGGGGCATCCTGTCGCATACACGTAGCATGATGTCCCCACCAGTCATATTCTCCTGACACCAGACTGACCAGTTCTAACACTAACAACTTGATGTTGAGCGCTTAGTGAGGCAGCTGTTGGTACCATTTTTGTAAGTCTTTGTTATGACTCCAGCCGGGGTTCAAACCCATCACCTCTCTTATCCGAGGCGGACGCTCTAACCACTAGGCCACAGGAGCGGTCAGATTTAGACGGAATACTATATATTGCATAATTTTTGTTTTTCAGAAAGTAATGTAGGCATGCATGTATTGATGGATTAATGTATGTATGTGGTTTAGATCCTGTTGGTACAATACTGGATACATGGTGCCAATTTAAAAGTAAGGTCTAAAAACAATAACAACGAGTTGCAAAAAATAAAAGATAAAAGATAAAAAGCAAAGGTTATATAAAATAAAAGGTAAATTACAAATAATATAAAATTATTACGTTATATGATCAAAATGTGTTATATAAACCACCACCACTCCAAATCTACGGTTTCTCTGGTGGTACATCACCATAAAAAGATTTCATCTTAGCTCACATAAAAACTTTCTGCCTTGCAGGTTGGAAGTTGATACTTTTGACAAAAATGTATTCCAATGCCAGTAGAGAGGGAGGGTTTGCACTCTGGTCCAGGTTCATTCATTGAGAACCCATGACCCTGCCATTTGATCACATTACTTCATGAACATTTAGCACATACCGTAAGCAAAGTTCTTATGTGGTGTGCACTGTATATGGTAGGGTGTACATAGACCTATACAAGGCATGTCATAAATAGTAGATAAAGATTTGAAAGTAACATCAGGGGTTTGGTTGTCCCTCAACAGGGGTACAGGGTAATTGGTTGCTCTGACAGATTTATGTGGGTAAATTATTCGGCTAATGATGCTTAGGAAATGTCCTACACTAATATAGGGCAAAATTGAACAGGTACTCATCCACGTATCCAACTGCGGGAACAATCAAATTCAACTAACTGATGCCCCCCACTCCAAAAAGACATATGCATTTTCAAAGACTATCATGGAAAGAGTTCTATCAAAGATCGATTGCTTCAAATTAGATTATATAAAGCTAAATTATGAATAACACACTGTACTCTTGTCATTTAAACCTTCCTGATACAGTGCTTAGTATCACAACTGATATAAATCTAATATTGGGTCCAAAAACAAACAACAGGTGGCAATAACTGCTATCAAATAATGAATGACGTGCTAAAACAGTGACAATACATTTCTTTAAAAGTCTGATTGGTATCAAGCTGTATACCAAGTTGGGTTGTGATCCAAAGATAATAATTAAAAGAATTACTGTTGAGAAACAAAGGCGGCTGGGTCTGACACTCTGTGGCTCTCACTTCACCAAATAAAAATACAGAGAGCTGACAATCAAACCTAATCTAAATCTCATCATAATCAAACTCTATACTTACATAAGCTGAATGAAACCCAATGATGATAACAGAAGATCTTGTGAAAGTGGGTGGGTTAGACAATATGGGGTTTTAGAAATGTTAAATTAGGAAATGTAACCTGAAAATCTAAACTGGCCATCAGTTTCAAGCTACCTACTAGATTATTTAAAGGTCCAGCCATAATTAAGGAAATTAATGCACAGAAATGAAAATGGGACAGATGAACAAAAGAATGTAGTGAAGAAAAGGAAAGGCAGCATTACATAGTCCATATCGTCTACAATAAAAAAACACTGACCCTCGATAAAAGAGTTAAAATGAAGCTAACACCAGCCAGTGCTACTGAGCAGTAATTTTTTTATAACCCTGCAGACCTGCGAACTGAAACGAAACCATTTCTCCACTAAGTCAGACCAATTTTCAATAAGATGCAACAATATATCATGTACTGTTATAGTCAACTTGGAAAACATGCATTTGAGAAGTTAAGAAGCGTGATCTGAGTCAGCAAAGGCAACATTATTTTTGACTAAAAGGTTTGTAAAGAATACTTAGGCCTTTTTTCAATATTTTACTATGCAGGACTTAATCTTATCAGGGTGAATAACTGACCTAGTTATTTTAGTTTCATGATATGTAATAAGGTCCGAAAACAAGCTTAAAAGACAACAAGCTGCTTGTCACACTGACTCGGTTATGGAGTGCAAACGTGTTTACCCTGACATATCTCAGTCAATACAAAGGTGACCTGTCCAAAAGTTTAGCCAGTTGTCGTCATCCTGACACTGACAGCTGCAATGTCTAATATACAGTTTGAAGAACTGTGCAAGGTATGTATTTGGTTGTTTTTAGCATAGCTGATCCTCTAATCAGCTGACACATCCCTACACAAACCATAGTTTCATCACACTGGCATATTGTCATTTCTATTAGCCCCCCCCCCCCCCTTTGTGTGCTCAGAGATGTAGAATATATCCAAAGCATCCTCTTGTATATCATAAGAGGTTAGTGTGCCAGACTGGCCAAGAAAAAGGTTCATGTTCGGCTGCCATGGTGTCCTTTGTTAAGGCCATTTGCTCCAGTTGCCTGGGCAATAAATAGACTGTGTTTCTGTGGTGTAAAATACCAAAGTCAACAAATCATTTATATTAGGACCATCTCATCTGTTATTCTGAGTTAGTATATATCACAGAGGCCTTATTTTATTTTACCTGTCAACAGTTCATCGTGGCATCACACTCGCAAGCTTGACTTTGCTCACCATACAGATGCTTAAATTTAGTGACATACAGCCTTCTCGAGCACTTTAGTGATATAGATAAAAAGTATTATAATTGAATATATCTGGGGTATAACTTGACTTCACTCGTCCTACAGATGCTTAATTGAATGACAAAGAACATTATCAAACACCTGAGTGATAGAGCTGTGGAACTTAATAACTGAATGGAATGCAGGCAAACTATATCTTCATGGAAAATGACAGCCCATAGAATATGTACCCTGAACTGAAGTTCACATGTTTGTGAAATATTTAACAGCAACTACAGTGAAAGTATAGCAGTAAATAGATCTGGAAGTGTAAGACATGGTTACCTCGAGATTAACCAACACTTAAACTTTAGCAGAAACAGGTTTAAAAGTGAAAATGTAGTCCAAACAATTTATGTAATGTTAAAACATATTAGCTTTTTCACTGATTTATCATATTAGCTAGGTTTCAAAATGGGGGAAGGGTACTTCCAATTTCAAGAAGAGTCCTCAAAGAGATTGACACTCTACTGATCAAAAAGCATTTTAGGAATCAAAGACAAATCCATTTTTAAATTTAACTGATTTATGGGACATCCCAGCAGCACCATTTTACTTTAGAAACAACTAGACCTTGGGGTGAAGGCGCGTGTAACGTTTCATGGTAATCTTTGAAGTAGTTTAGGAGAAGTAGTGGTAACTTGTGCCAACAGACACAGATGATGAACAACAGGTAATCCTATAGGCACTCAAATAGCAAGACACAGATGATGAACAACAGGTAATCCTATAGGCACTCAAATAGCAAGACACAGATGATGAACAACAGGTAATCCTATAGGCACTCAAATAGCAAGACACAGATGATGAACAACAGGTAATCCTATAGACACTCAAATAGCAAGAAAGTTTGCAACAACAACAACAAAAGACAGTTTGTTTTATCCAAAATCCCGAGAAAATGGTCTTCAAAGAAAAATGTGTCAAGGACTAAGAGTGTATGCATCAGGAAAAACGCTGGGGTCATGGTTTTGCATCTCTTATCAGAGACCATGCGGATATTGTTACACTACCGGTAATTGAGCATCGAAACTGTTCTTTGCATCGTATTGAAGCCCAGAAGAAAATCAATAATATTTTCCTTTGATTTGACCTCGAGCTTTGCCAACCAGTGAAGGATGTTACTTGAAACCAGCATTAAAACCTAAACAGAAACTAAAATGTTTATTAAGTTGAGATTGTTGGCTTGTGCAGAAGATGTCATTGAAAACAGGTATGATTTGCCCCATTCTGGAAAGGTCACTTGCACTAAAAATTCCAATCTTTTAATTCAAATGCAACTATTTCCAAAGCATAAAACATAACCTATTATGATTTGTTTTACATGCAGCATCCGAGTTAGTGCCCCGCATAAGCAAGATAGTCTTGGTGCATTCAAACTTACAAAAATGTACAAAAATTAAGCAAATATATAATACTTAAAATGGCTTGAACCTATATTTACCTACGAATTTCAGTAATACATTGCATGACTCTTTTCAGCTACACATAAGCTTTCACATCAAACTAATTTAAACATGTGACACAGCCTCAACTTTGTATTGTTGTAAGTGCTGTCCATTCTGTTAAATACAACCCAAATATACCGGTTAGAGCAAAAACTCTCTTATCACTTATTCAAATGTACATATATTTCTTATTTAATTGTACGTACACAGTATTGTCATCATCTAGGTTATGTTATTGACGCAAAACCTAACTGACAGAAATAAGAAAACTTCGCATGCTTGACAGTCAACTAGATAACTGGGAAATACAAACTTTACTCAGTTAAACCAGCCGAAGGCGATGCTTACTTGAACTTAAACTCTGAAAGTGAAGGGTTGCAACATAGATTCTCTATTTTATGATATACCAGTCTTCTCTAATTAATTGATCATGACTTTTTACTTCATCATTTCTTGCCATAATGATAATACAAAAATATATTAAATGACAAATTCCCCGTCTGCATATAGTGATCATTTTGATCGCAACAAAAATCTTTTCTCATTCAAATCGTTTACCTCAAACAAGAAATATCAGCAACACCAACATTAAATTCACACAATCAGTACGAAACCTAGGAGTTACTCTGTTCAGAACTCTCACATTGCACCAGCATGTCATGAACATATGCAAGGCTACTTATCTTAAGCTGAGACGCATCAGCTCAATTCGCAAATATGTTTCAGCTGATGCCACTTAAACACTTGTGTGTTCATTAGTACTTTCAAGACTGGACTATTGTAACTGAGTTCTGTCTGGTTCATCTCAATATCTGCTCCAGAAACTTCAAAAAGTTTAAAACACAGCTGCTCGGATCGTACTTAGAGTACCACGATAAGAGCACACCTCATCGCTGCTCAGTACCCTACACTGGCTATCCATTTGATCCAGAATCAAACACAAAATGTGTTCTCTGTGCTACGTGTCACTGTCGGACTCCTGTCCAACATACCTATCCGACCTCACCCATGTCTACACAAAAGTCCTTATTAATATTATTATTATTATTTACTTGTTTCCCAAACTGCTAACACCTTTGTGATATTTGAAAAGCACCATACACTAGAACTTAATGATATAAAGTAAAGTTATGTACCTCTGGTCAACAAGCATTATTTTCCTCTTGTTTCTAGAATCTGGCTCGAAGATGAAGAAATAGAAGGGGAAAAAGCCATAGCCAGCAAAAAGAGAGGTTAAAACAAAAAACTAGATATAATTATGTATCACACTTTTATTAAAAAAATACATTATAAGAAGAACTGGGTGTTCTCTAGATAACTATTTTTTATGACGTTATTGTTTGTAACTGGTAAAGATATACTTCCAAGAGAAGGAACCTGCGGATTCAATACGTGTAGAACAGTATGTGACCAGTATGTGAACAACACTTTGAAAACATAAAACAATATTTGTAGTGTATGTATCTGATCTATTCTTGTGATAAAGTGGACAAACTGGGAACAGTGTTCGTAGATAAATTGCTAAAATTATGAATTCTTCATTTATAAGCATTTTACATTGGAACAAAGACCCATTTTTAGCCTCCTACCCCCATACCAGACATTTGCATGCCCCTCTCCCACAAACATAGAAATTTTGTTTATATTTTATCTTTCTTGCTCCTTAAAACCATATGTCGATAATTAGTTATCCAAAAAATAGTACATGTAGATAGATATGTAAATGAAGAAAAAAGAAAGGGAATCCAGATATAGGAAGACGAGCAAAGACAAACACATGTATAAAAATAGACAGATAAATGGATAGATAAGTGATTGTTTTGGAAATGGCTAGAATTTTGAGAGAGAGAGAGAGAGAGAAAGAAAGAGAGAGAGAGAGACGTTTAGGTATAAAACTCATATATTAATATTAAAACAGCCAAGAACAAAACCATTTGAACCTAATTTTAATCATGTTTCAATATATCATGACATTTTTCTGTATCTACATTTTCATTTAAAAATCAGTTGATCATTCAGCATTACGTATCCATCCAGGAAGAAATCAGTTAAAACTGATTCCCTCATTAGCCCAATATTAATGAATTCACTCTTTTCTTATTTTCTGGGAAGTGTTGTGTCCACTCACATATCTGCTTCCATTTCCAGGTCATCGAATTTTCACTTTGAATCAGCGACATGCATCTAAACAATCGTTGACATGCCAACTTTGTAAATATTTATTTGTATCCAGTCTCATATAATAATCACATAAACAATAGATTATAAATACTGCTTGTGGGCTCTAGACTTCCAAGTGGCTAATCATTAGAGATGAGTGCCTTTTATTTGCAAACACAGCTGTGAAAGAAATCTCAACAGTTATATTACTGACAATAATCACCTCATCAGTTTGAAATTGATGACAGGCATCAAAACAATCTTTGACAAGCCGGCTGTTTAGAATCAGTAATCTCGGCACTTAGAACTCACAAACTGCCCATGGCTAGGTTAGGGCTTTAAAGTCGGAAAGTCTTTATACTTACAAATATTAAAACTAAAATATAACTGACAAGTTTAAATATCAATGTTTATTCCCTTTTGTCGAAACTTGCCTTAAATAGTAAATGTTTACATTATCATGTCTGTGCCAGAAAATGCGAGGCTGAACTTAACATTGACTACAAGATTGAAATGACGGACTTCGACAGTATATCGTGTGAAATATAGGATCGATATATGAAAGAAACTGCGGGCAGTTATGTTATTGAAGAATGCAATGCATATTGCAAAAAAGGTGTTGTCATATGTATTGGAAATGTGGAGAGATTGCAGAGTGTAAAACTACTGTTACAAAGCAGTACTAGTTTAAGACGACCTCTCTCTTTCTAAATTGTTTTACCTTGGCAACTTGAGCTTGCCCAAGCTGATTTGAGCTTGTCTTGGGTGGAAGCCAAGTGGATTTGTAAAGCCCTACAGGTTGGGTCATCGTCACTAATCAAGGGTTATTTATATATTTGTTCCACATTGACAATGAATTAACTGGATCAATTACCCTTGGTTTGCAAATATAGGCTTGATATTTTGGCTCCATGTCAGCTGTGTGCTACCTAAAATCAAATATTGTTGATTGAATTCAGTGATTTTATATCAGAAAGTAGAATAATTTATAGAAATTAAATGATCATGGGTGGGTATTTATCAATGTGCAAATTGTGCATATTGACTCACAAAGTTAACAAAACGTCTGGGCTTTATGTTCATTTTGTGATTAGGTAAAATTTACACATTGATGAATATCCATCCATAATCATTTACTCCCATAGTATTTCTAAAATAATTTAAAATCAGTCTTGATTTGTTTATACTGAAAGACAAGAAAATAATAATAAAACAAATAAATCTAACTCCTCCATTTAGATGATATGGATGTCAACTTTCAGAATCTGCAAAGCCCCATTTGACACCTTTTCACAATTAGCGTGCATCATCAGCATATTTTGCTATAGTTGAGACAGGGTCTGCATTAAATATACATTCCGAGTTCAAGTTCTCTTTGTTGTCTTCACTTGTACTCCAGCCCTTGTGTACCTAATGCCTGTTATTAACATTTATGTCGTTTTCATTGCAAGTTCATTTTCCAAAATATGAAACAAAATGTTTTCTTGACTCATTTTTATGAGTCAACGCATTTTTCCGCTCTCATGAAAAAGTCCCTACTGATACTGTAGTGCCCTAGTCTAATCATTGCATTAAAATGTTAATCATAATCATCAGACTGAGGGTCTGTCTACAAACATGGTTTTCAAGACGAACTGGTTTAATGTAATGTACAGGCATTGTAATTAACCTTATATGTAATATGCGGTACAACCAATTATCGACAATTTTGGCTTTTTTCCTAGCAATGCCACATAAAATTTGAAATCATACAACTTGATGCTATCCGAGGCGACATTGTTCGTTATACGACTGTTATATTCGAATACATTATACACTTATCTGACAATAAAACAAATAGTAATTTCTTTAACTCGTGGGTCATTCCATAACATTGGAAGTAACCAATACAAATTTGACAGTAACAGGAGAGTGTTACCCTATTTATATATGTGAGATCTCGACACTGATATTTATGTTGAGTGCTTCAGGGTCTTACAGCCTAAAAAACGCCGCTGTGTAGCGTGTTTTGATGTCGACTAACATCGTAACGAGTCAAATTTTCAGGAATATCTTACACAACTTGCAACTAAAATAATGACACTTTTCTACCAAGTAAAGTCAGATTTTGCTTACTCTGATGATTCAAGTTCTCACACAAGAATCTGTTTTCAAGCTTCGTTGGCCTACATTTCAGCTGGCTTGAAAGCGATGAAATATGGGAATGCCGAAATCGGGTTAAGTTAAAATGTTATTCTTTAACGAAACGAATAAAAATATATTACGCTTATTAGAACTGTAATCAAAATTTTGTTTCGTTCAAAAAATATATCCCCACGTGAACCTACTTGAACATACTTCGGCATACCTAGGGTTTACGGTCGCATTTAAACAAATTCAAACGTATGTCAACGGTAAATGAAAATGCGTCCATTTGCTATGTCAGATTTTGATTCCACCAGTATAAAAACAGCATAGTAAGTATGTTAATTACATATCAACTTGTGGAAGAGTGTTGATACGAGCTGCCAAGTGTGTGAGATATTTCAGAAACTTGGATTACTATTTACGATGTCAACCGACCTCGGAACACGCTATACAAGCACATTATATCGGTAGTAAGACATAGGCACTAAAACAACAATAACATGTGCTATCTTACATTGTAGGACTAGGTGTTACCCGAACAGTAGCCGGTATAAAATGTATGCTTGTAAATTACCTACCTGCCGGCGCTTAAGTTATGAAGCTTTTATAATGGATTTCGCAGTTCAATTTAATAATTATATTAAAGAGAATGGTGATTTTCAAAAATACTTTAGTTTAAAGCATGTATAAACTAAGACTTCTGCGCGTCTGCCGTGCATGTGTGAATGATATCAAATGGCATTGAATCCATTACTTTTGACAATCAACACGTATTTCCAACTTAAAACAAAACAGTTAGAAGATGCATGTTATTTTCAGTGTGCATACCACAGTTTCACCAAAGATTACATCTGCGCCTACAGGAGCACAACATCTGCATTACCGTGTGCCACTAGTTTCCTTTATAGCTATGCGAATCAAAACGCATGCGTGCAATATTTGACACTGGAAGGCGAATAGTGTTTGACTAAGACCATGTTATGTTCACCTTCGAAATAAAATAATTTGAACACTTCTTCTACAACACAACTTTTTCTATCGTCACTTTGGATTTAAATATCGGTCTTCTTCCTATACAATGATAAAACAGTTTCACTATATTTTATATAGACTGTATAACAGAAAATTAAAGATACCCAAAGGTCGCTATTTCCAGAAGAAGCAAATATATACGGCTTTTCAAAGATTATATTTATTTTGCAAAAGTGACTAAAGTCTAAATATTTTTTGAACACGAGTTAATTAAATCTGGTTTTTTTAAATTAACACACAAACACAGTTGTTTTCTTTTCTATTTATTTGCCCATTAATGTTTTTTGACTATTAGGGTACCAACAATTTCAAGGTTCGGGGACATTGAAACGTTGAATTCTGGACAAAGATACAAGTTACAGATTTACATTTTCCTTTGATCTTGACCTATAGGCTGGGTCCGACTATGGTACATGACACAGTCTGACTGGTCTTGATATATACTTCAGCAACGTTTCATGAAAATTTCTCCGAGAAATACAAAAGTTATGAGCCAGACTAGCAACAATAAACAATGCCTTGAAGACAGATGTATACAAATGATTTTGATTTCTTATGAGTCACAAATCACAATAAATGCATATTAAGATATAGCAAACGGTTTTGATAAATGTTTAAAATAGTATTCATATCTTTTGGTGTTTCTGCAGCATAGTCTAGGTAAAACCTTTTCTGCTGCAAACAAAATACACAATTATACAAAATTCCATAACAACAAAGCCTATTTAAATCTTGCTCAAACAAGCTTCACTTTTCATATCTAGAAGTACCTGTCCATCTACAAATTACTATTAGAAAAGTGTTTGACATCATCCAAAACCTTTTGTAAAGTTTATATTCTTTCCCAAACAAAATGTTAATCAAAAGGAATAAGAAATGTTAAATTTTCTTTTTCCTGTAGTTTATACATTCATTTCATAAAGAAGAGTTATCTAGCTGGAATGCCACTTACACAGACATTAGTCCCCTGGACAAATACCTTGGAAAACATTTGCTTCTTAACTTCTTGAAAGTTTCATGTGAGCAAGCCTGCAAATTGAACTGTGTGAAAGAAGCCCAACCATTTTGTTAATTCTATACATGTTCCTAAATGAGATATCAATGGTAGTAACAATGTGTCAGTCTGTGTATTAAGCCACTAAAAAACATTAGGTTAGGTTTATACATACATCACGACCAGCCTCAAATTTTATAAATATCTATATGCAGAAGTAAAAAAAAAGTATGTGTTATATAAACCACCACCACTCTAAATCAACGTTTTTCTCTGAAGGTACATCACCATAAAATCTCTTCATCTTAGTTCACATAAAAACTTTCTGCTTTGCAGGTTGGAAGTTGATACTTTTGACAAAAATGTATTCCAATGCCAGTAGAGAGGGAGAGTTTGGACAAGATTCATTCATTGAGAACCAATGACCCTGCCATTTGATTACAATCCTTCATGAACATTTAGCACATACCGTAAGCAAAGTTCATATATGGTGTGCACTGTATATGGTAAGGTGTACATAGACCTATACAAGGCATGCCATAAGTAGCAGATACTGATTTAAAAGTAACATCATGGGTTTGGTCGTACCTCAACAGGGGTACAGGGTAACTGGTTGCTCTGACAGATTTATGTGGGTAAATTACTCGGCTAATGATGCCTTGGGAATGTCCTACACTAATATAGGGCACACTTGAACAGGTACTCATCCACTTATCCAACTGCGGGTACAATCAAATTCAACTAACTGATGCCCCCCACTCCTCAAACACATACACATTTTCAAACATTATCACGGAAAGAGTTCTATCAAAGATCGATTGTTTCCAATTAGATTATATAAAGCTAAATTATGAATAACACACTGTACTCTTGTCATTTAAACCTTCTTGATACAATGCTCAGTATCACAACTGACTTAAATCTAGTATTGGGTAAAACAAAACCAAAAAAAAACAGGTGGCAATAACTGCTATAAAATAATGAATGACGAGCTAAAACAGTGACACTAAATTTCTTTACAAGTCTGATTAGTATCAAGCTGTATACCAAGTTGGGTTGTGATCCAAAGATAATAATTAAAATAAATACTGTTGAATAACAAAGGTGGCTGGGTCTGACACTCAGTGGCTCTCACTTCACCAAATAATAATGCAGAGAGAAGACAATAAAACATAATCTAAATCTCATCAATATCTAACTGCATACATATATAATCGGAATGAAACCCAATGATGATAACAGATGATCTAGCGAAAGTGGGTGGGTTAAACAATCTGGGGCTTTAGAAATGTTAAATTTGGAAATGTAACCTGAAAATTTAAACTTGCCACCAATTTAAAGCTATCTACTAAATTAATTATAGGTCCAGTCATAATTAAGGAAATTAATGCACTGAAATGAAACTGGGACAGATGGTCAAAAGAATGTAATGAACAAAAGAAAAGGCACCATTAAATAATCCATATTGTCGACAATAAAAAACACTGACCCTCGATAAAAGAGTTAAAATGAAACTAACCCCAATCAGGGCCCTATTCCTCTTTGTGTGATCAGACATGTAGAATATACCCAATGCATCCACCTGTATGTCAAAAGAGGTTAGTGTGCCAGACTGGCAACCATAAAGGTTCATGTTCGGCTACCATGGTGTCTTTTGGTTAGGCCATTTGCTCCAGTTGCCTGGGCAATAAATAAACTGTGTTACTGTGGTGTAAAATACCAAAGTCAACAAATCATTTATATTAGGACCATCTCATCTGAGTTAGTATATATCACTGAGGCCTTATTTTATTTTACCTGTCAACAGTTCATCGTGGCATCACACTCGCAAGCTTGACTTTGCTCACCATACCGATGCTTAAATTTAGTGACATACAGCCTTCTCGAGCACTTTAGTGATATAGATAAAAAGTATTATAATTGAATATAACTAGGGTATAACTTGACCTCACTCATCCTACAGATGCTGAATTTTATGACAAAGAGCATTATCAAGTACTTCAGAGATAGAGCTGTGGAACGTAATAGCTGAATGGAATGCAGGCAAAATACATCTTCATGGAAAATGACAGCCCAAAGAATATATACCATGAACTGAAGCTCACATGTTTGTGAAATATTTCCCAGCAACTACCGTGAAAGTATAGCAGTAAATAGCTCTGGAAGTGTGACACGTGTTTATCTCGTGATTAACCAACACTTAAACTTTACTAGAAATAGGTTTAAAAGTGAAAATATAGTCCAAACAATTTATGTAATCTTAAAACATATTAGCTTTGTCACTGATTGATCATAATAGCTAGGTTTCAAAATGGGGGAAGGGTACTTCCAAACTCACCAAAAGTCCTCAAAGAGACTGACACTCTACTGACCAAAAAGTATTTCCAGGAAGCAAAGACAAATCCGTTTTTAAAATTTAACTGCCTTATGGGACATCCCAGCAGCACCATTTGACTTTACAACCAGTTAGACCTTGGGTGAAGGCTGATGTAACGTTTCATGACAATCTTCCAAGTAGTTTAGGATAAGCAGTGATAACTTGTGCCAACAGACAAAGATGATAAACAACATGCCATTCCATACAATATACTCTATGACCAGTACAGCTAAAAACAAGAATTCATATAGGCACTGAAATAGGAAGAAAGTTTGCAACAACAACAAAAACAAAACAGTTTGTTTGACTCCAAAATCCTGAGAAAAGGTCTCCAAGAAAAAATGTGTCAAGGACTAAGAATGTATGCATCAGGAAAAACCTTGGTATTGCATCTCTAATCAGAGACCATACAGACATTACTACTCTACCGGTAATTGAGCAACGAAACTGTTCTTTGCATCATACTGAAGCCCAAAAGAAAATCAATACTATTTTTCCCTTGATTTGACCTCGAGATTTACCAACCAGTGAAGAATATTACTTGTATTCAACAGAAACCAGCATTAAAACCTAAACAGAAACTAAAATGTTTAGTAAGTTCAGATTGTTGGCTTGTGCATAAGATGTCGTTGACCCATTCTGGAAAGGTCACTTGCACTAAAAGTTCCAGTCTTTTAATTCAAATGCAACTATTTCCATGACATACAACATAACTTATTGTTATTTGTTTTACATGCAGCATCCGAGTTAGTGACCAGCATAAGCAAGATAGTCTTGGTGTATTCAAACTTAGATCTAATGCTCTGGATTTCAACACAATGTACAAAAGTTAAGCAAATATATAATACCTAAAATGGCTTGAACCCATATTTACCCACGCATTTAATTAATACCTGCCATGATTCTTTTCAGCTACTCATAAGCTTTCAAATCAAAATAATTTAAACACGTGACAAAGGTTCCACTTTGTATTGTTGTAGGTGCTGTTTTTCAAAAATACTTTAGTTTAAAGCATGTATAAACTAAGACTTCTGCGCGTCTGCCGTGCATGTGTGAATGATATCAAATGGCATTGAATCCATTACTTTTAACAAAAATGTTTTCCAGAAGAAGTAAATATATACGGATTTTCAAAGATTATATTTATTTTACAAAAGTGACTAACTAAAGTCTAAATATTTTTGAACATGAGTTAATTAAACCTGTTTTTTTTTAATTAACACATAAACACAGTTGTTTGTTGTTGTTTTTTTGTTATTTATTTGCCCGTAAATTTTTTTTGACTATTAGGGTACCAACAATTTCAAGGTTCGGGGACATTGTCCCCCGATGATCGCACTTTTGTTCCCAGATGGTATCATTCGGACTAATATATATATATATATATATATATATATATATATATATATATATATATATATATATATATATATATATATATATATATATATATATATATATATACATACATACATACATACATACATATATATATATACATACATACATACATATATATATATATATATATATATATATATATATATATATATATATATATATATATATATATATATATATATATATATATATATATATATGAATGCTTTACATTTTCGATCAAGAAAGGTGTTTTTCTCGCCATTATACCTTCGAAAGCATTTCTGGGAAAACTTACCAGACAAAAAGTTTGGAGGGTTGCGAAAGGTAATTAGGTTTGATGTCAACTATAACGAAGGAGACAAACAATGTAAGGGAGCTTTTTCTTTATTAAATCAAACAAATACTCACTATATTAAATTACATTCAAGTAGAAATATGACATTAATTTACTTCATGACAGAGGCAATAAAGGCCTATCAACATCATATTTTCAAAGAATTTCAGCATTTGAAATGTCATATGATATTCGTGAAATGATCAAATAATTAATTCAGTAAATATAAATAACCAAACTATACTTTTTGATTGAATACAAAGCAAATATTTTTAGATAATACTTAAGTTTTTGTACATAAATTTATATGAGATTCAAACATTTTAGAGTTAGACTATACTTAAGGGTTTAAAACATTTAGAGTATATAGAGATCATGTATGAATAACATTGTCCCAGAAAATGAATATCATTGTCGCAGATCATGAATATCATTGTCTCAGAACATGAATATCATTGTCGCAGAACATGAATATCATTGTCCCAGAACATGATGTTGGTAGCGATGACATCTTATAACAATATTGTTATTATCAGAATCACAAGCTATGATGATTGAAAACAATACTATATAAATACTGTAATTATTATATTAACGTATACGACATATTTACTACATTAATATTTACTATATAATTGCTACATTAATATATACGATATAATTACTACAATAATTTATATATATATATGTATATATATATATATATATATATATATATATATATATATATATATATATATATATATATATATATATATATATATATATATATATATATATATATATATATATATATATATATATATATATATATATGATTACTACATTTCTCTCATTAGTATGCATATGTTTCTAACAAAGACAGAACAATCACGGACATTATATATATATATATATATATATATATATATATATATATATATATATATATATATATATATATATATATATATATGGAATAAGGTAGTTCGAATTTGCAGCGAATAATACATTTACATATACTTAAGAAGGGCATAAAAACTGACAGGATGGAGTAAGTCTGTCTCCTGGGAGATGCTTGCATAGATTCCTTTATCCAGAATGTGAATACCCTATGCCAAAATATCGAACATACCTAAGGACGAAAATTGGTACATTTTGCGGTAGACATAACTGAAGACATTCTTTGTCAAATATTTTCTCATAGAAGCATTTATTCCGACATAGAATTTAGAATATTCACACCATTACATATAATGTGTTATCTGTAGTCAAAAGACTTCTTAAATCGGATGGTCGGCTGACAAATTTAATATATTTGCATTGCATATATTTGCTTGAAATGGCAGACGGTTATATGAACAATTTGTAATCGTTATTGCAAGACGTTTAAATTTTGCTCAGATGAGTACCTCAAATGATGGCAATGGTAAATGTGGAACTGGCGCATACAATTGAACTACAATTGTACAGATCTATGCCTGTTTGATATTTAAAACTGTACCTGATTACATTTGTGAAATACAATAATTGAATTGCATACACTTTCGAAATGAATTAACATAACATTCTGATCAAAACAGAAAGGAAAAGTGCGTTACTGAGTTAAGCAACACAAGCATTAAAATAAGATAATTGAGTGAACAATATATCTTCAACGCATTGGAGAACTTATATATTATCGGTCTAACCGATGAACAGTCGATAAATATTTGGAAAAGATTAGGCGCATACTCTATGACTAAAAATAAAATAATGTGTACTATTACTTCAGCTAGTAGAACTAGTGGGCTATGCAACACTATTGTGTTCTCTGTCTGAAAGAGTATAATATTAAAAATAGCACACATCACATTTATGTTCTTTATTTTGAAAAGGAGAAAAAAAATACAAAATACTTTTTGTTCTCTGCGTCTTATAATATAAGATAAAACAACAGGTTTTTTGCACAGCAAATGATGTGTTTATTTTTACATATGCAATCATTAATTACTTACATTATACATCCAAACATCTATTCGAAAAGAAAAATAACAACTCATCCCATAAGACCTGTATTCACGCGGTACATGATATTCCTATATTTGAATACAGTTTAGCAGCATACACATACCACCGATATCGGTCTGACCAAGAAAGAATCTACTAGCACTGTTCTTAAGTTTTAAAAAAAAAGTCAGAGACGATATCTTCCAACAGAGATTTTGAAAACAAGAAGCTTAAGGGTGCGTAGTATTGTGCGCCTGTTGGGCAATGCCCAGATTCCATTACATCACTAAGATGTTCATTGTTAGTTTTATTTCAAAATTATCTGGCTAAATTTCACTGTAAATTACTGAAATTTCGTTCTCTTTTAATATCAAATGCCATGCTACAAATAGAAAAATTTGCCAATATGTATGTATTTCTTGTCCAAAGGAGGCCAAGGCCGCTTGGGACAGAACAGCATTTACTCGTCGTTGGTATGGAAGGCGCACTAACTCCTGATATCTCTACCTGGTTTCACTGTTAAGACATATCGTTGTAGGTAACATCCTTATACAGTCTTATCAAATATGGCTAATAAGTTTTAGATAATACATAACAAAATAAACCTTTACACGTGCTACAACCGAGACCAGATCATTGCTGGGGAAACTATAAGTTATATTACTGGCAAGTTTGATCAAAACTGGCTTAGTTGCTAAAGTAAAAGTTAAAACCTGGTTGCTACGGAAGCCACAATCTTACTAGGCAGACGACTCTGACACAAACATAAACTAGAATATATTATGTTCAGAACTGAATGAAGGATTTTTGATGACAATAAAATGTCGACTGACGGACAACGCACGGGAAAACTGCAAGGCGGACACTGGATCATATAAAGCCCATAAATGAACTTAATGCCAAGTGATCTGAAATGAAATATCAGACAACAAAAAAGAACTATCCCGTTCGTGTTTAAAATAGAACTCAGTGTTGACGTGGGTTCAATCCCGGGCCGAGTAATATCAAAGACTTACAAAAATGTCCCTAACAGCTCCCTCCCTTGGCGCGCAGCTTTAAGAAGTTAGTGTTAGGACTGGACGGCCTGGTGTCAAGATAATAAGGCTGGGTGGGACATCAAGCTACATGTCTGCATCATGAAGAACCAGACATCACTATAAACTGCCATGATGCAGACATCGTAGCAATAAGACTGAAACATTCTTAAAGCTACGTTAAAAATCCAAATCACACACTCATACACAGTTTTGTCGTGATACAGTGATATGTTTGCGTGCATCACAAATTACTATTTACAGCAAAGAAAACAAAGCTTGTAGGCGCACGAAACGTCAATAAGACCTGGATATGCAGGACTGATCATTGCACAATTCTCCCCATCCTTGCCATTCGGTTCAGATGGATTCCAAAATGGATGAATCACCACTCCATCCCCGTTAACCCAATTTCCTTCAACAGATTCATCTGATATACCAATAAACGTCAAGTCTGTGTATAAAAATATTGATATGCATATATAAAGGTCAAATTCTGGTATGTATGTATGTATGTATGTATGTATGTATGCATGCATATATGTATGTTATGTATGTATGAACGTATGTATGTATGTATGTAGATGTGTGTGTGTATGTATGTATGTATGCATGCATGCATATATGTTTGTTATGTATGTATGAGCGTATGTATGTATGTATGTATGTATGTATGTATGTATGCATGTATGATAAATTAAAATGCTCATTTATCTCAATGTTTTCCTATTGTATGTTTATGTGATACGTATTATCAAGAAATGCATTGAATTTGTTTTTCGTGGTTAAAGAAAACAAACATGTATGATTTAAATGAAGTTTTTTTTTCAAATATAACGTGGACAATGAAATCATCGTCTATGAGTTGTCATGGAAGTTTGAGGAAAAGGAATAACAGAATACTTAAGAGTATGCCTACGTAATTTAACGATAGTTGATCTATTATAGTCTCGAAGATGCTGAAAGATTTATAGCACCCACATATGTCACGAACGCCAGTAAATATCACACTTTAACTGCAAACTTAAGATATGATGATACATGCTGCTGAGTAAAGACAGCCTCATCTGGAAAGAACATCAATTGTTTCAGATGAAAATATCTCCTTTCGATACGATCGTCTGGACTCTGTCGTATTTGAGCATTCATGCGTTAGTCCGTCCATCCGTGCATTGGAACTTCTCTTCCAATACTTAACTATGGCGAACATTTCGTCAATCTTTATGGCTATCTATCTATATATCTATCTATTTATCTACCTATCTATCTATATATCTATCTATCTATCTATCTATATATCTATCTATCTATCTACGTGTGACTATCTTTCTTTCTCTAATTATACACAACTTGTTCAGATTATTTTCCAAATTTTGTTTTAAACAGTGTGATGGTGCAAACATTTATATAGTCTCAACTAGCAATGACCGAACAATATCCAAATTACTGTTATATTCGTACCAGGTCTGCACATACGTTCAGAAATGGGTGAAAGTGCTATTAGTTTTGTAAAATGTATTCATTGAGAATATCCTATTATTCTTCAAGTGTACGTTTGTAGGTGGTACGAACAATAGAAAGGGTAAGATACAATGATGAAGATTGCATTGCAACAACAATGAATGTATATTGAGGCTAAATTGGTGTGCGGGAAACTGAATAACACGGAAAGGAACATTGTTGGGAGACCGATTGTGATGAGCATCATTTTCTTTCAAAGAGATTGTTGACTGGTTTCAAACTCGCTGCTATATGTTAGCTGTTTATATTTACTTTGTCTTGTGATAATTACATTGATGTTCGACATGAACTGTTTAAACTGAAAGCTCAGTACTGCCAATAAATGTCAAATATGTTGAAAATGACGGTAAGCGGTCATTGTTACTTGTATCGGTGATTCTGCGTGTTGTGTCATCATTAAATGTCACTGATATTTGTGACATTTACAAAGTCGTAAGTGATTCTAACTTTATTTTGCTTAGCACTAGAGAACGTGGTAAATATTCCAGACTCTGACTTGCAGTTGAGTTTATTACTAACATGTATTGAGGCTAACATTGCTTGTGTTCTATCTAGTTAGAAGCATCGTCACTTACCCATGTTCCAACCAATAAACTTCTTTACATCAGCTATCTCGGCCTCTTTCGTAACGACAAGCATCCTTGCCTTTTCAGATTCGCATTCTGCCTTTGCGTCTTGGAATGTGCTTTTTGTGTCATAGTACTTGATGCAGACGTAAGAACCTCCCAAACTGACATTACCGTACTCCATATCACATAAGGCTGCAAAATGCAAGTTCATAATTTGGTGAAAGATGGAGTCCCTGCTACAGTCACTCTGAGGTCGTAAATAATTTGCGAGCTGGAATGATACAGTCAATTTTGTTTCCTCTCTTGACTCGAAATATGTATGTGGCATTTAAATAATACCACGTTTTCAGATTAAGAAAATATGTCATTAAAGTAATTACAACATTTAACATGATTTATTTCTCCTGTTGTAAGATATACAGTAAATTAGATATTGCTTGCATATATATACATTCATAAATACACAAACACAAACACACACACACATATATGTAATTCGAATTTACACTTGTAAACAGTATCACATTATGTGTAATAACGATTACATATATATATATATATATATATATATATATATATATATATATATATATATATATATATATATATATATTTGTGTGTGTGTTCGTGTATGGATGAATGTATATATATGTATATATATATATATATATATATATATATATATATATATATATATATATATATATATATATATATATATATATATAGTGTGATGTAAATCCAATAATGAAACAAACATACATACATACATACATACATACACCATACATACATACATACATACATGCAACACACAACATCTATACATACATAGACAAATACCGACATACATACATACATACATACATACATACATACATGCATGCATGCATGCATGCATGCATGCATGCATTCATACATACATACATACATACATGCAACACACAACATCTATACATACATAGACAAATACCGACATACATACATACATACATACATACATACATACATACATACATACAACATATATACATACATAGCAATGGGGACCCGAGTTGCGGAATGGTCGAAAACACCGTTGCGGATTATTGCCATCTCACCTCTGTTTGCGTGGGTTGGAGTCTCCTGCTCGGCCAATGTGGGTACGTGAGAAAGTTTGCCGGTAGCTTCTCGTCGGTTGGTGGTTTATTCCGGGGCTTTCTCGAGTTCTTCCTCCAACATATATACTGGCCGCCATGTATAGTCTTTCTTGTGCTTAAAAATGTCGATAAATCCTATAACAAGAACATACATATATACATACACACATACATACATACATACATACATACATACATACATACATACATACACAACTGGATGTAAATTTATTAGATCGCATAACTTTATGTCTTCGTCATTGGAATAATAATTATATAATATTTACCCGTGTAATAGATCCATCCATAACTCGATTGAATAAGCAGCGGCGATCCTTTCCTGAATGAAGAGGATAACGCACACATGCCCGTGTGATTATCATAAAAGAAGGACAAGCAGTTGTTCATATCGTCACATTGTTGCATGCACGCCAACAAATCAATCCCTGTCGCTGTACCGATTAGACCAAAGCCATATGCGTTGCCAAGATATCTTGTATCCTGTTTCCAGTTCCGTTTTACTGAATGAGAATGAAACAAGTAAATTATCAGAATGTAAAAATAAAGAATCTCATTGCTATTGCTTTCTTCTAATCCTTCATGCACACACACACACACACACACACACACACACACAGACACACACACACACACATACATATATATATATATATATATATATATATATATATATATATATATATATATATATATATATATATATATACATACATAGATGCGCACATACATATACCCACATACACATAAACACACATACATATGGGTTTAATATAAGGATCATTAATAATAGATGTAAAAATGCTTATTTCGGTCTGGATCTAGCATATTGGGATTATCCTACAAGTTATCTGGTGTACCTGATATTGTCCAGATTATATTTTATAATTTTAGTAACATAATTTTAATAATTTAATTTTACTTTCTGAACATTAAACAAAATCCAGAAGGTTATTTTCTATTAGGTAATGAGTTTTATGAGAAAATGTTAATTTTTAGTGGAGGATGATGTGGAAGACTATATAATCTTGTTACTGGAAAGATTGTTAATTCGTACTGAAGATCTAATACAGTTAAGAAAAACTGAGCTTCAAGAAAGACAAAATCAATTAGATAAAGATAATGAGAAACCCAAATGTTGTCGCAAATAGAAGAAAGATTGAATCAAATGCAAATGCAATTGGAGAAAGAGGAGAAACAAATGCAGATGCAATTGCTGGAGGAGGAAAGCGAGATCTAATGAGAAAATTAAGAAAGAAAATTTCAATTTAAACTAAACGAATTAGAGCTGGCAAGTGAAAAATAGCCTTCCACTTTAAACACATGCTTAGGTTTTGATTTTACTAAGAATAAAAGGTTATCATCCCCTTTTGAAGAAGATGAAGTAGATAAATATTTTCCACATTGTTTTATAAATTGCTGAAAATTTGAAATGACCAAGAGAGCATTCTATTCTAATATTACAAAGTGCACTTATTGACAAATTCCTGACATCTACACTTTAAAACAGTTTAACACATCATTTATTTAAAAATGTATTGATCACATGACAAACTTACTTTATTAAAGACAACAATGTCATGAAAGTGTCTTCAGTGAATGCGGATGCCTTACATGACATTAAGTCATGACCTGAAATGTCATAAAGTGGAAGGAAATGCTATATATCAACAAATAAGGCACGGTAACAATACTGTCATATAATTAAATGTATTATTAAATTACCACAAATAAAATAGGTTGAGGTCCAGCTACCCTCCTGTAGACACGTGACGGTCGGATTCTGTTGTCCTTTCCCCAGCAGACCAACCTGGCATTTGTACGTGTAGTTCTGTCCAATCTCCACTTCTGGCATTTCATTTATCGCCCCAGATTTTGCCGGAGGAGTTGTACACACTGTTAAATGTGAACATGTACGTTGTACAATTACCTTCTGTACTAAGCTTATGAATGTTATAAACGTATGCAAAACGTGGGTTGTAAAACGCGGATTGTGAAACAAGACAAGTCAGAAGAATATCTTACAGTACCTGCAAAGCAGCATCTGCAACTAAAATGGAGTATGGCCTTAAATAATACATGGGAAGAAAACTTACACAAATACTTGAGATGCAGTAAACACTACTCAACATTGTGATCAACATGACGCCTTTCATTCTGTTATATATTCCATAAAGAGCTACTGAGATATGTTGTTTTGAGAAAAATGGTATGCCAAAGGGCGACAAAAGATGTATCGCCACCGTAGTTCTGTGACTTCTGGAAGGTGCATGTACGAAATATATATCCTTATATATGTTTTATATCTATATTTGCGTATAAGTCGTGTTTAGGTTTGTTTATTTTGTATTCGAATTCTTCTTCATGTTCTTATTTTTTCTGTTTCAGCTTCTTGAGAAGATCATAAAATACGCGAACACTGTATATTTATTTAAGGAACGATGTATATTTATGTGAGCAAAGAAGAGGGTGCCATTTACAATTATCTCCAAATGTGACTCCATAAAAAGGTGATTTTAATCATTAGCTTAAAATAGTTTTCCAACTGAATATTGCAAATTACCATTGCATGAGCATGCATGACCTGTTTGTATTCGATATATTTATCATCTATTTGCGAAGCTCCGTCAATAGAACCGATGATAATTTAAAACAACGAAATCTACCATCGCCTCCCTGTTCGTTTGATCTTTTTTCTCTTTTTCTTTACCTTTGTTTAGTTTGTTTTGTTTCTTTTTCTTGGGGGAGGTGGCTCTCAAAACTCATGAAGATTGAAAAACACAAATATTATTTTAACAGAAGTAACAGAAATCATTGTTGGTAAAATAGCAATAACAATATTCTAATTTAGTTTTGCATTCAACGCTGATATCCTTTCCATTATGTATCACAGTATATTTATTCTTAAATGTGAATACGAAAATTTCTTTCATTTATATTTAGTATTTAATTTCGAACCAAATGTATACACAGCTTTGATTAATTTAAAATATCTGTGTTGGAATATATAAGATATGTTTAGTTAGAAATGCTAAAACATAATTGATCACATGACTCATGAAAACTGTTTAATATATGAAAAACATGTATATTAAACAGTTTTTGAAGTTGAAACGCATCCTTGCTAAACTCTTACATTTGTTGGAAAGGTGTTAGTTATTCCATCTTATTGACTCATACACTTCGTGTACATCTCGAGGAAGTCTTATACATATTTTAGTTTGCACAATAGTACAAAATGCTAGAACATACGAACTGGGTGTGGTTATACATCATAGTTCGTATACCATTGTAAAATATATAAGGACTTATATATATATATATATATATATATATATATATATATATATATATATATATATATATATATCCAACTCAAATTTATTGTTTTCTTCCTTCTCCGCCATTAACACGAATAGTGTTTAAAATATATGACCAATGCACAATTAGGCAAGCGTATGATATCTCAAAATGAGATATCTGCAACAACTAGCTTATTGAAACCGGCTTTCGGCTTGAATTGAGTGCATTATCATTGACTTAACTTCTGTTCAAAAGCCGATGTCGTTCTTTACAAACCTGTATGATGTGTCAACCAGTTGAAAAGGAAAGAAACACCAAGTTTTCCAGTTTGTGAAAATTATTTTGCAAACCGCTTTCATTAGTTAAAAGTAATACAATCGTGTGTGCATGCCCAATATAAGTTTATTTGGTATAGTCATGAATATTAATATATAACTAATCACATAATCCATTGGAACTGATAAGCAAATCATTGACATATTTATTGAATTGATTTTGAACCAAAACATGTCCTTCTTAGTGTTCTACATGTTTTGTGAACATGTCATTCCATTTTGAGGCTTAATACAATTCGTTTGCTTTTTGATACATTTGAGGAAGGGCTTAATAAACTGTCTACTGTTCCGTATTCCATACTTGCAAAGTGTATATAAAATATTGCTGATATGTACTCTATCAAGGGCTTTTTATGTAATTTAGGAAAGAAAGCATATACATAATTTAATTTTCACATTATTTCAAAATATTAAAAGTAGTAGCAACCAATGATTATGTGTGTTTTACATATACGTCCAAAACTATTTTGATTTTCTTGTTCTTCATGTAGATATTAAATCATTTACAGTATCTAATATCTTGCAAAATTGCGTTCTTGAGCATGCTGTTTCCTCATTATTGACATTTGCGCCATTAATTAGATAATCTACGGTATTCAAGAAGATGCTCGATTATTACTTTGAAATGTATTCGCAATGTAACTAATGTTGATCTAAATGTTATGTGCTGCCTGCATCATATACTTTGGAAAATAATATATCTACATTACAAAGAGCATTAAGCGTGCATGAATAGAATGACAAGGGTAATGCTCTATGGCTCTACATCAGAGCATGTCTTCCCTCAAGACCCAGGAATAAAGCAGCAGGGACAATGAAGGTGCAAGACCGATAGAGCCGGAAGCACACCGGAACGGAATCGCCGAGGCAGAAGACTATCTGACAGAGGTATTTGTGGAGAAGATGAAATAGAGTTTATCGTATTATAGGTTTTTGCATCCATAGAGCATTTCGTTGCACCTAACTCAATAGCTGAACCAGTTCTATTTTGCCGGAGGCTAATGATAAGAATAGTAAATGATCATCATCGTTCGATTGCTTCAGCACAGCCTAACGTTTGCATTTGCTTCCTGAAATTCTCTGTGCGACGGCCATCCGATAAAGTCTTTGAAGCGGTTACGCTTCGCATACCGCTTGGATTAAGCATTGCGGATGTAGAAGAGGACCTTATCCTCAAGCACTGCGATATGATCAACTACGATGGTATTTCCTTTGACGACGTTGATCTCTGCAGGGTACAATAATTCAGGTAGCTGTCTGGACTTGCGCAGAGACACCAAGAAACCCTTGTTATCACAGTTGACGTCGACCGATCCAGATCTGGCCAGTGAGAAAGGTGACTGTTAATAGCATCGAGCAGTACTATGATGTAGCCACAAAATATGTCTTTCGCACTCTGCCTCTCACTTTGTGAATTAAGGCGCACGCCGAAGAAGATCTTGCCCGAATAGGGTTGGTCTACTAATGCCTGAGGACTTGTCAAGATGACGAGCATCATATGGAGGCATATCAGTATCTGACTTAAAGGCAATTTGAACATGGACATTCGTCTAGATATCGGAGCGTTTTCTATAACTGGGAGTGATGATATTTACACGTGAAAACAAGTTGCAGAATGCAGTACCATGCATGAAAATATACCAAAGGATTGTTTCTATAACAACGAAGTGGAGTTGTGTCCCCCGTTAATTATGTTTTGTCAGCATTGTCTAAGGTACGAAGAAGAAAAACTGGACTATTATTCAACGCATTCGCATTTGACCGTTTAAGAATGTGTGCATTTCGTTTCGGAAATCAGTATGGCTGTGAATTAGTGCAGTGTCAAGCCCTAAGAAAACACAAACTCTATAAATACTCCTTCAAGTAAATCCTCTCTATCATTACAATACAGATGTACTAGCAAATATAATAAATGGTTAGAAGTGCCAATGAGTACAGCACATGAAGGCCACTAATACTTATACTTAGTGATCACATTTATTTGAGATGAACTATAATATACCCTTGAAGTTACCGAGTGAAACATATATTTTAAGAAGAAAAACAGCTGCGAGAAGAATACACCAAGAAAACCAATGTAATGGTGAAATGCAAGCGAATGTGTGTAGTGCAAACCAGTTATCGTCCTGCGAGCTAAAATATTACATTGCTGGTAGTCTGGGCCCAAGAGCACAAGTTGAGAAGGACAGTACTATTGTTATAGACGAGATATGCGAAAAGATTTAAGATGGTTTAGTGCCTAATGACAAATCGGACGATTATATAAGGTATATAGCCACTGAGGCATCATAGAGGCTCCGGGGAAAAATGAAACATATGATTGTACGACCGGAAACATGCCGTGGCGTAGGCAGTGATCTATAAGCGGCATAGAATAACACGCGCAGGTACCAGTTGTGAGTAACGATTACTTGTGGCAGTATGTTCGAGTCGTCCTCCAGTACACAAATATGTCGGTATATAAACCTTAATGCTAAAATGTATAAGCCGTACCACACTAGCCAGCAGTGCATGAATAATATTCTGGCGCAAGCACTTCGATGGAACAAGAACAAAACATTCACAGATTGAGTACAACAGAGACCGGGAGGGTTTATCTACCTCGGGAAGCCTCTCCACGACGTTCGCACGTCGGTGTCCAATGTTAGGTCTGTCTACATATAACCTGGAGATAGTTGCACTGCCCTCCACGTGCTCTTTATATCGCAAACGATATCCTCCATGGATAAAGTTTATGAAAGTGACTCATTCCTGTCATGGGGCTGCTATCGTTACCTCGAGTTTTTTAAAAACCTCATAATCTAAATACGCACGGAGTTGTTTTAAAGCTCGAAAGGATGATAATACATTGCGCAAACGCAGAAATGCACGTGCTATTTGTCGGTTAGCAGTATTGCTACTATCCACAGCAACACAACCCCACAGCATTGTAATGTTTGTTTAGTTTGAAATTCGGAAAGGTAGTTTGTTTTAAACGTTACTTATTTGCACATTGATGGATATATTAAAATTCACGATACCCGCCCAATTCAGTCCGGATCGGATGCCACAGTGTTTCTTGGGAAGGTACTTGTATCTTATTTCCACGTCATGATATTAGTTCAATGCGCTTAAACGGCCATGAAAACACTTTGCTGCAACTTCAGCAAACGTTAAATTGAACCCACATTATCGAACATAATACTTACATGTAGGTGCAATTGGCTGGATAAAATATGCATTATTAAATAAAATCCGTACAGTGTGTTGGGTGTGGGCAATATACCTTTTTAATTATGCTGAGATCTCATGGTTACATTCTTAATAGACACAACAACAACTTCGACTAGAACGATTACATCCGTATCATTGTGTATTGTTATTATAGTTAGACAGGGTCATTGAGACGTCCATGGAAAAGATGAAAACTCTCAAGATCATTGATTTTTATCAACACAAGGTTTCCATTGCAATCGTCATGAGAATGCATGACATGTTTCAGAAATACAATCAAGCCATCTAACATTTGTAACAAATATGATACGAGGTCAATTGGAGACTGGGCATAAAATATCATTCTATTTTACATAGAATACATTCCTTGAGCATCTAAATATGCCATGATATTATTTGGAATTTTCAGTGTCAACAAAACTAAATTGCATGCACAAATCAAATTCGATACTTATACATAATGCATGTCAAGGAAACTGAGTTACATATAAACATTAACCTCCATCACCATACATACAACCATGTCAAGGAAAGTGAGTAACATGCACATAGCATAGTACATAACCATACATATATCCGTGTCATGAAGAGCGAGCAAGATACATATGCAAAAAAGCATATTCGTTGGGGCGCGAGAAGAACATCACACGTCTATATGCATGTAACATCAGCCCGTGATGATTTCGTATGGAACCAATCGTCCATTTGCATGCCTATATATCATGACAATAGTGAATGGCATCACTTGAAGTAACTCCTTTGTAATTTCCAGTGTCGAGCGTACCATGAAGTGCAAGGCAGTCGATCGGCAACAAGCTCTTCTTCTCAAGTGGTTAATAGGCCTCAAGTTACGTATCAAAAATTGTGTCATAAAGGAATCGTATAGTACCAAACACTATGTCACATGAATCACACCATTCCAATCTCCCACTGCATCATCGATCAGCGCATCTGGAATCACAGATACGACATCTACTGAGACAGTCGGAAAATATAAACAGCTGGGAAATTCACGGTATAACGTTGTTTCCCAAGACTACAATAGTAGCACCATCGCAGAGTCACTAGATCAGCACTGTAGCATCTACTACATCAATGACAAAACAGTATCCAGATTAAGTAAAGATGTTGACAAAATCTTAGTGCAATCCATGTATCGTCCTGCGAACTAAAATATTCCATTGCATGTGATCTGGGTCCAACCGCACAATTTGAGGAGGACTATGGCATTGTTATAGACGGTTCATGCGACTTGTTTTAACAGAGTTTACGTACCTAATGATAGATGAGACGGATTTAGCAGCCACGCTCTTCGCGGACAAGAGCAAGGACATATCATCACTGCAGTAGAAGTGATATACGATAAGGCTCACATAGTATGCGCTTACTATTGGTCCTCCTATCAAATATCAAGCCAGTGTTATTGTCCTTGTCGAACTGAGCAGAATCAACCACGGCTAAAATAATATTTTCGCAGAAATTGAATCACGCAGCATCTATACCTACCCAGACCACTGAAAAGCCAGACAGACACTGCCTGTAATTTGACTCAAGCAGTGCTACGATTTACTGTCATTGAATTATATATAGACAGCATGAATGATTTCATATCCCATCCATTTGTTTGCGACTTTTAATAAAACCAAGGTGAGCGACATCAGCAGAAGAAACACATCTCCTGTACAAGTAAACAGCTTCCAGTTCACTCTTCGAAGCATTCTCCAGAGATTGTTCATTTGCAATCCAAATAGAAATTGCGTGGATGTCCTCCTCAGATCATCGAGGAGATAGCGGCTATAGGCTTCACACAGGCGCCAGAAAAAATTGATCAGAACGGCATGGAATGGATATAATTTGATCACCGAAAACGTACAGCGTATGTGACTTCTGGCTTAGGCAGTGATCCCTTCTCTTCGTCTCATAACACACGCAGCGATCCTGTACTAATATGCCATGTACTAACGCCAGTGAGCTTCCTAATATTAAAAACTGCGTCGGTATAAAAACCTTTATCATAAAATATGACCTCTAACTTTAGAGATTAGTAAGCCGTACCTGTGCTAGCCACCAGTGCACTGGACCAAGCACTGCGAGGTAATAAGAACAAAACAAGTGCAGATTCAGCATAGACAGGGAGTGTTTTACTACCTCGAGAATCCTCTCCACGACGCTCAATGATGGGTCTGCCGACATTCCAGGTGGAGCTAGTTAATATTCCCTCCGTTTCTACTCCAAAGATATATTTGTGCTCGAAATAAAGTTCCGCAAGCTCATAAATGCACATAGTATAGGCCGGTTTGCTGTATTAGCACTCTCCACTGCAACAAAACTCCAATGGTTTGAAATTTGGAATGGTAGTTTTCTTTAAACTGTACTCTTTTTCACATTGTTGGCTATAATGAGTCCATGATACCCTACTGGGTCAGTCCGGATCGGCTGCCTCAGTGTTTCCTTGGGAAGGTATTTAGCTCCTATTTTCCCGACATTATATTGCCATTAATGTGCGTAAATACTGTGTTACAACTTCAACAAATATTACATCGAACTCGCATGATCCAACATAACATTTCCTTGTAGGTGCTTCTGCTTGGATAAAAAATGCATGACTAATAAATACATGTACTCCAGCTTGGTGTTGGATCTCGGCAATGTACCTCCTTTCTTATGGTCAAACCTCAAGGTCACGTTCTTCGTGGGTACGAAAACTTCTTCGACTAGAAACATTATAACGGATTATTAATGCACTGAACTCATTTCCGAAGTGATAAAAAAATGAAATTTCAGTTCAGATCTCAGTTCAAAACTTGGTAGCCTTTCAACACAGTCGCGTTGCTTTGTCACATGACATGCATGTCAACCTCCTTTGATGAAACTACACGACTTGAGATACTAGCACTTGTTCCATTTAATCTCCAACCAAATAGTGTTTGTAATGTTCAATGTTAAACCTAAATAAACAATATATCAGCAAAGAATACCCCGCATTTTGAAGCCTGGCACGCAGGGATCTCAGTAATAAATTCAAATTTCTGGACTCCTACCTAATCTGTAATATACATGTATGAGGCGATCAGATATTGAAGATTCTACGGGTGTCACTTTAATGTTATATAGGCTCTAATTTCTGAGTTTGACGATCAGCTTGAGTTTTGCTTGAAACGTTCCAAGACTAAGAGACCAGGAATATATGTATGCATTACTTGAAACTATAATTGGGCAAGATAGAGTCTACGTTTAATATCTAATAATTTCAGTTCAAAGAACTACACATTTGTATTACATTTTCCTGTTCAATTTCATCATAATATTCCGATACAAACCCTTTAACTACGTTTGATACGTTCATCCAGTCTCACAAAATATGCTGTTTTGAGTCAAAGTACAACAGTAAAATTCAGTACAACTCTACATTTTATATTATTCTTTAAATCACAGTTGAGTCACAGTTCAAATCACAGTTGAGTCATATAGCTTATGCTATTTCCTTTTCGAATTCTATACATTAAAGTCTTAATTCATATATTAGATGCTCGGTTTTGTGTGTATTGCAACGAAATTAAGTAAACAATTATTGTTAAAAAAGTTTTCATTTCAACGAACATGTGTACAACAAGCAACATTTCCGTTATATAAGAGCAATCGTACGTTCCTATAAGGCCTCATAATATATTATCATCCAGCAATAACAAACATTGTCTCAAACGTACACGGAGTTTTATTTTACCAGTGGCTGTTTTATATTTGCAACGGAACTTTATTAATAATATTGGATTTTCATTAAGATTTATTCGTCACGTGTTTTAACAGAGTTCATATAAAGGCATCTTTTAATGACATTTCACTTTTTTTACAATTTATGGTTAGAGAGTATCAATGAGTGGTTCGAGGAAAGCTCTGTATACGTTTTTTGATATTCTCTTTCTATGATGAGAAATTAAATCAAACCACCTAATATTTGTAGCAAACATAGTATGAAGACAGTTTGAGACTTTGATTAATATCGCATGTTTTACATACAATTCTTTCCTTATGCATCTAAATCTGACTAGATATTTTCAGGAAATATCAAGAATACCCAATCTACAAACATTGCGTCCTCTACTGGTTCTGTGACGTAATAATTGACCTGATGCTCCCAAATGCACGTCTTAAGAGCAAATTAAAACAGCTAACCTTGTTTTTATATAACTTTGATTATTACTAGCAAAATTGTATGTTATGGGTTCTAACACAAGTGATAGCGATGAATGCACATATCAGCCTCCATAACCGTACATCAGTGTCAAGGAACTTGTGCTAGATACATACATCACTTCAATGAAGGTCCATACAGTATTGTCAAGACAACCAGAGATATGCACGCGTCAATGGAGCAGGATACGAATTCGCTATGTAGATATATATATAATTTACCCACAAGATCTGACGTCCACTGCCATACTGATTTGGGATACACAGAACAAAACTGAACACATCGTCATATATATATATATATATATATATATATATATATATATATATATATATATATATATATATATATATATATTGAGTTTTATTGAGTTTTAGCAGTCGTGTCACAAAGCACTGTTTAAGACACTGCACACGACGGGCTATCTTAAGGTATGGTTGGTGTTATTATACATAGCATCACATCCACCTAATTCCTAATCTAGCCGTCCTCCTTAAACATAACAATAACAATTAATACCATTGAGCTAGATGCACACATCATCTTTGATATTCATACATAAAGCAGTCAAAAAATGAACGACTTACTTAAAAACATTAAATTATATCACCATACACGCAGGAAAACATAACAAATTACATAATATTACATGTAACAGTGTCAATAAGAGCGAGCAAGATGCAAATATAAAAATGTACATTTCTATAGGGCACGATAAGTATGTATCACTTCCTTATGCATGTAACATCATCCCGTGACGATATAGTAAGGAAACAAATGATCGAATTCCTTGATAAAAGCATGACAAAAGTAATTGTCATCACTTGAACAAGATAATTTTGCTGATAGTAAGTAATCCTCTAAAAGGTGATTCCTCCGATGAGTCTCTTGTGATGGAAAAAGACATAATTGCCAAACATTTAAGTAATCACTGTAGTATAAAACTAGGAAACTGCAACCTTATTTGCCTTATAATGAGTAGTATTTCCAATGATTAATAAAACCATTGGCTTTTCAGATTTTGCATACAACAGTGTCTGAGAAAATGCACTTATGCACGAACATCAGACATTCTTATTTATGATTAAGTATCCGTCTAAATTAGTGAGCTATTTTAGTAAAAACCTCTTTGATTGTTAACTTCAACACGATTTTCCTACGTATTGTCATCTTCACAAATAAATAAAAACAGTTTCATGACTGTATATAAAAACATCTCAGAGAAACATAAAACTGTTACTAGAATTGTATGCAAGTATCTAACTTTTATGCCTGTTCCGAAATGCGTCTTCAAAGTGTTGAGTATGCTATGTAATATGACTATATACTATTGCAATGGCAGTGAACATGACAAGGAAAACCATTACATGACACAATTAACCAGATAGCTAGATAAATAGATCTGCAAATTTATTGGAGTAGAACAAATAGATAGATCATGTCTTATGCCACCTGTTAGGGGTAAGGAAGAGTGGCATTTGAGAGAGGTGATATACAAAATGATATATGATGTAATTTGAGAGATATTTGCCATACCGCACTTGAAATCTGGATTAGACCATTTAGCCTCGCTTTCAAGACAAGTCGTTATAGGATCACCTCGCTCCATATTTTCTGATAAACATCTACGCCGTGCTTTCGTGTGCACAGCTGTTTCATTTGATGGCTCAATCGTCATTCCCAGCTTAAGCTCCGCAAATAGACATTCTATTTTGAAAAGAATTAACACTTCATGTAAAAGTATAAATGCTGTGCTATGTGGGATCAGAACACTTATATAGGATGCTATCCAGAAATATTAAAATTAGCTAGGAAGAATACCTTAGATTTTTCAGCGAAAATAGAAGTATCAATTTTCCATCTTCATTATCAAAACAAGACTCTATCTCTATTCTTTTGCATCTGATTCCAACGAGACATGTTAGTTAAATTTGTTTTGAATCCTCAAATGCCTCTTAATTTCTTTTGAGTAGATAGAAACTGTAAAGTACCCGTTAATATAATTGTTAACGTGCATATTTACTCTGTTAGTCAAATGCATCTTGAGAATTTTATATCACTTTAATTACCTTTGTTAGTAGTGTACATAGAGATGGTTCTAAGCCATCTTCAGTCTCTTCGTTAGTGGCATGTATAGCAAATGTCATATGGCCCTTTCATTTTCTTAGCTAGTTAATAAGCAAACTCACACTGATGTACCCATTATAATTCCTCTTTCACTAGAATGTTTATATAAAATCCCCAATAACTCACATTTCCTTTATTATTAATATATATGTTATGTCTAATGGATCACTTTCGTTTTCTCTGGTTTTAGTATGTATAAGGAATGTTCTAGACCAATATGATTTCCTTTCTAACAGTATGTATACTGACATCTGTGGACGACTACAATTTCCATTGTTATTTGCATCGCGAGACTTTAACTTCACTTTCACTACCTTTCATCCATCTTGCATTAGCTGTTTTGTAATATATACCAGTGCATGATATGATAACTACAAAAACATAATTGTATTCATCACACAACATGTCGAAACAATATAGATTACTAGAATGCTTGACTTGCAATATTAAACTGCTATAAATAACAAACTATGGAATATATATTTTACATTCATGCAAATACACAAAACACAAATCTTCCCAGCAGGTACACAGGCATTTTTATCAACGGGTTTGGATGGATCGCACCTTTCGGTCCATGAACAATTTGTTGTATTGCAGTGTTTAATAGGAATCTGTCATAACAAAAAATATTTAATTACATATTTTAAAGTAGGCAAGTTGCTTCGTTATGTACCATGTTTAATTAATCTGAACCACATTAATTGTCCAAATATGTCATGCATTGTTCTTGCAATTGTCTACATAAGTCATGCAAGTATATTCCATTCTGCTGTGTGTAAGTGTTTCTTACGGTTCCGGGGTGGTTGTGAATCTAGGAATATTGCTCATTTACTGTAGCAAAGGCTTGTACTTTCCGCGTAACTCCTGCTTCACTAAGGACACGCATGACATCCCCAAAAGTATGTGACAAAAGGTAACGCAGCTACTGCCTAAATGGTCAAGTACTTTATTCAACAATGATATTGAAGATTTTGTTATCAATTTATAACTCAACATTCTAGGATAAGCAAAACAAGTTGTGACATTTCTTCAATAAGATTATTTCTTATAAAGATCCTGTCTCATATACTAGTAAATTTTAACTAACAAAGGGCCTTAAAGTATCTGTAAAATTACTATTGAAATCCTTCCCTTATTTTTACCTTTCATTATATATTTCCAAACACATTAATATAAACATGTACTATTCCAACCTTCATTTTAAGTGGTTCACAACAGTTACTAAATTACCATTTGTTGTATAGAATAACCTGACGATTTGTGATATCCATACCTCACAAGACTGAGGCACAGTTTAACTACAAGTAGCGAAATTTAACTTAAAATCTAATATATTTAGATCGGTTTTATATGACGCCTAATGTTTTATATAATTATTAGCATTTTCACAGGCGATTTATGTAGCTATTCAATCGATTGAAATTTTTTGTATCAACTGATAGTGACAGCGAGGAGTGTTATTATTGCGACGTTAAAGCGACTAGCGTTTTCATCAATTTATATAATCTTTTATTTTAATCAAATATGATTTGCATGACAAACCATATTAGTGTAATTCAAATGTTACTGTTGACTAAATGACGTACCCTTTGCACAACGTTCAGTTCATGCTGTCTCCGACTAATTTGCTAATTAATTCCAGCACAGCAAAACGTGAACTGTGACTATATAGACTTATAACGCTGCCAAAGTTTCATATTTCCAGACATCAACAGGTTTGCATGAACTATTGTAACATTAATGTATATCAGTTTCAGTTTATACGATGCACTTGTCTACTAATTCATATTGTACTTAGAGTAATAAATTTTATATTTGTTGTAAGTGATATTAAAAATAAACTAAATATAATAAGCATGAACATGCACAAAATTCAAAGATTACATTGTTGCTGTTGAATTGTAGTACTTTTTCAATACTGTTTTCGTTTTTGTCTTTGGTTGTCCTTGTTATGAAGAAGCGCGTAAAGTTTCGATTGACTTAGCAACATTTCTAAAAAAAAAAAAAAACAGGATTGTACGCTTATCACAGTCCCGAACTTTCCATTCGTTCAATGACGTGAACATGTTTATATAAGTGTATCTCATTCTAAACACCTAAATCTTAGATGATATCAAGACTTATCGAACTTAATTTTAGATGGAAAACGTTTACGTTGATGATGATTATCGGTACAAGTTTTGATTTTTAGGACGATACGGTTTGGCACATTCATTGTCTCTGTCTCCGTTACGTCTTCTCTCTCCCAATATCAACATTAAGTCAACTATTTCGTGATATCACCGAAATCGTCAAGTAAATCGTTTTAATTACTATGTCATCTGGCTATTTTCTGAAAAAAGAAAAGCATCTGAAAATGTTCGAAATCTAATTTGCACACTACAATAGGTATTCGATAAATTTCGAAAACTCATTGCTTTCAAGTGTTTTGAATAATCAGGCGTTTCAACTAAATATTGTATTATATCTACATAATAATATACTTGTGTTCTTTATCATAATCAGTGATGTTTATTAATGGTGTATTATAAATAGCACGGAAATATAATTAAGCTGTCGGAGAAATACTACCTATTATATGGCATTCCAAATACTATGCACTTCTATGGCACCTGAAATCCTATGCACTAGCAAGCATTTGAAAGGGTCAAGATCCCGTCATTACGTTTACATTTATTTTCAAAAGTTCGATACTTTGCAGACCGCTGTAGAGTGCTTAATTATGATATCGGATGAAATTTAAACACCAAACTTAACTTGCATTTAAGCGTTTAAAAATGCAAGAATTCTACGAGAAATCAATAAGAAAGTACGTCAAGAGATTTCAGTTTAAATGTATGAAATGAATTAATATCAGATAATGTAAAGGAAACAAGTTCTGAGCTAAAGGTCTTATATAAGAAATGTATCCTAAATGACTATTATAAAAATACAATAGTTCGTAAAGCAATACTATAAAAATGGCATTGTGTACTCACGTTTTTCCAGGTGTCTATATTGCTGTGGATCGAGCCATCTTTGGGCTGTAGATTTTTACCTCCAGGTCCAGAGTCTTCTTCGCACAACTGACATGAAAGGGCAGATCTTCTGTAGTTAAAAGATTTGCATCTCTGTCTTCTAAGCGAACACTCAGTGGCGCATTGATATAGGCTTACTTGGTATTTTGTGGTAAAAGCGGAGCGTGGGAGGAAGTCTCCAAAACTGAGTTGTCCAAGACATGTGCCTCTCTCGCATATATCTTCTGAAAGAGCATATTCCATCAGCAGAAGGTATATTATCCACGAAAATTCGTCCTTCTTTCTCATGTCGGAATAAATTAGTATAGGATTATCTCATTTAGAAAACGTGTATCTGCAAAACAAAACATAATTGCAAAGTTTTATTGACAAATGTTAGACTCTATGTTATTTGATCCAACCGAAAACCATTTAAAAGCTTTCCAAAGGAACTATGCTTGTTTTTGCAACTGTGGATCATTGTTTCATGACAGAACATTCTCAATAGAGTTTGGAGTATTTAAGGACAGACGATGCGTCAGATGTGTCAATAAGTTGCTTAGTTTCACCTTTATCTTTAAATTATATCTCACAAGCATTTATTGAAATGGTTTTCACTGCCTGCTGATTCGATATAGCCTTTGGAATATTTAATGACATAATTTGTATTGCAAGGTAATAGACACAACTATGGGAATAATAAATAATGAATTTCAATGGATTACAAAGTTTATGGATAACAGTTTAAACACAGCCAATCGATTGATTCGGTACTTGGTTTCTAACGCTACCTTTAGCATATATCTCTGACTAAATTATGATGAGGAAATCGGATCAATGCAATTGCCATAAGATACACACATACATACATACATACACACACACACACACACACACACATAAACTATGTTTAGATTATGGATGCATTATGTAGGCATGATTTTAAAAGCTAATGCTTCCCTAGTATTGATAAACTCTCTATAGGTAATCTATGTGAAGGTTATGTTTCTATTGTATAGACAATCTGTGTGAAGGTAATGTTTCCACAATACAGATGATCTGTGTGAAGGTAATGTTACTATAATATACATAATTTGTCTGAATGTAATGTTTCCATAGCAATGAAAGTCTCTTTGAAGATAAAATATATATATATATATATATATATATATATATATATATATATATATATATAATCTGTGTGAATGCAATTAATTCTCATGCATCTACTCTGCCCTTTATACTTTGATTTCTTTCATAGGAATCCAGAACGACTGTGTAAATAGATGAGAATTAATTATTGAACCGTCATGCGAGTGTGTCTGCTACACACGGGCGCACATATCACCGATTAGCTAGCGCACATATCACCGATTAAATAGCATCATTGTTTGGTGCTGTGTATCTTTTGTCATGATGGAATAGGGGCTGGTGTGTGGCGATGGGTGCCGTTTACCCGCCAACCTGGGTTAAAATGTCCGTAGAGTACGAAATAAAAATTATTTAGCCTATATAATAGTATTATTTGCATTAAATGTTAATTCTGTCTACTATTCTACTATTATCAAACAGTCTCTCTCTCTCTCTCTCTCTCTCTCTCTCTCTCTCTCTCTCTCTATATATATATATATATATATATATATATATATATATATATATATATATATATATGTATGTATATATGAGAGAGCATATAGGCTGTATAATGATGTTTGCATCTCTTTGCTTGTATCTCCTGAATGAGCATCTTTAACGAAAACATTAAGTAAACCATTCCCTTGCTTTCGGTAGTTCTGACTCTCCTGGATGTCAAGACAGATTTTTATATTATTGCAATAATGCGTAAGAGAGGTATGCATACTTGGGTTAGAAAATTTGATTTGCAAATTGAAATAAAATTGCACAGTTCTATGAACAATTTCATTGACAGTAGACAATGTCAAAACTCTATTGTTTCAAAGTGCATGTAGATGTTCCTTTTGCTGTTTATCGCTTCTACTGATAATATAGTCTGTATAGTCTTTTGAACAGGTAATGACAGATAATGCGTCATTTTTTCTCGATATGTTACATGGATTGAGCCTAATCTCGAAAATATTATTTACAGACCTATTTGTATTGGATGTATTTTATCAATTCAATTTGATCAATTAACATTAAGTTTAAACTTTCGTTCCCTCAAAATAAATCATAAAGTATTTGGATATTGATATAAGCAGACAATATCGGTTGCTTGATTTGTAACAGCAATCAATTAGTTATCACTGTCCTTAACACATTCTAGTTATTCCCTTGAATATTTAATGATAAAACGTTCGTTAGTTGCCTATAGTTATCATGTTTTCACAAAACATATCTTTAATAAAAGGCTAACTGAGCAACAGCTTCTCCCTCGAGCAAATGAAACATGACATGACATATGGAAAATGTGGATTAATTAAAGCATGACAATGAAGTATGTCTTTGTCAGCACAATCTGAAGGCTGTAAAACATAATGTTGAATAATCATGAAACATGACAAATATAATGACAAACTTTGCACATCCCCATCTGCGTCATTATAATGTATTTAACCTTCATTATTTTCTATAAGAAAGGATAAAAATACTGTATCGTACTTTAAAACGACTGTGTATTTTACGTAACATCATACGCATGCACACAAACAAACAAAAAGCCCCAAAACACATGTTTTTGCAGGTAGAGGTGGTTACAAAGGACTGCAATTTAGACGAATAAACATATATGTGGAAAAGAAGATCACACAGACGTTAATACATAAGATAATACATGAAGCTGTAATTTGTACAGATGTTTGCATCTTTTGTTACCATAACAAAATTTATCTCAGAAACAGGGAGCCACTGGTGATAAAGAAACATTTCATAGTGTTGTTATTGTCTAACATGCATGACTAGTAACATGCAATCAGGTAATAGTAGCATGAAGTGTTTTAATTTTCTCTATAGACCTATGTCATGAAGGATTTTAGCATCCGAATCGTAGAATTTAATATTTATTTTATAATTTTCCTTAATTTCTTTTTGACAAAATGTAAATCCCTAGTAATGTAACAATTTGAATTGATACAAGCAACACACTGATTATAAGTCAAGGCGAAATATTTTAATGATGCCGGGTAAACAAAAGCTGAATTTTCCTCAATTTTCGTATTCAAGGTTTCAGAAACTTCGATTTTTACAAGTTTGATTACAATACCAGCTTGCTTATTTTTGCTATGGCTGTCTATGTTTGAAACTTTTCTGACATATATGTTCAGCAAAAATTCTTCACAATTAGTTCCTCCTTTTTCTACCTCTTCTTTTCATTTTATTTCAACAATGTGTTTTTCTCAGTATACTTTTGCACTGAAGGCTTGAAGAATAAAAGCCACGCATATGACCACTTTACTGAAAATATCCTTTGTCAGAAATCAAACATATTGCAATCTGTATTTGCCATACGTTCTAAAAGCAAAGAATAGAAGATATTATTCATAACATCATCTAGCCGAAATATTTCCTTCGCACATCTGTGAACGTAAGAGAGGTTAAAGTGTATATGCACATGCATATCCCTTGCGAATTCTGAGAGAAACCTAATAGATATGCTCTCAGAGGCAAACATAAGGTTTGCAGGAAACAAACCTTTGGTGAGGCTACAAACGAAATGTGATCAAGGGCAAACATATTAATGCAGTGTTTCAAACTGTTCGCGCAGACTTTCGAAGGAGAAAGGCTGAAATTGAAGAACAGCAAATACAACAACCATACATTTGATTGATTACTCTGCAAGAAAACATAAGATGCCTTAGGTTTTTACATGTTGGTGCTACAAAACAAACACTGTTTAATCTGATATGAAAAACCGGTCTGTATTTTTCACGCAATAATGAAATTTAAGACCTTTTTTTCTTGTACTGACTGCAATATACACCTAAATAATGGTGTACATATATTACTGAACATCTTTATCCTGTTGATGTTTATTAGAGGATGCAAAAGCGTTAAGTTGATTAAATGCAGTAATTTAGTATGGTTCATATGCATGTAAAGAATATCCCTTTTCTACAACTAGGAACGACATTTTCGCAAAGGAGACAACACACAATGGTTTTGAACGTCAGGTACCACCCTCCTATGCAAAGAAATGTGTGACTGTTCTCATAAAATGGACTGTTAGCTAAAGTATAAGCTTGATTTCTACGTAACGTGGCTCTGAACATAGATTTGCATGCTACTGATATGATATCATAACCGATTAGTTTGGTTGAACGTATTTTGAGAAATATTTATATGAATATATGGGATCTGTAAGAAAGCCCACAAGCTGATTATCTTAAATATGTTAAATAATTTTCGGGAAATGAATTCCCCAATAAGTTCTCGTCTCGCTTTGATGCAATTTTTTATATGTATGTCAGAGTTCTGATCCTTAAACAATTTCATAATGTTATTTTCATCATAGTTTGCACGTATGGATGCAAGTTAAAGTTATCTGTCATATGTAGATTTATGGCAACTTATTATGTTTGGGATAAATTGCATCCTCTTTATAACTTTCTCATGCATTAAAATGGGATATTGTCGTTGTAGAGGCTTCTATTTATTTTGCGCAATTTACAATGATATATGTCTAGAGCTGTATGTAGAGAACTTGACGTGAGATCAGTTTGGTAAATTCATTACATAATTATAGACCACGGTCAATCTGGAGAATGCTAAATTCGGATATAGAAATGTATTAGCAGTCTATATCAAATAAGACATGCACTATGTTTACGTATGCTTCAATGATACCGACGCCGAACACAACATGTTTCTTTCTTTCCTCCATAAATCTATCTATCTATCTATCTATCTATCTATCTATCTATATATATATATATATATATATATATATATATATATATATATATATATATATATCATGCGCTTCTGCTCTCTGCATAACAGTTCTTATATTTTACATGGAATATAACAAGAAACTGTAAATTAAGCGACAGCACAACTTTCATTTCATAGTCAATATAATTTTTTCGAGCACTCTACGTCCATGTGAATGATTAACAATGCAAGAAAGGCTTGAGTGACATTCTGACGTTTATACAATCGATTTTGATCGTGTTTGCCCCTAGGAAAGGTTTGATGAATACATGTAAAGGAATGACGTTCTTTATTTCTCAAAATCAGATCAAATTCATCCATAATTTCAGATGCAATTAAACTACACTAAATTCAGTCTTGTCAAATATCCAGTGTCTTCGTGATTGTTATTTCGGAAATATGTTAGAGAACTCTTGTTATTTGTAAGCATATTTATTTATATTTTGTTGATGGGTGTCAATATATTTAATTTACGAATTGAAGTTGTTTAGTTTGTTCATGCTGGTCCTATTGAAAATGTGGTCAATTTCATTTCCGCCACAGCAGCAAGATTTACTCATCCTGAAGGATATTGATATCAACATGACAATTTCACATGAACACTTATTATAATGTTTACTTCTTTCAATGAAAATGACTCCATACTAACATTAAATACGGCCCTGACGTGGGCAAGCTTTAAAATATTGCTGTAGCTAGCTTACCGCAGATATACTCACAGGAATACTAAAACATGTAACCATAAGTTCGAAATGAAGCTTGAGAAACATTTATCGATTAGATAGTTTTAAAACGGAAAATCGTAATAATTCATGAATGCAGTAAAGTGTTCTAATAAAAGGAAACTACTACGCCAATGGATTTAACTATGTTAAATGATTGATTCATTTTTAAAGAACACCTTGGAAACCTATAGATTGAAACAAAGCTTAAAATCATAGCAAAAGGATGAAACCAAGGCTATGACTATTACTTCCAAATAATCACTTGGCTACCAGGGTCCCAACTATTGATGATAAATGACACCTTTTAATGTGCCAACACTTTTTTAATTTTTTCATCGCCCGTACCCTTTGATAAGGAGATCCCAAAATCAACACCAGTCTTTCGTAACCCAAGAGTGAGCTATCCACAAAGTTTGATCTGGGTCTGTGATACACAACTAATGGCATTCTGTAAAAACCATTTGTTTACCTTCAGACATATTGAAACTGTACTTTGACTTCTTGAACCCAAAGTCAATATAATTCTTCCTGATATTAATTCAGAGCCATCTACAAAACGCGGAACATGTACGTGATTCTTAATATGAACAGCTATCAATTCAAATTGAGTAGTGATATGACCAGCTATAATGAAAAATAAGCAGTGATAAAATGGATATTCAAGCTGGCCTTTCTGGCAGTTATATTAGAAGACGAAGTGACGCCATTGGCTTCTAAGACCAACTTGAATTCAGCGGAAGAAGTATTCTCCATACCCCATGATTTTCAAGATGGCAACTAAAGCATGTGTATTGAATGTCTGAACGGTACCATAGAGACCAACTACACATCATTCAAGTGGTGTAGTATTAAAACAGTTTTAAGAGTCACAGTTGTGGTCATAATATATATATATATATATATATATATATATATATATATATATATATATATATATATATATGCTCTTTGTTTCTTTGCTTTGCACGGACATACTTGCATATTAATCATATGCGAAGCGTGAGGGTAATTACAGTTCTAGATCTGATTAGTGTGATATGCCATTATGATACATAAGATGATGCTGTTGTTGTTTTGGCTTTACAGCTGCTTTTCAGCGCGTAATTGGCTACATATGACAGTCAGTACAACTGATGTAGGACGAAACAAAGAAAGGTATGGTTGACCCACGGACCGACCCAATCTACTGCCAATATTCCACACTTATCCACATTCTTCGAGCATGAGACTCGGACACACACGGACACGGGTGAGATGGCAATGATACGTAAAGGCTAGCTCTTTAGACCACTCGGAAATCTGGGGACCGTCCGTAGGCAGTTAATCTAAGGTTTTAAGCTCTTTTTGTACCGCAACCTTCGCAATGATTCTTCTTTGACCTAAAAATCATATAAACGGATACATTTTCTAAACCCATTATCAATTTCAATGCTTAATATCTTAATTTTCTTAACAGGAAAGAACATTTGAAATATGAATTTTGAGTTTTCAAAAATAAATTTGAACAATAATTTCGCCGTCACCTTCTCGCATGTTCACAAATAATTTTGTAATTATACCTGGATAAATGTTCCTGTGCAGAAACATTTTTAACGTTATTGTTATTTAAGTATGATGACGGAATCTAAAGAGATACATACATACATGCATACATACAATATGACTCTTAGTTGAAATGCATTCAAACTTGTCGGGGCCCCAACCACACACACGCTCGCGCGCACACGCAGATACAAGCATGGATATGTGTGTATTTGTAAAACAAAAAATTAAAATAATGATTTCAATGATTTCTTTATACCTGTTAAACCATTAGGCACATTGGCTTTAATTTGAGAATGTCAGTTTACTTTGTAATTGTTAGTACTTTCAAATTAATATTAAATTTGTTCAAGTCAATAAGGCATGACACTTGACCGCGGTATTTGAGTACGTTTCAAGTTGTTAATCTCTCATGCGTGTTTCTGTCTCTTTATTGATTGTAACTTATACTGAACAAAACAACGTCAATAAATAATGTTTAGCGTTACTGTAACCACAATGTGTAGCCTTTGTATCATTATATTGACTGAAGCATTAATTTTGACAACTTTGTAGTAAGCGAACTTAAGCAGTCATATGAAAAATAATTATTTCAAATACATAAATATGCTGCAAACCGAAGCGATAATTTGCAATTTCACGATTGCTTTCATGATTAACCGACATCCCTGGAGAAAAAATAAATAAGGTGGTATAAGAATCACATTTAACCCAGTATTTGTCATTATTAAAAAGCACTGTAAAGGACGAAATTGTTGTACCTCTTTGATATCAGGAATATAATTACATAGCCTTGATCGTACATCTGTATATCGTTCTTATGAAGCATATAAAATTAACGTCAAAATGAAACAGGTCTACAAACATCTGAAAACAATTACTTTATCAGCAAATACAAATCTTACTGCCATGTATATTATGTCTCTGTTTTATTTAAATAAGAGCATTGTTTTCAGAGTCAACACAATTGAACTATCTTTTTTTATAATTGCGAGACGATAAATAAGTAATTGCTTATTTTTCTTGAGAAAACTTAACATATCGGTATAGTCTGAACTCAAAGCAGCCTCCTGTGCTGTATTAATTTATCATGCTGTAATTATCTCTCTCTCTCTCTCTCTCTCTCTCTCTCTCTCTCTCTCTCTCTCTGACGCACGGAAGTTGCAGGGATGCACAGCTTTCTCCTGGCTACTTCTATAAAGAGTGGAAAGTTGTACTGCTACGTTTTTTAACATTTCAAACGCTCCTCATCCAACAGTATTACAGATTCCTTCCCGAACAAGTTGAGCTCATGCGTCACACTGTCAGATACGCAATGCGTTGGTCTGTCTTCCTTGACCAACATAAAGTACCCCAAAATCGACGTACGTTAAGTCAGATATATCTTACTCTCAGAGACAACTGGTTCATCCGATTTAACATTATCTGCTGATAAAAGGCTGTCCTTCAAATTTTCGCGCGTACGAGTAGGAATCTAATAAAAGCCTCAATTAATAAAATGTCACATTAAATATGGCCTTATTTGTCATTGAAAACTTTAACCTGCATTTACAATCATTTTATTCACATGACGTATAAATAAAAATAAAATAAAAAGGACTCATTTTGGAAATGCAGCACATAAGCAATTGAATATGCAAGAACCGACCACGCCCACTAGCAGTGCATAAATTGGAACTCCATTTTCAGATGAAGTGACTTGGATCATTAATCATAATGACCAGCAAATATAGCAACAACGAAACAAAATGCAAACACTTACAAGCCTAAGCGATTTCTGGCAGGATTGGATGTACAAGCAGCCATAGCTAAGATGTCACAGGCTTATGTTTGATGCTGACAACTTGGCTAACTCAAGATGCTTCCAACCCTAGTCTGTTGCATGTGTAGAACGTTGCCTACTCAGTCAAGCACATTGACTTGAATCGTGAATAGTGAATACCTCCGATATTTGTCTATCGCTTTGGTCTTTTTTCCTATATCAAGCACTAATATCTCTGTCACTGCATCACACTTTGTAATTTAGTCACTGCTACATACTTAATCTTTTGTCACTGCATCATACTTAGTCTCTGTGTCACTACATCATTATTTAGTATTTCCGTCTGCCACACAAACCATGAACACAACTATACATTGTTTCAGTATATAGCCATGAAATACGGTAAACGCAATGGTCATGATCTAAAGACACACATCAGACTCATTTCATGTGTGGTAGGGGTGAAATGTTGAAGAGACTGGTGTAGTTTTATACGAGCAAGTTCTCTAGGCAATAAGCATTAAATTGAAACCATAGTAAATTTAGTTTTTTTCAATAGTGGAAGAAAAGACAAAATGTGCAAAATATAAGCTTTTGTTTTGATTTGGAATCGAATATATATGAAGCAAATATATTAATAAATGTACTAAAAGAAATGACCTTGGATTAGTGACTCATCATTCATTTGCATACAACGTGTAAGAGTTAAATGAATAAAGAGGTAGAACACATGCACTCAATGCATGGTATACATACAATACATGGTGCTATACATTTTAAAGAAAGAAAATTATCAAAATTTGTACATTTGTTTTTGTGAATTATCTGGCAAGGCTATCTGCAATTTTTAGTCGTTAGTTCTTTATAATGGTATTTAACAAACACGCCAATAAATGATAAGCAAACAGCATGACTAATACTATCTGTGTGATGACTAATACTGATTGTGTGATGAGTAATAATATTAATATGATGACTAATACCAATTGTGCGATGACTAACAATATATGTATGATGACTAATACGATATGTATGAGGATTAATATTATTTTCAAGAAGACTAATGTTAATTGTGTGATGTCTAATACCATGGGGATTGTACATAATTATGTAGCAATCATATACTTTCCACCCCAATGCAGTTTTGACGGTATGTTTTTTGAAGTGATTTAATAATATATTTTATCATTTGTATAATACGTAAAACGTAATTAGGATTACATGTAATGATAATGCTGCTTGAAAAGCAGCCCGGAAGGTCCAAATCAGTGACCGGAGAATATTCTCCACGCTATATAAATATTTTGCAAAATAAAGGCTTTGTTTATTTAATCGAGTAGTTACTGTCGTAATATCTTAATCTGAGTGTGTGCAACGCAAATTTGGTAAGACAAAACGACGCTGGTTTCTATCAATTAAGGATAGATTTGGATATCATTATCAACTAACGTATGTCTCCTTAATCACTTGAATCCCCTTTTCCTTCATTCAATTCCTTGTTTTCGTCACTTGAGTCATCTTTATCTTCACAATTAATCATATTTCATTTGGTGTATATTTCATTCATCATCATTGCGGTGAGTGAAATATCTTATCATTTACCTTTTGTACAAATTATTAATTGAATAGTTGTCGGCTCACTAAATAGAATGTTACTGTAGAGTTAACATTTATTCTGTTCTAACCCATTAGTGTGACGGGAATTATTGTAAGCTATTGGTGGGACACGGAGAGGCTGGGGAGTATTATTTTGACGGGGATGATCTGGATTGGAAGCGGTATGCGGGAGACTGTGGGAATTATTGTGACGGGAAGAAATGATAAATTATGCGATTGTGTTATCTTATATTTCTGCTGCCTATCAGAAAGAGGACATTGTATTCCAAAGATCACTAGACCATGAAACTGTATCAGTGCTTGTTAGATCTACTTATAATAAATCGTTTCCATTTGAAACAGAATGAGAACATGTTATAGGCACAGCTCTTTCAGGTGTGCTTGAAATCTTTATATATGTGTTTCTGTTTTTCAAAGAAACTGAGTTAATATTTGATTACCAAGTTAAACTTAGTATATTTTTTGCCTCTTATTAATCATTTTATATTTCTTGTCATTCGTGCAATTGGGATATACTTGACTTTTGGATAATGAATTTTATCTTGTTAATAATATTTGCAGGATTGATGAAATTTGGTCGTGAGCAATGTTATTGGTTTAATAAATGTACATGAAGTAAAGTTTTATATAGTATAAATAAATTGTGTACACGTAACGTTTTTATAGTATAAATAAATTGTGTACACGTAACGTTTTTATAGTATAAATAAATTGTGTACACGTAACGTTTTTATTGTATACATAAGATGCTTAAAGGTAATTTTTCCATATTATTGATATTCTGTGTAGAGCTAGTACCTCACATTGTATTGATTTTCATAATTCTGCAATGTTAATTGAAATTGCAAAGTTCTATTTTGTTAACTGTAGGTTATTTGTTTCCACCAGAACACAATTTCCAAACCCTTGCTTTCCATATAAATGTTCTTGCATTCGCGGAGGTCTGCTTACTGAAAGCACATTATCAATAGCCTTTGGAATAGTTAATGACAGACACATACGTCATATGTGTATGTACGTTGTATGTTTTCAATTTGTCTCGGAAATATCTATCAGGGTCTTTTATTTCGATTGCATGGTTCATTGAATTCTAAGTGAATAATTAACTTTAAGTTTGAACTTTCCTTCCCTCGAACTATATAGTACGAAGCTACTCGTTATTGCTTGGGACAAATGATACTTGTCGATTGCTTTTAATACTTTACGTAATGTCATGTACCGATGTCTTAATTTGTTCCAATGAACAAAATGAATGAAAAAAAAATAAAAGTAAACCTTGCAACAATTACTTGAAAGCCTATACTTTTCTGTACTCTCTTTAAAGCATACATGATTGAGAATCAGGCAATCATTCTAGATATATATCAATGTCTATATCTATACCATATATACGTATTCACACATGATATATGAACAAATCTTTGCTCTGAACCTATACCCACGTCTTTGCTCTGGACCTAAGGCAACATCTTCTTTCTGGATCAACGTTTATCTCTGAACATCTACCCATATCTTTTCTATAGATGTAGACCAATTAGTTCTCTCTGAACGCTCCATGTCTTAGTTCTGGATACATACTCACCTCTACTTTCCGCACATATTACTGCGTCTTCTATCCAGACCAGTGCCAACGTTTATGATATGGACTTACACCCACCTCTTTGCTCTTGACCCGTCCACACAAATTCGCTATGGACAGATACCCACACATACGCTCTAGACCTTTCCACACGTCTTATGTACAGGTCTAATAAAAACCTCGGAAATGTGCATTAAAATGCATATTGTATCTCACATAGAAGAAACTGAAGATAATTTGTGCATTTATCGATGTTTTACAGAAACCGCTAGGACATATCTTTATACTTCCGGTGATGATATTATTTCCGGAAGTGACGTACTGTCGGGAAGTCCCTTAAGTTTAGCGTATGTGGTGATGATGGCTAAATCCAGTGACGATTCTGGCGAATTTATGACACATTTTTCGTGTGATCATTTTCGTCGTGTGAGGAAAGTGATCTCCTAGAAGATGGCAAACATAATGAATCCTAAGAAGGTTCAGCTCGCTGAGGTTAGGCCATACCAATTTCAGCCCGAACGAGACGAGAACGTGTACGAGGAGGAAGAACCTAAAGGGAACATATGGCATAATGAGGCTGAACAGTGCTTGTGCTATTCATTTGGTAATGACTGTTATCATTTGGGATTGGTTCAACAGTAACTAGTGGTGTTAAAAGTTAAACAGTTAAGACTCAGACGGCGAGTGATGTAGAAGTAAATACTTGGTTAACTTTATGACTCAAATTAGTTCTTTTAAACCGTGATAAAATACAGACCCCAAATGTAATTTGGGTGTGACATTTTACTATCCCCTCAGATCGCAAAATCGAAAAAGTATTAAAAAGGAAAACAAATCATAGACCAGGCGTATCCAGATATTTAGCAAGCACATATTTCTCTGGGTCTATGTGTATAATACTAGTGTCAGAGGAATTAAACAGATTTATGGGAAAAACAAATCTTGAGAAGAACACATTGCTGATTAAATGTTCCTTATTGTAGTACAAAACATAGAACAAAAATCTAACCATGCATCGTATATACATGTATTTCATACTTTCACATGCAAGAACTTCCCATACATTTTACCCACAAGTTTGTTATCTAACACAATAATGAATGATATAATGTACTTACCATGTATATTGATTAATGCAGGTGTACAGGTGGAAATTTCAGCAGTAAAGCAATAGTCGATAAGTGTAGAGGCTGTAAAGAGATCAACATGATTTTGGATTAGCATTAGGAGGTCAGTGTGTAATGTATCATTGATCATCCTAGATTTCAAACAGATTGCATGGATTGCATAGATGAATATGTCCTGGAAGCAGCATTCTTGTGCCTACAGACAGCAGTATGGAAATTGCAAGGAAATTATGCTAGAGTACATGAAAACGCGTATGCAAAATAATGTTACAATAGTTATGGTGTCACTATCACCTTCAATTTTGGGACAAGTGCTTGCTTTATATACATGACCAAAAATGATACAACTAATGTTATCATACAGGTTAGAGTATTTTTAATTCGTCCTCTACGGAGATTCGAACCTGTATGATAGTATTATTTGTATTAAATATATATTTCTGCCTACTTTTATCAAGCATTCTCCTATAGAATCCACGGATATCACTTTTCTTTCTGTCCAATGTTTATTTATAATTCTCTATACTTAATCGTATATACCTCTATTTATTTCATAGGAATCTGGAATAATTGTAGCTAGATGAGAATCAATTACTGGGTCATCATGCGGGTGTGTATTATACACAAGAATGCATATAACACATATTAAGTAGCATCATTGTTTTGGTCATGAATGCTTTGTCGTGATGGAATATAGGCTAATCTTTTACAGGCAAGGCGATGGATTCCGTTTACCAGCGGACCTGGGCTCGAATATCCGTACAGTACGAATTAAAAATTCTCTAACGTGTATGATAGCATTTTTTTTTATTAAATATTAATTCTGCCTACTATTATCAGTCATTCTTCTAAAGAGTCCAAGGATAGTACTCTCCGTTCTGTCTGGTGTATATTTATAATTCTATGGGATGGTAGATGAATCCGTGTTTTATATGCCCATTTTTTCATTAAATGTTCAAATTCTTGTCAGGATAACGTGATAACATTAGCAGAATCAATTTTTTTTAAAGTGGCGTTAAAAAGCAATCAGTCATTATTACTTGTTCGAATCGTTTAGCATGACCTTTGCAATATTGTTCAAGGGAACTATAATTGTAAAATAAAATTAATTATTCATAACCACGTGCAAAGCAAATAAACGTCTATAGTAAATATTTTACCTATAGTAAATATTTTACAGATACAGCTGAAACAAAGCAAAGTACTGAAACATATGACACACTAAATGTCTTTAGCTATTCCAAAGACTAATTGAAAACGAGATTGTCAGTCTGCAGTGCTATACAATTGCAAGAGAATATCTTTGATTCTTGGAAAACTAGACCTTACAACCTGCGTTTTGGTGGGAACAAATAGCTTTCAGTCTAAAAACTGAACTGTTGTAATTTTATTTCATATTGCAGATCACTTTGAAGTTTTATAATTCAAAATACTCCTGATTAAACTTATCTGACATTTGTTAGAAGCACGAGAAACATTAGAATATTGTCTTAGATAATGTTCCTGGAACATGCCCTTTTAGAATAAAGTGACCATCATAAAACAGAATATATCGAACATAGGAAGCATGGTTAAACATACCATAAGAAAATTCACAACAAATGGCATTATGAGTAATATACATATTACGGTTAAAATAATACGATGGAAAGACAAACTAATTTTGTGAAATTTTGAAACGTGCCACATATGGTGACTACATACTGTATACTCCGCCTTATATCATTAAAGTATATTTGACATTACATTCCATATGTTATATGAGAAAAGATCATTAATACCATGCCATATTTTGAAGCGACTTGATGTATTACCATCATCCACACTTGTCTCAATTTTTACCAGTGTAAAATGTGAAGAAATGAGATAAAATCTTGCGACATATTCTTGAAAGCTTCGACTGTTTTGTTTTCTCTTTGAAGATTATATTATAGATGATCAGGCAAGCGCCCTGGACCTATACTCGTCTCTCTCTGGACCTATACATATGTCTTCTCACTTTCTCTCTCTCTCTCTCTCTCTCTGGACATATACCCACGTCTTCTCTCTCTCTCTCTCTCTCTGGACCTATACCCACGTCTTCTCTCTCTCTCTCTCTCTCTCTCTCTCTGGACCTATATACACGTCTTCTCTCCTTCTCTCTCTCTCTCTCTCTCTCTCTCTCTCTCTGGACCTATACCCACGTCTTTTCTCTCTCTCTCTCTTTCTCTGGACCTACACCCACGTCTTCTACCTCTCTCTCTGGACCTATACCCACGTCTTCTATCTCTCTCTCTCTCTCTCTCTGGACCTATATACACGTCTTCTCTCTCTCTCTCTCTGGACCTATATACACGTCTTCTCTCTCTCTCATTCTCTCTCTGGACCTATACCCACGTCTTCTCTCTCTCTCTCTCTCTCTCTCTCTGGACCTATATACACGTCTTCTCTCTCTCTCTCTCTCTCTCTCTCTCTCTCTGGACCTATACCCACGTCTTCTCTCTCTCTCTCTCTCTCTCTGGACCTATACCCACGTCTTCTCTCTCTCTCTCTCTCTCTGGACCTATATACACGTCTTCTGTCTCTCTCTCTCTCTCTCTTTCTTTCATTCTCTCTCTCTCTCTCTCTCTGGACATATATACACGTCTTCTCTCTCTTTCTCTCTCTCTGGACCTATACCCACGTCTTCTCTCTCTCTCTCTCTCTCTCTCTGGACCTATACCCACGTCTTCTCTCTCTCTCTCTCTCTCTCTCTGGACCTATACCCACGTCTTCTCTCTCTCTCTCTCTCTCTGGACCTATATACACGTCTTCTGTCTCTCTCTCTCTCTCTCTCTCTCTCTCTGGACCTATACCCACGTCTTCACTCTCTCATTCTCTCTCCCTCTGGACCTATATACACGTCTTCTCTCTCTCTCTCTCTCTCTCTCTCTCTGGACCTATATACACGTCTTCTCTCTCTCTCTCTATCTCTCTCTGGACCTATATACACGTCTTCTCTCTCTCTCTCTATCTCTGGACCTATATACACGTCTTCTCTCTCTCTCTCTCTCTCTCTCTGGACCTATATACACGTCTTCTCTCTCTCTCTCTCTCTGGACCTATACCCACGTCTTCTCTCTCTCTCTCTCTCTCTCTCTCTCTCTATCTCTCTCTGGACCTATATACACGTCTACTCTCTCTCTCTCTCTCTCTATCTCTCTCTGGACCTATATACACGTCTTCTCTCTCTCTCTCTCTCTCTGGACCTATACCCACGTCTTCACTCTCTAATTCTCTCTCCCTCTGGACCTATATACACGTCTTCACTCTCTCTCTCTCTGGACCTATATACACGTCTCCCCTTTCTCTCTCTCTCTCTCTCTCTCTGGACCTATATACACGTCTTCTCTCTCTCTCTCTCTCTATCTCTCTCTGGACCTATACCCACGTCTTCTCTCTCTCTCTCTCTCTCTCTCTCTCTCTCTGGACCTATATACACGTCTTCATTCTCTCTCTTTCTCTGGACCTATATACACGTCTGCTCTCTCTCTCTCTCTGGACCTATATACACGTCTTCTCTCTTTCTGTCTGTCTCTCTCTCCCTCTGTCTCTCTCTCTGGACCTATATACACGTCTTCTCTCTTTCTCTCTCTCTCTCTCTTTCTCTCTCTCTGGACCTATATGCACGTCTTCTCTCTCTCTCTCTCTCTCTCTCTCTCTCTCTCTCTGGACCTATATATACGTCTTCACTCTCTCTCTCTCTCTCTGGACCTATATACACGTCTGCTCTCTCTCTCTCTCTCTCTGGACCTATATACACGTCTTCTTTCTTTCTCTCTCTCTCTCTCTCTCTCTCTCTCTGGACCTACATACACGTCTTCTCTCTTTCTCTCTCTCTCTCTCTCTCTCTCTGGACCTACACCCACGTATTCTCTCTCTCTCTCTCTACCTACAATAAATAAAAACAAAATAAATAAATAAATAAATACTTGAATGTTTTGGGAGATTTTCATTAGAAAAGAACAAAAATGCTCTCTCAGCAGGATATTATAGATGATGTGGACATTGAGAGAAAGTCTCAAAATAGTTTTGATGTTGCTCAAGACATGTTAGATAATGAAAATGAGGACAACACCAATTCAAGGCCGGATTTAAACTTATCAGAGATGGATGATATGGGGAAACCGAAGGGAAATCTGAGAAACATTGAAAATGTCACTGATGCTGATACCAAAGATGATACCAATGATGATGCTCTATTTGTCTCACAGACATCGCAAGCAGAACAAGATTCAGATGTAGACGAAATTAATGAAGGCATATACATGCAAATCAAAACCAAATTTGGAACTCTTAATAGAAGTGCCTTCAAAAAAAGATTGAAATCAACACTTGATGTCAAAGGTCTCAGGGATTCTAGGCAAGCTCTCTTTGATCTAGCAAAAAGGAAGAGATATGATTGTCCTGATGGTCGATTAGTAGAACGTTTACCTCGAACAAATAGTGCTCCTGTGGAGGATAAGTTATCGGAAGATATTTATATTATATTCCATTTCATTGAAGGAGAAAATAATTACAGTGACATGAAAGCATGTATATCTAAATGGGCATTGAAACATAATTCTGAAACAAGATCATCCCAGCGTATAAACTCAATTCGCAGTGATTGTATATCACAAAGTCCGAAAGCTCCGGTCAATGATAGCGCCTTACAAAGAACTGATGAAGATGCTGATAGAATGAGCACAATATTTGCGCAGATAGCGATAATGAATGATAAGTTTGAAGAAAAATTCTCCAGATTGGAAAACCAGTTGGGTGATATTATCACACGGACAGAAAATGAGATCCTAAACTTAAAGTCAGACTTAGTGGAAACTACGAAGAAACTCAAAGAGGCGAACTCTCATATAGAACAACTGAAATTAAAGGAAGAAAAACTAATCAATGATAATAGAGGAATGTATTTCCAGATGTCATCAATGGCAACCCGGGAAAATGAGATCAAAGAATTATCTTCTCATGTACATCAACATCTAGATGTGATCATGAAAAAGATTAACTGTATTGAGGGAAAGTTAGACACAATTTGTACAAGACACAAACTTTTATTCAATCAGTCTAACAAAGGAAGTGATAGAAACGTAGACTTGCAAATGAAAGAAAATCATGGAAATCATGAACTATCAGCATACAAGGAGAGTAGACATGTTATCTCTCCATCTATTGATCAAGAAAATGTAGTACATGGACAAAAATAAATACATAAAGAGCCTGCTAGAGCTCTTCCAGCAAATTTGCCTAGCAATGGTCCCGCTATGTTTACATTGAAAGATTTCCCGCCACTTTCACGGAATGATCGGACTAACATAACGGAAAATGTGAATCATAATCAGCGCACAGAAATAACATCTCACAATGCAAGTACATCAACCTACAATCAGCAAAAGAAATTAAGATATGAAGATAGAGCTAACATAAATATAAATGAAAACATAAATAAAGATCAAATAGGGCACAACAAATCACCAAATGATCAAAGAATGCTTCCGAATGACGAGGAGAGACAAAAAAAGGAAGATACATCGTATAGACATATTGAGACAATTATTACCAGACCCAATCAAAGGAATATAGAACCGGATGTGTTTGAACCAGTTGTAAGAAACAAAATAAGACGCATTCTGCTACCAAATGTCAAATCGAGAAAAAATATAGATGTAGTAAGGACAGCTATTGCAACTCAGTGCAAGGAGGAAGGTGTGACAGTAACATTCGTCCGCCTCATAAAGGAACGACCCCATTGGGATGGATCAAATATATATACATTTCGACTAAATGTACTGGATAAAGATTTTGAACTGATGATGAATAATGAATCATTTTGGAGTTCTGGAATAAAATGTAGGGAATGGATAACAAACAGAAAATGGAGAGAAGGCTACTTACTTGATGAAACGCATGAGAATTACAAAATATATTCCTAATGAGCATAACTATATGACTAGTAATTGCTTCTTAATTATAATTATGATCATTATTTCAACATGGAATGTACGTGGTATAATGTCTAGCACGCAGAAACTAATTGAATTGTTACCAGACACAGATATATTTGTTATCACTGAACATTGGCTTTGTACAAAGAATCTAACGTATTTAGATAAATTACATGACGATTTCAAAGTAGTTGCGCTACCTACTGAAGAGATACAACAATGCTATAGAGGTAGTGGCGGGGTTGCCGTATTTTATAGATCATCACTATGCAAAGCAAGCACCTTACAAAATGAGTTCCCAAATATTATGGCGGTGAAAATCTTAGTGAGAGACTTGGAACCTATAATTTTGATTGCAACCTACTTTCCCTCGACAACTAGAACTGATGATGCATATGACAAATTTTGTGAAAATGTTTTTGATGTGTATGATAGGTATTCTGCTGAAAATATATGCATAATTACGGGCGACATGAATGCAGATCTTGTGTGTAAAAATCCATCAAGAAGAGATCTTGCTCTCAAAAAAAGAATAGAACAGAGAAACATAGTTGCTACGCTGGTGATAAAACCACATGAACATTACATCACGTATAGATCAAAAGACATGTCACGAACGTCCACACTTGATTATATATTAATACCTGAAATAATTAGAGGTGCTGTAAAAAGACACATGGTAAATGACAAAATCGATTTCTCAATATCGGATCACCTACCTATTACAGCGGCACTTGCAAAAGATATACTGAAGGAAAATAAAAAGACATGTGTATCTCCAAGAATGAAATGGAACTTGGCAAATCCATTAGAAATGAGCATGTATAAATCTGATGTTAGTGCATTCTTGAATTTCGCCTAAGTAGAGAAGGGGGATAGTATAGCCTCAATGGGAATTAGCATTACAGACCCCCTTGGGAACATATAGCCTCAATGGAAACGTAACATGGAGAAAAATCGTGGGAACATATAGCCTCAATGGGAATTTAACATAGAGAAAAATCGTGGGACGATATAGCCTCAAGAGGAATTGAACATGGAAATTGGGACTGTATAGCGTCAAAGGAATTTAAACAGGGTGGGACTGTATAGCGTCAAGGGAAATTGAACATGGGAAAAATTGCTGGGTCACTCTAGGGACAAGGGGAATTGAACATGGGAATAGAATGTGGGTCTGTCTAGGGACTAGGGGAATTTAACATATGGAAATTGAACATGGTGGGTCTGTATAGCGTCAAGGGGAATTGAACATGGTGGGATTGTCTAGGGACAATGATGGTAGAGGGTCAAACACAACAGAAACAGAGACATACATACACTAGTACAAGCGTGAGATATATATATAAAGCATTACCAAGACCTGAAATCTTGCTGGGGTGTTCAAAAATTTGCATAATTGTAATGATGCTATAAATAGCTATAATCAAGGAAATGCTCAACGACAAAATGGATGTGACTAAAAGTAACGTTAAAATGACGAAATTGTCCCAGAATTTAAAGGAAAATAAACATATTCCCGAAAATTAAGTTACAATGGTTTAGACTAAAATGGATAAAATTAGTAACTACTTACAATATCAACTTCTGTGACGATCGTGGATAAATACCTATGTATCTATAATCAGCTGAAATTCCTATGAAATCCCACTATCTATTTATAGCTCCAACTTGTGGGTTTTTCCTTTGGAAAATCCCACTATCTTTTTATAGCCTCAGCTTGAGTGACGTTCCTGTTTATGAATTCTAGTATATATGTATAGCTACAAAATGTGGAAATCCCCAAGTCGATATTTATAGTCTCAAAATTTCCAGCGTCAGTGACGTCACTGTACTGAACACTAGGGGATAAATGGCAACAGTGTTGCAAGTGGCTGACCTGAATACGCGCTACTGTAGGTAGGTAGGTAGAGTGTATCTGATAGGGATAAAGTGAGTTTTATAGGGACAGAGACCAATACACACACACACACACACACACACACAACATACGCGCCCAGACACACACACACACACACACACACAGAGGGAAGAGGAAAAAACAAACCCCAAATATACTATCAACACAGAGGGGAGATAATACAAACCCCAAATAAACTATCCACACAAACGTACGCGAACGCATACAAACCCCAAATATACTATCCACACAAGGTCGCTAACGCACACAAACCCCAAATATACTATCCACACTCGGGAGGAAGAAACAAAAACAACCAAATATACGATCTACACAACGTACGCTAACACAAACACACACACACACACACACACACGCGCGCGCGCGCGCGCGCACACCACAGAGGGAAGAAGAATAAAACCATTATACACTATCCACACGGAGTGAAGAAATAACCCTTTATATATACTATCAACAGAGAGTGAAGAAAATAACACATTATATTCCATCAACACAGAGTGAAGAAGAAAAAGTTTTTTGAAAGCACCTAAACCCTCACCTGCAATGACCAACTCTGCCAAACACCTACACCCCACCCACCCCCACTCCCAACACTACAAAACCCATTTCACCCGTTATTTTATGGCATCAGTGTGTGCTTTAGGAAACATCAAGACACAAAAATGATGGATGAATAGACTGACTATTGTTTACGGACTTGCATGCCTAAAGAGCAATGTCAAGACCAAGAGACACTTACGTTTTCTTTCTGGTCTATTCTCTTTTAGAAGGTAGTATGAAATTTCACATCAGGGCCAACGCATCGGCTCACATTGTCAATTTTTCCATTTCCATGTCTTTACTGGCACAAGTTCTTCATCATCTTCAATTTCTTCTTCTTCTTCTTCTGAATCCCTCTTCTCTGTTTCGTCTTGTTTTTTGTTTCTTCTCTTTTCTCGTAGGGCACTCTGAATTCCAGTGTCCTTTCTCCTGACAACGATATTAGGTATCTTGACTTTTGTCTCTCTTTCTTAGACGAAGCAGGTATTTTGGAGACAAATACCCATTTACCTTTGCAGATATAGCAAACTTCATTAGCTCACACTTTCGTATGACTCTCATCAAATCAACGACCAAAAGAGTACGTTTTGTTGCCACTTTCGCCTGTGAATTATGCTTTCGTATGACTTTTAGCAAATATTTTACCAGCAGGTCGATCTGTGCTGACTCTTCCATCTTCGTGATCGTTTGAGAGCGGAATGAATACTCTGACGCTAAGACACTCTCCTTATATACAGGGACCTGCTGCGTATGAAACCTAGTCAAATGAAATTTTGCAATAAGATGAAACGATTTCATTGAGGAAGTAAAAGGCAATGATCTACCGTATCGCCTCACACAAAACCTGAAGTGTTAGCTCAGATCCGTGTCAGCAATTTCGAAGACGACATAACTGAGCTTTCATCAATGCTCTCCAATTATGCCACAAAACCAGGAGTCCTGATTCACGCCAAAAGAACTTTCGTTCGGTCCATAAAAATAGTATCATATCTGAGAAACGCAAAAAGGAACTTCCAGAAAACTGAGAAAGACGGCTTACACCTACAACGTAAATGTATGAGTTCAAGTAGTGCGTAAAACTTAGTCAAATTAAATTTTTATAGTCAAGACGAAACGATCTCTTTTCGAACAAGAAAGCAGACACCAAGCGACAATGGCGATCCGTGTCACACAACACTTTTCAAAATGTATATTATCAGAGGTTTGTTCTAGCGATCTGCACGGTTAAATTAAATGTTGATGTATTTTGCAATAAGACGGACACAATTTCCATGGGATCGCCCATGGTACGAATGTTCGTGCATTAGTTTAATTTTTAAAAATATTTTTTTTTATATAAATCGCCTATAGGATAGACCCAGTAAAGCATGTCCATTCTCGTCACTGTCTGAATAGCTACTCAAGTCAATTCGAAGCGAACGCGGTAAGAAAATAAGTATAGCCAATGAAATGGCTTACAACGGGTGATGCATTGTTTTGTTCTAGGACTGTGTGGCATAATAATCCCTATGTTCTTGCGTTGTTACCATTACAGTGCAGACAGACTGAAATGTGAACTTACAAGCCCTCTTTGTGTGTGTTGTACCATTTCCTCTTACCACATCAAAATACTGAGCGTCACAGTATTGGTTCGCGTTTTCAAACTGACCATTTTTTTTATGTCTCACTTAAACATTTCGACATAAACACTCACACTCACATCGGTAGAGTCAGAACAGACGTGTTACATTATTGAGGGGCATGTTATCTTTTCGTTTTCAAACTAATAAATTTGGGGCTTGTATGAAGTAAAGAACCGAAAGTACAGTGAAACTCAAGGATGATGACCTAATCTGTCTGTCTATTGATGCGTGTATTTACTTAAGAAGAAATATGACCTCTAAAACACAAAGAGATACGGCAAGCATGATTAGAATGAACATAACGATGTTTTCCTTCACGCCCGTGTAATTTAGAGCTTCAATCCTCTTTGAAGACAAACTTGGTCTCCTTTTGTAGGGCTTGAAATAATAAAAAACCTGAAAAAATCTTAAGCACTTTGCTATAGATAATTTCATCAACAGACTAAACAACATAAATACCGTTACAACACTAGAAAGCCTTAAATCTTCTATCAAAAAGAAATGCATCAAAAAATTAAAGATTAACGATAACTAACCAATGAAACCGAATTTAACAAAGGCAGTGACATGTGAAGAAATGGCTCTCACTTTGGAAAGGTAGGCGAATGTACTCTGTCATGCACCATCAACTTGAAAAAGAATTATAAACAGAGAGAAACCTGAATTCAAAATTCAGTTGTTTTTTCTTCAAAATTGTTTCGTTTCTTTTTTCTTTTTTGGAACAAATCAAAGCACTAATATAGAGTGGAAAAGGGAAAATGCACATACAAGCTTTGATATTTCTGAAAAAATGAGGGGATATTCCTAACGTTCACAACCACCTATATATGCTTGGACTTATCTGTGACTTATCCACAAAACAAAATGTACATATTTCTGGTCAAGCTGCAAGTGTGTGCGTGTTTTTGAAAATGGTAAAAATTGGATATACAATTTTCTCGTGACACTTATAAAGTGAAGAGTCTGTGCAAGTGTCGAAAGCCAAAGTCATATAAGTTTTGTATTTTGTACGGCTTGTAAAGATTTCCACTTTAGAAAATGTGAAGCATCACAAGTTATTATCACAAACAGAAGTGGAACATAGGGGCTTGCAAGAAAGAAAATAACCCAGACAGTTGGTGTCATCAAGAGTGCTAGAGACGGTACCCGAACTTGCTTGCTTGCTTACTTGAATTAAAGTGATTTTCGCTCTAATGGAACATACATCACTGGTTTAATAACGCACCGCGTGATTTTTAATTACTCCTGGGGAAGGAAAGAGAGCCTCATCCCCCAGGCTTTTATGTACTCACGGACTACTTTTAAATTTAGCCACTCAGGTGTAGGACTAACTAGTCCTTAACAACCTGACTGAAAGGCTTTAAACATGAGTGGGAATAGTCTCACCACACACTCATTTTTCTGTCCGAGCGTGGTAAAGGAGGGAAAAGGTGCTCAGCAAGACAGCCATGGGTGTTAAGTACTCAACAAAACGCTAGCCCGTACTTATTTCAAATCAAGTCGTGTCACCAAAAAAGACGACGTGTACGACATCAAAGGCATTGTCAAACGCAGAAACCGTAAGGTGGGCAAACGACGTGTCAAAGAAGTCAAAGTACGTTGGAAAGGATATCCACCCAGTTTTGATTCTTTCATCGACGCTTCGCACTATAAAAAGAAGTGACCATCATTTCCTTTCACACAGATTCAGCTACTGCGATCACTCCTTCACCCAATTCTTCTCTGCAAGATTTACAAACACAACCCTTGTGGGTGTGGTATGGAAAACGTGTGCCTAAAACGTAAATCGTCTTTTTCTGCCAAACCTTCGTGGTGTATTGTGTCATCGGTGCATCCATTGCCAATTTGAGTTTGCAACAAGGAGACAAACACTTGTGGACCATTGTATTGAGCAGTTACATCGGTTACCTGCTTCCTAATCCCTGCCTGAAATTCTCCTCGAACGGGAACCACGGGAACCTAGTGTCCAGTGCCAGTGCCAGTCACCAGTCGAACAACAACAACCACAACAACAACAACAACCCCATTTTGGGCGGAGACACTCCTCTAACTTCTAGTATCGCCTCGGAGAGCCACAAAACTCTGGAATTATGAGCAATAACAACCAATTTTACTTAACCTTACCCAGTGACAGTTCCATGGAGGTGTTTCCCAAGAACACGTTGTGCTGTTACACGGTCAGATTACCTCAGACCATCAAGTTAGATCACGAAGCCCATTGGGAAGTGGCTTTAGTGGAAATCATTCACCCAACACAAATCAAAAACATCACCGAAAAGCAAAACACTTTCGAGGTAGAAATCCTGAATGCACAATTGGAGGAAGAAATCAACAAAATCGGGTTTTTAGGGGACACAAGACCAGCCAGCAATCCAGCCTTCATTATCTACACCTTGAAAATTCCTTCAGGTTATTATTTTAGTGGTGAACATTTGGTGGACACTATTGCGGACAGGTTCAACTTAGCCTTTGGCAAAGCACTGAACAGAGCCAAAAAAAGTGTTAAGATTGAGTACCATAAAGTGGCTCATCGTCTCGTGATCAAATTTCAAGATACGGACACATTGTCCCTCAGGTTCAATGGTAGTTTGTTTGAAATTTTGGGTGGACATGCAGAAATGGTCGCAAACAATATGAGCCCCAAGATCAAAAGTAATATGGATTTTTACAGAGCTTTTGGAAACCCGGTAGAACTGAACCAAGGACTTAATTTGATCTTTGTGTATTCCGATGTGGTGGAGTACAACGTGGTGGGACACACCTCTGTGCCGTTACTGCGTGTCATTCCTTTCAAAGTGGATAGTACCACAAACAATGACCAGGAAGGTGCAAACACCTATCACGTACACCGTGAATTTGTACATCCTCACTATTTGCCCGTCAGTAAGTCGTATTTAGACACTGTCAACATTGCTATAAAAGGAGATCTGGGACAAAATATTCCATTCTCCAAAGGGAAAGTTACAGTGAAACTCCATTTTCGAAAACGGTTCTCTAACGAATTGTAAGTCAAGACAGCGAAGAGCGACATTTTCACCCTATAAAATCCGGCCAGATGCGTGTGGAATTTCAGTTTGCAGAAAATCTACGCGCAGACAATACGGTGAACGTCATCCTGTATGCTGAATTGGACAATACGATATAAACCATCAGTTTGAGAGAAGTCATTCCAGACTATTAGAAGTCATGGAAGACTTTTATCAATGTTTGTATAGTAGGGATTCTTTGGACATGGAATGTGAAGATCCTGAGGAAGGAGAACCCCAAGACAAAGACGAAGAAATCATCATGATGAAGTCTAGATGGCCAGAACAAGAATCACATTTAGTTTCCTGTTATGCTATAGTCTTGACAGAAAAAAAAATAAGGAATTGATCAAGAAAAATTGCTATGAATGTCATAACGATCATCCCAGTGAAATTCAACACGATAAATGCCTGATGCTGAGTCAAGAAGAAAAATTGGACGAATATCTGGACGAAGCTTGGAGTCTCATCTCGGAAGAAGACGTGTTACAACAGTGGTATAAAGGCTTGCGTGAACATTATTGTCCTCCATTAACAACTCAAGAGATCCATCGCATCGAAGCTCTGTTGGATCAGAGTGAGGAGACAAGGTGAAGAAACGGTTACTTGACAGACATTTTCAAGCAAAAAGTCAGGATCGAATTGATGACTTATCATTACCTGTGAAGAAGAAAAAAAACAAAAAATGGATACCTGAGAACTTTATTACCTTTTGAACCACAGTTTGTACACTGCTTCTTGGAATCCTGTCGTCTGTGCTAAAGATGAACTCCCTCATTGCACACCTCAAAACCATCAAGCTTATGTGATCAACACGGACAACAGTCATCTCCCAGGAACCCACTGGGTAGCCGTCTACTTTCCTCAAGAAGGATGTGTGGAATATTTTGATTCCTATGGACTGCCCCCTTTGGAAGACGATATCATTGACTTTATGAGAAGAAATGCTCAGACCACACGATTCAATAATGTGAAATAACAAGGCAGATATTCCTTGGTGTGTGGACAGTACTGTGTGTATTTTCTGCATCATTGCAGCCTGGGCTATTCTTTAGAACATTAAGTGACTCATTTTGATCCTCGTTCTTCTTCTAGAAACGATGTGAAAGTAGATCGATGGTTTTGTGACCAGTATGCTTATCTTTTGTCTCTAACTAGGAAACGTAGCGTCCATCAATGGCCTAATGCCTTCCAACAGTGGAAATCACAATTTCATTCACAACGTTGTCAGCCCTGTTTAAAGTAGAGTGTGAATCGAAACAAAATGTTTGGTATTTGAAAAAATGCTTGATGTTATAGTGTTGGATTATTGTTAAAAAAAATGTTAGAGTTGTTTGTTAGTATGAATAAAAAATGTTGTGTTTTGAAGAAAAAAATGCCTTTGTGGTTTGTTTGGCTATAGGAATCTTGATTCATGCTCTTTGACTTCTCTCTATCCCTCCCATAACACTATTTGAACGTTCCGGCTAGAAAACCGTGTAGTAATGTTTTCCTTCACGTCCGCGCTTTGACTTTAAGAACCGGGGAAGTTTCCAGTCTGCCCATCCATTGTTAACTCATCCTCCTACGAAGATGTGCTCCAAACTAGCTAAGCTAAACGAAGCCTACGTGAATTTGCATAGCGTCTGACACAGTCTGATACCGAAGCCAGAAGAGATAGAAAATGTGAGAATGCTAAAAGTCACTGAAGACCTGAAAGAAGAGCTCTTCAAGGAGGAATTCAAGAAGGAGAAAGAAGAATGGATGGAGAAGTACAGACTTCATAAACAGCAGAGAGAGCAGCAACAGCAGCAGCATGAACCTGACAGAGGCTTTGTCAACAGTTGTATCGACACCAAAGAGTTCTTCTTCTCTTTTCCGAAGAAGCAGACCTTATCCTGTGGGAAAGCCTGTCGTCAGAGGAGGTCGCCATCTTATAACCTAAGCGACCGCCATAGCTTCAAGTTCCAAAAAAATTATTCAGGGCTACCCCATACTCTCGAAAAGAAATAACATTCCATTGCCTATGATACGTTAGTCAGTTAGAAGAAAAAATACAGAAGTGAGTCTATCAGCACATGATTTCTTTATCTTGGTTAGAAAGTGCGACTCTAAGTCCATCGTTTCCGTCGCTTATCAAAATTGTAAAAATAGTAATGTTCTGTAAAAAAGTGAGTGAGTGTTTCTTTTAGATTTGTGTGGGGTTTTTTTTGTTGGTGATAATATGGATAATGTAAGTTCGGTTACAACGAAATTAAAAGAATTAGGCCCAGAACTCGGTGTGGAGGGAAGAAATATACGCAACAGTAGCGGGAGCAAGAAATGCAGACCTAGCCAGTTAGCACTCCACCCACCTCGAGAACACAATTAACATCTAGTCAACATCCGACTATACCTAACAAACAACCTGTCCCGGAAAGAGTGGTGGCAAAACAGAGGGACAATTATGTTAGACAAACCGTATGGCAAACTCAAATGTAATTATCGGAGGCACTACGTTCTTTTCTGGGGCCCCGAGTGGCCGAGTGGTCTAAAGCGCTCTCCGTTACGGATCACTGTCATCTCACCTCTGTCTGCGTGGGTTCGAGTCTCGGATTCGGCTAATGTGGGTATGTGATGAGAAAGCTTGCCAGTAGCTTCTCGTGGGTCGGTGGTTCTTTCCGGGTTTTTCCCGGGTTCTTCCTCCACCATTAATACTGGCCGCCATGTATAGCCTATCGCGTGCTGAAAAAATGGCGTTAAACCCTACAACAACAACAACGTTCTTTTCTCACTCCGATACTACAGGCAATCTCAGCTGAAAGAACAACCACAGCAACAATAACAGCGACAGACACCATAACAGCGGATTTGAAACTACCTCAACTAAAGAATTAGTATCAGAACCAGAAGAGGAAATTGAGGCGATTGAGGAGGAGGAGGAGGGGAACGCTGACACTCGTTGAGAAGTACACCGAAATGGGACTAGATCAAGCATTGTATAACGTCAACAAAGCAGGGTAGTTTATTAGAGCCATACAATACGTTGCCTACAAATCTCTAGACACCTTTAAACCAAGACCTTCTCAATGGGGATTAGGGTCAGAGTTCTTCCCCAATTCTGCAGACAAACCTACACTGGATACCCCCTCAGTCAACTGGTAGAAGCCACTGCTTACATTGCCGCCCATCATGGCTACGCATTTCCTGATATCAAGAATCATGAGACTAGGAGTGCGGGAAAGAACGTGAAAGCAAAAGAGAGACGTGTTACCTTCTAACAGAAAAAACAGCCTTTTTTAGGGCTCGAAAAGATTGCTTTTTATTAACTAGGGAACCATATTTGGCTTGGTATCCCTCCTTGACTAAACTATTCTCGAAACAAACTTGACCCATTGGAACACCGCAACAAACTTAACTTTTTAAACCTAACAGTGACCAAACTGGTATATGTCGCTCAGACATAATAATTTAAATAAGATCAGTATGGCTATTTTTATGTACACTAAGTACTAATATTAGATAGATATGTTATTAAGTAAGAAGTTTAACAGAATCGTTAGATTTGAACTAATTGCACAAGAGGTTAACACATTATTGGTACTTTTTACTGTCCATTAGCAAAAACGGAACTTGATTTGAAATAAGTACGGGCTAGCGTTTTGTTGAGTACTTAACACCCATGGCTGTCTTGCTGAGCACCTTTTCCCTCCTTTACCACGCTCGGACAGAAAAATGAGTGTGTGGTGAGACTATTCCCACTCATGTTTAAAGCCTTTCAGTCAGGTTGTTAAGGACTAGTTAGTCCTACACCTGAGTGGCTAAATTTAAAAGTAGTCCGTGAGTACATAAAAGCCTGGGGGATGAGGCTCTCTTTCCTTCCCCAGGAGTAATTAAAAATCACGCGGTGCGTTATTAAACCAGTGATGTATGTTCCATTAGAGCGAAAATCACTTTAATTCAAGTAAGCAAGCAAGCAAGTTCGGGTACCGTCTCTAGCACTCTTGATGACACCAACTGTCTGGGTTATTTTCTTTCTTGCAAGCCCCTATGTTCCACTTCTGTTTGTGATAATAACTTGTGATGCTTCACATTTTCTAAAGTGGAAATCTTTACAAGCCGTACAAAATACAAAACTTATATGACTTTGGCTTTCGACACTTGCACAGACTCTTCACTTTATAAGTGTCACGAGAAAATTGTATATCCAATTTTTACCATTTTCAAAAACACGCACACACTTGCAGCTTGACCAGAAATATGTACATTTTGTTTTGTGGATAAGTCACAGATAAGTCCAAGCATATATAGGTGGTTGTGAACGTTAGGAATATCCCCTCATTTTTTCAGAAATATCAAAGCTTGTATGTGCATTTTCCCTTTTCCACTCTATATTAGTGCTTTGATTTGTTCCAAAAAAGAAAAAAGAAACGAAACAATTTTGAAGAAAAAACAACTGAATTTTGAATTCAGGTTTCTCTCTGTTTATAATTCTTTTTCAAGTTGATGGTGCATGACAGAGTACATTCGCCTACCTTTCCAAAGTGAGAGCCATTTCTTCACATGTCACTGCCTTTGTTAAATTCGGTTTCATTGGTTAGTTATCGTTAATCTTTAATTTTTTGATGCATTTCTTTTTGATAGAAGATTTAAGGCTTTCTAGTGTTGTAACGGTATTTATGTTGTTTAGTCTGTTGATGAAATTATCTATAGCAAAGTGCTTAAGATTTTTTCAGGTTTTTTATTATTTCAAGCCCTACAAAAGGAGACCAAGTTTGTCTTCAAAGAGGATTGAAGCTCTAAATTACACGGGCGTGAAGGAAAACATCGTTATGTTCATTCTAATCATGCTTGCCGTATCTCTTTGTGTTTTAGAGGTCATATTTCTTCTTAAGTAAATACACGCATCAATAGACAGACAGATTAGGTCATCATCCTTGAGTTTCACTGTACTTTCGGTTCTTTACTTCATACAAGCCCCAAATTTATTAGTTTGAAAACGAAAAGATAACATGCCCCTCAATAATGTAACACGTCTGTTCTGACTCTACCGATGTGAGTGTGAGTGTTTATGTCGAAATGTTTAAGTGAGACATAAAAAAAATGGTCAGTTTGAAAACGCGAACCAATACTGTGACGCTCAGTATTTTGATGTGGTAAGAGGAAATGGTACAACACACACAAAGAGGGCTTGTAAGTTCACATTTCAGTCTGTCTGCACTGTAATGGTAACAACGCAAGAACATAGGGATTATTATGCCACACAGTCCTAGAACAAAACAATGCATCACCCGTTGTAAGCCATTTCATTGGCTATACTTATTTTCTTACCGCGTTCGCTTCGAATTGACTTGAGTAGCTATTCAGACAGTGACGAGAATGGACATGCTTTACTGGGTCTATCCTATAGGCGATTTATATAAAAAAAAATATTTTTAAAAATTAAACTAATGCACGAACATTCGTACCATGGGCGATCCCATGGAAATTGTGTCCGTCTTATTGCAAAATACATCAACATTTAATTTAACCGTGCAGATCGCTAGAACAAACCTCTGATAATATACATTTTGAAAAGTGTTGTGTGACACGGATCGCCATTGTCGCTTGGTGTCTGCTTTCTTGTTCGAAAAGAGATCGTTTCGTCTTGACTATAAAAATTTAATTTGACTAAGTTTTACGCACTACTTGAACTCATACATTTACGTTGTAGGTGTAAGCCGTCTTTCTCAGTTTTCTGGAAGTTCCTTTTTGCGTTTCTCAGATATGATACTATTTTTATGGACCGAACGAAAGTTCTTTTGGCGTGAATCAGGACTCCTGGTTTTGTGGCATAATTGGAGAGCATTGATGAAAGCTCAGTTATGTCGTCTTCGAAATTGCTGACACGGATCTGAGCTAACACTTCAGGTTTTGTGTGAGGCGATACGGTAGATCATTGCCTTTTACTTCCTCAATGAAATCGTTTCATCTTATTGCAAAATTTCATTTGACTAGGTTTCATACGCAGCAGGTCCCTGTATATAAGGAGAGTGTCTTAGCGTCAGAGTATTCATTCCGCTCTCAAACGATCACGAAGATGGAAGAGTCAGCACAGATCGACCTGCTGGTAAAATATTTGCTAAAAGTCATACGAAAGCATAATTCACAGGCGAAAGTGGCAACAAAACGTACTCTTTTGGTCGTTGATTTGATGAGAGTCATACGAAAGTGTGAGCTAATGAAGTTTGCTATATCTGCAAAGGTAAATGGGTATTTGTCTCCAAAATACCTGCTTCGTCTAAGAAAGAGAGACAAAAGTCAAGATACCTAATATCGTTGTCAGGAGAAAGGACACTGGAATTCAGAGTGCCCTACGAGAAAAGAGAAGAAACAAAAAACAAGACGAAACAGAGAAGAGGGATTCAGAAGAAGAAGAAGAAGAAATTGAAGATGATGAAGAACTTGTGCCAGTAAAGACATGGAAATGGAAAAATTGACAATGTGAGCCGATGCGTTGGCCCTGATGTGAAATTTCATACTACCTTCTAAAAGAGAATAGACCAGAAAGAAAACGTAAGTGTCTCTTGGTCTTGACATTGCTCTTTAGGCATGCAAGTCCGTAAACAATAGTCAGTCTATTCATCCATCATTTTTGTGTCTTGATGTTTCCTAAAGCACACACTGATGCCATAAAATAACGGGTGAAATGGGTTTTGTAGTGTTGGGAGTGGGGGTGGGTGGGGTGTAGGTGTTTGGCAGAGTTGGTCATTGCAGGTGAGGGCTTAGGTGCTTTCAAAAAACTTTTTCTTCTTCACTCTGTGTTGATGGAATATAATGTGTTATTTTCTTCACTCTCTGTTGATAGTATATATAAAGGGTTATTTCTTCACTCCGTGTGGATAGTGTATAATGGTTTTATTCTTCTTCCCTCTGTGGTGTGCGTGCGCGCGCGCGTGTGTGTGTGTGTGTGTGTGTTTGTGTTAGCGTACGTTGTGTAGATCGTATATTTGGTTGTTTTTGTTTCTTCCTCCCGAGTGTGGATAGTATATTTGGGGTTTGTATGCGTTAGCGACCTTGTGTGGATAGTATATTTGGGGTTTGTATGCGTTCGCGTACGTTTGTGTGGATAGTTTATTTGGGGTTTGTATTATCTCCCCTCTGTGTTGATAGTATATTTGGGGTTTGTTTTTTCCTCTTCCCTCTGTGTGTGTGTGTGTGTGTGTGTGTGTGTGTGTCTGGGCGCGTATGTTGTGTGTGTGTGTGTGTGTGTGTGTGTGTATTGGTCTCTGTTTGTCCCTATAAAACTCACTTTATCCCTATCAGATACACTCTACCTACCTACCTACAGTAGCGCGTATTCAGGTCAGCCACTTGCAACACTGTTGCCATTTATCCCCTAGTGTTCAGTACAGTGACGTCACTGACGCTGGAAATTTTGAGACTATAAATATCGACTTGGGGATTTCCACATTTTGTAGCTATACATATATACTAGAATTCATAAACAGGAACGTCACTCAAGCTGAGGCTATAAAAAGATAGTGGGATTTTCCAAAGGAAAAACCCACAAGTTGGAGCTATAAATAGATAGTGGGATTTCATAGGAATTTCAGCTGATTATAGATACATAGGTATTTATCCACGATCGTCACAGAAGTTGATATTGTAAGTAGTTACTAATTTTATCCATTTTAGTCTAAACCATTGTAACTTAATTTTCGGGAATATGTTTATTTTCCTTTAAATTCTGGGACAATTTCGTCATTTTAACGTTACTTTTAGTCACATCCATTTTGTCGTTGAGCATTTCCTTGATTATAGCTATTTATAGCATCATTACAATTATGCAAATTTTTGAACACCCCAGCAAGATTTCAGGTCTTGGTAATGCTTTATATATATATCTCACGCTTGTACTAGTGTATGTATGTCTCTGTTTCTGTTGTGTTTGACCCTCTACCATCATTGTCCCTAGACAATCCCACCATGTTCAATTCCCCTTGACGCTATACAGACCCACCATGTTCAATTTCCATATGTTAAATTCCCCTAGTCCCTAGACAGACCCACATTCTATTCCCATGTTCAATTCCCCTTGTCCCTAGAGTGACCCAGCAATTTTTCCAATGTTCAATTTCCCTTGACGCTATACAGTCCCACCCTGTTTAAATTCCTTTGACGCTATACAGTCCCAATTCCCATGTTCAATTCCTCTTGAGGCTATATCGTCCCACGATTTTTCTCTATGTTAAATTCCCATTGAGGCTATATGTTCCCACGATTTTTCTCAGAAATCCATCAGAGGGATTTGGTAGATTTTTAAAAATTAATCCAGGATTAAAAATGTATCATCTATGGAAAATAGCTTACACTGACTCAAGCCGAAAAATGGAATATGGGACATTAATTCGTATTGGAGGAATGCAAGCAAGACCTGGACTGTGTCCCCTATGTGGCAAAATGAGTCATGACCGTATTTTGCACATTTCGATGAATTGTGCCTTAACCTCAGACGACAGAAACCACTTGATGGAAAGTCTATTTTCGTATATGCCTCCAGTGATTTACCGTGATTTCTGTGATCAGATCGATGATGTTATACTGATTATACTACTTGGTGGTTTAAATGATATATCAGAACGTTTAGAATTTGAGGCATGGATAAATATGATCAGACTATCTACCAAGTATTTCATTAAGATAAAGGATATTATATATTCGATTCAATAGAGAACTCACTCAAAATATAAGGAAAGAAATACTTGTACTGGATTGCAAAGAGAGTAGGAAACTATTTTTGTTGTGAGGATACATTTTCAAATGTTTTATCGTATATATATCTCTATCTAGATTAGTAATGATTTTAATTTATTTATTCGTTTGCTATTGGAAATAATTCAATAAGTAACGAATCTACTATTTTTGTGATTCTATGTATTTAAATGCATTTCTTTTTTGTCTTAAAATCTTCAGAAAATGGAGGAATAAAAGAATATCATCATCTCTCTCTCTGGACCTATACCCACGTCTTCTCTCTCTCTCTCTCTCTCTCTCTCTGGACCTATATACACGTCTTCTCTCTCTCTGGGCCTATATACACGTCTTCTCTCTCTCTGGACCTATATACACGTCTTCCCTCTCTCTCTCTCTCTCTCTCTCTCTCTGGACCTATATCCACGTCTTCTCTCTCTGGACTTATAAACACGTCTTCTCTCTCTGGACTTATAAACACGTCTTCTATCTCTGGACTTATAAACACGTCTTCTATCTCTGGACTTATAAACACGTCTTCTATCTTTGGATCTATACCATGTCTTCTCTCTAAACCTGTATCAACATCTTCGCTCTGGACTTTTACCCACATTTTAACTCTGGTCCCATACCAACGATTTAGCTTTAAACCTGTACACACATCTTCTCTCTATACTAACTCGTACTCTCGGGACTAATATCCATGTATTCGCTCCGGATATGTACCGATGTATATTCTCTGGACCACTCGCATCATCGCAGATGACCTATTTGCACGTCTTCCCTCTAGACATATACCCACAATTCTGCAATGCACCTATACGCACATCTTCTCTATGTACTTATGCACACGCGATCGGTCCAGAACAACCACAGGTTTTTATGAAAACCAAACTCAGTGTATTTTATCAGAATCATTCAAAAGGTTCTCTTTAAGAGAGTATGCGGTACTCATATTCTTCTTGACTTTGAATTTTCCCGGCTTCAGCAAGGCCATCTTCTACATATGAGATATATCATTATAATTTAATATTAGTGTCAATCATTTGTATGAAAGTGAAAAGCAAAGAAGCGTTTCGATTCAGTACAAAATATTAGCTTAATGTCTACCAAACACGCACACACACACACCCATATATCAGAGCTAAAACAATCAGATAGCCTGACGCACTGGAATCCTCTAAGTTTAGTTCCGGTCCGTCTTTTCGTCTTGTATTCCAAGTGAGGAGCCCGTCTGGATAATAGGAAAACAATAGTTAGTCTGAAGAAACTTTGATCACGCTGCAGCAGCGTTTTGTTCAAGTGTAATTTATTTTTTTTAAAACTTATATTTGAATTGTAGCAACGTATTGCAACTTTGTGTGACAATATTAGAAAAGGGGAAATTTGGGGCTTGTGGAAACTGTTGAGTCCGGAATATCTGTCAACTTTTCAAAAGCCATGTAGTGTAACAAACAAACAAAAGTGAGATTGGGATAGAAAATAATGGAGGATTTTATGCGACATTTTTGGAGCGCATGTTTCCATACATATTGACCTATCTTGCAGGTCAAATAAGGGTGAAATTCTCAAAGGACGCGCAAGAGGCGATCGCAAAAACTTTGGTGTATGTGGCGGGGGACCCGTAGTGGTCAGCCATGAAATGTTATGGATGTAGGCCAAAACACGTTTAAAGGTGACATAGTGAGAGGCGCCTATTGCCCTCCCCCCCCCCCCCCTGCGATACGCTTTGTTCTCCCCAAGACATGTCCCCATTGTCATATTCTGGCCAGCTGTGGCTAAACTGCAAATAGCGAACGTTTAAACTGAAGTATCAAGCGTAAGGCCAGTGTGACTAATTAACAATTGGTTTTGGTTTTATGTGTAATGTCTGAAGATCGAACATTATAGGAATTATTGAAAATTTTCATAACTAATTTTTTTTAAATATTTTAAAACTGAGGAAAAGTATCGTCACTGACGGGCTTTATTCAGAACTAGGAAGCAAACGTACCTATCGTATCAGGTTTATGATCTCTCTCATCAATGGTTTATGGGATATATATATATATATATATATATATATATATATATATATATATATATATATATAGTGGATGAATAGCATAAGGAAAACTTTTGACAACTGGTAAATGACAAGACCTTCTATATGATACATTTATCGATAATCGACATGGAATAAAATGCACCATCAAGGTAACTTTAAACTAACTTTATATACAAGAATGGCTAAAACAACTGTATCCTCTATGGGAAAATTTTAACAATGTTTAACACAAGATTTGAATGTTGAGAAATACCTATAAAAGTTGCATAGGACTCAGTAGTTTACAGTTTAGGACTTATAATCCTTTGAATAAAGTTTATGACTTCTAATCATAGACTTCATGTTCATAAAAGTCACTTCGACAAAGCTTAGGACTTCTATTCATTTACTCTGTGTTCGAAAAAGTTAAATTGAATAATGAAAATATCAGGTCCCAAATACGCTAAAATAGGGAATATCCTCCTCCGTAATCATCCTGTCATATATTCAACCAATTCAATGATTTGAAGTGAAACTAATAGTGACTCACTCTCGCTGTTAAACTTGTATTGTTGACTTCATACTGAACTTGCAAATACATTCTGTGTTGCAAAAGTATATCGTTTGAGTCACAGATGCACTATTTGAGCTAAATTTTAAAAATGAAATAATCTGACGAAGAAAATAAAATATACTGAGTGACAAAATTTCAGCAGGCTGTCATTCAAGCTATATTCATTTTTCTACTTTGCACCAAACTTATGTTTCGAACATCGAAAAGTACGAATTTCACGAACATAGCCTGACAGCTAAAATGGACGGTTTGTATCCACTTTATTTTTCCACCACAAGTTAGTTTTATAAGTACAAACATGGCATGTATCCACACAAAACTCCATTGTTTTCGGTTACACACAAACGTATCAATTGACACGGTTTGATGTATTAAATCTTATTGCATAGTTACGTGAAGAAATATTTTCTGCAGTAACTCTGAGGTAAAAGTATTAATAATTTACGTGCACGGTTTACGATAGAGTATACAGGAAATACTGAAAGATGGGGGAGGGGGATAATATGCTGATTTAAAAAAACAGGAATAACTAAATTTTATTGTATATCCTGGAGTAAAATAATAACGCCCCAAGTAATATCAGAACGACTGCATGGGCTAAATTATACACTTCTGAAACGAGTCTTGTCATTTTGCCGATATTGGGAAGTCGCCGCTTCATACATACATTGATACATACATACACACATACATACATACATACATACACACACACAGACACACACACACACATACATACATACATACATACAGACATACGTTTTATTTATATGGATAATTTATTTTATTGCATAAACAATGGAGTTAGTATATATGACTTAATTTCTAAAATTTACAAGTTTTGTTATATATTCTTACTATACAATAACAATAAAACACAATACAATACCTAACGACACAATACAACACAACACAATATAATACAATAAAATACAATACAATACAATATCAGAGGATAAATACACTCATGTACAGTAACATATATTTAAGATTCATGTTCAAATCTTGCCATGAGACTGGCCACGCTATTGTGTCTGTGTTCATGACCCTTTACCCCAATGTCGCAATTTAGTGTATTGGCAATAGCAGAGAACCAGCAATTAATACAAAGAGGAGCATCATGCATATTGAACATAACAAGTATCTAAGAGTGCATCTTTATATTTGAAAACATGACAGGAAAACATTAATGTAACCTAAACTAAGGAAACAAAGGTAACACTGTTCATGACCTTGACCTTAAAGACATGACCCCAATGTAGCGTGCGACACCTGCTAATGAAAACTGTTGAACTATCTCAATTATCAATAAACGAAAATTGTGATGGCAAAAATGGCAAAGACCGGAAGACCCCAATGCTGCGATTGACACACTCTCTAATGACAATATATTATTATATGATGTTTCTAATCATATGATTATACATTATTTTTAATGATAATATACGATATCCGATGCTACATTCCTGGAGCTTAAAGAGTTTAAAATTGTTTCTAGTCAGTAAAGCATAGTGGAAGAAGCCCCATGACTTTAAGAGCTATCAAATTCCCGAGTAACTAGACAGCAAAGAAGAGCGAAAATGAAACAAACCTTGTACACTGAACTGACCATGTGGAGCTCAATGCATCGATGATGCACTATTATGGACTATGCATGGATCGATCGATGGCTTTAAAAGTAGAACCTATCTTCCCGCATTTCATGAAAATAATCCAAGGGCAAATGAAAACTGTGACATGAACTATAAATAACTTTATTGAAATGAAGAAGACCAAGCATCTTGTACATACAGACTAAATATGGAAATTGATACATGGTTCGCTTGCCATGTGATACAAAATGATACACAGCTTGTTCGTCATCAGAATCTTCTCAAGTATCTAAACTTTTTCGATTAATTTTATCCCTGACATTTCCAGATTATTTTTCTATGTAACCATTAACTATTTGTTATGTCAACGCAGATTGCTGTTTGGACAACAATGAACCATTTATAATGTCAATACTTGCTACTTATCTGAACAAGAAAGAATCACGTGTCATGTCAGTACCTGTTAGTTTTCTGTACAACACGTAATATAATGGCGACATGTTGACACGCGATACATTTTCCCATGATGATCATTCGCTTATGTTAGTAATGAAGACTCCCCAACCAAAACGTTGTTTATGATCTAGACATGGAAAAGTCGCTCTGACAGATTTTTTAACATCTGTAAGCATAACCCTCACATTTAAGTCGGACGTTTTCATGCTAATATGTTCAAACATGTTTCACATTGGTACATGTACTTGCTTAATTTCAATTTTATGATATGCCACCGTTTGATTCAGCCGGTTTGTCTAATTATGTGTCCATAAACAAAACAAGTAGAATGTATGAACAGACTTACAGGTTATCATTTCACATCCTCACTATTAAAATGGTGCTGGCATAAAAGTTAAATACTAAAAAATAATAAGCATATGACAAAACATGTACACATAAAATCTTTGTTTCGAATTATTTTAGTTACACTTTTCCAAGTAACCAAGTCAAAGTAATACAATTTTTGTTGCATGCAAATACAGCAACTCTACTGTCAAAAATATTCCCCAAACCCAAAATGAGATAACATAAAATAACATTTCAAAATGCTTCATTTCTAGAATCAATCGTATTCTTATGAAGTATTCCAAAAGACAGAGATACCTAAGTCCAGCGATGAAAATATAATAAACTGACACAAATAAAAATAAGAGGTCAAAGTTGGCTTTGCGTCACTCGTCAGATTTTAACAACTAAACAGTTGACCATTTCACTAAGCAGGAATACGTATTGAACGCCTGTGTGAACAATCTTCCAGAACTTTGTACTGTGGAAAGTTTAACTATTTATTTTCATATTTCAAAACAAAAAAGTATTTCCAAATATAGAACCTGTATACTTGACCATGATCTTTGTATCTGGCCATTTACCATGTTTCATTGAGATTGTATAATAAATACGATAAAGCCTGACATGTTAAAAGGTCAGCCAATAACACGAATTTCAAAGCTGAGTTGGGTTGGATTACTTTTATTTAGGTTGGCTTGTATTTAACATCACAACAATAACTGTTCAGTACCAAATAAATAGGACATTTAATGGCTCTTGCTAAGGAACATAACTTGAAAGCTGAAACTGGCCGTTTCAAGGAGGCCCTGGACAGGTGACCTTTGGAGTCTGGTACTCAACCCCTTTAATAACATGACCAACCCATCTCAATAATATATACATATTTCACTCACTAACAAAAATATGACAATGACAATAGAGCATATTGAACACAATGGAGCAAAACTCTAATCAAAATGTAGTCCCCAAGTGAAGTAGCTCAGACAATTACATACAGGATTACGTTATAAATAGTCATAGTTCTCCCTGGTAAATATGTTTATCCAACATCTGTATGAGATTGACTTGTTGATCATGTATCTTTGTAATCAGACTTGTCCAACCACCTGATCAGAATGACTTGCTTATTAAGTATCCTGTGTAATTATGTTGATCAATCTAAAGACAGATTGGCAGCACTTTCATTCAGCATCAACTAAACATCATAAGAATTATTTTGATGAACATCCCATATCAAAATGATATTCTACACCAAAGCAGCGCACGAGTTTCAAGCAGACTAATGTGGTGTTCATATTGGCCCCATGTTCATTTAGAACAAATTAGATACAAAAGTCTTTTGGTAAAACCCCCATATTTTATGTTCAAATGTCCAAATGGCACCATATTATCAACTAGGCAATGTGATACATGTATGTGAGTTTCATGGCAATCATTGAGGTAGTTTAAAAGGAGTATCAATAACAAATGTGTGCTAATGGACTGGCAGATGAAAGACGATGAATTTGTTTGGTCTCTGACTAGTAGAACTAAATACAAGTTTAAACAGAAACTCGCTGGAATGACCTTTATTGATTCAGCCATAACTGGATAATATATCCGCAACTGCAATAACGTATCTTTTATGGTCTTGTTAATTATACTTGTCTCTGCTTGATCTTTATTTTTTCATTGTACAGATTTCTAAACTGATGTGGTCAACTCCTGGTAGAAAGGATATTTGTTTCTAGGAGTATGACTCTCTAAAATATAACATTTACAGAATAAAGGTAAATTTATTGAAAGATAAATATATATGCATCATCTAATGTAATGAAAGTTAATATATCTACAATGCCATTAATCACTGTCATTTATGTGGTGATATATAAAATAACCGGTATCATGCGACCTCTTTTTTCTATTTTGATAAATTTTGTCCCATAAAATTTCATATAGGATGAAATAGTGAAAGGACAATATTGTCTGTGATAATTGCAGTACATCATTTTATCAACACAATTAATACATACAAAAAGTCTTACTTTATTGCAATTCACAGCTGAAGTTAACAAATGGAATGTAAAACACAGATTTCTAATTGTATGTTCCAAAGAAATTAATAAACTATAGGTATGGATTTTTTGTAAGCCTAGTGAAAAAAATCTTTTTAATAATTGTTGGCAGTGCTGAAATTATGTGACTTGAATTCCTTTTCACTCAAACTACTGAACGTCTGTTAACATTACACGCTGATGTAAGTACAAATTAATTTAATGCGGTTGTAGCATGCAGGTTCAAATTCCGGCCAAGTCATACCATAGACTTAAAAAATGGTACCACTAGCTACCCAGCTAGGCGCTAACAACAACCTGTATTAAGAGGTTAGTGTTACGATTGGTCGGCCTGGTGTCAGGACAATGTATGTGGCATGATATCCCAGTGCTCGACATCATTATAAATTGGCACACAGCATGCATCATAGTAATATGACAAAAACATTGCAATAAATCCAAAGCACTCACTCAACCATACAGGTAATAAACTGAAGTTCAGAATTATAATTTTTTTTTTAAATCAAATGACAATACTTTCAGTTTCAATCCAACATGTAATACAAACTGGTGATATTTTTTAAAACTTGCATTTCATTTGCGCTTGTAAACAAGAGTACTCCATGAAAAACGTTAAACTGCAATGAAACTCGATTTTGCAATCGGACTAAACTTACAAACTAATTATAAGAAGTAGGCCCTGACAAATGCCGAACTTTGGAAGTCCAGTTCCACGTATTTTTAACAATATATCAGAAATATTGCATTTGAGTCAGCAAGAGTTACTATCCCAAACTTAATCATACTGGTCAGTTTTAATATCTTTAACAATTTGTACAGTTGCTAACCCCAGTTTCAGAGTTTTGGTTTGATTAATTTATGCATCTCAAAACCACAGGACATGCCTTTAAATAAGAACCTGATAAACTTTAAAGTTATTTTTTGGCGAGTTTAATTATCTAAAATATGGTGCACAGTGGACCAATTTCTATACAAGTGAGTGTACTCTGTCCATGATACATGTATTCACATATGTTTAAAAGGATGACAAATTGACCATTCGAAAATAAGATTGTTCCTGTAGTTTTATCTTGTACAGATAAAGATGCAAAAAAAAACCCATTGAAGAGTTGATGATAGTCATAGTCAATTTGCAATACACCCCTATAAAAAGAGTGGAAAATATTAATAGTCAATTTACATAAACACCCTCTTCTTATTAAAGTGTTCAAAATGTGCAGTTTAAGCTATCCTCCCTTGGTAAAGTGCAAAATGCAGAGACTATTTATACTATATTTAATATACATCTGCGTTCCAATTTGTTGACAGTATTTGAAAAATATTTCAAATCCTAGAAAATGAATGATGTTAGCTGTAAAACTATCACAGGACAAACTCCTCCTCTTCGGTTCTGAATGAGCAACGATCATGCTTTTCTTTCAGTTATTCTGTATCAATTCTACATGCAAATAGTCATGTTAAATATCGTGTAAGATACAAAGTATTAAATGCTTAAATCTAGGTCTGGACTAGATCGTTATCTGAACAAAATCATTTTCCCTATTGAACTCGAAAAAATGATGCAAGTGCAGAAATGTGGACTAAAAGATGTATATCAAGCTAGTACCACATTTTAACGGCTTTCACAAAGTGGTTGCTATGCAACTCACCAAAACAATCAAAACTCCCCCCCCCCGCCAAAAATAAACACAGAAAAGGTCAATCAAAGAAATGTAAAAGTGGAACCATGCCAAACATAGGTTGGATGACTGCAGAAAATCATTTGTTATGCAATGGTACCAATATGCTATACACTGCTACTAAATATGTTATGCATTGGTGCTGAGTATTTTATAAAAAGGTACCAAGTATGTTGTAAAGTTTGAAGGAGTATGTCATGCAATGGTACTATGTAAAGCAATGGTACTGAGTCCGTTATATAATGATAATGAGCATGTTATATTGAAAATGTATGTTCTCAACTGTGGTATAACTCGGATTCTAGCAGCACTACTCAAATAAGGATTAGTAGTATAATGTTCAATTAATGATCGTCATCTCATATATATACACAATGTAGGCCATTATTAAAATGTGCATTGGCAGTGTGTCACTTAACTGATAACTGTCAAATCGAATTTTTGTACAAACACGTACATAAAAATGAAATTTAAGGGTAAAAAGTTGTATCATACAAGTATTTTAGCACAATTCTTTTTGACATTAAGTGATATAAATGTATCATCCACAGGATTGGCTCTTCTTTTTCTTAATTCTTTCAAAAAATTCAATAGGAATTATTCCTTGATCTGCGACGACAGCTGCTTCTCTTGGTTGCAAATATGTTAAAAGCGGTGTTTATTGGGATACCTGAATATAGTGGGCAGTGGCGGATTGTGTGTGCCTTGTTTCCTGTTGAACCGCAAAGCGGACAATCATGCTTCCTCAAAATAGGGCATATAACCTTCCCCTTATTATCCTTCACAAAATTGGTACTGTAGAACTCTAGGGTATCTCCATTCCTCTTACAACATGCACATGATGTTACTTCTCCATTTCTAGGTCGTCCGAAATGTAAACAGGTTTGCTCACCTTCACTTTGTAATCCTTCACGAGCCTTCAGAAGATTCCACATCAGTAATGTCAGATCTTGGACATCTGACAGACTGCAGATGTTCGAATCATGAAACAGGCTCCAGGTCCAAGATGAGGTCTCATTCTGATTAGAATGGCTTCAGCTACGATGACATCTTTCTGGACAGACAAAAGTCGCATCATCATAAATGGAATTCAAATCAGATTATCTGCATCTGAAATGTTTTTTCTGTGTAGGACTGAAAGATGGAACATCAGGAATGAAACTGTGATATGATGAACCATCATACCAGCCATTGCTAGTTGGAACAGGCAAATCTTGCCACTGAGATCTAGGGTTATTTTTGAAGGACCAAGGATTGGCCTGACTTGAAAAGTATGACTCGGTGTTCATGGCTCCAGATTTTGGAGTTGGTATGTCACATGCTAGATTTTTCACATTCGGCAGGATGCACGATCTTTTTGGCACTGTTGTACAATGAGTTTGAATTTCTCTGTGACCATGGTCGCCCCACTGCCAGTCTCACATTTTCACCATCAACTCCTTCATTTACAACATCTTCTTCCACCACATTGTCTGCAAATGAACTGTCCTTTGACCAACGTCCAAGTATAGGATGTAGCTCTGAAACCTGCCTTGCATCAGAACTACTCGACCAAATAGAAGAGGATTTCACTCTTTTCATATTCTTAACAGAAGCAGATGTAGGTTCGTCAAAATGGGTGTCTGATCCATTGTCTAGCAATGGATAGTCAAGCTGCAGAAACTTACTTATTAAACATCAGATTCCTTTTTTCTGGTGACAACAACCTTTCCATCAAATAATCAGTACTTCAACTAAATGTACAACTCACATCAGACTCCATGTCCTGCGTATGGAAACTATTACAGAGGAACAGAGAATCACTTCCATTTTCTACTGCAATATCTTCCTGGAAATGTTTGTTTGTGAACCTTCCATTGCTCATGATGTGTACTAGTGATGAGATTTTCGTACCATTTGCAGGGTTAGGCCCAATATCAATGGGAACCTCTGAAATACAAATAACTGAAGTTAGTTTAAAAGTTCAAAACTTCCTGCTGAAGCTAACAGGGGTTTCTAAGATCACAAAGACAGTGCATATTCAATTCTTTGTGTCAAGCAGTACATACATTCAAGTACATTGGTCTCAAGGAACAAAATGTTTCAGTCCAAGTCTAGTTGACCCCAAATTGTGTTGGTCCATACATAATGCAGTCAAGCTGGGAGCTTGTTAACATTTTCACAAAATATTTTGGTACACAGGAAAGTTTACACGTCATTTCCAAAGGCATCCAAGCATGTCAGATTCAGCGGGATTTTCCTCTTGACAGTTGCGTTGATGCCAGAGAGGTTGTTTTTGAATGGCTATAAGACACGTGTATGACTTGATGGCTGAAAATTTAACTTTTTTATATCAGACTCATGTTTCGGTCTGCTTGTTTCATTTTATTCTAAATACCAAAGTTTCTTAAATTTTAGAAAGGTCTACAATGGACACTTGTACAATAATGAACAGTGCATAAACGTATGAGCTATTATTGAACTGAACATAAAACATTCTTGAAATTTGTTTTCAGATGTTCATGAACTACAGCTCTTGAACAGTTCATTAGCAATTTATATAATATAAAATATATAATTGATGAACAATAATACATCATAAAAGGTTATGAACTATTGTTAAAATAGTTCATGAACGTACTAAAGATAGTAAATGTACTAAAATCAATTAAAATAGTTGATCGAAAGAACTCATGCATAGTTTTTCAAAGAGTTCTTCAACATGTCAATAGAAGTTAAAGAACTAAAACAACAGCAGCTAAATTCAAGAAATATTGCTGAAACGTTTGCAAAGATAGCTGGAAACAACAAATCAGGAATTGTTTAAGTACGTAAAAGTTGCAGTTGAAATAACTGAAAACAAATTAAAAATGTATGGCCATCTGGTTGTTTAATGCAGCAATAATTAAATGAAAGCGACTATTTCTGACCTTTTAACTCCAGGTCACAGTTTTCAATATTACTCAAAATTAAACTTTTTTTGAGGCAATAATTAAACCTGTGTGAATGTTTGAAAAGGATGACAGAAGGAATAAAATCACATATGTAATTATATATAACCTTAACATTAACAAATTAATAGAATTAATAGAATCAGAAAGTATTATTATCATTGGTCATCTCTGTAAGCCCGTATCAATTCCGTACAAGTGAACAGCAAGTTCATAGACGTAGACATTTTAATTTTGTGACTAACATTTTACTACAAAATGCAGCTTAACGTTTAAGTGTTACTGCAAAATTCAACTAAATTCAACAATTAAATGTGTTATTGCCCAATTCATGTTACTGTAATTTTCAATAATCATGTGTAATTGTTATTGTTGGTACTTACTTCCTTGAATACAAAGTTATACCAACCACTCGAAAAGCATCAACTGTTTAAACTTGGCATAGGGGTGAGAGGGAATGCCTTTGTGCTGGAGGAAAACATCATAGTTGTATATGCCGAAAAAAACCTTGCTATGAGAATGGATACTGTTCCATGTTCATATGTCCGATATGTCTAATCATGTCATGCTGACCTGAATTGTACAATCTGACAAAGATTCACTATCACATATTCTGTTATATTGCTTAAGGTAAGTACCGCAATCATGCCAAATGTTTATGCATATCCATGATTTGTCAAATTTGCATACATATCGAGGATATGCCTATGTTACTCATTTATTCATAGCTAGCCAATTTCACATACATATCCAAGACATGCCAATTTGGCATGCATATCCATGACATGCTAAATATGCACAAATATCTTTGACATGCCAAAATGTACTTGCATATCTCTGACATGCCAAATTGACATACATTCATGACATGCCAAAGTTACATAAATACCCACAACATGTCAAATGTACGTGTATATGATATGTCAAATTTACATGCATATCCAAGACATGCAAAATTTGCATGCATATCTAAGACATGCAAAATATACATGCATATACATGACCAGCCAAATTTGTACATATATATATGACATACCAAATGCATATGCATATTGCAAGTCAAATTAACATGCATAGCCATTACAAGCCAAATTTACATGCATAGCCATTACAAGTCAAATTTACATGCATACCGACATTTCTGCTGTAGTTAAACTACATCACTTTTATAGCACATTTTAAGATGCTACAACTGTACAATGTTTGAAACAACAGCTGTTCATATTTATAAACTTGGCTCACGATAAATTGCCAGCATTTATTAAATACAAATATAACTGTCTTTAAACTACCCGTGTCTCTACTTCAGAGCTATCAAATTCTGTTTTTCAAGTGCTAAACAAAAAGCAATACATCTTTGGGCAGCTGCATGAACAAAGATAGCGTCGTCTCATCTTATTTAAAGTCGTGAATTGTCCTGCTGAAATAAACTGGAATTTCTTGTCTTTAAATTAATAATTTACCTCTCACTATTTCTCTGGACTGTTTTCATTACAAGCTGCGATTATTTGCATTGAGGGTTCACATACATACACACAGACACACTTTTTCAATAAAAATGAATACTCATGAGAAAATGAAAATAAATAAATCTGCCATTTGCTATGTATATTTCATTTATATTGTTTGTTGAAAGTTTCGTGAAAGTTGCAAATTTCCCAAAGTAAAATTCATTAAAAATTAGAAAATAGAAGAGGCCTCAGGTGGCCGAGTGGTCCAAACTCTCAACTTTATTGATCACAGCCGCCATCGCACCTCCGTTGAGGTATGTTTGTGTCTGGTTCAGCAAATGTGGGTAAGTATGAAATCTTGTCAGTAGCTTCCCGTGGTTTTTCCTGGTTGCCATGTATATCCCATCGTGCACTGAAAAAGTATGTTACATCCACAACAATGGGTCAAATAGGAAGGTTGTTTTTGTGTTTTGAATAGTTGAAACATATCAGTTTTAAAGAATTTAGAATTACAACAACAAATTTTCATTCAAAGGGTAAATTTTAACGATCATAAAAAACAAATTAATAAGTTGAAAAATAATGTTACTTTATGAGGTCGTGTCATAACCATCAAATAATTGCCAACTAATGCATGACAATGATGACAGACGCGTCCCTCGTCAACTGAAGACCAGATATTGAACTCTGGGTTGGAGTATATTTTCATGTACAATGGAACCAAGATTCACAAGACTAAAGCAAACTATATACACAGTTGACATGGACGAAACTTTATATGTAGGATAAAAGCAAGAACATAATATATATTCATGGATCTTTACATGTAGAACTGAGACAGGAACACTCTGACAGGTCTAGTTCTAACAAGATGAAAATTGCCAACATTCCTAAATTAAATGAGAAATCTATGAAAGTTTGATAAATTTATATAATAATACATTTATATTCCCAGGATAATGAATCAACCAATCTTACATATACTTGTAGTCATCAATGATACAAAATTAAAACTATAAATGCAATATAAACCTTTAGTTGTTGTTCTTATCGGGTTTAAAGCCATTTTTAGCATAAGATAGACTCGTGGCAGCCAGTATTAATGGTGGAGGAAGAACCGGGAAAATCCCAGAAAGAACCACCGACCTACGAGAAGCTACCGGCAAACCTTTTCACATACCACATTAACCGAGCCCGATACTCGAATCCACTCACACAGAGGTAAGATGGCGGTGATCCGTGACGGAGAGCGCTTTAGACCACTCAGCCATTCAGGGCCCCGCTACATTTAGTACAGGCAGGGTTTGACAGGCTTATACAGTGGCATAGCTAGGATATATGGGTCCCTACACAGGCCCCTATGCGCAGCTTCATACTTGGCCTCTGCTTAATCTATAGTGTACAAATAGTGTCTGGGTCCCTATGACTTGTATAATGCTAATATAAGAGATCTAGGCCCCTGAGTTAATATGTAATAATAAAATATACATTCACAGGATATGTGGGCACCTATGCAAAACTTACCGATGGGCCCCTGCCTAATCTATAGAGTAACAAAATAATTAATGGCTCCCTATACTTTCTATACTTTTACTTTTACTATATGGTTGTTTGGCCCTCGGCTCAAATGTAATCGTAAAATATACACATACATTAGACAAAAACATAATAAACATATACAAGGTGACCTGGGAGCTAATAGTAGAGTGTGGGGAATCCAAGCTCGGTATTCCAATTTGACAGAGATTTAGCATGATCAGAATGAAAATTGTGAAGTGCACAATCGAAATAAAAGTGCTGGTGTGATTTCCCACAACACAACTGCAAAATATGTGTGTGTATATATATATATATATATATATATATATATATATATATATATATTTATATAAGTGTTTATTTAATAATTCGAGTGGCTCATTATTTTGTTTTATTTTACTATCTGATTAATACAAATTCCATTGTTGTTTCCCAATATGGTACAACCATAATCAAAGCCCCGATATGGTAAAACCATAATCAAACCACCAATATGTACTAAATGTAATGAAACACCCAATGGTGTAACCATAATTGAAACCTCACTATGTTACAAACATAATGAAATCCCCAATACTGTAAAACCATAATTGAGTCCCTCAATATATATATATATATATATATATATATATATATATATATATATATATATGTATATATGTATATATATATATATATATATCATTTCAGCAATTCAGGTCTTATTTAATATAGTTTCGTAAACAAATTGAAAACTTGTTTAAAGAGTGGCATGTCTGATTTATTTTGTCTTTACCTTTGACATTTAATAAGCATATTGTGGAAGTACCATTGAAATAAATGTGTTTTCTATTCTTATTTGTATTTGACAATATTCAGTTGCTATATATGTTGTGTTTATTATAAATGAAGTACAGGTGTCATCTTTTCTGAAGAAATCTGAATTTTACAAACAGAAACCTTAACGATATGTCAGGATGCACAATAAAAACCAAACATATGAAGTTCCATGACTATATGCTGCTTTTGTTGCTACTATAGAATAGTGTGTATTCTTTGTTATGGTAGAAAGCCATTTACTGAATTTTCCAAGTGAAATAAATTTAATAGGTCACAGGAGTGAAATATAATAGCTATTTGTGTTGCCACATCAGTATCACTGTAACAAACATTATGAGCTATATTCGGATGCTTGCATTGTATAGTGATAACTGTGACTGCCAAGCATGCAAACAGACCCAGCTGAAATCAAGCAAAAAGAGAATATTTGCTTAACAACTAAATAACGGATATATTTCATTGTGTTATGACTCTAGATCTTAAAATGTGTAACTGAAAGAAATTAAGCCATCAATTTAAGTAAATCAGCAAGTTATTTATTTATCTACAATGCACATTATACATTCAAGATAGTGTTGTGAAGTCTAAATATTTATAAATGTCCCATGTAAAATAATACAGAATATTCCAAAAGAATTCCAATAGTCTTGAATATCCCATGTAAGATAATGCAGAATGTTCGTAAAGAATTCGAATAGTCTTGAATGTCCTGATGTCCTATAATGATGCACATAATGTCGTTGAATGAGTTCACATTAATTCAAAAGTAGTGTACATATCCAGTCAATAAGAACTTACTAATTCCAAGGAATAATTTGAATAGTTCCTCTTGAATTTTATCTCAAAAGTACTGTAAATTCTATTAAATAAGGATTCCCACACACTGATTTAAAACAAAAGTAAATTATTTATCAAATACTTATTGATAGACATTTTCATTTTACCTATATTTCTTCTTTTATTATTTATTTTATACCTCACTAAAGCATAAAGATTACGTTCTGATAGCAGAACAAAATTTATAATCTGTAACTGAAATTAATAATTCATGTGCAAAACAGTAAAACTTTCTGTAGTATACATGATAGCAAAACTGTCTGTGGTATAAACACTAGTAAAACCTTCTGTAATGTACACAATAGTAAAACTTTCTGTAGTATACGTGATAGCAAACACAATACTAAAACTCTGTATTATACAAGATAGCAAAACTATATGTAGTATACACAATAGTAACACTTTCTGATAGTATACACAATACCAAAACTTTCTGTTGTATACACAATACTAAATCTTTATGTAGTATACGTGATAGCAAACGTTTTGTAATATACACAATACTAAAACTCTGTATTATACAAGATAGCAAAACTATATGTAGTATAAACAATATTAAAACTTCTTTATGCATACATCTTATCTTTATCTTTGTCATTATGTGTCTTCCATATATAACCTCCCATTTGTCATTATGTGTGTTCCTTATACAACCTCCCATTTATCATTATGTGTGTTCCTTATATAACCTCCCATTTGTCATTATGTGTGTTCCTTATATAACCTCCCATTTGTCATTATGTGTGTTCCTTATATAACCTCCCATTTGTCATTATGTGTGTTTCTTATATAACCCCAATTTGTCATTATGTGTGTTACTTATATAACCCCCTATTTGTCATTCTGTGTGTTCCTTATAAAAAAAAACATTTGTCATTCTGTGTAATCATTATATAACCCTCCATTTGACATTGTGTGTGTTCCTTATATAACACCCCTCATTTGTCATTGTGTCTGTTCCTTATATAATCCACATTTGTCATTCTGTGTGTTCCTTATGTAAAACACGCCCATTTGTCATTCTGTGTGTTCCTTATATAATCCCCATTTGTCATTATGTGTGTTCCTTATATAACCCTCCATTTGTCATTCTGTGTGTTCCTTATATAACACCCCTCATTTGTCATTATGTGTGTTATTTATATAACACCCTTCATTTATCATTCTGTGTGTTCCTTATATAATCCCCATTTGTCATTTTGTGTGTTCCTTATATAAAGCACCCATTTGCCATTCTGTTTGTTCCTTCTATAACCCACCATTAGTCATTTTGTGTGTTCCTTATATAACCCTCCATTTGTCATTCTGTGTTTTCCTTATATAATCCCCATTTGTCATTCTGTGTGTTCCTTATATAATCCCCATTTGTCATTCTGTGTGCTCCTTATACAAAACACCCACAGCTGTCATTATGTGTGTTCATTATACAGAACCCCAACATTTGCCATTCAGTGTGTTTCATATATAAAGCACTCATATTTGACATTATGCGTGTCCCAAATGCCATACAAGATGTCATGAGTTTGAAATCACAACAGCAACCAAAATTTGTCTTTATACAATTTTAGTAAAGTGTCCATACAAAAACTTTATTTAAACTCTTTTACCCCAGTTTTTACAATTTATATTTGTAATTTATTGTGCAATGAAACTAGAAATGTAATAGAATGTGAAGATTTCCAATGGAATAACATGGTCCAACTGTAAATATACCTCTTGCTATTTAAACATTTTTTAAACTTACAACCATTAACAAAATTATACAAAATATCAATTAAATACACACAACAAGCAAGAGTGAAAACCTCTGTATTTTCACCCACGAGGCCAAACAAATATGCTTGCTCCCTGTTGGTAAACCATCTCTCTCTCTCTCTCTCTCTCTCTCTCAATGCCAACCCTGTTCATCTAAACCCACGGTGGCGATATTAATTGTAAATATCTTCAAATATCTAAGTCATAATGTTACAAGTGTATATTGTTTGGCAATGAAACAGTATGCATTGTATTTCACTCCAGTAAACTGTCAAGAATACTTGACTCAGAAATTCACCAATTCAAAGCCTTGAATAAACTAACGTGTATATACATGTTTGCTAGGAAAATTAAATGTGCTATTTTGCATAGACGTTGGAAGGAAAGTTGTGTTAAGGCTGACATTTTCTGTGCGATACACAACACATGGCAGAACATAAAACGGTAAACTGCTTGCATTATGATGAGGGATACAGAGGGAAATTATCAATCCATATATATATATATATATATATATATATATATATATATATATATATGGAGATACAGAGAGAGATACACATATATATTATTAGCCAATGTTTTTCATTATAAATGAAAATTTGCTTGCCCCTAGTGAACGGATACAGTTCATCTCCTAGGTGGAAGACCACGAGCATTTGCCACATGCAAAAATGTTTTTACTCACTCAGTGAAACATATCCATTATTAATTCATTTCTAGAAAATATCCTTTCTGTACATTATTATTCGATTACTGTACACCAATGCCATAATATATATTAATATCAATAAAGGAACAATAACAGCAAGAGGAAACTGAACAAAAACTAATTTAAATAATTCATATAATGTATATAGTTCAACTTTTACACTCTCTATTGTTTGTGCACAACGCATGCTGTTTGGAAAATTATATACGTGTGTTTAACCTATAACTGTACTATTATTGTCATTTGTACTTGGAAAGGCAAAAGTAATTTAAATACTAAGTAAATAATATGGATAGTGCGTGTTAGTCAAGCAAACGTAACCGTAAAGAAGTAGCAAAATGTATTATAATTGTTCTACGATTATTTTAATGGGTTTGGTGAAAACTAAAAAAAGGCTAGGTTTCATTCAAACTAGTAATTACAGACAGTGGATTAATTGGACATTTATATTCCCAGCTGGTTAATCCGACATGTATATCCCCAGTGGGTGAATCGGACATGCTTAGCCACAGTGGGTTAATCGGATATGTATATCCCAAATGGGTTAATCTGACATGCATAACCACAGTGGGTTAATCGGACATGTATATCCCAAGTGGGTTAAGCAGATATGTATAGGCACAGTGGGTTAATCCGACATGTATAGCCACATGGGGGGGAAGAAATTTTTTGCTTGAACAAGAACTAGGAGAGGCTCGTGTATAGCCACAGTGCGTTATTCGGACATGTATATATAGGTGGGTTAATAATATATATATATATATATATATATATATATATATAGCTACTGGCAAGCTTTCTCACATACCACATTAGCCGAATCCGAGATTCGAACCCACGCAGACAGAGGTGAGATGGCAATGATCCGTAACGGAGAGCGCTTTAGACCACTCGGCCATTCTTGGCCCCTGAATACGTTCTACACAATAGATTAATTTTACAGCGGAAAGAATATTTTTCCCTGTAAGAGCTCCCTGTTCCATCAGCACAGCTGAAAGGAATCCATATTTTATATTCTGAATAATATCTCTTCTTAGAGTAACTAATCAGGACTTATTTTGGAATCTACGTAAACCTAAAAGCTTACTAGGTAATTATTGTATTTACAAACATGTTTCTTGAAACTATTGCCTATCAATCTTAACAATCGATCTGGAGATTTTTATTCGTTTCATAACGTTTTTAAGAAATTCGAAATATCGTATTGGCGAATGGATTGTTGGAATTATACATTTGAAGAACATAGAGACAGCAGGAACAATGTCAAAAAAAAAACCTTAATAGTAATAAAGTAACATAAAATCCAGAAACGATGACACCATATTTCATGAAATGGACTGTATACAAATCAGGACTTAAGAAAAGAAAGAAAAAAACGTGAGCTCTTCAGTCCACTCGGCTGCCAGAGGCTCCTTTATGTATTAATGTAAAACGCAATTAGAACATCGCTCCGCCATTTCTGCCAGGTCGTTAATCATGACACTTGTAATAAAGAACAAAATATTATATTCAGATGGGAGTTTGACTTTATTTAACGCACGTAACAAACAAAGAATTTTGCTTTATTTCGTATATACTGAACAGAATAATACAGATATAAAACGAATTTTACATAAGTGAACAGGAATTATGTGTGGAAACAAAATTGATTTCATAAACGTGAAAATGTCATTTACATATGTGAAGTTCGTTTCACGTATTTAAAATAATTTAATCTTTTTACATCTTAGTGGCGGAGCCCCGATGAGCCGAGTAGTCTAAAGCGTTCGCTGTTACGGATCACTGTCATCTCACATCTGTCTATGTGGGTTCGAGTCTCGGACTCGGCTAATGTGCATAAGTGAGATAGATTGCCATTAGCTTCCAGTGTGTCGTTGGTTCTTCCCAGGTTGGGGGAGGGGGTGAGCTGTGGGGGTTAGTGAGCTGTTTAGTCTGAGAGAGAGAGAGAGAGAGAGAGATTTGGATTTGTATCGTAGGTTCAACATTTTTTCAGTTATATCGCTACGATATCAGCAGTGTGGCAGTTTATAGTGATACATGTAGCTTGATATCCCACCCAGTCACATTATCCTGACAAAAGGCCGACCAGTCCCAACACTAACCTATTAATGCTGAGCGTTTACCGAGGTAACTAGTTAGCTGGTGCCATTTTTATCAGTCTTTGCTATGACTCGGCCGGTGTTCGAACCCAAGACATCCAACATCCCTGATGGACGCTCTAACCACAGCGTCAGCAGAGCGGTTGAGAGAGAGAGAGAGAGAGAGACAGAGAAAAGAGAGAGAGAGTGGGTGTGTGTTATGTGTCTGTATGCATATGCATTGATATATGTTAGAATTGATAGAAGTGAAATGTTCCATTTTTATTTTATTCAGATCCTTGTATTCTTCTTGGTTTAATTTAAGTTTTGCGATGACAGAGTGCAATAAGATTTAGAACAGTAAATTTAATTTTTGTCGCAATAGAACAAATGATGTAATATTTTTAAAGAGGATATTTCTGATTACATCACACACCCACACGCCCACATCACTGATGTTTTAATATTTGTTTTTATAAAAAGGCTGACTCTTTTGATAGAGGTAATTATTATAATTTTTCCAAGGGTAAATAACTTTGTGACCATATATTTAAAAAAAAAATCAGCAAATAAAAACAATTGTTTTATTTTTAAGTCTCAAAGACAAAACTGTCAGTCACCAAACAAGCCAACTCATTGTCAAGCCAAACTCAAAGTAAATGTAAACCACATTACAGATTTAGTTTCTGTGTGAATTTACAGTTGATAGACTTAATACTCATTAGCTCATGCCTTCTACCTAAAACAATTTGGGAGATGTCAAAACACGAAACTATCGAGTGAGACCATAACAAACTTACTAGCTCTACGTGTCAAATAAACATCGTAACTCTTTAATATAAGCATATTTGCTTCATGCAATATGCCACTTCATTTACTCGTATGCTGATGAAGTTTATTACGATAAGATCTGATGATTTTGTTTTACACTAACTAATGAAAAAATAATAAAATCTTTGTGTTTTGATTAACAGAAATTAAAAATGAGAAACATTCAAATACTTTAGTTTTCGAAGCAATCCAGCCGTATATACTGAATATATTTTCCAAGTTCAAAATAAATCTAATTTTTGATATAAAACATACGGATTTAAATGTATAAAATCATTGATCATTTACAAATTGCAATAGGGTTAGCACGTTTGTTGATTCTATATTTGTACAGCTGCTATAAAACATAAATGCTGATTTTAAAAATTGATAAAAAAGCAGCTTTATTCTTTATATTCCCTTACGCGGACAAATAATTTTTTGATTATTTCAAAATTTCATTATCACTTTCATAGAGCATAACCTATCGTATCTTCGAGTATCAAAGAATCATTAGGTGCAACACATTTTACACATGTTTATCATCGTGTTTCTCTATATATATATATATATATATATATATATATATATATATATATATATATATATACATATATATATCTGTTGTGCAAAATTTATATGTAAATTTTCGCCATCTTAATCTGATGAACTATCTTCCTTTGTTTCATTTGTGCCTGAATATGTTCTACACAATATACTAATGAGATGGCAATGATCCGTAACAGAGCAATTTAGACCACTCGGCCATTCGGGGCCCCCTGAATACGTTCTACACAATATATTAATTTTACAGCGGAAAGAATATTTTTCCATGTAAGAGCTCCCTGTTCCATCAGCACAGCTGAAAGGAATCCATATTTTATATTCTGAATAATATTTCTTCTTAGAGCAGCGAATCAGGATTAATTTTGGAATTTACGTAAACCTCAATAGGTAAGTATAGTATGTACAAACATGTTTCGCTGAAATTATGGCCTATCAATCTTAACAATGGATCTGGAGTTTTTTTTATTCGTTTCAGGAAATTTTTAATCAATTTGAAACACAGGATGGACGAATGGATGGTTGGAATGATATACATGAAGAACATAGAGATAACATGCACAAAAAATAAGAAGATTAGATGACTATGATGAATTAAACATATTACACAATAGTATGAACACATGCCTGCAGTTAAACTGTTCTTAAATATTATTGACTGTTATAACGTTTTCAAGAGCATTTCATTTTCACATATATTTCTGCACTGAATTGTCCACGTGTTCGCTCTGGTCACATACCCATGTCTTCTCCTTGAACCTGTAGCTGTGTACCCACGTCTTTGCTATGGACCTATACCCACAAATTTTTTCACGGACATATCCACAGATCTTCACCCTGGACCTATACCCACATTTATTTTCATGGACATATCCACAGATCTTCACCGTGGACCTATACCCACACCTTCACTCAAGACCTATCCAAATGTCCTCTTAAAAAAACAATACCCATCCAATTTTTCACAATCCTCCAAACACAGCTCTATTTTAGTGATTATGCGGTATACATATTCTCGTTAACTTTGAATTTTTTCTCCGTCAGCAATAACATCATATATATATATATATATATATATATATATATATATATATATATATATATGTTTAAACAACTTTTTATTCAAGTGAAACGCATACTATGTTTTAGATTCAATAGAAACTCTTAGCCTATCATGACACTAATTATAACTCTCCCTATCCAACAGTAAAGGTTATCATTATCTCTCTCTCTCTCTCTCTCTCTCTCTCTCTCTCTCTCTCTCTATATATATATATATATATATATATATATATATATATATATATATATATATATATAGTTACAGATAAAGAGAGAAGCCTTTATGATAGACACAACATTCCAACTTCTCGATATTATTATTATTATTATCAAAACATTATAATTATTTATATCTGTTCCCTTAAGACCAACCGTGCAAATATAAACACAGTACTTATGAGCTCTTTACTTATAATAACCTTTGTCAGAATATGTTACAAATACTACAATTTGGTATGCAGGTAAGGCTAACAAATACTACAATTTGGTATGCAGGTAAGGCTAACAAATACTACAATTTGGTATGCAGGTAAGGCTAACAAATACGACAATTTGGTATTTGGTATGCAGGTAAGGCTAACAAATATAATAATTTTGTATCTGGTATACATGTAAGATTGGTTCACACTCTCTTTTAAAAATAAACCAATGACAAGAAGTATTGTTCACAACCTGACAAAATATAAAAAGACACAAAGATAGAAAAATAAACAGATAGAAGGGGAGACCTATATAAACCTAATTGAAATAATATTTTGATAGTGTTAAAAAACTGTAAATAATGTGTGGGAAATAAAACTAATACAGTTTACTGTTGCAATAGGTTCTTTCAGAAGTATCATGATGCATGTTGTTATGATTATATGGTCATAAGCGAAGCAATATAAAGAAGCAAACCCAACAAAGTTTTAAAACTTTATACATAATTTATTTATCAGATTTATACAAATAAACTATAAAAGGAACTTACTGTATTATGAACTCAATGACCTGCCTTAAGTCTTTGTGTATCAAAATGGCATAGTCAATAACTCCTTTGAATAATCCAAAATAGTCTCACAATAATATTTTAGTCAACTGTGCACTTAGTAATTCAACTGAATACTAATTTCCACAATTTTCCTCTCAAATAATATTTAAACACAACATCAAACACATTTGAAGACTGATGTTACAACAAGAAAACAAGAAAAAAGACTGACTAAAATTGTCTGGATTCACTTACTAAAATTAAATCATAGCAATGTATAAATCTTACACAATCCTGTCATCAATGCAGCAATATCAAACTATGAATCTTAAACAATCCTGCCACTCTTAATATCGTAAAACGATACACATTCAACACATTTAGCTATACATAATCACTACAAGTTAGTAATGAAAAAAATACAGATATGCATAACAACATGCAGATTATTAATGAATGGATTATATCAACAAACATTAGAAATAGTTGTATTTACAGTCACCATGATATTTTAGGCACCATCACATTTATAATTGCTGTCAAATGTATAGTCACCATTGCTCTCAAATCTAGTTATACTCATCATCACCATTATTGTCACCAATATATTGTATGACCGTCACATTTATAGAAACTGCAACATTTATAACTCTTTCAAAATTATGGTCCCAGTCACATGTATAATCACAGTTATATTTACAGTCACCATCATAATAATAGTAACCATCACAATGATAGTCACTGTCACAAAAATAGCAATAATCACATTTATGGACACTGTCACAATTAAAGTCAGTAACATTCATAGTCACCATCACATTTATATTCACTGTCAGATAGTCAATGTCACAATCATAGTCAATGTCACTTTAACATCACCATCGCATGTATAATCACTGTCACATAGTCAATGTCACAATAACATCACAGTCACATGTATAGGCACGGTCACATTGCCACAACTACATTTATTGTCACTATCAGTCACCATCACAACTATAATCACTATCACTTTTATAGTCACATTGTAGTCACTGTCACATTTATGTCCTGTTACATTCAGTCACTGTCACATTGATACTCAACATCACATACAGTCACTGTCACAATTATAGTCAATGTTGCATTAAGTTAACTTCACATTTAGTCACTGCTACAATTAGTCACCATCACATTTATAGTCACTGTTACATTCATAGTCACCCTTACAGTCAGTATCACAATTAGAGTCATACAGTCACCATCACATTTATAGTCACTGTTATAATTATAGTCACTGTTACATTTATAGTCACTCTTACATAGTCAGTATCACAATTAGAGTCACAACTAATGTTATATTCACATCCATATTTATAGTCACTGTCACATTAATAATCACCATCACTTTTAGTAATAGTTATGCTTATTGTCACTGTTGTATTTAGTTGCCATTACAGTTGTAGTCAGCACTTGCAGATTTCAAGTCACTATCACAATTACAGTCACTGTTATTTCTGATTTAAAGTCACAATCACCATTACAGTCACCAATGTATCTTGCCCTTAACAATTTATGCACTGTTTAAACATTTCCTATATGTTTCGAACAAAATACTGAATTTGATACTTTGCAGAGGTGTATATGTCATATTGTTATATATTATATTATATTAAATTATATATTATATTATATTATATTATATTATAGCATATCTCAATATGTTATATAAAATTTATGGTTATGTGATCATAAGCCCATGGTGACTGGTAAAACAATATAACGTTGATGTCACTATGACAGAAGGAAATGGAGTAAACACAATGAACTCTGGGAGATTGTAGTTATTTGCCTTATTACATCTTCAATTGGTGCATACTCCTCTTTCAAAATATAGTACTTATTTAAAAGCTGACACGATTATTATTGTCAGTGGATGGAATGAAATGGGGCACTAATTTGAAAAAATCAAACATTTGTACTGAGTTAGTTGAATCGTATTGTCATAAATGTTAAGTGTGGCTGGGACACATGTTCTCATAAGTTAGAATAAGCCATTCTCCTCCAAAAAATACAATAATGTACATATAAAACAACACTAAAATATTATGATTTTATAAAATTACATGTAAAGATACATAATTCAGGAAAACTTTAATATTTATGGTGAGGTAAAATGACAAAGCTAATAATCATAGTAGAAACTCTACAATAGTACATACACCAAAATCAATACAGTAGCTAAAGAAATTTACAATATCATTAACTGAGTAGTAAGAACAAAGTATCTAAGTGAAATAATGTCAAAACACAGCTGAATCTGTAAGGGGCCATCCATTTAGTACGTATCCAATAATTTGGCAAAACTTGACATCCCCCCTACACAAGCATATTTTTTTACACCACCCCACATGCGTATAACTAATCCACGCAGAAAGTCCACGGACGCTGAATGTCTGGCTGCATACAAAAATTAAGCTGTGTAACTTTAAAACGTGTGTCTAGTGTCCTCTAAATTTTAAATGCTGACTGAACCCAGTCGAACAAGTTAATTATTAGACAGATTATTATTGAGGTTTCCCCTGTTTCTTATGCGCTCGTACATTATCAGTAGACCTTCCACCATACTTAAGCATATGCATTTGGTTGACACCCTCCCGCTCCATGACGCCTTAATAAATGGATGGCCCCTAATCGCCTGTGTAGATTTTATTCATGGAACCCGGTTAGTATGGGCAACTAACAAACAGCTTTTAACATATTATCTGTGTATCTGAGATGCACAACAACATTTGACTTTTGGTTAAGTGTATCAAGTTTTGGGATTTAAAATTACAATGATTACGGAAATATTTTTGAGAACTGTTTCACAACTGAGGAATAGTATTCACACTGACAGGCTTTACTGACAACAAGGAAGGAAATGTACCATTTTAATTATGAAATTCCAAATAATATGAAACTTATGTAAATATAAAATCCCACATGACAGCAAACCTACCTATTTAATTCTCGAATCGCAAATAATAGGAAAACCAATCTAATTTTGTCATCCCAAATGAGAGAATTAGGGATCTTCATCCAGACTTCTTTATCATATATATATATATATATATATATATATATATATATATATATATATATATGGAATAAATTGCACAGCAAAAGCATCTTTAAACTAGCTACATATATATATATATATATATATAGAATGACAAAGGCAACTGTACCCACTATGGGGTGGTGGAAATGTAAAAATGTACAAAATGAGTTTTAAATATGGAAACAGTTGCTTAGGAATCTGTAGTTTTCAGTTTAGTTATCCTAATCATAGACTCACTACTCTAAACAAATGTCATTTGATGAACGTTTAGGACCTCTAGTCATAGACTCTCACCGCTGGAAAAGGTTGTTGGGACAGTACCTATTTTGAAGACAGAAAGTGTAATGACGGTGATACAAATTCATCAGTGACGAATAGTATAACTTTATTATTTGCCAAATAACGATGTAATTTTCTAAACCTTTTAGTTACTTCAAGCCATTTAATGCAAAGTTGTCAAATTTATTTCCACAAAGAATAAAACAATTCTCCAAATTATTGCTAATTTGTTACTCTAATAATTGGTGAAATATTATAAACTGTACGATATTTGTTCAATTGCAAATTTTGAATACTTGTTGATAGTATTTCCTTTTCCATTTAGCTAGATACTGTAAACTCCAGGATAGCAATTGTATCCGTTACTTTCCCATTTTATCATATATTCTGTTTTATAAAAAATTATATTTGTTTTCATTTTTCAACTCTAAATCTATATGTTGTCCAGTGATGCCATGCATTTCATGATTGGTTTGTGAGGTCACTTTATAAAATTTTAGCAGCTGCATTTTCACGTGTGTGTGGTATTACAGTCATTAATCAAAGTTCTGTATTATTATTTTTTTGGTTGAACTAAGCTTGCACAAGTTGTTTTGCCTACGTGCTTTCAATCGTATTGTTTGGTAATCAGAGTAAGGTGTTTTGCCCTATCAACTTAGGAATCAAACCCAGTGTTACTACATAGGTATCCAGAATGCTAACCACAGGACTGCCTATTTGCTTCTAGCCACTGCCTCTGCGGTTTAATGTGATTTTAATTTATTTATATATTCTATAGATTTATCTGTCTAAAGTGTTTTCTATGATGTTTATAACGAATTGCATAAATCACAGTATTTAACCATATTAAGATTAATGTTGCACTGTAATATTTTCTTGTGCACATAAAAGGGGAAATATATGTGGTGAGATGGCTACAATGGCCCAGTTTGTATCAACTTATTTGCACCTCAAGCTATTTAATAAATTCAACTCTTAAAGGTATCAAACAAAACATCTTTGTAATATGTTACGTACCAACATCTCAATTATCACCACTTATATTGTTTATTATTCTTGCTATGTTATGAGTAAAATTATTATGTATATTACCCTGTCGATTCTGTGTATTCAGAATCTACATGCACTATTAAAAGAAAGGTATTGAATAAATACTGAAAGAGTTTGGTGGCGAAAATAATTTGCTGATTTTAAAACAACATGGAATAACTTCATTTTACTATAGCCTTGAAAAAATATTAATATCCCGAGTAATGTCATAAACAAGTTATAGAATAAGGAACCATATGGAGTGGGATCTCACAAAAAATAACTGGGAAATTATAGAAGTGCTGTATAACCATATGGAATGGGATCTCTTAAGGATAAATGACCAGAAAATGGTGGAAAATCCATCTGATATTAGTGCGGATAACTATATGAAATTGATTTTCTCCAGTAAAATCTCCATAAAGCAGTGGAAAATCCATTTGGTTGTGGAAATGTATAGACACCATGTAATTTGACTTTTTTATTTTGTCTTATTCCAAGTAGAATGACTAAATCATCTTGAAACAGATGACTGATGTCATAATTGCCAAGCTATTAGATCTGCAAAATATGAATAATTTGGGTTTCATGATAAAGAACAAAATGGGTTGGTTAAGATTCTTCTCACTCCATTTACCCAAGGCTAACCGTGCATGCCAAACAATTGTATTCTTTTGAGAAACAACTTAAGTATTACACAACAAGACAATATTGTAGGACATTTAAATATACACACTTTATGTAATTACTTAAATATTGTGTATTTGATATACTTTGCTGTAAATGTGAACTGAACATGAATAGCGCACACCACATAAAGTTAACCTTTACTGAATTAGTTTTAGTATTTATATACTGTAGGTGCTATAACACTTGGACAAATAATAAACATCAAAGTGATAGGGGTGAAAAGATTCATCAATAGATAAATGTAACAATTCCTGTACCAAATTGATACACATATCAAGTTCAGTTAATATTCAGCAGTCATACATTATTATTAGTCATTTGCCTCTTTACTGTTTAAACAGAACATTCATTTTGATTAGATGACACATGCTCCGGCACCCAATTTTATCGGGCAGCAAAGAAAAACCCATTGATCACACCCCCCTCACCTTCTACAAACTAATGTGGTGCTGTACTAATTAGCATATCCCAACTGAATGTTCAACATAAGAGATATTTCAAATGCGTTTACCTAATCTAATGAAGTAGTTTAATTATCACGCAGTAGAATGTGTTACACAGAATTAAGATTGGTGATATCTGTTTCAGTCCATTGTAAACAATACAAAACAATCAAGATGTAATTAGTTTATTCTCTGTTTAAGCTGTACATCGGATAATATGGGTCAGCTTGAAATGACCTACAAGGCTGAACTAACATAATTGAAAACTAACAAGTAGTCCATTTTAAAGTAGTTCTGCTACCTTGCCATTGATGAGGATGGCAAATAAACATGATGCTATGTATATTTATGTCTGACTACTCTTCATACTGGAAATATCGCCATTGTCTCTGCAAATAAAAATGGGCACAAACTACCACTAACAGACTTTCTAAATATGGAAATACTGCATAAAACAATACGAGTATCAATAGTGTATCCTACAGTAGGCTGTGTATCGTATCGTGAATCAAATTGTTGTGAAACACATGTGTATCATTTCACCTTTACTAAATGAACATGATTTCAAATTGTGAACACAATATAACATAGTAATTCCCACCATATAAAAAACATGTTGGTTGCTTTATATAATCTGCTTTACAGTCAGAAAAATAATTGCTGGTGTCGGCATCTGGAAATCCAGAGGGTCCAAATCTTTAGGTTAATGACACTAAATAAATTTGGAGGTGCTTTATGAGAGAAACATAATGGATTCTGGATTATATTAATACCAATTATAAATCTAAGCTAATGTTTGACATAATAATTTATCTATGAGAGCAAATGTGTACACCAGAGAATACTTACCCTATCATATTAACATTTAGATAGAAACTTACTACCTTCTGAACCCAGCCATCCTAAGAAGATGAAAAATGTCTTTGTCCACCTTTTTAATAAATACGAATGGCAATAACTCTTGCCCATAACCACCCTTACCATGCCAAGTGTTGCTAGTTTTTAAGCTGAATAATATATGAACATAGGTGCTTGCAAAGCAGGATGGTTGAAAGGGTTAAGTAATGTGATTGGATAAGCATTCTCATTAAAACATAATTTACTTAAAACAATTTGCTCTTTCCTAATATTTTAACCGACCACATTAACATTATGAGAATAAGTCACAGGAGGAGGGAATACTTAATATCTGACTTCTCTCTCAGGTATCTTTCTAGGGAAATGTGATTGGATTCACTAACTGAACAATAAACTGTTCTGATAAGCAACATAGAGTAGTCACATGATTGTGACCTCTATAGACCACTCCGGTGGCCTAGTGGTTAGAGCATCCGCCTCAGATGCGGGAGGTCGTGGGTTCGACCCCTGGCCGAGTCATACCAAAGACTTACAAAAATGGTACTAACAGCTGCCTCGCTTGGCGCTCAGCATTAAGAGGTTAGTGTTAGGACTGGTCAGCCCGGTGTCAGGATAATGTGACTGGGTGGGACATCATGCTACATGTCTGCGGCATGATGCCCCAGTGCTAGACATCACTGTAAACTGCCACATTGCAGACATCGTAGCGACATGACTGAAAAATTGTTAAAGCTACGTTAAAAATCAAAATCACATCACATCACACGTGACCACTATATCCAGTCAAACGAGATGAGTATTGAAATCGTGTTACCTACACAATTTCAGCAGTGAATCCATCAAATCCAATTGGCTGTGGTGAGTCTTAATCGGGTTTGGTGGTTATCTGGGTCATCGTTACAGCACCAACCAGATCTGTGATAAAAGTTCGAGAAGGAAGAATCTAATATGTCTCAGATCAAAATGATGCGTTGTAACACAAGCCTTGTCGAGATGGCGCTAATCTCGAGAGGCAACTGATTATTTGAGGCCTCAGATTATGCTGAATGTATAACTCACCTCGGCCACTTTCATATGGTTTGAGATATAAAATTATGATTTCCAGTTTTCACCGAAAGAAAGAGCTGTTGAACAAGAAAAATGGTTTGTGTGATAGTAACTTCAATGAAGTGCTGGCTACAATTGTTTGGACTCCTTGAACTAAAATATGCTAGATGCAGGACAAATTTAATTTAGGAGAAAGGGTGACTGACTTTTGTCAAAATAGCTAACAAAACTAATATGTCTTTATTGCAATGGATATCATATATGCCATGATGTCTGATTGTGTCAGACATCATTGAGTCATAGCCTTTGATAGAAATTGGAGCCAGCATTTCCTCCTCAAAGAGACAAAGAAAAGGCCAGCCAGTTCAGGTATTGAGGCATTCATGGTGATGAAAATATTGACTTCGCACCATTAACTGAATGCACGCCATTTTCCCTTAAAGCCTGAAAAGTTGAGGGTTTTCTTACTCGCTATCTTCTCTATACAAGAGGGTTTAATCATTTGTTCCACAAGGTTGTCAAAGCAAAGAAAAAACTTTCACAAAGAATACTAAGACAATATGGGCATAGATGGAACACCTGAATCCTGGCTGCTTGACAAGATTGGGCCTGGCCGAAATCTTCATGGAAAGGATAGCTCTATCGCTAGATTGAGTAGATCTGTGGCCCAGAAATTGTCTTTTCTGCGAGTGGCTTTCACAATAATTTTGAAGTTCTAAAGCCATAACTGTAGGATTTTTTTTTAAAGTAAGACTACGGGAAGGTAGACAAAGGACTAAACCCCTTCCTAACTGATTGACAGTACGTCCACAGCCCAAGAATCTGGATCTGGAACTTAAGAGATAAAGGCGGGCTGCTTGTGTTTCCAACTGCTGGCAAAAGAACTATTCTCAGAAGCCCCCAAATTATGCAAATTGGAAAAAACGTCTGTAGAGTTCTTCACACCAGCATAGAAACAGCTAAATCAGAACACACAGGTCACATGATTTGATGCCTCTGTGTGAGGAGGTAGGTCTCCACATATAAAAGTTGTCTGACATAATAAGAACCATATTCCATGAGAAACTTTCATTCTAAAATTGAAAAGGCATTGATTACAGCCTTCTTATATAATGGTTGGGGCTTCTCCGTAGGGATCCCAGACGGCAGTCAACCCCGGTTGAGTCACTGATACAGGAATGATTATAGGTCGGACGTGAAATTTACTTGTTGATCAAAGGGACTGGATAATGTGTGTGACAGAGCTAGCATTGTCATCCGTAAGGGACACATAAAAGACCTAGTGAAGACCGCTGGCATATTGAATAATCTGATGAGTTGAAAAAACTACCAAGATGAAATCCAAGACTTCTTGGAATTGGGTTCAACTGGTTCTATAATCAGTATACACAACTGTGTGAAAGCCATATCGAATTGAGTATGCTGAGAAATTCCATAACCAGGTTGACAAAACTCTGGGATTGATAAATGTTGGATTGTCTAAGCACACAAGAATGTCTCAGCGATAGGAAGTTAAAGGAGGTCATTCCTGTCTTGGAGATGAAGCGTACTTATCATAATTTTTTTAGATGTCGTCCAGATATTCAATGCATGACATCTGCCAGAACAAGGTGACGATGCAATCCAAGATCCTGATAAAAGTCCAAGAGGATGGAACTGATAAACTATGTCACAGTAAACACATTGTCTACAGGCTTCACTGAAACAGTGATATGAAACAAAATACAACAAGAATGTATAAATTACTGACTCATCATGCTGATAAGACACTAAGTCAACCGTTACTGAATGGATCAGTGAAAAAGTTTATGCATAACCATGAATAAGAACACTGATGTGTTATGTTGTGAATGACATCAACAGAGTTGAATGTAGCATGGTTGCCATTTTGGGATAGTGAGTCTTACAAGACTAAGTACGTAATTGACAAATTCATCATAAATTCTAGAGAAAATATAAAATTAATGTATATCATAACTACAAACTACATAATAACTCCAAATTCGGCTGCTGATAATTTGTTAGAAAAAATCCTGGAATATTAGAAAGGTATTTCCATGTGTGTCTCAACACGAGAAAGTAGCTTAAAACTAACTAGACCAGGCAGTGCCAAAGGGATGTAATGGGCAAGAGTTATTTCCCTTTGTCTATATGAAATATATTTCAAAAGACTAGTTTTTTTACTTTTAGTACAAGTGGATTCAGGCATTAGAAGGCTTATATCCAAATGGTAATGTCATCATGGAGCATTATTTGAAGGAGAGAAGCCATAAGATAATGATAATACATGTGATGACATGCAATCAACAAACGTATCAGGCATTTTAATACAGAAATACTTTTTTAAGGTCTTATTTATCAACTTTCAACTTTTGTTGGACAATTAGATTACTGGCATACAACTGAAAGACACTAACAATGCCTGAATTGTATGCACAGTACAGCAAATGCATCCCAACAATGTATATAACATATGGCTGTTGGTGTGCATCGCAGGTGTACAAATACCTTGTGTGATTGGATAAAGCCTGCTTTAAGGTCTATGTTACAAATCTGAGACCTTACTGATATAAGAATATATTCCAAGTCTGATGAAATCTAGACCAGAAATATACATCCACCAAATAGTAACAATGCTAACCAACTTGATGCAACTTATTGAAAAACAGCCACTACTTTTTCTTTCATTTCCTTTCAGCTAGATATTTCTCCACATAACATTTTGTGGATATTAACTGAGAATATCAACACAATGCTAATGGAGAAACATGAATAGTCATCAAGTCTATTCTACAATATATACATATTACAAATATAACTATTTATTATCAATTATGCTGGGTTATAAATATGGTATCTATTGGTATGTGATTATTTACAATAATGTGACCTAGTCATTTAATTATGGTGATAGTAGTGTATCTTGTATGGGATTATGCACAATACTATGACCTAATTATGGCTCCTCACAGTAGTTCTTTTGGTATGGAATCATGGATGATGATGGTTCCTAAATAAGGCCACATATCTGTGCTCATTGGCATTGGATTGTGTAAGACGCTGGGTCCTAATTATGGCCACATATGTCTGTGTCTCCTGGCATTGGATTATGTAAGACATTGGGTCCTAATTATGATCACAGTGACTTTTGCCATAGGAACATCTATTCTGAGGGCATATCTCCTGTTCCTGGTATTCAGTCTAGCATTCCTGAATTCAGTCTAGCATTCCTGGGATCCAGTCTAGCATTATCCAGTCTAGCGTTCCTGTGATTCAGTCTAGCATTCCTGGGATTCAGTCTAGCATTCCTCTTCAACAAAGTTAGCATGTGACAAACCTGAAAAAGCACACAGTTCTTGTCAAATTTAACACTTTAAGAAAAACACATAGACCGCTAGAACATGACAATAATGTTCCACATAAATTAAACTCTAGAACTGTGAAACCGTGTGTAATTAAACCAAACTCCGTACTCTACATATGAAAAATAAATTTTGTTTTTTGTCTAGTTTTCCATGCCACAGTTCAATAAAATATGTACACAGTCATTATAGACTGCAAATGTCTCCTTTGATAATAAAAGCTCTAATCATAGATACTTTCATTTTAGTCACAGAGGTTATTGTACCATTTGGCAAAATGTCCACTTTCATAGACATCTAAGTAATATAGTTGTCAAAAGTACCAATTAGCAAAAGCATCCACTTCCACAGATGTCAAGGTAATGTATATGTCACAGTATGTACTGTCTGACAAAAACATCCACTCCCATATACATCTAAGTGATGTGGATGTCATAGCACCATTTACCAAAAACATCTACTTCCATATACGTCTAAGTGATGTAGATGTCATAGTACCATTTGTCAAAAACATCCACTTCCACAGATGTCAAGATAATGTATATCTCATGGCACCATCTGGCAAAACATCGTCTTCCAGACATCAAAGGTAATTTAGAAGTCATACAGTAGTACCATCCACTGCCGCATATATCAACATAAAATATAAGTGATATTACATTTTAGCATAAAACGCTACTGCAACATACATCAACATAAAATATATATATGTTATAGCACCATTTGGCAAAGCATCCACTTACATACACATTAAAAGTAATGTAGATAAGACTGGAAAAACATATACGGCTATGAAGGAATCGTTGCTTGAGGTAAGAAAAGACGCTGATGTCCCGTAAAAATAAAGGACTTTACATTATTTACTGTATGAAAAGGGGATGTCATAGCACAATTTACCAAGAACATCCACTTCCATATACGTCTAAGTGATGTAGATGTCATAGCACAACTTACCAGAAACATCCACTTCCATATACGTCTAAGTGATGTAGATGTCATAGCACAGTTTGTCAAAAGGGGTAGAAATTTTGCATGCAAACGTTTTTGAACACGACATTCTTGTATCAACAATATCATCAGCTGATTTGATTGTGGTACAATTGGCATTTTTAATTTAAAACAAATTACTCTAAAATATAAATGATGAATGATTTTATCGTGCAGCTGAAAAATTAGGAAAACAATATTTTAGTATTACTACTAAAACTGATGTAATATAAGGTGCACATGATATTAAACTGTATGTAATAAAAGATGCACGTATGATATACTGTATAAACTGAATGACACTATAAAACTGTGATGTAATAGTATGTGCATATAATGACACTGTATAAAACAGGAATGCAATATTATGTGGAAATAATATGACACTATAAAGCTGTTATGTAATAATATATGCATATACCATGACACTATATATTTATGATGTAATGGTATGTGCAGATATGACACAATTTTTAAAAGTATGATGTAATATGTGTATGTATCATGACACCATATCAAACTGCGATGTAATATTATGTGTACATAATACGATGACACAGTATTTGATATTTGAAAGAAATGGGAACTCGTCTACTTGACAACAAATACTGCCTTGAATATCATAACCAATATTGATATTCTACTGCTAAATACTAACACTATGTATCTGTAACTTTCATTTGGTATTTATACACCAATGTTAAATAATAGGTTCAATGTTATATAATCAAATATGATGGCAAATCTGAAACCAATCGTCATCTCCATTTTTGATGATCTGCCATGTTCATGTACAATGTACTTACACTTTTCAATTGTTGCTCTTGCTTCATGACTTTCATTTGCAGCTAACATGCTTCATATATGGAGATGACCTGTCTCTTTTGCTTATCCAACTCTTGGCTGTACACCTGTCCACCAATTACAGCTTCAATGTCAAAAATCACACATTCAAATTTCTTCCAGTAATCTTCCAGGTTTTGTCGGCTAATCTTTCCATCTGGTGAATGGCCACTGATATGATTCCTATATGAACGAATTCGCTCCACACTTGCTCCTAGAGAGATGTCCCTTGGTTGATCTAGTGGATCATTTCCCCAGCCTGTTAGTGGAGCTTTAACTGTACTGACATTTCTGATTAGAGTATATAGCAATGAAAGGTCAAACTGGTCCAATGTTCCCGTTTTTGTCCCCTTAGGGTCTGGAAAAACCAGATGAATTTGATCAGCGTTAAGAAGTGGTCTTCCCTGTCTACTGGTCAGCTTGCCCATATTTGCTAGGATTGCTTGGGAGATATTTGTGTGAGGCGCAGGAACTTGGGTGCGGAGGACTTCTCTCATGGCATTTCCGCAAACAGTTACAAGAGCAACACAGAGTCGAGCATGATTCATGTGATCAGGTGTTATGGGTGTATCAGGATCATGCCCCTAAAGAAAGAGGAAGGCCATTATTATAAGGAGACTCCTGTCATCAAGATAGAAGGAACGAATGGGTTTCTGTTTAACTGCATAATTAGAGTCATCGATTCTATGAAATTATTACAAATTAAACTGGTCCTGCCTATTTTCAGCAGTGCTGAATACATAAATAGCATCAATATTGATTTATTCAATATAAGTAGATCTAGCTAGCAGTACTGTAATACAGTCACGTGACTGACATGAAGTGTCCTCTCCATTCACCTTATTCTCCTTCAGGAAGATTCTGTACTGATAATAGTGAGAAAGACTACAGACAAAGTGAATTATTTTAGTGCACTTTGTATGAAAATAGGACTCTGACATCCCTCATACTGTGTCAACAACATCTTCCTTCAACTCAATCATTTTTATTTTGGACCAACATCACATCAGTCGTTTGATGAAAACTCATACACATCCATATAAGAGATGGCTGTTTTAATATGGCTGCTATGGCAACAATATCTGAGGTCACATCAGCAGGATTTATAAGACCAGCAGGACATCATAAGAAGTTTTTAGTGAACATTCCATGTCAATATGAACATATGTTCCCTGGATTCCCATGTTTTGGTGACTCATACCGGGCTTTTCTGGATTCATCCTCTAACCAAAAATACATACATGTACAGGCTGCCATATATACCCTATCCTGTGCTGAAACATGCCATTAAACCCAAAACAACAATAACCACTGATATGGCATTCATATTAGATGTCAGGTCAGTGCCCTTTTCATTAAGGACTTAACAAACAGCATGACAATATAACACATGCTCTAGTGAAAAGCCCAAATTAATGCAATCAACCGTTAAGATGTTGTGATAGCATTATTTTCAAGATGGCCACCATAGCAGCTATACCCAACATATCAGCCATATTTAAAGGTATATTTGCACCAGTTTAGGACCTACTAGACAACATAGGTCTCTCAGTGGCATCATTTAGGAGTAGTAGCTCTAAAATGCTTTTAAAATGGCTGCCATGGCAGACATACAAGATATCAGAAGGGCACCAAGTTTGTTTAAAACCAAAGATATGTCATTAGAAGTCAATTAGGGGAACCTCCATGTCAGTATGAGGGGCCCCGAGTGGCCGAGTGGTCTAAAGTGCTCTCCGTTACGGATCACTGCCATCTCACATCTCTGTCTGCGTGGGTTCGAGTCTAGGATTTAGCCAATGTGGGTATGCGAGAAGGCTTGCCAGTAGCTTCTCGTGGGTTGGAGGTTCTTTCCGGGGTTTCTCCGGGTTCTTCCTCCACCATTAATACTGGCCGCCATGTATAGCCTATCATGTGCAGAAAAATGCGTTAAACCCTACAACAACAACAACAACCATGTCAGTATGACACTCCAATGAGACGTAGTAGTGTCAACAATATAAGCTGCCATCATGGTGGCAATACTGGACACATTCTGATTAAAATCTGATCTCCACTGTCCTATATGAAAGTATGACAATGATCACATAGGTGTCATGTTCTGGGGACCTATATAATTGGCATAATTGCTAATTTTGTGAGCCAACCTGATGAAGTATTATATCTTCATATCTGGGCAGTGTGGCTGAAGAACATCAATGTGTGCTGAATGATTTGATTTACTTTCAGATTTCTAAAAACTGTTTCCATTGGCTAATTTAAAGGTCCCCAGAACACTGTCCCTAAGCTGCCACTGTTAGATATTTGTCTATGACAGTGAATATCCAGTTTTAATCAGGTTGTACTGGGTGTTCAAGGGTAACAATTTACATTCAGTACCATCCAAGCTCTGGTGTGAAAGTGTCACTCTCTCTTTACGATATGGTGGCAATCCTATTAGAAGCTCAGGACAAGCAGCAATGGCAATCTTGTGCTAATGCATACTGGATGAATAACACGATATCATGTAATATACAGTACAGGTAAATTACATAGTCTTGGATTCATATCGAATGAATAACGCAATAACCATTCTCATATGAACATGTATGATTGTTATTTTATTAACACGCTATTTGGACAGATTGATTAATTGAAACATTTTGGTACGGTGGTTTAAACATTATATAAATAAATGAAATTTACAGCGTAACATTCTTAAGCTATTGATTTTAATGACTGTGCATTTGCCTGTTAAGATAATGCTTGTTTTGTTTATTTCTGCAGCCACCTAAAATCAACCCTCAAGTGTCCTTGATTTCTCCATTGTTTACAAATATAATTTGAAGTATGTTGATAGATAAGATTCCTTATTAAACAATCTTGTTATCTCTACTGACCTCAAAGAGTTTATAGGAATCAAAGATTAAACTATTTCTTCTGTACTTTAACTCTTTTTACCGCAAAGTATTGAAAGCATCTTCAACTCAAACATCACAAATTTGGCAAGAAAATGTTTTCATGCAGGGTTGAGCTAGGATGCTCACAAAATGACGAGAAGGTGCAGGATACAATCTGTTGGCCTTCAATCTGGTTTCATGGATATAACATCAAACCACAATTTAAGGTAAGCATTCAGAAACTGTGAATTGAGAAAATGGTATTACCATGCTAACAGCAACAAACAAGAAACCAAATGCTAGAATTTAAATTACTGTCAGAGCACCATTTATATTTAGAGCCAACTAGACCATGGAATGAATGTGTGTGTAAAATTTCATGGCCATCAACCAAATATTTTACTAGGAGGAATTTATTAAAAGATCTTGCGCTAACAGACAGACAACTGACAAAATACCATCCCTTAAGCTATACTGGTCTATAACCATGAAAGCTAACAAACATTTGATAGAAATGGGAATGTACATGTAACTGCAGCCTTTCCATATTTTTCAAAATGTGTAGATTATTATACAAACAATGAGGTCATAAATAAATGTTGCATATTACTTACATTCAGATTAAATACATGGATGCAATAAAAGAAGTTAATGCATTTTAATACAATACAAAAAACTACAATGTTGACATTTTAACACGTAAGGATTTCTGAAATATCAATGCTACAAATTCAGGTTGAATTAAATTATTAATAAATGAAAGAAGGTGCGTGTACATCTGCTTTGTTTCAACTATGGTCAGATTATAAATATTAGGATATAGCTGTGGTTAACTTCTTCTGGCTCATTTATTTAAAGTACATATGTAATCAAAAACAAACTTTAAAATTCATTTTTATCTTGAATGAATACAGTCAGTGAATGGAGATATATACAAATAGTTTATTCAAATGTGCATTTACAGTTATTAAAAAATAACCCCACAAAATGTAATTTTCATTACCATTCTGAACAAATTTATGATATATTATAAATAACTGCTTCACTGAAAATCAAAAAAGTTGCGACTGAATTGTTTTTAGGTGATCTCATTATATATTCTCCAGTTCTTGTCCTGTACAATTACATGAATTTCTTTTAGGTCAATAAGACATTACAGACAATTAGACTAAATTTTTAATTGTATTTTAGCTTAATACACATAATGCAGATCGTATGCCAAAGTATCAGATTGTTAACTATATTAATTTATTTTTGGACAATATTTATGAAGTACATCATATGACACATTTTCAAGCTTAAACAGCATAACTACAAGATAGATATTTAAAGGTCAATAGCATGATGAAAGATTCTTAAATTTCATGACGTTACATATTTCTCCTCATGTCTGGAATTGGTCCCTAAGAACAGTTATCACACATCTTTAAGCCACAGGCCAAACATCACATGATGTCACATTACATTTGGTGATGGGTTTAATATACACAACCTTCTCCAACGGGAAGTCTTATGATGGGGTAATGTGATTTAACCAATGGCCTGTGCACTTGTATACACAACAGACAATTCCCCGGTTTATCACCCATGCACGAGTAGAAAACAACACAGTAGAACAGTACATGAAATAAAGGAGATTATATAATAGTAATGCATTCTGTTTGTAAATTTGAATAACAACTTACCTCCTCTGCAAACCACATGTCAAACAATGGTGCATAGCCAACCATGTCATGGCCAGAGTCACCTTGAGATGGTGGGCACTGTACAGACAACCCGTATTGTAAATTCTGGCCAAGGTAAGATGTAATCTTGGTGAGATTCAGAGAAATAAACTTTCTAACTCTAGTACACAGCTTTGCATCAGGTGTCTTGACTTCATCAATCACCATCCTAGTCATTCTTGCAAACACAATATGGTTCCTACAGTGCAAGGTCAGTCTGTGGAACAGGTCAATGTCAAAAACGCAGCAACCACAGAAAATTAGATTTTCTGATGTCTCCTTCTTCTTGGCTACTGGCCAGCGAGTTACACAGGCAGCAATCAGCCTGTGAAAGATGGGTGGAGGTAGATACTTCCCTCTAAAGATATAGCACAAGACTGGTGTGCTCGCCATACGTTGATCCTCTTGAGGGGAGATAACTTCTCTGGGAGATTCTTGACGAAGCATACAAGGAACAAGGAAATAAGTCTCCACCTAAAAGAATATATACAAAACTCAAAAAGTTCAAAATATTGTCAACATGTTTCATTTTGTAATTGTATAATGTATTTTTGTAATCTTGTCCTTGTACATATTTTTTATGTTGCCTAACATTGTAAAGTGCAAAGAGCTTCTAAAGATTAGGCGCAGTACTAAGTCCATATTATTATTATTATTATTATTAATTTCAGAGGTGGCTAAATGTCATTGTCATAACTTAATACTAACCTACTGGCTATTGGCTTGCATGCCTTTTAGGGAACACATATTGGGATCAACGTAATATAATGCCTTTGATCTTGCAAATGTTAATGAGAGCAGAAAACAGTTTTAAATGTAAAATTCCAGAAAGAAGCTCCACCCAACAGTTCAAAATGGCATTTTAACAAATAGCATAACACAAAAATGAGATTCCATCTAGGTGTGTGTATTAGTTGGATGTTTAACATAGCTTTAACAATTATTCAGTCATATTGCTATGAAGTCTGCAGTGTGGTAGTGATTTCTAGCACAGGGGCATCATGCCACAGACAAGTAGCATCATGTCCCACCCAGTCACATTATCCTGACACCAGGCCGACCAGTCCTTACATTAACATCTTAATGCTGATAGCCTAGCAAGGCAGCTGTTTGTACCATTTTTATAAGTCTTTGGTATGATCAGGCCAGGGTTCAAACCCACAACCTTCTGCATCTGAGGAAGACTCTCTAACTACTTGGCCACCAGAGTAGTCACGATCAATCTAGTAGATAATAATAAGCATAAAAACCAGCTACGGCTCAAAAGACCTGATAGGTTCAAACAGATGACAGATTGATCCAATGTCCAAATCCTTAGCAAATTTCAACGTTGTAATATGATGGGTTGGACTGCACTGTCGAACTTAATAGTAAGACTTGAACATTGTCTCTCTTCAAACACAAAGAGAAGAAAGTATTTCATAGCACTTGTAGAGGGATAACTACAATTAATGTTTTCCTACTGCAAAATTTACAAAGGATTCTCTTATTTACATTGTTGAACTTGAATGTGGACCACTTCCTGAGTTAAACAATCCACTGGGAACCATGCTGGAAAATTTGTTACAAGTGTCATTTAACACACTGTCTACTATGCTCTTTGGAAGAAAGATGTGTACGTCTTCCCTATTGTGAACCAAAACTGAGTGGCAAAATAAAAAGGGGATGCTTGTTAGAAAAGGCTATTCCTGAAACCAAAATGGGAATGCTCTTTTTATTAAAGCAATTATTAACATCTTTCATTTACCACATCCTCTAAACTGCAATGGTCCTTTAAGCTCTGGTGATTCCTGAAGTGAGCCTGCATCCTTTTAAAGAATATTGTGGAGAAACCCAAGAAACAATTTGGACAACCACGTTTTCTAGCTTGTGTTGATGGGCCACAAATACTGAAATGCTGTGGAGTTGGATTCCTCCATCAGATGATTTAAGGAGATGGCAATATTAGATATTGGCCTTGAAGGCTATGGTGATAAGCATGTAAGCCTTAACTCCAATGCCTACAACATCTTGACTGGAAGGCAATCCATGGTTCCCATCACAATCCTAATGTCTGATGATCCACCAGGAAAGGACCACGGGGCTTAAGAGGCCAGGAAAGGTAGTGAACCATGTAGCTGTATGCTAAAACAAGCCTTTGGATAACAAAGGAGGGAACAGACTACCCTATGTTGCCTAATGAATTCCTGGTCCTTAGAAAACCTTTGGGAAACTTTCTCCACATCCAAAGGTTTGGGACTCCAAACATGGATACATGTACTGGGTGGTAAACCTTGTTTACTGCCTTGTCAAAAGACCAGATCTCGTCCTCCTCTACTGCCAGAATCAACAGGTGGGCAGGAAATGAACACATTTGGAGAAGGGGGACCATATCCAATGGATATTCCAGGAATTTACTAGAGGTCATCAAAACAAAAGAATGTTACTGTCCTGCTCTTGCTTCTTGTGTAGAGACTATTGCAATGCAATGTCTCCTAAGGGTGACCACGATGTAGATAGGGGTTAACTTCTTTGTCCAACTCCTCATCAGGAAGGGTGGAACTACCCCTGCCAGCAGGGATTATTGGAGGATGGGAATGTTTCTAGAGGTAATATTGTGCCCCATCTCTGAGGAGTACAGAAACTGTCCACACCTGCAAGCCTTCTACATTTTCATTTCTCCTAGATCATGTTGAGGGGTGAACCAGCACACCTCATTTAGTTCGCTTCACAAAAGTGGAAGATATTGATCCATTACCTTATATAACTGAACTATTGTGATATCATGGTATGGTCATCCGTCTTGTGAAGAATGTGAAGAAAGGTTTGAAAGGAGATTGAAAGGGACCACGAAGGAGATTAGATGCCAATCAGATCACCATCCCTATCAAAACACATCAGCTCTGACTTTCAGATTCCACATGATTGGTTTGTGGAGTGGAGTCTGGTCAGGGGGGTTGCAACCCATATACTGTCCAAACAAACAGTCAGGTGACTGATTTGTTGGAGAAAAACCTCCTCTGAAAATCTGGATCATGATCCTCTTTAAGAATGGTGCAATGGCCTCAACAGCATCACTGGGTTAAGAGGATAAAGAAGATGCTGGTCCTGCCTTAATGGGGATTGGGTGTGTGAGTGGAATGGTTCACTCACAGCCAATGCCGTTTATGCCTTAGATGTTATCCTGGATCAAACTCCACCTGAGCCTGACTGCATCAGACAAACCACCAAGGATCCTAGGAATTTGTATGTTTACTCTAGAGAAAATGATCCCATATGTGCTTTTACTGTTAGGACAGTTTCTGTACAGCAGTACTACTGCTAGATTCATCTTTATGAACTCATCTCTTAAAAATCAATTTCCGTTTTATTTGTAATATGTTCAAGCAGGAATGTGAACATGCTTTCAAGGCCTATTTTGTTTGAATCTGAAGCCTATCACAGTGGGAGTAACCTTATAAATTATCGTTAAGGAATGGTAGATTTAATTTCTGATGTGGACATTAAATGAAGGTGATAATCAGTTCCAATATTGTGATCGACAACTAATATGCAGTGTCATGTGTTCTACTAGTGTATGTATTGCCCCTTATTGAGAAAATCTCATCATAAACCCTTTTATATGTGTGTTATTATTTTGTTTGTGTTATTATTCACGCTGTTTTAATAACAATCTTTGATAAGTCTAGGTAGATATGCTAATTGGGAGAAATGTTATTGTGAATTTAAAAAGTATAGAAACACCTAATGGACATTAATGTATTAGTGAATTTCAACGTAAGGAAGTGCTTAATGGATGGTAATTCATTCATGAATTGAAAGGTTTGGAAAGATGTAAAGAACCTTTTATTCTCGATATATACAGATTGGTTCTTCAGTATTACAGATATATTTGTTGAATGTAAATGTAGTAGCTTTTGTATATTGTAATCGTTACATTTTTGTTCTTTTACAGGTTTTACTATAATGCTGAAGAGTTCATGGCTATGAAGAAACACAGTATTTGAACATAACATGATGTTTCGTGTCTTGCATATTACAACACTCATGTTTATACTAACCATAATTAATCCCAGGGAAAGGCAGTACACCATACACCGGGATGAAAGAATCTTCTTTGTCTGAGCCCCTAGGCCAAGTAAAAGGATTTCATACCCTCCTGACATAGAGGAAATGTCTTCTTTTGAAACCCAAGGGACAAAGAAAGATCACATACCCTCAAGGGATAAAACAATCTTCTTCCTCTGAGTCCCTAAAGGCCAAGAGAAGGTTTGCACACCTTAATAACATTGACAAGTCTTCTTACTTTGAGACCAAGGGACTTAGAAAGATAATGCGAAGGAGACAAGATGATAGGAAAGCCTTTCTTTGTCTCCTTATATGCGGTCTGACTGTTGGCGACATCCCAAGCCTCATTAAACCAGCAAGATTTGTATATGAAAGATCAGTGGATTGTGTATCCCATGGGGCCTTTATATGACCACACTTTCTCCCACTATGTTACGTAATATTATTACTGTATAGGAAAGGTTAATAAAATAGATAGACCCTTTATTATGTTATCAAAATATGTTAAAGGAAGACAAAACAAACATCAAGATGCAAATAATCATCCTAAGTTACCATCAACATCCAAATGAATGATACTAAATTAAGTGTACTTTCCAAGTAATATTTTTGTAATTAATGCATATTTTACATGTAATGTAATTATGGAAAATGACATTAAACAGTTTATGCTGTTCAATTTTTCACTTTTGTATAACAAGTTATAATAATTATTTATGCATTTTTCCAAAATTATTGTACTCTTTGTAGTTAGGATGGATGCATACAGAATTTTGGGATCTAAACACAGTGCTCAAATGTTACTAGTATGAAGAAAAAAAATTGGAAACTTATAGCACAGCTCTCAACCAAAGCGTTAATCTACTATGGTAGTGCTAAAGTTATAGGTGTGAGAAATAGAAAATAATACCAAAGTGGTAAACTTATCAAGTTTGCATTCTTGTCATTTGCATTGCCTTTTATTGCATAGTAATAATTCTCCTAATAATTATACATGTTCACCAAGTAACATTGTTTAATTTGTTTAGCTGTAATGCAAGTAATGATGTATATAGTTACATGTAATGCAAGTACCATTATATGTATAGGTTACATGTAATGCTATTAGCAATATGTGTGATTTACATGTAATGTAATTAGTGGTATGCTTACATATATCATGTAATGTAATTAGTGACACGTGTCTAGTTTACATGAAAATGCAGTCATCAATATGTGCATCTTACATTTAATTATAGCAAATATTAGTAAACAGTTGATGTCTGCTAACATTGTGTTATTTATAATAAGTTGTTTTCTTTATCAAATGTTACTAGTATGAAAGGTACATAAAAGGGGGATTTACTGGACAACAACTGTCTCTCTCTCTCTCTGTCAAAGTGTTAATGTTCTGTGCTAGTACCGAAAAAACAGAAGCGAGAAAAATAATAGTTAAGTGTTAGAGTTATCATAGGACTAAACTATAAAATTGGCAAATCACCATCTTTATGCTTGTATATAGTATGTATATATAATTCACAGGAAATCTGCGCATGTATGACACTTCCATAAGTAGTCCTGCCACCAGTTACTTGTATTTGATTTTCAAGCTTTTTGATACCTATCTCCATCATGAATCTAAAAACAGTGACAATAAACAATAATACGCTATTCAAAAAATGATAAACATGGATCAGAACGGTACATTCGATGTCAGAGGTGGACTGGGTAAACTCAGATGCATTGTGTTTCCTTTGAATTGTTCTCTCATCACACTAACGTTGGGAATATAAGTTCTACCTTTCCAATTCAGCCCTCCCAAATCGGAATTTCATCAGTATGCGTATTATGTACAGACAATGGGCAACAACTCTTGCCCATTATATCCCCTTGTAAATTCAGTGTCAGAAGTGGGCCAGGTAAACAAAGATCTATTTTATTCCTGATTGTAAATAAAACACTTGCATATTAAAGCTTTAATGTTCACCTTAATAAATAAATAAATTAAAATGCTGGTTATAGTTCTGGTGATTGTTTTATGTTTACATGTATGTAATCCAAATACAGTGATAATAAACAATAATTACTTTGCCTGCATCCAAAAATTGTGTGCAAATATCTTATTCAGAAAATAATAACTAAGGATCAGAACAGTACATTTGATCCTGATTGTAAATAAAACACTTGCATATTAAAGCTTTAATGTTCACCTTAATAAATAAATAAATTAAAATGCTGATTATAGTTCTGGTGTTTATTTTATGTTTGCATCTGTGTGTTTGTGTCATCTGTTTAGATACCAGTCACATCCTCCTTTAAGCAAATGCACCAATCAAATCAAAACAACTTAAGCCTCTATACCCTTTCCCATATCATGATAGCCTATCCGTTGTTGACATACATAACATATTCTGACTTTTAACTGACTTCTATGCAGCTTAGAAGTTCCATAATAAAGTGAAATGTCAGTCTATACAAATAAGAGTTCAAGTAAAAACAAATTATTCCCAGCCTCATGTACATTTAAAAAATAAGTGATATACAAATCATTTATAGGTAGTACAAGCCTTTGTCAGTTAATTTAAGTTCCACTGTAATATCAGGAACACTTTTAGCATGGTCACTATTTAGAAAAGAATTACTAGACCATGACCAGAAAGCAATCACAACATATAATTTTATATAACTATTATACCCTACTCTATTTTTTCTTTTTTAATGTAAAAAGAAAAGCAAATAAAAACAACTACACTTAAATTAAAATATATAAAATGGCCAGTCCTAACACAAACAAAATATAGCATCATTAAAACACTATAGCATACAAATATAAGACACACATGACATTATATTGTTCTTGGATAAGATCACTAAAATATAGGGTCCATGATATAGAAACCAGACACAAGACCTTGTGTCTGAGGAGGGAAGTATCTGTCATAAAAAATATACTGGGAAGGTAAACAAATGGACCACTGACATTGTGGGTACAACCCACTGTCAAAATAATAAAATGCAAATAACAAAAACAGCCTTGGAATAAAATTAACAAGATACTTTTTCTTCCAAATTCTTTTTGGTTTTTTTTGAGGGACTTGTTTCACAGAATAACTAACATCCACACTATGGAAGATACAGAAATGCGTACAAGACTCTAAACGTTTTGGATCGCTGGGTGGGGGCTTCAAAGTCTAAAACTTTAATAAAGCCATGGAACGGACAAGTGCCCACAAATAAAACAGTATATAATGCACCATTTATAAAAGAACTTGATAAACAGTCTACTTATTGTGGAACATAATCAGTGGGTTATAGATCGGTATGACTATAATATGCATTGAAAAAGGAACACAAATGTAATAAAATAAGAAATCGACTTAACTAAATAAAATGCTATTTTTAACATTCTGCTTAATTTTAATTCATTATTTATTTTTTTGTTTTGTTATTCTTGTGATTCGGAAAGGAATCGAGTTTCACTAATTTTTTATTTCTAAATTATCTTCTTCTACATGTTTGTTTAATTTCAATTACAAGTATCTGCACAGGTTATACACATACCCTTTGATATATGAATATATCCATTGTGCTTAAAAATATCCGTTAATTACTTTATCATGCATTTATGTAGGGCATTTATTGGAAAGTTTACCCATGGAGAGAAATATAATTTCATTCACTTCATTCTATGTTCCGATCTGTTATTATCGACCAGCAGTAATACCTACCGGAAATGCATCTAGCTCAACCTCCATAAACTAAAGAGTTTGGAAAGAAAGGGCAGATAATGAGGTTACCGAAAAGGGGTATAGCTGAGTTCATCAAGATTTTTAACCATTTAGGCTTACATATCAAATCTGTCAGAAATGAAGCTCAAAGCCAGAATAAAGCAATGTGTGTGTGTGTGTGCACGTGTGTGTGTATATGCATGGCAAAATGGGGACATGAGAGAACATGCATATCTACACACGGGTCACATCTACATATGAGGCCTATGACATAATGAACATGCTAAATATGGTATCATTCTTTAACACATTGTATCTAGTGTGTTCACAAACTCAGCCAATATGAGATGAGATCGCATTATTAATAGAATATTGCATATACATGAGTTCATAAAAGTTCTTAATCATTGAGGCTTAAATATCAAATCATCAGAAATGAAGCCTACAGTGTTCACAAGCCAGTATCAATTGGCAGAGAGACAATGCAAACCAAATGTCAGAAAAAGTCCATACGCTAATAGATCACTTGATTATATGAACTCTAAAAGGGATCATTCTTAATACATTTATCTTCATGACACCTGTGGATATTTACTGACAGGCTATTTATGGCCAGATGCTTTCTCTAAAATACGGCTAAATGTTAAGTCACTGTCATGCATGATAAAATCATAAGTAACATAACATGCCCAAAGTACATGGAAATTGATAGGTTACAAGACATACATTTTATGAGAAACCTTTTATGGTGGCATGTTTTCTCTGAGATTTGGTTATATTTTGGAGCAATTTTAAAGAGATAAATGTACAGTGGAAATATTTTATTCTGAATAGTGACTATATTTTGAAAGCCATTTATGCCATAATGCTATCAATTGTTTTTTAAATTATGTTGTTTCTGAAAAGAAACTGTTTAAATATTTGTTGGATTATTAACATACAGATCTGAGATCTCTATCTGCCAGAATAATTATTTATAATTTTTACTGGATTCTTTTCTAATCTTTCTGAGAAGGAAGTTGTTCAAGATGTTGCTATTAACATCAGCCATATATGATATTTTGTTGGCAGTATTTAAGCAAAGTCCCAAGTGGGCCTGAGATTACCCACATGGCTGACATCTGCCTAAGAGCCAATGCAAGACCAATAAGCCAAAAATTCTGGGTCTGTAGGACACTTTCAGTTTAAGTTTCTTACAAAGTCATGTTTCGATGGCAGATTGGCACAATCTGCATCTTTTTAAATGTCTGCCAGGTAAGACTACTTTCTGTAACTTTTGTTCAAATTCTGCTGCATTTTTATGAAAATAATCAATTGAAAGGAATATATATTTCCAGAAATAGCATTACATTTGGCATACTTGTTAATAAAGAAAGACTAATTTAAAGCAATGCTTTGTCAAATTTATTTAAATTCTGCTCAGAAGCTATTGTAAAGAAATTATTTAATATTATGTTACCTTTAGAAAGGCAGCAATGTTAAATGGTTGATCAGTCGATGCCCCATTGTTGCAGCTTTGTTTGCAAGAAAAGTATCTTAAAATGGCCCAAAGGCCACATACAAGTATCCTAAGAAATAATGATAAATGTCGCTATGGTTTATTATTCAACTGGATGTTTTGGGGCATACAATAAAGCTCATGAAGCCTTATGACAAATGGATGTAGGGCCATACCATAAATCTACTGTGACCTTATGACACAATGGATCATGGGCCATAACATAAAGCTCATGAGGCCTTATGACACAATGTATGTTGGACCATGTCATAAGCTCATGTGACCTTATGACAAAATGTATGTTGGGCCATACTATAAGGCTCATTTAACCTTATCACACAATGGATCCTGGGCCAACCATAAAGCTTTATGACCAGGTGAACTGAAGAGGTCAAATCCCAGCCAGCATTCTTTCTGTACAAATTGGTTAATGTCTGTGAAGTAGTTTTAAGTCTTTTTAAGTGACAGTCATATATGGTGTCTAATTGGCATCTTTTTGTGAAATTTGTAACAAATATCGTTTTATGTCAGAGTCTTTTAATTTTGAAATTCTGTCCTGTGTTTTTAAGAAGAATTTAAGACAGCCATTAAATAGTCAATCTGCATTTTTGATATAACTCTGAAAGCCCTATCTCCCTATATACTTTTCGTTAAATTATGTCATTGTCGAGAAGTGGTTTCCATTTCATTTTGTAATGGCAAATATAATTTACTGGGAACATGATCATTTGTAAAAACTCTGAATTTCCTTCAAGCTAGATGGTTTTCTATTTAGTGTGAACAAATTTTTTTCTGCAGATTTTGAGAAGTCATTTAAACTCGTGTATATGTCTTGTATTAACTTTGAAACTGGCAGCAGATCATCATTATTCTAATCAATTATGCGACTCCATGCTATGTTTTTTTGTGTAAAATTTGGTAAAATTCCATGGAGTGGAGATTGAGAAAAATGTTTGCCACATTATCCCCAATCTGAATATATTGTTAGACAATTTTGATCAATTAGTGTTCAGTGTTGTTCCCTGATATTTATTTCGCGCACAGGGGTAGCATCATTTTGATGGCTGTAATTCAGTCCCCATCCACGCCATTATTTTTATAAATTTACTGATTTTAAAAGTTGCTTTCATGCTTTCTACTAATGGCTAAAATATAAAATACAAAACAAAATCAATACTGGAATGTCCATGAGGATTTACGTTTCAAAACACAGTGTATAAAAATTTCCTGCCAAACTTCATTAATTTAACCAATTAAAATAATGAAAATAAAGATTGTCTGGAGGGTTTTAATAATGCTACATTATAGAGGATCCAAACGATGAAACTAACTTGCATTGTATTGATAATCATGTTTCTTTATTGATCATAAGCATACATATTAAAAAATATTATGAGATTATATTTAACCTATAATCTCTGTTGAGCATATGCTACTGTAATGATTAGGTATTGATGAAGTGCTACTTTGCAGCCATCAAACATTATCAAGGGATGTAACTGCATGAATATACTCCTTTAATCAGAATGAGTAATATCCATTCATACAGCTTCATGCACCTTTCAAGTTCAAAAGACCATAATAGTTACATACAGATGCAGTAGAAATAATCTTCCTTCCACAATATAGCAAAATATAAAAAATAGCAAATTTTATAAATGCATCCATTAACAAATTGTCCTTAAAGAATGGCAAGCACAGGTTCAGTATTTAAAAATAGCCAGATTCCGTATATGTTGTAAACATATATTTTCAAGTAATTGTTTAAAATGCATTTACATGCTTATCATTTATCAGTTTTTTTTTTGTTATGAATTGTTTATGAAATGTATTAATACAGCTAGAGTGGCGTTATTCAAATGTGTTTTTTTTTTCATATTTAACATTTTAGGCTTTGACAATATGGATAATTTCAAATAACACCAAAGAAAACTCAAATATTCAAATCAACTGACCTTCTCCCCAATCTCACTAAATGACCTTGGCTTGGCTATTATATTGAACTGCTCCATTATCCTCAATATGTGATCTTTGTTGGCATGAAGTTGTGGATGCTTCTCCTTTGTCCAGATAGCATCTGTAAAAAAACAAACAAAACTTGTTTTATATTTATCATTCTAAAACCATGTAAATTATGAGATATGAGGAGAATATATTTGTTAAATGCATTTATGACATAATTTCGTATTGTTCCCATTCTTATGGGTCACAGACTTCAAACATCCTGATGACATATCATGCACACATGCCTTGGAGTTAAAGCTACTAACAGTCGTTCATGCAAGAGGAGAGTCAAAACTCTGACCCACATCAGTATTCAACTAAGCGGCCAATTGTATCCCGAACACGCACCTTTCAGACTGGAATGTGACAAGTCACAATCACATACATTGGCAAACATTTACCTGATTAATACTGACTGTAAATTTACTCCGCCCACTTCTGTATCTGCGCTCAGAGCTGCTGGTGTTTTCCATTTCTGTCGACTGTCTTGATCTCCACCATGTTAATTATTTTATTACCGATAAACATCACATTTTACTAATTCTAATGAGACTTCTTTGTACTGTTGTGAGAAGACCTAAACAGACAGGTTGTCATGATAGCATCCTTAATGAGATGGTTTAACCACCTCTGTCAGTCACACTGGTTGTTATTGATGTGGTTCCAACAACAATTCCAACTGGTTTATTCTTACTAGTTGACACTGATGATTTATACTACAATCAAAACAACAGTGGCTGCTGCAACAATTCTGCAAATAGCATCTGGAACCACACACATGCTTTGTATTTCCTGAGCAGCGTGGTTCTCTTTGAGATTTCATCTTGGATTTGCCGGTCAGTTTCATATATTTTCCCACACTGGTAATACTGAGCATACATTATATTTTTTATAATTATAATGTGATCGAATAGTAGTAATGTTTGACAAGCCAAACCTGATCAGGTGCAACACACATATGTACTTCCAATCAATTACTCATTATTACCGATACGACTCATATAATCAACTCATATAATCATAGGTAATATTTATTTGGGAAATATTTACATTTGCAACAATTGTGCCTTCTTGTGGTGTGGCATTAGATTCATGTAAAAACTATACTAATTACACCATTGAATAATGTCTGAAATTATCATTCTTGTCTTTGCCCAATAACTGTTATACAGACAACTGCATCTTTGTTAATGTTGCTAAATGCAACCGTGGGTTCAGAGATGAATTCCACTTCTTCTTTGCAGAAATGATCTCCAAGTGTTGTTATGCAAGGTGATGCAGTCAGTCAGCATGTTAATACAATATCATTTATGAAATAATTAATCTAATCTCCAGAGATGGTTAAGTGAACTCCAGATACTGTATCCCTTAATTTAATTCAATAAGTAATGATACTGATATTGCATACATGACAAAGATGTGTAAATTTCTTAACACATTCACTGGTATGTAATATATATGCTAGTAAAACAGAAAATTTATTTACTAATATTTGTATCAGACATCAACCATGATGAAATGAATAAATTTGATAGAGCCTCGTGCACATTTAAGATAGTTAGCTTCATCAATAATATGCACAGGATTTGAAATACCTCAAAGACTACTGCCTGCACTTCCTATCATGAAGGAAAACGTTTACATCACCAACTCACTCTTTACAAATTTGTTGGCAGACTCAGTATACTTTAGTAACCATTTCATCATTAAACCTGCAGTGATATATTTCTTACTTGACAAGCTCCTTCCCCTAGTTATCTGTTGAAAATTACCTATTTGTGACGTGGTCTTCAAATATATTTTATTTCAAGTATTTTGAAATGCGACCAGAGAGACATTAAGTAATACCGCTAGAACCAAACTATCTATCACACCATTCATTTTGTACATCTTTTGGTATGGCTGACTTGCACATACTAAGTTAAATGAATCTATGTTGAAATATAATTTGTAACACTGAAGATAAAACAAATAATTGAAAAATAATGCTATATCCCTCTCACAGTTTGATTGGTGAGGAGATATAAATGAGACACATACTTTTAAAACAGGCCACAAACAGTAACAAACGGACAAACCAACAAGCTCTGGGGTAAGAATTCCTTTGTCCTTGAAGTCAAGCCATTTTTGTGTGATGGCAATATCAGCAGGGCTGTTTGACTGAGGGCCATTTTCAGCATTACTGTCAGCAGGGATGTTTGACTGAGGGCCATTTTCAGCATTACTGTCAGCAGGGCTGTTTGACTGAGGGCCATTTTCAACATTACTGTCAGCAGGACTGTTTGACTGAGGGCCATTTGCAGCATTACTGTCAGCAGGGCTGTTTGACTGAGAGACATTTTCAGCATGACTTTCTGGTAGGTTAGTATGAGCATTGATGAGAAGTTTCAGGGCATCAATCAACCACTTTGGGTCCAACACAATATTGTCTCTCAATACTTCAATGCTGAAAAATAGTATTAATAAGATGTGGAATTAAGTAATGATTCTTCTCTATGTATAACAGTTATATTTCATCAGTCTTAATCAGGCAGCAGATGTTCCTATATCGTGTGAGATTAATAACCATCTTAGGTATGAATGAAACAATATACAGTCAGAACACAACTCTATAAATAAATCTTTTAAACATTGTTAATTTTTTACTTTAATATTTGAATATTTATAGTTTCTATTTATTCTAATAAGAAATAAAGATTGATACAGAATGAACAAAGATGGTCAAGTTTAACTTAATCTGTTGTTACATTTTCATACATTTGTTATGTGATGCATTATTTTTCAGCTTGATTACTAGGGATTGTCCAATTCCCTAAGAAGTTTTATTTTGCTAATGTATATCTATTTTATTGCAATTTATGACTCATATTTTTCTTGTTTCTGTAAAGAAGATAATTCAGCATAAATTCTGCAATTCATGATAGACCTCAACAAAGAATACTTCTCTGCTTTTAAAAGAAAAATTGGTAATTAATTTATGTTTTTTTATGAAGTATGGTCAAATTAAATTCAACGCCATTCAGCAAGAAATTGTTACAAGATTGTCTATCTATTATAACGGTGTATTTCATAAGTAAAAAGTATTCATGCCAGGATGCTTTCTGTCAGATATAGTCCAGTCCTACTCAGGAGTTTTTCAGCAGTTGTTGAAAGGTACTGATGTTTCTTCCTTTGCATCAGTGACCATATTTTCACTCAACTGTTGAAACACTGCATTCATTATTATGGGAGAAGATGTCTTTTTTTTGGGGGGGGGGAGGTTGCTTTTTTCTGTACTAAGGTGTTTTCCTTCAAGGTTGGTTCTGATCAGTAGTCTCAGAAAAAGCATTTAATTTTGTGTTGGTGTTTATAGTAACATTTACTATATTTGATGATATGTGTGCAAAGTCTGACTACAATAGGATGGGATATAAAGTGTGCAGCCCTCATTAGAATGGGATATAAACTGTGCAACCCACATTAGATTGGGATATAAAGTGTGCAACTATCATGAGGATGGGATATAAAGTGTATAATCCTCATTAAATTGGGATATAAAGTGTGCAGCCGTCATTAAGATGGGATATAAAGTATACAACCCTCATTAAGATATGATTTAATGTGTACATATCTCATTTGGATGGGATGCAATGTGAGTGACCCTCATTAGAATGATATCTGAAGTCCGCAACCTTCATAATGCTGCTGCTTTTGTTTGCAATTTCAGGTTGTTTAAGTGACATTTAAACTCCTTAACTTATGAACTTAACCGGTATTGATGGGTTGAGCTTTGGCAGTCTATGATAATATTCAAGGTTTCATCTGAATGTGTTTGTTTAAATAAAGTAGCTGCATTTCACAAGGTTTTGAATCAAGAAATGGCTCATCCAAATGAGATATGTATACAAATAACAGTATTTCATATGATTTGGAATTAAATAAAGGTTATTTTCTGTTGTATAAAAGTATCATTATTTCACAGGATCTGAAAGTAAGTAATGACTTTTTGAGTTGTTATCATTCTTAAGTCACTAAATCAATTGAGCTGCTACGGATGGGGGCCCCGAGTGGCCGAGTGGTCTAAAGCGCTCACCGTTATGGATCATTGCCATCTCATCTCTGTCTGCGTGGATTTGAGTCTCGGATTCGGCCAATGTGGGTATGTGAGAAAGCTTACCAGTAGCTTCTCGAGGGTCGGTGGTTCTTTCCTGTGATTTCCCGGCTTCTTCCTCCACCATTAATACTGGCTGCCATGTACAGCCTATCGTGTGCTGAAAAATGGTGTTAAACTTCACAAGAACAACAACAACAACAACATTATATATCATTTTTATAAATAAAAGTAATCTGGGGACTCGGAGTGTCTGAGTGGTCTAAAGCTAGAAAGTTGCAATAAATAGAAAATCTTGTAGACATTTTCTTGTTCAAAATGGCTGAATTTAATTTGATCATACATGATCAAAACATGCTGTAATTACATGAAGCAGAGAAGTATTCTTTGATGAGGGCTATTGTGAATCACATACATTATGCAGATTCATGCCCCGATTGCATATCATTTCATTCATGACTAAAAGTATTATAAATCACATATGATAGACGGAAATTTGCTTGTTTTTGGGAATGAAATCCACAACCATGCATTTAGATGTCTTATGCCTTAACCATTGATTCACTGTGGCTCCATATGAAGTGGTCTCAGTGCTTTCCATAGTTTTTCAGCTTTATCACATACCCACATTGATACATAATTAGAAAGCCTTGTCATTACTTTTTTTATTAGTAAGAAGAAAATTATGTACATCCATGTGATAATTAATACAAATGATACAAGGTTGTAAACAGCCATGCTATATTGATGAAATGACAATTAAAGTCCTTATTCTGACCAAACCAGAACATACATATTGATGGGTTGAGCTTTGGCAGTTTATGACTGTAATTATTGATAGTTATGAAGCATTCATTGATAGTTGTGAAGCATTCATTTCATGGTGTTTGCTTAAAGGGAGGAAACTCCATTTCTAACCATTGAGTTGTAAGTACTGCATAGTAGCAATGATCTGTATTAAAAGTCTTTGATATATTATCTAAACACAATAAAGTCCATTATATGACTATGCTGCAGCCAATGTTTATGGACCCGTTAACTTTTTAGTTATTGATAGAGAGTTGCAGCATGGTACCATGGTAATCTCTGATTCCCTAACTTTCATCTTAAAAGGCCAACTCATGTTTGAACCAAGCTCTGAGTATAGGGGTATAAAGAGGATTTGTATATTGTTTCTTGATATTTTTAAATCACATTTTTTGAAAAATAATTTATTCCACTGATTACAATCCATTTTGCACAGTATGGATAATTTTTTTACTGTCCATGGATAAAAAAGTTTATTATCTACTTATATGTAAGCAAGTTATTCATGGTTTTGTCGACACTTTGTTGGCTACATCATGTTTAGGAAATGAGAGCTATATGCCTCTCTCATGGATAAATCAAGACAGCTCAGTTAAGCTGACCTGTGTTGGTATAAAACCCATGAATATAGAATTATGAATTAATGTTGTAACAATACTGTGAATTTTTCAAACTGATGAAGGATGCTAGAATACATATAATTTGTTTTTCTCTTGTAAAGTTGTAGCAAGTGTTTAGGTTTCATATATGTTAACCATTTTAACTTTAATTTAAAGTTCGATGAAAAATTATTTTTCCCACCAGTGAATTTTCATCCTGTTTGAAAATGACAGTTAAAAATTACAAATAAGGAAACCTAATGGGAATTACTGCAAATAAATGTATTTTCTGATTATGTTGGTAGTTTTCTCCATTAAAAACTTGAATTGGATAAGAATAGTAACATCTGTGTAGTGCACAGAATATTGTCAACTTGTCATGTCATGTGAGATGTGATCCTAATGACAATCTCCCATATAGGCAACCACATTACGTAAATATGCCATATGAGATAGTACCACGATAGCATACAGGATATTGTAAAATTCTGAAGCAAGATAGTACCACCACAGTGTATGTGGTGTGTGATTTGAAATTTTTATGTAGCTTTAACAATTTTTCAGTTATATCGCTACGATGTCTGCAATGTGGCAGTTTATAGTGATGTCTAGCACTGGGGCATCATGCCGCAGACATGTAGCATGATGTCCCACCCAGTCACATTATCCTGACACCAGCCGACCAGTCCTAACACTAACCTCTTAATGCTGAGCGTCAATCGAGGCAGCTGTTAGTACCATTTTTGTAAGTCTTTGGTATGACTCAGCCAGGGATCGAACCCACGACATCCCGCATCCGAGGCGGATGCTCTAACCACTAGGCCACCGGAGCATAATACTCAAATTGCCATGTGATGGAAGAAGTCAATTGAGTTTATACCACTGTAGTGTTCAAAATATGGTGAAGTTACCATGTGAGTTGGTATCGCTGCAGTAAACAGAAATGGTGGAGTTGCCATGTAAGCACATACTGCTATAGTATATAGAAAATGGTGAATTTGTCATGTGAGTTGATACCAGTTCAGTATATGAATTGCTGTGAAATTGCCATGTCAGTGGGCACCACTACAAGAAACAGAAATTTGTGAAATTGCCTTCTGAGGGGCAGAAGTAATTGTGATGATATTCTCCCACATAACTGACTACTTGCAATATATTATGCAAATATGAAAAACACGTACAGTTTTTTTTAGGGGGAATGTAACAATTCATTTAATCATTTTATACTTACCTGTTGCTATTGGATTACACTAAAGTCAAGTCAAGGCATATTAATACATGCCAAATTCCACTAATGTAAAGTGGTTTTCATTGAATCATGCTAATCTAAGATGTTTTGTCAAAACTCGATATTCAAAAACGATACAAAACCTGGTAAAATTATTACAATGACCTAAAACTGAATGTGGTCATTTACATATTACCATAATAAGGTGGTTAAGATTGAATGGCTTTTATGCTTTTGTTCAGAAACTAGGACATCGAGAGTGGTTTACCACTAGATACCTTCTGAAGATTTAGTCATCTTAATTTTGATTATATATATTTGGCAAAAGAAACATTATTTCAAAAGTCTTATACATTTAGTATTTGTATAGTGATAAAAGGTTGATTGACTTTTTTCAATAATCTGATACTTTTGCTTAATTCTAAGAAATCTGAATAAACATTCACACTGACTGATGAGAAGCACACCTTGTTGAACTTCTCTTGACCAACATAAATTTATCCCAGTGTTAGGAAGGAAGATTAATCTTCTGATATATGGACAATAACATTCCAAACTGAGTTATGTTTCTGTTTAAAATAACAGCAAACATAAATTATTGAATTGTGAACCACATGCCTGGCACTTAAGCAGTAATAATGGCGTAGTCAAGTGGCTGAATAAACACAATGTTGAACTATCTCAATTCTGACTTTATGTGTACTGCAAGGGACTGACCATTTAATGTATGGGGCTAGAATTGTCTTTTCAACAAGGATATTTACGTTAACTTTAGTCAGAAAAGAAATTTTTTTTCTCAAAAAATAAGGAATTGATAAATGTCTTTTATATGTCATAACATGACAATTGTTTTAAAGTATTTATCCCAAAACCCACCTCATTTTGAAAACTAAATGTTCTCTCCCTAATAAGGAATTAATTTCAGTAGACGTTTACAGAAATCAAGGCAGTGACCTTTGCTGACACTGTTATAGAATGTCTAAAAGGATTAGCATGAAAATATGTCAAATGTAACTTTGGAAAGATGTACAAAACCATTTAAATTGGTGTGTTGTAACAGCCCCAATTATGCTCCAGCAAAATAGTCCATCAGAATGCAAGTAGAGATGTGGAGGGTTTTTCTTAATTCACTCTTTTTCTGTCTCCACCACACCCAGACACATGGGGTTTCGAAAAGTTGCATGAGATGTATGTTCAATTGAGGTTAGAAAGAAATATGTTCCTTCTCCTAACACAGTGGGTTATGAAAAGTATGTGTCAAATGTCAAAAGGTTGTTTTCTCAAGGTCTACTGTGCCCTCATAGCACACTTTGCAAGTTACAAAAATATAAATAACTAAAGGATGTTCTACTTTCATTATGTCAGAAATTCAAACTAGTTAAGTACATGAAGTGTTTAAAATAATCACTACTGAGATAAGTCAACCAAAACAAAAGCGTTTCTATAAAACAATTAGTATTTCCTAACAAGTCAGAGTAATTTTTAGTGAAGCCTAATGCAAGATCATTTACTGTTATTGCCAACTCGGACAACATGTATTTCAAATATTAAGAAGTGTGATTTGATGAAGGTAAACAATATGTTCAGCTAGAAGCTCTTGACGTACAATTAGACCTTAATTACTGCCAGTACAGTTTCAAACCCTGCAGTTGTTAACCCCAGGGATCTCAGTGGCTTCTTGCTAGATTTCTCATCCATATGTAATCATTCATTTTTTTATGTAAATTCCACATGACATAGGCAATTCTATCTCCTGCCATATGACATACTCAAATCAACATAGCATGATGTCCTGTATACATAAGTGTTGGCATTCCTGCATGTTATCCCATGGACTTGGAACATTCCTTTTACAAGGCTGTGCTGATTTTGTGAATCTTTTTTATAAGGCCAATTGTCTCTTTCCCTTACAATATATTTTCATTAATCTCCAAATCTTGAAAAATGCTAAAAGCAGCAGTTTGATCATGCAAGCATTTTATATGAAAAATATGTACAGATCATATATTTATGAGGTATTCCTGTAAAGTAAACATGTTAACCCGATGAACTCCACATAATCTTAAGAAAAACAGAAACAGATTAAATCCAAACAAGATATCAGATTCCACAACAATTCTACTTTCATATAATTTGCTATTATTCAGCAAATTTCATAGGTCAAGGGTAATTATTAGTAACTGTCAAGGTCAGCATTTGGTACTAGCAACTTGTCAACACAAAATCGACAACATTAAAATCATCATTACAAACCAGTATCATCACATCATACCAGACTGTTACCTTTCTCATAATCTCACCTGAAGTAGATGATTGTTCCTGTTTCATGTAGATATTTAAGAAACAGATCCAATTCTTCACTGTCTTTTATTTGGACAGTTCCTTCCTTGTTTAACTCTTCCACTGCACTGCGAGAAATCACCTGCAATTGCAAGTCGTCAAAGCCCTTAATTTGATGAATTTTACTACATTTATAAATACATGTTTTAAGTTGCTTTAAACGGCCATCATGACATTGTTATTACATAACATAATCTTCCTATAGCAATATAAATATGTCATCTAATGTGACCTTGCCAATATTGAAAGAGATAAAGTTAACATAATTGGACCTGACCAAGATACAAGTTGATACAGGTATCCTAATTCAACCTTGCCTATATCCAAGTGAGCTTATGTCTTGTTTGATCACTTCTATAATGTGTTCTGTATTCATCAGCAACTAGTATGTGTACACCACAGGTTACATAAAATACCTTGCCAATATCCAAGTGATCTTATGTCTTGCTTGATCACTTCTATAATGTGTTCTGTATTCATGAACAAATGTGCACCACAGGTTACAAAAATACATTGCCAATAACCAAATGAACTCAAGACATTGCCTGATCACCTAACCCACTGGATCAGCAAATGACAAACAGTTAATTCTTTACAATTTTATTTATTCACATAGTGAAACCATGGCAAGGAAATAAGATTTGGATGACTTACATCTTACATTGCTTATCAAAACATGTGACATTGCATCACATGCTTGCATTTTCTTTAAGACTGAAAAACCACCATATGGCAAGTAGCAGTCACTGGCAAAGTAACATTCATTGTCAGAAGAAAGAAAAAAGTATTATTTCCCATAAAATATCTTTTAAAATATTTTGTTGAAGTTCAAAATATGGTATCAAATTTTCTGACATTAAACAACTCCAAACTATGCAATAAACATTGGACCTTGTGTTTTCCCTGCCCCATGGGAACTGTGTTCTTGTGTGTTCCTTTTCCTATAGAAAAATGGGCCCTTGTTGTATCCAGCCTCATGATAACACATAAATTATCATTGGCACAACCATAACCTCTGACATAACTGGAGTACTTCTATGATTTAATCTGCTAAGATAAATTATTACAAAACAATCGTTGAAAATAAATGTGGAAGTTTCTGACAGATCCAAAAAGAAACAGTAAGATATCATATCAACTAATGACTGATGAGATGCAAGATAATGTTAACAGATCCAACAAGCACTTTGTTAATGTAACAAACATAATTTCCAATATACCGAATACAAATGCAAAAATACAAAGTTACGGGTTAATTGAGTCTAGAATCCCTGAAAATGTACAGTTCACTATGCCAGTTATGTTATGTGTAGAAGTAGTAAGTAAACTAAAATATTTAATTCTAAGAAGTAAACCAAAGTGGATCAGATAGGTCCATTCATCTTAAAATTTGATTTTATTACCCCATCTCTTACCGACATAAATAACCAAATCGTTACTAAGATAATCTTCTATCTCAATTAAAATGTTATGCCTATTAATAAAAAAGATTTGAAAATCAAATCCAGATAATTATAGATCAATATATATTTTGCCAACTTTATCCAAGTTGTTTGAAGAAGAAGTTACAAGGCATCTCAATGGTTGCCTTTCAAAGAACTGTACAAAGAAATTCACTCTTCCCTAATCAGGATCTCATATGAGCTAATTAAAGACTATCAGTGAACAAATATCTAAATCTTGAGCTGTATATTTAAGAAATATGTATTAGAATTAAAAACGTTGACTCTTGGGAGTCCATGATGATAAGAATCTAGACTAGTGCAAGCAAGTGAAACATGTTTCCTCTCCTGTAAGCTCAAGAACTTAATTTTTACAGAAGATACAAAGTTATCTGCCAATCAAACATCACAAATTATTATACAATGCAAGCATTCTTAACCTTCTTGACTAGTTCTGCGCAATTTGGGGAAATAGAATTGGTATCAAGTATGAAACAATCCACAAATTTGAAAAAGGCCCCATTAATTTTCTAGATTTACAAGTTGATACGGCTTCCAAAATTCTATTCCTGGAATTGAAAGCTGAAATTTAAAGACCGATTAGCCTATAAGTCATTATTAATGTTTAAAATTAAAAATGACAGTTGTTTTCAATATCTGAATGTGGTACATGTATATTTTATTTTAAGTCAGATAAACAAAACAAAGAACCTAAATTGAGAAAACTACGATGATTTAGTGCCTGATACGTTTTCCGAATGCATGAAGTTTATAAAATAATTTGGTTACTATGGTACTGTTTTATGAAATGAACTACACAAAGCCATTAGGTCAGACACAAATCAACATGTGTTCAAAATAGAACTGTATCATGATGAGCAGGTGTCACTTTAATTAATGAAATACTCAAATACATTCTCCCCATTTTGCTCTGTTCATGCATATCATATATTTATTGTACTGCGAGATCATCAGGGGAGAATAGTATATTATATTTAGTTATCCTTGTAAAATAAAGTATTTATTATTATTATTATTATTACTTCTACTACTACTGGATTATTGTTGGTCATGCGCTTTATTGCTCCTAATCATTAAAAATTACGTTTTTCAAGGTAAAGCATATTCTGTTCAGGGGTTTCCTTTATTTCCCTCAAAAGCAATAAATATAACATAAATTCATGTTAATTTACAACTAATGTCACTGATGATATGCCATAAATTAGTGAATTTACACATGACAACACAAACAGCAAACATTTCTGGCACATTATTATAGAAATACCATTTTAAGGTTTGTTGCTTTGGTTAGAAGAAAATGTCATGGCAGCTGTGGTTAAGATCAGTTTTACTAGGTGGAGTAATTTGAGTGGGATATAATGTTTAATCAGTTTGATTAACCGGTGTACTTGATTAACCAGTGTACTTGATTAACTGGTCTACTTAGATATAAATTGATCAGACATTGAATGGGTTACAAGGATGGTATATATTGATCAGATGGTTTGATTGGAGTACTTGTGTGTGTAATACTTTTGGTGTAACAAATTGCAAACTGTGATCAGCCATTGGAGCAATAATTCAAATACATAATTCACACAAATGCACATTCTTTAATTGCAGACCTATATATCAATGATGATTTTCCACTAATCAATCATTAATGACACGAGAAAATAATGAAAAAAGTTAATTGTCCCTGTTTTCTAAATGAATTTAACGTGGTACATAATTTCATTGCAATCATTTCATTTTTATGTTCCCCTCTCCCCTATTATGCATTATAGGGGCATCAAATGTAGAAATATGGATTATGAGAGAAAAACAATGAACTTACACCAGGTAACCTGAAAGAATATAACAGTATGTTTACACTTTCCTTGGGTTCTATCTACAGTGTTTATAATATCAATGATACATAGTTGCAATAGCCTGTCGACACTATAAATTAAATTTGGCGGTTACATGGCACACATATTGTAACATATTGCATGATTTGTTGCTGTTTTTTCTTAAACCAATTATAATGTTCTAAAGATCGATTATTATTAATTAGATATGAAAATGTCCAAACGGTGCCTCCCCTGCTCTCGCTCTCTCTCTCTTTCGACCATTGTAGCAAGATACGGGCAAAAATCCATGAAAATATGAGGGTTTGGGATTTTCACTTGTATCAATGTCTCTGGACCTATGAATAATGGTACAGTTAAGTCAAACTGTCTAAAAGAAAAGGAGAGAGAGAGAGAGAGCGAGAATGAGATAGAATTTTATGGTTAATCGTAATGTTAATTAAGCAGATTACTGACTTAGATCAATTGTAAATATATTAAAATATTTTAATTACCTCTTGTTGGTTCATCATTTCACTTAGTTTATATTCCACACTAATTTATATACCCCAGTACGTGAATGCCTGAGAGTTGAGTGTGTACAAGAAGCTAATTTGTTCGTTGTACTCTACTTTCCTCATAAGAACACTATCTCATGTTTAAATCATAAGTGTGTATTATATTGATTTAATAAATGTGAACAAAAATAGAAGTTCAAAAGAAAACAATTAACTAATCAATTTGCATATGTGATTGAGAACAACATGAAAAGGCACAGAACTATATTTTGCTACAAATTCACTCACAAGGCTGTGAGAGTGCATTCACTCGGTCAATACACAGTTGCCCTGAACATATTTTAGCTCCTTTCAAAGTGTAAGTATGTGTATTTGTACTTGATATAAAAACAAATCTGTATACAGTGTACTCGTATACATTTTTTATTAAAAGGAAACTTGGCAAGCCTCGTTTCATTTTAATGAAACAATTATACATCTTGTATATCACTGACACAGCATACATACTACACACACACACACACACATGAACACACACACACATGCACACATATGTATATATATAGTGATCAGATGGATAGATTAAATAACTTTGAAGGTGATCAGATATGTTGAGTTGAGCCCTTGGAGCGATAAAATCAGTTGGACATATTGGAGAACTTAAATGGATATAAAGCAAGCAGAGTAAAGAGTTTTTTGTAAGGATGTGTGAATGACTACAATCTACAATTTGGTATGCTAGGCTGTACATGGTGACAAGTATATCTGGTTGAGGAGGAATTGAGGAAAACCCAGGGAAGAACCACCAAACAATCTGGTTCTACTGGTAAACATTCTCCAATTCATACGTGGGGTACGCATGTGCTGAGTTGTCCAACGTGAGCTACTTGCAGAATACAGTTTCTTGGTTTTCTTGGAGTTTTATTTGTCTAATTGTTTGAAATATGAATGATCATATCCTAATACCATTAATATCAATCATCTTGTCCACATTATGGAACATGAGAGATATCCTTTTCCTACCAACTGCTTGCCACCAAAGAGGTATCCATGACCAATTTTTCCTGGTATGTTCCCATGCAACTTCAAATCACAGAGGAAACATGCATTATATTCGACACCTAAAAGATGCAAGACTGGTCACTTACATTTTCTTTACTTATCTTGAATGTATCAGATTGTCACCAAACCCAGGCCCCAGAGTGGTGAGATATGCATGCCATATATGCGAAAAGGCATGCATATGGTCTAAAAAGATATGCTTGGTTTCCTGCACAGGCTGCGAGAAATGGTTCCATATAAATGCTTGCATATGTGTATTAAGCATATGGACCATGCAAACTAATATAATTGAGTTGGTATTGCTGTAACTGCAGCGTACAAAACTTCAACACAATCCATTTTGAGGAGCATCCCTACTTCATGTAGCAGAGCCAGTCACTCTGAATCAACCATATCATTGATCTCATCCTTCAACTCGAGCATTAACACTGGTCTGTCAAAATGTTCATCCTCACCAAATACTCTTAGAAAGTCAGTCCCCATATCAAAGAAATAATTATGGGTCCTGGGCATTAACCTTCAAAAAATATGTGCCAAAAGAGAAACCTTTTGGACCATGGTTGAGTATTGCAATCTTGACATCGTACTTGATAGCAAGACATGGTTATACCCTTCTATTGGCAAGAATGAAGTTTTGCCAGATACATATAGATTCATTGCAAGAAGAGATAGACCAAGAAGTTCCCATAGTGGAGAGGCCATCATCACTAGATCAAGCATCAATTCGACAGAAACAGACATATTAAATCTGAGTTCGTAGCACCTGTTTTTATATGCACCAGCTTGATGAAACTACTCATTGTTGGAAGTATTTACAGAACCACTGATAACAATAACAAGAAGACAGAAGAGTCCTCTCAATAGAAGGACCACCCATTGTGAACAGGGGGAGGAGCACACCTACCTACCTGATACTAACTGGACAGATGACTCTATGTCAGGCCATAATTACTCCATACCTATCAAACAAGCCTTCATTAACATGGTGAATGAAAAATAGTCCACTTCACAACAAGATACAACACATTCAACATATTTTTGACCGTCCGCCCTTCCCTAGTAGTCAAGTGCTCTCCTATGCCTGGGATCAGTGACCAAAGCATAGTAATGATCTACACCAATGTAATTCCAAACAAACAAAAGCCATGCACACCAGTCTCATAAAATTCTCATCTACATTTATACCACGAGTTAACCACACCTATAAATAAAAAATTAAACAAAAATGTATATACCTACGTCCCCTCAAAGTACCATCTTGTAGATTCAGCCGACCATGGTGTAACCATCAGGTTAAGTAGAGAAAGATATATCAGACAGCAAGACAGATAAACCATACCAAAGACTGGAACAAATACTGGCATATGCAAAAAATTACTCTACTGGAATGCTTACAATCATTATGTCAGTGATATGATCTGCAACCCAAGCACCAGGAAGAAATTATACTCTTTCATGAAAAGTAAAACATGTGATGGTTCTGAAGTCTCCCCTCTGAAGAAGGATGGCACAATCCATTCCAGTCCATCTGACAAATCATAAATCCTGAACGCCCAGCTCTTGTCACTCTTCACTACTGAAGACACTACCCACATGCCTGATCTCGGTACTTGCAACATTCCGACTGCCCCACTAATCCAGATTAATAAGAAATTAATATTTAAGCTCCTCCTAAACCTTATCCCTTATAAAGCGACTCAACCTGACCAGATTTAATCAAGGTTCTTGAATGAGATGGCACCTTCAATATATCCAGCCATAACTTTCCTATTCCAAGCCTTATCAGAGCAGGGCCGGACTCCAGACAACTGGAAAGGAGCATTTGTCAGCCCATTGTTCAAGAAAGGTGAAAAAAACAAAGCATCAAACTACAGGCCAGTTTCCTTGTCATCAGTCTGCTGCATAGTCATGGAGCACATCATCCATAGTCACCTGATGCAGTTTCTCAAAAGCAAAAACATCCTATATGATAACACAACATGGCTTCTCAAAGAAGAGATCATGCTGGACCCAACTTATATTCACACTTCAGGATCTAGCAGCCGGTCTTAACAACAAAGAACAGATATACGCAGTCCTACTTGACTTCATCAAAGCCTTTGATAAAGTCCCTCATAAGCACCTTGCAGCCAAGATTCATCCTTATGGCTTCCGGGGAAAGAACCTTGAGTGCACAAACAGCTTTTTAGATGGGAGAAACCAACAGGTTGTGCAAGATTCATCCTTATGGCTTCCGGGGAAAGAACCTTGAGTGCACAAACAGCTTTTTAGATGGGAGAAACCAACAGGTTGTGCTAGAAGGTCAGCAATCTGCATCATCACCCTTGACTTCAGGCATACCTCAAGGAAACAGTCATGTGTCCTCTGTTGTTCTTCATTTACATCAATGACTTGCCATTGGGAGTCGATTCCCAAGTTAGCCTTTTTTGCTGATGACAGATTGCTGTACAAAGTAATCGACTTGTATCAGGATGCAATACTGGTACAAGCAGATCTAGACTGGCTACAACGATGGGAAAAAGACTGGCAAATGGATCTCAATTATCACAAATGTGAGGTCATCCGAATCTCCAACAAGAGATGGATCGTCCCAGCCATATACACCATCCATTATTGGATGAAGAACAAGAATGACGCTGTAGTAGTACAGCACTTATGTAGTTAACCCTGACCAGATCATCCAGAAAATATCTGTGTTTGACTGTACTAATCATATTTTCTATTATTAGGCTATCATTATTATTATTACCTAAAGGGTAATTTCTGTAAGACCTGCAGTAAAATAATAAAGGTTGGCAGTTATGCTTAAAGGTCACCAAGTGTGTTCTGGTTTAAGTGTGATATCACATCATATACATATTTGCAATCATCACTGGACATTAATGAATCATTGAAGGCTGAGTAAAATAATTTAATGAAAGGTAGCATTGTTTCATCAAATCTTTCTAAACTAGCAATGTATTCAGAATGGATGATATCCTTTTGCAGAAATATTTCATATGAAATGGCTAAACTGCTATATAATAACGAAACAGCATAAACTGCTATATAATGATGAAATAGCATAATTTGCTATAATAGCTGACTTAGGAAACCAGATGTGTGATCTGACGCAGCAAAGGCAAACATCATGCTAAACTAAAATGTCTGTGGAGTACTTTATGACCTCTACAAATTCTAATACAGTTTCAGAAAAATTAATGCAGTTTTAAATACCATGAGCTCCACGGCTTCCTGTTAGATTTTTAAACTGGGCACAAAGCACAGGTTCTTTTTAATTTCATATAGTGATAGCAACCCACTGATGTAGTGCATATTTCATTAAATCAGGCTTCATTCGACAAGCAAGAGGAATTTCATTTTATACTTTACATTACATGACCAATTCTGGTACTTAATGCTGAATCCAAGCTCTATAATTTTAAAAAAAAAAACAACTGCATTCCCTAGGCAACGTACAAGGTTTAATGTAGTGCTAAACTGATGGGTAAATTGTTTTAATTGTTGACATTCATATGACTCTAGTATACAAGCCAAACTGCACAAATTACACATTGAATAATCTAATTATTTATATAAATCCCTTCTCTACATGCACACATGATTTCAGCTAAGTAAATTTCTAAATTATATTGGCATAATTCAGCTTAAAGTTTGCGATTTTTTAAAACCTCAATATGTTTTTTTATTATTCAGAATGCTTTTTTAATCTAACTTGCTTTGGAATCAGTAACTTAAGTACTGAAAGCTTCATCACTCATTTTGTAAGCAACAAGAATACAGCCCGAATATATAGTAATGCTAGATTCATCAATGACAATTACGCACAATATTCAAATTATTAATACCAATTATATATAGTACTACATTTCTCGTCATAGTAATTTACACTAAGTATCACCAGAACCAATTCATCCATGAATTGTAGATTTAATTTTAACTCCATATCATCCACAAGTTATACATAGTACCTTTAGATCCAGATCCAGCTCATATACTGGTAGATAGACAAATAGGCATGTACTTTCTCATGATAATCTAATGATGAAAACAGGAGATATTTCCCAAAAACATGATGCTATATAGAAGGAAAAATGAAGATCATGGTCTTTAATAAAACAAAAAATGTTTTTACCAAACAGTAACACCAGATGGGTGAACAATTGGACATAGTGACTGCTATATCTCATTGTTTATGAAATTAATCACAGACATGATGTACAATAAAGTGAACCAAATAAGTCAACCTTGGGATATCAGCCACCTGTACTCACATTCAACCTACCGAAAAATATGACTCAAGTAATAAATATGATATATATTAAAACCAAAATATGTATATGAAGATAAAAATGCAGATTCCTATAAGTCTTTCGTTCCAAAATATTCCTAAAAGAACTTTAATTAAACTATATTTAAAGAGATATTTAACAAGACTTAGCAAAAGGTTCATAACTATTTTAGCTTTAATACAAGTAGCATCATTTCAGAATGTCTATGTGCATACACCCCAACAAACTACATTACTATGTGCATATCCCACACACTCTGCCTGACTATATACATTCTTCACAAAATAAGCATGGCTACGTGCATACCCAATATGCACAATCTGCATGACAATGTTCATACTTCATTCATTCTGCATGACTGTGCTGTGCTATTATTGTGGTTTTTAACAACATGTTTCATCAAATGATAGGCTATACATAGGGGTAAGTATAACTGACCCAGGAAATACCTGAGAAGTACCACTGACCCATCGGAAGCTACCATCAAGTTTTCTCACATACCCACAATGGCCGAGCCAGAGTCTCGAACCAATGCAGACAGAGATGTCATGGCAGTGATCCATGACGGATGACCACATAAATGATAAACAGTCTCACACAATTTACCAAAATCTTACCAAATATTTTATACAATCTCAGTTTGGTGCTCTTAAATATAACAAGAATGACTGTGTAATGGATATACCAATCTCGAAAGCAATATGCATGTCATGATGGTTAATATAACCAAGAGAGAAAGCCCATCATATCGCATCCTTGTAAGTTCAAACAACAGTGTAACACTTTTGCAAAATTTCTTTACAGTGCTCATTTGTGAAGTATTGAATATATCACAAAATCTCTTCAATGCTTCTCTTAATTAAATCTTTGAACAAGATGTTCCTTAAAGTGACTGGGACCAACAATCAGAGAATTTCCAGGAATTCATGATCAGAATTTTCTTCTTTTTAACTGCTAACTGTTGAAACCATCAGTGATATTCTTGAGCAACAAGATTTTCAAATAAGCAACTGTGATGGTCATACTGTATGATGATATCCAACATTTTCATTTACGACAAACAAAACATCATTTAAAGACTTTAGATGGATGCCAATAACACCTTCCGTTTAGGAAGAAGAGCGATAAAAGGATTTTCAGTGGCATCATTTGCATTGAATATTATGTTATTATCATGAGAAGTCTTTCAGTAAATACCCAATGTTAATTGATACGGCCATTAAAGTAGCCATATCATGAGTTGTCAGATACCAACCATGTGATCAGAATTAGTAAAAAGGTGTTCTAGTGAAAACACCATGTTTATATCACTTTACGGTTAAGCATAGTAACAAGCTAGCTGTCATCCATATTAGAGGTCAAATTGGCACCAGTTTCTTTTAAGACCAACTCTTTATTTTATTAGCCTTCTGATGAAAGCAAGGACAAAATTACTACATATTTAGGAGTGACAATAATGTGCCTTTCAAGATGGCTGCCATGGTGGCCATATTGAGTGTTAGATTGACACCATTTCTAGTTGGATCCAATATAACATCATAAGAAGTTCATATGACTTTTCATGTAGGAGACGGAGCAATAACATCTACATATATATTCCTTAGATGGCCACTGTGGCAACCATATTGGATGTCAGATCAGTACAATTTTCACTCAAGACCAATGATGTACCATACAAATCTACCAATGAAAACCCCATGTAGACTGATTTTCCAGTTAGAAGGACTCAAGTAGTCGTAACAAAATTTTCAAGATGTTTGTTCTGATGGCCATATTTGATTTAAGATCAGGTTGACTTTACTTTATGAACAACAAAACATCACAAGAATATTTTCAGTGAAAACTCAATGCTACTATGTCCATCAATTCAAATGTAGTTGCAGTAATAACATTTTTTAGATGACATCTGTGGCGGTCATAATGGGTGTCCAAACAGCAACATTTTCACATAGGACCAACTATATATCATAAGAACATTTCTTGTATTAAAAAAAACTTTAGAATATGACTTTCTATGTAGGAGATGTAGTGACAATATGTTCAAGATCTTAGTAAGATTTTCAGTATGGCCAAGTGACAACAATTTCATGTAGGGACAACTAAAAATTATACGAGATCTTCTGGTGAACATCCCATGGGGATATGAACGGCCATTCAGCTGTAAGTGATAATATTTTCAAGCTGTGGATTGTGGGGGCCATACTGGATGTCCAATCAGTATCATTTTCACCTTGGGCAATCTAAACCTCGGGATGAATATTTAAGTATAGTTTCAAGGCATCCCTTCATTTAGTTTATGAGTTTTGATAACAACTTGTGCTAATGGATGAGAGAGAAAAGGTCTTCCCAAAAGCACTTTTGTTATATGATATGTCGAGCTAAAACTTACTGCACTGATTGTACAAGTAGATCTAAAACTTGAGGCAAAATTTGTTTAAGAGTAGATGAACAAGATCTTTTAATTGGATCAGTCTTATTTGAAGATCAACAACATTGAAGAAAAGTGAATTCTGTGGTGGGTCAAAAGAGGTCTACTATAACTACATGGAAACCTTGAAAAATAATCTTTTCAAGAGAAATTCTCTTAGCTCAAAATAAATTATGAATTATTAATATAATAGTCATCATATTTATCCAAAGACTGTGGTCAATATTTTAATTTATATATATATACAATAGCAGACACAGATTTCTAAAAGACTTGTTCACTGAGCCAAAACAAAATTTCATTAGCTTGAGAGTATTGTTGTCAAATGTAGGATAAAACTGGCAAGAATTTTATGGCTGTTGTTGGTTATAGGAAAGTTTCTGGAAATGTTGATGTTATGGACAGATTATCTCTAATGTGGTTTACATTTCAAGACTCTGAAGCCACTTGCCACACTGAACTGATGGATGCATAGCGTACAGGTCCAAAATTATATTTCATTTGTCTTGAACAACAGGACAACTCAAAATCAGCTTTTATGGATCTTTAATCCAAGGGATTCACATAAATGTCATTGGTGTTGGTAATCATTAATTTAAATGTGTACCTTCATTCCAGCATCCATAAGCTTCATCAGCTGCTGTTCTAGAAGAAACCACCGAGTGGGTATCTGCTCTCCCCAGTATGGCTGCTGTGAAGCCACTTCTACAATTTTCCTCTTCAACTCCTCTAATTCACTGTCCACAATTGTATTGTCAATGGCAAAGTCCTTATCAACCAAGTGAACAATGGTTGGTTTGTCTCCTAGATAAGAGCGGATTTCCGTTAAATATTTCAGACCTTGTTCACGACGTTTCTAGAAATGAAAATTCAATCCACATTCAGTAAGAGACAATGTATATCCTGTATAAGAATGACAGGTGGAATTATTTCTATACTGATGAACTCTTTCATGGTGATAAATAATTTTTGTCATAATATATCCAAATGTTGTCTATGATGAACATAGCGATTACTTTCGGACAATTTTGTTGTCTGCATTACAAACTCCCAGAAACGCCACAATCATTTCCTAAACACTGATATTTTCATTATAGTACTACATTTTTGTGTCAACATTCTTTCCTAATACATGTAAACTTAATTTAGTCTCAACTCAACACTTGTTAGGACAGTCATTATCTTAGCCTTTTTGCAAGAAACATAGAAATTCATTACCATGGCCATTCAATATGAACCTGATATCATGGACACAAAATCAATAATACTTTCTCAGACAATGTCAATATATAAACAGACAGATGTAGACACATTTTATTTAGAGGTGGACTTGCATTATATATAATAAAAACATTTGCTTATTGGAGCTATTTTATCGATTATCAACTATACAGTAAGAATAAATGCAACAATCTTACATACATACTGGCATCCAGTCATAGTTTTTCTAACTAGTTATAAACATTGTTTCTATGCTAAATAGAAAGCACTCCTGTGTGCCCCCACCACCAACCTAAATGCTCTACTAAACAAATCAATGTAGATAAACCATTCTACACTTAAAAGCAGTATTAAAATATAAATGTGTACCTTCTAGCTAAATCACAGTTATCACACCCAACCCTACCACTTAATCCTTACCACCCAACCATGCTGATAAATCAATTATACGAGTAGATTCTATTTTGTAATTATATGTAGTGTTAAAATAAACATGCATAGTGGCTGGACAAGACACATGTAAGAAATCCCTACTTCCAACCACAAATTTATAATTTCTGTTAAAATATTTAAATTCATTTACTATATTCCATTATACATACTCTGTCTTCTGCACAAGACTCTTTCCCAATTTGAAACCAAGGGTCTAATCTTGGGTTTATGTTGTGTCCTAGGCAGGCTGCATTATTTGCCTCTATCACTGACACAATTTTGTTTGAATTGGTCACAAACCAGTCTTTTATTTGCACCTCGTTTTTACAGAATTCGGTGTCAGTCAGTTTGTATAAGATTGTGCTCAGCTCACTCCAGACTTCTTCAATATTCTCTTTAATGCCTATATGTGGCATAATCTGCATTCCCTTTAAGGCCTTACTGTGGCATAATCTGCATTCCCTTTAAGGCCTTAGTGTGGCATAATCTGTATTCCCTTAAATGCCTTCATGTGGCATAAACTGTATTCCCTTGAAGGCCTTCATGTGGCATAATCTGTATTCCCTTTAAGGCCTTCTTGTGGCATAATCTGCTCAATGATCTGAAAAACTGCAATTGTCTTTTATGCTAAATATTCACATGTAGTAAGCCTTCATGCTTGAATTTATTTAACATTCTTGGCTATACTCTGAGTGTGGCATTAAGTGAGAGGTTAGTGTCATTATCTGCACTATGATACGGATGAGTGTAAAGTACACAGATAGTGTTGTGTCTCCTGGCAATATTTAGGTCAAGTTGATGCCAATGACTGGATATTTTGGTAGTGCAATGATACACTGCAACAAATATGCTGGTAATGCAAAACTGCTTTTGAGTGCACAATTCAAAAATCCTTTAGCCATTCTCATCGGTAATCATACTGACACCATGATGTCCAAGATATGATGATCACGATCAGCAGTCAGACTCAGCTCTTGTATTGACGCCACAATGGAGGATAATCTTCTTGCCGGTGGTACACACACAAAGATGTCAGGTAAAATATTGCAGAAGCAGTCTCTGCCCTCAGTGGATGTGTACATGGCCTAGGCACAGATAATGATGACTAATAAAACATTAAATAGAAAAAAGTTTGTCAGCACTCATTCCATGTTGGCATCAGGTGTAGTTAGTTTTACATACTGAACCTATCTCAAATAATCTTGCCTCCTGGAGATCTATGATACTAAGTGAGTTCTCTTAACCATTGGCATTCCCAGTCATAACCCAGAAGGCTGTGTGCATTATTTGAAACATCGGTCATGACTGGTTGATGGTTGGCAGGGCATGTCCACATGGTGGTGAACCAGCACATTGCATCTCAGGGACCCAAGCTCCTCTGAGTTCATCAATATTTTAGCCTTGGGCTACATGGCCCCAGTTTCTATTGTTCTCATGAAGAGGAACTTAGGTGTCTTGAACTGCACAGAGGCCATGCACTGGCTGGAAAGGCTTACACTAAAGGTGTCTTGACTGAACAGAGGTCATGTACTGCCTGTAGATGCTTACACTATGGGAGTCTTGACTGCATAGGGGCCATGTCCTGCCCGGAGATGCTTACACTGTAGGGTTTTTCACTGCATAGATGCTATCTTCTTATAGGAAAGTCTGACACTACAGGTGTTTTCACTGCATAAACTCCATGTACCAGCATGAATTGCTTATGTACTCACCTCTCATTCTGTAATGAGCTAGCCTGTGGAAGCTGAAGCGACTATTATGAGTAACACAGGAATCAATTCTAAGTCCTACACATTTAATTATATATATGTATGTATGTATGTCTGTCCAAGGTTATTTAACCATTCTGCAGCAGTGATGTATATAGATAATACATCACCAAATGTTAATGATAAAGATGCATGCATCTTTGGGATCAAACTAAATAAAGACTTACAATATGCTACAAAATATGCATGACAATAAACTTAGCTTAAATTTACAATGAATCTTGATAATGTTTATACACTCAGCACAACAAGCAGCCGAAGGATGTTTTTTTACTTAGAATTATATAATACAAAACATGTAAACTGTTAAATGTGCCGGTTGTTTATGTATCTTTAGTGAAAATATTTTATTCTGCTCCAACCACTTCAACATTATCTAAGAAACAAAGAATTTTGGAAAGGGACAGAATCTTTATGATGGATTGGACAAAAAATTGTTTTTCCATATTAGATGTTCTTTTCTAAGCATGTAGTGTGTGTGAGAAGAGCCAAATAATTCTTCTTAAAATCAGAATATAAAATTTGCATAAACAAACAACCAGGATGATTTTAAATGTAAAAGATATGTTAATATCAAACTCATCTATTTCCAGCATACACAAATATATGCCAATTAATATACCTCTGCAAATAATTAAATGGGGAATCCCGATTCTATGACCAAATAACATCTGATCCTGTACCTGTGACAACAGTCTAATATGTGACTTATAAAAGCATGCAAGACTTATAAACGTTTTATTAATATTTGTTTAATTGTGTATGTAATTGTTAATGCAATTCATGTTAACCTTGTATATTTGTTGCTATTGCAATTTGTATATGTTTTATTGGCAGGGCCATAAGGTAAGCTATATGCAAGTTAATTAGGTCAACCTCATTAAATAGAGGATATTGCTTGAAATAATAATAATAATAATAATAACAATAATATGTATTATCAACATTATTATTACTATTATTATAAACCAAAATGCAATAACTTGCAATTGCACTTATACCTTCAAATGTGAAAAGATTTCAATTCTCTTTAAAAAGATAAATTCATTATCCAAAAGTACACACACAGATAATGCATAATCCAAAAGAACTACACTGTCACCTAGATCCAATCAACCTATTTCAAGAATATTTGCAAAGCAAGAAACAAGGCATTTATATGCACTGTTTCAGACCTTGCTTTCTATTCCACTATCACCATTAAAGATGAAAAAATATGGCTTATGCGAAACATAATTCACCAAATTAACAAAACTTTGGCAATTTCAAATGTTAATGGTTGTATGAGAGAGAATGTTTTTTTTTTTCCCTCATGTGCATGAAAGTTTTGACCCACTTCCTAAAATATATCTCTCATACCTACATACAGGTCTCAACAAAATCTATTTCCAATAGTAGCTCTCAAACCCATTTTATTCATTCAAACATCCTTCAATGTTGCTTCAGTTCCACTCTATTTCATACCTTACTCATGTAACTGACCTTCCATTAAGTAACAAATTCACAAATAAAGATCTGTTAGCAAATAACTCATGTAAGTGATATTTGATTCAAAAATAAAATCACATCAGATATAATGTTAGCTAATGTTTGCTAACACTGAACCACCAATTCACAGGAAGCTACTGTCATACTTTCCCACATATCACACTGCCATGCCTGTGAATTGAACCCAACAAGGACAGAGACTTGATAGCAATAACTGGTAAAGGCCAATACTTTAGACCACTAACCCACTCGGGGCAATTATCTGTGAGTAGTTGTCATTCAATCACAAAATTATATAAAACATTCAAATATGACAAGTCCTTTAGTCAAGACAATACTATTGCCAACTTTCACAACTATATATCAAAATCCAAGCCACCTATATTATTAATATATTTAATATGCAAGAATCCATGCATGTTTTTAAACCTAACTTTCAATTTCATAAGAAATAATCACTTCATTACTTCTGAGAAAAATATATCACTTACGCTATATGTAACTCACCTAATAAACATAATTTTAGCTATCAAATATTGTATTGTTTCTTTGACTAGAATTGTTTTACTCAACTAAAACAACAATTTAATATGTATGTGATAAAAGCCTGTTAAACAAATAAGGTATTATCCCTCCTTACATATATTGTTTATGCAAAACTATATGAAATGTTAGTTGTTTCTCGTTTAGAATTGGTTTTCTCAATATGTGAAAGACTTTGACTCAGTTGATTATACATATCTCTGACAAAAGCCAAACTGTTACAGTATTCTTTTTTTAAATTCTTTTTAGCATGTTTAGTCTGGGTTTGGATCATACCAACAAAAACCCATTTCCAATATTAGCTCATTTACAAGACGATAATATTAATTCAAACATCCTTTGAGGTTAAGCTTTAATTTCTCTCTCTTTTTATTTATGTAACTATTTTTAATGAAGTAATAAAATCACAAATACTTATTTCTTAGTTAATGGCTTATGTAACTGATCATCCATTAACACATTAACACCTGGTGACGAGTTTACATGGCACGAAGTAGTAGCCTACTGCCATGCTCTGTAACGTCAAAATCATGTATGATACACTAAAGTGGGTGGTATTATAGAAAGGTAGACAGATGTAGCTCTACAACGATATCAAATGATCTGGAAGTTCTAGTTGCACTACAAAATACAGAGGGAAAAACTTCATTTTATGGACCTGATTTTTCTACCCCCAAAATTCGCCCGTGGTCAGAATCTGATTTTGTGTTCAGATATTAGACTTTTCGGTCTCAGATCTAAGGCAGAACGGTATGAACTGCAAACAGATGAACCTTTGCAAAAAGTAGGATAAGATGGGCATTTGGATTAAGGAGTGGTCTCGATATAAAAATTATGGGTCTGTTAAGCAAAAACAAAAGAATTCCAACTTTTACCCTTCTGCTCATGCGCGAGCTAAAGTGCCAATGAAAAATGATGATTCTAACACAACTAAGCATTAGATTACTGGAAAATCACCTGGAAGTTGATTTGTTTGGATTTATTCAGCAATAACTTTCAAAATGTGTTTCCTACTCGAATTACAGGCGAAAATGACAAAAAACTCCAGGGGTTAATGTGTTAAGCAATCAACTGACAAAGTTTAGATTTGTAAGCTAATAGTAACTTCTCATTACTTCTGAGAAAAAATATATCACTTACTCCATAAATAACTCACCAAATAAACATAATTTTAGCTATCAAAAATTTTAATGTTTCTTTGACTAGAATTGTATTACTCAACTACAAAAACAATGTAATATCTATGTGATAAAAGCCTGTTAAACAAATAAGGTATTATCCCTCCTTACATATATTGTTTATGCAAAACAGGACTCGTCAAATAAAACAGAACTTTAGCTATATGAAATGTTTCTCATTTAGAATTGGTTTTCCCAAAACATGAAAGACTTTGATTCAGCTGATCATACATATCTCTGCCAAAAACCAAACTGTTACAGTATTGTTTTTTTTTTAATTCTTTTTTGTGTGTTATGTCTGGTTTGGATCATACCTACATAAAGAGCTCAACAAATACCCATTTCCAATATCAGTTCATTCACAAGACGATAATATTAATTCAAACATCCCTTGAGGTTAAGCTCTAATTTCTCTCTCTCTCTCTCTCTCTCTCTCTCTCTCTTATTATGTAACTGATCTTCCATTAAGTAATAAAATCACAAATACTTATTTCTTAGTTAATGGCTTATGTCACTGATCATCCATTAAGCAATCAATTGACAAAGTTCAGCTTTGCAAGCTAATAGTAACTTTGCATAATGCTTACTGCTGATACTGACTTTGACCAGTTTAAGTGTGGTACAACATAATAAGATGGTAATAATTCTAAGACAAATTCATGTAAAACAATGAATCAGAAACTCTGCCAAACATAAAATGTTGAGACCAGAAGAATGGATAGTCATCAACCAGGCAGAAACTCCTTTTGAGCAACAATACAGTAAGAATTGAACTTTTGTGAGGTTATGTATCACACTGTGTATGTGCATGTCCATAGTCAGTCTTGAACAGTTATCAATCAAAAACAATGTTGTATGGAATGGATAGACATATCAACATAATATGACCATGATAAAAAAAGCAACAGACTTACCATCCGATACAATGAAGAGAGTAAATGCTCTGAGGAATCCTCTGAATCTAGGGAATGCTCTGAGGAATCCTCTGCATCTAGGGAATCCTCTGAGGAATGTTCTGCATCAAGGGAATGCTCTGAGGAATGCTCTGTATCCTGTGAATGCTCTGAGGAATGTTCTGCATTCTGGGAATGCTCTGCATCTTGGGAATGCTTTGAGGAATGCTCTGCATCTTGGTAATGCTCTGCATCTAGGGAATGCTCTGAGGAATCCTCTGCATCTTGGGAATGCTCTGAGGAATCCTCTGCATCTTGGGAAAGCTCTGCATCTTGGGAATGCTCTGCATGTAGGGAATCCTCTGCATCTTGGGAATGCTCAGCATCTAGGGAATGCTCTGCATAATACTGCATAGGATTTCTGAGACCAGGGATGTTACCACCAGGAAAACTGGGCACAACAAGGTGATCTCCATAATTACCAGACATACTCATCAGGTTCTAAAAATAAAGATGACTTAGTGGAATAGTGAGCATATTGTTCACATAAATATAATTAAATGATACTGTATCAGCATCCCACCCCTTCCCAAATGATGGAGAAGAGTCTATAATCCAAACAGTACATAATTCGTCATATAATATCCTTTGTACATGAACTAGTTAAGGTATATATCTTCCATAGATTTCCTAGATTTTCCTCAATGGTTAACCTGGCAATTTAAAAATTTGCCTGTGCCTTTTAGAGATTACTTACATAATTGTAATTCCTTTGATTCCAGTGTATGACTGATGGTACACTTTGGGTTATAGAGCATACAGCTTGGCCTTTCTTCAGATATTTGCTTATCAAAAAAAGGCTAAGCTCTGCTTTGTCATTTTCACTTCTGGAGGTAAATCGAAAACAAAAGAACATACAACTTTTTTAACATTATTATCTTTTGCCATTCATTCATTCCTTATTCGAAAGAAGATATTGTCTTGTCTGGCAAAATTAATTTTCCCTATATTGATAATTGCAAAAGACTGTACTTTGGACTAATCCATGCTGACTTTTTCAGTACAAGGGACCAGTAATTTTGGTTATTAGTGTGATTAGATCTTACACATTTTCGAAAAAATGTTCCAATATCCAAATAAATTTCTGCCACAGTACATGAAAGTAACATAGAGGTATGCCAACATTGTTGTCACTGCATGTTACGACATTGTCTCTAATGCATGTTGCAAATGTATTGTCTCCACTGCATGTTGCAAATGCATGCAATTTTACCTCAGAAGTTCATAATATATGTAGTGTACCCCCTACCATAGTAATAATACTTAAAATAACAACCATAGGAGAACAATATTCATGAATATGATCATCTTTAGACAACGACCATCATATGAATCAAGTTCCATGGAGAGTCAAACAATACTTCAAAAGTTGTAAACAAAGGTATGTTTTACACTGTATTCAGCTGCACATCCAAATAGAAAATACCTATTCCAGATGACATTCTTATTCATTACTCTGGCTGGCAACCATGAGCATATCATTATCATTTTGAATGAAGCCAATTGATATTACAAAGCCATGAGCTGCAAAGATAATTGACACAATGAGTCAGTTTCAATAAACAAAATATCTCCTGTTATGTGTTATAGTATGGAATTTCTGGGGAATATTGCTGATTAAGATCATAATAATGTAATTAAATCAAGAACACAAGCAATGAATGTGACAAATTAAAAGTGATAATGTGTACAATGATGAAATGCGTACAGTTAAATAGGCTGGAAGGAAATAATCAACTTATCCAAAATATCCCACTTTGTGATGTATAATGATGGACGAATGTAGATGCATATGTATGGACGGACCAAGACATGGTACCTTAGGAACCACCCGCAGAACATATACAAGATAAAAAAATGAAAGTGAGGACAAACTTACCATTTGTGCTTGAACATTATGCTGGATGGGATTTATTAGGCCAGGTCTGTTATCTAAAGGAAAACTGAGCATGGCAGTGTGATCTCCATAATTACCAAACATTGCCATCTGATTCTAAAATTAGAAAGTAATTGATCGGTGAGCAATGCATTCATATAAATATATCCATCCTCACCAGCATTCCTGTACTAATCCTAAGAACTACACATTAAAATATAGTGTATGATCAAGATGCACTTCTTCTGATGAATATAATATGCACTAACTCTCATATCCATCCACTAAAAATATAAAAACTTTCGAATTTCGGTCGGCCTCTATTCTGGCAACTGATCCCCTCTAACAGTCTGCAGCAGAAACAGGGGCAACAAGTAACCTGGTAGCTGCCTCTGATGCAGCTGGATATAAATCTTTGTTTTTCAGTGCTAAATTAGCCATATTATTTGTGCTTGATATAGACATTTTATATAAAGTAAATTTTTCATTTTTCATTGATATAAGTGACTGGGTCCCTTTACAGTCAGCAACTGGCATCCTTGAAGTGGCATTCTGTGTTACTCAGTTAGGTTCAATCCCTAAAACACTAAGCAGTCCCAAGTGTGTCTCACACTCACAGTTTGCAATAAACATAAATAAACAACACATGCAAATGACACCAAATCTTTTTGCTGACCTGTTCAACAATAGAGTATATCCCTGTGTCATTCCATAATTCCTAGTAATCACATTTAATTGCTTCTCAAAACTGACTGATAACTTGAAGTTAGTTGCAATCATGTTCAGATAATGTTTTATTCATCCACTGACTGCCACAGATAGTGAAAACAAGTATTACATGGCTCAAGTCAAATATATCAATACAAAATTAAAAATTTACTTCACAAAAATTTGTCCCCAGCAACTTTCGCCAGTCAGGAAAAAATAACACCACTTTCAAAATTCTTTCACATTTTGCAATAAATGCAGAGTCTAGTGGAGGCCCAGCTATTTTATTGGAAATAACAATGTTTGCATATATTTATAGTCTCAAGACAACTTATGATGTTCAAACAATTTTTCACCTTCTCCAACAGTCTTCCAACTTTCAACAATTTTCTAGCAAATTTCGAAACATATGGTATTTAAGGCCTGTGAAAGTTCAAATCCGTAGCCAGAAATCCGGTGCATGAGCAAGGAAGCAACAAAGCATCTGAAACCTAAATTTGATGGGTATTTACAGCAGTACATAACAGCCAGGTTTAAGAGTCAATGTAGAAAGAAAAGGGTTTCTACTCTAATTTCAGATTTTAGTTACTTCTTTAATTTATTTAATATTCATTTTTGCAATCATTTTTATCACATTGATAATTTTGTTACTTAAAAATTTTTAAGATACAGATAGCTAATGCTGTAATTTCAGTATTTAAAGTAGAACTTCAATTTCTTATTATTTTAAAAGAACAATTTCTTCATTTCTAATGTTTCATCCAGTATCCATTTTCATGCATTTGAGATATTTATAAATATGACATTTAGTTTCTGTTCTTTGAAAAAAATTGTTTGCAAATCCCAGCTGTATAAATGTAAAAGAGTTCACCTTGACATCGCTATATGCTGCAGTGATAAAACTTTATTTGGGTGATCATTGGTGACTTCTGACCACATATCGTCCCTTTCTCATTAATCGTGTGTGGTCATTCAATGAGTCAAATTTCTCTTCACATACCACACTCTTGGTAATATGAATTGTGTATGGTCATTGAATGAGCCAATTTTCTTCTCATATACTATGATTTTAGTTATACAGATTGTGTGATCACTGGGTGAAAGGAATTATCTCCTCAAATCACACGTATTCAATTCAAAAAATATGTGTGTGATTATTGAATGTATCTAGTTCTCTTTCAAATATCACACTGTATTGGACTGAAAGTCTTGATTTGATGAACTAATTTGCGTTTGTAGGGTGAACATAATCTTCATCCCAATATCACATCCAACTTCATGTACTCTATGCCAGAAACAATCACAGGACAAGTTGTCTCCCTTCATCTATTGCAGTCCTATTAACTCCAGTGAACATTATCTACAAGAATTCTAAATGATAAAGTTGTGTTCTGCCCAAGAGTGTATAATATATAAATAAAGTGTTCTTAATAGTACCCCCTTTTCCATTGTCAGTAAGCAATAATAAACTAAGTAGAAATCAAGTCATACAGATAAATAAAGTTGGCGATATTTTCCCCTTCACACCAGTGACAAAAATCAACCATACAAGAAAAATACCCAAATGTCAGACCTGATGTCAAGTTAGCATCTCCACCACTGTGACATATTTCTGTGAATCTAGGTGACTGTTAAATATTCAGTTTATTGCTGTATAATTTATTTGAATCTTGCATCTTGAAAAAATGTGTATGGTATGCATAAAAATGTCTGACTCTGTCATTCTTTTAATCCACTTTATTGCATAAGGTGTCTTGTTTCCTTGTTTGTTGTGTCAAAAAGTGAAACAAAAGTAAAGTACCTAATGGTCAATAAACACTACAAGGCTTAATTGTCCTGTTTCTCCAAATAAGTTGCTACTGTTGTTATTATTATTTTTATAATTATTATTATTCTTATAATTATTATTATCTCTGTATAATTGATATGTCTACTAGACGATAGTAGACTAGTACAGTTCAAAAAAATCACATGCCTCTTAACCAAAGTAGCCCAAAAAGTGTAAAGGAACAAATAAACACTACAAAGCTTATTTTTCCCATTTCTCCAAATAAATTGTTATTATTATTATTATTATTATAATAACATAATCATTATATATTTCTGAGCACTCCTAGATGATAGTTGACTTGTACAGTTTGAAAAATCCCATGCACCGTATTCAAAGCAGCCAAAAAGTTGAAAGGAACAAAGATCAGATTTTGTCAGCATTAGCTACCACAGTGACTCCTGAAGAATGGTCCTTTATTCCAATTTCTTTGGAAAACTAAATAACTGGTTATGTTGTAACTCAAAGTAACTCAAACGAGAGAAAAAATTGCAAGAGTCAAATCCTTGATGGGGTCATTCCCAGTATTAATTTTCTTCCTTTTCCTTTTGCACCTTCTTAGTTAAAGGCACCAATTGCAGTGCTACTTGGAAAGGAATACTGCAAATTATGGTCATGCAAAATTATAATCAAATCAAATGCATAAATAACTTCTTTTGTACAATGACATTTTGCAAATGAAAAAGTCACTCTGTTAGTAAGAAAAGGACTGACACATTTTAAGAATGGCCAGGCAAGCATAAAATGGCATGGCACAAGGAAAGTGTATGTGATTATAGACAAAGATTGCCACCTACATCACACCCACTGAACATCGCCAAGGTACAAAAATAAAAGTGAGAACAAACTTACCATTTGCACATCATGCTGCATGGGATTTCTCACACCAGGGTTGTTATCAGCAGGAGCACCAGGTATAACAGTGTGGCCTCCATAACTACCCACCACATTCATCTGGTTCTAAAAATATAAAGACCAAATGGAGTGGTGAGCAGTTTGATTATAAATATACACTGCATCTCCAGCATTCTACCACATACCCTAAGATGATAATACATCTATAATCAAAACATTATTACTCATCTGGAATATAGTGTTAATACACTGACTTGTCAACATGTATATCTGATGATGATGACCACACTATTCACATAGTTTCACATCTGTCCATTAGCATGTATAACCAGCATTTATCAGGAATTCACAAAATTCTGTCAGATACTATATACAGCTTTAAGTCAGAAAATGCATTAAGTCCTCCAAAGTCATGGACCAATAAAGATTAAACACTTTCTGTAATTTTAAATCAAGACCATGACACATAACAATTTTCACACTTACTGATAACTTTAAATAAGAGTAATTTTCACAATATTCCCTTGCATGATACAGAAAGAAAAGAGCAATAACCAGATACCTGTAATACAAATCACTGTAGCAAGGTGATGTGTTGATACATGCATACTCAGCTAATGACCATGTAACCCATTTCATAGTGATCCATGACAAATTATGAGACTAGCTATACCAGTGATAATGAGTAAGACATTATATTTCAGCTGCAATATGAAATAACGGCAACTGTAACAAGAGACCCAAGAAGGTCTTATATTGTTAACTTGGCTTACATAACATGACAACTGATCATGTCATATGCAGACTTATCTACTATTGTCAGGACACAATAATAGTATAGGCTTCTTTACCAAGGTGGAGTAAAATCAAACTAGAATTTGGTTTCCAAAATAGTAGCCACCTATACAACAACTGTAACAAGAGACCAAAGAAGGTCTTATATTGCTAACCTGACTTAACATGACAGCTGATGATGTCAATATGCAAACTTATCTGCTATTGTCAGGGAACAAAATATAAACTCTCTCTCAAACTTTGCATCTGTTTGATTTACCTAATGTACTACTAAATCTACGCCTTCACTACAAAAAACTCATTTACCACCTCTGAATAAGCAGGATCGGGAATTTCCTTAGATAGAGAATGGTAACTAGCCCAGCCATTCAGATGCAGTGCATCTCACTAATAAGCACAGACTTCACTCGTTATAGGATCTGTCAAGAACAATACAAATATAGACTTCTTTACCAAGATGGAGTGCAAACAAAGTCCATGACCTTGATAATAAGATATTAGATGATTACTGCTTTAATATCTTGGTTCAAGATCTTGGTCACATAAGCCTATTTTCTAAGTTTGGCCAAATCCTATCAAAATTACAAACTTTTGCATGGTATAAATCTCACCCCATCTGGTTCTAGATTGGGTTAAAGTTGGCTTAAGATAAGCTAAATTGTGTCTTAAATGGTAACAAGCTAATCATATGCAAGGTTATCTTATTAACATGCGCTGATCTTACCCATTATTAATCTTATTTATGATCCAGAATCGATATAAATTATCAAAGTTCATCCTGCATTATGAATGTCAGTGTGGTAACATGGTGAGGCAATCAGATGAAATATAAACTCATTAATACTTGTTAATTTCACTATTTATTTAAATTAAGCTCTTGATGATATAAGCACATATTCCAAAACTGATTGTAACTGACTTAATCGCTATAAGCTCAGCCAATTAGATTTAAAAATACCTCATTAATAAGGATGAATCGTATTCATTAGTGAACTCATCCAAGCTCTTGTTGATACAAACCTATATTTCAAAGCAGATCAAAAGTGATCATAAATACAGTTTCCTTGGTGTTAACATAATCAAGAAATTATTCAAAATATCTTCATTAAAGGAGAGCAGAAACCAATTGAAATATAGAATAATAATAAAAGCACAATAGAAGAAAACCTTATTGTGAAGTATCATCTGCACCTGTAATGCCAATATTTTAATATTGGCATATCTTCTAGAGCTGAATTTCCACGTCTATTCAGTTACTTTCGGGATATGAACTAATAGTAGTGACTCCAGCATCCCATGTGTCAGTTGCCAGAGTAAAAGACAATGACATTTTCCATTTCTTACGGGTGTAATAGCACATTAAAAAAAGCCTGTGAACAACATCTTTTTCTTTTCCAAAAGATAAAGGCATAAAGAAAGTATGGATACATTATTACAAGCGAGTTGATTTCAAAACAACAACATACAGCGCTATGTGCTCACTACATGTTACGAGAAGGATTCTGAAAAAATGGCACACCAAGAATATGCAAATTCTAGGTCTAGACTAGAAGTTGGCACTGTTCCAGACATACAGCTGGATATTTTAAATCCCGGGAAAAGTGTTAAACCTGTGACTTACAAGAGCAGTGCTAAATAAATCTGATAGTCTGACACCTGGGGCCCCATTGCTTGTCAGGCTTGTCGAAACAAGAATTGTTTTCCTAAGGAAACTTTGATCGCGCTGGTGAAATGAGTAAATGTATTTTCAAGATGTTGACATAGATACTTTAACATGGCACAGTCTAAATCAAATCACCACTGTCCTAGGTGAAATTGAGATCTGATTTTAATTAAATGGAAGCTTTGCTAAAAATAAGATTTTAAACCTCTCGTGTTTTGAGAAAACACAATATTCAGTAATCTTTAAAAAAAAGAAAACAACTTTCAGTCTATGCCTGTTACATGTAGCATGTATAAAGGGTAATCTGTCATGATTGGAACTGATGTAAAACTATCCCTTGCGCAGGTTAAATTGCAGCAATTAAAAGAAAAGAGGTAAAAAGTTTGACATTAACTGGCTGACAATATAAATTGGAAGGAGGAGACTATTGACCCCACCCCTTTCCCCAATGTGCAAGCGCTCATGGGATGTGCAATTTCTCTATGTGATACACCTTATTATTCCCCCAGGACAAGTCTCTTTTCCATATTCTGGTCAGCTCTGGCTACACTGCAAAATAGCTAAAGTTTTGGTTTAAGTATGCAACAATAAAACCAGTGTGACTAATTAACAGTTAATCCTTATCCTTGCATTTACATGTATCTTGTGAAAAGGACTGCCCTTCTTATATAACTCAAAGAAACCATGTTCTACAGCATGTGTATGTAAGCACCAGCAATTGATTCCCAGCTAAACAATGCTTATTTTGTTGTAACTTACGATGCCTAGGACTTCATTTTAACAGTTCAGACCTGCAATCACAAGTTACTGTACATGTGGCAACTGTTTTTCGAATGTTCTATACCCCAGCTTATTTCTTTAAGTTTAAGTCATAATGCATGTAACACTATTTATTGAATAAAATATTTGTTCTGAAATAGTTCTTTAGGGGCACATACTGCATGGTATATTTTGTTTTATTCCTTCTTTTAATTTAATCATGGTAATTAAACTTTACATATAAGTTGGAGGAATGTCAAGTGTTAACTGGCCGAGTTTCTTTGGCGGAAATGGAGATGTGATTTTGTTTGCAGAGAAAATTTTACAGCACTCACAGAGATCATTCATTTAAGCTAATTGGTGATAAATTTATTCTTTTAACTTTATTTACTATATTACTGTTGTAGTTGTTTAAAAACATCTGAGATTTACATGAATAATGTTTAATCTTAACGTTCTATTTACTGAAGAAAAAACTGTTGTGTGATATTAATTATTTTGTCCAATGCCAGATTTAGACGTGTGTGTGTGTGTGTTTGTGTGATTTGGATTTTTAATGTAGTTTTAACAATTGTTCAGTCATATTGCTACGATGTCTGCAGTGTGGCAGTTTAGACATAGCGAGGCCCTAAGCTATGGGAAGCTGCAGAGGCCATATCTGGCATAAAATAAAATTGAGGCCCCTTCAGACTGTGAGTTTAGACATAGCGAGGCCCTAAGCCATGGGAAGCTGCAGAGGTCATATTTGGTATAAAATAAAATTGAAAGGCCCCTTCAGACTGAGTTTAGACTGTGAGGCCCTAAGCTATGGGAAGCTGCAGAGGCCATATTTGGTATCAAATAAAATTGAGAGGTCCCTTCAGACTGTGAGTATAGACTGTGAGGCCCTAAGCTATGGGAAGCTGCAGAGGCCATATCTGGCATAAAATAAAATTGAGGCCCCTTCAGACTGTGAGTTTAGACTGTGAGGCCCTAAGCTATGGGAAGCTGCAGAGGCCATATTTGGTATAAAATAAAATTGAGAGGCCCCTTCAGACTGTGAGTTTAGACTGTGAGGCCCTAAGCTATGGGAAGCTGCAGAGGCCATATTTGGTATCAAATAAAATTGAGAGGCCCCTTCAGACTGTGCGTTTAGACATAGCGAGGCCCTAAGCTATGGGAAGCTGCAGAGGCCATATTTGGTATCAAATAAAATTGAGGCCCCTTCAGACTGTGCGTTTAGACTGTGAGGCCCTAAGCTATAGCTTGTTTAGCTTATGCCTAAATCCGGCACTGATTTCATCACAATATTCACAAGTGATAAAAATAGAATATGGCATCTGTGGATTGCATACGTTATATCTATTTATGTATGGTTTGTTTTACTTTTCTTCTGATAATTGAAAATTGACAGACATAATGTAATAATGGGGACTTATCTGCGAAAAACTGGGAGATTTTATGAGATCCAGAGTTAGATGAAGAAATACCCCAAAACTCGGAAGGTTTTTCTCCTGGCTTGAGAGTTGACAGGCATGAACTGTCCAGGCTTGTGGAATTTTGGTCAGGGTTTGAGTTTATTTAAGTCACCTGAGCCTAAACTTTTTTTATTTGAGCACTGATCAGTACAACTTTTGAATGTGCAACCCAAATCTGGCCTATTCCTGTCTGTCTCAATCGCCATGCTTATGTTTGTATTCAAGGACTGGATAGAATTGCGTCACGGGACCACGTGATCTGTCGTCTCATGAAAACTTGGAAAAGCTCGTCAATTTAGGGAATCGTGGTATCCTCCATGCAATATAATCACTTCCTCCTTACAATATTTAATTTATAAACATTACAGTCTAATTAAAATCTGTTGAGAATTACCTACGAAAAAAGGAAAAGTATTATTTCTGATCTCCTTTCATATGCCTGCTTCTGGTTTATTATCAAATATGAATAAGATACAAGCATGCATTTAAAGAAACCTGAAACCAAATTTACACTAAACATATGTTTTCAAGCACAGTTACAAAGTCAGCCATTTCCATGCAAAGTAACTCTATTACCATGCAAGTGAATCTCACTGGTTTTGGAAGCCCATCTAAAATCTTGATCATACAAGTCAAACTTAAAGTCTACAGTCTGACTCCACATCCCCGTTTGTTTCTAGCCCCCTAACAATTTCAAAAATGATAATGTTTAATGTGATAAAAAGTGCACAGAACTAAGTCAGTTGAATCACTGATTAATAATTTTTAACCTGACTGTGGCCAGAATGGCACTAATGCTGCATCCCCTGCACCATTTCATGCTTAACGGACTTTCCATACTAACAGGGCGCCATATTGTGTACACTACAGGCTAGTTTGTTTCCATCAGACACCATAATAACGTAGTTCATCCTGTTTGGTAACTGCTGAATAATTGCGTAAATTACATAACGTTGAGAATTTGGAATTATATCCCTCTGCATATATGAACATATAAATTAAACCGTTTGTTAAATCCACATTAAAAGCAAATTTGTAGTTGTCATTATTTTCCTTTGCTTGATTCGATATTGTAAATATCGGAAGCAGACAACTTATGTATGTACATCTGTAGTCATGATAAACCCCTTTGCTAAAACTAGACTTGTCCAGAAACTGGAAATGGATCCAAACATGTCCGTCTATTACACTGAAAACTTCCGTTAATCATGAAGCGCGCATAAGATGACAATGTTAGGGCCACTCTACTCAGAGTCAGGTTAGTAACTATAAATCAATGAATGAACTGACTAAGTTCCTTGCACTTTTTATCACATCAAAGTTTTCCATTATTTAAATTGATAAGGGGGTACAAACAAACAAGTTTGTATTATCAGACTATATCAAGATTACGTCATTTAAGAAAGAGCATTCCAGAGGTTAGTCAATGAAACACAATATTAAGTGTGTATCTCATTACTGAACTCTTTCTCAGATTTTGATATATTGTAAGTTTCATTAAAATCAGATTAGACAATTATATGCTTCCCAGAACAGTAACAATCTCAGCCAATCAGTGACTAATCTTGCGACTACCTTAATAGTATGGAAAAGGTTTGGTCATTATTAAACACATTCAAATTTGTAATGTATAAGCATATATTCCAGGTCTGATCAAATCCAATAATATATTTGGTCTCCAGAGTGGAGACACTGCTAGCCAATGAGATAACCTTATTAATATATGTGGTTCATGTGTATTATCAAATTGACCATTCTGGTGGCCTAGATGGCTACAGTGTCAGCCTGGGATGCGGGAGATCATCACATTAAAAGCCATATAAAATCTCTCTCAAACTGATAACCCCTGCCATTTTTCATGTGTGTAACTTAATCTGATGTTGATCAGCAAATTCCACAGGTCAACTGATCTCAGTTGATTACAAAATTTCATGATGTCACCATTTTAAGCATAGGAAGCCCACACCATGCTATACAGTAGTTCGGTAGCTGATTCGTATGTGATATGCTATCCTCATTTTGCATCTGATATGATGCTGTACTCGGCCTAACACTGATGAGTATTTTACTTAAAAGGCATAACTAATATCCATTAATTTTTAAATGTCTGTGCCCTATTCTTACAATTAATTTTGAAATCCGCAACAGATGTGTCTGTCTTCAACCCAAGCTCACCCTTCAATGTATTCCAGCGATCCAACTGATCACCAATATTCAACGAGTTCCATTTTTATCTAACATATACTTTATTCTCAGATCTCCTTTAAAAAGCCTGCCTCCTCTCTTCATTCACTCAGATCAATTTGCATGCCAATTGTGTGAACGCTGTTATTAGATTAGTTGCTAACAAAAATTTTGTTGGACTGTGTAGCATCATTACTTTTGAAGTACAGTCCAAAAAGAATGGAATAACGAACAACTTCATTTGACTGAGCTAAGGTGTGGCAACTCTTAATCCTAAATATTTTAATGTTATTTAAACCTAACATCTTGATTATTTCAAGCAACACTATGTTAGATAACAACATTCTAATAACAGGCACATCAAAGTTAAACAACTGTGTTGGTTTGGGTTTGGAGTCTCAGGCGCAGCATTATGGTCATATGAAACAGCTTGCCAGAAGCTTCCAGTAAGATAGTAGTTCTGAGCTTTCTGACCTAACAATGAACCTGAACTCAAAACAACAGCTAGTTCTACTCCTTGGAAGTGTATCAACATTCTAATAACATGCACATCCAGTTTATTCATATCCACACTCTCTCCATATAATAATTTCAAAACAAACACCGGATCTCCAGGAAAGTAAAAAAAAACAACAGTGGATTGTCAGAGGCTATTGCACTATGTGTTCTCTGCAGAACAACAAAGCAAAAAACTATCAACACCTGGTGACACCTGATGACATCAAGTGGAGGTAATGGGCAAGAGTTACTGCCCCTTGTCTCTTTCAGAATTTACAGGATATGACATTTTTCATCTTTTAGTAGGACTGGATCCATGACGTAGCTGGCTAATATTCATAAGGAGAAACTATATTCAAGATTATATTAGGAAGTAAATCCAAAATCATTCCATATAATATCACAAGGACTCCATTATTAATAATAATGACGAATTATGCAAGGTCCATAATGCCATAATGCCAGCATGTAACTAACGATACCTTCATCCTCACAATATAAACATTTTTCTCTCACTTACCCACTCTTCCTACACTTTTCAATATAAACTGTCCTTTTCCTTGAAGATGTATCAACATTCTAATAGTATGTACATCCAAGTTATTCATACTCAGTCCCCTTCCACTACTCAACAACTATTCCTACCCCTTGGAAAATATCAACACTTTAATAACTTGCACATCCAATTCATTTATACACAATCCCTATCACATTAATAATTAAGATAAGTCAATGTCCATAGTGCTAGCAGGTAGCTAATACTAACTTGATCCTCACAACATAAACATCTTACTTTCAACAACAGGGAAACACTGCAGAGTAAAAGAAGACAATGCTACTTATTCTAAATGTGTATATTCTGTTCCATAAAGTTGCATATTTAAGTTCAAATATATACATCTGTATACCAAGAGGAATAGCAACATTACAGTGTTTTCTGAAACAAACCTTTGTGTCATTTTCATCAAATTCCATCCTTTCCACAGCTTGCCTCTGACCTTCCACCTTGAGTCCAGACGAGTCTGAAAAATACAATATAAGCAGGCATTAACAAACAAAGCGTTTGTTAGAATAAAAATACTAATAATTTTAAAACTTTCTTTAAAGAGATTTACTCATATAGTCAAAATACATTCTTCACTGAAGCTTGAAACTGTGGAACATATAACATCATGCAAAGTTAAAATAATTACAATTTAGATATAAATTATTTCATTATCATGAATACTAAATTATATTTATGTATGATCACTTAAGAATGCCTTTTCCTTAAATACATAGTTTTTTTATTGAGGAGGGAATGGTGGCTGCTGTGTTAAACTGATTTTAATAATGTAATAATTACCTGTCACTGCTGAATTGCTTACCTGTTCCAGGACACATGTCCCAAAGTCCTATTCCATACTTAAAACCTCCCGCTATATGCAACATACTAAAACATGTTACAGTTTGATCTCCACATCGTAGGTTCATGAAGGATACTCCTCATGAATCTGAATTGTACCCACACTAATGTCAGACCATTAAAGTGAGCTTTTAGCAGGGAATTTTATAATAATGGCTGGCTAATGCTATATAATTAAAATTACTTTTACCATCCACCCCCAGAAAACTAAATTTTATTAGCAGCAATAAAATTCCTGCAAGGATTCTTATAATAATGAAGATGGATGCCATACATGCACACTTCAACACTTAAGGAGTGAAAGGTTCCAAATCTTCATGTGACCATGGGGGATATTCTTAAGTTTCACTGACATCAAAGTGCAACTGTACCATCTGAAGAAGAGCCAATACATGGTATTGTGGTTTATATGGCAGAAGAAAGATGTTTGATCATCTCTTTTATAAGTATGCCGACTCATTGCCACGTCCCAAACAGAGTTTGTCAATAACTTCAAAATAGACCCTTCATATCCACTTGGTACAAGACAAATATGTGGGATGAGTCATTTGTGCAACATTTTGAGCCCACAGTTCCCCCTGTTCTATATAATTATTATAATCCAACAAATATAATCAAAATGGCAAAGCAAGTGTTTATTAGTTATTCAGTTTCCACAGCAGATACACCAGAAGGGTGGTGGAATTATGATTGAACAAATGGACTTAATGTTCAAGGATAGGCAAGCAAGGCAAACATGGCTGATCATGAATTGTTTCTAATAAAATAAATTTCCTGCAGATTGTATATGCAATGGAACCCCTCTGGTGGCTTAAGTGGTTGGGTTCTCTGCCTTGGATTTGGGAGGTGGTGGGTTCAAACCCCAGCCAAGCCACACCAAAGACTTCTAAAAATGGTACTAACAGGTGCCTCGCTTGGCACTCAGTATTAAGAGGTTATTGTTAAGACTGTTAGGCCTAGTGTCAGGATAATGTGACTAAGTGAAGTATGATACTACATGTCTGTGGCATGATGTTCCAGTGTTTTCCAGTACTAGGCATCACAGTAAACTGCCACAATGTAGACAGCAAGGCAATACGACTGAAGAATTGATTAAGCTATGTTAAAAAGCCCAATCATACACACACATGCAATGGAAGAATATTTCATATAACTGTATCAGAGAAACTGCAACGTATTAAACTACACTGTTCTTTGTTTTTAATAGTGTAAGTCCTATGAAACATTTCTACTAAGTATGATCAAAATAAACAGTTAAAAATATTTACCTAATGGCGGCTATAGAAGCTATGCCAATAATAATAGTGCCACAGCATACACTATTGCACCAAAGCATCTACTGTGATACATTCCCTGCAAGTTTTAATCAAAGTTACCTTTCTGATTAAGGGAAGTTTAAAACAGGATTTCTACAAGATCCATGTAGAGATGACACCACTGAGACACTGGAGATGCCATACATACAATCTTGACAGAGCATGTCCTAAGAATAATCTTGATTATTATCACAAATGACTCAGCCATTCTTGAGAAGAAGTTGAAAAAATATATTTTTTATATAACTACCTGGACCAGTGAGATTAATAGCCAGAAAAGCTACCTGGACCAGTGAGATTAATAGTCAGAAAAACTACCTGGACCAGTGAGATTAATAGTTAGAAAAGCTACCTGGACCAGTGAGATTAATAGTTAGAAAAGCTACCTGGACCAGTGAGATTAATAGTTAGAAAAGCTACCTGGACCAGTGAGATTAATAGTTAGAAAAGCTGCCTTGACCAATGAGACTTGTACAAAAAGTTGCATATGAAATTCTCTCTTGATGGGACCATCCACTGAGGAGTGATAACAAGATTTGTGAGAAGGCCACTGAGGTAGCCGTACTGGATTTTCCGATAAAGATGATTTTTGTTTAAGACCAACTAGACATCATGCAAAGCATTATGGCATAAATTATATTTCAATACAGGATTCCTGCCACAAAAGTAGAAACAGATTATACACCATTTTCCAGACCAAACTATAAAAATGTCCAGACCTAACCATGTGACAAGTTTATTGACCTTATGAAAGCAACAAGGGATCCATTTTCCAGAATTTTTGGAATAAATAAAAATGGATAGTTTTCTGCATAATTTGGTGTGCCGAGTCTAAATTTGAATGCATATCCATGATATCTTTATAGATGAATTCTCGGGAAGCATTGAAACACATGCACCATCCATCATTTTTAATACTGGTCTTGGTCACTTGTTGCAAAATCTTGACCTCATGTTATTTCAAGTTGATCTGCATATTTCTTACATACGGGTACATATAAATGTAGGGTGACGATTCTTCTTTAAGTATAAATAGACTTTTCTTGTGTTCCAGGTATGTCGAAAGCCTTTCTGTACATTTTTATCGAGTGACCTCCCCCTTCACTTTGATATGAAAAATTGTATTCTTGAGTCATTCATATGTTGAAATTATATGTTGCTCTAAATTATGTGTTATGCATAATTTTTGTAAACAGGATTCAAAACTGAACTCATCTTTATGATATTGTTTCAAGTAAATTCATAACATATCCACCATCCACCATTTTAATATTGGTCTTTGGTCACTATTTGCAAAAGCTTCACTGCTTGTTATTTCAAGCTGAAATTTGCATATTCCTTGCATATGATAATATATAAATGTTGTGAACATTCAGCTTTAATAATAAATTTACTTTTTCATTGTTTCTTTTGTACTTCTGAAGCCTTTCTGCATCTTGTTTATGTGACTTCTCACAATCAATGCTTTCATAAAATTCCTTAATGACAAATCAAATACAAATTGAAATTATATCTTACTCAAGAGCGCATAAGCATTACACTATTCTTGTACATATATGTGGTGATCTGAAATGACAATTAAGTAAACAGAAATTGACACTTTCCAATTAAATTATGATATGATAGTCTTGGTTTTATACCGTTAAAATTAATAACAAAAAATAAGCAAACAGAAAAATAATTCACATTGAATACTCCCACAATTCTACAAAGTATGTCGGTCAAATGGAAAAAATTCCTCATTTTCTCTTTCATACTGTTCAGGTTTTCCACTAATTTATTATTACAGTAAATCTGCATTTATATGGTTTAAATTGTGAATGTTACAACATAAAACTCTGGATGTCGATATTTTTTTCTTTCTTAATAATTATGATGAATTTTGAGCAATACCATACAGTTCATAGAGTAGTATTAAATTGTGAAATCAGATAGTGCAAGAGAAGGAACTGGTACTGTGATCTTATGAAATATTTATGATTTTTTTATTTTTTAAATAAAGTGATATGTACAGATTGAGTGTTTGTTCTTTATAATGTCAATATTCAGAATAGATTGATATTCACAATAAATGCCATGAATTGGTTTTCTTTCCTTCAAAATAATTTAAATTGTATCTCTTTTTGCTTATACTGAACATGAAAATTTTAAATTAAATAAGCTCACCAATGCCTCTAGATATCTCCCTTCAATTGTAATTACAAGTCTGAAACAAACCTTGAAAATACATTACACACAAAAAACCGTACCAAATTTTTTAAAATACATTTAGTATTTAAAAATATGAAGCACGTGTGTATCATATGATTCCTTGGTAAAAATGTTCTCTTTGTCATAAAATGGGATTTTGTGTGTTTCTGAAATCAATGTATGCAGTACTATTGCAATTATTGACATTTTTACGGACCCACATGCCAGGAAGAGTTAATGTTCAGTCTATTTTGCTGATGTGCCAATATTTGATGAATCACCATGTCTTTAGATGAAATCACAGTATTTCCAAAACAGCTACTAAATCCTAAAGTTATAGCATGTTGTACTGGAAAGAATAATAGAAATAAATAATTCAGGTCATGTCAACTGAATTGGACACAATTATTTGTCACCACGACTACTGTTTATTCTAGGAGAAATAATTTTCAGTTAAACATCCCTTATATGAAAAACCAAGGTGCAGTTTCATAACCAGAATGAGGGTCACAAAATCATTTTTAAATCACTCTTTGTCAACAAGGTCAAGTACTTTAGCAGCTAGCCAATCAGGAATAAGGTTAGTTTTCTGTGATAAAAATCACGACTGGTACTTGTATCTCATCAACATGTTAACTTCTACACATAAACTAAGCAATATGTTTGCCTATAATGACCACTTTGTAAAGAAAAAACTCACAAACATAAAGAAAGTTAGTATTTAATGTTATTTACTAAATGAACTAACACTCTATAATCATGAAAATTAACACATGTAATATATATGTGTGTATGTGTGTGAACACACACACACGCACACTGGCATATAAATATATTTATTTATTAATAAACTTACCTATTGGTTCTAGTGACTCATAATGGTGTTCCCAGATATGTCCAAGGAGAATTGGATCTCCCTGAAAATTATCCTGGCCAACAACCCATGCGATAATGTCATCACTGCCTGAGGAAGGCGAGCTTGTCACAATCATAATATCTCTCTGTAATGTCCTAGCCATTGCAACCACTAATACGTGGTCTGCCCATTCGCCATTCGTTGCCATTCTTGCACAGTACTCCTTAAAACTCTCATTGCACATGAATTCAGCAAAGTTTATGTTGCCAGCAGACACCTGTGTAGTTAAAAAAAAGATTTCTTAGTCTGATCAGTTTGGTCTATGAAATTGATATCCACATTCTTAATAACTCTAGAAGTTATACCGTCCCACAATGATTTGTGTCTGGTATTTTCTTTAATCTTAGTCAGAAGAAAAATTGATACCCTGTCAGTTAGAAACAAATACACTGTCAGTTAGAAACAAATACCAGGTCAGTGTCATGTCAAGATTAATGTGATATTGTCATTAGTCAGATGAAAACCTGATACCTGATCAGTTGGAAACAAATACCAGGTCACTATGATGTCAAGATTAATGTAATATTGTCATGAAGCTGCTCAATATGTCCTGAATTTGACCCCACATGAAAATTGTACAAAATTAATGTTTGTGCTTGATGCAAACATCTAAGTCAGCAAGTTTCTTATCAACACATTATAATTCCATACTGGAGTCACAAACAAAGCATGTAATTCAAAATACTCCAACTCAGACTATATATTAATGCCAGGTTTGTGTTATGTGATACATAAATGAAATTACTTTGTGATTACATCATTGAATATTTATTTCCCTGCTTTCTATGTAATTTTATATGAAAAAGGAATACTGTGGTAGGTTTTATTTTTGTGGGTCTCAGTTTTGAAGGATTTCTAAAGTAACACATCTTGAGGGAACTTAAATTCATGATTTTGCCTCCAAGAACTTAAATTTTGTGATTTTGCCTATTTAAGTATGCATATTTATATGCAATTAATTTTATGGATTAACCTCTAAAACTTCCCAAAATCAAAAGTACAAAGACAAAAACTATGATGACAAGAAACAGCAGTTGCTTTGATGATTAAAAGCTACCACAATATGAACACCTGTCAAGATCAATCCCTTACATTCAAAATCAAAGGGAGACAATGCAACAACATGCTAATCAGTAACACACCTGTCCAGGGTCTCTTTTTTTAAAAAACACCTTATATAAAGATGCAACATCAATTAATTTCTGATGACCATGGCATTATCACGTCGGTTTAAGAATGGTAAAATTCAACTCAAATTCCAGTTTGCATGGATGTCATCATTCCATATCTAAACCAAATGCAAGACCATCTGTCCCTTGCACCATATAGTTAGAACATCTGACGCAGCCAGAAATTGGTGGGCAGCCCTTCTTTACCATGTGTGGCTAATTTTTATCAGTGTCTTTAATTTCATAACACAGGAAATCTGCTTATTTTAGAAAGATTTTCCCCTGAAGGAGACAAGAAGGCAGTTTGGTTTTGGAGTTTTAGTACAACAAATATATACAGCAAATGAAGCTCAGTAGTGTAATGATATCAATTTGTGAATTTCATTCTTTGGTACAAAAAAAATCAAACCAATCAAGCTTTTATGCTTATCAAATTAAGAAAAGTTCAACATTGACTGCACCCATCTGATCAAGTATGCTACTAGATCAGTATCAAAAGGAAACAGCAGACATAGGGAATGAAGTCTGAATACACACATGTAGATATGTGTGTGTGTGTGTGTGTGTGTGTGTGTCAGACCTGCCAACCCTGACAAGAATGTCTCAGTAAGGCAGCTGGGGTCTTTTTGTCAGAAAGTTTTACCAGAGTTCAATAAGGTGTAGCAAAATATCATAAGCTTCTAAAAGTTTAAAGGTATGGTATTCAAAACCAGTAGCGACAGTAAACATTATGTTCAACTGAAAAGTATGTAAAGTACGCGTAGACCTTATTTACCACTAGTACAGCTGTACAAACTTCAGTTGCATACCATATGCAGTTCAATGGCTTGTTGCTATCTCTCAACTTGACATAATTCTTGGAATGTTTTTCTTTCTCCCATTTCACACGAGAACTGCAATCATATCTCCTTTCAAGAGACATACTCAAACTGACACATGATGTCCAATAAACGAAACTATGTCCCTACCCTAGCTGCTTTTCTTCACAAGAATCTCAATATACCTTTTTATACTTCTGTGCTTATTAACACTTTTTAATAGGCTTACTTTCCCCTCGTCTTTAGGACACATGGCAATAATTATATGGAAAATGGGAATCAGCCTGGAAATGTGTGAACATAAAATAGAGCATATATGGGTTTGGCTGTCCATGATTGGTTAATAATGTAAGTTATGTTTTAGGAAAAAGAATCTTTTGAGAGCTTAACCTAGTTGTAAGTGAAAAAAAAGAACTAGAGACAGTTTTATTGATGGAATTTCAGTCCTTTAACAGTCTTAAGTTTGGAACATTCATTACTAAAATTAGCACCTGACTCTTTGGTGCGTAATTGAAAGTGTATGTTTCAAACTCATGCAGGTCCAGAAAATGGTGAGGCTCATATCCTTGCCTCTACACAGAAGCTAATGTCCAGGTTTCTTCTATACTGATAAATATTGATTTGATCATGAGCACTCATAAATATTAAGTTATTGAATTTTTAATATGGTGTTTGCATAGGTTTACTAAGGGAACTGAATTAGTACCATGAGTCCTTCAACATTCGTCACTTGCTGGTCATCTATTTTAAAATAGTCTATAATCAACAGTTTGATCATGCAGACACTTTGCAAGAAAAGTATATGCAGTTTATAACATCTGAGGTACTGTTGTATAGTTAGTCTGGTTCCCTGAGTAATTCCACTAATCTGGATCCATATCAAACACAGATGAATAAATTATGCTTATTTTTCAGCAACAACCAGTTTTCCATAATTTCTGCTTTTCTTACATAAGTCTGTATTTAAGGACCATTCTAATAACATTACAGCAAAATCATAAGGATATAATATATATATATATATATATATATATATATATATATATATATATATATATATATATATATGCATCCTTTCTCCTAGTCATATTTTATAATCTAGATAGTAATTTACATATGGAAATGATTTTTAAAAAATAATGACTTTCATATTTCAGCTTCATGGTATGGACACTATAGAACTGTTCTTACCTGCAGTACTTGATTAGCTTTCAAGAAGGCAACAGCATCCTGGCGTAATTGTTGTGGAGATATTTGTATTGGACAGTTTAGTCGCTGAAGCTGACTGGACACAGCCTCAAAGAAGCAGTTCCCATTACCAGGAGTTTCTCTATGAAATCGCAGACCCACAGTTTGACAGTTTCTTTCCAAAGTAGATCGGCTAGAAAGGGCACCTTGTGTCGATTTGTGTAGAAGCTGGTACAACAATTTAGGATCAGCACAAGTCACTCCTGCAAACAAAAAATGCTTGCATTCTTACTGCTGGCCATAAATAAATCCATATACAGATTCATACGTCCTTGAACGTTTTCTAAACTTAACTAATTGATTGGGTAACTATGTCCATGCAGTAATTAACATCAAGCCAAATTATGTTTGTGTGTGTGATTAGGATTTTTAATGTAGCTTTAAGAATTATTCAGGCATATTGGTACCATGTCTGCAGTGTGGCAGTTTATAGTGATGTCTAGCACTGGGGCATCATGCTGCAGACATGTAGTATGATGTCCCACCCAGTCACATTATTCTGACACCAGGCCGACCAGTCCTAACACTAACCTTTTAGTGCCGAGCGCCAAGCGAGGCAACTGTTAGTACCATTTGTATAAGTCTTTGGCATGACTCTGTCGGGGTTCAAACCCTTGACCTCCCGCTTCTGAGGTGGACGCTCTAACAACTAGGCCACCGGAGCGGTCCCCAAATTATGTTAGTCTAAAACTGGATGTATGTTTACCGTACCAATTAAAAGCATATCAAAAGCAGTGAATCACACTACCAACCCCAGTCAGCAGTTAACATTTAACGTATGAATCAACTAACTCAGGTGTACTAGTGAGAACAAGCTTTTCAAAATGTCCATCAATTCAGCCCTTCTGAATGTCAGATTGGCACCGTTTTCATCTAGGGCCAACTAGATTGGCATCGTTTTCATTTAGGGCCAACTAGACATAATAAAAAGTGTTTCAGCCAAATTCCCATTTAAGACCATTGTCCTTTATGCAGGTGCCTTAACATTTTAAATGTGGGTGCCTTAGTAGCCATATTTTTAAAATGGCCCCCATACTGTCTGAGATCTCCACCATTTTCACATGCAACCAACTAGACATCCTAAGACTTTTTCTAAGTGAAACCCCAATATTGGTATGACAGTTACTTTAGGAGCATGAACGATAAGAAAGTTAACAAACAATGAATACTGTGATAGCCATATTGGATGTCCAAGTGGCTCCATCATTTTCACAGGGCCCAGAGTGGCCAACTGGTCTAAAGCACTCACTGTTATGGATCGCTGCCATCTCACCTCTGTCTGTGTGGGTTCGAGTCTAGGATTAAGCCAATATATGTATGTGAGAAAGCTTTCCAGTAGCTTCTCGTGGGTCAGTGGTTATTACCAGGGTTTTCCCGATATCTTCCTCCACCATTTATACTGGCCACCATGTATAGCCTATCTTGTGCTGAAAAATGGCATTAAACCCTATAACAATATAACAACAACCATCATTTTCACCGAAAACTCACTTGACCATGCATGCACAGGGTACAGTCAATATAAGCGATGTTTTTAAAGCCACGCCATATGCTGTAAATTAAAAGGTAACATCTGTTCATTCCCGCAGGCCATATTTTGCCCACCCTGAACCAGACAATGCCATGAATGTATCTGTGCAGCTTGGATACAATCCCTCCAACAGTTTAGGAGTAGTAATAACAAACTTGTTCTAATACAAAATGTATCCTGGATTAAAAACCAATGCATAATCTTTTCTGGTTGATGACAAAATGGAGCTAAAAATGAAAGCTCTCAAATGACAAAAAAAAAATTCTAGAGGGAAATGGTTGATATGATGCTCAACATGAATTTAAAACCCAATACAATTGGTGAGGCTTACAACAACATCTGTGTGATCTTGAGTTGTGAGCTCCTTGTTTCTTTGGTTTATTTCGTACAAAATAAGTTAGAAAATACAAACACATATAAATGCATAGAAAATAACTATACATTTCTTTTAAAAATAATCATATGTATTAGTTTGTAACAATTTATTGGCATGGTAAGTGAACAAGAATTGGTAAAGCTATAATGTGACCTGATTTTTAAGTGTTACCAATTACAATTCATAATCCTGGTACATGTAGTACTTAAGACAATTCTGCATAATCTATATACAGGTCAATTCAGTAAAATCTATTGACTTATAGATTTTATAAAAATGTATTTTGAATCAATCACTGGTGAGCCTTTGCACACTTTGCTAGCTTCCACATCAACCAAAATAGATATGTCCTGAGTGAATATCTTTATTATAGATGGTAAACTTATTTTCTTTTATAAATGTTATTGACTGACTATAAAATGACCGAGTCAAAGTCTGATATTTCATGTACTGTAATGAGATTCTACGTAATGCATGGTGACAAATTATGATTAAAACAAAAATTGTTCTGCAGTTTCTAATTTCTAAATGAAGACTCAAAAAGTAGCGTTCTACTGGTTATACTGCAGGGTTTGAACCTCAAGTGGTTATGCTGCAGGGTTTGAAACTCAACTGGATATCCTGCAAGGTCTGAAACTCAACTGGTTATACTGCAAGGTTTGAAACTCAACTGGCTATACTGCAGGGTTTGAAACTCAACTGGTTATACTGCAGGGTTTTAAACTCATCTGGTTATACTGCAGGGTTTTAAACTCATCTGGTTATACTGCAGGGTTTTAAACTCATCTGGTTATACAGCAAGGCTCTCTATATCACTTTCCCTGTGTCTTTCAATCAAACCATACATCACTCAATTACTCTACTTAAACACAAAGTTCACCATCATTGCCTTCACATCTGTCAGTGACATAAACACACACACTTGTTCTCTCCCAATAATTTGCCAGATTTATGAAACTGAAGTTTTTTGCCACTGCCTCTAACATCCATCAGCCTCGATTACCCTTTTTATACAAGTATGCAATTCTTTATCACTCCCTCGTCAGCCTGTGATACTCACATGCATTCTCTCTCTCTCTCTCTCTCACTAACTCACTAGTATTACTTGATTTTTGGGCCAGTTAAGTATGATAACATTTTGACTGGCAAGATTAACTCTGCAACTGCCTAGTAATTCTCAAAGTAACTAGCTTTTTGCAGGAAGCTCCTATAATTGGTCCACTACACAATAGAATTTTTACTTTTTCTCAGTTTTTCCTTCCTGGGACAAGGTTCATTTGATTAGCCATTACAACTGTTTATATGATTTCATTTGAGATTGATTTGTAATGGGGCTTAAGATATATACAATTAATGACTAACTATTGGAGAGTCTATGGAAGTAAATGTACAAGATAACCAGTGAAAATATTTGTCATGCAAGTATTTTACATGGTTTGTCAATCCTTCAGTCCTCTCACGAGCAAGCATAAACAACTATACATGTAGCTGATTGCAGGTATCAGATTTTTATCTGAAATGGTGCATGCAGCCCAATGGCTGTGCCCAATATTATTTAGCATCAACCAAATGCTGAGGGGGGAAGTCAGGACCTGTAAATGTAATGTACATGACTTGTAATGTGCACTTAGATACATAAGAGAATGGGATGTTTTCTTCATATGCATTGATCTATAATGGGGATGAAAATATGCAGTTATACCTTTTATCAGTTACTGTTGGAGATTGGGTGGGTATAAAAATAAATGGGAGAAATAATCGCAGAAAATATTGTATTGTTTACCCAGACATTTCGTCTTCACATGAATATAAAATATATACATGTTGTTGACTGCATTATGACATATTGCAATGAACGGATTTTTGTCATAATGCATGCAGCCAATGGAACTTGCCCGTTCTATTTTAGTGCAACTATATTCCTCTAGAGTACGTGCTTTGAAAATTGGATGATGCAGGTGTTTTATAATAAGAGCTTAAAAGCAGCGAAAATTTCAAGAAAACCATGACTGCAAGGCACTTATGCTTTTGAAAAAGAGGACGGAGGTGAAATATTTGTTAAATTACTGTTTCTTGTAAACTGTTATTTATAGCATAGGACATAGTACTGTAACAATTCACTGAGCATGGTTCCAGTTTCGCAGTGGCAGTTGCATAGGTTACTTGTAACTTTGATATCGGACAATGTCTTGTAAAAGAATCAATAAATGTTTCTTTTTAATTTTCTCAGAATTTCCTTTAGAAAGGGTTTGTGACCATATTGGTTAAATAAATGTTAATTTGCTAGATTGTATTCATGTGATATTTCTCCATGAGTTATGCATTGATACGTTACTGTGTTTTGAATGGATATGTGTCGTTTTTCGGTCATCTTGCGATTGTGAAGTGATAAAAGAGAAAAGATGACTCGAGCGGATGGTTGGGGTCACACTTGCATTCCTTGTGTTCATATATAGTACCGATGTGATTTCGTCTTCTCTGAGATTTCATTGTACCTTATTGATTAAATGTCAGACTCCTGTACTTTTAGCTTGCTCTCACATGTTTCTTGCTCAGTCTTGAGATTGGTGCATATTAAATAGAAACATCAACCACCTTCCTCTCTGCTGTGCTGTTCTTACTGTCTTTGCCAATAAAGCTGAACCAGTTTAATATATGGTAGATTCTTCCTATTAAAGCAATGCAATCAAATGGTCCTTACAGTTTGTATCCCATCATAAATGCGAATGCCAATATGAGTGGGTTTTCTTTTCAAGGTGTGGGTAGCCTCTCTGTTCTGCTACTCACTGATATCTCCCACATATTCAAACTTATAAACAAAATTCTGGAACAGAAATTGTTCATGTTATTACCTAACCTTCCTTCCAAAGTAATCTATTTACTGTACATTAAAGACCGCCTTTAACATGTGACTATGAACTGGATTAGCAACCACAGCTATTATTACATGTCACAATGCAAGTGGGATTTGCAGTACAATTTTTAATTTGCATCAGACACAATATGAAGACATGATTGTGTTGTACAACAATTTATAATGAACATGGCTTAATGGAAAATGACAGCATTAAAAGATTATACTATCACTGACTTATCTGTGCAAGTAAATCCTTGGCCACCCAAACTCTGTGACATGTTACCAAACTCAGTTAATGCACTGATCATTGACCCAGCTGGACCCTTGAAAACTCAACTGTTGTTGAATATGATTAAGAGATGGTTAATCAAGGATCAGCATATATGATAGTACCATCCACTGAAGAACAACCAAGTTATGATGTACTCAAGGACTTCACAGAAGCTGTTGCAATGTCAAAGACATCTTTGTCATTCACAATTGGATTCTTTTCTGAATCAATAAAGCCCCCTCCAATGATGGCCTTGATCTAGGTGCAAGTAATCTTGTTGGGTATAATGATGTGATTCTTACACACAAAGACATCCCTATGTGAATATTATTTTCTGCAGTCGACACAAAAATTAATATGGGATCTATTTGTCACAATGTTAACCACATGCATGTCAAGTGATCAGACACAACTGCAACATATCGATGACATTTAATGGTCTTCACATGCATGGTACTGCAAAAAGTCATTAGATTCGGATGTGGCTGACCTATAAATGACCGATGAGTTTTAGAATATGTCTCCATGGGAAGTTTAGTACCCACAGAGTTTACTCACAGCTGACTTAACCAGAACTTCCAGTTCCATCAGGAAAACATATTTTGTTGCCTTTGGATAAAGCAATTTAACCATTATATATATATATATATATATATATATATATATATATATATATATATATATATATATATATAGTAATAAAATCCGCAAGTGATGCTATAGCAGAGACTGCTGAATCATGCTACAATACTGCTTGTGATCCACTGGAACTTCTTCACAAGCACACAGGTACATGTAAACGTATCAAATACATGTTACAGTCGCAAAATACCTCAGAGGAAGACCTCACCTTCAACATCCAATGAACGCCTGCAAAACTGACCATGCCAACAAGAGAAATTGTAGTCAAGACTGAAAACCAGAGATAAAGTAAAGCAAACTGCAAAACTCATCAAAGCAATGATTGCAACAGAAACAGAACAATTTGTCCAAATCACATGCAAGTGGAATGGTTTTCATGATTGTTGAGCTATATAGATGTTTTACACAAAATCAATGCTGTCATGTGCATTGCCTCAATGATTGATTAATGTTGTAATTTTATGGTTTAACACCATTTATCTGTGCTAGACAGGTTATTTATGGTGATCATTATAAAAAAGAACCAAGAAGAAACCCTGGTAAGATCTCCAACCCATGAGAAGCTACAAGCAACTTTGTCACATACCCACTTTGGCCTAGTCTGGGGATTTGAATCCATGGAGACAGGTAAGATGGCAGTGATCGGCAAAGGCAAGAAAATTGGACCACTTGGCTAGCCTACTAGAAGTCCCTCCTGAATGACTAAAGTTTGAATCCTCACCCACAATTTATGATGTGACTTCCTCTATAATAATCACCTTGCAGGAATTCCACACACTTAAGATCACACCAGCATCGCTGAGTGTGTATTAAAGTTGGCTTAATATCTGATCATGATCATTCAAGTATCTTCTCTCAAACAATTCATTTGTGTTTTTGGTGGCTGAGGGTGTAAATTTTGACCGTTGCAAATGACACAGAATAAGATTTGATGAACAATTTTATTAATGATTGGTATAAACTCTTAAATAAATGTCCACTTCAAGCTGTGTCATTTCAGTTAAATCTGCACTGTATATGACTGACATCACATGGCCAAGATTTATAAAAATTCCCACTGACCTGATTATATTAATACAAGTCCTGTGAACTAGTAAGTCTTACACACGGAATCTTGAGTGTCTTGATAATATATTGTGCCTGATATTGTCAGAGTTACCTCAATGATTCATGTTAATCTGTCTTGTGATGACATCAGTGACATAAGGAGATTTGATGAACAATTTTATTAATGATTGGTATAAACTCTTAAATAAATGTCCACGTCAAGCTGTGTCATTTCAGTTAAATCTGCACTGTATATGACTGACATCACACGGCCAAGATTTATAAAAATACCCACTGACCTGATTATATTAATACAAGTCCTGTGAACTAGTAAGTCTTACACACGGAATATTGAGTGTCTTGATAATATATTGTGCCTGATATTGTCAGAGTTACCTCAATGATTCATGTTAATCTGTCTTGTGATGACATCAGTGGCCATCACAAAGTGGACATTCTGCAAGCGTAGCCTCTCAGGGTCTTATATTGTTCAGGTTTTCCACAAATGTGGAGCCAGATGATCTGCTGGCAATTACACCCATGGCACCTCTGCATTTTCTATTTAAATGCTGGACCAGGATAGGCATGTGCTGGACTTATGCAGGCAGACCCAGATGACAGAAATGTATATTAGAGATTGACTTGACATTTAAACACAGAACAGCTCACACTATGTTTTGGAATCACAAGCATTGCGGTGGGTTTGAGTAAGATTGGAAAGGGTGAAGAAGGAAAAACTCTACCATCAATCCACACATTCTAATGGAGTTGCCGCAGTGGCTTGCAGAGAAGTGCTCTGCACACCACACTTTCTTGTTGAGTCATCGCAGATGACTACCATGGAGTGAACGTGGTCTCATCACATCGGAGTGGTTTACTGTGTATGCCTCCTGCAAGCATGCTCTTTAGAGGTCCACAGGGAGACAGAGATGGAAAGAGATAGTGACAGTGACAGAAGAAGAGAGAGAGAGAGAGAGGGATGGGGAAAGAGAGATAGAGATAGTCACCACTTTATCTACATCATTATACCGGGTATGATGATTATGCACATTACCTAGTTTAATTAAGATAATGTGACTGTAACCGATATCATGCCAAATCAAATTTTAGTTAATTTTAACATAGCCACAATGCATAGAAAACTGTACCTATACCATTGTACAGCTTTTCATTTAGAAAAGGCAGTTCAACGCTTTTAATTTGTTCAAAGAAATCTAAACAAACTTGTGCATTGCGTTGATGAGGCCTTGTTGAAGTGAACATTTATCCTAATTTAAACATGAAAAGTAATCCCCTGAGTTATAGACTATTAAATTCCAGATAACTGCCATTTCTATTGATAAAAAAGCATACAACACAACAGATAACACTGAAATTACACTCAAATGTGAACCATATATTTAGTCCTTAAACAGTAACGACCCAGTCATGAGGCTGAATATACATGTATAGTTCATGGACTTGTCATGGTTCCAATGTTTTTTTCAAAAATAATACCAGGTTTTTTCCACACTTTCTCCAGGAAAGAAATTAATTTTTCAAGGTTCATGTATGACCATTGATGGAATTAAAGAACCTTTCAGCTTAGATAATGTGCATTTTTCAAATACAAAATTTCATGACTCCCACAACATCTGATAGAGACATATGTAATAAACACACTGTTTTAATATAAAACTGTATTTCTATATGCTAAAAATAACGGTCACATTATACACACACCAGGCCGACCAATGGATACAAATTTACTGGCTTTTATTGTGTATTGTTCATTAATAATAGGATTAACCGCTCCAGTGGCCTAGTGGTTAGATCATCCACCTCAAATGCAGGAGGTCGTGGATTCGATCCCTGGCTGAGTAATACCAAAGACATAAAAATGGTAGTAACAGCTGCCTCACTTGGCGCTCAGCATTAAGAGGGAAGTATTAGGACTGGTCGGCCTGGTGTCAGGATAATGTGACTGGGTGGGACATCATGCTACATGTCTGCAGCGTGATGTCCCAGTGCTAGACATCACTATAAACTGCTACTCTGCAGACATCACAGCAATAAGACTGAAAAATTGTTAAAGCTACCTGTGAGTTCAAACACTGACTCTTCCAAAGATGATAATTAACTTTTTACACACTAGTGTTCATACTTTGGAGAAAGAACGATTATTTTTTGATGAATGAACAAATATACAATTTTTAGCAACCATGCCTCAATCATGTTATATCTGAATTTGTTAAACAGCAAATCATCCTAAATCAGGCTACATTATAAAATACAAAGGACAACACATCTTCCATTTCCCCAGTGACCTGTGTATATCTGACACTGGCATTTCAAGCTACATGTTACACAGCATAATACTTTAGTACCAATGTTCTGTTCCAGGATTTGACATTTTCAAGTACAGACAATTTCACTTATTACTCTATCTTAAAGAAATGGTAACACTTGTCTAATCATAGTTTACTCTGACCCATCCCATCCCATTTTTAATATTTGGAAATTTATGTTGTGGTTAGGGGTCAGATTCAAAGTCATCACCGTGTTCTGGTGACATAAGGTAGTGAGATTTGTGCAGTCATGTGACTAGCAATGTAAATGACGAGTACATGGTCAATTCCTATCGTTGCTGTGGTTTAGTCATATCTGACAGCAGTTATAATATTCACAATTTCTCATAAAACAGACCTTTTCCCTTTTGATTTCAAGCAGGTATGACTCAATCTGACATCATTTAAGTTTGCTAGGCCTGCTGGTAAGCTGGTACCATATGCTGCCATGCATGGCGGCAGCAAATTCCAATTTTGCAATAGGCAATTGACAATGACTACATACCCCAACATAAATGTCCATATACCAAAAGTGGGTGGGAAGCGTCATAGGAAACTCAAATTCCCAATCTTCCAATCCTAATGCCATAGGTTGCCATGATCAGACTACCTTAACATAACTCTGATCGAGTGAGTGTTTTCAAAAATGACACCGCTGCTGGCAGGTGGAAATGTCTGCACCTGCAGTCGCATTGCTTTTATTGTCTATATTAATGGTGTCACATCACAAAAAAAAAAAAACGTTTTAAATCATTTATGCTAGAGTTAGAATATATTTATTGCCCAAAGTTTAGTCACACTACACACAAAAATAATACTCACATGAGGGTAAAACTTGACAAAGTCATGGGATATAGCAGGCTTTAACCCAAATAAGCAATTAAAATCTAAAACACTAAATGTCATTCTACTGTTTGCAAACAGATTTTACTGACAAGCTGGGTTTTTTTGGTACCAAGATTGATGGCTATGCAGGATTGTTAGTTTTATCACATTTGATTCCACAATACATGTACATGTATTTGAATCTTTATTAAACTAACATATTAAATATTTAATCATGCATGCCTTTCATGCTTCAAATGTAGCTATTACATCACTTTATAAGGCTACTTTCCTGCTGTTGATGGGGTGACCTTACAAAAGGGGAACAACTGTACTTCTCTTGCAGATAAACAGGGTGGGTGTTCAGGGATGGGTAGCACCTCTGGTTGGGGGAAGCAGTCGTCCTTCTGGGATAACTCGCCCAACTTTGGTCCCCACTTGGCACTCAGTTCTCAACTGTGGCTCCAAGAAGCTGTGGCATGTACAGCGGCCACATGCTGGAAAAGGGCCTCGACTGGCCGGCTAAACCAAGATGAGGGTAACTGACGAGTCTTAAACTCTCGGTGAGTTAGAATGTGTCTACATAGCAAGTGAAGACTGGATTTGGCAGCCTCCATGGAGGAACCACCATCTGGTCAATGGGCAGAAAGGCAATTCCCAGCAAAGCTCCATGGAGCGCTAAGAGATCAACAAGACACGCTGGACATCCTGATCATCCACTGCACTCAACTCCATCTCTGGCCGCCTCGAATTTGTCATGCTGCTGGACTCTGATGGTTTTGGGCAAGAGAGTGAGGTCAATGAACTGCGCAACTCTCACTTAAAACAAAGTCACCACTCAAGTTACTCTTGTCACCCACCCATCCCATTTCACCACCCACTAAAGTCATGTGGCAAAAGGCAAGTGATGAAGCAGCAGGTGTAGGTACACTGGCAGCCATATCCACAAACCTGCATGCAGGTGGCTCAGGCCATTAGGGTCGTTCACCACTGACACGGATCAGCTGTGGAGTCGGGCAGCCCCTTGCGTGACTGAGAAGCCCTCTGCAGGAATGCACTATTCACCTCCATTGCATGAGGAAGGGGCTAGAAAAGGTGCCCTAAAATCGCCTGCTCTTAACCTCCCTAGCCAGCTTATCATGGCCGGTAGGGACCCTCCTCCAGCGGTCAAAGAAAAAAGACACTTGGCACATGGAAGGTGCACACCTTATTGGACAGAGACAATGCAGAAAGACCCCAGAAGAGAACTGCCCTAATAGGAATGGAACTTGCCAGATACAATGTGGACATTGCTGCCTTGAGCAAGACCCAGCTTGCAAGAGAAGGCAGTGAAAGGAGCCCCTGATACACTTTTTTTTCAAGTGGCCGAGGAATGTGAACAGTACCATAAGATTAGAGTCTGCTTTGCAGAGAAGACATCACTAATTGGCAAATTGGCCAGACCTCCCAAAGGAGTAAGCTATATACTTATGACCATGAAACTCCCCCTCTTGTCTTGAAGAAAACACCTAACCTTCATCAGTTACTACATTCCAACCATGGCCAATCTGGATGGAGCAGAAGTCAAGTTCTATGAGGATCTTCACTCCGTCATTGCTGACGTTCCAATGGCATATAAGCATGCCATTCTTGGCGACTTCATTGCAAGAATAGGCTGTGATGACGTTGCCTGGGATGGAGAGCTAGGAAAGCATGGAGTGGGTCATTGTATCAGCAACGGTCTCCTTTTGCTCCAGACTTGCACCGAGTATGAACTACTGATCCCATATATAGTCTTCCACCTCCCTACCTGTAACTGAACATCATGGATGCACCCTCACTATAAGCACTGGCATCTCATCAGCTACATCACTGTCAGCAAAAGGGACAGGCAAGATTGTGTGTGTCCAAGTCCTTGTATGTTGCCATCTGCTGGACATACACCGCCTCATCATCACAAAGCTCAACATTCACATTCAGCCCAAAAGACGCCCACAGGGAAAGAATGCTCCTAAATGACTAAACATCTGCAAGCTGAAATGCACCAGTACCAAACAGTATTATCATGGATGCCCCTGAAGAAACCAGAAAGCACCAAGACTGGTTTGATGAGAACTGCGACGAGATCAAGCAGTTGCTGGATAAGAAACATTGCCTCCATCAAACCAACCTCAACAACCCAATGTACACCTGCAGGAAAGATGTGTACTGCAATATACGCAGACCTGTACAGGAGAAACTCCATCAGATATGAGACACATGGCTGAAAAACAAAGTTGATGAGATCCAGTGCTATGCAGACAAGCATGACATGAAGACCTTGCAAGAAAGAGGTGCATGGATCATCTGCATCATCCCCCCTTCTCAGCGCAGATGGGAACACACTGATTGCTGACAAAGAGAAGATTCTTCAATGATGGGCTGAACACTTTGACAGCGTCCTGAATTGCCTTTCATCCATAAATGATGAAGCCATCAGCTGACCATGAAAAAAACTGAAGAAACAGTGTTTTGTGATGAAGAAATTACAAAGGAAACTAATCAGCAGACAGAAAATGACAATTTAAGCGAAAATAAAATAGAGAAAAAGCCCACTGATGTTCAGGCAAGTGGTAATCTTGTTGACAGTGATGACGATGATAATGATGATGAAACTCTGAAAAAAGAAACTAACTTAAGTATTCAAATAAGAAACAGTTGAAACAGTGCTCAAAACTTCAGAAGAAAATTGCCGAAAATACTGAGAAGTTAGAAAACATTAAAAACTGGATTGGTCACTATTCTGTGCGGAATGTAAATAAAAGAGACGAGACCTCAAAGAAACACTTGCATGCATTGCGTGGCTTGAAACGATTAGTCAGCAGGCAAGAGAACCAAATAAAGATGATGACTGAAAAATTGAAAGAAATTGAACTAAAGCTAGCAACTGTGACTAATGAGAACCAAGCATCAGATGACAGAGCAAGTAGGAGTTATTTCTGAGAAAAGAAATAGTGAGAAATCAAAGATCTTGTCCCTTCAGAAAAGCAACAGTTATTTAAGAACTGAAATTAAAAGTCTCCGCTTCAAATTGAAACAGAGACTCTTTAGTACCTGGTGATGCTGAAAGATGTAATGCCAAATTTGACAACTGTGAAATGATTAGATCTCAAATACTAGACAAGGAGAACAAAGTAGCAGAAATTGAAGAAGATATTGATGAAATTATAAATGATATTGATTAACATCACAGTATGCTTTAAATTAGGTCTTGCAACATTGTTTCAATCACAATTATGAATAAACGTTGCATTTTTGTTGATTTTGAAGTTGTTTTACTCGTATATGAACTCTTGCTAATATGATATATTTGTATTAAGTTAACTGTCATAAAAGTTGTGAAATTTTTATATGATTTTCAGTTGTAAATGAAAATATTAAAGTCATACAACATATTTAATGACAGTAATGCATTCTGCAGGAAAAATGCAATCACAATATCAAATTTCATAATAATATCTCAACAAATAAGAAAGTTATAACATTTTTAAAGAAATCAAATTTTACTTCGTTTCCTTGACTGCCACATAATCTGAATATATTTACATAAGACACAAATTCTAGAAATTTGTAAATATTTTGGAACTTAAAAGTAATATAACTTTTTTCTAATAGAGATATTTTAAAACAATAAACTGTTTTGAAATGCTGTTAAACAGATCTATATGAAGAAAGCAAGTGTTTGCAGTTATTTCAATATCAAAAAAATGACTGGGGTTGCTACTTATCCCAATTATAACACCTATGGCACATACTGTCAATGATGTTATCACCAGTGTACCTGTCTGATGATACATTTAAAACTATTCTGCATACCTTTCTGAATGGAACTAGAGAAGACCTGATCCGTTGCTCTTCTTTTTCTTTGTAGCCTTTCAGTAGATGTCTGTAAAGACTCTTGGCTGATGGACAATGTTGGCTGTTTTCCTGTTTGCATTATATGGGAGTGTTTATATTCCTCACTGCACCTAATGGCTGATTTTCTCTGATACAAAATATTACAATATTTAGTAACTGATATTCCCTGACATGAAATTCAATAATAATAATTTAGATAATTGCTGAATGAAAAACAAACAATGGGATGGTCCAAATATCAATTGTCAGATCTCTGTTAAATGATGATGCAGACTAAGCACTGCAAACTCCAATTCATCAACATCGCGTTGCATAGTTTCATATCAAGCGAGCTAAAACACAGAAAGATTGCTACAAGTCCTTCAAAGGAATTAAGGCACAGAAAGAAATGTTGGCGGGTCAATATTAGCTATGCAATTTATTTGAAATTCAATCATAATTAAGGGAATGCAAATAAGTTGGTCTGTCACTTAAGGGCTGTAACACTGCTAAAAACTGTGAAACATTGCTTTCATTTTCTGTCAAGGTCTCAAAGAAGTCAAGCTGCATACCAGATTTTGCACTGTGCAGAAAAGGGCCTAAAGAAAATTGGTCAGTAATCTTTACTTTGATAACAAGAGTCCCTCAAATGGAATGGCAGTGTACTAGACATAAAGAATGACTATGTACAAATTCAAGACAAGACTATTTCCTATATTTCACCACTTAGTGTTGAAATCATCTCTGAAAATCTTTATCGATGACAAGATGTTGTGCTTGCTGATGTGGTACACAAATTAGCTTGGCACCTTTTTTATTTGCTACAAAGTAGTTTTTATTAACAATCTTTTAGTGAAAATGCCATGTCATAATAAACATCCATTAACTGGGAGCACGGACATAAAGATTTTTAAGGTAGTCATTGTGGAAGCCATACTCCATGTGCAACAGTCACTTCTTCATGTAGGACCATCAAGGAATCATAAAAAGTATATTGTTAAAAACCCTGTGCTGATATAGCAAATAATTTTGAGGGGAGTAGACACATAAAAAGCTTGCCAGTAGCTTTCCATGAGTTGGTTGTTCTTCCTCCACAAATTACACTGGCCACCATGTATATACCATTATACTGGCCACCATATATAACCAATCATGCACTGGAAAATGGCATTAAACTGTAAACAACAACAATAACCACAATTCAGGAGACACATCACTAACAGAATTTACAAGAACACTGCTGTGATAGCCATATTGGACATCAGATAAGCATCATTTTACTTTGAGACTAACTAGATCAACCAAGAAGTCTTGCAACAAACACACCCATGCTAACATTAGTTTTTAGTCATGCAGAGTTGTGATAACAAGATTTTTATGATGGCTACCATGACAGCCATACTGGATATTAGATCAGCACTATTTTTTAGGATCAGCTAGATATCATAATAAGTCTTTTAACAAAATCACATGTTGATAAGACCATCCAATAAGTAATGATACTAAGATTTTCAAAATGGCTGCTATTGAGGCCAAATTGGATATCAGACAAAGACCATTTACATTTAGTGCCAACTAGACATTCTAAGAAATCTTCTAGTAAAACCCACACTGATCTTACCATCCCATAAAAAATATTGACAACAAGGCCTTAGATTGGCACAGTTTCACCTAGGAACAACCAGAAATCATAAGAAGTCTTTCAGTGAAAACCCGATGCTGACATGACCATCCCATCCATAACGAAGTAGCAATAACAACATATTTGTGACAAATGCTGTCATGGCCATATTGGAAACTGAATGGTACCAATTTCAGTCAAGGCCAACAAGGCTTTAAATAAAGTCCTTGAGTGAACACCCCATGCTACGACCATCCACTAAGATATAATAGTAATAGCAATACTTTCAGGATGGTTATTATGGTAGCCATATTGGATATATGAGTGGCATCCTTTTCATCTAATTCCATCTAGACCATAAGATGAGCAAGTATGTGAAGTTTCAAGGTAATTGCCTCCAAGTAGTTTACAGGGAGTAGCAAAATGTATGTGGGTTTGCATTGGCAAGCCAGTGATGTTACTCTAGTTACGTATGAGCTCTATCATAGGGTGGGGTCATTACGGCTTACTAGTGTATGTGAAGATATCCATATTTATTAGTCTACTATTTAACTTTGAAACCTTGCATAGATTTAGGCTACGGCTTTAATTAAGAAACATTAATATTTATTCTTCTACTTGATTACTTCAAAAACTTGCATGGATTCATATTAAACAATCTGAACATTTTTGAAAGCTTCCTCTAATTATAGCTGCAGGTTTTAATGATTTGTGACAATCACTAGCCATGGGAATGAAATGATTGTCACATTCCTCACTCTCAATTATTTGCAGTTTGTACATTCAGTAGATATGTGTTATTGACCAAATTAAATACCTGTGAAATTTGATCAACATGTGTCCCCACTAAAATCACAGGTGGTGGGATGACTGTGTAAGATGTTGTAGGGGAATGTGCAGAATTCAACTTTTCTGTTTCAGGTGGTGCACAGGAATGTACGGAATTCATCCACATCTCAACTAGCTCTAAAAAAGGCAAGAAACAAAATACATCATAAACATTCAAAGCATTGACAGAATCATGTATATCTACTGGCTGACAAAATATTTACTAACACAATACTGACTTAGTTTTTGACAGACTTAATTGAATGTGTATCAGAATGAAATGACTTAAAACTAAAGAATCTGAAATTCCTGCTTTTGCCGGACATTCCCAGTAGATCAAAGAATGTGACCACAAACTCTACTCAATCAGATGTCATCGTGAGAGTTTTGATATATCTCATATATCAGTTAGTCTTTAATTTGTCCTTTTAACTGCCAAATAAACATCTTAATGAAGTAAAATGAAAAAGTCACCAAGTCAAGTTTAAAAAGTATTTCTTTCGCAGGCAATCAATATAGATGTTGCCAACTAAGCTTTCCTAAGATTCAAATGTATGTATTGTTTTCTGTTTGTCAGACAATCAATCAAGGTGTCACTGTCTAAGCTTGTCTGGTCATTTTGTTTTCCCAGTTTATTTAAAGGCTCTATAGCCACAAAATACAAGACAAATAGAGGTCTTACTGCTTATCTGCACAGCTTAAAATAAATTATGAAAAGCCTAAACTCAAATTTAGGAAAGACAGGTACTCGCAACAATAACTGACTTTACAGGAAATGACTGTTAAGTAGGTATTACACATTTTTAAGCAGTAAGTCAGCTGATTGTTAGCAGTTACAACTGAAAAACAGTGGAGTGACATATAAATACTATTGTTGGGGAAAATCCTGAAGTCCTTATTTCTGAATGAAAATAATATGAAGAAATAAATAGTTCAGGAGGAAATTACTTAACCATAGAAGAATATTACTATCATAAAAGCAGCATCAAATCTGGAGCCAAAAATGACACATTTTGTGGTGCAATTAATAATTAATTATATCAATCATTTCTTTCTTGGCATGTCATGTTTTATCTCCTTTAAATGCTTTTATGTTGCAACTGACAATTATATGGTTATTATATTAATTTTTCAAGATCAGCCGTATGGAATCAATCCTTTAATCAACTCAAAATTCTCTTCTAAATATAACTGAGTTCTTACAATCTTAACCAAGAAATGTTTACAGTTGTACAAACGAATGTGATTATTTTTTGTATATTGAAAAATATCTTTTATCTGTGTCAAATTCAAGATAAATGAATTTAAAGATGAGACGAAGCCCAGCACGTACCATGAACTTTGCATTTCACTTTGCCCTCAGTGTCAAAGTAAAACTCATCTTCTACAATATCAGTAATTTGTCCACTGACATCTGAAACTAACAGGTAAATGGCACGTCTTGTCAGGAACATCTGGTGTGTTGTGTAAAAGGCATACTGCCCTGCAAAGTCCCACATTGTTAAACGTGCATACTTTCTTACATCCTGCTTTGTTTTGTCTGGATTTTCTTTCAACAGTTTTAACATTTCCCTCAATGGATCTGTCTTATGACTTTCAGTGGCATTACTTTCTCCAGGCATCATGTTATTTTCAGACTGGGTGCGATTACTCTGATCTACCGTGGAAGGTGGTTCTTCTTGAAGACTAGCCGTAGATGAAAGATTCTGGCCAATATTCTGTTGAAAAGCCCGGTGATATATTACCTCTGTATCATTGTTATCATCAGCAACAGTGACAGTTGGAGTGTGGTCAACTCTCTCCTGTTGAGGAGAGCATGCAACCTGTTCCTGATCTGCAGTGCTCTCACTCGTTTTGTAATTCTCATTCAAAACGTTAACAAGGCGCTGTAGTTTATAATCCTGTTCTGAATCTGAAAGAACATATATTACAATTGAATAGTGCTTTGCAACAAAAAATCAATCTGGAAATGAAAAATAAAAATACAACTTCAATGATCTTTTGTCTCTCCACTACATGTGGTGGGCCAGATAAGCCTCTCCATGCTACTGCAAGTTTAAATACTGTAGTGGTGGTGGTGGGGTAGATACCAAGCAAATCAACACCAACATTCTTTTGGTACATGTGTACCTCCACTTCATAGTGGTTGACAGGGAGTGATTGACAATAAAATAGTCAATGCATTAAGACTACCATTGGTATGTATGGATGTATGTATGGATGTATGGATGGATGGATATATGTATGTATGTATGTATGTATGTATGTATGCATGATATGTGCATGCATGTATGTATGTATGTTTGCATGTATGTATGTGTGTGTGTGTGTGTGTGTAATGTAAAGTAATGTAATGTAAACAGCATCTCAGTACAATAACTGCTACATGGCACCAAGAAAAAGCAAAATAAAAAACATGTAAAAATGAGGATTGTACAAGAACTTAGAAGAAACAAAACCTCTCAAACAAATGTAAACACTGCTAGAAATTAAAGTCTAAAAATGATGCTCTAATTTTATAAAATGCATACACAGAAACTCGTTGTAAGCAATAACTGCCCTTGAAAAGACTACGTCAGCGATTAGTAATTATATAGCAAACAACGCTTTATCATTAAGCTGATTACAAGTTTAACTAATGCAAACATAATTTCAACAGCAATTAAGCATTCAATGCATGTTTGTTTTGAAAACATTGCCTAATTAATGCCTTTTCCTAGTCACCCCATCTTTAGATGGTGCATCATTTTGTGTATAATAACTCTTCCTTATACTTTGCAATTTATATGCTGTAGTAGCCTTCAAATAAAAAATGGACATAACAAGGCAAAACGTTTAAAAGGCACATCCATAATATGCAAGAATGCCACTTGTTTCTTTATTCTACAGTACACACATCCATAGCACATATTTGTGTTGGTCTATTCATTTCATATGAAGCTAAAGCAGTTGATCTCGGCTAATAAGGCCTTATTTCCCATATAGCACAGCTAATGATCTTGACTAGTTTAATGCAGCATGATAATGGCACTGCTGTACCAAGCAGCATCAATCTTTATAAAAGGCTTATATTACAAAAATATGACTACATTCATTTGGAAAAGGGACTCAGCTGTTGGAATAATAATTTGTTGTTAAGAATGCAATGTATATGTACCAGTAGGAAACAAAATCACCATAATCCTTGGGATGTTTTACTGAAAGTATCTGTTCATATCTGGGATATCAAATCGACAGTCATGTTGATTTCTATTCATCAACTTGTAACATGGTATTTTTACTTGATGTTTATGTGTCAATCTGTTTTCTGCTCAATCATGATGGCTTAATCGTTTCCAAGATAATCTGATAAATACTGTAGTGACTTTGCAATGTGACATTTAATAATCAGCTCTAGCCTCAGTTTTCGTACTTGTAAAAAAACTTCAATAATCACAAAGCTTTCAGTGGTAAATCAGAGTGGATGGTTGTACTAATATTAGTACCCCTACTTCATGGATGTACCACATGGCACACTGTAGGTGGGTGGTTGTTGTCAACATTTTTGATCATATTAATTTATTTATTAATACCTACATTTATCCCATACCAAGAATTGGTTGATATGATTATTGAGTATATTCCATACTTAAATATAAAATGAACATAAATTATCATTTAAACTCTTTAAATCCATTATGTTGTGAGGTGAAATAGATGAACACTTATCATAGGTACAATCACCCTCATTTCCAGATTTGGCACATTTGGAACACCAATGTCATTATCATGTTTCAAAGGTCCCTTATGATATTACTCATTTTTAAAGTTAATTTTTCACTGTATTGCACATTTTGACCATTTAGACATATGTTCATTTTTTGAACACTTTGCTAATATAATAGGTCATGTAGGTTTTCAATCACAGTTATTAATTCCTGGTAAGGTTTAGTTTTATTGTGATTAATAGCATTTTGTATACATGCCATGCAACCTTTGCTTGAGGATTTTTTTATAGGTAGCTGTTACCCAGAAACAATAGAATTTTCCCCGCCAGATGCAGACTTCACTGGGGAGAATAAATAGGCTTGAAAGCATTTGTGCTAGGACCAGGTCATATTTCAGATGTCTTTGTTAAGAGTTCTGATTGTTTAGACCCTGGGTGAGAAAGTTGTTTTACAATTTTACTGCATAGTTGGTTTCCCTAAACACAGTAATTTTCAGTAATGTACTGTAATATACAGTAATGGATATGAAAATACAGCAACGAAGAAGAAATTTTAAAAATGTCGTAAGTTAACAATGCATATCTTGGTATGGTTTGTTGTTATCCATTGACATTAATATTAACATGGATGGTGCTTATGTAAAGTAACAGAATTCAAACTTGTATATATAGTAAGGTTTACTATACTATGATAACATACAAAATACAACCAGATTTTGAACTAAGCATTATTATATTTATTTGTGTATTTGTCCAGTTTGGTGAGAATTTATTCTTTTTATATTCTCTGTTTTGTTATAGAATATTTAGTTACTGTAACGGAGATGAAATGCAGTAATAGACACACAATTCACATTAATTGCAAAGATAATCCAATTAGTAGAAATGGCAGTGTCATGTATGACCAAACATAATTATCCTTTAATGGCATACTTCTAGATGCAACTTTCATATTTCATGTAAATAATTGGACTCAAGATGAAAAGAATGAGTCAGCTCAAATATACATGCAGGGTTAAAATCAGTGTATCCCCCAGGAGTGTAAAACTGAGGGTAAAAAAAATCTTTGGTGTAAGAACTGGGGGTCAAATAAAAAATGTGGGGGTCAAAAATATACTGACAAATTTTCATCCAACTCGTACTTTTTCAGCTTGAAATAGGACATTGCAACTTGCACACCATACGCTCTCTCTCTCTCTCTCTCTCTAAACATACCAATAAACCAACATGCGCAATTAAATTTAACAAACAAATGCATTGTCCATTCAAAAAATAATTTTATTTCATTTTTCTTTTAAAATTGTACTTTTAACAGTCTCCTTATAATCTTTTCGAAGCAATATTATAGAGCAACATATTACATACAAGCCAATACAAAAAGCCTAATAAATCTTTATAACCGAATGACAGTCAATTTACTGCCTGTCATAAAAAGTATACTGTCATCGGTTTCATTGTACTTCGTCCTGGAACAAATTTATCCAAAAATCAAGGAGGCTAATGATTCAACTTGTTTCTAATAAGATAAACTTGAACTTTAAGGACTTTCTTCTATTGCATCAAAGTTAAAAACCAACAATATCTGCAATGTCCCCCGACTGTGTAATCCAATAAACGCAATTGTCTCGGCAAGTTTACTGATTTCTTTGTTGCGAAAGAATGTCTTGGGTTTTAATGTGTTCTCCATATATCTTGTGGCGAACGAGGGCAGATTTGTTAAAATTCTTAAACCCTGTCACGAAAGGATTATTCACTTATGCAGTCTTCGCAATCACGCTATCATAAGTCACACCAGAAATCCTAATGGATGTAGCAGCAGAGGGGGGGAACCCTACAAAATATTTTGCTTAACAGAGCCCCCCCATCGAGGACATTTTAGATAGAGACCTTATTTTCACAAAATAAACCCTCCATTCAGAAAAACAACACAGAATGAGCTTTCTCTGCTGACTTGGAAGAGGTATATCGTGAAAATATCTACGCTACAACTATTTCTCGTACAAGGGTCTATGCTGCAAAAACTTCTCGGGGATGTTCAGCCCCTCTGCTGCTCTGTAAAAGTCCTGGCAGAGTTTGCTTGTCGTCGCCATTTCTGCTGCTGTAAATTAAAAATTTAAGTTAACAATAATGGCCAACATCGGAGAAGCACATTCCGCTAGACTAGCTCGAGAGCGACTAGAAGCAATAAAAAAAATTTCTTCCTGTACGAGATAGTGTAAGACAAAAATTACAAGCGCGGCAGCAAACACAAGTTGAAATTGCGACAGGTGCAGAAGAATTATTTAAACCCGTCACAACAGCTACTGAAAAAGCTGCGGCGATCACTGAAAGAGCTTTATTAGGAGATGAAAAGGGTATTCTTCCAGAGCTAAAACAAACCGCTGAGCAGACTGAAAAAATTGCTAGAAGAACCAAACAAACAAAAAAACTTTTACGAGATCTTCCAACTGATATAGCTGCAGCTCAACCTTCGCCCGTCGGCGAAGAAATACTTAAAGGCATTGAACAAATTCGTACTGAACTCGCGTCTAAACCAATAAAGGAAAATATTGGACTAATTACAAAATTTAGGGGGATTTTATTGAAGATCTTAAAAGAACTAAAGAAAAAGAATTGCCTGAAAAAATATTAACTAGTATATTTAGTAAGTCTAGTGTCTTAAAACCCGGCTTTGAAAAAGTAACCGACGACAATCTTATTAAGTGGATGTATCGCATATATAAAAACAAAAAACAGGCCAGAGATGATGATTTAGAATACAGAATTCTTGATGAAAAAATAAAAAGCCTTTATAAAGAGAAAATGAAACAAATAACGCACCAGCAGGGGCCTTCTTATCAACTTCCTCCACCTCTGCAACAGATAGAACAACAACAGTCTCTTTCGCCGGAACTTAAAAAAGAGAAGTATCTTAAAAAAGTGAGATCTTTATCTAAAAAAGACACAGGGACAACAGAAGAATTTTTTGACGCATCTGACACTTTAGCTACTGGCAGTGGTTTGGGAATTACTTGTCCTGACAACGTCGTCAATGATGTATCACGGTTAGAAGTTCTCATCGGAGGAAAACGCGCCGGAAACAACTCTCCGGAAATCATTAATGAAGCGGCTGATATCTGTCAGCGATTATTTCGCAGCGGCATCATGGATACTAGCATCTATCAAGAACTTATTGATGAACTCATGGACAGCGACTGAAAGTCTCCGCGATTAGAGAAATAACAATTAAATAAAATGATCGTACACAATTCCCATTGTAGGTCAGTCATGGTCAGGGTTGTAAATTCACGAGGACCCTTATACAGAATGACTTGTGGAAATGGACTCGGCGATGTTGTCAGGGGTTTATTCGCGAGAATGCCACCTAAAGCAATACCGATCGCAAAACAATTATCAATGAAAGCTATTGACGTTATTAAAGATAAAGCTACCGGCGCTGTTGGTAGTGCTGCCAGTAAAGCATTCTTGGCAATCAAGGACAGACTAGCGCGATTAATACGCAGAAAACCACCGCCGGTAAAATTACCAGTCACCGCAGATATGTCCGCAGATGTTAGTAAAGCAATAAATGAAGCCGCAAATCAAAAACTTGCATCGCTAATAGCCCCTGGACAAGGTCCGGGACAAATGAATACAAGTTTGGTGGCGGGAAGTGGTCTTCGTTTTAGACGATAGCTTTTATAATAAAATGTTTAAACGGGAATCCGACCCAGCATTCGACATAGACGAGCCGGTCCTTAAAAATGAATCGGTGCATGATTATCAGTATTATTCTTATGACGCACGAACCCCAGATCAACGAGGGGGGCAAATTGAACTTCAGGTCCAGGATACAAGTAGATATTTCCTGCCCGCTGAAGCATTCATTGAAGTAGAAGGAGAAATTGTAAAAGCAGATGAAACAGCCTACGGACCTGATGTTAAAATCGGTTTTGTCAATAACGGAATTATAGCCCTGTTTGATAGTGCTATCTACAGCATTGATGGAAAAAAATATTGAATCTATTTACAAGGATGTTGATGTTGCCACAACAATAATTGGTCTAGCAAGATATTCTGATGATTATACAAGATCAGCTGGTCCATCAATGATGTTTGCCAAGGACACTTCTAATTTTCCTAACAGTGATCCGTACAATATTAGACGACCAAGAAACTTTGCCAATAACGCCGACGCTGATGTATGGCCGGTGGTTCATGGCGCTAATGCAGAATTTAATTTAGGTTTCGCTGCACGTAGACAAATGCTGAAAGGTGATCGTAGAAATTTTTCTTGTGCGATTCCACTGTCGCACATCTTTGGATTTTGCAGAGATGTCAGAAAGGTAATTTTTGGAGCAAAACATACGGTCACGCTTGTTAGAAAAGTCAGCGATGATGATGCGCTATGGCGACCTATGGGTGACCCTGGTAGGGTAAACATAACAAAACTATCACTGTGGATGCCGGTAATGACTCCTTCAATTACTGAAGAACCACGACTGCTTTCTTTTATGGATCAAGGTGGTAAAATGCTGCTATCGTGGCTTACAACAACCACAGATAGTATGCAAAGTGCTGTTAATGGTTTATTTACATGGCATATAGCATCACAGCAAGGGGTTGCCACGCCGCGACATATTTTTATTGCTCTTCAGGACGTTGCACGGGTAAACTCGCAGACACGTTCGCATATGATATTTGATCAACTTGGTATCACTGACGTTTCTCTGAGAATAAACGGACATCAAGAACCATCCGAGAATATAATGTTCCATTTTGGTAACAACCATGTTGCACGTGCATATCAACGATTGACAAAATATCTAGCGCGCGATCTAAATATTGATACTGGTTTGCAAATATCACAGTTGGATTTTATATCTCTTTATCCAATCTATTACTTCTCGCTGGAGCTTCTTGATTTAACCAGACAGTCTGTCGTTGATATACACTTTCGGGCTATCGTGAATAAAGACCCGCCACCAGCAGGAACAGCCGCTATAGCTAATTACAGAGCAATCGCTGTTATACTTTCCGATAAAACAATGCTGCTTGAAGGTGCTGGCGGCTGAATGAGATTCGTTGATGCACCAGTAGAAAACTTGTTGTTTTCCGAAGATATGTAACAATTAGATCAATCGCGTTTATTATAAAAAATGTCATACAGTCACGTTAATGTCACTCTGACTCCTGGTCAGGCTAAGAAATTACAATCGAAGAACGCGAGCACATGTGGGACAAAAATAACACTAAAACACGATCAGCTAATGGGCGGTCCAAACAAACTGTCATTAACTAAAACCCAACTAAAACATTTCAATAAAGCAAAGCAAGCAACGACTGGAACTCAACTTGATTTCTCTCCTGCAGCTGTCAAGGACATGATTAAAACCGGTGGTATATTTCCTCTTCTCGCCGCGATACCAGCACTGATAGCTGCTGCTGCCCCCGCAGTTGCTAAGGCTGCCGCGTTAGGAGCTGTTGGAACCGCTGCTGGAATGGCACTAAAGAAAGCCACAGGGAAAGGATACAAAAAAAAGGGACGCGGGCTAAGACTTCCAGGAACTCCGAAATCATGGTACCCAAAACGGTTCTGAAAACCACACCGATGTACAATTTTGATTTGCTCGATGCTGTTAAACAATATAAAAAATTTCAGAGGTGTCTTTATGCGAGATCAGCTACCACGACAACCGAATAATCCACAAACTGGAATTATTAATCTTGATAACAGCAATGGTCCAGGATCCACGTGGAATTATCTATTTCGTTTCGTATGGGTTAGCGCCGCCAGTTGAATTTCTCCAGTATACAAAAAATATCCCCCTGTCAAGGACAGGGACAAAGTCAGGGTCAGGGTCAAAAGTGTGGTACTCACCGTTGCCAACACAAACACTGACCGATCCTCTGATATGTAGCCAACAAGTATTGAATGTTCTTGATGAGATATCAGCGTCAACCAAACCACCTCACAAAGTTGTGCACGAGTATACCACGGGTCAATTTAAACAGTTTCCTATCAAATAATGATTGATATCTATGGAAGATCTCTTCTCGAAACAAAGACAAAAAAAACGCGCTGATGCGGGTTTTTCAAAATATGTGACCAAAGATGAAATCGATAATCTTTTAAGTCTGACCGGGATAGACCCAGATGAGGTTGTTATTTTTCAAGACCGGCACGGAAAACTAAAAACCAGCGATATCAAATGGCATGAAATAATTCGTAGGGTATTGGAGCTACTCCGGGTAACATCCCTGTGTTCACTGATAGCGGAAAAATCCGGGATTCGCTGATATCAATCGCGGCGTTGCGAGATGATATGCGCAGCGTTGCTGTAAAAAAAGACCGGTGATACAATGACAGGTGAACTCAGCATGAACGGCAACAAAATAACTGTGTTAGCGGATCCAACATCGGCAGAAGATGCCACAAACAAAAAATATGCTGACGCGTTATTTACAACCGTCGGAGGCATACTCGTTACTCACCTAAAAAATACCGGTTATACAATGACAGGTGAACTCAGCATGAACGGCAACAAAATAACTGTTTTAAGAGATCCAACATCGACGGAAGATGCCGCAAACAAACAATATGTTGACGCAAGCGCTAGCGCCTTTGACGGTAAACTAACAACGTTCCAAGCCGAGTATGATGTTCATGTAAACGCGTTTACAAATCTCCGTAGAAACTTTAGAAAAACCAATGAGACCATGGATGAGTTCTTTGGTACTCCGCATGCCGTTGATATGAAGCTTTCTGATATCAAGACCAACACTGACACGATCAAACAAACACAGCAGGATATCGTATCGGGGATTCCTGAGATCGTTAACAAAACCAGTTTGATTAAAGTCCCCACTGGAGTAACTCCCGGGCATATTACCAACATAGTATACACGATATCATCTGGATTTGCAACATGGTCCCGACAAAATAATGCTATCAAATATACAGCAACTGTCACTGGCGTGTACAGACTGTCTGTGTTCAGTGCCGCTAAATTTGAAATCTTCACAACATATCCCTGGAGACATTCCACCGACAATTATTCCGGGGTTGTGACTATCATATTAAATAGCGTAACTGAAGAAACATTTATACTGGAATCCGCCAACAAGAAATTAACCGCAACATCTTACTGGTGGTGTTTGGAATTTGTAGCTGAAACGCCTCAATTGGTTACTGCGTAAAATAATAAATGACAACGACAGTGATGCAGTCACCGACAACAGCGCAGCAATACAGATATGATCAGGTACGCAAATGGCAGTCAGAGTTAAAAAATACCATCAACGAATATACAACAAAGGTAAAAAAATATAAGCGGCGTGTAACCGTGTTAGACACAATGGTATATTCGGTGTCAGCGATAGTTGCATCCACGGGTGTGTTGTTATCAGCGCTGACACCAGTGACAACTGCAATCGCGATTACAATTACAGTTTCAACATAACGACAATTGCAGGAGTTGCTAATATTATTGTGAAAACAATATCCTCGTGTGCGCTAACAAAATTGCACGAGTATAAAAAGTTAAACAGCACGGCCACGAGCACCTACTCGAAATTGTCTGCGCTGATATCATCCAGTCTTGACGATACAACAATATCAGATTCCGAATTCGTGCAGATGGCAACCGCGTAGAACGATTACAAAAAGAACCTCAATTTGAAATGACAGCAGATAAATAATGACAGAATTACTTCAGCAGATAGTCACAAATACAAGCCCGTCGCGAACATCTTTGTTAACAGTAACCTCAACTAAGCCAGAATTTAGTATTAATTTTCCAACTGCAATTCCAGTAAGCGAGATCGCGTTAGCACAATTACGAGTATATCACAGTTGGCCCAATATCAGATCAAAATCGTTTGGTGGATTGCCAGCAAATAATTCGTTTGTGTTTGCATATAAAAGTAACACCGATGGCACCCAGACTGGAACGTCATTGGGTTACCAACCGGGTCTTATCAGATTGAAGAGATCAACGGGGAATTACAACGTCGAATAAAAAAAATCACCGGGAAGGAATCAAAAATAGAAATAACTGTTCATGAGCCAACGCTGTCATCCGTGATCGAAATAAACACCCCAGACTACGCCGTGGATATATACAACAGTTCAATCAGAACAGTGTTAGGATGGCCTGAAGTCGCTCTACCAGCACGACCAATACTGCCAGCCCCAGTGAAATCTGATTATGTCACTGACAGTAAGTCATATCACGGAATTAGACTATCTATTTGGGTTAAAAACAAAACATCGTCCGGATGACAACAAACACGTGTTGCCGGCAATTACCGATATTTATTTTGGCGATAAAGACTATATTCGATGGTTGTATAGTAGGACTTATGACACAACAACTAACGACATTCACAATTTCCTTTCAGGGATTACCAAACTGCCAGGTTTTTATCCAAAGAGTTTGTATAGTCATTTTGGAGGGTCTTTTAACCTGGCAGATATCATCGAATATTTTAAACAAATCAATCGCGAGCATAAAACACAGCTAGCGCGACTACGGCAGCTGTTCCAAGAACAATCACCACGTAGCGAAATTATCAAACAAATCGAAATATTAAATCAACTTGCCTCCGACATGGAATATGCGAATTGGGTTGTAGTCCAGGAAACAATTAATTACACCGATGATAAAGATCGTCATAAACAACAATTTTTAGATGCCTACTCGTTGACAACAGCCACGTTGCCGAATTTTAAATTTCCCAGGTATAACGTGCCCGCGATGAGAAAATCTGTCACTGATGCTATCGATGAGTCCTTTGATGATCTTATTGCACAATACAGGCAAACACTACCGGAGCCAACTATCCTCAGACACGACAATAGTACTTCAAGTGACAGCCGGCATGCATCCCTGGGCATCGTAAACATCACTGAAGTGGTCGCGGTCAATCTTGTGTGTGATGTCATCGATGGCAGTTACAGCACGGACACGAGAGTATCAAATCAAGCCCGGCAAGGATTTATTCTTTATTCATTTACTCCGAAAGAACCACCTGGATTTCTAATCGTGCAAGAGCCAATCAATCAGGTCTATCTACGATGTCATAATCCATGGCTGACCAAAATAAATTTCGCGCTGACAGACCAGCGTGGAAATCCTTTTGATTTGCAAAATGAAACACTACATATTAGTCTCCTGATAAAATCAGGGTGAAATCCTAAGGGCTTTCATCGTAAAACGATTTTCAGTCTTAAGACTTTCAATCCTGACGATTTCCAAGCCTTTTCAATTAATAATATTATATTATAATAATGTCCCTGAAGAAAAAATGTGATGATGATAGCACTGATGTCACTGATGATAGCACTGATGATGATAGCACTGATGTCACTGATGATGATAGCACTGATGTCACTGATGATGTCACTGACGACGACGACGATAGCAGTAATGTCACCGTCAACATAAAATATATTTCAATAAATTATTTTAAACAAAAAAAATATATATATTTTCTGCAACACTGACAAATTCACGGCATTTATGGGATATTTACTAGTAATAATCACAGAAATCGTCTAATTTTTCAACCCTGATAGGGTAATTACTAGTAAAAATCACAGAAATCGTCTAATTTTTCAACCCAGAAGGGTACTTTACTAGTAAAAATCATGCGAATTTAGTAAAAAAAATATTTTTTTACTGACAATTAATCAAGCAAGTATTATATAATGTATCACCACATGAAATATTTTATACATAATAAAGAACTTCTTGATAGCGCTGTTAGAACCGGAAAAGTTACCCCGGAAAAAATAATCATTGATATATACTGGAATGACGATTTTATACTGACTGATAACCAACTTCAAGTATTAGAAAAAAGATCATATTGCGATCGCGCATTGCGGTATACATCAAATCCTTGAATATATACGTGTATTTAGATCTTAAATTTATATCTTAAATATGTACCACCACACCGGTGTTTTTGTGTATGACAAACAAGCACTCGAGCAAGCAGTCAAGGCTGCATTTACACAAGAAGAAATTAACGCTAGATTGCTTATTGATGAATACGGAGACGAAGATTTCTTACTAACACAGCAAAAGTTAGATAGTCTCAGACGCAAGCATATTATTTCAATTGCATGTGACAGAGATCAAATTCTCAATTATGCACACTACTGCATTAAACCCCACTGACTTATCACGCTGATGAAATCACCCTGACTTCGTCAAGGAAGTAAAAAAAAGTGATATATGTTTTTTTAGTTTCAATTTAGGTAAATCAAGGTGAGGTATTTACTTCCCTGATGCTCGACTTTATCCTTGATGAAATCAAGGTGCGGTATTTACTTCCATGATTTCGTTGCTGACTTCATCACTGACACTGTCCTTGACTTCGTCAAGGGACATACAATCCTTTAACTTCCTTACCCGGGTACTTATTATCTTCTTCATTTCATACTCGGCCGCCAGTGCCAGCCTAATCTTTTCAATTGCACGAGACAATGAAACAAATTCATTTATTTGTGCTTCTTCTACGGTATCCAGCGATTATATACAAATTGTTTTGAATTCTTTTTATAAACCGATACTGAACAGGAAGAATATAACCCCCTGCGCATTTAGCTTCATGTAGAGATTCAAAATCAGACATGATTGTTTCAGAATTTAGTGATAAATTAAATCCTTGTTTTTCTAATTTTTTAATAGCAACAATCACATTATTGATATTTTCGTAATTCATATTTATATATATTTTTATATATTTAAAAGAAAAAAATAGACACCACATCTCCTTGAGTCTCTAGGGTGTCATATGACATCCTACCAAACTCAGGAGCGGAAACACGACCCCCATGTGAACCCCTAACCTGTCAAATAAGTCTAGAAGGCCCAGAGGGTGTGTTTGCGAGCGACGAGACATTCCCCATGTGAACCCCAGGCTTACCTGATGATATGCTAGCGGGTTCATACAGGGACAACACACAACATATATTATTTACATCTGTAAAGCTTCTAAATTGCCACCGCATTTTAGCAAGCTTACAGTAGTATTGTATTTACACTATATAACTTATCCTAGGACGGTACAGACAGATGGACAGCACAACATATAGTAACCAAGGACGGCACAAATAGATAGTACTTATCCTAACTGAGTCATTTTCTACACTCAACAGCGGGGCAATACATCCCCTCAAAATCAACCCCTGGATGGACGCAAAAAGCATCCGCCATGAGCGGATATGACGAGACGGTATTGATTGCTGTTGAACTTTGAAGACTCCGTCTTCTAATAGGATCGTATCGTTTATAAACTGACTGATACTTGGAAGTTCAAAAATAGCTCACGCGATGGGCGTGACTTGTTTAAAATGTTTTATTTGGGGTTTTTTTCTTAAATATGATCATGTGGAAAATACAGATGAACCATAAACCCGAACAAGTACAATAAAATAAAGATTTCATCTGTGAAAAGACAATTACGCCTTTGTCCCTGACTTTGTCAGGAATAAAATCATTCTTGACTTTGTTGGGTTAAGGGGAAGTTATTTACTTCCTTGTGCACAAAAGAACCGTCTGCTCGTTGTGTTACCTGTAATGACATTGCACAAGGGGAGGGAACTAATTGCATGATATACCTAACGAAGTTATCTCCGTTTGAAAATCCGAGGATTTTAGTGATAATGAAAAATAATCTTTTGCTTATTTTTTGACAGAGCTGATTTACATATATTTTCTGCAACACGTTGAACCGAAGCCCTACAAATACCAAAATACCTGCCAGCTGCATATATTGATTGAAATATTTTTTCTTCATTTGTATCTAAATTTATGGATACAACTTTCTTGGCGCTATTATTGTTACGGCCAGTATTACCATCGCTACAATTTTCGCTTTGCGTCACAGCTCTTAAATTGGATAAACGGTTGTCGGTTTTGACGCCATTGATGTGATCGATCACAAGACCATCTTTGATTATCCCAAAGAAACACTCGTGCACAAACCTATGATTATAATAACGTCTCTTTCCAGCAGTAAATCTTAGATAGCCAGAATTTTCAACGACACCAACTGTTTTTTTCAATCTATGGTGCCTATCTATTCCCTCGCCGGATGCTTCATAGTTTTCAATGGTTGGATGTGGGACAAATTCTTGACTCATTTATATAATACTATATTTGTCTAATTTATAACTTGTCTGAAAACTTATTTAGATAATCGCGCTCGGATATGTCGCTGAATTTTTTATTGTAATATCGCTTGAGTTCCCGGTATCGCTTTCCTCCGCAGCCCACACATAACTGTGTTTTACCCCTGACCCCAATATCACATCGCAGACACGGTATCGGCCCTAAACTCCCCCGCCTGACGCTTTGGAAATGTTGTCCACAGAATTCACCTCTGCAGGATTTATTACAGCGAGTTGATGATTTTGTACCAAGCCACTTGCATTGATTCATATATATAATTTTCTTATTTAAATGTTTGCCTTAAATATAATATGGAGGAGCTTTCGAGGTTGTCTGCGTTTGGCACTGGAAGATTTGATCTTGACAGACTAACCCCTGATTCACGGAGACGAGCCCTGACTGATCTGTTTAATATTATCAGGAATGCCAAAAAAGAATTCCGCAACGATGGCGCATCTCACGTGTGGTCGTCATTTAAAATAATCCGCGACATTGACAGAGGCAATGTCATTGATGTTACAATGAATGATGCACGAGCGAAAACGATTATCGATTATCTCAATCAAGGTGGTCGAAAATATTTCTTTAAAATAAAATTTATTGTGCAAGCAGATTCCGATACCTGGATTATCCGTGACAAACGTGATCCTGTTCTTGTTAGCGGAAAAACCATTCTGTTAAGTAGTGGTTGTAGACCAGGAATACTGACCGGGATTGATAAACCATATTGCGCGAGAGCTTATCCTGTGACCGCGGTCATTTATGGAATCTATCCGATAAAAAAAACAAAAACTGATAAATTCATCCCGATGAGGTCGTCGTTGACGCTGAATTGTGTAGCCGAGCGAGTAATGGAACATTTTAAAAATTCGATGCGCGGAAACGGTCTGACTGCGTTAAGACAGTCCAAAATAACAGTGTGGGCTGAGCGGGTCAAACACACAGGAGCGTCAATGAACGATGTTGCCGAGCTAGAGCGCGCATTAAGATTTCCCATAACCGTAACAACGATAACATAGGAAGTGTTATACAAATCACGCTTGGACTAACGCGGTTACAATATTTCCACGGGATCGTGTTGTGAAATATTACCCCCTGGAGTTTTCCGACGGGAACATATTTGACTTTATCAAACAGATAAGCAAAACCGACACTGTATCAATGTAGTTGTTTAAAAGTTCCGAAGATTCCGAGTATGATCAATTCGTAAAACCCAACGGTGAATTATACCGGACGGAGTTGTTGCAACAACAAATGAAAAAACTCGCAGAGAAATATACGAAAGAAAACACTGAACAGTTATTGGTTAATTGTTTTACAGTTCCAAGTTTTGTCGCCCACGCTGCCAGAGAAAGAAATTCGTGGATACCAACACGAAGTAAGTTTCTTTCGGACATACAATTGAGTTGTGTCGAGTACAGGCACGGCGGGCTGTGGAATACCCGGTATGACCGCCGCGATATGATTTCCGTGGATATGATTGCTTGGTACCTGGGAAGCTTTCTCGGGATGGGCGAGTGACGCGAATACTTTAAGCGATTTGGACATCCCACGAACTCGATGACACGAGTTGCTATAAATGGCTCTTTACCCGACTTTGACCTGACAGGATTTGCCCGTGTGACGTCGTTTGAATTTTCCGTGGGACTTCATCCGTGCTGTTATGTTTGGTTTGGCAGACACTTCAGTGAAAAGCGCTGGGCACCAATAGTGTTATTGCGATATATGCGCGACAGCCGAATACTGGTATCATTGACTGTCAGTGAAGCAATCATATCATATTGACCGCATACCTCAGTTTGGTTACCAACACCGGAGCGTATCAGTGTAGACGATGTCATTAGCGAGTATGCACGAGAGAGTCCAAATACTCCCATGGATGTCATTCTCGGTGAGGCCCCTAAAATTCTTAAGATCAAACTTAGCAATAGTGAAAAAATAGCAAAAGATCTCGGATGAAGAATAATCGGTAAATTTACTCAAGGTGGTGCATATGATCATAAACTACATCACTCGCGGCTGATTATCGACGATGCTGAACTCGATTTTATAATTGCTGACGACGTTGCGAGAGATATATTTTGTAATCGGGAGGATGCTTACTTGTCCAACGGGGAAAAGTTGGGCACAATTGTAAGTTATATCGACGGAGAATCTCCTCAATACACACATTTAAGATCTTCGATGCTAGCTTATGTTTCTATAAATTTGCTATCAATTATAAATCGATTTCCTGACACCGCAGTTAGAGTTGCAACGGATTCATTTTATATCAGTAGCAGATATTTAGAATCATTGGCTCGTTTTACAAAGGGTGTCGAAGACTTTTACGATGAATCATGGAGTTCATGGAGAATAAAAGCGGAGATGTTACATGAATATTGTGAATCCGCTGATGTCACAATTAAGGATGATTATTGTAAATCAGAATTATCAGAAATGTCGAACGCACCATCTGTGTATGATCCAATCACTAGACACAAAACTGTTTATTTGAACGGGCCGGGTGGGTCTGGTAAGACAACTCGAGCGATTGAATTATTTCGAAATTCAGATATGATTGTGCTAACACCTACACACAGGCTCGCCAGGGAGATGAAACAACGAGGAGTCAATTCTTGCACTTATCACAGCTTTTTCAAATACAGCAGCGGTGTATGGACGTCAGATCAAATGGGAACAAAATATATTCCTGGGAAAATAATTTGGAATGAAATATGTACGGTACCGTCAGATACATTAAAATTGTTCCTGAATTGGCTGCTAACAGCAAATACTGCAGTGATAATGTGCGGCGATCACGGTCAGCCACCACCTTTTATTGGGCCATCTCCACATGATTGGCTGAGGGATTTTGTTGATTATTACGAAGAAGTGTCTGATGATCATAGAGCACTTGATGCAACGTTGAAGGAATTTAAAACATTAATCAGATTACAACCGAATAAAATTCAATGCGAAATTATGCGCGAGATGATTCCTGAAACTTCAATGAGCGACTTTTGGAAAACGTGGAAACCAGACGATTTGATAGCGACAAGTAGAAAGATAGTCAGAGACACACTTCAACAGCAGTTATTTCAGTTACAACAAGAAAAGTTTCCAATGCTGCCAGTGCCGTTATGTTATAGACCAGCTGATACACAGTTACAAAATATAGATGTTGATATTCCGGGGACAGAGTCAAGGAAACAGAATTTAGTATTGAATGATATTGTGCTAGTTTATATTTAATGCTGTCAAAGATGCACTAAAAATGAATAAATCCCCGTGGACGCTAGGATACGCAATGACGATACATTCATCTCAAGGACTAACTATCAGTGATACAACTGTCTGGATCATTGACAACCGCATCGAATGGTCAAATTTAGTTTACTTAGCTGTGTCCAGAGTCAGAAGAATATCTCAACTGCGAAGAATTGTCTTGGATGAGTCTGAAAACAACAGCGACACAGTCGCCAGTGACATAATAAGAAAAAAACTTGCTGGTTACAAACAGAGTCACAAAAAAAATAATCGCGATTTTGACCTCGATGATGACTTCGTTGTTACGCTGAAACAACAGCAGAATAATCACTGTGCGAGTTGTAATTGTATAATGCTATGGCAGTATTCAAGTAATAATCCAAGACAATTCACCGTAGATAGAAAAGATAACAGCCGCGGTCATACACGTGATAATGTGATGCTGACCTGCCTTGAGTGTAATCGACGTAGAGGCGCCAGCGCCTTGGGTGCAGGCACCCTTGGTGCTAGTTAAGTGATCGCGGTGGTAATTGGGTGTCCTCGGGAATTACTTGTAATTGCTCACGTGTGAATCCACGTTGAGGAGCAGTTGCATCCCACCTGTAGATTGCTGGTCTGCCTGACGATCTTGTTATGTTAGATATCTTATGTGCGGTAATACTCCAGATAGGATCAGTTGCTCTTTTTTTACCGCCTTCAAGTTCACCTGGTTCATATAAATATCTCACAGTGACATTACCCAGTATTGGCCGAGCTGAAGAATCACGTTGCACGGGTATATATTTTTTTGTGATCGCGATGGCAGGTTTTATGTTGGTTGTTCGAGTTATTTCATTATTTAGCGCAGCTATCACACCTGGTAATCTTGCAACCCATTCACGAGATCTCGTATCCTGAATGAATTCCTTCGCGTACTGATATCCAAATAACCGCTCAGCAAGTGTTCGATTAAATCGCTCAACAATTGCCTAATCACGGTGAATTTCAGTATGCCCTCGTCTGATGGTGACGTTATGTTGTTTCATCAGTGATGATACTGCACCTTGAAATTCTTTGCCAGGATCAACTTGTAACAAATGCGGCCATTGTAGAGGTCCTCGTTGATAAATTCGTTCAAACGCAGAAGCAACCTCAGATGCTGTTTTAGTCGCTAACGGTTCCGCATCTTTGTATCCACTTGCAACATCAAGTACAGTTAGCGCGTACTTGTATGTGTTTTGACGTCTTCGGATTTTAATAGTATCATGTGGCAGAAATAATATATCAGCCTGATGAACTTCATTTGGCACACTAACATCAAAATGTGCAAAGTGAATTTGTTTAGGACGCGGTAGATAAATTTGCCATATTGCCTGCTTGGATAACCAATTTTTAGCAGCAACTCGTGTAACTTTTGCTGCTTCAGCGAGTTTACTAATTGCTGCGCTACCTCTCCAATATCCCTTTGGGGAATAATAAATCGACTCCATTATATACCAGCACCTAGCGCTAATTTACCTTTCATTGCAGATTTTATTAACCAGGATGCTAACTTTTCTTTGAAAGATTTATCAGTGATGGCATTTAACGCGTGAATTAATTTCACATCCGCGAGATGGCGCTGTTGCAAATCCTTGCTTCGGTAAGCTACATCATGGACATAGCATGCGCTATCGATAGCATTTATTGGATACTCACCTGGATTGGGCTGATCTTGGGCATTAAGTCTGATATCAAGTCGGGTTCCAGGACCACAGTAATTATATCCTGGAAGATGTTTTTCTCCTGGGTATTTAGCCCACGGAGTTCCTGGTAATTTTCCTAACTTGGCTGTGATATCACCTCCTTTTTTTTTACCCGACGGAATAAATCTAAACTTACTTGTGCCGCATCGTTCACACTTGCCTGTAAGCGCAGATCGATTATTTTTTGTTGTAGTGGTTGTTATGTCTGCAGTTGGGGTACGTGCTCTACATTTCACACAATATAAATCCATATTATTTTATAATATATCTAATGGAGATCACTGACTTTTCTGCTACAAAATGACGAGAGCCTGTCAAGCATCACGCAGTGCTACCAAACTCAATTTGAATAATTATTATAGGCCCATCTGGGTCAGGTAAGACGCAGTTGTTACTTAATTTAATAATGAAGTGGATGACGTGGGATAAGTTGTATTTGATAGCCCCGTCTGTGGATGATCAGCGATGCTACAGCGTGTTAAAAGATTTTAATGAGAGCGCAGCGTCAATAAGCAGCGATGATAATGTTATTGAATTTATCACCAACATCGATGAAGCACCGAGCATTGATGATATTGATGGGAGAATTAACAATTTAGTCGTGTACGATGATGTGATGTTGGACAAACAAACAAAACCCTGCCAGGATATTTTCACGCGGCAGACATAAAAACACTGATGTGATTTATGTAACACAGCAATATACACAAATACCAAAAGTGATCAGAGATAACTGTAATATTCTTGCGGTGTTCAATGGCGTTGACACACACACGTTACGAAATATACATCAGACTTGGTGCAGCGGTGACATGGACATAAATAAATTCAGAAATTTCTTTAGTCGTGCTCAGGCAAAACCACACGGATTTGTAACAATAAATTTACATGATCCTCAAACACAGTATCGAGTTATATAAAAATTTTAACTAGACAAGCAAACTCTGCCAGAAGTTTTACAGAGCAGCAGAGGGGGCTGAACATCCCCGAGAAGTTTTCGCAGCATAGACCCTTGTACGAGAAATAGTTGTAGCGTAGATATTTTCACGATATAACTCTTCCAAGTCAGCAGAGAAAGCTCATTCTGTGTTGTTTTTCTGAATGGAGGGTTTATTTTGTGAAAATAAGGTCTCTGTCTAAAATGTCCTCGATGGGGGGCTCTGTTAAGCAAAATATTTTGTAGGGTTCGCCCCCTCTGCTGCTGATCTGCCGTATTCCAGTCAAGGGAATTTTTTTCTCCATTTTTCATTAAAGTTAGATTGCACAGTTACTCTTTTGTGTTCTGCTTCTTTCACTTTCTTTGCTAATGATTTTTAGTGCATGACGTTTTAATCTGGAGATCGCTTTCTAGTACAACAAGTATTGAGGTTAAAAACCAAGATGACTACTTGCTGAGCTCAATGGAAATCGCGTGGGAGCTCGCAAGATTAGGGGAAGCTGCTCCGTCATAACATTGCCTATGCTAGTCTGGTTCCTTATTTCGTATATTCCCTGTGTTCCACTCCATAATACGAATAGAGGAGCCCAACACAGGGAGTAAACAAAGTGGGGAACCAGTCAGTGCCTATGCTCAAAGTATACACGATGCCACCCTTCGTTCAACGCATTGGATATTAAATAAATTCTGATTGCATTATGCCAATCCCTTGCATCAAAATGTGTGCGTCAATTTTCTCCAGCGTGCGTCCCTGACGCACAAATGTGCGTAAAGGGAAACACTGAAAATGGTATAGAGGTCAATGATTACAACAATGGGTGCAGTTTACCAGCAAACTTGGGTTCAAATCTTATGTAGAGAGCGAAATAAAATTATGTAGCCTGTATGGTGATGTTATTTATTCATAGTTATAGAAATCTGCTAGTATTATGAAGCATTGTGCTGTAGAAACCTGGGATAACTTTCCATTCTGTATGGTACATTGATGAATTTTAAAATCAAAACAAAATATAATTTGATAATTTTGCTATTAAATATGTTACAATTCGTTGATCTGTGATATATTGGATATTATCAGAAAGGTAACAGTAACGTAAAATGACAGAGCCAGAAACAGTTTCCTTGTGGTACATGTAATGCTTGTGAGCCTGCCTGTATTTTGTATTACGTATGTCTTCTTTGTTGTGATTTGTTCTGTTTTGTCCACTTCAGTATGGTTCCACATGTGAAGATATACCAAACAAGATTTTAAGACCTATTCTTGAATTTATGAGATACATATGTTGTTGGTGTTGTTCATTATAAGACAAATGCAACTAAATTATAATATTCAGTGTCCATTACTTAATTTCTTTCAAATTACAGTGTTTTATCACATTACAGAAAATAACTATATTTAATCATAGGAAATTATGGATACTAATAATAATAATAATAATAATAATAATAATGATAAGTACAAGCTTGATTAGGATGCCATTGAATGTTTCTCAAAGATCTAGTCATAAATTTGTTATATTGTAAGGCTATTGTAATGGGCAGGGGATCTAGCCTCTAAAATTTGTATAAGTTTCAAATTAAATTCATTAATCGTAAAACTCTCGGTGTTACAGGAGGATAAATGGTCGTACCAAAACTACTAGACCTAGCACCTTTACTTCGCAGACAGGGTTCGCCATCGTAGCTAGGTGGGTGGGTGTTGTCAACACTGACAGTCAACATTAATGTAACAATTAATACCTACCGATATTCAGTACTGAAAAGATGATCGGCATGATTCCTGGGTATATTTCATATCTGCATATACTGATCACAAATCATCCCTTGAACTCTTTCATTCCATGGTGGTGTTATGTCATGTCATGAATGCATGTGTCACTAGCCGAAGTATTGGTCTCGTTTTCAGATTTGGCACATTTGGAACACTTCAGTTGTTTATATAGCTTAATGGTTAGTGGTCGCTTACGGTATCAACCATTCTAAATTAAACATTTTTGTATCGAAAAGTTTGACCATTCAAAAGTATATTGTGCACACTTAGCTAATACTCTGTGTTATATAGGATTCTAATTACATTTATTAATTAGTGTGTAGTTCTTCTGCTATCAGTAACAAAGTTTGGTTGCCCCTGAAAGCAAACGCTCGCAGATTTTTGTTACCTGCGGCTGCTACCCAGCGACCGTTAAAAGTTTCCTGGCCAAACGCAGAATCCTGCAGAATTCCACAGAAGGTATAAGAGGTTTGTAATCGTCTGTGTTGGGACCTCATCAGTTTTTCGAGGGTCGTGTTATAAGCTCAAAACGTTTTGAACGTGCGAAGGAAAATATTTTACAATTTTTTTGATACTATAAAGGTCATATAAGGCAGTGTGCAAAGAAAAGATAACTCTTTTGTTTATTATTTTCCACGAATGAGAATTCATAGTTATTTCACGACATCTACATAAATAAATGCAAAAATAAAGTTTTTATAGTACATTTGGAACAGGACTAAAACTACATTTTGAGATCTGCTTCTGTATAACTAAAAACCTTTCAGAATATTTATTTGTTCAATTTTTACGTTTTTTTAAATCAGCAACTTTAGCTTAAATATCTGCTTAATCTGTTAAATTGTAATCAGACAGTAATTGTGAGGCCAAGCCACATGTTTTTTGCCGACCTTGTTCAAACAATGTTTATCACAATTCAATAGAAATACAAAATCAAATAATAATAATAATATGTGCAAGTTTGAGTATAGAACAGATGAGTGTTTCTCAATACTATTCCAATAGTTATTTGTTAGTATTGTAAAGCTGTTGAGTGTTTCTCAAGGTTTTGTATAGATGCTGCTAGTTATTATTGTTATAGCCATTGGGTGTTTATCTAGGCACTGTTTGAAATTAACCCATATGAATGTAATGAAATGTTAGCCAATCTTTCTGGTCCATCAAAAGACAATAATTTTAATATAAACTCTGAACTTTGATATTTGTAATTGTTTATGTCAACTTCTATCACAAAAACTGTTGCTTATACTTTAAAGGTTATGGACTTCCAACTTGTTTGGGATGGCTGTCTATATTTAATGTCAGATTTAATATCTATTAAAGAAAAAAAAAATTGTCTTCATGCTTGCCATAGCTTTAGAATTTAACATTTCAGAAAATGAAAAGCTGGAGAAATATACTTGTCTTGCTGAATCATCACTAGTTCTTTCCACAAAACAATGTTGGATGCATATCAATACTAACTAGGAATTCAACAATTGAAATTTTGAATTTTGAATAGCAAGAGAAATTTCACTGGCCTTGGGCAAGTGGACTACTGTTAAATGTGAGCCATCAATATGATGATAAATCAAATGCACACATGTACACACACAAATAAAAATGTGCAAGCCTTCTAACCTAAACCCCCAGGTGGCCTGGTTAATGGCTTATATGGTGTTATCATATATACCACTCACCATGTAGCTATGTTACAAAGCAGGTTAGCATGCAACAGAGGGTGACTAAAAGCCAAAGGGTGCATACAGGGTGCAAGCAGCATGTACACTTGTGCAAATACATAGAGAAGGAAAAAGAACTTTAAAAATACAGATACACATAACATAATGATATATACTGTGCTAACATAGTACATACTTGTAGTAAAAGGTTAATGAGGGCTTACAAATTCATCTTTGTCTTCACATATTTAGAACATGTGGATAACGAAAAACATGTCACTTCTAGTAGCTCTTTTAACCTGACAAGTAGCATTTTAAGCAAATTCAGTATTACCGGTATGTCCTTTCTAAGATGAGTAAAATTGATTCATGACATGGAAAATTTCCAAACTACTTGCATACAATAGCTGACTGAAAGCATTAGGTCAAAGTTCAATAAGAACATTACGGTTCTTATCACCAATTTGTTCTGATGTACAATTTAAAGGTCTGTATGGATTATATTCTGTGTGCATATACATAAATCTGTTCACTATTCATCCAGCACCTGTCCAATGGTCATCCAAAATCTAAACTTTCTATCCATTCTTGCACCTGAAAATGTTTATGCCTGTAATATATATGACTGCCACATTTGTTTGAAAAGTGACAGGTGGGAAATAACAAATCTCTCAACAAGTTAGTTAAAATAATCTTGTAATCAACCTCAACATCGTTCAAAATATTTGTTATATGCCCACCATAAAAAAGACAGAGCATATAATTTCCTCTATTCATCAATTCATTGGCAATTTCGACTGCCACATCCTATCCAACCATAGCTGTTCACCAACTGCAGTTATCAACCATATTACACTTGAGTAAGGCATATTTCTAATGATGCCAAGCCCAAAGGTTAATATTGATCTCATTGGTAGAAAGAAACCAGTTCTTGCACAATAATAACTTCTCCCCCAAATACAATCATAACACTTAGAGATTATCTTGCACTTGCAACAAGGAAGAACAATATCAATTTCAGGTCAACCAAAAGAAGAAAATTGATATCAGCATAATGTGGCTAACTGAATTTTCCACAATCTACAGTTTCCAAACTTAAGGATCATCTGCTACTGGGATAGGTTGTTGCTGAATGAGTAAAAGAAGAAAAAAAGGTTTAAATGTAATAACAGTAGTTCTGTACTTCAGACCAGGTCCAAAGTTTACTGATGGCTTGTCTAGAGGTAAGAAACTATTAAATTTGGAATCAAAATAAGAAGGGTCAAAGTCACTGACTAAAAGATGAAAAAATGTTTCTCACCAATAAGAGTTGTTTTACATTACACACCTGGTCCACACTTTGTGGATGGCTTGCACTAGGGTTACCCAAACCAAAATGCATCCTTGCTGAAAGCTTGTGGCAAGCTTGCGATAAGCTAGTTTGATGTTTATAAGCTAACATGGATGCTTGTGCAAGCTTGTACAAGCAAGTGCAGGCTTGGGCAAGCTAGCTGGATATAACCGCAAGCTTGCACAAGCTTGCGCAAGCTTTTGCAAGCTTGTACAAGCTTTCTTGTTTGCTTCAGAAATTAAAACTAGCTTGCACAAGCTTGCGCAAGCTTTTGCAAGCTTGTACAAGCTTTCTTGTTTGCTTCAGAAATTAAAACTAGCTTGCACAAGCTTTCTTGTTTGTTTCATAAAGTAAAACTAGCTTGCGCAAGCTTACTTGTTTTCTTCAGAAAGTAAAACTAGCTTGCGCAAGCTTTCTTGTATGTTTCAGAAAGTAAATTTAAACTAGCTTGCAACAAGTTTCTTCATATATATATGTCCATTGCTTGTGAAAGTTTGAGACCATGTATCCAAGTAGCAGGCACCATCACTGTCACGCCCCTACGAAAACAAATTCATGACTTGATGAACAATCATGAAGTGTTCATGAAAGTTCCTCAACTAAGAATTTTGATGAATCATGTACCTGAAGTTCATGAACACACTGATGAATTTTTATGAACTATTATAATATTTTTGAAGTTCCTGAAATGTCGTGAACTAATGGTTCATGAACAATTCAAGTACTTTGATGCAATACCATGGTATTTCTTAAAAAAATGTATATTAAATATCTATATCATTATGTTCATAAAATGTTCATGAAAATTTATCATACAAACTTCTCACACTATTAGTGAAATTTAAATAAAGGTGAATTTTTTCTTCTTTTTTTAAAAATGATATACTGTATAAATGTTCATACAAATCTTTAATTCGATACTTGTGTACTTAACCTGAGTATTTCTGGATTAATATGGGATAATATTTTCTGACCAGCATCAACAAAATGTATTTGCTTTAAAAAGCTTTCAATGACTTTGTCCTAACGTTTTTTTCTTCTCTACATTACTGTTATAAACTGCATATTCTATTGACTTAGTCACTGGTTGCCAATTTGCAGTAAAAACCGAAATATATTAACAATGATTATCCTGATTGGATGACTATGAAAAAAGACGTGATATTATTGGTTAATATATGCGCGATTTCAACAGTTAAGCTTCCTCAGAAACCAAAGATCATGCAGATGGTTAGGCAAAAACCTCCAACAAAAACCGTAGACTCCATGGAATGGACAGATGAGAATATTTTCAATATCATTTTTTTAAAGTAAGTAGACGTGCAGAGAAGCGATTTTGAAGAATATGAAGGAAATGATTTGGTGAGAGCAAAATTAGGCGGAAAAGCGTACCAAGCCTGGATGACCAAAATTACGGTGAGTATCTTTTTCTTGGTCATTCGTGATTATTTCTGTAGACGTTATATGGATATTTTATTGGTTTATATATGTCATCATATTATTTATAACCAAGCTAATGACACGATTTTGTTCAGACCTAATTTAAACTTGCTCATCGAAGTTTTGAAAATCACTAAACATTATCACCCCCACCCCCAGTTCTCGATACCAGACGTGGTACGATATCGATAGGAGTTGAGATGTTCGAGATCGTTTTCTTTTACATGACATCACTATTTCTATGATCTGATGTAATTTGGCAATTTTAAAAAAAAAACTTAAGAAAATAGTTAATGCGTGAAACTGTTCACAATAAAAGTGCAAATAACAATGTGATGAAACCGGAAGCAGCTATACGCAACATGCGGAGTCGGAGTGGATGCATTAGTGACATACTAAGGGCCTATACCGCACAAGTCTGGCGTTTTATCAATAAAAAATGGTGAAAATATTTGAAGCCATGAAATAACCGTTATCTGTAATATATACGGTTATTTAGTGTAATGATGTTGTCAAAAAAATTGTCATATTTTACTGAATAAAACATCCGTCTCCTGTGACTATACCTATGGCTAGACAGATTCAATTAATATAAAACAGTGACAAAATTCTGCACTAATATAAATGCTCAGTATTATGTGTAAGGGATTAAATCATTTTTGAGTTGGATCATATTATTCCAGTAAGTAAAGTGGGGTACAATGATAATGTGCTAAAAGCTAAAAGCAATGTTGATTAGAGATTATCTGTAATTAACTAACTTTACCTTTTTTTTCAGACCAGACAGCAGAAAAGTAAAATTGTTAGAGGATGATTTTTATAGGTTAAGGAGGAAAATTTGAAAACTGGAGGATCCAAGATGGAAGAGACATTAAATTGTGACTGCTGCAACAATGTTAAAGATCCAAACAGTAATCGGATGGAACAGCTTAAGTTGCAGAAGGAGACATTCAGTAGTGACAATGGACAGGATTTGATTAAATTATAGACCCTGAACATCTTCACAAAAGAGTTATCAGACAGGTCAGTCTCTGGAAGAAGATTGGTCAGGAGAAACCCCAGCTGAAAGACAGCCCCATGACGATGAAATATGCTTCAACAGTTGATTGCAGGCAACTGCCCCAATATCTCTTGAACATTTTTCGAAGAAAAATTACAGAACATACAAAAAGTGTTGCTAAGGGTTAAAAAAAAAAAGAATATCACTTGTCAGTTTAAATTTATCTGAAATCAAATACAGTTTTTAAGATAATATGTTGCATTTTATACTGTATTAACCCCATCCCCCATCTAAGGTTATTGTATGATTCAGGATGAAATAGGTATTTGTGACTTGCCAGGTAATCATATTTTGTTTTATAGGCACTGTTCATGAAGTCATGAATCACTGAGAAACTTTGTTCATCATAGTTCATGAATATGTTCATGCACTTGTTCATGAATGATGATGATCCAATTTGTGGACTGTTTTCAGTTCATGCACATTATAGAATAATTCATAAACCTTTTGATGAACTTTCATGAATGGTTCTTGAACCAAGTTCATGAACACTTCATGCCAGTTCATTCATTATTCATGATCATTTCATAGGGGCGTGACACTTGCAGCTAGGGAACACATAAAGCTTCTGCAGCCTTGGGTAAGCTTGCAGTGAATGAATAAACTTGAATAATGGAATTAAACTTAATGTTTTGGCGGAACAGATTTGTTTTCCACTGCATTGCAACTATAAGATTACATTATTTAATCATTAAATATGCAGATTACTTCATTGGAATGAAGTAAAACTTTGCAATATATTATGATAATATGGTCCACCAGGAGCAGTTGAGTCTAAAATGCATTTTTGGACAGGGGCCTTCAGACTCCCAGACCCCTTCCCCCTTTCAAATTTTGAGGGGTTTTTTTGGAAGGGGGGAAAACACAATCATGTCTGATTTTTGAAAGCCCAGATGCTTGTAGCAAGAAATCTCTGCAAGCTTGCAACAAGCTAGTAACAAGCTTGCGCAAGCTTGTGTATATTTATTGTACTAGGTAAATAAATAACAAGCTTGCGCATGCTTGTACAAGCTTGCACATGCTTATGACACTTTTATTAAATAAGCTTGCACAAGCTTGCTGCAATGTTCCAAATACAAGCTTGCCACAAGCTTTATAAATAAGCTTGTGGCAAGCTTGCTGCAAGCTTTAAAACAAGCTTGCAATTTTGGTTTGGGTAAGGACAAGCTATGCTTAGGGTCAAGTAGATGGTCACTGACTAAAAGAAGAAAAATGGTTCATCACAAGAAGCATTAGTTCTACTTTAAATTCCACCCTAAAACATTACAGATTGCTTGAACTAGGGATATTGAAAAAGGCTTCTTAGATTAATAGTGCAATGGTTGTACCATGAATAAAGTTAACTACTTCACATAAAATCTATGACTTATTTGCTTTGGATAGAAAACCTTTTTGTCATGTGTAGTGCATATTAGCCAATGTGGGTATGATGTGATGTGATTTGGATTTTTTACATAGCTTTAACAATTTTTCAATCATATCGCTATGATGTCTGCAATATGGCAGTTTTTAGTGATGTCTAGCACTGGGGCATCATGCCGCAGACATGAAGCATGATGTCCCACCCAGTCACATTATCCTGACACCGGGCCGACCAGTCCTAACACTAACCTCTTAATGCTGAGCACCAAGCGAGGCAGCTATTAGTACCGTTTTTGTAAGTCTTTAGTATGACTCGGCCGGGGATCGAACCCCCGACCTCCCGCATCTGAGACGGACGCTCTAACCACTAGGCCACCGGAGCAGTTCTCAATGTGGGTATGAAAAAACTTGCATGTATCTTCACAGGGTCAGTAGTTACTTGTGATATTTTTACAGTTTTTTCCTCAACCAAATAAGCAGAATGTTATGCATTCTTATGTTACATGTACTTGTTTAGGCTCAAATAACCAGTAACAAGAGAAAGAGTGAAAACAACAACCTTTGAAAAATTTAACAAATAATGTATTTCCCTGGAAATAAACAATGTAAAAATTGAAGAAAATAACATATGGCTTTAAGAATCAAATCCAAAAATAATCCAATAATAATCCACAAATTAAATCTTTTTAGTCCTTATAATGAAATGTTTTAATGAATTCAAATTAGAGTCCCAACGAAGAATCCAAAATGGAAGGCGGTGATGTATACTGTAGTGTAGTCAGTATGGTTTTGTATCGTCTACAGTTCTTTTTTTATCCCACAGTCAATAATATTCCAGTGTTTGAATTTCAGAATAAAATTTAAATAAATGTCTTTGTCAAAGATTTCGGCATGAGCACTCAAATATTTCCAGGAAAAGAATTAATCTTTTATAATCCAAATAATTTGAATAAAAATAATAACTCCAAACTGACACAACAGACACTTCCAGTGTAAAGAAAATGCCCCAACTGAGAAATATCTCTATAAACAAAGATTATACAGTAACTTGAAACTCAAAACATTACCGGATGAGGGTCAATTCCAGAATTTTTGAGAAGTATTTACATCTAAAAGCATGCAGACCCAGTATGACCTTGATAAAAACCAATAAATTTACACTAAGAGTCAGATAAAAGTAAAAAGTTGATTACTTGTCTCAGTGATTTTTGAATCAAGGTCGGGAACTACGTCATAATAAGATACAAAGTTCAGTATTTACAATTAACTCTAAGGTCAAACTAATTTCTGGAAAATACCAAATTCCTAGTAAACAAAATTACATTACTTTGACATATCATGAAATTAAAAAAACTTTTTTTAAAAACTTACAATTACATTAAATCAAATATAAATTAAATCAAATATAAATTACAGCATAGTATATCATGCACTGAAACATGGTGTTAAAACCACAAACAACAACCAATTAACATTAATTACTTTCATAATCATTAAATTAGAACAGAGAAATAAATTGTCTTCACAGTTACATAAATTGCAGCAATTGTTTTGATAAAAAGTGTTACACTGACCAACAAGGTCTGCTCACAAATATATCAACCAGCCCTGCAGAAAATCTCTTTTGGGAGAAGTAATATATGTTTAAGAGGACTGCTTCAACTTTGTCATAAAGCTGTAATTTTTTATTTCACGATATCCCTTGAAGCAACCTTAAGCTGATGTTCTGAACAGCCTTCTCCAAAAAGTTATGGGCAACATAACCTTCCAAGTTATATTTTAACAACTGATGATTTGTGCCCTAGCATGACAGAGTTTACCATCATCTATTCTTTTCTTGTACACCTGAATGAAATTATCTACACCATTTAAATAAAAAAAAACGAAGATCATTCCTTCAAGATTGGTAGTGACTTACATAAGGCAATAAGAATTATGTTTCAGGTTGGCCGACCATCCCTATATTTCATTGCTGACCCAAGCATCACCACCACCCAATAAAAAAAAAAATATATATTTTTTAGTCTTGGAAATTGATTTGTGCATGTAATTGAACCATTTGTGACCAGTATTTGAAGTACTTAGTACACTAAAAATACTAATCATTATAATATACTACATTTTACAAAAGCTCCTGAAATTGATTTGTACATCTAATTGAATTTGTTTTACCCTGCACTTGAAGCACATATACGTTATACCACTGGAGTCTGATGTTTCATCAGTATAGTACGATGAAATCACTGATAACACGAAATGGCCTAGTCAGTACTTTAAATTATAGCTATACATACTGTGGCAAATTATCATACATGTATACTACTATAACATGGTTTGTATCAAACCATTCACTGATCCATGAAACTCACATTATTTTCGTCCTCTATAACCCCATATACTGCAAATATCCTATTGTTTATTAATGAATTAAATTCACATGCAATTCATTATATTACCTGCTGCAGACAAATTACTTCATTTGTTCCTTTGGTATTCAAAGGCTAATTACATCTGCTTCAATTTCGGTTCATAGCCATTTGGTTAGGTTCTGTTCTTTCTGTATATACTATGTTATTAAGTAAGAGACCTAAACAACAATTGGTTTGTTTGGTTTCCAGTTGTTTGGATTTTATGGGTATAAAAGGACATGTGAGTATTTCAGCAGTTGTGTACTTGGCTGTCCATCAGTGAACACCTAATAGCTACAGTCTCCACCATTTATCAGAAGATAGTCCCAGTACCAGAGCTTTGTCAGTATTGATGGTGATTAGTATAGATTCCCATTTTGAGTTTAAGAGCATATGCTTACCAGAAGAAGTTACCCAATAAAAATTGTAGTTACAATGAGGTAGCAGTTTCTATATGTAATCAAAACCATGTCATTGTAAGAAGGAAATAAAGTTCATAGCAAATGAGAAAATAATAGCAGGGGGAGGGTCTGAAACAATACCAAATAATTTGGCCAAAAGTAACAATTTCATGGAAAGCTGTCAAAAACACAGATGAACAATTAGCATGAAATCAAAGGATGTTTCATAAAAATTTAGATTATCATATCAGAGATGAAAAGTTATCTGATAATTTCTGTAACAATTTATAGCCCCAAACGGAATAATCTCTTTCAGGATATTTACATTTTTATGTGAAAAATTAAGTAACCCACCCAGCCCCCTGCAATGGAAATTTGAAGATCTGCCTTTACATATGCAAAAACAGTTAAACCTGCAAACAAAAATAATGCCAAGGTGGTATGTAACTGCTCTTTATAGAGTTGAACAAAATGAAACTAGGATTACTGTGCCCATTTTCACAAAGACAACAAAGTTTACATCACAGAAGGAGAAATCAGAGAACCTGAAATAACAGGAGGATCATAAACTGTATATTATTTGCTTGCCAGGTTGTAAATACTATTAAAATCTCCAGATATAAAGCCTTTTTACATTAGTTTCATATATTACATGTCTGCCAGGTGGTAAACACTATCATAATCTTCAGATGTAAAGCACTCATACATAAGATGGAAACAGCTTAAACATATTCAATTTTAAATCAATATACATCTTCCTTGTCTTATAAAAGAAAAATTGTATTCATATCACAAGATATATGTTCCCTATGGTCAACGTCTTTGATACAAAAAGTCAAAATGGCATGTTGTCCTTTGTTCATCCATCCATTAACACAAGCTTCTTATCACTGTTTACTCTAACTACTTGGAAAATGGACATGAAACTTTAAGCATGCATTCACCCCATGAATGACTTGGTTCTAAATAAAAATCTTGTGCTTCTACCTTTAAATTTGTATTGCTGTTCCTGAATGGATGGCCATATCATCATTGGGTTTTCACTAAGGGACTTTGGATAATGACTAGTTGGTCCTAAATGAAAATGGTATTGATCAGACCTCTAGTATTGGTCATCATGGTGGTGACCAACTTGAAAATCTGTCATTGCTAATTGTGTGGGAAATTTCCTTCTTTTAGTCGTTGTGACCCTAAATTCTAGACCCTGATGCTAGATCTTTTTCATCCTGAAATCAAAACATGTAGGTTTCTGCCTTGCCCCAAATGCAAACTACTTACAATCTCTGGTAATGTTAGACTGCAGAAAACTTAGGTTATTGTGCCAAAACAAAACTGAGATGAATGGACAGATGTCAGCATAGCACAATACATTTCACCTCCTGGTATGTGAATAAATAGAAAAAAATGTATATATTTTATATCTGTATGCCAACATACCATTTTCTCGCCTCGTCCATTCACAGGTCAATAAAGAAACATCACAGCAGTTGACATAGACATCTATGCCCTCTGTACTACATCTCTCGGGAATGTTTACTTTCTCTCCAAGAAGACGTTTGACCAAGGTTGTCTTTCCTACACCCATGTGTCCGACAACCATGATTCTTATGCTGTATATAGTTTCCTTTCCATCTTTTAGAGCATTTTCAAAAAGTTGGATGGATCTGTCATCCATGTTCCGAATTTCTACTGAAACACCTGTGCATGTAATGGATTATTATTATTGTTAACAGTGAGGCAAACTGAAAAATAATGACAACCCAAAACATCTGACAGTGTATCCTCTAGTGGTGCAAGACTGAGAGTCAAAAATCACCTTGGTGTCAAAATGGGATGGGGGAGAAGTGTCAGACTGAGTATCAAAAAAAATTGGTACCAAAAATGGGGGCAAAATTAAAAATGGGGGGTCTCTGAAGCACAAATGAGGGTAATGGGAAACACTGATCAGAGAGTGTAATTTCAATGTACATCAAAGTTATTAATGTTAATACACTGTTGACTTGTGCAGCATTCACAAATCCATTGTCATAAAAGCTCACCAGTTTTTCGGTGTTCAATCTGGTCAACATAAATTTTTTTTAAAATCAAAACATTTAAATCTACAATCTGATTAAAACTGAGATATATTTATAAACATTAAACCTGGCAGCACCAGTAAGAGTCTGCACTACAATTATTAAGTGCTTCAATAAAAAAGTAACTGGTATGTGTGAAGTTGCTTGCATTTGCAAGATGTATAATGTTGAACATGTTGGCATGCATTCATGTACTGTGACTATATTTACATGTGACTATACTTACTTGTTATAATTACGAAATAAAATTACTGATTCATTTGCTCCAAAAATAGGCTTAAATTAATTCAAAGTGCAGTAACTTAAACACTTTTAAAATTGGCAGGTGAATCTTGCCAAAGTAGGGAATACCAGCATATAAACATGTATTAAATAAATTATAAAATACAAAACAATTATATAAAGAATACAAGTTGTCAGCATGTTTTTGTGGGGGGTTTTGTGTGTGTGTAGTTTTGTTTTGTTTTTACTTTTAAAATCATGAAAATAACCTAGAATGATCAACAGATGAACATCTGAAGCAAATCCAAGCTGTCAAGTGTCCAAACCAAATTACACCCAGCAATCGGACATCAAAATGAAATGGTTCGTTTAATTATTCCTACATCATCCGGAATATGAATGCGTTATTCATATTCGGCTTCGGCATGACAAGATGGAGACTTCTATAAATAATCGTTTGAGGAAAAGTTGATATCTGTTACGGTTTCTATTGGTCAATAACTTTCTTATTTATTTTCTCAAAAAAAGAAAATATTTTTAAAAGAATCTGTTACAAACGAAAGGCAAATGGTGCAAGTGTTTCTTATATAACGGAAATATCCAATACCGCGAGATTGTGCAACCTGCGAGAACAAGAGAAACTTGGGAATTTTAGACGCTGTACCCCAAGACTGTTTTCCGGTAACCCGGATTGACCGTCGCGTGCAAATGGCTTCTCAATGAAAGCGCCCCCTACTGGACAAAAACAAAATGTGTATTGCCCCGCACAGGTATTGATGAACGCTAACCTGCCAGCCGCCATTGCGACATGCCATAGATATTTATCATTTTTATATGAAATTTTATAGTAAGAACTAAAGTGCAGATAACTTACCAATCACGAATAAATTTAATGTGATACAAATATATTGGTATTAAATTTTAATACAACAAATACAATTATATTTGCAGTTAAAAGCAATAAAAATAATTGCTTGACGAACGTCACTTCGAGTTTACACACTGAAGAATAAAAAATATATATTTATTACACTTTAAATTTCATTTTACATATTTTAAAATTGTTTGTCTTTACAATTAGGTTCTAAGTGTAATATGTAAAACTTATATTTATTATCCAGACGTGAATTAGGAACTGTAAATAAATAAAATATGTAGTTTTCGTTGTTGTGTGATACAAAATAAAATGGAATTACCTGAATATTCCAGTCTGTAGACAGTAATCACATTACTCTTCCTGCTTGTGGTGTAAAGTACTCCATGCTGGTCATCATAGAATATTCCACGGAGACTTGATGACACTGTGTGTATGGTCACTAGTTGACCGCTGTCTGTCAGCTGATGAATTCTGTTAGAGTCCAAGTCACACACGTACACACAATCTCTGTCAGCCATTATCGACCACGGTATTAATTCCTGGTGTTGATACAGAAACTTGTGTGTGTGTGGATTAAAAATATCATATGCATACACACCTCTATTAGCAGTGTAGTCATCAGTCAGACACGAGATGTAGACTGTGTTGTCTTTAATGGCCAAGAGACTACCATACCCTTCACAGATGTTGTGAGTCGAGTCCAGACGTCCATCTGTAATCGATACAACGCCCCAACACAACATGCCGTCGTAATTCCCACCGCTGACAACGAGTTTGTCTGAATTCCATTTTGCCACTGAATGACATCCTGTAAATCCTGTGCTTACATCTAATGTTTTGACCAGTTTTACGTCATCTACAGATTTCAATGACAGGATTACAATCTTTCTAGTGTAATACAGACACACAGCTACTTCCGTCTTGCTAATAAGACAGACATCCATGGGTTCGGACTCCAGTTCGTGTTTAGACAGAATTTTGCCGTCATGGCGATTGTAAAGATGGAGATTACTCGCATCGTAGTCTATGACCAGCAACGTGTCTTCTGTCACCACAACGCCATTGTAGTTGGGTGTACGGCCAGCTGTGGATAAAAGATTGATACACATCAGGATGCGGAATAAACACAATACATACATATCTATTTTTAGTAAACAATGCAGATAAACTTGTACACTCATGTATATATATTTCTGACCTAAAACAATAGTCTAAAGTCGTAATTCTCGCCACCACCACCATTATCGTAATAGTCGTATTATTTATATTATTACTATATTATATGAATTGCACAATCCCGTTTGTTTTTATCCCCTGGCGATATTTTAAAAATGATCATCAAGGATAAAACAGTCACAAAAAAGTAATTGTATTCGTAATTTAGCCACCACCACCATTGTCGTAATAGTCGTATTATTTGCATTATTATTATTACTATTAGTTTAGTTGCTAAATTGTAATGTTTTGCAACTACAACTACTGCTATTGAAGCCATAATCTGCGTTAAAATAAATGCCCAGATATCAAATATACATGGATAGAGAGAAGGGTCACAGGAAACCCAGATTACTGTAGCCATTACGTTTTAACATAAAAATAAAAATACCTTGACCCGAGTAAGGTAGGGCTAAAGGGGTAGAGGTGATTTTACAGAATTTTCAAGTAACTCCTGATAATTGCCATATTTGATCAATCAATAGAACCCACTTGAGGTGATAACCCGGAGTCAGTCTATCCCCACCCTCAAGAAAACGTATCCCCCTGGTCATATAATAGAAACTATTGCTATTTTTTTGGGGGGGGGGGGGCGATGCCCATAATGCCCACTTACTCGGTATTAAACATAAATTTACACATCAGTTTGCATGGAGGATTAATACCTACCTTTGTGTCACAAATTTAATACTGTTGAGGCTAGCAACATACAACCATGTGTAAATGAGTTGGGGATGAAAATTCTGATTAATGCATGCAACTTATTTTGACCACAGGAGCCAGCTTACTATTATAAAAAAAAAAAAATTTACCCTGCACCATAACATGGAAAATAATGAGATCCCCACCATATAACCATATATACGCCTACAGTACATGAAAAGACAAATTAATATATGATACTAAAATAAGCCTGGTGTTCATTTTTAGCTCGATTTAGCACCTGGGCTATATATTGGAAATGAACGATGTCACCACTTTATAACAACGTATACCTGATATACTTGGAGAGCGGATATGAAAAGACAAATTTACAGACACATGATATTTGCCTCAAAGGCAAACTTGATCAAAAGACCTACCCAAATTATGATTCAAGTACTCAGTCAAAACCGTTAGACACGGAGATGCGTGTTGTACATACACAGAATTCAAGCTGTAGTTAAGTAAAATAATTAAACCAAAACGTGTGCGGGTAAAACAGTAAATTTAAATGCGACTTTATTTGTTAAGGACGAACCTATGCTGTGTAAAAAGAGATTTAAAAAATGAACTTCTTGTTAACATTTTCTTTTAAAAATACAAAACATTTATATAAAAAAAAGTTACATTAACGTTCCCACTCAAACGAAACAAAGAAAAAGTATACATAATCTGCATTAGGTACAGGCACTCGTTTCTCTCAGCAAAATTTAAAGTTGATGACAACATCAACTGCTCTTCTACAAATTAGTGGGAGTGGGTGTTTTCAATAGTTTTAATTTTTACGACGGAAACAAGCAGGCCTACAGTACCTGTGGCATTTAAAACAATAATAAAATTAAGTGATAATGAGATATCTTATTTTCAGAAATGTGCCCCTGATACTTAATATTACATGTATTACTACCCTGACTATTTCAATGAAAGTTCCTGCCTCCATGAAAACTTCTGTACTCTCCAATTCTTGTCGTCTGCTCCTGAGCCAACAAAATTCGGCTCACGTTCCTCATTCGGAATACAGTACAGCAGCTTCGCGCATTAATACATATCCACGTTCTTTGCATGCAACATCCGATACCTCTGTTCTATAAGATATATAACCAAGAACCAGACCATTTGGCGGGTTAGCATGGTTCCCGGTTCCTTTCAATATAACTAAATTTCAACAGAAGAGAACCAGTACAATATGGCTGTATTTTGTTAGTATCATGAAATATCTTTTGAGCACACGTTTGTGCATTTGTTAACAATAAAGGGTAAAGTGCCTAATTTCAAATTAAGAATAATAAAATTTACGCTTAAATTTCATACACAGATGCATATAATGGACTAACAGTGTAAAGTGGACAGAAACTTATGTGACAAGATTGCTTCATTTACCATCGATTTCAGGTTTTCTTACTGTGTAGACAGGGTTAGATTCATATAACCTTTGAACTTGTTTTTGCATGTATTAAATGCCTTTAACAGTTTAGTGACTTGGTTGAGCGCGCCTATTACAATATCTTTAAAAGCCACTTTTTTTTAGACAAGTACACCAGCCACTGCCGCGAAATGGTATATACACCCTCACTACAAATACTGTACTGTGAATTCGTTAGGTTTTAGCGCCAGAGAAGCTATCCACTCTTGCCTGAATGAAAAGAATTTAAAGTATTTTTATGTTTAAGTACAGATTTTTTAAGTTTTAATCATTGCCAACGTATGGGCAGCACTTTATTGCCAATCATCCACACCCACTTGAACTGATTTTTAAAATTATTTATCATTCAACCATATTTTTCCAGTTACCTATATTCAACACATTTATGCCCAATTGCATTCTTTTAATCACACCAGTTGGCTACTTACTTCATACCTATGACATTAAAGTTATGATGACATCACATTATTTTCAAAATAACCTCTATATAATCTCTAAATAATTTGAGATCACAATGTATTCTATTTAATACAGTCATGCCAGGTGATACTCAGTAAAACTTCTGTTGTTTCATCCTATATATGCATGCTATATATGCATGTTGTGATCAGCTGGCACAAGTGGGCAGCACCATCATTAAGCATTGCAAGTCTCCCTCATCCATCATTTCCTCTTTGTACCTTTCATTTTCAAATTTACATTCAAGCCAGTTAAATGATAGAAAAGTAGCTGTCAGTAACACTTTCAATGATAGAAAAGTAGCTGTCGGTAACACTTCAAATGATAGAAAAGTTTGTGTCAGTAACACTTTAAATGATAGAAAAGTAGGTGTCATTAACACTTTAAATGATAGAAAAGTAGGTGTCGGTAACACTTTAAATGATAGAAAAGTATGTGTCGGTAACACTTTAAATGATAGAAAAGTAGGTGTCGGTAACACTTTAAATGATAGAAAAGTAGGTGTCGGTAACACTTTAAATGATAGAAAAGTATGTGTTAGTAACATTTTAAAAGATAGAAAAGTATGTCTGTAACACTTTAAATGATATTAATACTTATACTGTTGCATGTTATAATTTTTAATTACTTGTATGTGTTGTGATGACAAGGCATACATTAACTAAACATGATTATTTCTGATTGATCTAAAGAAAAAACATTTCTCATTATTTCTATCATTACCAGTATGATGAATTATGTTCAGATTTTGCAGATGAGCCAGATATTGTATCAGTTTAAAACATCGTAATCATTTTGTACCCTAATTTCCATCTATCCTTGTAGTGGACCAGTCATTACAATGCTGTCTCACAGAGGGAGGGGCACATGAGGCTGAAGTGGTCTCAGCACTTGCTATTATCGATCATTGCCATCTCACCTCTCTACACAAGGGTTCAAGTCTCAGTCTTGACCAATGTGGATCTGTGAAAAAGCATGCTAATAGCTTCCCGCGAGTCATTGGTTCTTAACAGAGCTTTCCTTGGTTCTTTCCCCTCCAGTTATAATGGCCACCATGTATAGCTTATTATGTATTGAAAAATTACATTAAACTCATAATATCTTAATGAAGGAAATTTAAGGATCTGACATTTTATTTACGCATTGTACACAATTTCCACAAAAGAGCACCTTCTGAGGAACTCCCACCCCACCTCACCCAATCTGCAGTCCATAGTGTTCTTAAAATACCTAAAAGTTCCAGCTCTTAATACAATCTTATTGACAGCAATGATCTTTTTTACTTTTTTATTCTTGAACAAGAGATTAGAATGTATTTTTTTCCACCTATGTTAATCCAAACAAAGGTTCATTCACTATGTTATAATTTAACATCACCACCCTCCCATTTCAGGTAATTATAATCAAAGAGAGATAACTATTTTCAGATTTGTATATGTTGACAATCTGGAACTGTGTATTTACATTTTGACAATAATGTATTTTCCCTAACATGAATGCATAATTTCACTCTGAATCAGCTCAGTAATAAGGTAGCCCTTTCAATAAAAATCAACAGTTAACACTTGTGGAGACAATTTGGTCTATGAAAGAACTTTAATCTTACAAAATCTTTACAACATTAGACAATATGATATCGTTCATATGTGAATAAATAATTTGTTTTTTACCATATATGATATCAATTGCACTCATATGTAGGTCTCAACCCAAAGAGACATATTGATTTTCGGCTGTTATTTCATCTCTCTGTCTGTCACTCACTCTGTCACTCATTTAAGTAAGACAAAACCAGAATGGACATTTATTTGAGCGAGTTTAAACACCAGACTGGATATTTTTATTGTGGGTGGTTGCAAATACCAGATTGGATACTTATATATCATGAGTGGGTTCAATGACCAGATTAGATATTTTTATATCATGAGTGGGTTCAAACACCAGACTGGATGTGTATATCTCATGGATTCAGACACCTGACTGGATATTTATATCATGGGTGATTGCAAAGACAAGAATGGACATTTATATGAGTGAGTTTAAACACCAGACTGGATATTTATATTGTGGGTGATTGCAAAGACAAGAATGGACATTTATATGAATGAGTTTAAACACCAGACTGGATATTTGTATCATAAGTGATTGCAAAGACAAGAATTGACATTTACATGAGTGAGTTTAAACACCAGACTGGATATTTATATCATGGGTGATTGCAAAGACAAGAATGGACATTTATATGAGTAAGTTTAAACACCAGACTGGATATTTGTATCATAGGTGATTGCAAAGACAAGAATTGACATTTACATGAGTGAGTTTAAACACCAGACTGGATATTTATATCATGGGTGATTGTAAAGACCAGAATGGACATTTATATGAGTAAGTTTAAACACCAGACTGGATATTTATATCATGGGTGATTGCAAAAACAAGAATGGACATTTATATGAGTGAGTTTAAACACCAGACTGAATATTTATATCATGGGTGGTTGCAAAGGCAAGAATGGACATTTATATGAGTAAGTTTAAACACCAGACTGGATATTTATATCATGGGTGATTGCAAATACCAGAATGGACATTTATATGAGTGAGTTTAAACACCAGACTGGGTATTTATATCATGGGTGGTTGCAAAGGCAAGAATGAATACTTATATATCATGAGTGGGCTCAATGATCAAATTTGATATTTATATATTATGAGTGGGTTCAAACACCATATACATGGTACAAATATAGCAAATGCAATACTGTCATTAGGTATAGGTCTACAGAGCATAAATCTAGCAAAAGCAATACTGTCTTTATATATAGGTATATTGAGCAAAAGCAATACTGTCTTTATATATAGGTATATTGAGCAAAATGAGCAAAAGCAATATTGTCTTTAGATATAGGTCTATGGAGCACAAATCTAGCAAATGCAATACTGTCTTTAGGTATATAGGGCACAAATACAGCAACTGAAATACTGTCTTTAGGTATAGATCTACAGGGCATAAATCTAGCAAATTCAATACTGTATTTACGTATATAGGGCACAAATCAAGCAATTGCAATACTGTCTTTAGGTATATAGGCCACAAATCAAGCAAATGCAATACTGTCTTTAGGTATATAGGCCACTTTAGGTATATAGGCCACAAATCAAGCAAATGCAATACTGTCTTTAGGTATATAGGCCACAAATCTAGCAAATGCAATGCTGTCTTTAGGTATATAGGCCACAAATCAAGCAAATGCAATACTGTCTTTAGGTATATAGGCCACAAATCTAGCAAATGCAATACTGTCTTTAGGTACAGGCCACAAATCTAGCAAATGCAATACTGTCTTTAGGTATATATGCCACAAATCTAGCAAATGCAATACTGTCTTTAGGTATATAGGCCACAAATCTAGCAAATGCAATACTGTCTTTAGGTATATAGGCCACAAATCTAGCAAATGCAATACATGTACTGTCTTTAGGTACAGGTCACAAATCCAGGAAAAGCAGTACAGACTTTTCACTTTCATATAATTTTGTAAATGAACTGTATCAAGACTACATTGGATGATAAACTACGATAATCATATACAACAACATTAAAATAGGTAAAGCATCCATTCCTTTTTTTTCCTTGATCTTTTAGTGTCCTCATGATTGTGAATATTATAAATGTCCATTCGTAGTCCTATAACGTAATATGTCTACCCCGATATTTATGTTGTTTATGTCGACCCAAACAACGTAAATATCATAGTAGACGTCTTACATTGTAACACTAGGCTATTCGTATAAATCGATGCATATCTGCATTGTTTAAAAATTAGATTGGGTACGGGTGATCGTTTGAAGCATAAAACAAAATAAAAATTAATGTCACGTAAAATAATATGTGTGCTACAATAAAGAGTAGTTCCAATAAAGCACATAAATGTGTGAACAATGTATTGTCAGTAGATAAATATAAAAAAACGATATTTACTTTAACCCGAACATTTTTTTCAACAGCTGCCTTTCCCTTTTAGCACAGTTCTCAGTAAACCGACTAAAATATAAAACGATGAGCTAAAGTTTCACTTATCAATTTCTACAATAAATTTATTTGATTTATATCAGGATAAATAAAACGTTTGAAATCATCCGCATATCGGCCTTTACGTTTAAGTGCTGGTGACCATTTTATTTAAGTAAAGGTCAAGGTTGAAGAATGGTAGTAATTTTATATTCAACTACGACAGGAAGCCAGTCTACTTCTTGGCTCAGGGTCTCTTCATTGTGACGTCATCAATGCATAGTGACGTGTGTAGCGTTCAGCCTTTTCACATCGCCAGACCTGTGTTCCATCGCCACAAGGAAATAATCCCTGGCCTATTTCACCCAAGTACTTCGAAAACTCTTCCGATTCTGCAATAAAGCTAAGTTAGGCACCAAATGCGATCTAAATAGAGTGTGCTGCATTATAAAGAGTGTGATTTTTTCCATTGGCATTTTACTGTCTGATTTACAGTACTGATGTACTGTGTGGTGTATGCCCGATGCAGGGCCATGGGGTTATCAAGTGTAACATACATTATTTAGTCATCGGTTGGATTCTAAACTTTAGCAAGAAAAAAATAATTGGAACTTTAGATTTTTGAATGGGTGTCTAAATAATGGTAGAGAACCTTTTAAATAAATATTATCATAATCGCTGTTATTATGGTCATGTTCGATGCTCGTATAGCTATTATTTTCGTGTTGTTGTGATGATGATGGTACTAATGAAGGTTATTCTTATTGTTTTACTTGATGTTTTTACTGCTATTGCTATTGATGTTAATCTTATCCTTTCTCTTGCAGATGTTTTTACTGTTATTGCTGTTCTTTTAATCTTATCCTTTCTGTTGTTTCTGTTTATTTTATTTTTTTTGTTGTTTGTTTTCTTTTTGGCTGGGGTTTGTTGCGGGTGGGGAGGCATTTCGGTTAAATTGGAGTTGGAAAGTGTTTTCAGTGATGTTTTTTGAACAGAGTGTGTGATGTTTATTCTCTCCATTTTTTGAAATATCATAAATATTTGTGAAAAGCAAAGTTTTATTTCTCTTTCTTATTATGTTAATCGTATTTGTTAGTCACACAAAAAATGATTTGGGTTGATTTTGTGTTCTAAGGTACAACAAAAGCAAGTAGGTCTTTTAATGCTTTAATAATTGCAGTAAAGTGTGATACCTAAGAACAAGCTAGCAGATATTGTGATTGGTCTTCTTTTCCATCTGTCCGTAATTCATTTGTTCTTGTAACCTGAATTACTACACAGATTAAGAGAGGATTATCATACTGGGTATCAAGAGGATTATCATACCGGGTATCAAGAGGATTATCATACCGGGTATCAAGAGGATTATCATATTGGATATCAAGAGGATTATCATATTGGGTATCAAGAGGAGTATCATATTGGGTATCAAATATCAAGAGGAGGAATAGATAACAGGGAAGGTCTTGGATAATGCATGCCAAGAATGGGGAGGATGTATTGTGGAAGTGTGGGTAGTAAACCCGAATTCCATCTACACCGACTAATGGAGGTTATTTAATATGGAGACAGCTGGTGTAAAGTGTCTGGCACACAAACCGATTATCATATAAATGGTTTTGAAAGTGGTAGGGTAATCTGAAATCCAGAATGAACTGTTTCGTCCATATACTAATCTCCAGAGAAAATATTAGCATACCAAAATTCTATTGCTTAGACGTAAACAATCTTCTAAAGTGATATTTTTGTTCAACGCAAAATAATTTCGTACGCCTAAAACTTTCCAAAGTTTTGTGCGTAAAACTGCCTTGCCTTGTGAAATGGAGGAGGATGATCGAGTTTATGTTGCAACAGAACTCATTAGGTTATACACTTAGACCGCTCCGGTGACCTAGTGGTTAAAGCGTCCGCCTCGGATGCGGAAGGTCGCGGGTTCGAACCCCAGCTGAGTCATACCAAAGACATAAAAATAGTACTAGGAGCTGCCCCGCTTGACGCTCAATATTAAGAGGTTACTGTTAGGACTGGTTGGCATGGTGTCAGGATAAAATGACTGGGTGGGACATGATGCCACATGTATGTGGCATCATGACCAAATCACACAAACACACGCAGATTATAACTGGGATACTGCACATATCAAATTTCCATACATGACCATTTTGGTCCTGACTGTTTATTATTTTGTCATTTTATATTCTTTCTTAACAGAACGTACATTTTCATTCCTTATTTCTTTTTACTTCAGAAACCAAATATTTTTTGCTCCATAATCCTAAAAGATATTGTATATAGATAGATCAATAATGACGTCATCAGCAGCCATATTTGTAGTATGCTGGCAGATTGTATATAGTGTTTGGAAGTTGAAATAAATTCACTAAATCTCCGGAAACTGTTACAAAACATACTCACATAAACCAAAGCAAATCAGGCTTCGGCTGGTATCCATATTTGTAATTTATAAGTTTATTTTGTCTCAGAATACCTTGTTCAAAATGGCCAATTTTGGAAGTTGCATATAGGAGAAACTACCAGGTTTCCCATCGTCAAGGTAAAATGGATAGAAAATCGCCTGCTAGTGTGATCTTATCGGTAAATATCTATACTTGATTTGGTTTAATTACGTTTTAAATCTTGATCGAGTCATTTCCTTGTGCAAGTTACAGTTTCTCTAGCATTTTATTTAAACTTACCATTTATCTCGTACTCCATGCCTATGTATAAGACCACATAAGAATTATGGATGTACGTATAGTCTGTGTAAATCTATAAATAAATAAATAAATATACTATAGGTTCTCCTTATTTTCGTATGCGGCACGTTCGTTAGAAAAATTATTTTATGATAATAATAATTAGGATGATTACTCCTGTTCGTTGTCTTGCATATGTTTGTATCGTTTTTGCCGTTGTTGTTATCATCTTCGTGGTAAATCTTATCCTTCCCCTATTTTTGTGGTGGATGGGTCCTTTTACAGAACTTTGATTTATTATGTATTTGTAAAACGACCTCAGCGATGTCTTGTGATTGATCTTCATTTCCATTTCTCCGGCAGTCGTTTGTTCTTGTAACCTGAATTACTACACAGATTAAGAGAGGATTATCAAACTGCGTATCATTTTTCAAAAGGATGAGTCGGTGAATCGTGGATGACTGAGAATGATGAAGGTGTGATGTTGGAGGGGGGTGAACGCCATTTTTAAGCGCATAATAGTATATACATGGCGACCAGTATTATTAGTGGAGTAAGAACCCGTGAAAATCGCGACTAACAACCACCGACCCACAGGAAACTCCTGGCAAGCTTTCTCACATACCCAAATTCGAGGATTAAATAAAATTTACTACCATTTCGTGCGTGAACTTTACTTGATTTGTAAATTAGAAGATGGTCTATGATGAGATTTTCAGTGCAGTCATATTTTACATATAACATAATTTCTTAATTGGGGGTAGGTGTTTTTTTTCATCTTATATACTTGAAATTTGTATTTCCAGTTGCTTTGCATTCCATGTCAATATTTGAGGCCTGTAAATAACGGTTGGTATAAGCATAGTACAATAAATAAATAAATAAAGATAGAATTTAAAAATTGTACAATAGTAGTAAGGTGGGGTACATTAGCGACAATGGGAATTAGCATTACAGAGACCCCTGGGTCAGATTAGCGACAAGGGAAATTTAACATGGCGAAAAATCGTGGGTCAGATTAGCGACAAGGGAAATTAACATGGGAATAAATCGTGGGTCACTCTAGCGACAAGGGGAATTTAACATGGAACTATAGTGTGGGTCTGTCTAGCGACAAGGGGAAATTAACATGGGGAATAGAGTTTGGGCTTTTGGGATTTTTTTTTTTAATTTTTTTTAAATTTAAATTTAAATTTAAATTTTAAAAAAGGGGTAGGCAATGGAAAGGCTATCTCTTTTCGAGAAATATGGCTGGCCCTGAAAAGGGCCTTTGGGTTTATGTTAATGTATTCATTAACATAAATGGTACCGCATTGGTCTTCTTCTTGTCCTTAGGCTACGTCTCACTGTTGGTCCGTAAATCAGCACTCTTTTCAGGCATCCTTGTCTTTCAACGTAGATCCTACGTATCCACAGGCTGGTGTTTGTCCTGTGGACAACGGTCCACTTGGATCGGACATACATGAGCATGTCCGTCCGGAACATCATGGAAGACACAAGCGTAGAAGATTGCACATCGGTCCACATCTTGAAGCGACGAGAACAAGTGAATCAATGCAGTGAACTGCGCTTATTTATAGGTACAGGAAGGATTGAAACGGATTGAATTCATTCACCAATCCGAACACGCGTTACAAAATTCAGTCAGCTCGCATCCAATCCGAAGAGAGCGGTCTGTGACGTCACGTGGTCTATATAGATTCGTTAGCGCTTGTGTGCAGTCAATCTATGCGACAGTGATTCAACATGACGGAAACTCAGAAAACGATCCATTGGGGTGCACCAGCAGGGGAGACTGCCCAAGGGAACCCGGACTTACTTTCAGAAGAGGTACATTGGGATTTTGTGGATTTTCTTACCTCGCAAGAATTTGTTCCGGAACCTTCGTTACCTTCTTCATTACCGCAAGTGGAGAATTTTAGACAGAGACAGAAAGAAGAATTGGAGAAATTTATGCAACGACAAAAGGAAGCGGAACAAGCTTTTCTCCTACAGCAACAGCAATAGCAACAAGAAGAGGTAAGAAAAAAACAACAGCAACAACAGCAAGAAGAAGTAGCAGCAAAGAAACAAGAGGGTGAAAATCAAACGGCTACGGTACTGTTGGACATTTTAGCGGAGTTAAGAAGTCTGAAACAAATGTATCAGACTTCTTTATCACGACCGAAGAGAATACGACCTTTCCGAGCTAAACACGCCAACCCTGTGACTAAGCCTGTCGTACCACCCTTAGTGATTTCAACCCAATCATCAGAAGTAGGCCTTGGCCGTGGCAAAGGCTTAAGGCAGTTAAAGTTGATTGGTTAAACTCACCCCTACACCAAAATAAAAAGGCCCTTTTCAGGGCCACCCACATTTCTCGAAAAGAAATACAATTTCAATTTGCCAATAACTCAAAAATAAACCCCACCCATTTTACCCTTATAGTACGTGTCTGTGTATGAGTGCGTGAGTGTAGCTTCTTATTTTAAAATCAAAACTCAAAGACACTTACCTTATATCATTCATGTATTCTTTTATCCATTTTTTTACAATCCAATTCACAATTCACCACAAAACACTTTAATTAAAAGTTCATTGACTTCTTCTTTCTCCTTGTTTAGACTCTCTGTTTTTTGAATTTCTTCACCGTTTTTTCCTCATTTTCTTCCCTTCTTCTTTTCTTCTCCTGTTTCTTTGCTTCTTTTAAATAGAATTGTCTTCTTTCTTCCTCTTCTTCCTCTGAAGAATCCCTCTCTTCGTTCGAAGAATCCCTCTCTTCTTCTGAAGAATCCTTCTTTTCTTCTGACTCCTCTTGTTTCTTTCTTGGGCAATCTGGAGACCAATGTCCTTTTTCTTGACAATAATAACAGGTATCTTGACTTTTGTCTTTTTTAGCCCCCTGTTTTTTTTCTTTTTTGACGGTCTGGACACTATGAAGACCAATGCCCTTTCTTCTGACAGATATAGCAAGTATCTTGACTTTTATCTCGAAAGGAAGGAGAGTAGTCCGTCGGCTGGTCTGAAGAGAATTTTCTAATGACCCCTCGCAAAGCTCTGACGAAACGTTCCATCTGGGTAGTCTCTTCCATCGTTGTGCTCGGCTTGAGAGTGAAATGAATAGTGAAAGGACAAGACACACACCCTTTTTATATACGCTGGTTTGCCAAGACTATAAATTAGTCTATGGTGTTTAAACTTGAGTCATTTGACGTTTTGCACTCAAGATGAAACGATCCCATTCATTCGAGAAGAAAGAAGAAGAAGAAGAAAGTACGAGGCAGAAACGTGATCTATCGCCTCGTACCAGGGCTGAAATCTTGGCACAAATTCATGCCAGTGATTTTGAAGAGGACATGAGTGAACCAGAATCCGAACCCTCTAAACCAAGTTCACCACCCTTAGTCAACCCTGAAAAGTACTATTCCATTCGAGAGACGGAAAAGCGCTCCTCTAGAAAATTTAGAACCACGGCTTACACCTACACGGTGAAGTTTAAAGATTTCAAGGCCGACGTACCCTTGGAGAAAGCAGAAGGGTTCATCACCGAGATGTGGGATTCTTTGCTCACCGCACTCAAGCGACAATGTCAAGCCAAAGAAGACGATCGCTTGACGCTATCCATAGATCACGACGGTTTGAAATCCCCTGTTTGGATTGAGTTTAGCAGACCCGCAGAACTGACCCCTTCCAAAGTCATGGACAAGATTCAACACGTACAACAATCTAATGACCAGTTTGACATCACCGATGGTAAAGCCACACTGAAAATGGCCCACGTCTCTCCTCCTCAAGGAACTGGATGCAAAAAGATGTTATTGGTGGACGACCTTCGCAACACCAAAAAGAGTCTCGTCCGAATTAACAACCCTCAAGACCAGATGTGTTTAGCCCGTGCCATCGTGGTGGGACGAATCTATGCCAACAAGAACGACACGGTAGAATGGAAAAGAACCTGGAAAACTATTCAACGATGCGATCGAGCCAAACAACGAAATGAAGCAGAACTCCTGTTGCAACAAGCCGGACTGTCCAAAGACACACCCTGTGGCATTCTTGAGATGCAAAAATTGCAAGATGCCCTAGCTCCACGCTACACCTTGAAAGTGCACCCTCAAGAAATGCGTGGAACTCTGTTGTTTCGAGGCCAAGATTTTAAGGACGGAAAATACATTCATGTCTATCATCACGATGACCATTTCGATACCATTACCAGTATCACTGGATTCCTGGGATACAGTTATTATTGTGAGAAATGTGACTATGGTTATAACAATCGAAAGCAACACAAGCATTGTGGAATGAAATGCCCAGGATGTTTGGCCTCTCCACCCTGTCTGAGCGAAGGACCAGTGCCTTGTTCGACTTGTTTGCGCACGTTTGTCAGTCCTACCTGTTACCAACAACATTTGAAAACACAAGGTTCACAGAAGAAATGTGCTTGTCAACTCCCGAGATTGTGCCCTACCTGTGGACAAGGCATACTTACCAATAATGCCAAGGCACACGTATGTCGAGGAAAGAAAAAATGTCACATTTGTCACCACATCGTGGACTTGGAACACCAATGCTACGTGCAAAAATACCAACCCCCACCAGAGAAAGAGGACGGTCACAAGAAGAAAGGCAATTTCATCTTTTTCGATTTCGAATGCATGCAAGAGACTGGCATTCACATTCCTAATTTCTGCGTGGCTCATCGAGCGTGCGAGAAGTGTATTCAAGAACCTATCTTCAGTCATTGCCCTCACTGCAGCAAGATTCCTGGAGGACGTGAAAAAATCTTTCGGGGACCAAACACGTTAGCCGATTTTGCCCAATGGGTCTTAGACCCCATCGACAAGACGTGGAGCCAAGAGGACATCGAACGTTACGGAGAATGTCATCGTCATGCCACGGTGATGGCTCACAATTTCTCTGGATACGATGGACAGTTTCTTCTCAGATACTATACGGAACAAGGCACCGAACGTCCTAAAGTGACTTTGAACGGAGCCAAAATCATTTTCATGCAAGTGGGACAAGTACAGTTTAAAGATTCGATGAGTTACTTGGCCATGCCTTTGAGCCGAATGCCTAAAACGTTTGGAATGACAGAAATGGCTAAAGGGTACTTTCCACACTTTTTCAATACGGAAGCCAATCAACATGCCGTTCTACCCCATTTGCCTGAGGCTCACTATTACGACCCCGACAACATGCGTACCGAACAACGAGAAGCTTTCTACGCTTGGTACCAGGCTCATGCCTCTGACCCCTTCGACTTTCAGGAAGAAATGTTAAAGTATTGTCGTTCCGACGTGGACATTTTACGGCGTTGCTGTGGAAAATTTCGAGAACTGTTCATGGAACACGGAGGGGTCGATCCTTTGAAAGAAGCTTGCACCATTGCCAAAGCGTGTTCCTTAGTGTATCGACAACGATTCATGCCTGAAAACACCGTGTCTGTCATCAGTCCTCAAACGACCCACTATGTCAAGCGTCAATACTCGGTCAAAGCCCTACGTTGGTTACATTACTTGTGCGACAAGGAAGACAAATGGATTCAGCATGCCCGCAACGGAGGAGGCGAAAAGACCATCGGAACGTATTCGGTCGATGGCTGGGACTTAGAAAACCCCAAGATCGTGTACGAGTTTAACGGTTGCTTATTTCACGGATGTCCCGTCTGCTACCCTGACCGTGACACTAAAAATCAGTTTTTGCAACGAACCATGGAAGACTTGTACCAGGACACTTGTCAGCGACGCCTAAAGTTAGAACAGCAAGGATACCAAGTGGTGGAAATGTGGGAACACGAGTACGATCACCGTATGAAAACCGATCCCGAGTTTAAACGCCTCGTGGAAAGTTACCAGTTGATGGACCCGCTGAACCCGAGGGATAGTTTGTACGGAGGAAGGACCAATGCCACCTGTTTGCTGTACCAAGCCGACGAAGAGAAAGGAGAAGAAATCAAATACTTGGACGTGTGTTCGCTGTATCCCTACGTGTGCAAATATTGTCGCTTTCCTGTAGGGCACCCGCAATTGCTGACGGAACACATCGACCTGAAAAACATTCGACAATACGAAGGCTTGATCAAGTGTAAAGTTTTGCCTCCCACGAACCTATACCATCCCGTCTTACCTCACCATTGTCAAGGCAAACTGATGTTTCCCTTGTGCCGTACTTGTGCCGAAACGTGCAACCAGGACCAACCTTGCCATCACAGCCAGGAAGAACGTGCCTTGACGGGAACCTGGGTCAGCGTGGAATTGTTCAAAGCTCTGGACATGGGATACCAACTGTTAGAAGTGTACGAAATTTGCCACTTTCCCAAGACACAACAGTACCACAAGGGTGACCCCAGTCAGAAAGGCATTTTCGCCGACTACGTGGATGCCTTTTTGAAACTGAAGCAAGAAGCCAGCGGCTATCCTTCCTGGTGTCACACTCCCGAAGACCAAATACAATTCAAAGAGAAATACTATGCACAAGAAGGCATCTCTTTAGACCACATCGAAAAAAACGAAGGCAGGCGATCGTTTGCCAAAGTGATGTTAAATTGCTTGTGGGGTAAAATGGCACAACGACCGTGTTTACCCAAGACGGAATATTTGACAGAACCTTCCCGCTACTTCCAGATGATTCACGACAAAACCAAATACATGAAACACGTGGACGTCGTTCGAGAGGATTTGATCTTGGTCAATTACGAAGAAGATCTGGACTTTGTACAAGACGACCCTTTTGGAAATGTCATCATTGCGGCTTACGTGACAGCTCATGCTCGCTTAAAATTGTACGAAGCTTTAGAACTGTTAGAAGAACGCGTCCTGTACTTTGACACGGACAGTTGCATTTACATCCATCACCCGATTCAACAGCACCCTGACATCGAAGGAGACCGTTTAGGAGCCTGGACAGACGAGCATCCCGACGACAAGATTCTAAGTTTCGTCAGTGGTGGTCCCAAAAATTACGGCTACGAATACCGGGACAAACAAGGAGAAGTGCACACGACGTGCAAAGTGAAAGGACTGACTCTGAATCATCGTACCAGTCAAGTGGTCAACTTTGGGGTATTGAAAGAAGCCTTGCAATCGGGAGAGGATGGAAACTTTAAAGTGACCACCTATCAACCGAACAAGATTCTACGTTTACCCACTCACCACATCGTCAGTCGACCCTTGGAAAAAGTCTATCAAATTGTATACCAGAAGCGAGTGCGACTTCCCAATCACTTCACCTTACCGTACGGTCACGTCGGTATTGGTCTGTATATGAAAAGGAACCCTAGGCAAGATCGATAGTTCATTGTTCATTGAAGTAACTTACCATGTCGTTGACGAAGAAGAAACCAGATTGGTTAGGAGTCAAATGTTGGACATCACCGAGACCAGGGTTTTGAGGCTTGGACACAAGAGGTGGCCCAGTATGCACGAGAGTTATTCAAGGAAAAAAGTTACTTTTCAACCTGTGTTAGTGACGGTGCCAGAAGAACTCGTCACCCACGACAGGACTGTCGTGGACAGGCCTGAAAGACCCTTTCGGGAGGACACTTGCTTGTGTGACCTTACCCCTACTATAGAACTGGTTAGAACTTTACCCAAAACAAGCTGTACAGACACTTGTGTTTATTCCACGTTCATGGTTATCATCTGCCTTTTATTCTTGTACTTAAGCCTTTGGATTTTATGCATTTTTGTCTTTCGTATTCATGTTTGAAACATTCAATAAACGTGTTCTGAAAAAGTATATAAACTCTTGTCTTGTTTGTTTTTCGTGTCACAAGTGACATTCCTCACGCCATGGCTACCTCTGCTGTCTCTGCTCCCTCTTCCTCTAATGTCAAAGTCATCGACGAACACTTAGATCGTGCCAGTTGGGAGGCTTTGTATCTTCGCCATCCCTTTAACATGCTCATTGCTGGACCTAGCGGTTCAGGCAAAACCGAATTCGTCAAACGTTTGATCGAACATAAACATCATTTGATCGATCGGCCCCCTCAACGGATCGTGTGGTGTTACAAAGAGTGGCAATCGGCGTACAGCCTCTTGCGAGAAAGTCAAGGCGATTCCATCGTGTTTGTGGAAGGCATTCCTAAAGAAGATGACGGCATCGTCTCTGACTCCCGTCAAACCCATTTGGTCATTTTCGACGACATGTTAGGGGAAGACGAAGAAGAAATTAAATTGTGGTTCACGCGCAAAGGGCATCACCGTAATGCCAGTGTCGTTTACATCACCCAAAATTTGTTTCAACGAAGTAAAGCCCATCGCACCATCAGTCTCAATGCGCATTACGTGGTCTTGTTTAAAAGCCCTCGAGATAAATCGCAAGTGCAAGTCTTAGCCAAACAGTTAGGAACGCCTTGGCTGACTCAGGCGTACGACGATGCCACTCAAACGCCACACGCCTATTTACTCGTCGATTTGAAACCTACGACCCCCGAGGATTTGCGATTTCGTACCCACTTGTTTCACCACTGGTGCCAAGACGGAGGGCCTGTCCTGTACACGTCTCCGTCCTCGACTTCATTTCACTCCCCATAAAAAAATCTATAAAAACCTCACACCCTTTTTCGTCTGTCTCACTCACAGTGCGAACATGACGTCCCTTCAGTCGCACCTTCCCGTCAAATTGATTCGTGCCTTGTATGGCATCAGTCGAGAAAAAGATCCACAAACACGAGCTCGTGTCTTAGAAGCTAGTCTCAAAGAAGTCTTACGATGGTTCACGGTGACGGCACGTCAATTACTCCAAGGAATCATTCAGATTCCTCATCAAACCAAACGCTTTTTCGATCGAAACAAAGTCGCTTTGGTCCAACTGGCCGATCCCCGCATCGACACTCAAACCAAAAAACAAATCATTTTGAAACCTGGAGGGAGCGGTACTCTAGGAGGGATCATCATTCGCTCACTCTTAAGATGGGATCCTAATGCCCCCAAAGTGATATCCAAGACAAAAGTCCAACGAAGCCCCAAGAAGAAAAAGACCAGGTCCCCAAGGAGAACTTCTCCAGTGGCAGGACCCTCCTCTGACCAGACACCACCCCGGAAAAAGAAAAGAAGCCCCCAGATAAAGAAAAGTCCACAGAAAACTAGTCGCAAGAGAGGCACTTCGGCCAGGACGCAACCTTACACTCGCAAACCACGACCTGCCACGGCGGTGACTGCGTCTCCGGCAGCTTCACGTTTGTCCACTTCTCCGTTAATGACACCCAGAACTGAAGAATACTTGGAGACGTTGATCACACCAAGAACTTCTCCGTTGATGACCCCCAAAAGAACTTCCCCAGTGGCAGGACCTTCCAATTTAGTGGCAGTGGCTGCTGCTCACAAAGTACCTTCTCCCAAAATCAAAGTTCAAGAAAGATCGGGCATGTTACAAAGTTTACTGGATTTGTCCAAGCAAGAACTGGCTCGATTTAGTCCGTTACGTACCCCTGCACGACGTGTCATGCCTGTCCTCAAACTAATACGACGTAAAGACAATCAGTGGCGACGCGTTCCAGTATAAAAAAGGCCTGTGACCAAGTCGGGTATCAGTGTTTTTTGGTGCTCCTGAAGACTCAAAGATGTCACCCTCCAGAAAACCCCAAGGAAAGAAAAGGAAAGGACTGCCACCACGTTTAGCCAAACATGGGGACATGTTATCTGTCCTGTCCAAAGCTTCTCCACCCCTACGAAAAAAACTCATTCAAACAGCCTCCAAAGAGGTCATCGATACCGTGTGCGAATGTTGTTTGAACGTTTTGAAAGGCACGATCCCTTTGTCCAAACACCAGAAACAATGCTTAGGCAAACATCGTCACGTTCTTCGCCAAATGGTTCAAAAGAAAATTCCCATTCGTCAAAAAAAGAAGATGTTAGTGCAACGTGGAGGTATTTTACCTCTCTTGTTAGGCCCCATACTGAAAGGAGTCTTGGGAACCATGTTGGGAGGACTGGTGGGAGCAAGATAAAAAGGCCTCGGAAGTTCCAAGATCTCAGAATTGACCCCTGACAACCCCATGGAAGGACGAAAACTAGCTTTAGTACCTTACAAACGATGGATGGAATACCATCGGTGGCAAGAACAACACACCCCGCATTTACCTCCCAATCCCCATTTGAGCGAGATGTCCCAGTTACAACACGAATTGCAGTCCTTGATGGATCGCCAAGATTTGTCCGAAACAGAAAAATCGCAAAAGTACGGTCAACTCATGCAACGACTGCAACTCTTTCACCAGAAAGCTTTAGACGAAATAGCTCTACCCACTCTGAAAGATTTTAAGACCTTGATGAAAAGTCCAGCACCAGTACCAGTACCAGTACCACCAGTACCCGTGACCAAGACAGAAAAAGGAGAAGAAGAGGAAGGGTTTCAAACTCCACCAGAAAAAGTACGCAAGTTAACAACACCACCTACATCCAGAATTGGATGGATTAAAAAGATGATGGCCACCCCTTCTTCCTCACAAGAGAAAAAGAAAGTGAAGACAGAAGTGAAGACAGAAGTGAAACAAGAACCGATATCCCCCGCTCAGACATCCTTCTCCTCTTCGACACCTATTGCTGGCCGCACACGCAAAGCATTGCAATCCAAGAAAATACCCCAAGAGAAAAAGAGTAGCATCCTCCAAGAGTGGGTGTCTTATTAACACACCAACCAACACAAAAAAATGGAAAAAGTCTTAGCCAGCATTTACTACGATCCCTCCCATCCTGCAGGTTACGCAGGAGTTCAAAAATTGTATCGTGCTGCCAAAACGCGACTGAAAAGTCTCCGTTTACCTCAAGTGCAACGATGGTTACAAGAACAAGCTACCTACACTTTACACAAACCCATTCGACGCAAGTTTGCCAGAAGTCGCACCCGAGTGGAAGGCATCGATCATCAATGGCAAGCCGATTTAGCCGATGTCTCTCATTTGGTCAGCTACAATCGTGGCTACAAATATTTGTTTTGTGTCATCGACGTCTTTTCCAAATTTGCCTGGGTCGTACCCTTGACTTCCAAATCGAGCAGCGAGTTAGTGCGAGCCCTGCAACGGGTGTTGAAACAAAGCGGTCGTCACCCTCTTCGATGGCAAACGGACAAAGGCACCGAATTTCTGAACTAAGCTTTCCAAAAAGAATTAAAGAAACGTGACATTCATTTTTTTACCACCGAGAATCCCGAAACCAAAGCGAGCATCGTGGAACGTTTTCAACGTACTTTGAAAGAACGCATGTGGAAATATTTTACGCATCACCACACTCTGAAGTACATCGACATCTTACCGCACCTGGTGCAAGCGTACAACCAATCTTACCATCGAAGCATCGGACGTGCCCCGCAAGACGTGACTCCCGACAACGAAGTGTTGGTGTTTGAGCGTCTGTTTGGTACGTCCCCGACGAGGGCTGTCCCCGAGAAAAGTGGAATGTTGGCCGTAGGAGATTGGGTGCGCATTGGCAAAACCAAACGCACTTTCGACAAAGGTTACTTACCTAACTGGACGACCGAATTGTTTCGCGTCACTGGACGAGTGCATGGCCGTCATCCTGCCGTCTATAAATTGGAAGACATGAACGGAGAAGTGCTCAAAGGAACGTTTTATTTGCCCGAGTTACAACGTGTCACCAAAAAAGAAGACGACGTGTACGACATCGAAAGCATTCTCGAACGCAGAACCCGTAAAGTGGGCAAACGACGTGTTAAAGAAGTCAAAGTACGTTGGAAAGGATATCCACCCAGTTTCGATTCTTGGATCGACGCTTCGCAAGTCATCGACTATAAAAAGAAGTGACCATCATGCCCTTTCACACAGCAGACGCAGCTACGTCGACCACTCCTCCTTCCCCTAGTTCTTCTGTGCAAGATTTACAAAAACAACCCTTGTGTGGTGTGGTGTGGAGAACGTGTGCCTAAAACGCAAATCGTCTTTTTCTGCCAAATCTTCGTGGTGTATTGTGTCATCGGGGCAGCCATCGCCAATTTGAGTTTGCAACAAGGAGACAAACAATTGTGGACCATTTTATTGAGCAGTTGCATCGGTTACCTGCTTCCTAATCCCTCCCTGAAATTCACCTCGAACGGGAACCCCGGGAACCTTGTGTCCAGTGCCAGTGCCAGTCACCACTTCAATCACAACCAGAACCCCATTTTGGGCGGAGACACGCCTCTGACGTCCAGTAACCCCTCGGACAGCCACAGAACTCTGGAATTATGAGTTACCAAAACCAATTTTACTTAACCTTACCCAGTGACAGTTCCATGGAGGTGTTTCCCAAGAACACGTTGTGCTGTTACACGGCCAAATTACCTCAAGCCATCCCTTTAGATCACGAAGCCCATTGGGAAGTGGCTTTAGTAGAAATGATTCACCCGACCCAAGTCCTCAATGTCCTTCCCAATCAAAATTTTTTTGATGTGGAAGTTCATGACGAGCAAATGCAACAGTGGATGGATAGCAATGTCAAATATGACAAGAAAACCCGTACACAAAAGTACACCACCTATCACTTGTTCATTCCCCCAGGCTATTATTTTAGTGGTCAACATTTGGTCAGCACCATAGCCTCCAGGTTTAATGTCGTGTTTCTGAAAGCTTTGGAGCATGTTAACAAAAGTGTCACCATGGAGTACCACAAAGCAGCTCGTCGCTTCTTGATGAAATTTGAACGGAGTAAAATCCTGTCCATTTTATTTTGTCCTGAATTGTTCGACATGTTGGGCGGAGACATGGACATGAGAAAGACCATGATCAAGAAAAACGAATTACCCATCGTTTACGACAACGAGTCTTTTAGCAAGTTATTTCGTGCCCCGGTAGAACTGAACCAAGGACTGAATTTGATGTTTGTGTACTCCGATGTGGTGGAGTACAACGTGGTGGGACACACCTCCGTACCGTTACTGCGTGTCATTCCTTTCAAAGTAGATTCTGCCACGAACACTGACGAGGAAGGTGGAAACACTTACCACGTCCACCGCGAATTTGTCCATCCTCACTATTTGCCTGTCAGTAAGTCGTATTTGGACACGGTCAACATTGCTATAAAAGGAGATCTGGGACAAAATATTCCATTCACCAAAGGAAAAGTTACGGTGAAACTCCATTTTCGAAAATGGTTTTCTCACGATTCGTAAGTCATGTATCCAGTGTACCGAGGGGTTGCTCGACAGCGAGGACACGGCTTAGGAGATATGTTAAAATCGGCCTTTCGTTCGGTGGCCCCGGTGTTGAAACCGATGGTGACACGCGGATTACACGCCTTGAAAGATGCGGCACTGACGCAAGGCAAAGAATTTCTCCAAAATGTCATCATCGACAAACAAAACCCTAAAGAAGCCTTCATGAGGGCAGGCAAAAATGTATTGCTGCAAACGGGCAAAGACATTTTAGGCCAACGAGAAACACCTATAAATGCCCTGCACGCTACCGAGTCAGGCATTCAGCAAGGACAAGGCAGAAAGAGACGACGAAGAAAACACCCTTTCACCAGACTTCAAGCGAGAAAGGCCAAGAAAAGAAGAACCGTTCGAGACTTAGACGTTTTCGATTATTGAGAAAAGAGACAAAAAAATGATGCATCGAGAATCTTGCGCTTGTTCCAAGACGGAACTGGATCTGTTTGCCATGCCCCCCACGATGATGACGATGCAAGAATCCCAGTGGGTGGAATTTCACCCCGTCTCCTCACTGACCGATTCCGCTCCCATCGAGTTTGAAATCAAAGGACAGCCCGAAGATTACATCGATCTGAATAGCAGTTACTTGTACCTGAAAGTCAAAATTCTAGATAAGACTGGAGGTGCTATAGACGATGAAGCAGTAGCTCCCGTCAACAATTTCATGCATTCCTTGTTCAGTGGAGTGGACTTGTACTTGAATAACAAACTGGTCAGTAGCAGCATGGATACTTACCCTTATCGTGCCTACCTGGAAAATCTCTTGACGTACGGAATAGATGCCAAGAACACTCATCTCAATGCCTGTGTGGTATGGGAAGCTGACGAACCTACCAAGTTTGAAATATTGGAAACTGATGAAAAGAAAGACAACAATGATGGATTTGTAGAACGAAGAAAGAGAATCACGGGAGCCGACACAAGTTTAGAACTGATGGATCGTTTGCATTTGGACATGTGGTTGCAAGAAAAGTATTTGCTGAACGGGGTGGATGTCCGCCTGAGACTGAATCGTAGCAGTGCCGCTTTCCATTTGATGGCTGATAGTGACGGTTACAAAACCAAAATCCTAGAAGCCAGACTCTACGTACGCCGTGTGGAAGTGTTACCTAAAGTGGGAAACGACATCAGTCAGACGTTGAGCAGAACGACTGCCAAGTATCCCATACGACGCGTGGAAGTGAAAACCTTCACCATTCCCAAGGGACAGCGATCCATGATCGAAGATCATCTGTTCCAAGGACAGTTACCCAAACGTTTGATCGTTGGTATCGTCGAGAATACAGCCTTCAACGGAGCTGCCGAAAAAAATCCTTTCTACTTTCAACACTTTGGCGTGTCCAAAATCGAAGTCAGTCGCGATGGCAAGACCTTGTGTACCCGACCTTTCGAACCTGACTTTACCAAGAAGAATTACTTGAGATCGTACTTGTCCCTGTACGAAGCCACCGGACAGTTAGGAACCAATACCAGTCACGGTATTACGTACGAGGATTATGCAGGAGGCTACGCTTTGTGGGCTTTCGATTTCACTCCAGACCAAGGCAGCGACGAGGGACATTTCCACCCTATAAAATCCGGCCAGATGCGTGTGGAAATTCAGTTTAAAGACCGAGACCCTGATGAAACGGTGAACGTCATCCTGTTTGCAGAATTCAATAATACCATAGAAATCAACAGTTTGAGAGAAGTCATCCTAGATTACTAGAAACCATGGAAGACTGTTATCCCTCTTTACCTAGTGGAGAAACTTTAAAGATGGAATGTGATGAGACTGTGGAAAAAATGTTGTGTTTTGAAAAAAAAATTGTTTGATGTTATGATGTTGGATTATTGTTAAAAATGTTAGAGTTGTTGTTTAGTGTTAAGTGATTTTTGAATAAAAAATGTTGTGTTTTGAAAAAAATGCCTTTGTCTTTTGTTTAGCTATAAGAATGTTGGATTGATGCTCTTTCATTTCTTACTATCCCTCTCATGACACTCACTAAACGTTGCGACTCAAAAACCGTGTGGGGATGTTTTCCTTCACGTCCGCGCTTTGACTTTAAGAACCGGGTTGTTTCCAGTCTAACTATCCATTGTCGACTCATCCTCCTAAGAAGATGTGCTCCAAACTAGCTAAACTCAACGAAGCCTACGTGAATTTGCATAGGGTCAGACACAGTCTGATACCGAAGCCAGAAGAAATAGAGAATGTGAGAATGTTAAAAATCACTGAAGACCTGATAGAAGAGCTCTTCAGAGAAGAAATGAACAGGGAAAAAGAAGAATGGACAGAAAAGTACAGACTTCAGAGACAGCAGCAACAACAACAACAAGAGCAGCAGCAGCAGCAACCTGAACCTGACAGAGGCTTTGTCGATTGCCGTATCGACACCAAAGAGTTCTTCTTTTCTTTCCGAAGAAGCAGACCTATCGCCAGAAAGTCTATCCTCAGAGGACATCGCATTCTTAGAAACTAAAAAAAGAATGCCATAGCAAACAAAAAAAAAACAGCCCTTTTCAGGGCTACCCCAATACTCTAGAAAAGAAATAACTATTCATTTGCCAATGTGTGTAGGTAGAGTAGTGTGAAAATAAACACTAACTCTTTTTTAAAAAATGTGAGGGTATGTGTTTGTGTGTTAGTAAGTGCTTAAGTAAGTTGGTATGAATAGTAGATTAAAATCATGTTTTTTTTTTGGTGTTTGAGGTGTATATTTGGAGTTAGATTGGATTGCTTTGCGTATGTGGATAGTCTAATGAAGTGATTTATAAAAAATTTTAAAATAGTGATGGGTAGCATAAAAAAGTGAGTGAGTGTTTCTTTTAGGTCCGCGCGTTGTTGTTTTTGGTCATGATGTAGGTAACATCAATTTTATGTTTTTTAGGGGGATGTTTTCCTTCACGTTTCTCGCTTTCACTATAAATTGAAACTCGCTGGGCAGTCTAGCTACCCTTGTTGATTGATCAACACCAAAAATGAACACGAGACTGTCTAAACTGTTGGAACTTCATGTGCATCTGGAATATGCCAGGCGCCTGTTGAATGAACTGGCCGCGGAAGCCATTGTGGAGGAGGGAAGGATAAGAGAGGAGGAGGAAAGAAGAAAAAAAGAAGAGGAGGAGAGAAGATATAAAGAAGAAGAAGAAGAAGAGGAAAGAAGATACAAAGAGGAGGAGAGAAGAAACAAAAAAGGGGAGGAGGAGAAGGAAAAGAAGAGAAGAAGAATAAATTTCAGAATCCCAGAGAGCGAAAATTGGGATTCTGAAGCGACATATCCTGCCTCTGCTCTCTCCCCCAAAAAAGTAAAAAGTAACTGGGGGATAAGATGTGTATGTGGCGCCAGGCCTGGAAGGTGCCACCATTAACCAGGTGTCCATGAAGTTCCAAAAAAACAGCCCTTTTCAGGGCTACCCAATACTCTAGAAAAGAAATAACCATCAATTTGCCAATGTGTAGGTAGTGTGAATATAAACACTAACTCTTTTCTAAGATAGTGTGAGGGTATGTGTTTGTGTGTTGGTGCTTGTAAGAGCTAAGGTATGTTTGTGGGAATAGTAGATTATGGGTTTCTTTATTGTTTCTTAGCGTAGGTGGAGAGTATAGTTTGGGTTTTGTAACCGCTCACGTACGATTGTGTGGATAGTAGATTATGGATTTTGTTTATTGTTTCTTAGCGTATGTGGAGAGTATAGTTTGGGTTTTGTAAGCGCTCACGTACGATTGTGAGGATAGTAGAGTATGGATTTTGTTTATTGTTTCTTAGCGTATGTGTTTGTGTGTTTGTGTTTTGTGTTTGTGTTTGTACCTGCTCACGTACGATTGTGTGGATAGTAGATTATGGATTTGTTTATTGTTTCTTAGCGTATGTGGAGAGTATCGTTTGGGTTTTATTATATGAAATGAAAAAGTAGGGGATGTTTTCCTTCACGTCCGCGCGTTGTTTGGTCATGATCTAGGTAAGATCAATTTTACGTTTTAGGGGGATGTTTTCCTTCACGTACGCGCTTTAAGTATAAGAACCCACAGTATTCGTCGTTCAAACCATTCTGCAAAGAATAAAAAAGAAGATGGCTTCTAACCAGATGGACAAAATACAAACATTACAAGACGTTTTAGACAACTTAGGAATGATGGAGCAGATGTTAATAAGACTGGTTGAAGACCATTATTCCTATAGTCCCCATCGTGTAAAGATGGAAATTAATAACTTAAAAAAGGTAAAGGACAAGATTAGTGGTGTCATGAAAGAGATAAAGGAGGAGAAGGAGGATGAAGAGGAAAGAATAAGAATAAGCAAATGGAACGAAAAGATTGAAAAAGAAGAAGAAAATGAGAAGAGGAAGAAAGAAGAGGAGGAAGAGAAGAAGAAAGAAGAGCAGGAGAAAAAGAAAGAGAAGAAGAGAAAGAGTGTTGGAGATAAAATAAGAACTTGGTGGAGAAAAAGAAGAAATTAGAAGCAGAAGAAGAAAACCCAAAGGCCCTTTTCAGGGCCAGCCATATTTCTCGAAAAGAGATAGCCTTTCCATTGCCTACCCCTTTTTTTAAATTTAAATTTAAATTTAAATTTAAAAAAAATTAAAAAAAAAAAATCCCAAAAGCCCAAACTCTATTCCCCATGTTAATTTCCCCTTGTCGCTAGACAGACCCACACTATAGTTCCATGTTAAATTCCCTTTGTCGCTAGAATGACCCACGATTTATTCCCATGTTAATTTCCCTTGTCGCTAATCTGACCCACGATTTTTCGCCATGTTAAATTTCCCTTGTCGCTAATCTGACCCAGGGGTCTCTGTAATGCTAATTCCCATTGTCGCTAATGTACCCCACCTTACTACTTACAATATCTGCTAATCAGTCAAATAAAATTGGTCCAACTACGCTGAAGCGGTCATTTGGTTTACTTTTCCTTATTTGTTGATATCATATTTTTATATGTACTTATTTTATGACATAAGTAATTCCAATTTATACGTAATTTTTAATATCAAGAACTAATGTATACTATATATTGTAATTCATATCACAAATTAAAAACATTTACGATAAAACAAATTTGAATAGATATTTTTGTAAATAATTTAATGATATCAGCAATTGAATATATATCTTATTTTGTAAATACTGTATTGTAAATTCATCCGCATTATTTTCTATCAAATATTATATTTAATATTGATAAATACACCTAACTGGGCAATACTAGGTACGCACATTTAATTTCTAAAGCATGTAACTATAGATGTGTTATATATAGAGGACACCAATCGCATTAAAGATGGCTAGAGACCTCATTTGCATTCTGATATTCAATGGATGGAACCTGTAAACTCTGTAGAGATTGCAGTTCCCAAAATAAATTCATCTAACTCCTTGTCCTCATGCAGCAACCCACAGGATATTAAGCATGGAGTTGGAATGAACAGATATGAAAATGACTGTCCGTGACCGTTTTAGATTTTTAAATAATACGTATTATTGGATGGGACATTTAATCCATAGGAAATTTAAAATCCATCGAGAAATGTCTAGAAATTCTCAACTCAAAGTACACTTGAATCCTGAACCACTCATTTTTAAAAGAAACGTCTCGAGTCCTTGTCTTAATATGTTTAAAACAAATGTAGAACGACTTCCTTCCTTTCAGAGCATTTCAGAATCACTCATATATATTCCGAATCATTCACTCACTAGCGGGATTCTAGGTATGGATCGCTCTTTTTTCAAAAGTCCTTAACCCTAGCGGTATTATAGGTATGGATCGCTCTTTTTTCAAAAGTCCTTAACCCTAGCTGTATACCTTAGCTGTATTCTTGGGATGGATCGCTCTTTTTCAAAAGATGCACGTTACTTCCTAGATTCAAATAATAATCTTCATTTTGCATTTACTAGCGCGAAAATAAAAGTGAAAATTCATGCACATAATAATGTGATGTGATTTGATGTGGTTTTGATTTTTAACGTAGCTTTAACAATTTGTCAGTCATATCGCTACGATGTCTGCAATGTGGCAGTTTATAGTGATGTCTAGCACTGGGGCATCATGCCGCAGACAAGTAGCATAATGTCCCACCCAGTCACATTATCCTGACACCAGGCCGACCTGTCCTAACACTAACCTCTTAATGCTGAACGCCAAGCGAGGGAGCTGTTAGTACCATTATTTAAGTTTCTGGTATGAATCGGCCGGGGATCGAACCCATGACCTCCCGCATCCGAGGCGGACGCTCTAACCACTAGGCCACCGGACATGCACATACTAATAATAATTTACAACTATATATGATCAATTCAGATATTATTTTTTTGTGGAGAGTTGAAGTAAATATTGTATGAGTTTAATATGAAAACGACAATCTATGTATTAAGTGATACTGTGTATTTGTTTCCATGTTTTGATGGGGAAAGGGTGTGGTCATAGACGTTACGTTATAACATTCAGGAGAATACAAGTATTTATTTGTCAATTTCAAATCAAAAATATATCATGTAATGTTTTAGAAAAGATGAAGATTTATATATTACGCTTAGCGTTTATAACATTGATACAAGCAGCGTCAACCGTGACAGAAAGACTGTCAACCTAAAAATAAGTAGCGTCAACCCTGACAGAAAGATTGTTAACCTTGAAATAAGCAGCGTCAATCCTGACATCAAAAATATTAACATTATACGATATGAAAATGAATAAATTACGTTTCTGATGCAGATAAATATACATATTTGCATTCATCAAAATTTACAGTATGATATCAAATTCACATAAACTCTATAATGTAAAATTAGAAACGACTCATCGACCAAAGAAAACATTTTCCAATAAAATGAATTGCGGAAGCAAACTATATTGGTAACAATCATAAAGAGCTTAGAAATCTTTTTTAAAATAATGCTTTTCTAAAATGTAACAGATGTAAATATAGAATAAAGTCAAAACATGCAAGTCTGGCAAATTTGTATTGATCTCAAGGCTAGACAGAAAAAAAAGAAAATAAGTATATATAAAAAACGATTATCTCAGTTGAACAGAAAACTGGTACACACCAAAATCACATAATTTGGCTACTAGATCGACTATCAGTTAACGAAAACTTTATGGATTTAACGCTTTTCTTCAAAACATCGTAGGCTGTACATGGCATCCAGAATATGTGATAGAGGAAGAGTCAGAGAAGACGCCCGGAAGAAAGACGGACCTGTAAAGGCAATCTCTTAGACAACTTGTACTACATTCAGAACTAGTAGCGATAAAAATATTTTCAACATGGCTACAAAGGTTGCCATTCTGATCGTGCAAGCTGAATCATTTTGATTTAGGACCAACAAGGCACAATCAGAAATGATTTGGTGAATCCTTATTGGAACATTTCTTCTAATCATCAGGAGCAGCAATAACGAGACTCTCAAGATGGCCACTTTGGCAGCCATATCGAATATCACATGGGCACCAATTTCATATAGTACCATACTAGACATCAGATGAAATCTCTGTTTATACGACCATCTATTTAGGAGGAGTATGTTTAAATAGATACTTGGGCGTCCATATTGGACATCAAATCGCCATTATGTTCATGTGGAACCAAAGAGACACCATAAAACGTTTTCAAGTGAAAACTCATTACTCATATGACATCCATTTAGGCGGAATAGCGATAATAAGACAATTTTTATTACTGATGACCACTGTGGGGTTATACCGGCGGTAACAAACTAGTAATAAAGAACGGCCGGCAGGGAGATGACCTGCAACAGATCATCCTTTAATTGTTCGTTATCTGTAACAATTAGAGCTAAAGAGAAAAATATTTACCAGACACCACACCAACGAAATGAAAATAAAATAAGAAGAACAGCAAGGGATATATTAGTTTAAAGTGTCCGATCAAGTTGGCAATATATATGAGAGGATAGTTTGTTAATGCATCAGGGACCTCACATATGAATTATTTAATGACGTTTGTATTTAATTGTATGTTTCTCTTACATCATCTATGTACCTATCGTTGTCTTGGAAATGGCAAATAATGCATAAATAATACAACCACTCGAAAACCAAGAAAACCCAGTCTACTTCTTGAAGCTATTTGCTCTGAGTCAGAGTTTCACGGGATATTATGCATATAGTGGATTGTCACGGGATATTATACATGTAGTAGACTGCCACGGGATATTATACATGTAGTGGATAGGCACGGGATATTATACATGTAGTGGATAGGCACTGGATATTATAAATGTAGTGGATAGGCAAGGGATATTATATATGTAGTGGATAGGCAAGGGATATTATACATGTAGTGGATAGGCACGGGATATTATACATGTAGTGGATAGGCACGGGATATTATAAATGTAGTGGATAGGCACGGGATATTATAAATGTAGTGGTTAGCAGAAAAGTTCTCAAATTGTAGTTGCAATGGATATTCTTTAATTTTTCATATTTTATAAACTTCACCTGTGCTCAAAAACTTTGGACTGGTTTTATTTTATGTAACCTACTACCGCATCCCTCCACCTTGCGACAATTGTTGATGAAAAGTTTAAATTCAGAATTGGAAAAAATGTAATGTATAATGTAATAAATTCAACACGATTTGTAGTATCATGAAATTGAATTTATACATAATAATGCTATTTACGCAGTAATTTGATCGTCGCTGTAATACTGAATACTGATATCGTAACTCTGTAGTGTGTGTATGTGTGTGTGTGTCTGTGTCTGTGTGTGTGTGTGTGATTAGGGTTTAAAACGTACTTTTAAAAAATTCAGATATATCGCTACGATATCTTCAGTGTGGCAGTTTATACTGGTCTCTAGCACGGGCGCATCATGCCACAGACATGTAGTATCATGTTCCACCTGGTCACATTATCCTGACATCAGGCAGAACAGGTCCTGACCTGTTAATGCTGAGCGTCAAGCGAGTACCATTTTTTTAAGTCTTTGGCATGACTCGGCCGGGGTTCGAACCTCCCGCATCCAAAGCACACTCTGTGTGTGTGTGTGTGTGTGTGTGTCAAACATTGTGATGCTATCAATTTAAAACTTTATAACAATATCAATACAGCAATTTCTTAAGTTACGTTGAATTTTAAATATTTATTTATACTTCGTAATAATAATAATAATAATAATAATGAATATATTATATATGTCTAGCCACCATAGTGAACCATTTTGTATGTTGGTAGTCATCATGCTATATCTTGTTAACTGTGCCTAACCAATAGGGTTGATGATGTATACTGTGTTGTTTCACTAGAGTGGATCATTCCATCTGGTTCTAGACATTTGGATGGATCATAGTCTATGTTACTAACCATTAGAGTGGATCATGTTATATATGTCTAACCATTAGGGTGGATAATGTTATATGTGTCTAACCATTAGGGTGGATCATGTTATATGTGTCTAACCATTAGAGTGGATCATGTTATATATGTCTAACCATTAAAGTGGATCATGTTATATGTGTCTAACCATTAGGGTGGATAATGTTATTCGTGTCAAGCTATTGGGGTTGATTATAATATATTTGTCCAACCATCAGGTGGATCGTTCTGTCTGTGACTTACCATTAGGGTGGATCATTCAATCTGTCTAACCATTAGGGTGGATCAGTGTGATTGAGTGATTAAGATTTTTAACGTAGCTTTAACAATTTTTCAGTCATATCGCTACGATATCTGCAGTGTGGCAATTTATAGTGATGTCCAGCACTGGGGCATGATGCCGCAGTCATATCGCTACGATGTCTGCAGTGTGGCAGTTTATAGTGATGTCCAGCACTGGGGCATGATTCCGAAGACATGTAGAATGATGCCCCACCCAGTCATATTATCCAGACACCAGGCCGACCTGTCCTAGCACTAACCTCTTAATGCTGAACGCCAAGCGAGGCAGCTGTTAGTACCACTTTTGTAAGTCCTTGGTGTGACTCGGCCGGGAATCGAACCCTCAGCCTCCTGCTTCCGAGGCGGACGCTCTAACCACTAGGCCACCGGAGCAGTTGGGATGGATCATGTTCTCTGTGTATATTCATTATGGTGGATCATGATTTATGTGAATAATTATGGTGGATCATGTTATCTGTCACAAGCCATTTAGCGGGATCGTGTTATATGTGTATATTAGGGTTGATTATGTTATATATATCTAATCATTATGGTGGATATTTTTTGTTGTTGTTGTGGGGTTTAACGCCATTTTTCAGCACACGATAGGCTATACATGAATGCCAGTATTAATGGTGGAGGAACAACCCAGGAAAAGCCCGGAAAGAACCACCGACCCACAAGAAGCTACTGGCAAGCTTTCTCACATACCCACATTGGCCGAATCCGACATTCGAATGCACGCAGACAGAGGTCAGATGGCAGTGATCCGTAACGGAGAGCGCTTTAGACCACTCGGCCACTTGGGCCCCCCTTAGTGTGTATAGTGTTCTCTCAAAGAATCCAGACTTATGCAATGGTACACACTTGTTGCCCACATAAACACGTTTATGGCATCCGATAGTCCAGTGGAATATGATGTAATGTCGTCAAATCATATTGGCGTGTTGCATGAATTAATTGAATATGGGAATTGGAGGGGATATACTTCGCCACTGTTTTTGGTTGAAACCCTAAATAATAACAAATAAACTTCACGGTTTTTGAGAGCTGAAATAAAGATCTTACTTCTAGGTTTTTCACGTTGTATTTATATTCATGTTCAGCTATTGAAAAGCGAAATACCGATACATGCTATTTTTGTGTTCCTGAAAACACATTCGTTGTTGTTGTTGTTTTTGTTGTTGTATGGTTTGACGCCATTTTTCAGCACACGAAAGGCAGTACATGGCGGCTAGTATTACTGGTGGAGGAAGAACCCGCTAAAACTCCGGAAAGAACCAACAACCCACGAGAAGCTACTGGCAAGCTTTCTCACATAACCACATTAGTCGAATCCGAGACTCGAACCCTCACAGACAGAGGTGAGATGGCAGTAATCCTTAACGGAGAGCGCTTTAGACCACTCGGGGCCCCCAAAAACACATTCGTACGAAAGGAACTATACATTTGGCTTTATATACAATTTACAAACTGTCATACTTTTAACCTTCTAAAAAATATCCACACTGATTTTTTTATTTATTTTTTATAGATACTGCAAAATATTAATGAGGTATGCTAACACAGAAACATTATTGTCAGTAGTAAGAAAAACTAACAAAAAATCCTACTATGAAAATCAGACTTCTAAGAGGTCAAATACACCGTCCGGCGTCCGATAAAGTAAAGTGTTTATTATAAAATGTTTATTTTTTAACACATTTTATTACCATATATTGCACACCTTTTAATATCAGGCAGCTAAAACAATAATCAAGACGTTTACTTTTAAAATTGCATTACGTATCAATTTACTGAAAACTCTCATGAAGTATATTATACCTGAAATAAATAAAAGAGAACTATGTCATCAAGATTCCGACTGATGAAAATGTTGACGATGGTGTATAACTTGCGCCTAACTAGTTTAGCACGCTCTGGAACGCTATGTATACGTATTGATGTGTTAGTGAAAAAAAAAAGCAACACGACTGTTATATGTATATCACATACCATCTTCTAGTTCCAGAGTCCTAACATAGACAAGATTGCAAGTACTTTTCCGTGATGTTGGTGTGGCCATCGTATCGTCTAAATGGACTGTGAATAAAAACATTGATTCTAGGTGAAATGAGTCGCCAATCTAACATATTATATGTGTTAGAACTAAGTAGCAAAGAAAAAAGAACAAACTCCCGGCCAAAATCCATATACATGACTACCATTTAATTTAGAAATTAACGTAGAAATATCAGCTTGTGTGCAAAACCATGTACTGTTAAGCACAACACAAAAATAGGTTTTGAGTGTTTGTTTACAGGCATCAAGTAAATATTTACCAGTTAGCACTGCAACGCTACAACACTATGTCTTGCCTGTGCATCTGAAAATATGAATGTCGTGGATTATTGCTTTATCTATTGGAGAAATGTATTCACATAATACTAATAATATAATAATATCGATAACAACGTATATGCTCATTTCATTTCAGTATCATCTAATGAGAAGAAAATACATGTTTGATGTGTCTGTCGTCCGTTGTCATTGGTACTGTTTGACAATCGGTCTAGAGGAGTCAGTTATGAGTAGGGTGTGATCTTTCTTACATATGTGAGAGATTGGATGACATCATGTGCTAGATTCTGAACAACAATTTTTACTATGGAATTCTTGCGTGTTGGATTATAAATTACTATTGTATACTTTATTGGGGCTTTCTTGCATGTTGGATTATGAATAGCCATTGTACACATTATTGGGGGTTTCTTGCACGTTGGATTATGGACAGTTGTTGTACATACTATTTGGGGCTTTCTTGCATGATGGATTATGCATTATTGGGGCTTTTTTCCATGCTGGATTATGAATAGCAATGATACAAATTATTGGGGCTTTCTTCCATGCTGGATTATGAACAGCCCTTGTACATATTATTGGGGCGCTTTTGCCCGTTGAATTATGAATAGCCGTTGTACACACTGAATAACCATTGTACACATTATTGGGGCGTTCTTGCATCCTCGATTATGAATAGCCATTGTACACATTATTGGGGCTTTCTTGCATGCTGGATTATGAATAGCCATTGTACACATTATCTGGGCATTCTTGCTTGTGATAACTCTAGAGGGTCTATTTTTTATTATTGTTGTTGTTATTGTTGTTGCTGTTGTTGTAGGGTTTAACGCCATTTTTCAGCACAGGATAGGCTATACGTAGCAGCCAGCATAAATGAAGGAGGATGAACCTAGGAAATCCCCGAAAGAAACAGTGTCCCACAAGAAGCTACGGGCAAACTTTCTCACATACCCACATTGGCCGAATCCGAGGCTCGAGCCCACGCAGACAGAGGTGAGATGGCAGTAATCCGTAACAGTGAGCGCTTTAGACCACTCGGACACTCGTGGCCCCACATCTTATTTTAATGACTTTGTAAACACGACGAACTTTTGGGATAGGAACAAACATTATCTAAAATTGTCCTCAATTATAAAAACTCAATTCGTGCGCAGTGCACTCCATTTATATTTCGTAACATATTCTCTCTCTCTCTCTCTCTCACACACACACACACACACACACACACACATATATATATATATATATATATATATATATATATATATATATATATATATATACGCAAACGTAAACACCATGAATTAAACAAACTTCACCGTGTTTTAGAATGCCATCACAGTGTTTTTCACCTATACAGCTACTGAAGGTGGTTGGCAAGTGTTATGATGATTATGGTGACATCCAGAAACAACAGGGAAGACACACGGCCTTGCCGGGATGAACCCAGGATATCCCTAACTCAAGACGGACGTTCTACCATTTACGTCATCAGAGCTGACACACCTATTCCTATCCGTTACACAGGCAGTACTAGTCCAATATTTCTACCTCTTTCTATGTATGGAGCGCAAAATCTACTCTACACCAATATTTTGATAACAAGATGAAAATTGTACCACGGCTATCAATATTTTTCCGTTAGATACTTCATTCACAGGTAGACATCTCTCATTCCCATGTATGATGGGTTTACCCATTGAAACGTAGGCTTTGTTCCTCGTGCATCTGCCTCACACGGTCTGTATTAAATATTTCGTGTACATGCTAAATTAATAACAGATGATTATCCTAGTAAGATACTGAAATTCTTGACTTTATTTTTTCCGGATAATTTATTTGAGTAAGAGACCTTTTAAACTGTTTTTATTTTTTTTAGGTATTCTATTGCTTTATTACTGTATTCATCTGATATTTTTTAAAATATCTTTTTTAAAGTGGCATAATAATTTTTATTTGAAATGCTATCTTGTATTACTTCTTAGATAACGTCTTTAGTCACCATTTAAACCAACTGTTTAATGTTTTAATGAGTACAAAATATAAAATAAAACAAAAGTTACGTTTTAATTAAAACAACACTATAAACCATGATTATGTGCATCATTTTATATTAATAATTTCAGTCAGAAGTCTTCCAGTCTGACTTTACCGCTCTGGTGTCCTAGTAGTTAGAGCGTCCGCCTCGGATGCGGGACGTCGCGGGTTCGAACCCCGGCCGAATCATACCAATGACTATTAAAATGTACTGACAGCTACCTAGCTAGATGCTCAGCATTAAGAGGATAGTGTTAGGACTGGTCGGACTGGTGTCAGGTGGAATCTAATGCTACATGTCTGCGGCATGATGCCCCCGTGATAGACATCACTTTAAGCTGCAACCATATATCATAGCGATAAGACTGAAAAATTGTTGAAGCTACGTTAAAAATCCAAATCACACACACACACACACACACACGTCTGACTGGTCTATCACCTTTTTATTTGGTTTATAATCTTTCTTACGACGCGATATGAATCAATAAGTACCAGGTAAATAACGTTTAAGCGATAGTTCTTGTCCAGTATCGACCCAATCTCACTACTTCCGTTTCTGCTACCTCCTTTAAATATACCACCCCGCTATATCGCGTACTGAAATGTGATCTCGAAGATAGCTATTATTACCTCTGCAACTGATAAACTAAGGTGGTAGGGTCCAGTTTCGTAAATTGGCCCCTGGCAAATTTCTTAACTTAAGGCTATGGTGTTACTTTCTCAGCTATTATTGTTTACTGTTTAAAGATATGGCTATATTTGTGAACTAGGTGTTTCCCACTTGTGTTGTTCTTGAAATTGATGGCAGGCATGTACACCTTCCACATAATAGCCAGCCTCCCAAAGCCGTAAACACATGGGTTTTGGGGCAAATAGAATATCTCAAAAACGGCTTGGATGACAACTTTTTCAGTTGCATCAGCCTGTTTAGTACACACTGTTTTGCGGAACTGTCATCTAGAAAAAGGGCTTGTGTTTGCACTGAGAGCATCGCATGGTGTCCAGAATGACCTTCGGACATGAAAATTGTTGGTATAAATTTGTGGATGGAGTGCATAAACCTCTTCTGCTTTGAACTGCCATATACTTCTTGGTCAAGTGGATACTATTTTTATGCTTTGTTTTAATAAAGGTATCCAAAAATATGGACCTTTTTGACCTCATCTTTGTATTTGACTTTTTATGATCTTTTTAATACTAGGTCGCTGATTGCGTCATTAAATTTGTACATAAAAACTGGACCCTGACCCCTAAATTTGGTGAGTGTTATTGATATACAACCTCTCCTATCGTCGACACTTCTAAAATGTCTTTCATCTGATTCTGTTCTACATCGACCCAAGGCATATGCTAGTCTATACTGTGCTTCAACCACGTAATATGATCACATGCCAGATTGTAGATAAGATAGCTACTACGTAGCAAACAAGATTATATGACGAATGACAGAGTTCGTTACATGACATTTTCCATATTAAAATGCCGCCTTCCACAATGTCACCATGTCATCATTGAATAAACATACAAGTGACATGCGTCGTTATCTGCGGAGTGTTCTATGATGATATCCAGGCATTTTCTTAGGCATATTTCAAGAGCTATCACACCCACATTTTCTGCTGCTCCGATCCCCGTTTATCTGTCTGTCTGCCTGTCTCTCTCTCGCACACTACCACTCCTACTCCCATTTACTTCCACTGCTCTCTCTCTCTCTCTCTCTCTCTCTCTCTCTCAAGAACACCACCACCAGCATAATTGCTATTAAGCAGACATGGCTATTTTGGTACACTCTTATTGAAATGTTGCCAGGTCTACACGAAGCAAACGATTCCAGGTCAGCTTACTGTGTAAGAGTGAAAAACCGTTGAATTGGCAAAGAAATTGTAATAATCATAACTATTAAGTAATAGTTTGTATGCTAAATACGTTGTGTAAGACAAATTAAACGCTTAATAATAGCGATATTGATCCATACATATACTAATGCCGGTGGGGTATAGGATGATGATGATGATGATGATGAACGTGATACTATTACGGCTGTAACTTGTGCTTTTTCTATTCTTTATACATATATAGAACTCCAAATATAGGATCCACTTGTAACTTGTAGGAAAGTTCATCTCACCAATAAAGATATATTCTCTTTGCATTCTGTTCTCGTGAAAATAGGTCTAGACTTAAAAAAAACGTATCCGTAAATCATTCCTGAATATACATGTGTATACGGTTATACTTTCTGATTATCCATGCAAAACAATAACGCAGTGCATGCTCTATAATTCCCTTTAGGCATTAAACTTGCTAGGTTCGTAGGTATGGCAGTTTGGAGATCGTCACATAGGACAACGGAAATATGATTCAAATCAAACTTGCGAGCTCCTTAAACCACCTGGCCATTCGATGCCTATTGGTCTTCATCTTTATTAACCATTCCGTGCTGTAAATACGTCTTGCATTCTTTTGGGGTGACCATTTATAAACTAACCTGAACAGAACAAAATGTCATGTACATCTTTTATGAAAATTACTATCAAATTAAATCTTACATCGGCTTGGTGTTTGCCACACACTGTGAACACTTATAATGTAAATATGTATTTTACAGTTTTATAATCATACGAAAGATACTTATACAATTTCTATAAATCCCTCAAAATGCCTGCTTCCTGAATTTACACAAAATATTCTTCTACTGTCCCTGTATTAAACCATGTGTCTATCAACAAACAACCAAAGCCAACCACTTCGAGAATATCCCAAGCATATACCAGCCAACTAGGTTATATACATGTCACCTTACCTTGATGACACGCCAGCTAGGTTATGACGGGTTATCATTGCCGGGTGATTTATGTTATTGCAAACTACTACTTGAGGATCAGATTACATTAAGAATTATATGCATATCTCGTTCATGTTGTTGTTCAATCAAGTGCAGGCAGTCAACGTAGATAAACCACAATAAAAGGGAAGAATGAATAAGCCTCCAATTATCACAGTAAAAATCTTATGTTTGCATACACGTCTTTCGGTTTATTTATTTGCTTTTAGTAACCTGAGTACTTTCATCTATCCATTTGTCAGTCAAATAAATAGAACTTTTTTATACTTTAAATCGTCCATTTTAGTTTTTATCTATGTTCTCTTCATCGTACTTACAACACCAGAAAAAACAACAACTACACCATGCGGTTTTGCTACAACTAAAATCAAACCACATCTCAGCATATCATCAAAATAATATCACCACAACTGATGTTAATAGTGCCTTTGTTAAAGTGACATAACAGTGTTGGCAACTTTCAACTTTACTAACGGTGTTAGTAGTGGAGATGATAATGGTGGTGATGATGATACTAATGGTGGCGATGATGATACTAATGGTGGTGATGATGATAATGGTGGCAATGATACTAATTGTGGTGCTGATACTAATGGTGGCGATGACGATAATGGTGTTGATGATACTAATGGTGATGATGAAGATAATGGTGGTGGTGATGATTATATTAATGACGGTGGTGATAATAGTGACGATTGCAATAATTGTGATGATGATACTAATGGTGTTGATGATGATAATGATGGTGGTAGAGTCACTATCGTCCTACACTTAAGTTGTTAGCAACACGAATTGTAGTGAATTGTAGTGTATAGTTCCGTATCAATTCTGACCTCAGCCATGATATGTGTCTGTATCAAGTCTAACCTTAAAGATTCTACGCATCTGTGTATCAAGTCTGAACTTATCCATTCTATACATTTGTGTCAATACGTGATAATAAACACATTAAAAAATAATGTAATTCCAATGTTTCTACGATGGCCGAGAGCCGCCAAATTATTTACATTTCAAAGAAAATTACATTTTTACTTGTACATATTTTTCTCGGATGACACAAATTTCTGTACATGCACACATTTGGATGACTTCGTAAATGTAGACGGCAACGAACAACGTTTAGAAAAATGTCCATATGTACACAGTTCAGTTTTGTTTGACTGGTAAATCTGTTGGACGCAATTGGCTATCATATATTCCATACACTGAGTAGAGAACAACACGGGTGATATGAAAGAATAAGTATATAGTCAGACTGATACACGCAAAATACATCGACTGAGTACTGTCACCCGTTGTGACCACATGAAATATGAACATTTATATGTACGGTTTAATAATCATATAAAAAAGAAAGATACTTACAGATTTTCTATAAATTTTATAAATTCCTTAAAATCTTAGCTTTCTTAATATACACAAGGTATGTTTCTTCTTTCCCTGTACTAGATCCTGTTGCTATAAACAAATTAAAACAAACACTGCCACAATTTCCGAAGCGTATACCAGCCAGCTAGATTATACATAGGTCAACTTACCTGGATGACCCGCCAGCTGGCTTATACAATATTACCTTACCTGGGTGAATTGTGTTGTTACAAACTACTACGCCAAGACGTCTGGAGGATCAGATCACCGTATGACTACATATGCCTACTTTGTTTATGTGGATTGTGCAAGCTCAATAGCCCATTTCATACCGAATTTAACCGAGTTGCTCCGTAATTATCCGAATAACATCCAGGGTTACTTTATACTCCAGCCAATCAAACGTCTCGAGGATCAGATCACTGTATAACTATATGCCTACTTCGTTAATGTCGACCGTGCAAGCTTAATGCAGGCAGTCAAACGTAGAGAAAACACAGTAACAGAAAACAATGAATTAGTATATAATTATCACAGTAGAACTCCAATGTTTGCATACTAGCCTTTCTGCTTTTTGTATTTGCTTTTAGTAACCCGAGTACTTGCATCGATCCATTTGTAAGTTCAACAGTTACAACTACTTTGACTAGAAATCCTCCATTTCCCCTTTCATCTTCATTCTCTTCTTCCTCGTACTTGCATCACCAGAAGAACAATTACAACAATAACAACATCTACACCAACCTCTACCACTACTGGCGGTGTTGCTATACCTGAATAAAACCACCTCTCAGCATATCATCAAACAGTACTACATCACAACTTATGTTAATATTGTCTTTGTAAAAGTGCCATAACAGCGATGGCGACTTATACCGTACTAACCATAATAGTAGTGACGTTGATAATGGTGGAGGTGATGTTAATGCTGGTGATCATATCGACTGTAATATTACTATTCAATTCCCCAAAATGAGTAGTAGTATAATGCAATACGTACTATTTGGGTCGTAACACGAATTATACTTGTTTAGGTAGTGAGTAAAGTGTGTATGGGGCTAGGGGAGGTGGGTTATGACATATATTTACTACATTAGTTGCTGTATTCACCTTTAACTTCTGGATAATAGTACTTTTTCTACAAAAGGCTATGGGTCCATACTCTCCTAAATTAGCAAAAAGATGCTTGCTTCATTCCAAAAAAATAGCCATGTCCTGTAGCAAAGTCTCACATTTTCTAGATTAGTTGATGGATAATAATGAAACATATTATTGACTTTAGCCGATGTATTCTAATGAATCATCCGAGTACTATTCTTATATGTCTAAAGATGGTACTTTAATATTAGTATCCTAATAAGCTAGATATTCCCACATTGACATCAATAGCAAAAATCTATAATACATTAATGATGCTTAGAGACGGCAACTCTTCGTATTCCTTTTGTTATACACTGACATCTGAAAATTAAATAAATAAAATAAATCTACTTGCATCATTGAGCTCAGGCTTGATACAGATGTATATATTTAATCTGTTTTGCATTTCTAAACTAATTATAGTAAGATGATTACAGGAAAGATCAACGATGTTGCTAATTTAACAATAGAGAAATGATCAACGCTCTTGCTGATTTAGCAATACAGAAAAGATAAACGCTGTTGCTAACTTAACAATACAGAAAAGATCAACGCTGATGCTAATCTAACAATATATGTAAGATCAACCCTGTCGCTAATTTAACAATACAGAGAAGATCAATGTTGTTGCCAATTTAACAATACAGAAAAGATCAACGCTGTTGCTAATCTAACAATATAGATAAGATCAACTGTTGCTAATTTAACAATACATAAATGATTAACTCTGTTGCTTATTAAACAATCCAGAAATGATCAAAGCTGTTGTTAACTTAACAATACAGAGAAGATCAACCCTGTCACTAATTTAACAATACAGAAGATCAACGCTGTTGCTAATTTAACAATACAGAAAAGATCAACGCTGTTGCTAATTTAACAATACAGAAAAAATGAACACTTCTAAGTCCAATTAAAAAATACAAAAAGACAACAAAAATCCAGTTAGAATGTAACATCCTTAAACACACACACACACACACACACACACACACACACACACATACATACATATCACTATGATTTCTGCAATGTGGCAGTTTATAATTGTGTCTAGCACCGAAGCATGATATCACGGACACGTAGCATCATGTCCCACCCACTCACCTTTTCCTGACACCAGACCGACCAGTCCTAACACTAACATCTTTATGTCAAGTGACAAGCGATGCAGCTGCTATTACCATTGTTGAGAACCTGGTATGACTAATCCGGGGTTCGAAACCGGGACCAACCACATCCGAGGCGGACGCTCTAACCACTTAGGCAACCAGATAGGTCGCCCATTGATGAAAACGTATTCGATGTGTCAATTCGCACTGTTCATAGTTGATAAAAAACATAAGCAATCACTATTTAACCGGCCCCACTCCTATGTACGAAAGCAGCGATACTCTAATGTAAATTGCAACAATAGTACGTGTACTTGGATAAATAAAAAGGATATGATGCCAACCTATTACCTGTTGCACACACAATACAATATTTTATATAAAAAGAAACATAAATCGTGATTAATGTATTGTGATTATGAAGGGCGTGATTTTAGTGCTTGGGGTAATTATACAACACTTTGTCTGGAATGTGTTTTCTAAATAATCGTTAGGATGATTTGTATATTTGTGATATCTTTGCATCATTATCTGTATTCGATTTTGCATACGTAGCACAGAATTATAAATGTTAATTAAAATAACTGTATATAGCATCATAGAATAAGTTATGAAATATATATAGCCTGACCTGGGCAAGTTGAGTGGAAAATTGAACTTGCCCTTGAGACTTTCAGCTTGCCCCAAAAATAGTCTCATAGAAATGGTTTCGAAATAGATTTTTGAAAGAGAAAGATTTTAGGTAACCATGTTTAGTCATTAATCCCTGGCGATTGAAACTTTCTTGCATTTTAACATCATCATACTGCTTTTTTATGTACACCAAATTCATTGGAGTTAGAAACTTAGACATGTTTCCTTTTCTTGCCTAAGACAGCAGGCTCATCTCATTAACTCATTTCATCAAGAATGGGAAAATAATCTTTGTAATGATTAATTTATACTCGCAACTGAAATATTTGTACACACTGATTTGATCAATATATTTTATAATAATCATCTAGTCACCATGAAATCACCAATATGCATGAGCATATTTGACAAGCCGACTTTTGAGAAAACACATTTTTATCCATTTAATATTTGCCAAGCAGTATTTACTTGTCGGTCGGGGCCCCGAGTGGCCGAGTGGTCTAAAGCGCTCTCCGTTACGGATCACTGCCATCTCACCTCTGTCTGCGGCGGTTCGAGTCTAGGATTCAGCCAATGTGGGTATGTGAGAAAGCTTGCCAGTAGCTTCTCGTGGGTCGGTGGTTCTTTCCGGGGTTTTCCCGGGTTCTTCCTCCACCATTAATACTGGCCGCCATGTACAGCCTATCGTGTGCTGAAAAATGGCGTTAAGCCCCAAAACAACAACAACAACTACTTGTCGGTCTCCTCCTGTTTATTACCACAGTAACAACAGTTCATAAACAACGCGTGTGGGGGTGTTATATTTTCGGTTCATTGCTAATGGTTTGAATGATATCCTGGTGGCTAATCGTTAATGACGACTAACTTTCATTTCCACACACATGACAATGAAATGTCACACGTTTAATTATTAACGATTAACGCCTTACTTGCCCCCCCCCCCCCCCCCCTTTATGCAATGGTCACCTGCCTATGTGGTTCGTGAAGTTTTGTTTCTGTAAAGGAATATCACGTGGATCTTTGTACAATCATTACTTTACACGCCAGTACTTGTAACTCCATTCACGTTCACAAGGTGTATGTAATGTCTAATTCGAATGTGAGGCACATTTTGTCATTAGGACAAAACCAGCGGGTCGAAGTAACAGTGGCTGTATTAACTGCAACAAATATAAATCACCTTTTATGTCATTGTGACGGTTATAGTTAGACATATTCAATTATTCTCCTCACATATACTTCTTTTAGGGGGAAACTAGTGTCTACACTGCGTGTTATTTTACTGCAAATTAAAGATATCTCTGAGGAATTCATAAGACACAAGATTTACATCCCTTTTCATAAGGTCAGAGGTCATTAAATTGATGTCTAAAAATAAAGTTGACGTTTCAATTCATGGGTCACAACAAATAGTGATATAAAACGTCTTTTAATTTTCTTTTCATCACATTCCTCTCATACAGCACGACCATCTTTTCATTTCCTTTTCTTCACAACCTTCTCGCACAGCTCGACTGTCTTTTGATTTCTTGTTCATCACAGCCTCTCATCATAGCTCAACTGTCCTATAAAATCGGTGACTGGAGCAAACGATTAATACATACACTGTTTAACAGGGCAAACAAACTAAGATCGGTGTAAATTTTTAAGTCGGTGGTTATTTCATTTATTGGATGGATTAAAGTGAATATGATAAAGTAATATTTCATTGTGTGGAAGATGATTTTGTGAGAGAAAAAACAGATACCCGTTTTGTTACACACTGGTCACATAACATAATTGTGACACTAGTACTTAACTACTACTACTAATAATAATAATAATAAGCAGAAGAAGATGACGACGGTGATGATGATGACGATGATGCTACTACTGCTGCTACTACTAAGATGATGATGATGATGACCATGATGATACTACTACTACTAATAATAATAATAAGAAGACGACGACGACGAAGAAGATGATGATGATGATAATGATGATGACCATGATGCTACTACTAAAACTACTACTACTAATAATAACAATAATACTAATAAAAATAAGATGATGACGATGAAAGATATTCTAGGCCAAGTTTGTGTTCATTTGTATATAATATAGAGACAATTCCAATTACGTCTAATTTAAAAAAAATTGAGCTATTCCTGTAATTGCAACACCAATAAATAATGCATCAAAATTGGATAATAACATACCCAATATCAAAATTAGAACTATACCTGCGATGTTTATGGATTACCAGTGAATATAAATTCAAGTTTTCATGTGATTGTAACCAAGTCAAATTATATTTGACATTTTTTAAAAACCCCAGCTAGTGAAAATTATGTACAGCCTTAGAAAATATTTCAAAACTTTAAGTTCAAATTATATGATATGAAAAAACTCATACTTAGTTCTTATATAACTATTTATTATAATGGAGAACAAGACATGCATTTCATAATAAAGATAAACTCGCAATGTTGCAAACATCACGACTAATGATGATGATAAAGTATTCTAAGTTTCATTTAACAATTTCATTTTGTTACAAGTTCAATCTCATGAAGGCGGAATGGAAAACATTATATCCGACGTTGTGACCTGGAATGTGAAGACTGGACTAATTATGTGGTACATATATTCTAGTAGTAATGGACGATTATGGACTGATGGATGGATAGATGGCTGGAAACAGAGATCCTACATGTTCCTGATTTTCGTGAGAAAATGTCCCAGAGTAAAGAGTAAACGACAACTGTAACATGAACTAAAATACGAACTTTATTGAAATGAACAGGTAAAAAAAACATCTTTGATATTCAACAAATAGACTTTATAAGAAATTAAACAACTTGAACATAATGAGAGTGATAATGATACATTACATTTTTCCCTGGGCTTCTACAGTCATGTTTCATATAAGCATAAACCATGTGTCATGTCAATAAAGATACTGGCTTTTATTAATGTGAAGTGTATCCAACACCTTGAAGAAACTGACATAGCAAGTGTCCTTTGTAAGCAAGTTTATCCAACACCTTGAGGAGACAGACTTATCAAATGTCCTTTATAATTAAGTTTATCCAATACCTTGAGTAGATTGATTTATCAAGTGATCCTTATAATCAAGTTTATTCAATGCCTTGAGGAGACTGCTTTATCAAACGTTCTTTCCAATCAAGTTTATCCATCACCTTGAGGAGACTGATTTATCAAGTGTTCTTTCTAATCAAGTTTATCCAATGCCTTGAGACTGATTTATCAAGTGTTCGTTCTAATCAAGTTTATCCAATGCCTTGAGCAGATTAACTTATCAAGTGTCCTTTCTACTTAAGTTTATCAAACACCTTGATCAGATTAGCTTATTTATCAAGTCTGACACAAATCTATGAGAAATCTAACTGCCTGAGGTTTCAATAACACAACTAATCAGATGCAAGATCATCTTGTTTCTATGAATGGATGACTCGTATTTATAGTCCATTTACAAAGTTTTGTCAAAAACAGATTGTTAATACAGTTCTTAAAGTCGTACCAAGCTTAGACAATTAGTTCATTATCAAATTCATGCCTGAACATGAGGTTACATATTCAACGTTTCATCTAAACTGTACATTAAATATGGCTTCCAGAGAAGTAGCAAAGTTGGATATAAACTGTACATGAAATATGGCTTCCAGAGGGGTAGCAAAGTTCGATCTAAACTGTACAAGAAATATGGCTTCCAGAGTGGTAGCAAGGTTGGATCTAAACTGTACATGAAATATGGCTTCCAAAGAGGTAGCAAAGTTGGATCTAAACTGTACAAGACATATGGCTTTCAGAGAGGTAGCAAAGTTGGATCTAAACTGTACAAGAAATATGGCTTCCAGAGAGGTAGCAAAGTTGGATCTAAACTGTGCAAGAAATATGGCTTTCAGAGGGGTAGCAAGGTTGGATCTAAACTGTACAAGAAATATGGCTTCCAGAGTGGTAGCAAGGTTGGATCTAAACTGTACATGAAATATGGCTTCCAAAGAGGTAGCAAAGTTGGATCTAAACTGTACAAGACATATGGCTTTCAGAGAGGTAGCAAAGTTGGATCTAAACTGCACAAGAAATATGGCTTCCAGAGAGGTAGCAAAGTTGGATCTAAACTGTGCAAGAAATATGGCTTTCAGAGGGGTAGCAAGGTTGGATCTAAACTGTACAAGAAATATGGCTTCCAGAGAGGTAGCAAAGTTGGATCTAAACTGTACATGAAATATGGCTTCCAGAGAGGCAGCAAACTAAGTCAATAAGATACAATATCACCTAAATGATGCATGGATCTTGCCCATCATTCAACTTCTAAGACACATTGACAATACACACCCACATTCCATGTTTCATCAAAAAGATACAACTTCAAGAGTGGCATCAAGCTCACAATATGCTTTAATTTCACTCATTACTGAATTTGTGTAAAACCTCTATGATTAATATTTACACAATTCCATATTCCAAGTCTCATCATAATCAAATGTTTTCACATGCACATTCCAATTCCCACAAGCAAGGACAATGACCAACTCACAGAAAATGCATAAACCACTCTAGTCCAAATGTTAAAAATAATTGTGACCTAGTTTGATATTGGAATATTCCACTTCTTGAGATTCATCTGTATACCAACTGTCACAAATAAAAAATGGCGTAATGTCCATGTAGTAACAAACAATGAATGAATACAAATACATGCAAAACACTAAAACTCCTCCCAACGTTTTCCACAGGAGATAACAAACTGTCTCGACTATAAAAGCAAAATCATGATAATTAAAACTACAACTGTAAAATATGGCAAGATTATGCAACACTGAACAAACTCTAAATGCATGCCATATATTACCACTTTTTAAGAATGCTAGAAAATATTTGTATCATGTTTTTAACGTAAGCTTGAAATCATTTGAATAACACCAACATTTAAAACAAACTCTGAAATAATCGCAATACTTTCCATAAAAGCAAATTTATATAGAACTTTTTAATATGATCTCTAGTCATTGCTAAAAACGTTATGTAATGCCCAGGTATTTCTAACAATGTTAGTATGTGTCTACGCATTCCTAACCATGTTGTTCTATGTCTAGGCATTCCCAACAATGTTATTTTATGTCTAGGCATTTCTAACAACGCTATTCTATGTCTAGGCATTCCTAACAATGTTATTCTATGTCTATACATTCCTACTCCATGTCTCAGCATTCCTAACAATTCTATTATATGTCTAGGCATTTCTAACAATGTTATTCTATGTCTAGTCATTTCTAACAATGCTATTCTATGTCTAGTCATTCATATTATATGTCTAGGCAATCATAACAATGCTATTCTATGTCTAAGCATTCCCAATAATATTATTCTCTGTCTAGTCATTTCTAACAAGGTTATTTTATGCCTAAGCATTTCTGACAATGTTATTTTATGTCTAGGCATTTCTAACAATGTTATTCTATGTCTAGGCATTTCTAACAAGTTATTATATGCCCAGTTATGTCTAACAATGGTATTATATGCCTAGATATTTCTAACAATGCTATCCTATGTCTAGGCATTTATAACACTGCTGTTCTATGTCTAGGCATTTCTAACAATGCTATTTTATGTTAAGTCATTGCAAACATTGCTATTCTATACATAGGCAGTTCTAACAATGTTATTCTATGTCTAGGCATTTTTAACAATGTTATTCTATGTCTATGCATTTCAAATAATGCTATTATATGTCTAGTCATTCCAAACAATGATATGCTATTCATAGTCAATTCTAACAATGCTCTTCTAAATCTAGGCATTTCTAATAATGCTATTCTATGTCTATGTATTTATAAAGGCACTATGCTATCTCTAAGAATTTATATTAATGTAATTCTATGTCTAGGCATTTATAATGATGCTATTATATGTCTAGGCATTTCTAACAATGCTATTCTATGTCTAGGCATTCATATTCTATGTCTAGGCATTCATAACAATGCTATTATAGGTCTATGTATTCATAACAATGCTATTCTATGTCTAGGCATTTATAACAATGCTATTCTATGTCTATGCATTTTTCAAACACTATTCTATCTCTAGGCATTTCTAACAATGCTATTCTATTATCTAGGCATTCATATTCTATGTCTAGGCATTCATAACAATGTTATTATATGTCTATGCATTCATAACAATGCTATTCTATGTCTAGGCATTTATAACAATGCTATTCTATGTCTATGCATTTTTCAAACACTATTCTATCTCTAGGCATTTATAACAATGCTATTCTATGCCTAGGCATTCCTAACAATGCTATTCTATGTCCAACAGAAGAAGCAAACATTTTGGGCAACACCTTTACACAGTCTTTGCATTTTAAATATGCAAAAAAAAGAAGAACACAAGTACAGTTACTGTAATAATTTCTAAAACAAAACAAAACAAAGGCAAAATTATCCAGTGGTTAAAATGTAGAAAAAATGTAAAATGGCACAAAAAAGTAAGATGTAAAATGTATGAACTTGTGACATGTTTGAAAATGTAAGAATACTGACCCCAAAAAACTTCAAAAATTATGTATGCTATATTTGTGTATAATAAAGCAAACACCTTTAAATAAAGGTGTTCACAAATAAATACAAACAAGGGTAAGATAAAACCAATAACATATTAATGTGCATTTTAAAATCAGTATGCAGTAACAAGTGAAATCAATAAAATGCTGACTAGTCATGTTTAGTAGTGTTTAGTAGTATCAAGTGAAATCTCTGCGATTTGAGACCTGCATCATATCCAATAATAAATAGGAGAATTGGTTTTATTGTGATCATCTTGTCCAAAAGATTACAGTTCAAAATGCATTTCTCCATTTGGTATTATAAACAGATACAACAAATGTGTGGAATGCAGTACATGCGAAGGCGCAATTTACCAAAGCATCTCAAACAAATTAAAAAGATGATGTTATTGCCACTAGACACTGAAAAAATTTGGGAGCATGGTGTTGGTTATGGCTGTATAGTTGTTTAATAATTGTCTTGCAAAATAATTGTCAATACAGATCTTTTTCCAATGAAGCTGTGTTATTTTGTATAAATTTCCTTATTTACAAGATACCCAAACATCGGAAAGAAGATTGTTGACATAATTTTCCAAGAGGTTTTAACCCACATTGTGACACAAAAACTTTGAGTATTATGTCACTACTTTTATGCAATATTTTTCAAAGATAAAAGGAGCGATTTTTCAAGGTTTTCATTTACCAAGTTTGATCTCGAACTGTTTCATGTTGAACAGATAGTCATTTTTGGGGCATCTTTACATTTTGCAAAATGGAATCACTGCACGACTCTCTGCATTATATGCATTATATGCGGGTTGGCAAGTGATCTAAATGCAATAATCTTATGGATTGCTGCTCTTCCAGATATGCGAATAGACAGTTTACCGATAATATTCAGGCAGTCAAAATTGGGGGAATGCAATTTATAGTGAGGCAAGTACTGTCGCCTACAAGATAATCATTACAAGACACATTACTAATAGTTCATTGATTTGATTGCCTAATAACTGTATGTTCAGAGAGACGCTTATTAATGCATGTACCCAGGCCACACAGTGTAGTGTGATATAAATAGAATACCTGTCACCGAAGTGACCTGCTTCACATAAGCCTTTCTGTAAAATTTATACAAGTACAATCTATAGTACAAGTCAGTGAATCTGTGTGACCAACCAGCATCTGACCTTTTTCTACCTAGAAGTCTACCAGTTCATTATCTAAGTCTACATCACAAAACCATCCAAATTTGATCAATTATTTAAAAATTATGTGATGCCTACATCAACTTTGGAGCTTTTATCTGATTTAGTGAAGCCTTCATATTTGTAATTCTAATAGTTTGATGTCGATTTTTTGTTGTTGTTGTTCTAGGGTTTAACACCATTTTCCAGCGCAAGATAGGCTATACATGGCGGCCAGTATAACTGGTGGTGGAAGAACCTTGGAAAACCCAGGGAAGAACCACTGACCCACGTGAAGCTACTGGCAGGCTTTCCCACGTACCCACGCTAGCCAAGCTTAGGACTCGAACCCACGAAGGCAGAGGTGAGATAGCAGTGATCCGTAACGGTGAGCGCTTTAGACCACTTGGCCACTCGGGGCCCCTAGTTTGAAATCGCAAGTGTTGAGCAAAATCCATGGCCCCCATTTAGAGTGAAGAATCTGGCTCTGTTACATTAAATATCAACTTACCCCAGGATCCGAAATAGTAACTACATGTACGTTATGTGAAATTATGGTCAATTACCTCTAGGACAGTATTTTTCCATCAAGGTGGTGCTATGAAAACCAGCCCAAACGGCTGCTTATTTACTGTAGGCATCTAAGCATGCTTGTGCGTGAATTGGATGGCGGCATTATATGGTGCCTATCATGAGAATCGGGTAGAACAGCCAAGGTTAAATGGTACTCAATGTTAATGGAAAATATTCATAGTGTATGCAAGTATAAACTGAGGTGGTATAAAAACTTGGAAGTATGATTTCATTTTTCATCATAAAAATGTAGATATTAAAAATACTAAAGCATCAACACTTACATCATTTTAAAAGGTGTACAGTGCAGAAAAACTGTACAAAGATGTACACTGCAAAGGTGTACACCGCATAATAACTGTGCAGTGTACACTACACAATAACTGAAATAATGCAATTTGATGGAACCAATTTGAAACTCAGCATTTTCTCCCATCTTCTTGCAAGGCTTACGGCTATTACTATGGAAACCATTAAATGATCTGTAGAACTGAAAGCAACTATTTATCCAGATTTCCACAAACAACATTGAATTTTTAAAATAATCAGACGAGAAAAAGAATTTGACTGTACAGAAACGTGCCATGACATCCACAAATAACATTGAATTTATGTAGATACATGCCATCTTTAAGTACATATTTTGATGAAAACAAATAATATGAAAACTTCTTTCATGGACTAATGCTCTACTGACAAACATTTCCAGTAATTCAAGACAAGAACAATTATCTATTGTTTGGTTGTTAAGTGATGAAATCATCTCTATTTTAGAATGGCATTTTCCACTCTGCAACAAAATTGCACGTCCATAAGGCACCATTTTAATTTAGAATAAAAAGGACATCATAAAATGTCCACTGGGGGAAATTATACATCGTGTGTCCATAAAGCAACATTTTAATTTAGAATAAAAGGGACATCATAAAATGGCCACTGGGGGAAAATTATAAATCACAGGGGCAACAATGGCACCATTTTCAAAATTGTTTTAATGGTGGCCATACCGAATATTAAATATCCACTGTTTCCATTCAAGCCCAACTATACCTCATAAGATCGAGTCTTCCAGTGAAGGTACAATGTCAACATTTATAGTCAACTTGGAAATGTTGCAATAAGAATTTCAATATGGACATTGTGGCCGCCATACTGAAGGACAGATTGGCACCACTTTCATTCAGGACCAACGAGGCATAATATGAATTCTTCATGTGAAAACCTCACATCAAAATGAATTTGTATTCTGGAGCAGCAACAAGATTTTCAACCTAATTACTGTGGTAGTCAAATAAACCCTGTTTTATTAAGATTGTCTAGCTAATTACTGTAGTAGTCATATTGGCTCTGTTTTATTAAGATTTTTAAGGTAATTACTATGGTAGTCATATTGGCCCTATTTTCTTATGGCAAACTAGATATAATAAGTCTTTTAGTATAAACACCGTCTTGGATGTCCAAGTGGCATTATTTTCATTTAGGTCCAACTAGACCATTGGATACATGTGATTGCTTAAGTTTTATGACAGTCCTATAGGCAGTCTAAAAGGAGTAGCAATATCAAATTTGTGTTAGTGGACTGCCAGATGACTGACCATCCCACAAATTCATATGGTCTCTGGACAATAGAGCTAAATACAAGGTTAAACAAAAACCCTGATGAGAGACCTTTAATGCTTCAGAAATAAATGGAGAAAATATTTAAAAGTACTTTAACATGTTTTGTATGGTCTTTGTTAAAGATACTGGTCACTGCTTGGTTAAGTTATTTTTAAATTTACAGACGTCTCAACTGATGTGGTCAACTCCTGGTGATTAGAGTTTGGCAAGGTTAAAATTACATTTTGTTTAGGAGCATGATTTTCTAAAAACTGAAAGCCGCAGATTAAAAGTTAAAATCAAAACTAACATTATTGCGAGATAAATATGTATATATCATATAAGGTAATAAAGGTCAATACACGTACTACAACACCATTCATTAGTGTCATTTCGGTGCTTGGCTAACGCTATTGTAAGATGTCAAATAACCACTGTCGTGTGACCTCTTTTATTTTGATACACTGTTCTTGGTCACATAGAGTTTCTTTCTGTACAAAATTGTAAATGGAGAAACTTGTCAGTGTTAATTACAGCACATCATTTTATCTACACAAATAACACGTGTAAAAATTCCAACTTTATACTTAATTGCCATTCAGGGCTGAATTTAAGAAGTGGAATGTAAAACAACTATTTCTAATTTTATTTTTCAGTGGAGTTTATGAACTATTTGGCATGTGTTTTTTGGGGGTTTAGTGACAATTGTTTACAGTCCCTAAATTCTGCCTTCAATTTCTTTTCACTGCAAATACTGAGAGTCTCTTAACATGAAACACTGACGTAATTAATAATCAATTTAAAGTAATCGCAACATGCAAGCAAAACACTCAAGTTTGCAACATGCAAGCAAAAAACTGAAGTTTGAACTATGCAAGCAAGACTTTGAAGTTTGCAATATGCAAGCAAAAAACTGAAGTTCAGAATTACACATTGGTATTCTTTGTTTAAATTAATCTACTATAATATAATTTTCAATCCAACAAATAAGTCAATTGATCTTCGGAATTCCTGGTCCATATATTTTGAAAGTCCTAGTCCATATATTCTGGAATTCCTGGTCCATATATTTTGGAAGTCAGGGTCCATATATTTTGGAATTCAGGGTCCATATATTTTGGAATTATTTGCATGAGAGGTCTACAATTTAATCAGACTGGTTAGTTTTAGTATGTGTAACAACTTGTCCAGTTGCAAAAAATCAAACCCCAGTTTCAGGGTTTTGATTGGATTAAAAATGATTAAAAATCCCAGAAGACAATTTAAATATTGACCTGATAAACTTTCAAGTTATTTTTCAGCAAGTATATCATCTAAAATATGGAGCACAGTGGCCCAATTTCCATACAAATGGTTTTACTCTGTTCATGACACATGTATCAACATTTGTTCAAAAGGCTGCAATATTTAACAACTCAAATAACAAGTTGTGTTCCTCTTGGTTTATCTTTCATAGGCAAAGATCAAATAACCCACATTAAAGAGTTGAAAATAGTCCCAGTAAATTTAAAATACTACCCCATTAAAGCGTGCAAACATTTCATAGTCAATCTAAATTAGCAATCCCCTTTCTCGTGAAGGTGTTTGAAATGTGCAATTTAAACTGTCCACCAAGTTAAAGTGCAAAATGCAAAGAATATTCACAGAAGATTTAAAACACATCAACATTCCAAGGTATTGACAACATTTATTATCAGTTTAAAATCACATACAATAAATGATGTTAGCTGTTAAACTATCACATGACATTCTCCTCCTTTGCAGTTCTAAAATGACCAATAATCAGAATTTTTACCTGAATTATTCATGTCTCAATTCTACATGCAAAGAGTCATATTAAATGTGTCACACTGTATCAATTCTACATGCAAAGAGTCATATTAAATGTGTCACACTGTATCAATTCTACATGCAAATAGTCATATTAAATGTTTCACACTGTATCAATTCTATATGCAAAGAGTCATATTAAATGTGTCACACTGTATCAATTCTATATGCAAAGAGTCATATTAAATGTGTCACACTGTATCAATTCTATATGCAAAGAGTCATATTAAATGTGTCACACTGTATCAATTCTACATGCAAAGAGTCATATTAAATGTGTCACACTGTATCAATTCTACATGCAAAGAGGCATATTAAATGTGTCACACTGTATCAATTCTATATGCAAATAGTCATATTAAATGTGTCACACTGTATCAATTCTACATGCAAAGAGTCATATTACATGTGTCACTCTATCAATTCTACATGCGAAGAGTCATATTAAATGTGTCACACTGTATCAATTCTATATGCAAATAGTCATATTAAATGTGTCACACTGTATCAATTCTACATGCAAAGAGTCATATTAAGTGTAGTCCAAAGGACAAAGTTTGAAATGCTTCAATCAAAATATGGTCTCGATCGAAATAAGAACAAAGTACTTTTCCCTATTGAACTTGAAGAAATGATCCAAGTGCGGAAATGTGGCAAAAGTTTAGAAAAACAGATTTGTTATTCAATGATACCAAATAGGTTATACATTGGTACAAAGCATGGTATATAATGGTACAAAGTATTATATACAATGGTACAAAGTGTGTTATACACTGGTACAAATTATGCTATATAATGGTACAAAGTATGTTATACACTGGAACAAAGTATGCAATATAATGGTACAAAGTAGTTTACAAAATGGTACAAAGTATGATATATAATGGTACAAAGTATGCTATACACTGGTACAAAGTATGCTATATAATGGTACAAAGTAGTTTACACAATCGTACAAAGTATGTTATACACTGGTACAAAGTATGTTATAAAATAGTACAAAGTATGCTATATAATGGTACAAAGAATATTATATCCTGGTACCAAATATGTTATGCACTGGTACAATGTATGATATATTATGGTACAAAGTATTTTATACAATGGTACCAAATATGTTATACACTGGTACAAAGTATGTTGTACAATGGTATGGAGTATTTTATACATTGGTACTAGGTATGTCAGACAGTGCCAACGAGTATGTTATGCAATAGTACTGCAAATCTAAATCTCATCTTGATTGAAATCAGAACAAAGTGCTTTTCCTTAATGAACTTGAAGAAATGTGGTAATATTTTAGAAAAACGTGTATATCAAACTACTACCACATTTTAACAGCTTTCACAAAGTGGTTGCTATGCAACTGTAATAAAAAGGATTTCCTTCCTAAAATATCAAAATTAAAACAAACAACAAAAAGACAGAAACGGTCAATCACAAAATGTAAAAGTGGACCCAAGCCGACCATGGGTTGTATGACTGCAGACTATTTTTATACAATGATACCAAATATGTTATACAATGGTACAAAGATGTTATACAAAGATACAAATTATGTTACACAATGGTACAAAGTATGTTATACAATGGTACCAAATATGTTGTCGAGTGCTGATGAATTTGTTATACAATGGCATTGGGTATTTTATACACTGGTACCAGGTATGTCACACAGTGCCAATGAGTATGTAATGCAATAGTTCTGCATATGTTATAGAATGTACTGAGCATGTTATACACTGCTAACAAGCAGTTATACAACTGACCAATGCACGTTATCAACTGTGGTATAAATAGTACTCTAGAAGCACTACTCAAATATGAATTGGCAGTATAATGTTCAATTAATGATTATCATTTCATATTTGTACACAATGTATGCCATTATTTAAATGTGCATTGGCAGTGTGTCACCTAACTGATAACTGTCAGATCAAATCTGTATACAGGTACATACATACAAAAGAAATTTCAGGTCGAAGAGTTGTAGCACAAGTAATTTAGCATGATATTTTTGTGACATTAATTGATGTAAACGTTCATGGACCATCCACAGGATTGGCTTTTATTTTTCTTAATTCTTTCAACAAATTCAGTAGGAATTATTCCTTGATCTGCGACCACAGCTGCTTCTCTTGGTTGTAAATGTATCAAAGGCAGTGTTTATCGGATGATCTGTATAAAGTGGGCAGTGGCGGATTGTGTGTGCCTTGTCACCTGTTGAACTACAAAGCGGACAAACGTAATTCCTCAAAATAGGGCAGATCACTTTACCCCTGTTGTCCTTCACAACATGGGTGCTGTAGAACTCTGAAGTTTCTCCATTCCTCTTACAAAATGCACACGATGTTACGTCTCCATTTCTAGGTTGTCTGAAATGTAAAGAGGTTTGCTCACCTTCACTGTATGATCCCCCACGAGCCTTCAGAAGATCCCACATCAGTAGTGTCAGATCTTGGAAAACTGACCGACTGCAGACATTCAAGTAATGGAACAGGCTTCTGCTCAAAGATGAGGTCTCATTCTGATCAGAATGGATGCAACTGTGATAGCATCCTTCTGGATAGACAAAAGCCGCATCATAAGGAATGAAATTGTGATGTGATGAAGCATCATTCCAGCCATTCTTTTCTGGTACAGGCAAATGTTTGCACTGAGATCGAAGGTTATTTTTCAAGGTTGAAGGATTGGTCTCACTGGAAAAGTAAGAAGACTTGGTGTTCATGTCTTCAAATTTTGGATTTGGTATGTCAGTAGTAGTTTTTTCACATTCTGCAGGATGCACCATTTCTATGGTACTGTTGTAAAATGAGTTTGAATTTCTCTGTGACCATGGTCGCCCCACAGCCAAACGCACATTTTCTCCATCAAATCCTTCATTTAGAACATCTTCAATCAAATTGTCTGCAAATGACATGTCCTTTGACCAATGTCCAAGTATAGGGTGTGGCTCTGAAACCTGAACAGAATCGGAACTACTCAACAAAACTGAAGTATTCCTGGTTCTCCCATTCATGACAGAATCAGATGCAAGCTCATCAAAATGGGTGTGTGATCCATTAGACTGAAAAACTGTTCCTCCAAGTCTATTTGTCATGGTAGCAGCAATTGTAGGAACTTCAGAATGTGTGTCTGATCCTCTAAAATCAAAATATCCTTTATTTTTGAGAAACCTATTGGTGCTGAAGCAAGGCCAAGCAAGAGAGTTGGAATCATTAGGGTTACCACTAGACATTTTTGACTTGTATGAACATTTACCCGAGATGGTAGGTGTTGTGTTGCTCAAAGGTCCATCAGAAGGTTGGACAAATCTATCAATGGAACTGGAGTGCATATATTCAGTTGGAGAATCATCTGAAGAAATCATATCATGACATCTGTCAAGCAATGGATAGTCATGCTGCAGAAAATTGTTTCTAAAAATATCAGATCCATTCTTTTCTGAGGACAACAACTTCTCCATGAAATCATCAGTACCTGAACTAAGTGTAGAACCCAAACCAGTCTCCATGACCTTAGCATGGAAATTATTACAAAGGAACATATAATCACTTCTATTTTCTACTGCAAAATCTTCCTGGAGATATTTGTCTGTGAACCTTCCAGTGCTCATGTTGTGGACTAGTAATTTGATTTTTGTACCATTTGCAGAACTGGGCCTCATATCCATGACAACCTCTGAAATACAAAGAAAGGAAGTTAAGTTTTAAAAGATGTTCAAGACTTCCTGATGACCCTAATAGGGGCCTCTAAGGTCACAAAGATGGAGCCTATTCAAGCCTTCCTGGTAGATAGTATATGTGTGCAAGTACATTAGTCCCTATGAACAATTGTCAGTCCAACACGAGCAGATCCAAATTTATGTTTGTCCCCAAATATAACCCACTAATACATCACTGTTGCTAAAAAAAGTTCATAAACATATTAAGAACAGTAAAAAATTGTACTAAAATCAATTAAAATAGTTCATCAAAAGAACTCCTGCATGGTTTGTAAATTGTTCTTGAACATGTCAATAGCAGTTAAAGAACTAGCAAATAGCAGCCAGCTAAATTCACATAACATTGCAGAAAATTTCACAAAAATAGTTTAAGTACATCAAAGTTGTAGCTGAAATAAGTGCAAAACTAAATATTTATGTTGATCTGGTTGTCAATGCAGCAATAATTAAATGAAATAGACTACTTCTACCATGCCCTGACCCTTGAACTCTAGCTCACCGTGTTTTTTCAATAGTACTCAAAATTAAACCAAGTGATGGTTGATTATAGTCGGTAATCAGAACAGCACTAGTGGACATTTTCATTTTCTAACAATAAGTTTACTAAAACATGCAACTTTAAGTTTAAATGTTACTGCAAAATACAATTCAAGTTCAACAATTAAAGGTGTAATTGCCCGATTAAATTGACTTCAATCTTCAACAGTCATGAATAATTGTCATTGTTTGTACTTATTACCTTGAATACAAAGTTATACCAGCCCACTGATAATGTTGATGTACTAATACACAAGCAATAATGATGCTAGATAAAGCATCAACTGTTTAAACTTGTGGTCAGAGTTGAAGGAAAATCCCTTATTTTCTGGAGAAAAGCATCATATCTGTACACACTGGACAACACTTTACTATGTGAATATGTACTGTTCCGTTGCCTACTTTACTATGAGACTATGTACTGTTCCATTGCCTACTTTACTATGAGAATATGTACTGTTCCATTGCCTACTTTACTATGTGAATATGTACTGTTCCATTGCCTACTTTACTATGAGAATATGTACTGTTCCATTGCCTACTTTACTATGAGAATATGTACTGTTCCATTGCCTACTTTACTATGTGAATATGTACTGTTCCATTGCCTACTTTACTATGAGAATATGTACTGTTCCATTGCCTACTTTACTATGTGAATATGTACTGTTCCATTGCCTACTTTACTATGTGAATATGTACTGTTCCATTGCCTACTTTACTATGAGAATATGTACTGTTCCATTGCCTACTTTACTATGAGAATATGTACTGTTCCATTGCCTACTTTACTATGAGAATATGTACTGTTCCGTTGCCTACTTTACTATGAAAATATGTACTGTTCCATCGCCTACTTTACTATGAAACTATGTACTGTTCCATCGCCCATGTCCCATATGTCTAATCATGTTATGTTGAACTGAATTCTACAACTTGAAAACAAATTTGCATAGAGTACATGCTGCAATCAAACCAAAATTTATATGTATGTCCATGACATACCAAATTTGCATACATATCTATGACATGCCAAATTTACTTACATATCCCCAACATGCCAAATGTATATGCAAATCCCCAATATGCCAAATATATATCCATGACATATCAAAGTTGCATACATATCTATGCCAAATTTACTGGCATATCCCCAACAAGCCAAATTTACTTGCATATCCCCAACATGCCAAATGTATATGCAAATCCCCAATATGCCAAATATATATCCATGACATATCAAAGTTGCATACATATCTATGCCAAATTTACTGGCATATCCCCAACAAGCCAAATTTACTTGCATATCCCCAACATGCCAAATGTATATGCAAATCCCCAACATGCCAAATATATATCCATGACATATCAAAGTTGCATACATATCTATGCCAAATTTACTGGCATATCCCCAACAAGCCAAATTTACTTCCATATCCCCAACATTCCAAATGAATTTGCATATTCTTGACATACCAAATTCGCATACCCATAACATGCCAAAGTTACATACATATATATGCCAAATGTATTTGCATATCTGCAACATTCCAAATGAATTTGCATATTCCTGACATACCAAATTTGCATACCCTTGACATGCCAAAATTGCATACATATCCATGCCATGCCAAACTGATATGAATATCCACAACATGCCAAATTCACGTGCATATGCATTATTTCTTCAAATTTATATGCATATCCAAGACATGCAAAATTTGAATGCATATGCATGACAAACCAAATTTACAGGAATATCCATGATATGCCAAACTAGAGGCATATATCATTACATGGCAAATTTATATGCATATGCTTAACAATCCAAATTTGTTATGTTTTGCTAAATAAAACAAAACAGAAAATGCACACATGCTACATTTCTTATGCTTATGTTATCATAAGGCATCTAGGGTTACAACTGAGCGAGAGCCTGGAACTCACATCATGGCAAATTTACATGCATATCCAAGACATGCAAAATAGATATGCATATGCATGACAGGCCAAATTTGTTATGTTTTGTTATATAATACAAAACATGGTTTGGTCTAACTACTTTAATGGCTACAATAGAACTAATTCAAAACAGAGAAAACAAATGCATGCTAGTGTCTCATGCTGATGTTATCGTAAGGCATCTATGGTTACAAATGAGGGAGAGCCTGGAGCTGACATCAGGTTAGGTTGATCAATATCAGCCCTTCACCTGTGATGATGTTGATTTTCAGGTAAGGGTCCAATACTAACTATTCATTAAAAGCTGCAATGATCTGCATCCAAATTTGGCTGCACACATTAGTGTATATTTTCTACACTTACTGGTACTTCTCATGGCTGTGCAGCTATCCTCGGCTGAAGGGTTCTTTTGGTGACACATACATCATATATCCGGTGCATATAATGTTTGTTGACTTGTCAATCCACCTGGAATACCATAACTATCTGTCCTGTGGCCATTTTGAATTTCACACTTGATATGGCTGTTACCAATTACCGGCATGTGTCTAAAGTGTAGATATGTTTGGTCAAGAATATTTGCATGCAGCAAAATTGCACATTTTAATGAACAGGTCACATCAGACCCACATATCGTTCACCAGTATCAACACAAATTGGGGGGGTGGGTGATTTATCAGACTAACCTCAGGTGACTAGTAACTGTCAGACCATTTGTAGCAACAAAATGTTAATATTGTATATTACCACAACTCTCACTAAAAGCTAGTTTAATGCTTTTCTTTCAAATTCACATATTTATTTCTCCTTTTCTTTTTAATAAATTTGTAAACATATTCAAACTTTACAAAGTTCTTTTTTGCACATGAATATATATTTCAAATAGTTTCTGGTGAGCTGTAAATATTCTACTTATTGTAGTTAAAATGACGTTCCAGCCCTATGACATTCACAATCGTTCTAATACTCATGAAAACAAGTACCAAGTGATATATTGTCAATGCCACTTAAATGTATAGTCCTACTATTTTGTTCTTCAATACAGTTGTTATCATAAACTGATGTGATGTAACAGATGTATTATTATGCCCTTAAACACTTCCAGTTTCTAATATTTGCTACAAGACGAAATGTAACTGAGAAAAAGTTATTGCGTTCACGTAACAAAAATCTTTGTATCTTGTATTAGATGTCCACTTCTTGTTTGAATCTCTCCCATTTGGTAAAGCTCACGGCTCTCCCATTTGGTAAAGCTCACGGCTCTCCCATTTGGTAAAGCTCACGGCTCTTCCATATGGTAAAGCTCACGGCTCTCCCATTTGGTAAAGCTCACGGCTCTCCCATTTGGTAAAGCTCACGGCTCTCCCATATGGTAAAGCTCACGAATGACTAATGTCATCTTGTTGTTCAGTTCAGTGACCTCCTTGTTAGTATCTTCGTATGTATCATATATCTCTGGTAATGTCCCTTTTGTAAAGATGTCTTCGCAGCTGGTTCCCAAAGATCTTGTCTTCTGTTTCTGACTTTGTCTCCAGAAGTCAGATTTGGAAGCTCTTTAGCTGTTCTGTCATACTGTGTCTTGACTGATATTTCTTTTCACCCAGTTTCCACTTTAGGTTTCTTTCTTTTATAACTTGTGGATGTAGCTGTATGTTGGTAGTAGGTAAAGTCAATCGAAGTCTTCATCTCGTCAGTATCTGTGCCGGAGATTCTTTATCATCAATTGATGTATTTTGATACTCCAATATCGATAAATATGGATCTTTTCTATCTCTCTTTCTCTCAATGAGAATTCCACCGAGGGTCTGAATGGTTCTTTCTGCTAAACCATTAGACTGTGGATACTTGGGGCTTGACGTAGTGTTTGAATCCCCAGGTTTTTCCAAACTGACCACGTATCGTGGTATTCCATGTCTTGCAAAAACTGTCATTGTGTGTCTGATTACTGCATTTACTCGTGTATTTTCTAACTTGGCAACTTCAAAATATCTTGAGCTATAGAGTACTATCAATAGATAGTTGTAATTATTCCATATAAATAAATCTGTTCCAACAATTTCCTATGGTGCAGTAGGTTGTGTAGATAATAATGGATCTTTCTATTCGACTACATGTTGCAAGTAGCTCAATTTGATACTTTTGTGCAACTCTTTTAGCATTTCTTTCCAAAGACCATCTGGTATTACAATCTTCTCTCCTTTTAGAACTAATCCGTCAATTTCTGAAAGTTCATCTCTGAAGTTCCAGAAATTTCCGATTTCAAAATGTACGAAATTTGTATTGTTTGGCCATCCCTTTTGAATCATTTATCATAATCTGGTCATTGTATTATCATGTTTAGTTCCATTCTTTATTTCTTCTAACTGTGTATCAGCAGTCTGTATATTTTACATGATCATGTTCACATAGTACTCAATTTCACTATCCATGTTCATATCAGATGTGTTCGTCTGTCTGTACGCCTGCTAAAGTTAACTTTGTGCCTGGAGAATACGTTATATCAAAACTATACTTCTGCAGTCTTAAAAGCATTTTCCTAAGTCTAGACGGTGCGGCAGATAGAGGTTTCTTGAGGATTGATTCAGGATGTTTATGATCCGATTCAGCTTGTACATAATGACCACAAGTATACTGACTAAATCTTTCAAGACCAAATAACACAGCAAGCCGTTCTTTTCTGATCTGTGCATACCTTGTTTCTGCATCTGTCAAAGACCTTCACGCAAATGCTTTGGGTTTGCTTGACTGCATTAACACTACTCCAAGTCCTGATTTTGATGCAACACAAATAAAAATGACAGGCTTCTTAACACTGAAATATTTCAACACAGGTTCTTTGCTTAGAATCTGTTTGATCTCTTCAAATGTATGTTTCTGTGCAGTTTCCCAAACAAATTCAGTGTCACTTTTCAAAAGTGCTCTGATTGGCTCTGTCACTGTAGACATACATGTATTTGGGATTAATTTGCTAGGTAGTTGACCGATTGGCTCTGTCACTGTAGACATACATGTATTTGGGATTAATTTGCTAGGTAGCTGACTGTACCAAATAATCTTTCAATTCATACATGCCCATTGCAGTGGGCATTTCTGTGATTGCTATTACTTCTTCTGGGTCAGGCTTAATACCTGACGATGTAAACACGTGTCCCACGTAGTAAACTTTTGTAAGTCAAAACTGGCATTCTTCCAAATTCAGTGTCAGATTTTTTTCTGGCATCTCTTCAAAATATTTCAGTTTTCTATCGTGATCTTCCTTTGAAGTTCCCCAAACAATTATGTCATCTATATCAGTCTCCATCCTATGCCAGTCCTCAAAACATTGTGCCATGTGTTTCTGGAACACTTCTTTAAGCGGATTTAATACCAAAAAGCATTCTGAAATAACAATATCTACCAAATGGGGTGTTAAATCTTGTCAACAACTGGCTTTGGGGTATTTGTCAGTAACCATGATTGACATTTAGTTTGGAGACAACCTTAGCTCGAGCCATCCTTGTGGTTATATCTTCAACTGTAGGAAGTTGATAATGCTCTCGCTTGATAGCAGTGAAGTTGGTTCAATTTATGGATCCAGATAAATGTATAGCTTTTCCAACATGGGTTTTTCAACAACTACTAATGAACTGACCCATTCTGTTGGTTCATCTACCTTCCGTATTACATTTTTCCATTCCATCTCTTCCAAAGTTGATACAAGTTGTTCTGATAAATGGTGGATTGATAACAGGTTTTACATTTTTGTCAATTGCAATATGATATTTTTGTGTCAGGCATCTTATACCTTTGAACTCACTGTTGCATTCTTTCACAATACGATTGTCCTTATTCCTTGTGAACATTGCAAACAACTTGAATTAATTGCAAATCTTGAGATGCTTTGAACTCAAGAATAGGCATTGGTTTGTTTTTGCGACATAATAATCAAGTTCTTGTTTCATGCAATTTAATTTGCATTTGCTTATTACAATTAGTTTGTTGATGGAGTTGCGTGTGAGACAGGTCTTGGTTGGTTTTACTTCAACGTTGTCAATGTTCATTGTTTCTAAAATGTGATTTGGAATGATGTTTACTTGCAAGCCAATATCAATTTTAAGTTTGACATCAGTACCATGAAGAGTCAGAGTGACGTAACATTCTTTGTCACTGATTTCAGTGTTTGCCTTTGTCACTGTTCCTACAAAAGATGTTTCTTCCTCTTCACTCAAGTATTCTTGCATGCCAAGCTCCCGTTTTATCTTACAGCATTTCAGAAAATGATGCTGTTTTCAACACCTGAAACAAGTTTTTCCACTGTCCGAGTTTCCTCTGATCCTTGCCACCCCATTTTTGATATTTGGACATCTACGTTGGGGTGTAGGGTCAGAGTCCACTGTCTGTCAAACATAAATGTCCAAATATTAAAAAAGGCGTGGCAAGGGTCAAAGGACTAGTTGCATGTAGTTTGACACATTTACCAAAGTTGAATAATTTGGAGTCTGATTTCATATACAACATTTCTGCTTTCTTTGGTTATGCCATTTTCTTTTCTTTCTTCTTCATTTTCACATCATGAACTTCTGATGCAACTGCTTCGTCTTGCCTCCTTTGAATCTGCTTTAATGATTCTTCAGATATATGTGCCTTTTGTAATGTCATGTGATCTACTCATAAAAACTTTTCTTTTACTTTTTCAGAATTCTTTGTCAAATGATTTCATCCTGTAGAGTTCAAAAATGTCAAGTTCATTGCAACCAAAGTAAGTTCAGTTACAATACTGGTCAATGGTTTCATTCTTTTGTGTGATTCTTCTATCGAATCTGTGCTGTTCTATACTGTAACCTTCTGCTTTGGATTGCAAAAATCCTCCAACTTTTTTGTCAGTGGATCAATTTTGTCAGCTTCAATGGCCTCAAATGTAAATGTGTTGTAAATGTCATTTCCATCTTGACCAATAATATATAGGAAGGCACTGAATTTGTTTTGTCTTCATTATCTGTATGCGCGACATCTAAGTAAAACTGCATAGTCTAGTGCTTCCATCTCTCCAAGTTTCTGCCAGATGGTGGGAATTAAAGTCCATTTCAGGTCGCTGATGAGTTTTTCCATGATGTCACTATCAACATATTAACGTATGCATCCAAATGTCGTATTGTTATGGAGATATACTTCTTAATGTTATAAATCCAATTTATTCCAGAATGTTCTCTTCTGACACCATGTTTTGTATTATGTTTTGCTCAGTAACACAAAACATGGGTTGGTCTAACTACTTTAATGGCTAAATTACAACTAAGTCAAACAGAAACTGTATGCACACTATTTTCTCACACTACACACACACATGCTAACATTACCATAAGGCATCTAGGGTTACAACTTAGTGAACCAAAGACTTATAAAAATGGTACTAACAGCTGCTTCACTAGGCGCTCAGCATTAAGAGGTTAGTGTTAGGACTGGTAGGCCTGGTGTCAGGATAATGTGACTGGGTGGGACATCATGCTACATGTCTGTGGCATGATGCCCCAGTGCTAGCCATCACTATAAAATGCCACACTGCAAACATCATAGCGACATGACTGAAAAACTGTTAAAGCTATGTTAAAAATCCAAATCCAAATATGGTAGCTTGGCCCCTATGCTTGTATGTAATCATAACATATACACAGACATACACTAGACTAAAACGTAATAAATATACACATGTAGATCTAAGAGCTAACAGTAAAGTTGGTGTGTGGAGGAATCCAAGTTTAGTATCTCAATTTGTACAAGATTTAACATGATCAGAAAGAAATTTGTGAAGTGCACACTCAAAATAATAGTACTGGTGTGATATCCCACAGCACAACTGCAGATTGTGTATAAAACTAATCTTGTAATAGATGTAATTAGATTGGTTAATTATTTTATTATCTGAATAATATTAATGTCATTGAAATACCCAAAATAGTAAAACCATAATCAAACCCCCAATGTTACAAACAAACATAATCAAACCCCCAATATGGTACAACCATAATCAACCCGCGCCATGTGGTGCAACCATAATCAAACCCCCAATAAGGTACAACCATAATCAAACTCCCAATACGGTACAGTCATAATCAAACCCCCAATATGGTACAACCATAAACAAACCCCAATATGGTACAACCATAATCGAGCCCCCAATATGGTACAACCATAATCAAGCCCCAAATATGGTACAAACATAATCAAGCCCCCAATATGGTACAAACATAATCAAAGGCAATATATATATCCACTGCAAAACTATTTAATGTTGATGTAGGTCTTATTTAATTTAGTTTTGCTAACAAATTGATGACTTGTTTTAAGAGCGGCATGTCCGATTTTTTTATCTTTACCATTCACAATTGATAAGCATACTGAAGAAGTACAAGTGAAAAAAATGTTTCCAGTTCTTATTTTTAATTGCCAATCTTCATTTGCTATAAATGTTGTGTTTATTATAGATGACGTACAAGTATCATCTTTTGCAATCGGAACCCTTAATGATGTGTCAGCCTGCAAAATAACATAAAAACATTATGTTCCTAGACTATATGCTGATGTTATTTGCTACCATAGAATAGTACATACTCTAATTTTATGCTAGGAAGCCATTTAGTGAATTTTCCATGTGAAAAACTGGTGAAATATGATGACTAGTTGTCTTGCCACATCAGTAACACTTTAAGCAAGAAATCTGAGCTGTTGCACTGTGTAGTGATAATCATGGATGACATGCATGCGAACAGCTGAAATCAAGAAAGAGGGGATATTTGCTTACAACAAGTAATAATGGATGCATATCACTGTGTTACGACTCCAGGTCCTAAAATGTGTAACAGAAAGAAGTTAAACCCTCAATTTAAATAAATCAACAAATTGTTTATTTCTCTAACATATAAAGTATAAATTCAAGACAGTATTGTGAATTAATTTCTAAATAATTCTCAATGTCCCATATAAAATAATACAGAATGTTCGGAAAGAATTCCAAAAGTCTTGAATGTCCTGATGTCCCATAATAATGCACATAATGTCTTTGAATGAGTTCACAGTAATTCCAAAGTAGTGTATATATCCAGTCAACAAGAACTTGGTAATTTCAAGTAATAATTTAAATATTTCCTCTTGAATTCTATCTCAAAAATAGTGCAAATTTTAATAAATAAGGATTCCAACAGACTGACCTTTAACAAAAATGACTTATTTATCAAATCATTATTTACACACCTTTTTAATTTACTTATTTTATGCATAAATAGTCACATTTGCCTTTTTTCTGCAATGCCTGCCAAAAGAGGTTGTGTGAAACTTGAGGGAGCAACCAAAGTTGCTTTAAATACAATTTTGTATTGTTATGTTCTAACTTTATTTTAAACCCTATCATCCAATTTCTTTTTATTTTTACGCTGAAACTTCCTTTTCTTATTTATTCCATACCTTGCTATTAAAAACCAAAAGCAGAAAGATTCTGTTCTGTTAGCAGAACAAAATGTATAAACTGTGATTGAAATTTTTAATTCGTGTGCAAATTTTCCAGTTTCTGCACCATAAACAATAGTAACATTTCTTTATGGAGATATATTATCTTATCCTGCATAAAATCCCAACATTTGTCATTCTGTGTGTTCCTTATATAAAACACCCACATTTGTCATACTGTGTGTTCATATAAAACACCCACATTTGTCATTGTGTGTGTTCCTTATATAAAAGCCCAACATTGGTCATTCTGTGTGTTCCTTATATAAAACACCCACATTTGTCATTATGTGTGTTCTGAATGCCAAACAAGAGATTGTTAAGTTTGACCTCGTGACAGCAGCCAAAATTTTCTTTATACATTTTAAAATATTTCATGTTCAAACTTGTAATATAATGTGAAGATTTTTAATGGAATAGCATAGTCCAACTGTAAATAAGACTGACCTTGAACTCTTGCTAAGTAAACATTTTGTTTACAACTTACAACCTTGGACAAAGTTAAATATGTAAACATTGTTTAAAACTTACAACCATGGACAAAAGTTAAACGCAATTTAAATTGAATACAACAGTTAAGAGTGAAAATCTCTTGTATTTTCATCCACGAGGCCAAACAAAAAAATATGCCTGCTCCCAGTTGGTAAACCATTTCTCTCTCTCAATGCCAACCCTAGCAATATATCCCTCATGGTAAAAAAAATAAAAGATAAATAAATTGATTTTTAAAAATAAAAAGATATAACATATATATATATATATATATAGAGAGAGAGAGAGAGAGAGACAGAGAGACAGAGAGAGAGAGAGAGAGAGAGAGGAACAATAACAGGAAAAAGAAACTGAACAAAAACTGTTTATATAATTCAACTTTTACAAACTCAATTGTTTGCCAACAATGCCTTCTGTATGGAAAATGTGTTTTACTTATAATTCAATGTTTAAGTACTTTACTTTCTTTTACATTACACGTGTTTTACTTATAGTTTCAAGCTTAATTACTTTACAGTATTTCATGGAAAATTATATACATTTGTTTAACGAATTTCATAATTTAATATTAAATCATTAAACATTTGAGATTCTTTATCACAGTTTTATTTCAGTAGAAATTTTTTAGATAGAAAGAAGATCAAATGATTTCGTTTATTCTGACAGATACTGTATCTTTCATTTGTTGCGTGTAAAAAATAGTCCGAAACAAGTTGAAGTAGTACAAGTATATTATACATTTTTGATAACTATAAATCAAAGAATAAGCGTCCATCCAAATAAACAGAATATTTTACAAAAGAAAATAACATTTGTCAACACAAAATGTCCAGTGGATGTGATGTCGCATTGCCTGATACAGTGCAAAGTAGCAGTTTGAGTTGGCCAACACAACAGCGACAGTGTTTGCTTTGAAATTCCACAACTAAACATTACATTATTGCGATACTTTTGCGACAAGAATATTAGTGAATGCAGAAATACACATATTTACTATAATGTATATGCGACCAGATATTTGCAGTATTTGATTTGGAACATTAGATTGTACACAAGACGTAAACAAATCTCTTTTTTAGTCAGACTGGCATCACATATTTACCGCATAAATATAATGTGGTTGGATAAAGTTCTGTCAGTTGGGGAGACCAGGTTATGTCTACATTCTTCTGTGAACAAAGGTGTTTTTATTTATTTCATTAAGTTCATGTTTGAACCAAACTTGTGTATAGGGTGCATTCCATGTTACAGCTATACCCGCCCATCCATCCCCACCCTCATTATCATCTAAGCAATACAATCAATCCATCCCCACCCTCATTATCATCTAAGCAATACATGTAGTTTAACTTGTCATTATTCTTGTCTTGGGATTTTTGCCATGTTTCATGTTATGATATGTTATACATGAAATAACAAACCCCTGTTGGGGTAAATTGGCAATATTGAAACAGATAAGACTATTTTTCCCCCAATTCCCTTTTGTGAGTCAATTCAAAAAATGACGTCCAAGTAAGTTCAATGAAATCAAAAAATTCCAGAAGGCGGAATTAAAAAAGTTTTTCAATGATCTCAGCCAAACGGTAAAGAGATTACTGCACAATAATTTCAAGGAATTATTTCGACCAATCAAAATCACATTAAGTGATATGTTCACATGTATAATATAAAAACTATTAAATTGCACACACTAACTGCAAAGTGTACTATGTGATAAACAGTAATAATTATAATAAATTTTTAAAAAAATTAATTAAAAAAATGCCCACCTACCCTAACCTTACAAACGGGCCAATGCATTAATAAATATTTTCCTCTCTCTCTCTCTCTCTCTCTCTCTCTCTCTCTCTCTCTCTATATGGTCTGAGGTTTTGCATCGCATCTTTACAAAAATGTGATCATAACGGCTTTGAAACACCCTTCAAAAAAATAAAAATGCGTTTCCTTTTTTGTTTCTTTACTTTTTTCCCTGGAGCAAAAAGTGCTTGGGTCCGCAATGAAAAACACGAATTGGAAACACTTTGTTTGTTGTTGTTTTGTTTTTTTTAGCCTGATCATTATACTTTTGTCGTTGATCCCAGTCACAAGTCTAGTCCAGTCTGTGTCATCTGATTTCATCCTCAAACAAAAAATAGTGGCATTATCACAGTTAAAGATTTTAAAAATGATGAACATAATGTTTTCTTCAAGTTAAAAGAAATGACTAACTCAACTAATACTGCAGACATCATAGCAATATGACGAATTTTTTTTAAAGCTCCATGAAAAAACCAACACAAACACGCACAGTGCAATATGAATAGGAAACGTGCATATTTTGAGGTGGTGGGCGTTTCGTAATTAAACGAATCATCACCGTCCATTTGTCTGTTCACAGGGGTTTATATCTTCTTTTTTTTTTTAAATTCACCTGTCGATCAACACACATGAATGAACGAGGCATCAATACGAGCCTCACTGGTCTATGTAATACTTTGTTTCATTAGTACATCTTTAATTTGCAAACAATTGTGAGCTCATTTAGACATCAATTTGCAAAACTGATCAATGTCACTAGAAATAGAGCACTTGTCTTTTTTCAATAAATTTAATACCCATTCTAGAACACAAAATGCTGATTTTAAACAGCTTTGTTATTTTTATATTTGTATGAGTGGTAATAATGAAGTCTCAATTAAGAAATTAAGCTTTTAGAGGATTTACGGAAAGTTTCAATCAGGCTATTAGAGGATTTATGGAAAGTTTGACTCAATCTTTCAGAGGAAACAGAAAGTTTAAATAAAGATACTTACCCTCCATTAAATTTGCAAAATTTGAACAATTTTAAATAGGTGGAAATAAAATAACTAGACTAGTTCAAAGGTTAACTTGTTCAACAAACAATCAAAGACAACAAGTTCTCTTTAACACTGCGTTAATCACCATAAACTCTTCACACAATATTTAGGCCTATTGTGAAAGAACAAAATCTACATGCGATAATTCAAATCCATTTTGTTCCCATTCTGGCCAGATTTTTACAAAGCATTACCTGAAGTTAATTTAAGAGATGAAAATGAACACTTACAAATCCACAACAATTTAATCTTGCATGCTTGCATTGCAAATGTCAATTCGGTAGCCATATACTTGCATTACTTTGGACTCTTTCTGTCAACATTTCAGTGGAGAAATTAGGTCAGGTTTATAGATGGCTTTTAAAATTTCAAACTAACAATGCCACTTAATGGCAAGAGATATTAAGTGAACTAAACCGACACGGTTAAAAATCAGTAAAAGTTCAACATTTTATTTTTAAAAAATATCTATTATGTTAAAGAGAAACAATGAATAGGATATAATGTGTTTATAATGTCTCTTTTATAAGGAAATAAATACTAAAGAATTTAGAAACGAACTATACGCCGCAAAATATTGTTCAGAATCACGTTCTAGTGGCAAGTTGACATGTTATAGCAGACGATAAAATACGTGCGGGACAACTTGCAAAAAAAGAAACTTGGATTAATATGCAATATTTTCAAAGGTAATAATTTCCATCCTTTAAATAATGTGTTTATTTGTATGATTTTGAAAGATAAATATTAAATAGGTTTTTCTGGGATACAAATTCAAGATAGTCATGGAGTGGGTTTTCATGCTGACATTCTGAAACCACATTTTCATGTGCATTTAAGGTACAAATGTGGGCCATTTTTGCAGTTTACGAGTATCACTTTCCTTAATTAAAGGGCAGTGTTTACAGAAAGAACATATCATTGCGGGGAATTACCCGATGCGCAAAATTACGACACGGTGGTATAAATAATGGTCAACATGTATGATGACTTTACAATAAATAAATAGAAGCGAGATTTTGAAATCATTATTTTCATACTACAACCAATAATAATAATAATAATAATAATAATACCTAAATTGTGGATTTTTTAAATTTGATCCAACTGTAAATCTATATTGCTAATTTTAAAATGTTGATTCACTCTTGTGGAATCCGAAATGCCATCAAAATATAAATTAAAGAAATTAAACGGTATAGAAACTTCCATTTCACATAGCCCAAGTTTTTGTTTGCTTTGTATTTGGATATTTATGTTAGGAAGTGAGGTCCCTACACCCCAACTTAATTGTCAAAATACCAGAAATGGGTTGGGAAGTGTCAGAGGAAACTCTGCTTACATTTCAGACATCATTCATAATAAAATGAAATAAAAAATTCCACCCACCCCCCAAAACCCAATGAAAAACAAAATTATGTTTGTTCTAGTAGACACGACATTAATAAAAATAATGTAAAAAAAATCAGTGTTTATTTTTTCCAATTTGTTATATCCAAATATTTCATAATGTAGTCCGAATACAGGCAGTTTAACCTTGCCAATATTTCAAATTCACACTTCAGCAGTATTTAATTACATAAATTGTTATAATTATTATTTTAGCCACCGAAATAACATAATCACAAATGAAAATTAAAATCATAACACGATATTTTAAAACCTGTGCAATTAGAAAATAAATATATTTGTCGAATAATGTTCAACATATATAGCAATTTTACAATTAAGAAATTAATCAAGATTTTGAAATCAAATCTATTAATAATAATTAATATTTATATACAAATTTAGCTTTCTTGTAAAGAATTTAGGTACGATTTCTGTTGCATTCCAATACTAGAACCACTAATAATAAATAATAGTAAAATAATACAGCCTAGTTAGCGGAATGTAAAATGTTAAATCAATTGTTAATCTACACTGCGTATTCTTAAATGTCACCCTAATAGAAATTAGCACATTCAAAGGCAACAATTTCAGACAGTCCAAGCTTCCTCAGAAATTTCCGAATCTAATTTGTTGTTGTTGTAATATTTGGATATGCATGTTGGTGTGTCGGGTCTCTAGACCCCAACATAAATGTCCAAACATCAAAAATGGGGAGGGAACGGTCAGAGGAAACTACTTTCATTTTAGACTGCGTTCTGTTTGAATATTCTAGAAAATGATATTTTAAAAAAGGTCCAAGAAGAAAAACAAACAGTAAATGATATAATTATACGTCTGTTTACTAGGCACGACATAACTAATAATAATAATAATAATAATTATAATTACTGTATGCATATTATTATTATTATTATTATTATTTGAATCTAGTTATTTATAAAGTTTTCACTTAATTTTCGAGCAGGGTAATTCTGACAAGTGCGATAAATAACGTAATAATCGAGCAAATTTTCTAGTTTTAATAAAAGCGCTAATTATGTAAACCAAATGCGTGAAAATATTTTAAAGCCCTGCCTTGCTTTATTTGTTAATTCAATCTCTCCTTAGACCATCAAGTTATGATCCGTCCTTTGTTTTGTCTATTTTGCCAATATTTTCAGAAAATTATCCCGATCTCAAACGGAGTGTAGAGATCCTTATCCATCGAACCAGTTCAATAAAAGCCCCCGATAGGACAGTTTATACTCTACTAGTCCGATAAATCAACCCACCAAATCTGTGTTGATACTGATGGACGATATCAGGGTGAAGAGCTGATTTATCGGCCTAATGCTCTACGTGCATGATATATTTACAAATAAAGTGGACTGCATATGCACGTAGAATCCAAAGATAATCTACATAACATGTTGCCTTTGTCCGTATTTAACTCGCGTATTTTAAAACTTGTATTCAATACAAAAAATACTTTGGAATGTGGCCCGCTTAGTGGCCATTTATTTAGTAAGTATGCAGAAATCTGGCAAAATTTGACCCTTCCCCCTCCCTGTACACTTGCGTACTTTTTACCCACCCACCCCACCTACGTACGTACGCTTGGTGCAACCTTTCCCCAACGGCATATATTTAATCCACGCAGAAAAACGATCAAGGATTATTAATATTAATGTGTTTAATAAAACAGTCAACCGACATCGAATGTCTGGCTGCATCAAAGAAATAAGCTGCGTAACTTTAAAAAGCTTGTATAGTGTCCGCTAAAATTCAAACGCCGACTAAACAGATTCGAACATGTTAAGTATTCGACAAATTATTATCGACGTCCCCCCCCCCCCGTTTCCTATGCTTACGTACATTATCCGTATATGCCCCTCGCCCAACATACGCAAGCCTATGCATTTGGGTTAAACCCTCCTCCATGCGTACGTACTAAATGGACGGCCCCTTAGGTCCAATCAAGGTTAACTCTGATGATTCATGCTTGATCTAGCCTGCCCATGCACACCATAATAACGGTGGTTCTTCCCGTGGTTTTCCAGGGTTCTTCCTCCACCAGTTATAGCAGGGATGGCGAATCCGACAACTTTTTCGACAAAATTTGATTGAGGCTTTAAAACGACAAATAGAGCCTTCCTTCGAAATCTCACTTTTCGAACAAAAAAAAAATAAAGTCTCCGTTTGGCAAATGGAGCCTTAGCGTTTTTTGCTCGAAAACGCTATATTTCGCGACAACATCTCGTTGGTGTTTTCCCGTGGTAATCATCGGGCGTCCCGCGTCGATGTCATCGCCCCCCCTGCTGCTAAAAGCGCGACGACCGCGTCGATGTCATTGCCCCCCTGCTGCTAAGAAGTTTTTTAGAATGAAAATTATTTACAACTAACCGAATATTTGGTCAAGTCCGATACGATATCGTGTCCGAGGATCATGTAAATTTATCGTTACAAATCCATGTGGGGTCGACTGAGCATGACTAAAAAAGTTTCGAAAACCATTAAAGTCCATGTCACCGCCACACCAAGTTTGCCAGATATTTCGTAGCGTGTGTGTATCAACGCCGTTGAATACAGCAAGAATATTACAGTTGTCTCTGATTACTTTTGGAATCTGAGTGTATCGTTGAGTGACATATATCACGTCGGTGTTTTTATGCCTGCCTCTGGAAAATATCCTAGCTGGGTTTCTTTGATTGTCTAACATAACATCATCGTACACGACTAGATTGTTAACGTCGCCATCAATATCATCAATACCTGGTGCATCATTGATATCTGTAATAAACTCGATGACATTTTTTTTAGCGATCGCTGATGCATTCTCGTTGAAATCTTTCAACACCTCGTAGCATCGTTGATCATCTACGCTAGGAGCAACCAAATACAACTTATCCCACTTCATCCATCTCATTATTAAATTGAGTAACAATTGCGTCTTGCCGGATCCAGATGGTCCGATGATAATCATCCGGATCGAGTTTGGTAACGCTGCAACATGCTTAACTGGTTCTCTTGTTTTAGTCGCTGAAAAGTCAATTATATTCATGTCTCTATACATAAATTATGGATCTATATTGTGTAAAGTGTAGAGTGCGTACTGGCACAAATGATATGACAACCGTTACAACAAGAAATAACAGATCGGCGCTTACTGGCAAGTGTGTACAATGCGGTACAAAGAAATTTAGATTTATTTCTATTCGACCCGGAGATGTTTTTAAAAAAAGCGAGGAGGTGATATTGCAGCCAAGTTATCAAAACTCCCCGGAACCCCGTGGGCAAAGTATCCAGGAGAAAAGCACCTCCCAGGATATAGCTACTGTGGCCCCGGAACACGATTAGATATCAGACTCGATGATCAAAATCAGCCCAAACCCGGTGAGTATCCAATAAACGCTATCGATAAGGCGTGTCATGCTCATGATGTTGCTTACAAAAGTAGCGATCTGCAACAGCGTCATATCGCGGATGTAAAATTAATTCACGCGCTAAATGCTATTCCTGATAAATCCGTCAAAGAAAAATTGGCTTCATGGTTGGTAAAATCGGCTATGAAAGGTAAATTAATGATTGGAAGCGGAGCTTCTCGCGCTGGTAATTGAAAACGCTAGCGTTTATAATAACAATATGGAATCCATCTATTATTCTCCGAGAGGATACTGGAAGGGGAAGGCCGCAATTGGTAAGCTTGCAAGCGCTGCAAAAGTAACGAGGGCCACTGCGGCTAATTGGTTATCCAAACAGGCTATATGGCAAATCTATCTACCACCGCCTAAACAAATCAACTTCTCGCGCTTTGATGTTAGCGTACCTAATGAAGTTCATCAGGCTGATATACTATTTCTGCCGCATGACAACGGTTACAAATACGCGCTAACCGTAGTTGATGTTGCGAGTCGATACAAACAAGCGGAGCCGTTAAAAACAAAGTCAGCAACTGAAGTAGCCGCTGCGTTTGAAAGAATTTATCGAAGAGGTCCTCTGCGCTGGCCAAATCTATTACAAGTTGATCCTGGTAGTGAATTTCGCGGCGCTGTTTTATCAACGCTGAAACATCATAGCGTCGCGATACGACGAGGTCATACTGCGCTACATCGTGATCAGGCAATTGTTGAACGATTCAATCGGACTGTTGCTGAACGGTTATTTGGATATCAATACGCGAAGGAATTCATCCAAGAAAAACGATCTCGTGAATGGGTCAAAAGGTTGCCAGGCGTAATTGCCGCGTTAAATAACGAGATTACCCGAGCAATCAACATGAAGCCCAGCGACGCGATTAAATACGAGTATATACCCGGAAGATCAAAAATAGATAGCGTTTCCAAGCCGATTCTCGGCGATGTCACTGTTAGATATCTGTATGAACCAGGAGAGCTTGAAGGCGGTAAAAAAAGGGCTACTGATCCTATTTGGAGTGTTACCACACATAACATATCAACGATAACACGATCAACTGGCAGACCACCGATCTATAGACTGGATTCAACTGCCCCGCAGCGGGGGTTTACACGCGAGCAACTACAAGTGATACCTGACGACACTCAATTACCCCCGCGTGGTCTTAACTAGCGCCGTTGCGTCTATTGCACTCAAGACAGGTCAACCTCACATTGGTTTTGACATGACCGAGACTGTTATCGATCCTGTCCACGGTAAATTGGCGAGCGTCTTTATCCGAATAACGCCAACTCATTATACAATTACAACTCGCGCAGTGATTATTCTGTTGTTGTCGTAACGCAATTATTAATTCGGCATCAATATCAAAACGCCGCTGTTTTTTTTTATCCTGTTGGCGGTAACCCGAGAGTTTTCTATCAATGACGCTTGCATTGATGGCGACTTCGTCGGTGACTCCGTCAACAACAATTCTTCGAAGCTGATTCATTCTCCGTACTCGGGACACCGCAAGATAGACTAGATTGGACCATTCGATGCGATTATCAACCATCCAAACAATTGTATCCGTGATAGTCAGTCCCTGCGAGGAATGTATTGTTGTTGCGTATCCTAGCGTCCACGGGGATTTATCAGCACGTAGCGCGTCCTCAACGACGCTGATATCAACGAGCACAATATCATTCAGCACGAGAATTTGTTTTTCTGTCCGGCCTGGAATTTCAACTTCAATGTTCTGCCGCCGTGTATCCGCGGGTCTATAACATAACGGCACTGGACGCGTTGGAAACTTTTCCTTATGCAACGTAAACAACCTCCGCTGAAGTGTGTCCCTGACTATCTTTCTACTCGCTACAATCAAATCGTTTGGTCTCCATGTTTCCCAGAATTCATTTAACGGCGTTTCCGGAATCACCTCGCGGATTATTTCACATTGAATTCTATCCGGCTGTAATCTGATTAATTTTTTAACCTCGCGCAGTTGTTCATCAAGTGCTCGGTAATCAGTATCGGTTTCTTCATAATAGTCCACGAACCCGCTCAACCAATCATGTGGACCCTCGCCGACAAATGGTGGTGGTTGGCCATGGTCGCCACACATGATTACCGCTGTATTCACGAGCAGCAACCAATCAAGAAACATTCGTAAAGTATCTAACGAAACAGTACATATCTCATCCCAGATGATAACTTCAGGAATAAATTTTTCACCCATTCGATCAGGAGTCCACTCACCGCCGCTGTATCGAAAAAAGCTGTGATAAGTAACGGCGTCAACATTTCGTTGTTTTATCTCTCGCGCTAGTCTATGGGTCGGTGTAAGCACGATTATACTTGCCCGCGTTCGAAATAATTCAATTGCCCGAGTCGTCTTTCCTGACCCGCCACAGCCGCTTAAATAAACCGTCTTGTGCCTGCAAATTGGATCAGAACACGGTGGTGCATTAGACCATTCTGACAATTCATCACCGCGTAAGTAGTTGTTCTCAACGGTGACATCTGCTGACGGGGAATAATCGCGTCGTATTTCATTTTTAATTCTCCATGTACCCCAACTCTCGTCCGGACTAGTAAACTCGGCTACGTTTTCCTTGTACTTTACGTTAATATAAAATGAATCAACGGCTACTCTAACCGAGGTGTCGGGAAATCTATTTATCATCGAGAATAAATTGATAGCGGCGTAACCCAGCATAGACGCCCTCAAATGCGGGTATGCCGGGCTGTCTCCGTCGCTGTAGGTAACAACTGTACCCAACCTTGTTCCATTGGACAAGAAAGCTGTTTTGCAGTTCACGTATCTATTTTTTGCCACTGCGTCCTTGATTACGAAATCATATTCTGCGTCATCTATAATCAGCCGTGAGCAATATCGTTTGTAGTCGTGGTTTTTTCCACCTTGTGTGAACTTACCGATTATTCTTCTACCGAGATCTTTTGCCTCTCTGTTTCGTTGGTTGAATATCCTCCTGGACCATTCGATGATATATTCCTCGTCGGCATCGATGTGTTTTCTGGATTCGTCAATTATGCTATCTAGACGCTCCGGTTCTGGTAACCAGACTTCAGTCTGCGCCCGGTATGATATAATCGCGTCACTAACAATCAACGATACAAGCATGCTACAATCAATCATATACCGTAGCAACGCTATTGGCAGCCACTTCTTTTCAGACATGTGTCTACCGATCCAAATATAGCAACAGCGATGAAGTCCTGCCGCGAATTCAAATGATACTATGCGAGCGAATCCGGTTAAATCAAAATCAGGCAGTGGTCCATTAATAGCAACACGGGTCATTTCATGTCTGGGGTGTCCAAATCGTTTGAAATACTCAGCGGCGGATCCATACCCGAGAAAACTCGCTGGATAACAGGCAACCATATCAACCGAGATCATAGCGTCGCGGTTGTATTCAGTGTTCCATAATCCACCGTGATAGTATTCCAAACAACTGGATTGTACATCCGGTAGAAATTCCCTGCGCGTTGGTCTCCACGCATTTTTCCTTGCTGCAACATGAGCTACAACCGATGGAATCGTAAAACAATTTGTTAGCAGTTGTTCATCATGCTCTTCAAATTCCATGGCGGTTTTTTTCATCCTGTTGTGAAATGCTTCAGTGCGATATAATTCACCGTTTGGTCTAACAAACTGATCAAAGGTATCCGCATCGTTTTCAGCGCTGCGAAGTAACCACACTGATACAGGGTCGTTTTTACACAAGTAGGCAATAGCATCAAATAGTTTCCTCTCCGCGAGAAAACCATCCTTGGAGAATTCTTCGGGTATATACTTTACTGTTCTATCCCGTGGAAATATTGTGATCGCGGGCGTCCATGCGTGTTCGTTATGATCAATAATTTTGATTGGGACTCCATTTGATTTATACTTCGATTCGTATAATACTTCACCGGTTATCGTTGTAACGGTTATTGGAAATCTCAGCGATGTTTCTAATCTCGCTATGTCGCTGATGGTTGCTCCACGCTCTTTTACGGTTAGTTCCCACTGGTTGATTTTGCTACGTCGTAAATCAGTCAATTTGTTTCCTCGACACGCATTTGTAAAATGCTCTATTACTCGTTCTGCTACACAATTTATCCCCGCTGACTGTTTCATTGGTTTCAGTTTTCCGATATCAGGTTTCTTATTTAACGGGTATATTCCATAAACAACTGCTGTTTCAGGATACGCTCGTTCATAGTATGGTCTGTCAATTCCGGTTAACAGCCCCGGCTTGGAGTCGCGGCTAACAATGACTGTTTTCTTATCGCTGAGAACTGGTTCAAATTTATCACGTATGATCCAATCACCTGATTCCACCCGGACAATGAATTTTACTCTGAAGAAATACCTTTTACCGTCAAGTTGTGATATTATCGTTGCTGCGCGGTTGTCGTTCATGGTAGCATCAACAACGCCATCAATTCGAAATGTTGACCAACTATGAGATGCACCATCACGCTTGAATTCATCGATACAATCGCGTATTTTACTCAACAGGGTTCTATCGTTTATTAACGCTTTTGGTGCGTCCTTGAGGACTCTATCAAGATTGAACTTAATATTTTTCCAGGGCTTAATTGCTGCTAATCTCTCGAACTCATCCATATAATTAAAACAAGTATTTAAATGAAAGAATATAGTATAATGAATCACTGCAAATGGTTGATGATTGGGTCGACAACCCCGTGCAATAAATCATGTAGAGGTGAATTCTGCGGGTACCATTTACAAAGCGTTCGTAATGGTTCTCTTGGCCCCCTCCCGTGCTTGGTTTGTCACGTCGGTGTAAGAGGAAAATCGCAGTTGTGTATCAATTGTGGCGAAAAGCGATACAGGGAACTAAAACGCTATTATGACAAGCGAATTAAAAACGCCGTCATTGACCCTACCGCAGACTTCGTCATCAAAACCCCCCAGGACTACGTTGAAAGATTCATAATTAAACCAAATAATAAATTAGACAAGTAGTATTATTATACAAATGAACCAAGAATTTCAGCCGCATCCTGTGCTCGTTAATTACGAGATATCTCGCGACGGCGTTGTTAGAAATCGCAGACTGAAGAAGCCGGTTGGTACCGTAAGTAATCAGGGATACTTGCAATTTACTGCAGGAGGAAAAAACTATTATGTTCACAGGATTGTATTTGAAGCATTCAACGGATTAATCGAAAATGGGCTTGTGATTGATCATATTAATAATAATAAGACTGATAATTCTCTTACAAACTTGCAAGCTATCTCGCAAAGTCAGAATACCAAAAAAGGCGAAACTGGTGAATACTCAAAGAAAGCAAAACCCGTAAAGTCATTTGATACAACAACTCACGAGGAAAAAATATTTCAGTCGATGAATGAGGCAGGAAAATATTTTGACATTTGTGGAGCCTCGATACGATTTGTTGCAGAAGGAATACAGAATTCAGCGATCTCAAAAAAGACCGGGCATAGAATTCGATTTTCATATATAACAGAAATCAGCGAGTGACAAGGTCACCGGCGCCTATGGCGCTGACGAGGTCACGTCTAACGAATTATTAAACACCTTTGGAATTGATACACGGGGGTTTCATTTTTTTTTAATTTAAAAACAAGATGTTTTATAAGAATAATGAATATCGAAGACATCAATAATATATTAGCCGAGATTTCAAAATTAAAAAATCAAGGAATTGAATTATCTGATGGTCTCGACAGTGAAAAAATATTATCCGATTATGAAATTATTAACGAACAATCGAAACGGGGGCGTTTTACCCTGGCCCGCGAGTATTTTTTTATAAAACGATTACAACATACGATCAATGAAAACTTGTACCACAATGACGCAAATGCATTCATTGGACTATTTACCGCCGTTGAAATAATACGAAAAAAACTCGGACGTGTTTATGAACGACGCCGGGAGATTTCTAGCAAGATCAAAAACATTAGAAGGATTATAGACGAAAACTCCGTGGAGCCCCCGATGGTACACTCGGCGGGAAATTAGAAATTGCTTCGCAATTGCAATAATGGTAGGTGAATCACTCACTACTCGGCTAGCCAGAGAGCGGCTAGCAGCGCTTAGAAAGTTCATACCGTTACGAGACAGGGTACGAGAGCAACTTCAAACGCGGCAGCAACTACAAACCGATTTTACTGTTGGAAGCGAACAACTCTTTGCCCCGGTAACTAAAGCGACCAAAGATGTTACGGCGGCAACTGTACCCGTCCTCGATGCGCTTGAAAAGATAGCGGCTCAGACCGAACAAACAAAAAGGTCTTTAGAAACACTAGCGGCTGCTACAACACGGAGGCCACCACCACTCGCTATAACCGAACCACAAGAACCTTATGTTACAATGGCCGACGAAGAAGAACTAGGTGCTACCGCAAGAGAACCAGAAGAAGAAATACCGGAAGAAACACCGGAAGAAGAAATACCAGAAGAAGAAAAAGAGAGGAATATACCCCGTAATGTACTTAAGAAGAGCACAAGGGATCAAATTAGAGACCTCAGCAACAGGAGGGAAGAATTAATTGATTTTGCTACCAACAATTTTGCTAAGAGCATACGAGATAAGGAGCATATCAATAGCGGTTACGAGAAAAATATAAAGTCGTTAAAGGATTGGACAAGAATAGTGTATTTAGCGAGTAAACATAAAGATGTATTACTACGTAGTGATGGTCCCGATTACGACGCATTCCACAATAAAGTAAAAAGTAGAATACCAAAAAAAGGAAAAGGATACTCTGTTGGTAAAGAATCCTACGGCGTTACCTGTCCTAACAGTGTTCTCAGTGATATATCACGGCTAGAGGTACTAATCGGAGGAAAACGAGCCGGAAATAACTCTCCGGAAATAATCAATGAGGCCGCTGATATTTGCAAGCGGTTATTTACGGGCGGTATCATGGACGTTAGTGCGTATCGAACGCTCATAGACGAACTCGTGGATGATTAAAAAAATTATCGTTTTTGTTAATTCTGGCCGTTTTTGACCGTTTTTGGTCGTTTTTTGACCGTTTTTGGTCGTTTTTTGACCGTTTTTGGTTGGTTTTTGAGGGCAAAAACCCCAGGAAATCATTTAGAGAAAATCGATGTTTTTGCTGAAAAATCGAAAAAAAAACGACTATAGGCAACAAAAAACGACCAAAAATGACTAGAAATCAAGAAAAAACCGGAAAAAACCGGATTTTTATCGAGGGCAAAAACCCCAGGAAATTTTGATAAAATTTATTCCGGTTTTCCACACGGCGGTGGGAAGGGGGGGGGGTGATCACAATCACTAATTGAAAAACCGGTGTTTTTATAATAAAGATGATCATACACTACAACCACGATAAACCAGTACTCGTCTACGTGGTAAACTCGCGATTGCCTGTTTACCGCGCGTACTATGGAGATGGTCTCGGTAGCACCATTGCGGGGTTATTTACAAGAATGGCTCCAAAAGTAGCGCCGTTAGCCAAACAATTAGGAATGAAGGCTATTGATGTTATTCGTGATAAGGGTATTAGTGCTATTGGAGACGTTGCCGGAAAGGCGCTTTCTGCAGCAAAGGACAAACTAATGTCGTTGGTGAAATCCAGGGGATTTTCGAGAAAAAAACAGAAACCACCGGTGATGCCATCAACGACAGTGATGCCTGCAAATGTCAGTAAAGTAATAAATAACGCGTGGAAGAAAAACTAGAGTCGTTGGCGGCTCAGTGATCCACCAACGCGCCCATGAACACAATAGCGGGAGAGTGGTCTTAAACAGAATTCAAAGAAAATCGCAATTGAAAACATCAACATGATAAATAATAAAATGTTTGCGCGAACCGCTGACCCCGCGTTTGATATGGATGCCCCAGTGCGCAGGGATGATTCTGTCCGTGATTATCAATATTATTCTTATTATGCAGCGCAACCCGACCTACGATCGCGAATTGAACTTCAGGTCCAAGATACCAGTAGATACTTTCTGCCATGTGAAGCGTTTATCGAAATTGAGGGAGAACTCGTGACAAATGCTGCCGATAATGCGCCATACGCAGATGACAATCGTGTTCGAGTTGGCTTTGTCAACAACGGTATCATGGCGTTATTTGAGAGCGCCAGATATCTTATTGACGGGCGAGAAATTGAATCAACAGAACGCGAGGTTGATGTTGCAACAACGATAATTGGGTTAGCGAGATACTCGGATGATTATACAAGATCGGCGGGCCCATCTATGATGTTTGCAAAGGACACCACCGATAACGCTGACCATATTCAGTACGTTAACGTGCTGGCGAAAAAAGAGACCGCTGGTGATCAGGCTGAAGCAGCCAATCCAGACCGCAGAGCAAAACCGGACACTGATTTCAATATTATAAAAAGTCTTAACAATAATTACAATATGGGATTCGCAGCACGAGTAACAATGTTGCAAAAACCACGCCGACAGTTTTCATGCGCGATTCCACTCCATCACATATTTGGATTCTGCAGAAATGTCAGAAAAGTTATCTATGGGGCTAAGCATACAATCGCGCTGACGCGAAGGGGCGATGATAACAATGCAATATGGCGTGCTGCTGGTGTCGCTGCCGGTAAAGTCGTTTTAACTAAAATGGCATTGTGGATGCCGGTGCTGACTCCATCAGTTACCACGGAAGCACAATTGTTATCATTTATGGAACAGGGAGGGAAATCGTTGTTGAGTTGGCTAGCGGTAACAACTGATGCTAAAGAGGATAACGTCGCCGATACGTTTACATGGCACTTGGCATCAAAACAGGGTGTTTCAGCCCCGCGTCATATTTTTATAGCGCTACAGAATAGGGAACGATTGGGTAATCAAGAACACAGCCATATGATATTTGATCAATTAGGAGTCAGGGATGTTTCGCTGAGAATAAACGGACAACAGGAACCATCCGAGGATATACAGCTTAATTACGGCGACAACCATATCGCACGTGTGTATCATCGATTGCTGTCATATATGGGCCGTGATCAAAACGTCGACACTGGTTTGCAAATATCACAACTTGATTTTAAAAAGCTGTATCCGATTTATTATTTTTCGTTGGAACATCTTGATTTAACGAGACAATCCGTCGTTGATATACACTTCCGAGCTCGTATAGCCCCGGCTGGTGCCAATTATAGAGCGGTTGCTGTCATTCTCAGCGATAAATCAATGCTGTTGGAAGGTGTTGGTGGACGAATGAGAATCATTGATGCGCCAGTGGAAAACATGTAATTGAAAGCACAAACACGTTTACAATAAAATGTCGTATAGTGTCGTCAGTGTAGAATTGACTGATGGTCAAGTCAAAAAATTACGATCAAAGTCGGCTAAACAATGCGGGACCACAATAACGCTGAAGCCGTCACAGATGGCAGGTGGTAATCATAAGATATCGTTGACGGCGCGTCAAATAAAACATTTCAATAATGCGATGAAGAATAAAAAGGGTGTTCAAATAGATTTCTCAGCCGCAGCAATTAAAAACATGGAAAAGACCGGTGGGATATTTCCGTTGTTAGCTGCGATTCCGGCGTTGATTGCCGCGGCCGCACCAGCAGTGGCTAAGGCGGCTGCGTTAGGAGCCGTTGGTACCGCGGCGGGGATGGCATTGAAGAAGGCAACCGGGAAAGGCTATAAAAAAAAAACGATCCGTGGCCGGAAAGGGTCTAAGACTACCGGGGACCCCGTATTCATGGTACTCGGGAAAGGGTCTAAGACTACCGGGAACCGTTTCTTGACTCGGGAGTCTATGACTCCCATGTCTAATTTTGATTTAATAGACGCCGCAGACGCGCTAGCGATAAAAAACTTCAGAGGTGTTTTTATGAGGGATCAATTACCGGCGGCACCAAGGAATATTGAAACCGGCATAATTAACCTCGATGGGTCCTCCGGAGCGGGAACTCATTGGGTTGCATACGCGATTGATCCGCGTGCGATCGTCTATTTTGATTCATACGGGTTAGCCCCGCCGAACGAGTTTATGCGGTATATCCGGACGTGTTCAGCCCGGGTTTTTTATTCCACGCTGCCAACACAGCAGTTAAGCGACCCGCCGATATGCGGCCGTGAAGTATTGAACGTACTCGCGGCGATTTCATCATCGCGAAAACCACCTCATGTGGTTGTAAACGAATACACTAGTGGGGTCGTAGAGGCTAGGCGGGTTAATTAGAAACGCTGTTTTTTTTTTACAATAACGATGATTGATATTTGGGGACGACCGGTTTCGGCGCTGAAAACGCCCGCCACCGATGACATAAAAAAACTAATCGAGGACGAAATCGCTGATATGTTGAATTTAACCAGTGTTGACCCAGGTGAAATAGTTGTATTTCAAGACCGCCAGGGTAAATTGAAATCCAGTAATGTGTCGCTGGATGACGTTTTAACACGACAGCGTGACGCCGCCGAAGACACTATCGCGTTGTATACCAGCGACGGACGACTCAAACCGGGTGAACATATATCGGCGGTAACATTAATCCGAGACGGTTTTACAACGCTGTCGGGTCAATTTTACACGTTACGAAAAAATTTTAACAGGATCGATAACAACTTTGATAAATTCTTTGGTAAAAAAAATGTCAAGCTGGATGAGATTACAACAACTATAAATGATATCACTGCGTATGGACAGGAAATAAAAACAATCAAAACTGATGTTGAAATGAGCACAGGGAGTATAAACGTGCATGCAAGGGAAATAATAGCGCTCAAAATCGAGGTTGACGCGAACACAAGGAGTATAGACGCGCATGAAGGGGAAATAGCAACGCTCAGAACCGAGGTTGAAGCGAACAAAGGGAATATAGACGAGCATGCACAGGAAATAGCAACGCTCAAAATCGAGGTTGAAGCGAACACAGTGAGTATAGACGCGCGTGCAGGGGAAATAGTAACGCTCAGAACCGAGGTTGAAGCGAACAAAGGGAATATAGACAGGTGGGTAAGGAAAATAAATACACTCGCTGTTAATACTGAAGTGAACAAAAAAAATATCGACGAGCATACACAGGAAATAGAAACGATCAAAACTAATGTTGCAGCGAACAAAAAAAGTATAGACGGGCATACACAGGAAATAGGAACAATCAGAACTGATGTTGAAGCGATTAAAGACGGACTACCGAGAGTAGCAGAGCGATTCGAAAAAATAAAAATCCCTCATGAGAACATCATCAACATAGTATACACAATTCGGCATGGATCATTCGATTGGACTCCTACACAGAATACAGTAAATATCACCGCAACTGTTAAGGGCATTTATCGATTGACATTGATTTCGGCGATGCAGTTTAGTATATCATCGTCGAGTTCATCTGGGTTTAACAATACAGTGTCAACAATCATTGACAAGGATACAATTGAACGGTTTATAATTAAGGCCGTTGATAGCAGTCTATTTAGGACAAACATCACATGGTATGTGGAATTTGTAGCGAATCTAAGTAATTAAAAACACTAGCTCTTTTAAAATAAAAATGACCACCAGGGTAATTGAATCAGAGGTATCACCGACGTCACATCAATATCGATTCGATACCGCAAAAGAATTCTCCGCGAATTTGAAAACGCTTTCCGAACAATACCGCGCAAAAATAAAAAAATACCGCAGAAAAATAACCACCATCGACGCGGTCGTGTACTCGGTGTCGGGTATAGTAGCCGGTACCGGTGTTATTTTATCCACGGTAACCACGATAGCCCCGATCGCTGTTCCAATCGCTATCTCCGCGATGACAACAATTGCTGGAGTCGCCAACGCAATCACTAAAAAGATATCATCGTGTTTTCAGAAAAAACTCGACGAGTATACAGTAAAACATCAAATAGTATCCGACGCGTACTCGAAATTATCCGGGTTGATCTCGTTATCGATTGATAATTTGTTCATATCCGATGTTGAATTCTCCACGATGGTCCAGTTGTATAGCTCCGCGATGTCAAAAATCGAGGATTTTTAACTGGAAGTCGGAACCACCTGGTTGTTGAAATTAGACACTAAAAACAACGAATAATAATAATGTCGCTGAACCCCGAAGGGTCTCAATTACTTCAGCGGATCGCGGAGAACACCACTCCGGTACAAACAAGTATGATATCGATAACGTCAACGAAGCCAGAATTCAGTGTGAACTTCCCGTCGCCGGTTCCAGTGAAGGAAATAGCGCTGGCAAAATTGCGAGTATATCACAGTTGGCCTAATATTCGAGCGGACGCATTTAACGGACAACAACCTAATAACTCGCTGGTTTTTGCATGGACAAATAAGCCCGATGGGACCCCAGACTGGAATGAGGTTACAATACCAACTGGGTCATACCAAATAGAACAAATCAATGGAGAATTTCAGCGCAGGATAAAATCGATCACAGGAAAAGAATCAAAAATCGCTATTACGGTTCATGAACCGACGTTATCGTCGACGATTGAAATAAGCACACCGGGGTATATGGTTGATATTTATAACAGTTCAATAAGAACCATACTAGGATGGCCTAAGAATCCACCCGAGGACTTGCACACGAATGCGAAATCGTATCATGAAATTACCCCCCGGTATCTTTATAAATTATCTACTATAAAAAGCACGTTATCACCCAGTTGGTTTTTATTTCAAGACAGGAATATCATGCAGTGGTATTTTCAGCATAAGGAAACTACTGAATCGGTCGCCATATTAACATTTATTTTAAGTGATATCACTGATATGTTTGCCGAGATTGATTATTATTACCAATTACAACTAGAACAGCTACGGGAAACAAAAGAACGAAAACACGTTGAGGTGTTAAATCAACTTATATCAGACATGGAATATATCAATGAACGAGTCGTTAAAATGATATCCGATAACAGCGATGGTAGTAAACAAAAATTCCTAACCGAGTATAATATCACAGAAGCCGATTTACCCGATTTCAAGTTTCCAGGATACAACGCGCCAGAACTAAGAAAGTCTCTTAATGATTTTCTCGGTCCATCAACTTATATCCTCAAACACGATAACGGAGATGGTGGTAGGCATATTGCCCCGTACAACGTAAATATCGCATCAGTGATAGCGATCAATCTAGTGTGTGATGTTATCGAAGGGAGTTACCAGGTGGATACCAAGCAATCAAATCAAGCTCAACAGGGATATATCCTTTATTCATTTTCACCAACAGCCCCTCCGGGATTTTTGATCATTGAGAGTCCGATTAATCCGGTCTATATGCGATGCCATAATCGGTTTTTAACGAGAATTAATTTCAGACTTACCGATCAGTCAAATAACCTAATTGACCTACAAGAGGAGGAGTTAGTGATCACTCTGTTTGTAAGATCATAGCAGCAGGGGGGGCGATGACATCGACGCGGGACGCCCGATGATTACCACGGGAAAACACCAACGAGATGTTGTCGCGAAATATAGCGTTTTCGAGCAAAAAACGCTAAGGCTCCATTTGCCAAACGGAGACTTTATTTTTTTTTTGTTCGAAAAGTGAGATTTCGAAGGAAGGCTCTATTTGTCGTTTTAAAGCCTCAATCAAATTTTGTCGAAAAAGTTGTCGGATTCGCCCCCCCTGCTGCTGTTATACTGGCCGCCATGTATAGCCTATCTTGTGCTGAAAATGGCGTTAACCATACAACAAAAACAACACCATAATAATTATATATTTCACTGGAAAGAACAACACAAAAAATGGACAGCTGACATTCAAACTTACAAATTCTTACTTGATTTTGAAATGCTGTCGCTGAAACTCAAATAATCGTGAAATGGGTTGTAATCCGTACAGGCCATTTTCTTTCCGTTAAACCGTAATTTGACTTTCGGAAGAGTGTTCCAGGCGACTAAATATATCTTGGCCATTCTCAAAGTCTTCTTATCTGGGTTTGGTTAGGTTTCACGTATAATACAGGTAACAATCCAAATCTTTTGTTTGTATCTCCTCCGATTAATTCGCAAAATGATTTCTCCATATGTATACCTTAATAAATTAAAACTTAAATGAATGGAATATATGTTAGTGACCTTAAAGGCGAATAACTGTTTAAAGATAATGTAAAACAATCATCCGGCGACCCCTATCATCAAATGGAATTTTCCTGAGTTTTCTGTCCAGCAAACTCGTGCATACGCTGCCAAGCGAAGTAATAATATCAAAGGAAGTCAAACCTTCAGCGGACCCAATTATGCTCGACTCAAAGGCACCGAATACACGTGTGTTGTCTTTGTCGGTGTATTCAGTCATGAAGCAATTAACAAGTAAAATACATCAAACGTGGGATCACTCGGCACTTATAGTGTGATTAAAAAAACAAAAACAAAAAACATTGATGTACGTTAACCCAGATGCTTCCACATTTCCGACATCTGACAAAACAAATCGATAGGGGTTCAGATCATAATAATAATAAGAGCACTCTCAACCTTTAAAAGTACTTTCAACCTCACAAAACCGATTACTCAAGAACATTTACGAGCAAATAAATGTGAACACAAGTTAGGAAATGAACTCAATTTATCGTAAAAATTTTTATGATTCAAATAAATATCATAATTAAAATGTATAATTTCCTTTTCATGGATTCAATCAAATTTTTTAAAATTATTGCAGAATGAATAACATAATGAAGATCAGTAATAATATATATATACCTTTCATGCTACTTGAAAGTGATATTATATATTCACACAAACCTAATAACGAAATTAATTAAAGGCACAATAGTGCAAAGTGTTTGTAATTTTGTGAATGTTACAGATCATGTAACTAGTGAAATGTGTCGACTTATAAGCTGAAATAGTTCAAAATAACCTAGACTTCGAGAAGATTAAATTGGAGACAAAATGAATCTTTGTGGGGGCCAGCTTTAATTGAAACTTGTAGGTCACGAACAGTTACGGAAGCCTCAAAAACGTATACGTCATCTTCGACCAGTGGGCGGGTTATGAGTCACGTGATTGTAATTTAAATATCTACTATAAACAAAAATGGCGGACACACGCGAGAGTCCAAAACGTAAAGGTCGGATGCGCTTGTCGCTTTCCGAGAAGAAACGTCGAAAAACTGTCTGAGAAACCGAACGGGACTTATCAAGGATTCGTCTTGGGAAACCAGTTTGTTTTGGAGAGCATTGATGTAAGAGTTAGGACTGGCATCAGGCACTGAAATGGCGAAGTTGTTGTTGGACAGGTAAGCCAATGTTTGTGTTATATGGTGATACGCATTAGTTTACCCAGGATCAAGTGACTGTGATGTCTGTGTATAAGTGTTCTCCATTTTTCAATATCATGTCCCTACTGTATGTTTGAAAGCACACTGTTTTATTAATACAATGTTTGCACAAGGACTTGCTTTGTGATATGCCCAAAATAGATGTGATCGGCTGATCAGTATTTCACTCGGTGACTGCATTGTGTGTATTGTATGTTAGGGTGGAATATATTATTTATTTTTTATAACAGCGTGCTCATAAAGGTCATTTTGTACACCTGTCAATTATCTTCGTGAGACAGGTTTTTTTTAAATTTCGCGAGGGAACTTAGATACATTTACAAGCGTTATCATTATTTATATCATATCTAGCCCTCTCTCTCTCTCTCACACACACACACACACACCCCTTAGGTTAATGTGACACGCACATTACTTGCATAAAAGTTTAATAACCTTATCATGTAAACGTGATGGAACAAATAATAAGATTTTATTGTACATCTTTCAACAACTAGTAAATCTATTATAAAGCACTGCATTGACTACAGTTACAAAAGGATCTCTACTCATGATTAGGAAAGGATGTTGTAGTGCTACCAGAATATATGGCTGGCAGATTGTTATCAGTTAAATTTTTGAGCTGCAGTCAAGTTAGTTTTATTGATGTGAATTTTTTTTAGATCTATTATTATGTATTCTTGCTTAAATGAAGTATTTCAGTTCTAAGTGTTTAACACAGTGCACAAAGAAACAGATTTAAAGCATAACTTATAATGCAAATGAATATTTAATTCATATTTTAAGTTACAAAGAATATAGCAAAAGACGAACTCGAGCATACAGAACCGATGGCCAGTAAATTTTCATGCTTCACATCAACACCTGGCCAAGTGCTTTTGCAACATACTGAAAGAATGAAGACACCTTCAGTATATAAAGTATTTGCTATTGAATCAGGAAGGTAAAAATGACAAATTTCTTGCAGATTTTTGTGTGTGTGGGTGGGGGTTGACTTACAATTGTCATTCTGCTAAAAACAATGATGTAACAAATGCAATGCTGATAAAGGACATTATTATAACTGCCAGCAGGTTGAGTTCCTACTTCATGCTTTTCTTAGTTTGAGTTTGAAAAAAACTTTGAATTTCGCTTTCTCAGAAGTGGGGTTGGGTATTTAAACTGTGCCACTCGATGCATAGAAAAAGGCATAACTTGAACAGTCATTGTTTTGGTTATGCAAAAACGTTCCGGTATACTGTGCTGGCTAACCCAATAATCACAGCTGGGTTTTTTTTCCCCACTCAATACTTAGAGGACCAGTGATTGTATATTGAAATTGCGTCTACATGCCTCATATGCTTTCTTTATGCCATTTCCCATTTATACATGTATCTATGTCCCACATAGATTTGATTTACAAATACTGTAAGTTCTCTTTAAATTTCATTTTTTATTCTTGGGAATTAAATGACTTGTTGCTATTCACTCTTTAATGTTGTAAAACGTTTGGAATTGAAAAGCTGTTACTGTTTTGATGATTGCTCTTCATGCATTTTTAACTTTATTTTATCTACCTACTTTTCAAGGTTGCCAAACAAATGGATAATATGGCTTTATCACAATGGTCTCAAGACATGAACCAGTTTTGGTTTTCATGCAAGACTGCTAGCAGCTATGGACAATCTTGTGTGAGTTATCAGTATTTTTATTTGAAACATATATGTAAACATTTGCTATTGTATACTTTTGTATGAAATCAAAATTACAGTGCATAATCCGTATCTTCTGATTTCTTTTAATGTATTTTTTATCCATATATATTCATCACCAGATCTTCTAGGTATGTAGTTTATTAAAAGTAATTTATTTGAAATGTCATAGTAATGTGGAATATTGAAGGAACAATGATCTGAGGAAATTTTGAATCCTGCTACGCTAACTATTAGCCAGTTCTACAATGTAGCTTTTACTTTATGATATCAATCAAGTTGTCTGATCAATATGGGGTCACCATGACAAGAGACCAGCTTTAGGTGCTAAAGGTATTGATTGTGGCATTCTTTCAGAATATCTTGAGGAGTGTCCTAAATCACATTACCAATACACGAGTAGATCCTCTCACATGGCCAAAGCATTAATAAATGTCTTCATGAACCTTACCTGGAGAATGAAGAGCTGACAAAGCCTTGGCTTGATGAAGATGATCCCAAGAAGAAAGCCGATGTGCTGAAAACCTTGGCACAGGTGCTCTTGGACCATAGGTTCCTAAACAGTGGAGCATTACTTAAATTTCAGGTATGCCATTTCAGGATTGCAACAATTGCATGGTATTTAAAAGAAAAATGTGAAGACCACTTTAAATATTTTTATTCTCAACTAAATAATAAATTACTGTATATATTTACCATTTGAAGATCTGAATAAATTAGAATTCATAAGATGTGAACACATGATACATGTATAGTGACTCTCCTTCTTAAGTCTTTGGTAATTTCAGGTATAATACATGTACATCAGGTATAAACAATTCCATGACACTCTATCAATAAACACTTCAGTAAAGATTTTATGTATGCAAAAATTACCAACAGTAATGATTATTTAATAATTGTATTAATCTGTTAGCAGATTACAAATAACACCTGTTACAAGATGCATGTTTTTGATAATTTCAGAAGCACTGCTGAGCTTGAAGTTTTTCGTCAGCAGATCATGATGTACAGTGCCAAGAGATTTTCATACGTCCCTCCTGTGTACAGGATTAGGAATGAGCTAGCTGCTTTGGATCACAATATACATAGTGGCTGAGATGTAATGAGAAACAAAGAAGGGGAGATAGTGTAAGCTTGTTTCACTACAGGACATTAGAAATAATTTTATATATTGATTGTGCATTATGATCCCTGCCTGGAGATCAGACAAATGAAGTATTATTCACATGTACAAGTCATGAAAACTTTGTATTAGATACAAGTCATTTTGCAACAATTGGCACACATTTATATTTGTGGTAAGGAATCTTATATTTTCATGCGTACAGAACTTGTAATTAGTATTGTTATCATTCTAGTGGATATTTATTTTGATTTAAGCAATGCAAGTCTAATAATTAGATCCAGTGATATGTATAGCACTTTCCCAGGGGACTGACACACTTTATTAAGGATATATGGGGTTTATGGAATGTCCTCAGGACGTTTGGGGTAGATGCTGTCATCATGATGATTACTAGCTAATACTGTTCATGAAAACATGTTGCTTTCTGAAGGAATGGGCAAAAATGCATCCTGTCTCACATAGTATTTTGCGGATAGAACAAATAAGAACAAAAACAAACCCTCAGCAACTCCGTCTTGAGAACTGATCATGAGGCTCTAATATTGGGTAAAAAGTTAATATGGGTTAGCATGGGGATGCTTGTCACACATGTTAAGAAAATAAAATTTTCTTTAAAACAGGCATCGATGTTACAACAAAAAAAAGCGGCAGATGGTCCATCTACCCTTGCAAGGAAAAGAAAACATCCCCACATCAGGGAGCTTATAAAGAAAGCCCTTATCTGTCAACTTGAGGGAAAGCAGGGTATGCAGAGGAGAAGAGAACTAAAGGAAGATGATCCCAGGAGAATTTGTAGAAACCTGGCACCTCAAGAACCACCATCAACTCTAGTTTTGGTGTGGTGAAGGAGATCTCTCGATTTTAGTTATGTAAAATATGAAACAGTGTCTGATATATGGAGGTGTCAGCTAAGGCAGGTTACACTATGAATTATCAGTAGTTGAAAATAAAATAATGTATAATATTGCTGAAAACTTTTTATATTGATTATTTATGATCGTGCCCACATTGTTTATAGGCAGAGATAGACTGATGTTAAAAAAATCTGAAAGCATTATTGTTTGATGCAATATTATGTGCATTTGTAAGAAAACAATGAATGAAGTCAAATGTATTCATTAATATACAAATTCAAACATGCAAGAAAGTGTTTAAGTTCATGCATGCCTTGAGGGGATGAAGCCAGTGTATTGTCCATTTGGATATTTGTCATGTATCTGCCAGAAACAGCAAGAAAGAATTACATGTCTCTGTCCAGACCCCAACCTTCCATGTTGCTGTAGTATGAACTGCCTATAGGTAGCATGACTGTTGGCACTCATCAAGTCAACTTTATCGTTGAGGACAAGAACATTTCATCTGTACATCTTGGACAAGGCAAGTACAGCCTCATCAAGGATTAGATCTTGAAAAATCTGAAAAATTATTCCAATTGTAATATGCTATTTCTAAAATGTAAAAAAATGTATTTTAAGAAATAATAGGAGCATGTGCTTATTCAAATGTTATTCATCTTCGATCAGCAAATTCCACTGTGAAATACAGGTGGATCAAAACTGCACATGGTTTATATTTTGACATGAACACTGAGAGTTCCATCGCAACTAGAACTGATAGTTTATGTTAAGATGGACAGCTCAAAGTTTTTGGGGAGCATTTCTAGAAGTCAGAGAGTCCTGCATTGGGATCAAATAGGAATGGCTGATTGCAGCTTAGATTTGTTTAGTATAGTGAGGTACCCACATTGAAATCAGGTAATGAAAAGAATCTACTCGATGAGTATCAACTGTAAATTAAAACAAAGTCCTTATCATTTGCATATGTATGCAGGTCTGTTTTTGGACGGCTTACAATTTTAAAATTATTTCACACTGGTTGCAAAGAAATTACATTTACAACAATCATGTATGTACATCAATTATCAATCTTTGAGAGTCCACCTTGGAAATGGAATTCATTGTAAATGTTGTATTGTAAGAGTAACTATCAAAGTTTTAATTCTGTTTGTAAATTGATGCAGTATTTTGATTTGATTGGTACAAAGTGCAAATTGTACATTCATAGGCTTGTGCTACACATATCCTGTATACAGAAAGAGGTTTTCTGTAATGTAGCCAACATACCTGTCAAGTTATTCATACCTTTTGTGATATACATTTTGTACATAAAAATTTTAAGCTTTTGCAATAACACGCTAAAGGAATATATATAAAAGTTATTGAAAGAATTAAAGAAATTTCAAAATTGCCATTGAATCGAGTAAATTTGTTATACAGAAATCATTTGCAGTAATCACCAGTTCAAAGGTGGAAACATTGAATGCCAAGCAGACTGGGCAATTAAAATTCTTACCCAAAAATGTTAGATCAGATATGAAGAAATAAAAAGTTTCTTGCAAGCCTTTGTGTCAGTCTTAATTCTGGATAAATAAAACAATTTAGGATTATTAAGTCCTTACGTTTATCATGATATTGCATATATAGTATTATCTTAACATATTTTGGGGCTTTAGAAATGCACATTAAGGCATGCATCATATTTAAAACAGAAGAATAAAAGTGCAGTATTTATTTCACAAGACTTAAATGGCTATATCAATTCTGTACATGTCTAATTTGTTTTGAAAACTGCAATCTAGTCAGGTCTAATTGCTGAACTCCAAAATAAGATTGCATAGACTTTTTGTTCCCATTTTGTATTTAAAAAAATAAAACTAATAAATGTATTACTTAAGTTGGTTTATTAATTCAATTGAAAAAAGATCAAGTTGACCTTAATAGTATTGAATGTTTGTATGCCACTAGAGTAGATCACTAATACCTATATATGAAATGATTTTAGCTAATCTACCTTTAGGCCCTCATACAAAGGCATTTATCTATTTTAAGTGTATCTCTGAAGCTGCTGTAGATATTGGTTTGGAAGAAGGAAATAGAGTTTGCATTTCTAAAGTCAACTGGAATACTATTCTAGAGCAAAGTTCCAGGTACTGGAAACATTTTTGGAATAATTCCTTATTTGGTTTGGGAATTTTATACTGTTTGGTAGACATGGATCACAGTTGTGGAGTATTACCAGGTAGCCTATACTTGAATAGTGATTGTAAATATTCAGGAGCACTATTATTGGATATCATGTACATTACTTTGGCTTTTCTCAAATGAATTCAGTCTTTAATAGGGAATAATTTTAACTTACCAGCTACAATTTTCCTTGCTTACTTTCTGGATTGATATAGCCTGAATGCACTTGTTTTAAGATGTGCCAGCTTTGCTACGATTTTATCATTTGAATTACTCCACACTGTGTTACAGTAGTCTAAATAGGGTTGTATGTAACTGTTATAAAATAGTTTTCTGTACCTTATCCTACTGAAAAGCCATAAACTTGAATTAACTTTGATACTGACATGTTCAGTCCATGATAAGTTGTTATCTACCAAAACACCAAGTAGTCTATCATGACAAACCATTTGCAAATTTGTATCCTTCCATGACAGACATAGTTCATCACAACCAAGATTTGTTCCTTTTTGCCATGTTGAGATAAATAATATTTTAGTTCTTCCAGTATTTACCACTATGCCATTGCATGTGCACCAGTTGTCCAGTTTGTTTAGGGCATCCTGTAAATAAATTTATAGTTTGCACTTTGTGTTTTGGATATCTGATAATGTTGTGTCATCTGCATAGAGATCTGTTGATGAAATTGAGTCCCTTAGCAAAAAGTGGTTGGCCATTAATAAATAGTATCAATAGTAATGGACCTAAAATTGAACCTTGTGGTACTACATATCTAATTGTTCCAGGTTCCGACAGAACCTTGTTTATATAAACATGTTGTGTTCTCTCACTTAAGTTTGAAGTAGACCATCTAATTGTGCTTTCATGACATTGGTTGATTTTTAGTTTCTTAAAAGAATTTAATGTACACCAACCCATAAACTTTCCTGAAATCTACAAATAGAGATCCTATTATTCAACTTTGATCAAGTGGTTGAAGCCATTTATCAGTTAGAGAGATCAAGTCAGTCTCACATGAATGTTTGTATCTAAAGCCTGATTGAATAGGGTGTAACAGCAACTGTTTCATTAAATATATGAACGAGTCATGGACATGTTTTCCCATCAATTTTGACAAGTTTTAGTTGTATTGAAATTGGCTGGTAGTTATCAGCATCATTCTTAGAACCAGATTTGTGCATAGGCATTACTTTTGCAGTTTTCCATATTTTGGGGACAGATGAGGTTGCAATATTTAAATTGATTATGAATGTTATGCTATCTGAAATAGCTGAGGCAGAAGTTTTAATGAGTGGTGGACCAATCTGATCAAGTCCTGTAGCTTTTTTAATATCAAGTTTACTGAGACAATTTTTAGCAGTTTATTTTATACCTGCGGGATAGAGAAACATCCCTCCTTAGGGATTTTTCAGTTCATTATAGTTGTTTTCTATCACTGGTTCTTTTAACTAAGTGGTAACGTTATGTCAGTGTCATGAGTGACTTTTGTGTCATTTATGAGAAGTGAGTGAATTTTATTTGTCTGATCTTTGTGTGTTACCCCCAATGAGTTCACTGAAAACTTTCCAAATGGAGTTTGTGTTGCTCTTTGTGCTTTCAGCATTGATTGATAAAAAGGTCCTTTTTAGCCTTTTCAATCATACTTGTTATTTCCCCATACTTGATATTGTGCATGGTTTCCCATAGCCTTCAATTGGTCTTGTGTCTTCATAGTATCTAGAATTTCAGTAGTAAATCAGTTAGGTTGGATTTCATACTTACTCAATGTACTTTTAGTGGTGCATGCTTAGAGACTACACTCAAAAATCAGTCCACACTTTTTGAGCTTCACGTGTCATCAAAATTTTGGATAATATATTCCATGGAACTTTATATAGGTCATCTTGAAATTGTTATTTACTTCAATTTTGGAAAGATCTGTAAATGATAGTTTTGTGTGTATTGTTCCTATTTATGTTGCATTTAACCTTTCTTGTCAAAAGAGTAGGATAGTGGTCACTAAGACCAACATTTGGTACATTAACATAGGACACATTGTTTGGTAGGTTGGTATAAATGTGATCAATAAGAGTGCTTGATATTTCTGTTACACTTGTGGGCTCATTTAATAGCTGGACTAGGCCTAATGATTAAAAAAAATTCCATCCAGTTACTCCTTATTTGAGTATTGAGTAGGTCCTTATTTACACTGCTGAGTATATATGTTTATTTCTCCTGTGCATGAACATTTTCTATTTGTTTCAAGGAGTTATCATTCCAAATTGCTTTGGAGGAAGGTGACCTATAAATGAAACCAACTAGGAATGATTCTGCATTATTTTGAGAAATTTCCACCCAAATACTCTCAATTTCATGTGACCCCAAATCGGGTCACCTTTCTGCATTTACATCTTGTAATGTATACAAGACACACACCCCACCCCCGCTGTCTCTGTCCCTGCATAATGGTTTATTGTAGCCTTGACAGTGAAATAGATTATCATTGTGGCTAGCATTTAATTTGGTTTCAGTGAGTCCTAAAACATGCATATTATTTTCCTTGGAAGAAAAACATTAACTTAATCTGTTATATTTTTTCCACTATACGTTGTACATTTAAGTGACCCATGTTAAAACCTTTTGTATTTAGCTTCATATCAATTATATGTATTTCATCGTACAATGGGGTACTCTATGAGATTGTCTCCATAATACTTTTACCATTTTGGTATTAAATGAGGTGGCCTCTGTATTTTCTATGGTATCTGTGCATAGTCTTCCTTTATCAAATCATATTGGGGTGGGGTGTTTAGTAGCAAGAAAAAGTAAAGCAGTTTAAACATACATTGTTTGGTAAAATAACTAATCCTTTAATACAAGTATGCATTTTCTAAGTTGTGCAAAACACTACTGACATATATATTGGAGTCTTTGCCAAGTTACTTAGTACCAAACATTTTTCAGTATCTATCAGTACTTGTTTTGCAAGATATAAATAAACAATTACCCTCATTCTTGTCTGCCTTGTCTGAACTATGTGTAGAGCTTGATCAGCTCGGTTTTTGGGCTGCACAGCATGTTTTCCTCCTCTCTCCCATCTGGTTTTTCAACTTCTTGCCCCATGCCTCATCCTCCCTCTTCCTCTTAAAGGTCACTCTAGAATTGAGCTTGAAAGTGAGCTGATTTAAGTCTGTCTAATGAATTTTAATATGTAAATGTATTTCATAATTTGACAACTAATATATTCATGATTACTTATCAAACTTATAGGAATATAGTGCTAACTTTGGATCAGAAATTAATACATGAGAGGTTGTGATTTGAAGGAAGTTTTTTGGGGTTGGATCAGGTTAAGTGTTGGGTGGTGTGGGGATCCAAAATTTAAAAAGGGCCCCTACTTTCCTCGAATGGGCACCAAAGCAAAATCTATGTGTCTATTTACTTAGTGTGCACAATACCCAATAAATATGTGCAAGAATAGAGCTGTGGTCAAACTTAAGCTGACAAGTGATTGTACGTTTCTGTGTGTGTATTTTTTTATGATTTGGCCCCGAGTTTTGAACCTAGATTCCATTATCTAGTTGCCGATTTTAAAAAAAAAAAAAAAAGCTTATCTAAAACCTTGTGTCTGTAAAGTATTAAATTGGAGAAGCACACAAATTCTTTTCCACTTTGTTTGAAACGTCAGAAAGATGGGTGTTAGTGGTCCACTGGTGACAATCTGGTTAGAATTTATAAATTGATTAATGAAATTACTCAATTTTGAGCATTTTTAAATATCCCTCATGCTTTTCATTTATAAAATTGAGTGGTGGGGACGTGAGGGAGTACGAATTCTACTGGGCAAGAAATAGAGTGAGTACCTGTGGGGTTTTGCAATACTGTACAGAGCACGTCATTTAAATTATTCTCGTACCACAAAAACTTTGAAATATAACTATAAAAGTAGTTCTACATACATTTCATTGTTTCCTCTCAAAATTAAAATTAGGAAAAGGAAAAGAAGAAAAGAACGAGATCAGAAGAAGATCGTACTCACCGTTGTTGACGTTTTGGGCGGTCTCGTAGCGTGGTTGTGTTTTACGTCATCATCTTCATTGTTTACAATGTGGCCTATAATTATGCAAATTTCGGTCACTGGAATTATGCGTGTTATTCATTCTGGATCTGCCGATCACTGCCGAGCGGGATTTCAACATGGAGACGATAGATTCGTTACTCTACGTACGAAGATTTCAGAGAGCTCGTATTTCATAACGGGAACCCCTAAGTATTTGATATTATCCTAGAAATGCCTTTTAAATAGTATTTAATCAGTTGATATACATAAATGTCCCAACATTTTTACAAGATATTCACCCTCAGCTGCACTATTGTGCCTTTAACCTACGGTTATGTTACACCGCGTTTGCGCAGGGATGTTCCTATTATGATATATTGAAAATTGCATTGATATGTACATTTTGACTTTGGTAACTTTTGCCGGTCAAGGTGCGTTTAAACTAGGGCATCTTTTGAGTGTAATTATCTGGCCAGAGTCGGCTTTCATGTATTGGAAAACTTTACTAAGTGCTTTCTTGACTCTCATTAGTCGTATAATGACCATGTGTAAACCTCTTCATCAATCTCCACAGTCCAGGATGCAACGAATCTGAATTCAATGTCATCAGAAATATATATTCCGGAGAAAAACCAAACAAGTGTGAAGTTCGTAATAAATGTGCTCGAAAACTTCCGACCTGAAGGGGGCACACGCAGCTGAACCGAAATTCGTGTCTGAAGTTTTTAATTAAATCATTTATGGCTTGAAAGAGCACAAGATATTACATGGTTATGAAGGCCTAGCGGTACTAATTCAGTTCCCATAGTAAACCTACACAAGCACTATGATAATAAAAACTCAATAACTTAAAATGTTCAAACCTATATTTATCCGTATAGATGAAACCTGGATGTCAGCTTCTGTGTAGAGGAAAGGATATGAGCCGCGTCATTTTCTGGACCTGCACGTGTTTGAAACATGTGCTTTCAATTCCGCACCAAGGAGTCAGGCGCTAATTTTAGTAATGAGTGTTCCAAGAATGTTAAAGGACTGAAATTCCATCAATAAAACAATGTCTCTATTTATTTTTTTTATTTAAAAAAAATGCACTTACAACTTGGATAAGACCTCAAAAGATTCTTTTTCCTACAACATAACTTACATTTATTAACCAATCATGGTCAGCTAACCCATATATACTCTATGTTATGTCACCCATTTCCAGGCTGGTTTCCATTTTTCCATACCATTAGTACCAAAGGGGCTTGTTAAAAACAAAATCAAGGGATGGGGGGGTTTTAACATGTAATAATGGCTCGTTACAAAGAAAATCAAGGGATAGGGGTTCTAACCTATAATAATGTAATTATATTATTACAGGTTAGAACCCCCATCCCTTGATTTTCTTGATGCCGAGCGCCAAGCGAGGCAGCTGTTGGTACCATTTTTGTAAGTCTTAGGTATGACTCGGCCGGGGATCGAACCCACGACCTCCTGCATCCGAGGCGAATGCTCTAACCACTAGGCCACCGGAGCGGTGAATACATTGTGTAGGAAAACCATTCAAAGGTGAGATTAGTGATACAATGTTTTGTGCCAGTGATGAGTTATGGATGCACTTGAAGATACATTCTGGGAAAAACCCAAGTTGAATCGTGACATTTGCAATGAACTATTTAGTAGGCACTAAAACATGAAGGAACACAAGATGTTACCTACTGGAGAAAGTCTGTTCAAATGTGAAGTTTCTTCTAAAATGTGTAACTATTGTTCTAAGATGAAAAGGCACAGGACTTTACATACTGGAGACAAAACATTCTTCCAGTGTAAAGTTTATAACAAAATGTTTTGCCACAGTTTTAGCATCAGTGCTCACAAGAGGTTACATACTTGAGACAAAGCATTTAAGTGTGAAATTTGCCATGAAATATTTCGTACAGTTGCAAGCTTGAGAGCAAGACATTTTGACTCCAAGCCAATTCAACTCCAGTCATGGGATAATTCAACTCCAATTCACACATTTTTAAAACAATAATTAGCACATTGCTATTGGTCATTCCCACTAATCACACGGTTATTCATTGATGTCTGTAATTAATTAGAAGATACCAGCACACGAAGAGTTGCTGAAAAAAAAGATGTAAGTGAATTATAATTAAAGTAACTTTTTATTAAGTTGATGAATGCATGTTAATTTGAATGAAAAGAAATCAAAATGACAACACACATTGTACATTTGTATAAAGGAACTGACAAGTTTTAAAACAATAATTAGCACATTGCTAATGGTCATTCCCACTAATCACACGGTATTCAATGATGCTAATGGTCATTCCCACTAATCACACGGTATTCAATGATGACTGCTAATGGTCATTCCCACTAATCACACGGTATTCAATGATGCTAATGGTCATTCCCACTAATCACACGGTGTTCAATGATGCCTGCTAATGGTCATTCCCACTAATCACATGGTTATTCAATGATGCTAATGGTCATTCCCACTAATCACACGGTGTTCAATGATGCCTGCAAATGGTCATTCCCACTAATCACACAGTATTCAATGATGCTAATGGTCATTCCCACTAATCACACGGTATTCAATAATGCTAATGGTCATTCCCACTAATCAAACAGTATTCTATGATGCCTGCTAATGGTCAAACCCACTAATCACACGGTCTTCTATGATGCCTGCTAATGGTCATTCCCACCAATCACACGGTATTCAATGATGCTAATGGTCATTCCCACTAATCACACGGTTATTCAATGATACCTGCAATTACAGAAGATACAGACAGTACTGAGGTCCTTAATCTTAAGTTATTTCATTCATAATCATAATTTTTTTTAAAAATACAGTTAAATCGACGATAAAAGGTGTCAACGGTTAATTATAATTAAAATCACGTAAATTAATGAATGCATGCTGTTTCGAATGTAAAGAAAGATTTCTGAAAATCAAACGTACCGCACACTGTTAATTTGTATACGAGATCCGACAATTTTCATTAGATGCCAAATTTTAGCGTAATCTTTAACAAAGTTGTATACTTGTGTGTATATTTGATAAAATTAATTTCAAGAACATGCTTGTTCTTTAACAGTTAATATTTGTTGAATTGTCTTTTGGGCTGAAATGTCTTGGAGCTGAAATAGCCAAGAGCCAGTGGCAAACCACCACATCCAATCAAAATTAAGTTGTTCAGATTTTAGCACTGTTCCTACATGATCAAGAGACAAGGGGATTATATAACTTGAATGGGCTCATAAACAAACAATGTTGTCATTGCCAGTCCATGTTTGTACAAATACATTTCACTCAAACATGTAATGGCTTCGCTCTGGTACGTATCATACTTACCATGTTAAACTTACAAAATATCCTTTTGAAGTCATTTGCTCACAACACCCACCAGTTTTGGCCGATGTACAATGCAGTACTGTTACATTCTATTGGTTAGTTGGTATTTCATTATATGGAAGGCAGTGCATCAAATCCAATAGATATCATCAGGACAAAACACTAAAATATATGTTCCATCCGCCAAGGTGTAGATAGGGTTAATATATTGGAACCTAGCCTAGCGATGGGACACTAATGAGAAAAATTAGAGAAAGGGACCATATTTTATATGATTTCATGCAATTTAGGCTGATTTTGTACCGTTTCCCCACGCACAAAAACTCAGACACCCTGTATGACGTTAAAAACCTAGATTCTCCCCCGCCCTTAAAAATTTCAAAAATAAAATTGGTTTGAAATTACTTTGTTTTGCAAAAAATACACAACAATTCGTCCTCTGGAAACCTATAAGAAAAAGAAAAATTATGAACAGGAAAAAATAGTTAAAATCCAAAGAATAAAGTTGAATACATCCCAAGCATTTTATTATCAATGTTCTTAATCACCCATGGTGATACTGTGATTCTGCATAATTGACATATTCTCTGGTAGATGGCGCTGGTGTTGTTTTGTGATGTCACTTTTCCAAAAAAAAGTCCCCCCCCCCCATCCTAACACGTCGGTCCTCTCCCCCCTCAGTGTGTGATGTCATATAATGACAGCACAAATCAGCACTAAAATGAGCAAATTAAATTCACAAGGAGAATAAAACTCCCCAAAACTCGATTTCATATTTTCTAAAGAGCCTATATGAACAGATATTTGCAGCAGTTTAATTTATTTTATGTCTTGTGTCACTCACCTCCCCGTGTAGTATATGTATTAAAATGTAACCAATTAATTCTACATCCAAATGATTAAAACCTCATTACCAAACATAAATCAAAATGAATGCATATTGAAGTAGTAAAAGATACCAATTTGACGGTCAGAATTTGCATTTCATTTTGCTGGCAAAATTTAATTTCTCATCTAATAATTTATAATTTAATTGCAGATCTATCCCATTACCTTTGTAAATAATGGGTTAGAAAAGCATACGTCTGCACGTAAAGAGAAATAACAAGGCCCATTTAACCTACATGCAAGACCACACCGGTGGCCTAAAGTGGTTAGAGTGTCCACCTCGAATATGGGAGATCGCAGGTTTGAACCATGCCAAAGACTTAAAAAGTCATAGCGTTCAGCATTAAGAGGTTAATGTTAGGGCTGGTCAGCCTGTTGTCGGAATAATGTGACAGGAGGGGCATGATGCTACACGATGACAACATTATGCCCCAATGCTAGACATCACTATAAACTGCCACACTGCAGACATCGTAGCAATATGACTCAAATTGTTAAAGCTATGTAAAAAGTTCCCTAAAACATACACACACACTACATGTGTCGGTTTTGCAGGAGTTATAGGACGGGAATTAAGTAAAAAATAAAGTAAACAGAAAATAAAAAATATTGTGATGAACAAGCTTAAAACAAACTCTGAACATAAAAATACAAAACATAAATATATGAGATGCCGCAGCAAGTTTTTCGATCTCGGGACCTCTTTTTAGGCAACTGGGGCACACATAAAGACAAATATTTGGCCGGTCCTGGGATGGGTGTTGTGTTGTGATGTGATTTGGATTTTTAATGTAACTTTAAAAAAAATTCAGTCATATTGCTACAATGTCTGCAATGTGGCAGTTTATAGTGATATCTAGCACTAGGGCATCATTCTGCCGACATGTAGCATGATGTCCCACCCATTCATATTATCAAGCAACCGAGGCGGACGTTCTAACCATTAGGCCACCGGAGCGGTTTCCTAGGATGGTTGTGATAAAAAAACGTTTCAACACAAATCACAAATATTAAAAAGTACTGAAAAAATAGGATCATCTAGTTGAATATTTTGAATCTAAAAATGCAAACAAAAACAAAAACAATTTTGATGAGGCAGCACGTTTTGAACCCAGTGCCTCGTTTGGCAAGTGGAACACAAAGACAAATCCAGGTGGTTTTATGCATGATTTAATTGATTAAGATCTCTCCAAGTAACCATGTACATACTGAGTTGGACTTAAAGAAGTATATTTATACATGTGAAGCATTGAGATTAATGCCAGTTTACCTGGTGGCCTAGTGGTTAGAGCATCTACCTCAGATGCGGGAGGTCACAGGTTCAAATCCCTGTGTACCAAAGACTTATAAAAATGTTACTAACACCTGCATCGCTTGGTGATCAGCATTAAGAGGTTAGTGTTAGGATTGGTTGGCCTGATGTCAGGATAATGTGATTGGGTGGGACATGAAGCTACATGTCTGCTGTATGATGTCCAAGTGCTAGACATCACTATAAACTATCACACTGCATATGTCTAAGCGACATGACTGATATTTTTTTTCAAGCTACATTAAAATTCCAAAGGACACGCACACACACACCCTACATGTGTCTGTTGTGTAGGTGGTCTAGCATATGCTTTATATATCAAGGGCAGACAACTGTATTGGATTGCATTAAAGACACATTAGATGCACAAATTACTCCATTCCCTCATTATTTTCAATTGCATCATACAGTCACTGATCATAAGTCATGATGCTAATCCACTGATCATAAGTCATAATGCTTATCCACCGATCATATGTCATGATGCTTATCCACCGATCATAAGTCATGATGCTTATCCACTGATCACAAGTCATAATACTTATCCACCAATCATATGTCATGATGCTTATCCACTGATCATATGTCATGATGCTTATCCACTGATCATAAGTCATGATGCTTATCCACTGATCATAAGTCATGATGCTTATCCACCTATCATAAGTCATGATGCTTATCCACTGATCATATGTCATGATGCTTATCCACCGATCATGTCATGATGCTTATCCACTGATCATAAGTCATGATGCTTATCAACTGATCATATGTCATGATGCTTATCCACTGATCATAAGTCATGATGCTTACCCACTGATCATAAGTCATGATGCTTACCCACTGATCATATGTCATGATGCTTATCCACTGATCATAAGTCATGATGCTTATCCACTGATCATAAGTCATGATGCTTACCCACTGATCATAAGTCATGATGCTTATCCACTGATCATAAGTCATGATGCTTATCCACTGATCATAAGTCATGATGCTTATCCACCTATCATAAGTCATGATGCTTACCCACTGATCATAAGTCATTATGCTTATCCACTGATCATATGTCATGATGCTTATCCAAACAGACAATGCTTTAGAAGAAATAACAAAAGAAGGATTCTTGAAAAAAACTTTCTTTGGGCAATAAAGAAATGCATTTGTTGGCATCACGCCCTTTTTTGTATCTCAAAATTAAAAGCCTTTTTCTTATCACAAGTTGAAGTCATTCGAAAGGGCTTGGTTCATCAGACAGAGCTGTAACTAAAGTTAGAAATTTGTTTTTTTTTCAGTCAAAGTCACAAAGTCACCTGATCCTAAAACTCGTTTATCCCCAGTGGGTTTCATTATTACCTCATGTGCAGGCAATTAGCAGAGTTTTGTTGTGATTCATGACTAAAGCTATTTTCTGCGGAAACAATTTTTCTTCTGTCACTTCTGACTCCAAATCAATATGCTTGTTCCCAACCCTGAGTGCAATCTATTTATATAGTTTATTAGGGTCAGATGGATAGTTGGACAATGTGACGATGACTTCACATCATCAGTCAATTGCTGCAGTTAAAAAAATCCAATGTTGCAAGAGCAACATTAGTGGCATCACAACTTAGTGCAAAAGAGCTTAACAGATTAACCAATACAAAGATTTTCCATCCAGTTAAAGATTTTATCAACATCCACCAAGCTTTATGTGGTAATTCATTCTAATGTTGTCAGGGTGTCTTCATCAGATTCGAGTTGCTGTAACCAAATTTCAAATGCTGACGTCCCCGAGTTAAATGGCGAGCAATAACAGGATTTCACCTAGAAGATAGCCACGTTTTGTGCGTCTGTTACTTATGTATTGAGTTGCAACTGTTAGAGATGTATTGAGTTACCACCTAGGGGTATAGTGCTATGGGAATGGCGTTCCTTTATTTTTTTTGCGTGTTGCCTTACAGTTTGTGCATTTCACCCCACCCCACCCCACCCAACCCGAGTAACATGCGTTATGTTCTCTCGCTTCTTTATTTAGCACTACACCACTGGTTACATCTGTTACATATGTACTGAGTTACAACTGTTAGATAATGTGTTGAGTTACACCTGTTGGACATGCATTAAATTAAATCTGTCAGATGTGTATTGATTTAGATTTGTTAAATATGTATTGAGTTAGACCTGGACCGCTCCGATGGCCAAGCAGTTTGCGCACCTGCCTCCGATGCGGGAAATCGTGGACTTGAACCCCGGCTAAGTCATACCAAAGACTTATAACATTGGTACTAAACACTGCCATGCTTGGCACTCATCATTAAGCGGTTAGTGGTAGGACTGGTTGGCCTGGTGTCAGGATAATGTGACTGGGTTGGATATCATGCTACGTGTCGGCAGCGTGATGCCCCAGTGCAAGACATCACTATAAACTGCCACATTGTAGACATCATAGCAATATGGCTTAACAAATTGTTAAATCTATGTTGAAAATCCAAATCACACACACACAGTTACACCTGTTATATATGTAGCGAGTTACACCTGTTAGAGTTGTATCTAGTTACAATTGTTAGATATGTATTGAATTACATCTGTTAGATACATATTGAGTTACAACCAACGATACTGTATAATATCAGAATATTTCAACTGCTGAGTCTGATGATCATTCATGAAATGAACTGGAATAATGTCAGGTTTCTTTCTTTAATAGAGTAGTGATTTTACCTTAAAGTAATTCTGACCATCTTCTGCTATCAAATAATGACTAATGTTAATGTTGTTGGCTTTGTAATGGCACTTAATTTGGCTATATCATGCCAAGTAAATGGGAAATATACGACTCTGAGCAGCTGATTTAAGTTGGTCTGGGCAGGTATCCAACCCACAACTGTTGGTTTACGATTCCAAAAACAGTAAGTATTTAAGCATTTAAGATATTTTTAGAAAGAGCAAGTCAGCAAGTACATGTATAGTACGTATAACATGAAAATTGAAAATGGACTTTTTCAGATATAGTCATGTTACTGTTCAATACATCACCAGACTTTTAGGTTAACATTCTGATTTTGGTAAGGAATATTTTAGTCCACAATGTAGAGAACTTTCGTGTAGCTATGGTGCCCCCGGATGCTAATTCGTTCAAATCGCTTTCCAGAGATCAATTATCGGCCCAAGTTAAGGGTATGTTAGAAAGCTTGTAGCTTCCTTTGGGTTGATGGAGCTTCCTGGGATTATCCACCAGATATGCTGGCGGTCATGCTGAAAAGAGCATTAAATCCATACACGGCGTATAGCTATGTACCTGTCTGACATATTAAAGTATTACTGACTACAATAAGTATCGAACTATTCTCTACCTTATATACCAAACTGCCTTACAGTGTGGCACTGCTAACTGCATGATGTACACAAACTGTCATACAGCAAGGCACTGCTAACTGTATGATGGACACAAACTGCCATACAGCAAGGCACTGCTAACTGTATGATGGACACAAACTGTCATACAGCAAGGCACTGCTCACACTAACTGTATGATGTACATAAACTGCCATAAAGCGAGGCACTGCTAACTGTATGATGTACACAAACTGCCATACAGCAAGGCACTGCTAACTGTATGATGGATACAAACTGCCATACAGCAAGGCACTGCTAACTGTATGATGGACACAAACTGCCATACAGCAAGGCACTGCTAACTGTATGATGGACACAAACTGCCATACAGCAAGGCACTGCTAACTGTATGATGGACACAAACTGCCATACAGCAAGGCACTGCTAAGGGTATACAAATTGCCATACATATTAAAGTATTACTGACTGCAATATGTATCGAACTACTCTCTACCTTATATACCAAACTGCCATACAACAAGGCACTGCTAACTGTATGATGGACACAAAACTGCCATACAGCAAGGCACTGCTAACTGTATGATGTACACAAACTGCCATACAGCAAGGCACAGCTAACTGTATGATGGACACAAACTGTCATAAAGCAAGGCACTGCTAACTGTATGATGTAGACAAACTGCCATACAGCGAGGCACTGCTAACTGTATGATGGACACAAAACTGCCATACAGCAAGGCACTGCTAACTGTATGATGGACACAAAACTGCCATACAGCAAGGCACTGCTAACTGTATGATGTACACAAACTGCCATACAGCAAGGCACAGCTAACTGTATGATGGACACAAACTGTCATAAAGCAAGGCACTGCTAACTGTATGATGTAGACAAACTGCCATACAGCGAGGCACTGCTAACTGTATGATGGACACAAAACTGCCATACAGCAAGGCACTGCTAACTGTATGATGGACACAAAACTGCCATACAGCAAGGCACTGCTAACTGTATGATGTACACAAACTGCCATACAGCAAGGCACAGCTAACTGTATGATGGACACAAACTGTCATAAAGCAAGGCACTGCTAACTGTATGATGTAGACAAACTGTCATACAGCGAGGCACTGCTAACTATGTGGTGTACACTAACTGCCATACAGTGAGGTACCAGCCTATATTATGTTCTTTACTACTATAACTACCATATGTGCTACTGACTGCAATATGTCCCTAACTGCCATATAGCACAGCACTGTCAACAGGATCATGGCTGCCATATATTTTCTAGTGAGATACTGCCAACTGCATCATGGCTACCACAAAGCGAGGTACTACCCATTGCAACATATATCTAACTGCCGTATAGCAAAGTACTGTCGATTGCATCGCATCCTAACTGATCATACAATACAGTGTGAATGATCAATTAGTTGAATGTACTAGTGTGTGGAAGGTGGTGGGCTGAGAAAATATAAAAAGACCACCAATCAAATGTACAATAATAATGTATCACCTCATTGTATTTGTGCATTCAATCTTCTGAAATAATAACATTTTATAAAGGAAATAAAGATGAACAACAAAGCTTTATAATGTATTCTTTCAATCCACATCAGGACAAACATTTGACTTCAGCAAAATGAAAAAATGAACCTTAAAATCCGACTCCTGTTCCACTACAGGCCAACACCTACTCGAATGACATAGTACAGTGTAAACTTTAAATCCGACTCCTGTTCCACTACAGGCCAACACTTACTCGAATGACATAGCACGGTGTAAACTTTAATTCCGACTCCTGTTCCACTACAAGCCAACACCTACTTGAATGACATAGTACAGTGTAAACTTTAAATCCAACTCCTGTTCCACTACAGGCCAACACTTACTCGAATGACATAGCACAGTGTAAACTTTAATTCCAACTCCTGTTCCACTACAAGCCAACACCTACTCGAATGACATAGTACAATGTAAATTTTAATTCTAACTCCTGTTACACTACAGGCCAATACCTACTCGAATGATATAGCACAGTGTAAACTATAAATCCGACTACTGTTCCACTACAGGCCAACACCTACTCGAATGACATAGCACAGTGTAAACTTTAATTCCGACTCCTGTTCCACTACAAGCCAACACCTACTCGAATGACATAGCACAGTGTAACTTTCAATGCGACTCCTGTTCCACTACAGTCCAACACCTACTCGAATGGCATAGCACAGTGTAAGCTATAAATCCGACTACTGTTCCACTACAGGCCAACACCTACTCGAATGACATAGCACAGTGTAACTTTAAATCCGACTCCTGTTCCACTACAGGCCAACACCTACTCAAATGACATAGCACAATGTAAACTTTAATTCTGACTCCTGTTCCACTACAAGCCAACACCTACTCGAATGACATAGCACAATGTAAACTTTAATTCCGACCCCTGTTCCACTACAGGCCAACACCTACTTGAATGACATAGCACAATGTAAATTTTAATTCTACCTCCTGTTACACTACAGGCCAACACCTACTTGAATGACATAGCACAATGTAAACTTTAATTTCGACTCCTGTTCCACTACAGGCCAACACCTACTCGAATGATATAGCACAATGTAAACTTTAATTACGACTCCTGTTCCACTACAGGCCAACACCTACTCGAATGACATAGCACAGTGTAAACTTTAAATCCGACTCTTGTTCCACTACAGGCCAACACTTACTCAAATGACATAGCACAATTTGCAGCACAAATTCAGCAATTCCAATGATGGCCAAAATTAGTTACATTTAAAAATAAAAAATAAAAAATACTAATCCAAAACTAAAATAAGGACTGTGTTCATTTAGCAGAATGTGTATTTCTGACTTCCATACCGTAATTCATTAATCCGCATGAGTACGCTATTAACTAATAACTCGACAGAGATTCTCAATTCACTCTTAAATGATCCTTAATGCAAGCTTCTATTTGGAGAAAATCATATATCCTGAGGCAGATTTTTTTTATCTACTTGTGTTTGAACCAACGCCAAATATGAGTAATGAGTTTTCCAAAGTAAAACCTGTAAAATCATCTGAAATTCCTACAATAAAACAGTCTCCATATTTTCAGTTACAAATAGGATAAGCTCTCAAAAGATTCTTATAGTTAAAATTCTATTTTTCATGATTAACCAATATTATATATTATATATATACATCCATTTCTGGACTGATTCCCATTTTGTCATCTTGCCAGTAATGAATACAATACCATGACTGAATACAAGATTAGCTTATTGCTGTTTATACTTGTATATAAGAGGAGTTTAATAGCAAATAACACAGACTCTGATTTACTAGCATATAATGTGCTGGAAGATCTGGGTCTATGCTGACTGTTATGTCAGTTACTCTGATTTACTAGCCTATAATGTGCTAGAAGATCGGGGTCTATGCTGATTGTTATGTCAGTTACTCTGATTTACTAGCCTATAATGTGCTGGAAGATCGGGGTCTATGCTGACTGTTATGTCAGTTACTCTGATTTACTAGCCTATAATGTGCTGGAAGATCGGGGTCTATGCTGACTGTTATGTCAGTTACTCTGATTTACTAGCCTATAATGTGCTGGAAGATCAGTGTCTATGCTGATTGTTATGTCAGTTACTCTGATTTACTAGCCTATAATGTGCTAGAAGGTCAGGGTCTATGCTGATTGTTCCGTCAGTTACTCTGATTTACTAGCCTATAATGTGCTATAAGATCAGGGTCTATGCTAATTGTTCTGTCAGTTACTCTGATTTACTAGCCTATAATGTGCTGGAAGATCGGGGTCTATGCTGACTGTTATGTCAGTTACTCTGATATACTAGCATATAATGTGCTGGAAGATCAGGGTCTATGCTGATTGTTCTGTCAGTTACTCTGATTTACTAGCATATAATGTGCTGGAAGATCAGGGTCAATATTGTTTTATCCATTACTCCTGAGAAACTGCAGAGATTTAGATTTGCTGTGCATTGTGTGATGTCATATCTGGGTTTGTGCAGTTTGCAGTTGCACTCATAAGCAGGTACATATGGTATGCAGAATGAAATGGCTTTGACTCAAATTACTTAACTCATGGATGTTGAAAATTCTAAATATTTTCATTTTCTTTTAATATTTATAATTCTGGACAACATCCATAGTTATACCATGCTATATCCTCAGTTGCTTTATAATGAAGGGAGATATAATGAATCAGACCAATACCACAATGAAGGGTGATATAATGAATCAGACCTATACTGCAATGAAGGGTGTTATAATGAATCAGACCTATACTAATACGAAGGGTGTTATAATGAATCAGACCTATACTACAATGAAGGGTGCTATAACGAACCAGACCAATACCGTAATGAAGGGTGTTATAATGAATCAGACGTATACTACAATAAAGGGTGTTATAATGAATCAGACCTATACTACAATGAAGGGTGTTATAATGAATCAGACCAATACAACAATGAAGGGTGTTATAATGAATCAGACCTATACTACAATGAAGGGTGTTATAACGAATCAGACCTATACTACAATGAAGGGTGTTATAATGAATCAGACCAATACAACAATGAAGGGTGTTATAATGAATCAGACCTATACTACAATGAAGGGTGGTATAATGAATCAGACCTATACTACAATGAAGGGTGGTATAATAAATCAGATCTTTACTTACAAATTTTCCATATAAATTTAATCCAACTACAACTCCATTGCCAGTAACTACTCTTCAATTTTGTTCAAGTTTTATAACTGCAATTTTACCCTGAAACTTAATGTCTTCAATGTAACAAACTAACAGAATAAAATTTAAATCCAACTTAAAAGTCTAAACAAATTATTGGTGAAATTGAAGATGAATAAGCTCTCACCACATGCAAACATAAAGCAACCTTATGCAAAAGGTTGGGTTTGAATATAAATATAAATTGTTTCATACAGAAATAAAAATTTAGGTTAAAAGTTCCATGAAAATATTTAATAAATTTACCCTAATTTTAATACCAAATGGTAGCATGTTGTATGTGCTAAGATCCATCCATCACATGTACCTACTTCATAAAAAGGTTCAGTTTTAAAAATGTATTGATACAAAATTGGCAAAAAACATTAGGAACAGGAAACTCTCCCACCACCATGTAAACATCCTACAAATTATAAGAAAACAGGTAAATCTGGTATAATTCATTAAAATGTATATTCATCAAAAAATAAACCCCTGAAAATAGACAAAATATTTTATATAAATCACATTCTGACATTTAAAAAGTCCATATTTATTTTGTGGCGATAGGTACAGCTTTATAAGCTTTCTTAATGAGTTTATATACAAAATGTTTCTTATCACTGTTTGTTAAGTCAATACACTCAACAAAAAATGTGTTCCACTATTAGTGAACACTGGCATGGCATGCATTCTGATGTTCACCCTTCAGGAGGTTTGCATGAGGCAGGCAGGCAGGTGCCCTAGATCGTATATTACCATCTCATCTATGCAAGTTATTCCATATGATGAAGGATGCGACTCTCCATGTTGAATGTTCTGAAGCATGTTTGTGTAATCATTGTACAAGGCTCTCATTGTGGTAAGGGATATTGTTGGGTTGTTAATCATTGTACAAGGCTTTCATTGTGGTAAGGGATGTTGTTGGGTTGTTAATCATTGTACAAGGCTTTCATTGTGGTAAGGGATATTGTTGGGTTGTTAATCATTGTACAAGGCTTTCATTGTGGTAAGGGATATTGTTGGGTAGTAAGTCGATGGTTTTGTGAAACTTAATTACGAGGTTTTTTATAGTGGAAAGGGTTGACAAATTAATGGTCTTATAAGGGTTAATTAAATACAAGGTTTTCAGTGTGGATAAGGATACTGAAATGATGGTGAAATTGGTTTTTGTAAGGGACTTTAAAGATTTATGTATGGCTGCAATTTTGTACGGAAAAGACGGTTTTATCTTTTAATAAGTGTGAGAAAGTATTGTTAAGTTGCTCCCACATCTTGACCATTGAAATGTGTATGTCAGGAATATGATCATTCTAAGAGAATGTCAGGAATATGTGAATTACCTCTGCTTGGTATAGGGCTGTCTGTAATGGCAAAGATCAGCTACAACTTGGTGTGGGGCAGTTTACTTACCAATGTGGCAATGGATTTTTTCTGCTATTACGAGGATAAAATTTTACAGCAAACAGTGATAGATGGTTTCTGAGAATACAAAATTTGAAGAGGAAAAAAAATTGTGGAATGCAATAATTCTGAGAGAAAGTGATGGTTCAGTTGCCTTAACACAGATGCTCCCAAAATCCAAGTCCATCACTATGTATCAGATCAGGTATTTTCTGGTAAGGTGCCGTCAATTTAGTATGTATGCATGGAAGGGGTTAACCCAAATGTTTATTCTTAGATATGGGAGGGGGACTGATAATTTACATATGAATAGGAAACGGGGGTGGTTGGTGAAACCTTGATAATAATTTGTCTAATACGTAACCTGTTCAACTTGGTTCAGTCAGCGATTGAATTTTAGCGGACACTAGACAAACTTTTTAAAGTTATGCAGCTTATTTCTTTGATGCAGCCAGATATTTAATGTTTGTTGACTGTTTTATTAAACATGTTAACATTATTAATCCTTGATTGTTTCTGTGTGGATTAAATATAGGTCATTCTATAGAATTTAGGGGCAGCGTCAAGCAAATGTACACAGGTGGGGGTGTCAAAAATTATGCACGTGTACAGGGAGGGTTCAAGCTTTGCCAGATGTTTGTGTACATAATAAATGGATGGCCCTTAAGACTTGTGGACTAATCAATAGCTAATCAAGCCATTGCTCAGTTTAGATCTAAACTAAATTTATATGTAATTAAGACCTTCTGGTATGCTTGTCAAACTGTATGCTTGTCAAACTGCCATAAAGTTAGTAAATCCTGGGCATTTTGACATAGTTTTAAGATGTCTCTAATATTATATTAAATCTTGGACATTTTGACACATACACCAGAGTAATATTAAATCCTGGGCATTTTGACATATATCTCAGAGGTATGTAATATTAAATCCTGGACATTCTGACATATCTCAGAGGTATGTAATATTAAATCCTGGACATTTTTACATGTATCTCAGAGGTATGTATTATTAAATCCTGGACATTCTGACATATCTCAGAGGTATGTAACATTAAATCATGGGTATCTTGACATGCATCTCAGAGGTATGTAATATTAAATCCTGGGCTATTGACATGTATCAGAGGTATGTAATATTAAATCCTGGACATTTTGACATGTATTTCAGAAGTATGTAATATTAAATCCTGTGTTTTTGACATTTATCATAGGTATGTAATATTAAATCCTGGGCTATTGACATGTATCAGAAATGTGTAATATTAAATCCTGGGCTTTTGACATGTATCAGAAATGTGTAATATTAAATCCTGGGCTTTTGACATGTATCATAGGTATGTAATATTAAATCCTGGGCTATTGACATGTATCAGAAATATGTAATATTAAATCCTGGGCTATTGACATGTATCAGAAATATGTAATATTAAATCCTGGGCTTTTGACATGTATCAGAGGTATGTCGTATTAAATCCTGGGCTATTGACATCAGAGGATATATGGAAGAAAAGGTAATGTACAGCCAAAAAATGCCTAAAACGTTGATTTCCTACAAATTAGGGATAAGAGAACTATTGAGATAGAGTTTTTTTTATCATGAACCTTTTTTATTAAGAGTATGGTATAAATAAATAAAAACTGCATGCATGACATTCAGTAAAAATAACTAAGAAGCGATAGGAGTCATGGACTGTTTAATTTGATAAATCTATAAAAATGGCATGACCTTTTAACTGAGATTCAGTAAACAATGAACAGCTTTAGTATCCAAGCCGCTATTAATTTTTATAATAACCCAGTACACATTTTATTCCCTGTACCCTGCACACAATTATCAACAATTTAAAAGTAATTGTCCATGATTTGAGACCAAAATTAAATTGTCCTATTTCCTTATTATGGTTGATATAAACCATGACATTTTTTCCAGTCGGATTTTGACTTTGGATCAACCAATTACTCGATGATGTTGTGAGCATTCAGTTTGTACATTAACACCAGCAAATGTTATGAATGCATAAATCACAACTGTTTACAAGGAATACAATCCAAGACTAAAATATCTTACATTTATAAATGTACACTATGGCATTATAGTATCCTGTAATTTCTATGTAGTTACAATTTTCTGAATAATACATTTAAAGATTAGTAGCTACCATATACACTTACTTGTAAGTCAAGTCCAACTGCAACCAAAATAGACATTGATCTGCAATGACATTATGTGCCTGCAGATCTGGGTTTATGTTGTTTGCTGTACTGATTAAACTTAACTGCATATACCCAGATATGGCACATTATGTGACAGCAGATCAGGGTCTATAATGCTTGCAGTTGGACTGAATTTGTAATAAGTATGTACTATACATTATGTTTCTTTGCAATAACCGATCAGATTGACCATCTGTACCCCGATATATCAAACAACCAAAGCTACTTCTATAAACCACACTTAACAAAATGTTAATTTCTGTAAATCATTGTGGAATTTTTCCAAGTATTATAGTGCAACGAAAATCGTATGTATGTATGTATGTACGTACGTATGTATGCATGTATGGCACATCAGCACAATCCTGACTATATGATGCAGGCTAAATTCAAGTCTCCCAGAAGACTTCTAAAACATAAAGGCAAAACAGCTTAAATATTATTGCAAACAGACTCTACCATTTGTCTTAATTTGAGATTATGGTTAGTTTATGCGCTGCATGTCTTTTCAAAGGCAACTGCTATGCAAGCCTGATGGAATTAACCATATCTGTGTACATTGTGAATCTGGGTCTGTTTATTTACATGATTTTATCTATGCCAACCCATAGCACTATCCCAACAAAAGTAAAATACCTTCCACTTACAAATATTCGCAATGCTATTTTTTTGTATTTACATACAGCTTCTTTTCACAAGGATTCTGTTCATGTCAATCCAGTAATAATACTAAAAACTCAAATATCAACTTTGAGAAAATTCTTCCCCCATAGTCAAAATTAACTTTTAAAAAAATCCATTACTAACAGAATGTGTTTCAATTGCAGCATTCATCAAGGAATGGAAAATGCTGCTAGTGTCAATCTACAACAATAATTTTCTTGTTAATTGCAACTACATATGATCTTTCTTTCATTACCATATAACTTTGTAACTGATGACCAGTAAAACAGAACAAAAAGAATCTTATATGTGAACTTATATTACTTTTACCTGTATACTAATTGTTATGATCTTTTAAAGACATCCAACTCTTTCTCAATAGTAGCTGAAATTATTTTTTGATGTCCTATATGTTAGCCATGGTGGTTCAGTGGTTAGTGAGCCTGACTCACAACGGATAGGGTGCAGGTTCAAATCCTTCCAATAGACCAGACTTTGTTGGCTGCCGTGGTGTGTCCTTGAGCAAGGCAACACCTTGTTGCTTATCATTGCATGAATTGCTTTGCAGAGAGAATCCCACCTACCCCTTTATTTTGGCTACTGATTATATAAAGTTTTATATTATCATTAGGACAGGTGTAATTTTATTGCAAAACTATTAAGTGCATTCTACAAAGAAAAGGTAGAGACAGAATCCAACAGCACAGATTTGAAGAAAAACATATATTAAAGGTCAAATACGGATGGATTACTACATTCTGGTATGGGGCTAAACAATTTGTTAATTTTGTAATATTTAAACAAGCAACAGATATTTTGATATCTGGTTTGGCATGGAAAGATTAAAAATATAAAGGTTAAACAGAAGCCTAGCTGTGGATAAAACTGATATCACTATAATACTGGGACAAGACAAAACAATGATCCTTTTTGCAATAGTTTGCCAAGATAAACTTCCATTACAAGACAATGCGCATCCATACAATTTTCCAGGGCATAACTGACATAAATTTCACCAGGCTAAACTGTCTCACTTCTGCTGCAGAACAAAATGACTTTGGATTAAACTGTGCTTTAAGATGTTTTATTTTTAATTATATATCTGATATTTACAAAGATTTATTGCCTTGGTTCCTAAAGTACACATTCCATGACAAACGTGACTGGTGTAACCACATTATAATAACATGGTTTCAGGTTTCTCTATCAACTTTTTAAACTCTGCTAGCCACTGCGCTCCTACTGCCCCATCGACCACTCTGTGATCACAACTGAGGGTGACTGACATCATTGTAGCTTGTCTGTTTACAATGCAACCATCTATTTATTATTTCTTCCTTAGCATCTTTTAAAACTGTCCACATGCACAAATGTTATAACATAATAGCACAATTAAGATAAAAGCTTAATTGTTCACAAGATACAATGTAATTATGTGTATAAATCTCATTATTTTCCTTATCATACACTGTTGCATATTTCTCACACTGGAGTTTAAAGGGGTGCAAGTAAACATCAGTAACTTGTCATACAGGTTATGCAGCCATAATATGCCTGTATCATTTGCTACTTGTACTCTGTGTCGCGTCTTTCAGGCATGCCCACTAAGTAATCAAGACACTTGATATTAACATGGTAGCTCTGAAAGGTTTTCATTGATCAAGACCATTTTATTCTCTGAAAGAATAGAAAGCAAGCAAATTGTAAAGAATGAAACAAGGTCTAACGTTTTTATGCTGTGTATTTGTCATTGAAGGTAAGAATGACAGGAGTATGACATAAATGCAAGTACTGTGCCAACTGGGAAAAAATGAATTCAGATTAATGATGACGATTATGAGAGCTTTGTCTCAGCATCTGCTGCCAGTACTAGGAACACTTCTTTGACCAATCATACTCAAATAATGCACAAAGTAAATAAGCACAATGCTTACATTTTGAATAAAAAGGTTGTCCAAACATAGAAAAATGGGTTTTATTTCGTTAGCAACTGCACAGCAATGTAAACAAAAAAACCCACTGATGATTGGGTATACAATATTATTCCAATTCCAATGTATCAATACTGTACAAGTTCTTATACCACAGGCTTCTAAATGCAAGAGTAGGAAGGAGTTAAATAATAAACTCATCACCATGATCAGAATTCCAGCCCACAAGCTTTGGTTGCATGTCAATCTTCTAGACCACTCGACTATGGACACTCAAGGGAACACATAATGTACATATGGATAAACAAAGCCAATCTTACAAACCATCTGCAATGTGAAATATAGCAAGGAAAATGGATTGTCACTCCCATAAAACTAAATGTATTCAGTAATCGTACCCATTTTCACTTGATTAATCCACCACTATCTGCTTCTCGCTGATCCCACAGCAAGAATACAGGTCTGAAATTATACTCATAAGAATATCAGCTGGAATCTTATTGATGAAATAATTTTATACGTTCAAGTACACACACTCTCTCTCTCTCTCTCTGGCTCTTGATCTCAAAGCTGAAAATCAAATAAAAGAATGTCAAAGACAACATACAGTGTAGTTCGTCATGATCTTGACAATGAAGTCTGTCATGATCCGACAATCATACAATAGCCTGTCCTTATTTGTCTTTACCACTTCCATTTCAACACATAATTCAGTGACATTAATGGACTGATTAAGACATGATGAGTAATGAATAGATAAATATTCTGGGTTGTTGTTCAATAAATACATATTATAGGTTCTTGTGTAATGGATATATATTCTGAGCTGTTTTAAAAATATATACATTCTGTTTGAACCAAATCCTGGGCTGATTTGTAATTGATACATATTCTAGGTTGTTGTTTAATGTATATATATTCTTGGCTGTTGTTTCATATTCAGTGCAATTCCCCCATAACGCGAATTCAGATATAACGCGGCAATGGCGTTGTTCCCGAAAGTTCACATGTTCATTCGCACATGAACAAATATTTTTGTTCAAAGTACGTGAAATAGTGCATAATAAAAATGTATTATTATTTTGGGGAAGAGATCACGTATGAATTCAAATGTAATACAAGTGTGGCATGGTTCCTGAAATTTTAAATACACGTACATGTATTTTTCTTGTACCGATAAAAGTATCTTTTGTTCAAATGCGTGAAATAGTGTATAAACATTTGTCATCATTTTGGGAAGAGATTGTTTATGAATTCGATTATAATATGATCGTGGCATGGTTCCTGAAATTTTAAATACATGTACGTGTTATTTTCTCGTACAAGAAAAAAATAATTTTTAAGTACGAGAAATACTGTGTAAAATGTTTATTATCATTTTGGGGAAGAGTTCGCTTATGAACTTTAATATAATACGATCGTGGCGTAGCTTCTAAAATTTAATAATTTCATCAGGTTCTTGAAGTGTTATGCCGATATAAAGATTATCGGAAATGTTACTTATTACTGATTCATTAGCCAAGCCAGTAATTTGTATTTGTGATTGTCTTTAATTAATTCTGTATACAGTCGTTGCTCAAACAATAGCTAACATGTGCTTCTTTAACTGCATACACAACCAAGCAGCAGACACAACCAAGCAGCAGACAATGTGGTGTCTGATAAAAATTCTCACAATTTAATAGACATGAAAAAATGAAAGCTGCCAACATGTTTGCTGGGCTTGGCGGTGTTATTAGACGCAATCAGTTGACCAGTAAATAATGTTTGCTACATTAGCTGGAAATTGAAAGGGTATGTAATTGCACATGGATTCAGCTTTTTTAATAAAAATGACTCATTACCATTATAGGCCTAATGCACTTAGTTCTCGGGTTTTACACGTGTACGGTGTTTGCTTATGAACTCGTTATTAATTTCCTAATGTTTATAAAATATTTTACCGTTATGGAAAAGTAAGTTCACAGACACAAGTTGTTCACTGCACTTTGCGCAATGATTAGTACATTTCTTTCCATATTCACAAAATCTGAAGTAAAAGTTATATGCACGTTGAAAGCATCCGTTGATTGTTAATGATTCTTGCCATAGTCGTTCAAACAAATAGGAGTACAAGCGTTAATTATAGGAAATTTACAATGGATAAATGTACACAGAAATGCATATGAGAACATTTTAGCAGTATGAAATTTCTACAGACACCGTTTATAGACCCTGGAACTTAATGAACCATACTCATTCTTCGTGTTTCTTGACCTAATTTTGGTGCTAATTTTTCCCACTGAATTCAGATACCTAATGATATGTGACCAAATTATTTAATAGTTTAAATATGTATGCAACTTTTGCAATGGAATTACGTGTATTATGGATTAATTGCAACCCCCACAGTACAATATCAGATAGTAAGTAAATGGTGTTAATAATCTGTTCATGCTGTATATTAGATGTTGAATTCAGACACAATGATCTAGGAAAAAATATTGAATATTATAAATCTGTGTGCAATTTTTCAATGGAATTACATGAATTATGGATGAACTTGCATGCCATAATGATACGATAGTAAACAGTGTTGATACCATATTCATCTTACATATGAGATATAAATACACGTATATGTGCCAACAAGTTGTTCTCTGGAAAAAGTAAAATAATGTAAAACCCATCATTAACGCAACCCCGCTATTGATGTGACCCAACTTTTGGACCCCAATTATCGCGTTACAGCGGGGTTCCACTGTATACATCTTCTAAGCTGTTGTTTCATATATATATTTTGAACTGGTATTTAATATATAAATATTCTGTGCTGTTGTTTAATAGATACATATTATGTGCTGTTGTTTAATGGATACATATTCTGGGCTGTTGTTTGATATATACATATTCTGAATTGTTGTTTCATATATTTATGTTATGGCTGTTGTTTAATATATTTATGTTATGGCTGTTGTTTAATATATAAATATTCTGTGCTGTTGTTTAATAGACACATATTCTGGGCTGTTGTTTCATACATACATATTCTGAATTGTTGTTTCATATCTTTATGTTATGGGCTGTTGTTTACTATATAAATATTCTGTGCTGTTGTTTAATAGATACATATTATGGGCTGTTGTTTAATAGATACATATTCTGGGCTGTTGTTTAATAGATAAAAAGTTTGGGCTGTTGATTAATAGATACACATTCTGGGCTGTTGATTAATAGATACATTTTTCTGGGCTGCCATTTCATGCATGCATATTCTGGACTGCCATTTTTTGCACACTTTCTCGGCCATCATAATGCAATAATTTCAACCATCATGTTCAAAATCAAGCTAAAATGAATTTTTGCTTTATAATTTGTACTCAGAATATTTCACTGCCATAATATATTGATCCCTAGGTCATCTTTGCCCAAGGTTATCATCTTCCTGGAGCAAAGAAAAGCAAAGAAAAGCAAAGAAGGTAAAGTTTAAAGAGTAAATTATTCCAATTATTTTAGTTTTTATAAAAACTTTCTAAGCTACATCATGCATAAAAAATGCAAGCAAATAAAGTTCAGAATGCTTTTCTTTTAAAGTAATCACCAAGACAGAATAAGAAAAATCGAAGGTTGTGAAGTTTCAACATCTATTACAATGAACCTCACAATCCGTACTCATTACGCATCAGTACTTGAAAAGATATACTGGTTCCATCAACTGTTCCCTCAGCATGCTTTCTAATCTCAGCAAGTATGATATAAAGTAACCAGACAAAATGAGACAACAGTAACTACAACGTTATCATGTACATTAATGCATTCATGCACACCAGACAACCACAACCTTATCCTGTACATTAATGCATTCGCGTAAACCACTCTGACTACCACAACCTTATTATGTACACTAATTAATTCATGTACACCACTCTGACTACCACAACCTTATTATGTACATCAATCCATTAATGTACACCACTCTGACTACCAAAAGATTATCCTGTACATTAATGCATTCATGTACACCACTCTAACTACCACAACCTTATCCTGTACATTAATGAATTCACATTCACCACTGACTACCACAACTTTATACTGTATATCAATGCATTCATGGAAACCAGTGACTACAACATCGTTATCGTGTACATTAATGCATTAATGCACACCAGACAACCATAACCTTATCCTGTACATTAATGCATTGGCGTACACCACTCTGACTACCACAACCTTATTAGGTACACTAATTAATGCATGTACACCACTCTGACTACCACAACCTTATCATGTACATCAAAGCATTCATGTACACTACTCTAACTTCCAAAAGCTTATCCTGTACATGAATGCATTCATGACACCACTCTAACTACCGCAACCTTATCCTGTACATTGATGCATTTAAGTACACCACCCTGACTACCACAACCTTATTTTGTATATTAATGAAATCATGTACACCACTCTGACCACCACAATCTTATCCTGTATATTAATGCATTCATATACACCACTCTGACTACCACAACCTTATTCTGTACATTAATTAATTCATGTAAACCACTCTGACTACAACAACCTTATCCTGTACTTTAATGAATTCATGTACACCACTCTAACTACAAAAACCTTATCCTCTACATTAATGCATTCATGTACACCACTCCGACTACCACAACCTTATCCTGTACATTAATGCATTCATGTGCATCACTTTGACTACCACAATCTTTTCCTGTACATTAATGCATTCATGTACACCACTCTGATTACCACAACTTTATCCGGTACATCAATTCATTCATGTACACCACTCTGACTATCAAACGATTATCCTGTACGTTAATACATTCATGTAAACCACTCTGACTACAACAATCTTATCCTGTACTTTAATCAATTCATGTACACCACTCTAATTACAAAAACCTTATCCTCTACAGTAATGCATTCATGTACACCACTCCGACTACCACAACCTTATCCTGTACATTAATGCATTCATGTACACCACTGAACTATCACAATCATATATAATACATTAATGCATTCATTTACACCACTCTGACTACCACAACCTTTTCCTGTACATTAATGTATTCATGTACACCACTGACTAACACAACCTTATATTGTACATTAATGCATTCATGTACACCAAAAAACCACAACATTTTCCTGTACATTAATGCATTCATGTATACCATTGTGACTAACACAACCTTACCTTGTACATTAATGCATTCAGGTACACCACTCTGACTACCGAAACCTTATTCTGTACATTACTGAATTCATGTACACCGCCCTGACAACTACAACCTTATTCTGTACATTAATGAATTCATGGACACCACCCTGACTACCACAACCATATTCTGTACAGTATTGAATTCCTGTACACCACTCTGACTACCACAACCGTATCGAGTACATTAATGAATTTATGCACACCACCCTGACTACAACAACCTTACTGAGAAAATTAATGCATTCATGTACACCACTCTGACTACCACAACCTTATTCTGTATATTTAATGAATTTACGCACACCACTCTGACTACAACAACCTTATCGAGTACATTAATGCATTCATGTACACCACTGACTACCAGAACCATATCGTATATATTAATGCATTTATATACACCACTCTGAGTACCACAAAATTATCCTGTATATTAATGCATACATGTAAACCACTATGACTACAAAAACCGTATCCTGTACATTAATTATTTCATGTGCACCACTGGTTGCCGCAACCTTATCCTGTACATTAATGCATTTATGTACACCACTCTGACTACCACAACATTATCCTGTACATTAATGCATTCATCTACACAAGTGTCTCCCACAGTCATATTTGTACACTTGTTGTTCTTGTTCAGAACCTACAAATACATATGCAGAATTGCCAGCTAGTAAAACAAAATCAACAAAGATACTGAATTGAGAGATGCATTTTGACAAGCACACCAAGGTGGTAACAGACTGACCACCATGCTTAAATCAACAAATTATATAAAAAGTATCAGCAACAAGCCATGTAATCTATTTTATAGGATGCTGATAAATTTAAGTGAACTTGGATATAGTCATTTTAATGATATTATATTTCTTGCATGGGTAGCCATTATTTCTGAGCAGACTGGCATCATCTGCATGAACTTTAAAATCCATGTTGCTGGTATGCTATCACATAAATAAGTTAAAAACCTTTAAGCAGATATTTAGTTGCTCCTTAAAGGTTTTTCTACTTTAAGTTGTGGTGGCAATATTTTATGCCTAGGTGTGCTAAAAATAAACACATGAAATCAGAGGTTATATGACTGTATCTATGTTATCTTTCAAATGTAACAAGTAACATTAAAAACCTTGGACAATATGCTGATGATAAATTTATATATTCTTATAACCACAATTACATGCATGACAATATATTGATATGGATAAACCAATGAAAAGTAACTATCAAATAATATGTTTACACTCTAATATGGACTGCTGAAAATGATAATGTTAAAAGAGATCTGTATCCCATCTGTTTTAATTACATTTACTGTTTTCAGGCATACTACCTAAAATTCACGTGGAAGAACATTCCACTCTCCTTCCTTTTCAGCCAGTGCCACAACATGATAATTGATCGATGAAAGACACCTGAAATTTAATTGAACTATGATGCAACTGATATTTTCAAGTAATTTCAATGTGGTGCAATCTATTAATTTTACCTTCAAAAACTCTAAAGTCTTTCAATACATCAAAAGAAATGGTATCCATATTATTATCACTATCAATCACTATGAAGCTCTAAACTTACAATCAAGTTCTCACACCTATAATGTGATAATTATGTCAGAGTGTGGATGCAATGGGACTCAAGTCAAGAAAATCCAATTATGACTCAGCGTGCTTGAAGTGGGAATCCTTAACTATCTATGAATATAGCTATATTATCTGGAACAACATATAATGTCAATGAATCTAGTTATGTTATTTGTAACAAGACATAATGTAAATGAATCAAGCCTTATTCTCTCCACAAATGCATAATGTCGATGATTCTAACTATATTCATTGCAAAAATATATCGTCTCAAAATTCTGGTTGTTATCTAATATTTTAAATCAGATTGCCATCATTTTCTTTAAGCACCAACTTGGTTTAAGAAGTTTTCTGGTGAAAACTCTACGTTAAAACAGCGGTCCTCCTCTTGAATGCCCCACCACCATTCCAACTAGCAGCCACCCCAATTTGATAGCCAGAAACCCTTGGCACAAATGAGGTTCTTTTCAAAAGTACCCCTCAAGAACAGCCACACCTCTAACGAAACAAATGGCCAGCATATAAGTGCAAAAATGTTAAATATTCCCATCACAAGCAGCTACATTTCATTATAATGTGTCCAGAACCACTATCTAATTCGCACGGTAAGGCAAGTCATCGGATTATCTTTACCGATGTATGTTTCCCAATGGCAGGTTTTCGCTACTGAAAGAAGTGTTGGCTAAAGTATAAGATTAATTTTATATTATCTATTAACACCAATATTTACAAGAAATGGGCTCAACAAAGTTTCGATAGAGTTTTGGGCTTCGCACACCTGTTGATTTCTTCTATTTGATGATTACAACCGGACATTAATTGTCAAAGTCATAACATGGTCAACATTGGCTAAACTTATATTTTGTGGATTAACACACACAGAGATATTAACCCTCAACAAACGGGTATGAGATTAAGACCAAACAATCACGTGAGAGGTACATGCATCACTTTCTTAATAAGCATGACATTTCATCCCCTCTACAAAAGTTTCATCTGCATCATTAAATTGCAGTACTGTACAATTAGCTGCACATAAATAAATCATTACAAGACTTGAACATGGAAAGAGAGACTTATTAGTTTAGATGATAAATGAAAGTTATTGGACTCAACGTCGGGTGTGTGGGCTGGGGATGGTGACCATGGGGTTGTGAAAATGACCAAGCTGAGCTAGCACTTTTTTGAAAGGTGCACATTTGGAGTTAGGCCAAGCTGTATGCCCTATAACCCATATTACATTCATCAGTCATATATCAAAATGAAAGGAATGAAAGGTTCTTTGATCTATACCTAAGATATATAAGGTCTTTGTAAAATAGCCAGTATATCCAATGAGGAAAGCCGGGGAAATTCTATTTCATTACAATTCTAACCCAATGCAAAATAAGAGATTATAGAGCGCCACCATTTACTCATTTGTAATTAAATATAAATTTTCTTTTAAAATTAAACCCTAATTTTCTATTCAGTCCTGAATATTGAATGCTCTGCAATTAGGTGTCATGAAACCTCCAGACGAAAATTATGTATCACTATGGACTTTTACAATGGTGGCCATGTAATAAAACTTGGGTCAAAATAAGAGCATGTAACCGGTATTGATAAACTTTATGACGAGAATGAGTATCCAATTACTGCAATCATGTGTGGTATTTGTGTAATAAATGAGCACGCGTCTGATCACTTAATGCAATTGCGTTATAGTGTGATAAAGTATTATCGAGCATTTTATAAACGTTCCATGATTGACTGAATATCGAGCGAAAAAATTCAGCGACAGGACCAGCATGTTTATCGCTACGGTGCAAAACTCCCAGATTTTACATCCCAGGAGTATGCGCTCAAAATGCCAGATCACTGTTAAGAGACATATCATTTATCAATGTGATAAATACCGACATTGTTGCATTATTGACCAGATCAAACGCAACATAATGCCTGTTTGCATGAGTTACAATTTCTAGCAAAATGCACAATCAAATAATATCACGGTTAAGTTTTCCAAGCCATCGCCGACCTTATTAAATATAATCTCTCCCGAGGATCATAAAACACCTATGACATCTATGTGACTCCGCAGTATGCACGGATCCGGAAATTCATCCACGACAATGATGGCGCCAATATGTTAATGATATTTAACGGAAGGGATACACACGCAATAACAACATCTATGTCACATGGCACTCTGGCGCATGGTTCAAAGTCATCTCCAACACTTCTTCACATATACATTGGCGATCTTCAACTAATTTTTCGCCATCAATTGATATGATGTACGCTTCGCAAACTTTCATGCCGCTGATAATACGTACACGAGGAATCAGCAACGTTGTTACTTAGCATGACATGATAGATGATATACTTGGCGATGTTACTTCACTGTTGGGTGTCGCCTTCGATTTTACTGATGAAATACAATGGTATGGTACATAACCATATTTGGGTGTTATTGAGACCCGGAGTTATTCACGTTGACATATACACCTGGTCGAGAAAAGCAAATGACAAGAATTTTAATTAACAGATCTAAAGAGAAACGATAATCGCATTTAGAGACTCGTGATCATGTTCATGTCGTGTTTAACATCAAATATAAGAAGCATTCCACATGAAGTAAGTGTTTGTTATTGAACCACCCACCGGTCATTTTTTTGTGTGGCCAGCTTTCATGCAGCAATTCAAGTCTGTAATTATAATATCACTATAGAACGTATCATCTCATATATGATCTTCATATATTTGTTACATATACATTTTTGCAGAGACAATGCTCTGAATATTTCCTCATGGCTTACAGGATTCCAGTCTGATTTTTGGGACATGTTATGTGATAAAAATTATCAATCTGACTAAAACTAGATCTCTGACAACCAAAAGCAGGCAGACACAGAACAAAAATTGTGGACTTATAGTTACACTACAAATATAACATATATGATGGCAACAACATCGTTCTTAATATATCGTGTCTAAAGAAAATACTCCCTAATATGAGATGATTTGCTTCACTAAATATAATTGGACCTGATATTAACAAGGTAACCAGACAATAAAACTGTATCGGTGCCTGCTGCATCTACATATTAAGAGTAAGTCCTTATTGTAATCCCACTGAAACCCTTTCAAAGTGTAACTAGAAATGTCTACTTTCGTTTATCACATAAATGGCCTAAGTACTTAATGATCTAGTTACACCCATTATATGCAGTGCACATTTTACACTTTACAATTTTTAATAATTTTGTCATTAGCATCATTAAAAAAATAATATACTTCTTGAATAATAATAATATGTATATTTAATATATTTTCTGTGCTTGACCTTTGTCCCTGATTGAAGGTGATTGTGCCCGCTTAATATGCAAGAACAACGCGCTGAATGGAGTACTAACTTCTCCTTGGCCAGCTGAACGTAGGTTATAAATAGACGCAGGAATTTATTTTCTTTTAGATAATGAGAGGACAATATTCCAATCAGTGGGATATCAACTGCATATTAAATGTGTGCGATCATGGTCATGTTGCGAAATAGCGTGGGAAAATGGGCTGACATTCTTTAAAGGTATGACAGTAAGCCAAACTTTGGATATAAATGCAAAGTCAGATGCCTGTGCTAAACATTGGTACCAAAATTATTATGCTACGTGAAATGTAGCTTGAAATAACAGCATTTATTCTTAAATGGGTCACGCGAGAAAGGAGAGAAGTGTCCTCCCTTGTGGTTATTATATAGCCACTGTGCTTTGGATGGTATGGCTAAACTTGACCATCATTCATAGACCCAGAGACATCGTTGTATGACACAAGCGAAAATCCCCAACGGTAGTATTTTCATGGATTTGTGCTCGTATCTAGCTACGATAATCCAGAGGAGGTGGCTCGTTAGCCATTTTGACATTTTATATTGAATAATTAATAATCGATATTTAGAACATTATGATAGGTTTAAGAAACAATAACAGCAAAGCATTGCATACACTACATTATGTGTGCCTCGTGACCGACAAATTTAACATATAGGCCTAGTGCTGACTGGCTATTTTAACTATGTATCATTGATATTATGAACACTGTATATGGATCCAAATGAAAGGGTAAACATGCCATTACAAGGAACTAGATTACTATAGGTTAATTGGTACATGTTCCGTTTTAATGTTTTCGTCAGCAGAATGGTTTTCTTTCTCACTCCAGACGTTTGCTTATTTTGTCCCTTACGCACGAGAGGGAATAGGGGAATTGAAATAAGAAAGGATTCCGATGAAATTGTGTACTATTTTCATTTCATTTAGAAAACACGGACTATTAATACTTTTTATCGTTATTTTCATATGTCATTTATGATTAATGAATGAGTAGAAATTCACCTTTCATCTATAGGTATGCAGTTACAAGACTGTTTATATATTTGAATTATAGTGCCATGGGCGGATCACAATTTGATATAAAAATAATATTGGTATATCAATCTCGTTTAAACCAACACTTTAAATGCCATCTATTTTTAATGTATGTGGTGGTATATATATATATATATATATATATATATATATATATATATATATATATATATATATATATATATATATATATGCAATGCTTCCGAAATGCATTCCAGTTTTCTATTCAATTTTCCAAACTTGATAAGTATTTGGGCAAAAATACCTCTTCCCCTTGCATAAACTCCTTGAAAACTTCGTTCATTTCACCAGGTATTGTTCCCAATTTCATGTCATTTAAATAAGTCTTAATATTTTACTACCTGATTTTTTTATGTATAACACTTCTTTTTCCCGCTGATTACTCTTTGCCTTTGTCTTACTCTGTTATTGTCCTTTCCCCTTCTTATTTCTTCCCTCTTGCATAGTAACTTCGCATTTTCGTAAATATCACCATATTTCCCCGCCCTAGGTGTTCTTCCTTGTTTGTAAGGACATGTAATGCTTGATATAGATACTGTGTTATATAAGTACCACATTTGTAGGTCCTAACCTATGCCAACATTGTTATTAGCACCTTATAGAGTCGTGGAAGGGGATTGGTGGTTTGTGGAGCTCCACAGAGCTTCAGCATAACAGCTGCTCACTTGAGACATGCATAAGGGATCCCTACTTTATTAGGAGTTGATATAAGGCAATATTTTTCGAGAAGTTGAAGCATTTTATTGTCACAAGTGACAATGCCAAACGGGACGACAAAAAAAAAAAACGTTTCCAATTCACTCATGGAACATTCTGTTATATATACTCAAACAAATGTACATTGTGATTTTGCTATATATTTTCAAATGCAAACACCATCGATTTGCAGGGCACTACATTTTCATTTTCAAACTTATATAATAATATAGCGCAGTGAGTGTTCACAATTTTAAAATATAATATAATACAAAATATCATTGAAGATCGTGTCTTTTGTCAAAATAATAATTGTTTTGAATTTAACTTAATTTTTAATTTCGATAAACTACTTGTGTGCTGGGATTCAATAAATATTGTTTAATATTCAATTGGAACTTCATTCATTTGGACGAGTAATAGAAATGTTGGGACGTTTTGGGATTTTTTCAAATCACTGTTCTTTTTCAATGTTTACTTTATATTCTAGAGAAATATATTAATGATTGAATGTTACAAATCTTGTTGGTCCTCGCTCTTTTCTGATACTTAGTTTAACACCATGGAGTCATACCATTACAACATTAAGTAACAAACAAGATCGTAACATTACTCATCCAAGAAAAGAAACCATACCTTATCATATATTTGCGATTACAACACACACACACACATACACACACATTTAAATACGAGATATATGACACCTTAGTGTGAAGACACAGCCATTGATTTAAATATCAAATTTGGAATTGTGTACTTTCTGACGCCATTGAAATTCAACTAATTGATCTTGAGCAACTGCAGTGGGTTTACTAGTTTTTAAGCAACCATTGTGATTATTTGCTGTGTTTGATAATCTAATTAAGTAAATTTTGTAGTTTCATCTCATTGATCAAATACGTACAATTGTTCCTGTTTTTCATTTTTTATTTTTTTTAATAATAAAAATACATTGCAAATATTACATGCAGACAACAGTATTGACTGTAATGCATCATCCTGGAAACCAGAACAGGAGAGAAGGGGTTCTTATTGTTGCTTACAATTTACATTCATACGTATACTATAAAGAAACTACAAAGGTGGACAATTCTCTCCATTCCTGCATAACTTATATAGCAATAATCACTGCTTGCTTAGTTAGGAAGTGCAAAGTGCAGAATGGATGCCTGCCCTCTCACTGGCTAACAATACATCATTTATAATTTATTTTTTTGATACGTTTCATTTTTAAAATTGGCAAGGATGTAAAAAAAAAAAAAACAAAGGTATGCAAATACTATAGGTTTTTTGTTTTGGCTAAGGCAAATAGGTTTTATTGTAGCTATACTAAAGTTTATGCCAATAGGTGCGTATATACCAGTTGGTCTTATTACCTCACCCCCACATATGCAAACTTCATACCCATCACCCACACTGTGTGTACAAGCTAAAATGAACAGACCCTAACAAAACAAAGTTCAATTTAAAGCTAACATCAGTTTCACTGTGAAACTAATATATCTCACCTCAAGAAGGCCCTAGTGCATTCATTATGTAAATTATTCAAGTGATCAAAAATGACAGGTAAGCTGCAATTATGTTACATCCTGTGTATATTTTTGAGATCATGAACATACCAAATATTGGCGTACTGTCCAAATGTTTAGAACCTCACATGCACATAGGCAAAATTGAAACGTGTCAAGTTAACAATGTTTAATTCAAACTACTACAGTAACTATAGTATGGCTGTGCTTAAATTGTGTGGAGATGGCAGGATACTAAGCGGAAAGTTGTAATAAGAATCAACTTGTATACAAGTCACAACTGACCATGTTTTTACTAACTACTTGCATGTTTATGACCTCAACCAATGACACTAAAAACTTTTACCGTAACGTTCCTATTAATAATCTAAAGCATCAATGAAAAATAACCAACACATTACACTTAGATCAATTAAAAGTTTACAGTTATTTACGTCTGGATGGTGTTATTGCAACATATAAATAACTGTAAGATTGCATTAATACTGATCTAATACATACCAACTCATCGGCTTTTCGATAAGTTTCTTAATTTTTTTCTAAAACATTAGTTTCATTTCCATATATTGTGATTTCTTATAACAGTGCCAAGTTTTCTTTTAATCTGTCACAGTAATTGAACATAAATAATATAAATGAATTAATGAAACTATTTATTTTAAAGTGTCAACTAAGACACTTCAAACAAATATACAATGGTACTGCCAATGCTATTAGGTTCGGCATTGCTTCAATTCCAACTTTAAAGCATCATCAATTAGATTTTTCTTCTAATAACTTAAATATTCAAATTTTGTGAAGCTATATATCTAAACATCGGAATTATGTACTAGAACTGGATTTGGAATGATTGTATGTTGGAGTTAAAATCTAAGATAGAGGCTTCGTTACATGCAGGAATTAGTTTCTGTCAGAAAAAAAGAAACAAAGAACAAATTTAAAAAAATGAAAAGAGAAAACAGAATTGATTCACACCCTATCAACCAATTAACTCTATGTGACTAACATGAAATCTGCCAACAGGGTTCTTTGGAAGAAGAGAAGTGTCGTTTATGAAAGAAGGAAACAAGTGTATATTACAACAATGTTCGCAATGAACGAAATAATAGAATTTCACTTGTCTTATAATGCTTTTTGATAAGCTTTTTGCAAAAAATATAACAGACTTTACCTCTAAGGCGGTCATATTATTTATATAGGATGTGCTTTCTCAATCAAATACCGATATCTTCCAGATGAGACCTTAATGGTATAAGCACATATTCCAAGTCTGTTAAAAATTGGATCATAAATATGGCTTCGACTGGTAATGAAACTTATTAACTTAACTCATGACAATTCATCATTAATATGCATGGAGTTTGCTTATTACTAAGGTCATTAATGATTATAAAATAAATATTCCAAGTTTGTTTTAAAACGGATTAGAAATATAGCTCCCGAGTGGTAACAAAGCATTTGCTGATGGATGGACATATTACAGATGAAACACATATACATGTAACAGAAACTGGGCCATATCATTGGCTCATTTAGTCATGTGACACCTGAAAAACTTTACAAGAATTATACCCTTTAAACTAATTAAAAAATAATGAACATTTTATGAAGAAACACCGTCTGAAAACTATTTTCTCTTTCCTTTCCTACAAACAAGATATTTCTACACAGCACATTTTGTGTACATACATTCAAAATATCAGCACAATACTTACTGGTGTAAAGTTAAGAAAAGTCTATTGTACAAATATACTTCAAGTCTATTATACAAATATATATATACAGTCTATCATACCAAATATACATGCAGTCTATTATACCAATGTACTTAAAGTCTATTACACAAATATATTTACAGTATATGATACAAATATACCTCTATTATATGTTACAAATATACCTTTAATCTGGTATATTAATATCCCTGTAGTCTTTTATACAAATAAACCTATAGTCTGTTACAAATATCCATGTAGTGTATTATACAAAAATACATATAGTCTATGATACAAATAATCTTGGAGTATATTATGCAGATATTCCTAGGGGACTCACAAGTCCGAGTGGTCTACAACACTCACTGTTATGGATCACTGCCATCTCACCTCTGTTTACGTGGCTTTGTGTATCTGGCTCGGCCGATGTGAGTACGTGAGAAAGCTTGCCAGTAGCTTCTCGTGGGTAGGTGGTTCATTCAAGGGTTTTCCAGGGCTCTTCCTCTACCATTTATACTGGCCGCCTTGTATAGCCTATCTTGTGCTGACAAATGGCATTAAACTCTACAACAACAACCAAAATAAACACATATTGTCTATTACACAAATATTCCTGTAGTCTATTATACAAATATACATAAAGTCCATGAAAATAAATATTTATATAGTCAATGAAATATATATATATATATATATATATATATATATATATATATATATATATATATATATATATATAATGCTAAACAAACATACCTATACTCTATTATATAAGCATACCTCTACTCTATTATACAAATATAAATATAGCCTATTCCATAAAATCTGAGAACACAAAACCATATGTGTACACCTATGTTTTTTTAATTAGGTGTGTTTGAAACCAATAATAATGTAAGTTTTGACTGGGCCAGTTTGAGGGTTTTACTTTTGACTTACATAATTTATTTTTTATCTACCAAAGAGCAAACATAAACCCCAAGGTAGAAATGCCCAATATCATTTTAGTTGTACAGTATACAGTATAACAATATTCACAATTACATGTCTAAATATATTTGCAAGTTGCCCATCATAATTGTTAACAAATATGATATGACTTTTGTAGGGTACAGGGTCCCAATTATATGGAGTTTTTAGGTGACTGAGTTTCACAAGGAAATTATAGGGCAAATTAAATAAATGTATGGATAATAACTTCCTAACATTAAATCAAATCAAGCACATCAAAATACAAATTAGACAATATTAAAACAATATTAAAAAGAATAATTTAATCAGATATTATGAAACAAAAATTCATATAACAGATTGATGCTCTACATTACTAAAGGAATTAAAAACACAGGTCAGCTTATTGTTTTATAACTGCTGGATATTAACAGTATTTCTCGTATTCTTCTGAAAACTGACGAATCAAATTAGGTAACAAAACCAATTTTGTATGAGTTAGCATCTTCATAAGACACCTCTCTAATTGCTGCCATTTGCATTTGGGACCAAATATACGTATTTCATTTATAACCTCATGTTACTATGACTATATATTTACTAAACGCATCTACTGAATGGACCAAATAGATATCATAAAATGTAATGAAATTGTCCAATCTGCAATACTTTATACTTTGAATGGTAGTATTCGTGTTGTCCTAAGTGAACGTATCAATATTATTCACTATTTCTAAAATAAAATGAAAAGAACAATCTTAATGTATTATCCTCAGTGAGTGCACCACCATAATTCACTATTTCTCAAAAATAACAGGAACAATCTTAATGTGTTGTCCTCAATCAGTACACCACCATAATTCACTATTTCTCAGAAATAAAAGAAAGTCAAATAGAAAACACTATAGTTATTTTGTCTTTTCACACACCAATTGAATGTCTGAATAACAAATGACTGCTTACACATCCAATTAAACAGTCAAAAAACAATATAACATATTTCTCAGTGAACTTGACAGCCCCTCTATCACAATGCCTGACCCTGATTATTACTATATACAGTATTATTAGTAGAGATGGAATCATGCATGATGTTGAGTGTGAATTATGGCCACATTACTAGACATGAGATTATAGATGATGTTTGGTCCTCATTATTGCCACAAAGAGAAGTATATCTTGGCATGGGATCGTGCATGTTGCTTGGTCCTTAGCCACACACATTAGTGTCACTGGATTGTGGATAATGCTGGGTCCTAAATACAGCCACATAGCGTAGTGACTTTATCATGGGATTGTGTATCCCGAGTTCATTTTCCTGGTACCTGGGATCAAGCATTCTGCTTGCACAACTGTAGTAACTCTTAGAGGACAAGTCTGAAAAAAAAGCATACAGATCTTGTCATAGATAATTCTTTAAATAAACAATGGAATGCCTGAACATAAGAAGAAAAAAAATAGATTGCATTTTCTGCATCAACTAAAATAGACCATTAATACGGTGTGTTTTAAAAAGTCAATAAATTTATATGATTTTAAAAATTACAAGTTTTTTCCTCGTCAAAGTTCAATAAAATATGCAAACATTCTCATTATGTAAACAACCTCTGTACACTATTATTTTGTCCATCAAAAATAAAAGCTCTTGTCACAGACACTTTCAATTCATGTACAGATACCATAATACCATTTGACATAATCCGCTCATCGACAGTCATTGAAAAGTAATTTAGATGTCATAATACCATTTGACATAATCCTCTCATCGACAGTCATTGAAAAGTAATTTAGATGTCATAATATCATTTGACATAATCCTCTCATCGACAGTCATTGAAAAGTAATTTAGATGTCATAATACCATTTAATATAATCTGCTCATCGACAGTCATTGAAAAGTAATTTAGATGTCATAATACCATTTGACATGATCCTCTCATCGACAGTCATTGAAAAGTAATTTAGATGTCATAATACCATTTGACATAATCCTCTCATCGACAGTCATTGAAAAGTAATTTGGATCTCATAATACCATTTGACATAATCCTCTCATCGACAGTTATTGAAAAGTAATTTAGATGTCATAATACCATTTGACATAATCCTCTCATCAACAGTCATTAAAAAGTAATTTAGATGTCATAATACCATTTGATATAATCCGCTCATCGACAGTCATTGAAAAGTAATTTAGATGTCATAATACCATTTGACATAACATCATCATCCACAGACATCAAAGTAATGTTGATGTAAGTACCTGTTTACATAATATCAACTTTCACAGAATTCAACATAATGTGAATGCCACTGTATCGTTTGTCAAAACATCCACTTCCAAACATCAGAATTATATAGATAACACAAACATACATCATTGGAAAAGCCTCAATGGCTAAGAATGCGCCTTGGTAAGAAATGCTGATATTCCGATAAAATAATAACAAACCTTTTATTAATTACTGTATGAAAATGGGTAAAAAAAATTGCATAACATTAACAAAAAACGTTCTTGTAACAATAATTGACGTAAATTTAAAAGTTTTAATTTGAAATACCGTATTCACTCTCTAATGATAAAATTGATGAAAGCTTCTATCATACAGTAGAATATATTAGGATTACCACTTGACAAAAATGCGATGTAATATTACGTGAATAAGATGACATTGTATTTATAATTTGAAAGAAATGGGCATATTGTTCTAACTGACAATAAATACTGTTACAAGTGTCACACTCATTATTGAGATTCCAGTGTCAAACAGTCCCATTAAGTATCCATGAGTTTCACACTCAATATGTATGCTCCACTTTTAAATAAACCTAAAAAGTATCAAGTTAAGCTTTAAATTTAAAACCGAAAGTTAATATGACAGTTAAGTTGAAACCAACCTTTGAACTCCATTTATCATAAGCTGTGTTCATACTCTGCCATTATATCATACACACAGTACTGTTGGCATATCATGTGCGATCAGCTTATACTTTGTGGATTCTGTTTCCATTATATCAAGCACTTTGTACTTATCCTTTGAACCCGATTTTGCAATCACATCATACACAATGTACTTACACTTTTTGCCTGTTTTTGCTATCATATTACGCACGCTGTACATAATTCTTTGTATCTTTTGGTGCCCTCATATCACACAATGTACAAACAATTTTTACCTGTTGTTGCTATCATAATGCTCATACTTTTCTTATATTTTATACCTGCTGCTGCCATCATATCACATACATTGTTGCAATCGCTGCCATAATAGCATGCACACTGTACTTATACTATGTACCTGTTGCTCTTTCTTCATGACTTTCATTTGTAGCTAACAGGCTTCATAGATGGAGATCACCTGTCTCTTTTGCTTCTCCAACTCATGGCTGTATACCTGTCCACCAATTGAATTTTCAATGTCGTGAAGCACAGCTTCAAACTTGTTCCAGTAATCCTCTAGAGCTTTTTTACTCATCTTTCCGTCTGGTGAATGGCCACTGATATGATTCCTGTATGAACGAATTCGCTCCACACTTGCTCCTAGAGATTTATCCCTTGGTTGATCTAGCGGATCATATCCCCAGCCTGTTAATGGGGCCGGAACTGAGCTGACATTTCTGATTAGAGTATATAACAAAGAAAGATCAAACTGCTCTAATGTTCCTGTCGTTCGCCCCTGGGGATCTGGAAACACCAGCTGACTTTGATCAGGGTTAAGAAGCGGTCTTCCCTGTCTCCTGGTCAAGTTGACCCTATTGGCCAGGATTGCCTGATAGATGTCTGTGTGAGGTGCAGGAACTTGGGTATGGAGGACTTCTCTCATGGCATCTCCACAAACAGTTACAAGAGCAACACAGAGGCGAGAATGATTCATGTGCTCTGGTGTTATAGGTGTATCAGGATCATGCCCCTAAAGAGAGAGGAAGGTTAATGTTACCAAAAGATTCAATCAATGACCACATATACAGTAACAATGACTAGTTAGATGATCATCACACTAATGTATTAGAACATTTTGGTTCTGGTTTATCAAGATTTTTCTGTGAATGCATAGAGTGCTTGACGTTAGGAAATGTGTGCAAAACAGATTGGGTCTATCTATTTTTCAACAGTATTATTCAAAAGAAAAGCAACAGGATGTATATTGACGGCGCTCTCTCTGCTAAAATCCAAGAAACTATTTGCAGAAAAGATTCATGGTATTATGTTCACAGGAACATATATAAAGTATGTTTAACTTACAATGAATTTTTCCAAAAGACAAACCACTCTTAAACTGGAGATGTCTAACATGTTGTGTTCTTTTACTTTTCACCTACCATTTCAGCTATGGAGAATTAATTTCGATAGTATGAAAGACAATGGGGAAGTGAATTTTTTAAATTTCATTTTATATGAGATCAAATGATTTTCACAACTTAGACTTAATAAGAAGGTATAATGGCACTCCCATTATTAGATGATACGAACACACACACAGACCAAACTGAGAGGAAGGTCTCTGGATTCCACAGTATATTTTTAACTATATGATTCAATGATGCTATTATAATCAAACAGGTTATACTTATAAATCATTCTAAGCATTATTTCAACTTGTGCTGTGAGTAACAGAATCTATCACTTAACTTCCACGAAATAATATACTAATCTACATGACCACCATCTCACCCAAAATTGGGATATAACAAGGGATAAGATGATAAATGACATGCATGTATTATACTAATTATTATTTGGTATTATTGTAACAACACTACGTTTCCTGGAAGAATAAATCAAAAGTGAACTGACAGTGGTATCGGCAAAATGTCATTTCCCCTCTGTGTGAGCGTGTGTGTGCATGCATATATGTGATAGTGTCTGTATTTGCATGTGTATGACAGTGTATGTATGTGGATGTGTATAGGTAAAATGTTATTTCTTAAATTTGATCATGTATGCATGTAGTGCAGCCAAAGTGTTCCATAAGGGCAGTCACTCCTAAAGACACAGTTAGTCTTAAGGATAAAGAATCATAATGCCACTGTGCCTTAAGTAAAATTAGACATATGGACATGGCTATTAAAGGAAATTCTCTCCTACAGACATGGTGTGACTTAAGGAAAATTAATCATATACACAGTAAGACTGAAACATCAGTCATACAGCCACATTATGTCTTAAGAAATAGGAGCCCTGCAGACCGTAAACCTGAAGGAAAATGAAACCTACAAATTTATGGAAAATCATATCTATATCTACAGTTCCTACTTAAGTGACTGTCATACATTCATCAAAATCCACTTTAAAATCAGCATTGTACAGCCTTTAAGGAAATAAGTCTAAGAAATGCCATTATTGTTGGCTCAAATTGTGATTTATAAAGTGACATTCTAGCTGCCCAAAGTTTGTGATTTAGACATCAGCCTCTTTTCATCAATTTATTAAATGAAAAAACATATTAGTTTCCCTTCTCTACATATATTATAAATAGTTAAATGATATATTTTATGGTTAACAAATATTCCATTGTCTTATTCCATTCTATATGTATTATTTAAGCTAGTTAGTGCACTACAAATAGAGGACCCAATTATAAATGACATATTGATGAAATATTTGATGACATACTTGATGATATACTTTTTCTCAAACTTCATATTAATGTACCAGTAGCGTGCTCTCACAAATGGGATTTTTAGATCTGTTTAAGATTCATACAATCCCTTCAATCTGATTTATATGGCTTTGTTGATATAAAAAATATATCACATATGCCAGCATGGGGCTAGATTGTGTTTGCTGCTGATAATGTGCAGCCTGTGTATACAATTTAAATCAGCTCCCCAAGACCAAAAGTTTGAGTGATTAAGGCATTTTAACACACTCTGAAAATTAAGCAAGGTTATATCACCAAAATCGACAAACTTTTAATAACTAAAGGGATATATTGTTTTGTAGTTCATGCTGCATGTTATATCAAGACCTTCCTTTAATCTAACCATTTTCTTTTAGGACTAAAATCATATTTAGTCTTTTGATGAAAGCCACATTTCGATATGACCATCTGTCGAAGAGTAGTAGAGATACCTGTTTTAATATGCCAGTGTGCCAAATATGTCGGAAGTCAGATCAGCATTATTGATAGGACCAACATTAGAATTGTACTACAAACTCCATATCAATGCAACCATCTCTTCAGATTGAATATTACTAATGTCACAGTTACATCAGTTATATACTAATACTAATGTGACAGTTATATCAGTGATATACTAATACTAATGTGACAGTTACATCAGTTATATACTAATACTAATGTGACAGTTATGTCAGTTATATACTAATACTAATGTGACATTTATGTTAGTTATATACTAATACTAATGTGACATTTATATCAGTTATATACTAACACTAACGTGACAGTTATGAAATTTCAGTTTAGTGTAGAACTAGATACAATTGTAAGTCTTAGTGAAAACTCCATCTTGTTCTAGCATCCATTCTGATCAATTTGGGAGATCAAAATTTTTAAGATGACTGATGGATGTTGGATTGGATCCATTTTCAGTTAAGACCATCTGGATAACCTAAGAAGTCTCTGAACAAAAAGTCACTTGACAAGATGGCCACCATGGTAACCCTTGCTTCCTGTGGATCTGTGATTCTTACCGAGGTTTCCCAAGGTTCATATTCAACCAAAGACATTAATGTATCATTTGCCATGTATAGCCTATCATGTCCTTTAAAATGGCATTAAACGCAAATCAACAAAAACCACCATGGCAACTACTCAGATGTCGGCTTGATAAAGGCCCAAATAAACATCATGACATGAAAATAAATATCTAAGAGAAAACCCAAAGTCGATACCACTGCCCACTCAGAAGTTGGGATAACATTATTTTCAAGATGGTCACCATAGCAACCATATTTACATTTATAAAGGCACCCTTTTCATTTAGTACCTACTAAGCATTATAAAATGGTCTTTCAGTGTAAAAATAGTATTTATTTAGTTGCAAGAGTGACAAAATGATTTTAAAATGGCTGCCAAGGCAGACATATAGGATATCACATGGGAACCATTTTCATTTGTGTCGATGAGACATCATATCAAATCATTTCCTGAAACCTCCATGTCAATATGGCTATTCGATTAGATGTAGTGACAACAAGGCTATCGAAGGAGCTTTCCAAGAGGTACCATTTTCACCTTGGTCCAAGCAGTCCATGGGATGAATATGCATGTAAAACGTCACATGAACCATCAAAGTAATTTACAAGTAGGATTAACCACTGCAAACATGTGCCAACAGACAGATGGACAATAGATGAAAGAACATTTCATAAACTCTTCTGGTCTTTCACAAGTAAAGCTAGCAAAACCTTATATATTCTTTAGATAAAAATGAGAATGTACCTGTAAATGCAGATATGTCCATCCTTTTTTATAAATTTTGTACATTATTATAAAACAGTGAGGTCATTAATCTAGGTTTCCTATTAATTATAGTCAAATAAAATAAATTGATAACATTCAAAAAGTGAATGATTTATAATACAATATGGAATGCTAAAATGTTGACACTTCAAAACACTTTGTTGAGCATGTGTGTGTGTGTGTGTCAGATTTGGACTTTTAATGTAGGTATAAAGAAGTTTCAGTTATCTCGCTACCATGTCTGCAGTGTGGCAGTTTATAGTGATGTTTAGCACTGGGCATCATACCGCAGATGTATTACTACATTCTCCTGGGTCGGTGGTTCTTTCCTGGGTTTTCCAGGGTTCTTCCTCCACCAGCTATACTGGTCGCCATGTACAGCCTATCTTGTGCTAAAAAATGACGATAAACCCTAGAACAACAACTACATTCTCCAATTGGATCCTTTTCTCCTACACATGATCTGGTGATGTAATAAGACATCACCTATGACCTGAGCTTTTGTAAGCTCATCAACTAAACAAAAATAAAGTAGAACAATACATTAGGAGAAGGCAATACTAAAATAGTAACTGTTGTTGTTGTTGGGTTTAACGCCATATTTCAGCACACGATAGGCTATGCATGGTGGCCAGTATTAATGGTGGAGGAAGAACCCGTAAAAACCCCGGAAGAACCACCGACCCACGAGAAGCTATTGGCAAGCTTTCTCACATACCCACGTTAGCCGATTCCTAGATTCTAACCTACGCAGACAGAGGTGAGATGGCAGTGATCTGTCACGGAGAGTGCTTTAGACCACTCGGCCACTCGGGGCCCCTACTAAAATAGTATGTCCCTTATGTTTAGTAATGTTGAAGAAGAACTTACCTCATCTGCAAGCCACATCTCAATCGGTGGGGAAAAACCAACCATGCCATCTTCAGACACACTCCGAGGTGGTGGCGATTGAATACGCAACTCGTATTGTAAGTTCTGGCCAAGATAAGAAGTAATCTTAGAGAGATTCAGAGTAATGAACTTTCTAACTCTAGTACACAGCTTGACATCAGGAGTCTTGACTTCGTCGATCACCATCCTCGTTATTCTTGCAAAAACAATATGGTTCCTACAGTGCAAGGTCAATCTGTGGAAAAGACCAATGTCAAAAACACAGCAGCCACAGAAAATGAGATTTTCTGATGTCTCCTTCTTCTTGGCAACTGGCCAGCGAGTTACACAGGCAGCAATTAACCTGTGAAATATGGGAGGGGGTAGATATTTCCCTCTAAAGACACAACACAAGACTGGTGTGCTCACCATGCGGGGATCTTGTTCAGGGGAGATAACCTCTTTAGGAGATTCCAATCGAAGCATACAAGGTGTCAGGAAATAGTTCTCCACCTAAAAGAATGTATATATATTCTTAATTTTCATATAGGTAATGTCTATTTTTAATGTGCACAAGTCTTACAATGTGACATCTTTTAATGTTTGCATCCATTGCTTGCATTTTCATTTCCTCTATGTTACCTCATGAAGTAGTTTTGCCTCCAGTCTTTATCATTTGCATTTCAAGCATTTGAATACCCCTCCCCATATTATTTTTATAATTTTACAGAGACTTTCTGCAAATGAAATTCATTATCATTAAATAATCCTCTTCTGAAATAATGTCTATACAGAATACTGATCAGCTCATGTCAGAAGTGGACTCGGTAGACTAAGATAAATTATATTCCTGATTGCAAATACAAGGTATGTGCAGTAATGCTTTACATGTGACCATGATAGATAACAATATTGGCTGCAGTTCTTGTATTTGTTTTTACTTTTGGTCACGAAGATATACTGCCACTGAACACAACTGGTCACGGACGTTTTATTGTTAGATGTGTGACATGAAATTGAGTTTATCTTTGCAAGAACGACAGCCCATTCCCACCTTTTAAGAGCATATGGCTGAACAATGTATTCCTCACAAGCCTTTGCCATATCATGATGGCTTATTCCTTCATAAAATAACTTATTCCAACTTACAAGAATGATATAAGCTTGATTTATATGGGACTTATGAGCCAGTTTTAAATTACTTATACTTTGTTTAATGCAATATGTCAAGCATCAGCCTATATATAAATACAGTACAAGTGAAGATATTATTATATGCTTCATGTACATTTGACTTACAAGAGATCACCATGACATGTATAGGTTGTATAAGTCTTTATCACATGAGCTTAAGTAAACTGTACCATCAAGGACATTGCCATTTTCTGACAGACGTTTAATGAAAACACAGTCTGAAGTCCAAAGTTTACTGCAGAATATAATCAAAGTCCAACAAAAGATGCAATTGATTTTGTGGCAAAACAATAACAACTTGTCACCATATTTATCAGATACAGTGAAAGTTGTAAAAAGAAAGAATTTCATAATGTTTATTATGATCTGTTTTCAAGCATTAACACCATTCCCCCTGAAACTGAAATAAAAGCTCTAATTTTGGATGGATCTTAAAAGTGTCAAATTGCAATAAAGCAATGCGTGTGAAGTTGTGTGTGTGTGTGTGTGTGATTTTGATTTTTAACGTAGCTTTAATATTGTTTCAGTCATATTGCTACGATGTCTGCAGGGCGTCAGTTGTCAGTGATGTCTAGCACTGGGGCATTATGATGTCCCACCCAGTCACATTATCCTGATACCAGGCCGACTAGTCCTAACACTAGCCTCGTATTGCTGAGAACCAAGCGAGAAAGCTGTTAGTACCATTTCTGTAAGTCTTTGATATGACTCGGGCAGGGATCGAACACACGACTTCCTGCATCAGAGGCGGATGCTCTAACCACTAGGCCACCATAGCAGTATGTATGTAGTTGTGTGTGTGTGGATGTCAACATCTAGTTATGTGTGAGCATGTCACCATCCATCAACTGAAATAAAACTTCCAACTTTGATGGATAATAGTGTCAAAACTGTAATAGAGTAATGTGTGCGTGGATGGATAGCAAAATGGGGGCATGATTGAGATTCTCCTCCCAACCCCAACCCCCCTCCAACTGAGGTGACTTAAGTATCAAAATTAGAATAAAACAATGTTATAATTCATTTAAATGTGAGTGTGGATGGCAAAATGGACTTAAGTGAGTATACAAATCCACAGACTGTGTTTGCATCGCAAAGATAAGACATCTTTAATATAGCAATAAATTATTTGCAGGATTTCACTCAAACAATATATTTTACTGCAGATGTTCTATTTTTATATGTTGATGAAATCATACCAGCGATGTTCTATTTATATATTCTAAAGAAATCATACCAATAATCTATGTCCCATAAAAATACCCTGAGACCACTGCAAAACAATCTCTAATCCATACAGTAACATTAATTTATACATAGGATCAAAATAGGGTAAACCAAAATTCATGCAGGTGTCATTATAATTATTTTAGCTACTAATATATATGATAAATCTAAGTAATATAAAAAAGATGCCTTGTAAATCTGGAAATTGCTTAGTTAAAAATGATACTTTTATATGAGGTCTGATACTGCAGGATGATTTCTATGAATTTTGGTTATATTGTATTTTGCAGTTTTAAAGCTATAAATATAGTGAAAATATTTGCATAGTTTTAACAACAGTGGCCACATTTTGATGGCAGATTGGCATCTTTGTATAAATGAGGATGCCCTTTATGACAGAAGTCCATCAAATTTTGCAAACTACTGTAGCTTCTGAAGCGAATCCAGTTCACTATTTGTACTACTGCATCCACATTTGGTGCAAAATGAGTATTATTAAAATACACATTTGAAATCACTTCCTGCCTGAATACTTTACTGATTGTATGGGATTCTTTTCTAATTTGTTCAGGAAGACACTTTTGAAGGTGTATATATTCACAAATGCCATAGCGTATCATATTCTGTAGCAAAGTGGGCTGCGACTGCTGACATTGCAGACATACAGTAAAGCGCCAAATACAGGACCAGTCAGCCAATACATTTGCATCAGTAGGACACTGTTCAACTTTCTTTCAATGTTATATTCTGATGGCAGATATACAGAATCTGTTAAATAATTTAATATCCTTCATAGCAAAATATTTTCTCTAAAATTTTTTATAATGTTGCTCCCTCTAAAATTAAGTTTGTGGTAAAAATTTTTTTAAATTCTGCTGAGAAGCCTTCATAATGAAATAATGTAATAATTTTCTATATTTAGAATGGCAGTTTTGTTTAATGGTAAGTCAGCTAATGTCCCATTTCCTCCACTTGTTTTACGAAAGCATTACCTTTAAAATGATCATAAGCCGTTCACAAAAAGATCCCAAGAAATAAAATAAAATAAAATAAAAGGTGTTAATGTTTATTTTAGATTCAACTGAACATGTACAAAGCGAATGAACAGAGTATGTTTATTGCCAAAGACATCAAGGCAGTAGGCAATGGTAGATATATATTTACAGATGTTGATTAGCTTTGGGTATCACTCATAAGACAGGAATTACGATCACATTAAGAAAATATCCAAAAAAGACAATATTAAATCTTCATTAAAAGCACTATTGTATTTATTTCCAAAACAGGTTATTGGGAAGAAAAAAAACAGAGATTCAAATATCCAACGTATCTTCTTTATTGATGGAAATGGTTTTTCCGGCATGATGAACTCAAATCCAAGTATGGAAAGCACAACAGGAGCTGATAATGATACCAGGTGCTAGAGTTATCGAATTATTATTGTATCCAATATATATTAATATTTCCAGCATTTTGCACATTAAATTAGTGATTGTTAAGCGAGATTTTTACAATATATCCTACAATTTCGATTGCAACTAAAATTATGATGACGTCAACAGTGGACAATTTTAGTGGGCATGGAAACAATGATATTATCTCACTCGGCAAGGACCAATTCATCTCGTATAATGCTGGTAAACGGAATATTTTCTTGCAAATATGAATATAACTGATGCAGTTAATGGTGTTTTTGACCATTTGTTTCTAAATGACCTAACGTTTCAAAATGGATGGGACCTTAGGCCACATTTTTTTTTTATTTCTGTAATAAACGCTGACACAGGTCTTTCTATGTTTGGTAATAATATATGACTAGCATCCACTGTGGAAACTTCACTGTTCAAAACTGATCATACAAAATTACGTTCTGTAGCTTTTAGAACAGGTCATTTGAAGCTTTAGAAAAAAAATTATTTTAAATGGCAGACATATTTAATAACCGACTGGCATTACTTGTATACATCTCAAGACAATTCTTTCTAGGATGCTCTGTACCAAATTATGTAAAACAAGTTTCAAAGAGCAATTGTTGATGGACATATCATACCCCACGCACAATGGCTGTTGTTAAGCCATACCATAACGATCATGCAGCCTTCTGACCAGGTGAACTACACAAATACAAGTCCTACTGCATTCTGTCTGTCAAGATTGGTTCAAATGTGTGAAGTATGTTTGAGACATCTAAAATGTTTAAAATTCTTTATAACTAAAAACCACATCTGATGTCTAATTTGTATCCTTTTGTGAACTAATAAAACGTCAACTAGCCAAGTTATTTGTAATGTTCCAATTCTGTACTGTTTTTCCAAGAACTTCTGACTGATCTACATTTTGATTGGATACCAGAATCAATGAAACATTAATGCTCTTCAACGTCAAGAGTTTGGTATCCAATATGATCAAATTATTTCTGTATATTTTGTATGCTTTAATATCTTGTAATAATTTCTAAATTCCCAGGAGAAGAAGAAGAAGAGAAAGTATTTTTATCATAAAAGATCATAAATATCTTTTGTACAAATATTCCAATACATCTACAACAATGGACTGTGTCCGGCATTGTTAAGAATGATCAGTATCACTGCAATAAATTATAAGATTCTTCATGCCAGGCTGCCTTTTGTCAAATTTAGTCAAATTTCATGGAGTGTTGTTTAGAAAGAATTAATTGCAATTCAACCCAAAATCTGATAATAAATTTAGACATTTCAGTCATTTAATGTCAGTGTTGTTCGGTCATTTATTTATGAATGGGGAGAGGTTTATTGTGCCTGCTGACACTCAGTTCTGTCTGCATCCACGCTATTACTTTTATCATTTTATTGGTTGTGACAGGCATCTTTATATATTCTACTAATGACTAAACATCGGTGCCAATAATATTGAATAGCATTAATAAAAGAATATCCAGGAACATTTATTTTTCATTATACAGTACAGACTGAATGTAGGGTTAAGGTACACACAACAGATGGGATGAAACTCTATTGATTTATACTGATAATTATGATTTGGTGAACGCTTAACTGTATAGTAATATTCACATTTGATAAAGTGTGTCAACGTTTCAATTACATACACAAAACAATAGAGAAAGCTAACTTATAACTCTCGTCGTTATGCTAAGGACTTTATCAGTAGACTGATGTGATCTCTAATGACTGTCAACATTGCTTGACACAAACACTGTCAGAAACTATGATGGCACGATACAAATTATGGTTTATCGTAAACCTACACAAACTGACCAGTACCTTGATTTTGACTCATACCATCCATTAGACAAGAAACTTTGGGTTGTCAGAACATTACATCACATAGCCAAAGTTGCCATATCTGATCCAACAGATTTAAAACAAAAACCAGACCATGTCAATGCTGCCCTCAAGAGGACAAAAATTAGATCAAAGTAACAATATTCTGAATGACAATGCCATGGAAAGAAGACCAACTGGAAGAATAGTTTCGAAAGGCAACATTGTCCTACCATAAGTAAAATGGACTTCTAAATTCCTGAAGCACATGTTCCAACAAGATAAAATTAATGTAAGTTTCAAACCGTACCAAACCCTAAGACAAATGTTAGTTTACCACAAGGATAGGTCTGATAAGAGAGATATTTGTGGACCTATCTATCGTATTTATTGAAAAAGAAGAGGGTGAAAGTCAGTTCCATCATGCCTATACTGGGGATATGGAAAGAACAAGCTGGTATGAGGTATCATGACACATCCAAAATGTTTGCCCGTGGCCATGCTATAAACTGGAACTCTGTATAAATGCTAGATCGAGAACAAGCCTGGTTCGAGCTGGGATTTAAAGAATTGATTTACATAAGTGCACACAAACCGACGTTGAACAAGGACAGGAACAACCTGTTAACATCGCTCACCATTCCATCGAGCGATGTTGACAGTCAGTAGAGATCACATCAATGTGCTGAAGAAGTCCTTAGCGTAAGGATAAGAGCTTCAGGTCAGCTGTCTCTATTTTTTGTTTATGTAACTGAAAAGTTAAATAAACTGTAAATATGATAATCATGATCCTTATTGATCATAAGAACAACAATGCATGGAATATTTCAGAAAGTATTAAACAAAACCCTCACATGTGCATGTTCAAATGAAATGATTCAATTTGTTGTAATACGACTTAGAAGTTAAAACTTTCATTAAGGGGGAGAACTGCTTTAATCTACTCTCTGAATCACTAATTAGAAGCTATCAAACTTATGAAGGGACATAACTGCTTTAATCTACGCTCAGAATCGGATTGTGTTGTTTCTTTATATATGGTCGCTGACATTTCGAAGACCAAAGGATCACACATACAATATATAAAAATTCTTATTAGTAGAAATAACAATTCTTCTCAGTAAGACGTTGTATACACCATGGCAAATGCAATAAGACATGAAATTCATATGAGCATGCATTTTCCAAACTATCTATCTACCTATATATATATATATATATATATATATATATATATATATATATATATATATATATATATATATATATATATATATATATATACATATATATATATACATATATATATATATATATATATATATATATATATATATATATATATATATATATATATATATATATATATATATATATATATATATATATTAGCCAAAATGTGACCTTTGGTGGACGTACGAGCTACCTTTTGACAACTGCCGTCGCCTAAAGGATATATCTAGTGTCACCCAAAATGCAGACAAGATTTTCTACTATCTATGTGAAAATAAAACTGTATTAGCCACTTGATATATATAAATGAGATAGTAATATGGTGAAAACTTATTTTTAAGTCAGTTTTATTTAAAAGGATGCTTAGAGGTTTAAATTTGATTTTTTAAAAATATATATTTGCGGTGCAACCTTTCGGTGACATCATGTTTATTACGTATATCTTTGTTGGTAGCGTGTATGTTTATATCACTAAAATAGATTTTAAGTTTATTTTTGATCATCATCGTTTTTACGTTCGCACCGTTAGCATATATAATGAAATACCATAGCCCCAACAAATTAGCTAAATATTTTGACCACTTCTAGGTTTAACCCCTGCAGCGATACCTTCGATCGTAATGCGCATGCTTATATATTGGCCTAGTCAGCTTCCGGAAAAGCCGTCTCTATATTTTCAAAAATAATCTTGGTTTTGTAGTTGCCTTACAGAAAGCGCATTGTAATTACTGCAAATGTAATGCAGGGATTTGTCGACGTAACAGGGATCTAGCAGTCTAGCCAGTAGGAAGAATATTCCAAAGTATGGAAGAGGTTGGTTGATCATGCAATTTGACTGAATGTGACTGTTGCTTGTTTATTCCGTCAATAACTCCTGTTGAAACTGGTCCAAAATAGCTGGCAGTGACTTGCATCATTCTTAGATATAGTGCATACTGTAGATTAAAGATTGGCTTTTGATTTAATCTACATGCAATTTAGGTGCTGACGATAATACACAATGCCACACCATTATAGATGTGAGGTGTCTCTTATCGTTGCTTAGGGTAGTTTACCTATAAATGACTATTAGGATTAATGTCGTTTTCGCCCGTCAGGACAAGCATTCCATGCACGACGATTACCTATAAAAAATATCAAGTACAGACAAAATATCCCCAGGACAACATCCACCTCCCACCTCTTAAAAATAAAAGACAATATATAATTCCCTCCCCCAGTACTAGTTAATCCCCTTTAAAACTTGTTTTGACCAACACAAATATACATATTTTTGTGTCACCAGGACCATTTTATTCTAAAGCTTAATGTGGGCCTCATTTGAGTAGATAAATTAAATTTGTGTGCCTATAAGATGTTAGATCATAACAGTTATAGATAAGGAGATTAAGATGCCTAATGATATAAGGACTTATTGCACGCAAATTTTGGGTAAAAAAAAAGTTGGGTCCAAAAATTGAGGCTTTTCTATCTGTATTTTGTAGTGCAACTGGATATTCCAGATTATTTGGTATCATTGTAGTGCTACATCCGTTTACCTTTCTATAATACCACCCACTTTAGTGCATCATGCATGACCATGACGCTACAGAGCTCGGCAGTAGGCTACTACCTCCTGCCCCGTAAAGTCGTCGCTAGGGGTTAATGTGTTAATATAATTTGTCAGTATCGTAAGCAACGAATATGTGTCTGTGGTGCCAGGAATGATAAGGTTTCTCACATGTCAGAAAAATGACAGTACAATTTTAATTGTAAGTAGTGGGAATTGTTTGCACTTAATCCCATTAATACAATGTAAGGTGTACACCCTGATATTGATGTTGTACGGGTCTTCTTACAAAAAAAACAGCGTTGAGTAGCATGTTCCCTGATTGATAGATAATGAAATACCATAGCCCCACAAATTTCGTTTTATGTCAGAGTTCTTTAATTTGTGAAATTCTATCGTGTGTTTTTAAGAAGAATTTCTGACAGCCATTAAATAGTTAATCTGCATTTTTGAAATAACTCTGAAAGCCCTATCTCCCTATATATGTTTAGTTAAATTATGCAAGTGATTGTCGAGAAGTGTTTTCCATTTCATTTTGTAATAGCAAATATAATTTACTGGGAACATAAGATTTCTTGGGAACAAGATCATTTTAAAAAAATCTGAATATCCTTCAAGCTAGATAGTTTTCGATCTAGTCTGAACATATTTTTTCTGAAGATTTTGAGAAGTCATTTAAATTTGTCTATATGTCTTGTATTAACTTTGAAACTAGCAGCAGATCATCCTTATTTTAATCAATTATGTGACTCCATGCTATGTTTTGTTGTCAAATTTTGTACAGTTTCATGGAGTGGAGATTGAGAAAAATGTCTGCCACATTATCCACAATCTGAATATATTGTTAGACATTTTTGATCAATTAGTGTTCAGTGTAGTTGCCTGTAATTCCATCCCCAACCATTATTTTTATGAATTTACTGATTTTAAAAGTTGCTTTCATGCTTTCTACTAATGGCTAAAATATAAAATACAAAACAAAATCAATACTGGAATATCCATGCGGATTTATGTTTCAAAACACAGTTTATGAAAATTTCCTGCCAAACTTAATTACTTTAACCAAATTAAAATAATGAAAATAAAGATTGTGTGGAGGGTTTTAATAATCCTACATTATAGAGGATCCAAACGAAGAAACTAACTTTCAATGTATTGATAATCATGTTTCATTATTGATCATAAGCATAAATATTAAAAAATATTATGAGATTATATTTAACCTATACCCTCTGTTGAGCATATGCTACTGTAATGATTAGGTATTGATGAAGTGCTACTTTGCAACCATCAAACATTATCAAGGGATGTAACTGCATGAATTCACTCCTTTAATCAGAATGAGTTATATCCATTCATACAGCTTCATGCACCTTTCAAGTTCAATAGACCACAAGAGTTACATATAGGTGCAATAGGAATAAACCTCCTTCCACAATATAGCAAAATACAAAAAATAGCAAATTTTATAAATGCACCCATTAATAAATTGTAATTAAAAACTGGGTAGCACAGGTTCAGCATTTAAAACTAGCCAGATTCGATATAAGTTGTAAAAATATATTTTCAAGTAAACTCATTTAAAATGCATTTACATGCTTATCATTTATCAGTTAGTTTCGATTGTTATAAATTGTTTATGATATGTATTAAAACAACTAGAGTGGACTTATTCAAATATGTCTTTTCATATTTAACCTTTTTGGGTCTGACAACAAGGACAATTTCAAATAACACAAAAGAAAACTCGAATATTCATATCAACTGACCTTCTCCCCAATCTCACCAAATGCCCTTGGCTTGGCAATTATATTGAACTGTTCCATTATCCTCAATATGTGATCTTTGTTGGCGTGAAGTTGTGGATGCTTATCCTTTGTCCAGATAGCATCTGTAAAAAACAAACGAAACTTGTTTTATATTTATCATTCTACTAAAATATAAATTATGAGATATGAGGTTAATATATTCTGTTAAATGCATTTATGACATATTATTTACATTGTTATGGGTCACAGACTTGAAACATCCTGATGACATCATGCACACATGCCTAGGAGTAAAAGCTACTAATAGGCATTCATGCAAGAGGAGAGTCAAAACTCTGACTCACATCAGTAGTCAACTAAGCCACTATTATAACCTGAACACGCACCTTTCAGACTGGAATGTGACAAGTCACAAATGCATCTACACATGCACATACAACAGCAAACATTTCCATGATTAATACTGACTGTAAATTTACTAAGCCAACTGGTGTTTTCCATTTCTGTCGACAGTCTTGATCTCCACCATGCTAATTATTTTATTACCGATAAACATCAATCACAGTTTACTAATTGTACCGAAACTTCTTTGTACTGTTGTGAGAAGACCAAAATAGACAGGTTTTCATGAAAGCATCCATAATGAGATGATTTTACCACCTCCATTAGTCACACTTGTTATTATTGATGCGGTTACGACAACAATTCTAACTGGTTTACTCTTACTAGTTGACACAGTGATGATTTATACTACAATCACAACAACAGTGGCTGCTGCAACAATTATGCAAATACAGTCTGGAACCACACACATGCATTTGTATTTCCTGAGCAGTGTGGTTCTCTCTGAGATTTCATCTTGGATTTGTTGGTCAGCTTCAGTTATTTTTCTCACCCTGGTAATATTGAGTGTCCATTCTAATTTTTTTTAATAATAATAATGTCAAAGAATGGTATTAATGTTTGACAAGCCAAACCTGATCAGGTGCAACACACACATGTACTTCCAATCAATTACTCATTATTACTGATACGACTCATATAATCATAGGCAATATTTAATTGGGAAATATTTACATTTGCAACAATTGTGCCTTCTTGTGGTGTGGCATTATGGTCATGTAAAACTATACTAATTACACCATTGAATAATGTCTGATATTATCATTATTGTCTTTGCCCAATAATTGTTATACAGAGAATTGCATCTTTATTAATGTTGTTAAATACAACCTTGGGTTCAGAGATGAATTCCACTTCTTCTTTGCAGAAATGATCTCCAAGTGTTGTTATGCAAGGTGATGCAGTCAGTCAACACGTTAATGCAATAACATTTATGAAATAATTTATCTAATCTCCAGAGATGGTTAAGTGAACTCCATATACTGTATTCCTTAACGTCATTAAATAAGTAATGACACTGATATTGCGTACATGTCAAAGATGTTTAAATTTCTTAACACATTCACTGGTATGAAATATATATGCTAATAAAACAGAATATGTATTTACTAATATTTGTATCAGACTTCAACCAAGAGGAAATGAATAAATATGATATAACAAACGGACAAACCAACAAGCTCTGGGGTAAGAATTCCTCTGTCCTTGAAGTCAAGCCATTTTTGTGTGATGGCAATGTCAGCAGGGCTGTTTGACTGAGGGTCATTGTCAGCATTACTATCAGCAGGGCTGTTTGACTGAGGGCCATTTTCAGCAGTACTGTCAGCAGGGCAGTTTGACTGAGTGCCATTTTCAGCATTACTGCCAGCAGGGTAGTTTGACTGAGGGCCATTTTGAACATTACTGTCAGCAGGGCTGTTTGACTGAGGGCCATTTGCAGCATTACTGTCAGCAGGGCTGTTTGACTGAGAGCCATTTTCAGCATGGCTTTCTGGTAGGTTAGGATGAGCATTGATGAGAAGTTTCAGGGCATCAATCAACCACTTTGGGTCCAACACAATATTGTCTCTCAATACTTCAATGCTGAAAAATGATATTCATAAGATGTGGAATTAAGCAATGATTCTTCTCTGATATATAACAATTCATCAGCCTTAATAGGGTAGCAGATGTTCCTATCTCATGTGAGATTAATAACCATCTTAGGTATGAATGAAACAATATACAGTCAGGCTACAACTCTATAAAAAATCTTTTAAACATTGTTAATTTTTTTTACTTTAATATTTGAATATTTATAGTTTCTATTTATTCTAATATTAATTAAAGATTGATACAGAATTAACAAGGATGGTCAAGTTTAATTTAATTTGTTGTTACATTTTCATACATTTGTTATGTGATGCATTATTTTTCAGCTTGATTACTAGAGATTGTTCAATTCCCTAAGAAGTTTTATTTTGCTAATGTATATCTATGTTATTGCAATTTATGGCTCATATTTGAGAACACTATATTTTTCTTTTTTCTGTAAAGGAGATACTTCAGCATAAATTCTGTAATTCATAACAGACCTCATCAAAGAATACTTCTCCGCTTTTAAAAGAAAAATTGGTAATTAATTTATGTTTTTTATCAAGTATGGTCAAATTAAATTCAATGCCATTCAGCAAGAAATTGTTACATGATTGTCTATATATTATAGTGGTGTATTTCACAAGTAAAAAATATTCATGCCAGGATGCTTTCTGTCAGATATAGTCCAGTCCTACTCAGGAGTTTTTCAGCAGTTGTTGAAAGGTACTGATGTTTCTTTCATTGCATCAGTGACCATATTTTCACTCAACTATTGAAAACTGCATTCATTATTATAGCAGAAGATGTCATTTGTTTTTTTTTTGGGGGGGTGCTGCTGCTTTTTTCAATCCTAAGGTGTTTTCTTTCATGGTTGGTCCTGTTCTGTAGTCTCTGAAAAATCATTTAATCTTTTGTTGGTGTTTATAGTAACAGCTACTATATTTGATGATATATATGCAATGTTTGACTACAATAGGATGGGACATAAAATGTGCAACCCACATTATAGTGGGATATAAAGTGTGCAGCCCTCATTATAATGGGATATAAATTGTGTAGCCCGCATTAGGATGGGACAAAAAATGTGCGACCCACATTAGATTGGGAAAAAAGTGCACAACCCTCATTAGATTGGAATATAAAGTGTACAAACATCATGAGGATGGGATATACAGTGTATAATCCTCTTTATGATATGATATAATGTGTACATACCTCATTTGGATGGGATGCAATTTGAGTGACCCTCATTAGAATGTTATCTAAAGTCTGCAACCTTCATAATGCTGCTGTTTATGTTTGAAATTTTTCAGGTTGTGTAAGTGACATTTAAACTCCTTAACTTGAGAACTTAACTGGTATTGATGGGTTGAGATTTAGCAGTCTGTGATAATTATAAAGCTTTCATTTGGATGTGTTTGCTTAAAGGGGACCAACTCTAATTATATTTATACATAAAGTTGTGAGTACTGCATGGTAGATTGGTCTGTATTCAAAGTCTCAATTATTGATCACAGGTATTGACATTAATTGACTTCTTTTAGAATAATAACCATACATATTAAAGTCCATCAAATTAATGTTTGTGAAGGACAAGAAGATCTGAATGCTCATGTATACAAGATGTTGTAAACATCCCACCAATCATCACCCCAACTGTTCACCACACTCTGAACCTCACTAACCTGTGCTTTCCTATGCTACAGCATATGCTTATGGACCCTGAATATTTGAGTTACTGATGAAGAGCTGGAGCTTGGTAACTTTGATTTTACTGTATCTTGGACACCTGTAGTTTCTGATGCTCTAATTTGCATCCTAAAACAAATCATCTCATTTTTTAGCCGAGTTTTCAATGCAAACTTATACAAGTAAGACTTGCTTATTGTTTCTTCTGATATTTTGAAGTCTAAATATTTTGGAAGAGCTAGTTTATCTCAGTGACTACAATCCTTTTTCTCACAGTATGGATACAAAAGATTACTATCTACTCATATGCCAAAGTTTTCTTCATTTTAATGGCAGTTTTTATTGGCTACATCATGTTGAAGAAATTAAAACTAAATGCCTCTCCCATGGGTAAACTGAGGCAGAGCAATTAAGCGGACCGTGGGTAGGTTTTGAACCCATGCATCCAGGACACACGGTACTAATTCAACTCCAATAGTAAACATATGGAAACATCATCATATTCAAAATTCAATAACTTAAAATTTCTGGGTGCTGATGATGAGACCTATAATTCTCCATGCAAATCTAACCTTGGTGCAAGCGTATTTGTGGAGAACACCATATGACCCGCGGCATTTTGTTTACATACATGTGCATGAAACACGTTATTGATTCTGCACCAAATGAATCAGGTACTACTTTCATTATTGAGTACTCCTGAGTCTTGCCTGTAAGAATGTTAAAATTGCATCAGTAGAAATTTGTCTATATTTTTTTAAGTACATATAGAATAAGCTCTCAAAAGATAGTTTTAGTAAAATTTTAATTTTCATTATTAACCAATTATGGACCACCAAACCCGTAAAAACTCTATTATTTCTTCACCCATTTCTAGACTGGCTCACAGTTCTTCCGTATAATTAGTACTGTGTGTCCTCCAGCATTCTGAGTCCAATGCTGTAGCATTAATGGTGCACTGATGAAGGCAACTAGAATAAATACGTGTAAAAAGATTTATTTCTGGTTTACAGCTTTGGCGAGATTTAGGTTTCATAAATGTGCTCCACAATGTTAATACAGTTCGATGGAAATACCTGTATCAGTGATTTCACATCCTGTTTGGAAATAATGGCTTAAACTACTAATAAGAAAATCTACTGCAAACAAGTATTTGCAGCATTAATACCATTATTATACCGATACCTGGCTTATAATCTTACTTGAAGTAGATGATTGTTCCTGTTTCATGTAGATATTTAAGAAAGAGATCCAATTCTTCGCTTTCTTTTATTTGGACAGCACCTTCCTTGTTTAACTCTTCCACAGTACTGCGAGAAACCACCTGCAATTGCAAGTTGACAAAGCACTTGTTTAGTATGTATAATTTATGAATAAAATATTCAACTGCTTTAATAATGTCATTTTGTGACACTGTTATTACATTATGTAGCCACCACTTGACAAGACATATGATGATAATTGACCTTGTCAATATTTATATTAACATATGCATGCTAGTTTGATCTTGCCAATATTCATTTAGATACGGATATTTTATTTTGACCTTACCAATACTCAGATATATGTAGGTATCTTCACTGAACTTTGCCTATTTCTGACTTAGCTTACAGTTTAGCTGGATCACATCAGTAACGAGTTCTGCACTCATCAGCAATGAATATGTATGTAGGAGGTTACATTAATGACCCTGCCATTATCCAAGTGAACTTATTAAAAGGCCTGATCACATAAGTGAGGTGATGTACTTTCTGTAACCATCAGCCACTGCATGTGTATACCACTGGGTACCCTGATGATGCTGACAGTATTCAAGGAATTTACAACCAGGCTTAATCAGCTCAGTTGTCGATTCTGTATCCATCAACAACTGGACATTTATGTCACATGCAACACAGATGAGTTTACCAACATTCATCAACAAATGGATACATATGCCAGATCCAACACATTTGACTTTGCCAATATCCAAACAAACTTATAGTTTAGGTTGATCACCTCAGTTATATGTCATGTATACTGCATTGATCCTACAGAATACATTGTCCGACATCAACAGCAGCATGTGGGTATTACATAATATAGCATCTGACATGCATCAGAAACCGCATGTGTATGCTAGAGGCTACAATGCTATACCTCCATCAATAACAGCACATGTATTCTACATGTTACAGTGTCAGACATCAAACACCCATCAACAAAAGCATGTGTATGCTACATGTGTATGTTACAGTCTACAATGCCATACCGCCATCAATAACAGCTCGTGTATGCTACAGGCTACAATGCCATATATCAGAAATACATAATTAACAGCATGTGTACGCTACAGGCAAGACGGTCAGACATCTGACATCCAACAACAACTGTATCATACAATCTACAGGCAAAAGTGTCAGACATCAGACATCCAACAACAACTGTATGATACATCTACAGGAAATAGTGTCAGACATTTGACATCCAACAGTCAGGAGAAGTAGACAATTATGCTTTGATGTTTCAAATCAGGAAAATGGAGTGTGCAGTTCTTTTACCCATGTATACATTTGCAACTGTACTAAATTGCAGAGAAGAAAAAATAATGCAGTTATTGTCTATGAATTTAGCATGGGCAAAATTTAAATCGTCTTGACATCCAACAACAACTGCATCATACAATCTACAGTGTCAGACATAATTATTTTATCACGAAGAGCTTGTGTACACCTACAGGCTACAGTGTCATACATCAGGCAGGCAGCAACAGCAACATATAACAAAATACCAATAAGAAGAAATTTGTTTTGTTCTAAATACAGCTGACAGAAGAAAAGTGATAAATGACCTAACAGAATACAAGATTTTGCTCAATTATCGTTACTTTCTTTCCCCTTACCAACAAACGCACATTATATACGCAACTCATTTGTGACAGATAATCAAATTGTAAATATTGATGATGATAAATCAAGGCATTGTGACTGATATACACGATGTTCTGTGCAAAATTTCTTACAAATTTTAATAGCATCTGCATTTCTAGTTTAAAGCCTGCTCATAAATAGGTTATGCATTTCATTTTGTCAATAAAAATGGACTGTAGTTTAGTAATTTAAAATTTCATCATGGCATTTCAAAATTTAAAACAGCAATCCTATCATTGGATTGTTCTTGTTTTAGAAATGAAGCTTTATGTGACGGTGAAGGCCGAGAAGGTACAGGACAGCTGTTCTGATAAATAGTTGATATATGAACATTTTGACAGAAAATTACTAGAAGCCAAAAGTAAACATATCAAAATATATTACGTTGCATCATGTTTGTATATGGTTTTATCAAAGATATTATCATTTTCTTCCAGATTGAAAATGAATAGACAAAAAATATCAAGTAGCAGTGGCAATTTACATGCATTGATATACATATTGGTATTTTGCTGTATGACTCAATATAATACAATGTTGTATGAGTGGTGTAGGCACCTGGATATTTGTATTTTCATACATGCACTGATACTTCATATATATCTTAATGGTGTATATGTGGTGTAGCTGCCTGGACATTGTATTTTAATATACATACTGGTACTTCACTGTACAACTTAATATTTATCATTATGTTTTGTGTCATGTGCTTGCCAGGCATTGCCAGACATTGTAGTTTAATATACACACTGTTACTTCACCATACAGCTTAATAGTTATCATTATTTTGTGTCATGTGCTTGCCAGACATAGAATTTTAATACACATACTGGTACTTCCCTGTATGACTTAATGTTTATCATTATGTTGTGTGTCATATGCTTGCTAGGTATAGTATTTTAATATACATACAGGTACTTCACTGTATGACTTAACGTATATCATAATATTGTATGAGGGGTTTAGTTTCCAAGGCCTGTTATGTCTTCTGAAACTGAATGAAATATGTGTATGTTCAGGCAGAAAATAAACATAATATTTATTGCCACAAAATATATAATATTTTAAAAATGCAATATAGATGATATCAAAATTTCCTGGCATGAAACAGTTTTTAATTATGGCATGAACATTGACCCTTGTGTTTTCCCCATGAAAACTGGGCCCTTGCATTTAAATATTGATCAGATGGATATATTGGTGCAACAGGATGGATATAATTTGATCAGCTGAATTGTCTAGAGTATTTACTGGTATATAGATTTATCAGATTGATTGATTGGAGTACCTGGTGGGATATAACATAATCAAATGGATTGATTGGAGAACCTGTATGAATATAAAATAGGCAAATGGATTGATTGGAGTTCCTGGAGGGATATAAATTGTTGTAATGGATTGATTCAAGAACCTGGAGGGACATAAGTTGATCACATGGACTGGTTGGAAGGAAATAATCAGATTGAATCATTTGATTACTCAGAAGGATACTGAGTGATCAGATGGATTGATTGATATACTTGAAGGATATAATTTGATTGATTGACTTGAATAATGTTTAATTATAGTGATATAAAGTGACCAGAGAAAACAATTTTGCGTAAGGACTTGTGAATGACTATTATTTGTAATTTAGTGTCAATCATTTGGTTGTGAGGAGTTTTGTTGTTTATGATGATAGACATATACATCTGTATGGGAATTATCAGTATTTACTTTTTCATTATCATCATTGTAAGTTGTACAAGTTTTAACATCAACTCAGAGTAATTAGGTTGTGATCTTTACGATAAAGACATATTTTGCCAATTCTACTGTATTACAGTCTCAGATACATGTAGACAGAATTTATGGTCGTGACAATAAAGTGAATCAAGTATTTCTAGCCTGGGATTCGGTCACCTGTAATCATATTCAACATACTGAAAATTCTGACTCCAGAAAGAATTCCTGTGAAAACTACATACACACAATGGTATATTTAAAGTGATATGTAGAAAGACTTTGCAACTGTTTTTGTTAGTCAAACTGTAGATTAAGAGAAGTATCAGTTTTGGTGACTATGTGCATACACCACAAATATGCATGAATATATCCATACTCCACATAAATCACATGAATATATGTATATTCCACACAATCAGCATGACTATTTGTGTACTCCGTTCATACTGCATGACTAAAAATTATGCAGTTCATAAAAGTATTCCCAAAACAATATGTTTGTATTAAAGCATATGAGTGGCACATTAAGGATAAAAATCTCACACAATTTACCAAAGGCAGACCAAATTATTTCATACAATCTCAGTCTATCAGGATGAACATCAATATAGTTAATCTGACATGGAATGATATCACATCACAACATATCCTTGTAATGTTCAATTAGTGTAACAACTGTATGGAATTTCTCTAAAGTGCTTGTCTGTGAAGTATTGAAAAACAAAAAATCTGAAAATGTTTCCGTTAATGAAATTATTGAACAAGACATTCCTGGAAGGGACTGAGGTCAACCGTATGAGTATTTACAGAATTCAAGATAAGACCATTTCTTCTTTTTAAGTGATATTCTTGAGCAACAAGATTTTCAAATAAGCAGCTGTAATGGCCATACTGGATGTATGATCTGCACCATTTTCATTTAGGACAAACTAAATATCATTAGAAGAAATGTTCTGGAAGCCCCAAGCCAGTAACACCTTCCATTTACAATACCCTAAAACTCATTAAAAAAGACAAGGAGTCACAACAAAATTTTCAAGTTGGCTGCTGTAAGGGTTATAACTGATGTAAGAAGAATATGACTTCCCGTTATGAACAATAAGGCATCACAAGAAGACATTCATTTAAAACCCTATGCTAATAGGACTACTGATTCAAAAAGAATTGCAATTATATAATTCTTAGATGGCATAGTTGGTGCTCATAATGGGAGTCCCTGCAGCAATACTTTCAATATAGGAACAACATGATATCATGTGAAGTTTGCTTGTGAAAACCCCATGTTGATATCACTTTCCACATAACATCAACAATATATTCACAATGGCTGTTATGGTGGCTATATTGCATGTTACATAAACATGATTTACATTCAAGACCAACTAGACTTATTATGCTGATATGACCCTAGCTACCATTTTGGAAAAGTGTTACAAAGATTTTCAAAAAGACAACTGTCTTGGTCATATTGGATGGATAAATGCCCAGATTTTTCATATCATGAGACAACATGAAATGGTAAGAAATCTTCTGGTGAAACCATCCAGGAAGATAGAAAGATCCATTCAGTCATAGTGATAACATTTTCAAGATGTCGGCTAAGGTGGCCATACTGGATGTCCAACAATTAGCATTTTCATCTTGGGTCAACTTAGACCTTTGAATGATTGTGTAAGTATAGTTTCAAGGTAACCCTCATCTGATGATTAAAACAATGATTGAAGCAAATGATGAAAAGTAAATTCTGTGGTGATTCAAGAGACAGCAAACAGTCTAAAATATTCAAAGCTTAAAATGAAACACAAACTAAATACTGAATTAGGTTTTCTGTTTACAAATTTGACCAATTTCAGAAACAGGAATCTGTTATAAAATGTCACACACTCACACACACACATACACACACATCTCAAAACACAATGATACAGTTGAAGATAAATTGCAATTTTGAGTATATAACCAGTAAAAACGTTCATTGGCAAAAGTTGGAAAAACTAAATACCAAAATGTGGGCTGAGTGTCTAAGGGGGTGAATCTCCCCCAGAAGCAAAAGAATGAGCGATTTTGCCATTATACATTTGCATGAAAATTGTAATTCACGAATAAAACATGCTCATTCTTTAGTATGATGCACATACCCAGTGAATCATTATAAAATACTTTAAATTCTCATTGTAAACTTTGAAAACAAAAAATGTGCTTCCTTTATCTCAAGACAATTATTTCATTATTATTTGGAAATGTGAAAATTCAGGACGTCAATATAAAATCCAAATGGAAATGTTTGATACATTATAAATCAGGATCAAACAAATTAGAATTTCCTTCCATCATTATATATATATATATATATATATATATATATATATATATATATATATATATATATATATATATATGTGTGTGTGTGTGTGTGTGTGTGTGTGTGTGTGTGTGTGTCTTTCAGTTAACAAGCACCTACAATTTATTATTCTAAAAGACTCGCATTCAATCTAAATTTCATTCATTTACTCAATGAATAAACGTGTCAAAGTTTTAGTCAGCCATGTAAACATTCTGATTGGCAACCCAGGTTCCGATCAAAGGGAAGTCAAATTAAATGTGAAAATGATCTGTTTTGTTGTAGGTTCATACATATCAATCCCATAAGAGGTATAAGCATAATTATTGCTAATATCTGTGTCCAAAAAGCGCAACCAGAGCGCAAAAGTGTAATATATATATATATATATATATATATATATATATATATATATATATATATATATATATATATATATATATATATACTACATGCCATAAATAAAGAAATCTGTATCAAAAACGTACATTTATTGCTGTTACTGACCTGGCTCTGGAGTTAGTTAAAACTCTTGTCATAAATCAGCTTGGTCCAAATAGATCAATGAGAAAACAGACACAAAACAAAATGATAAATTATTTATCAGTAACATTCACATTAGCTTGTCTACATCGTATGTTCAACTTTTGCTGAAAGGTCGTTAAGACAAGTCCACAAATACTGAATGCTGTATTACATCACTGTCAAATTCGTCTTTCAAAATTTGTAAAGCGCTACTGATTTGTCCTTTTCCTGATGCAACGTCTTCTTTAATTTAAAAAGTCCCTCTCCTCTAACATATTTTACTCATATAACATCCACAAGTAACAGCAATAAAGCCTATTTCACTTAATATTTGGAGTCATTGTTTTTTTAATATAGACTAGTCTGCTACTTACGTCTGTATAAAACTATAATTAATCTGTGGCACATGATTTCAAATTCAAGATACCCGTCTCTTTTCTTGGAATCATGTACAATTACTATAAATAGAAAATAAGGAGACTGTTTGATATACATAACCAAATGGTCGCACACATCGAAAATACAAAATCAGACAAGGAGGTATATGATGGATCACTGTCACGTGATATAAGCATTTAACCACACTCGTTATTATGTGACCATACTCATTATTCTGTGTCTCACTCGCTTCTAACATCACTATTTTTTTATTTTTTTTACATGGATTAGACAGGTATTCTATAGCTAATTTTATTACTCGGGTAATTATGAATGGGCGGGTACCTAAGTACCTGGGTACCATTGAAACCTTTATCAACAAATAATACATTCTCAGCTTCAAATCTGTGAGCAAGAACTGCTTTTTATGCTTAATACCTTTGATGTTTCAAATACATTCTGTTCTCACCAAAAAAATTGGTCAGCATATATAAAGTATAAAAAGCTACTACAATAGACATTGCATCTTTCTCCATACAGAACCAGCAGTCAGGAGAAGTAGACAATTATGCTTTGATGTTTCAAATCAGGAAAATGGAGTGTGCAGTTCTTTTACCCATGTATACATTTGCAACTGTACTAAATTACAGAGAAGAAAAAATAATGCAGTTATTGTCTATGAATTTAGCATGGGCAAAATTTAAATCGTCTTGACCAACAACTAACAAGCCAAGTTAGTATAATAAATTATCTTTTCAAAAACTTTCTTTGAAGCAAAAGAGGGGTGAGTTATAGAGAAAACAATTATGGAAGATTGATATACATAAAGAACTAGAATCGGCTGAGGTGTCTCACATGAATAATTCAGTGCCCTCAGTCCACTATCATTCTTATAAGGCAAATGTAGGAATCAAGTATCAGTGGAATATAAGGATTCTGTAGAGGGCACTGAATTATAGAGTGAAGTATGAAACCTTTTATAATTCATCAGAACACTTTCCAGCAGCCTCAAGTGAACTGAATACCACATGAAAACATATATTTGCTTGCTCGACAGTAAATCATAAATTACAAGATTTAGTATCCCTAAGGATTTTTTTTCCTACTAAATACTTTCCAACGATTTTAACCTATACCCCTAGCCTGCAAAAAATCTCAATGGATTGCACTATTTGGAAGATCGATCTGTGGGACATTATTTCCATCATATTAGCGTGAAATATCCCCCATCAAAAATTACAATATTTTACCTTTGGCTTACACATGAAAATACCATTCCAGTTCCATATATTTCCATTAAAATTTGTTATTAATGGAGACTTTAATAAAATTAGGTCATTATTAATCAAAATCAGCTTTTCTGAATTCTGCTTATAGGCTAATATAAAATGGGTGTGTGTGTGTGATATAGTTATTTAATGTAGCGTTGGGGCAATTTATAGTGATATCTAGAACTGGGGCATCACGCCGCAGACATGTAGTAGTCACGTTATCCTGACATGAGACTGACAAGTCCTAACACTAACCTCGTAATGCTGAGCGCCTAGTGAGGCAACTGTTAGTACCATCTTTTATGTCTTTGGTTGACCCGGTCAGCGTTTGAAGCCGCGACCTTCTGCATCCGATACGCACACTCTAATCAATAAGTTAAATAAAAAAGAGGACCAATTTCTTCAAAAATGGACCTCAACAATGAACATTTAACTTGTCTCTGACTTGAGGGTAAACAGGAACAAAATACTGTAATATCACAAAGGCCATGTCACCTAGATTGTGTGCCATATGCATGTGTATATGCGTGTGTGTGTGTGTGTGTGTGTGTGTGTGTTTTCTTTTTTACTTTCTCTGTAGATTATATGTATTATCCCTAGATTATCTGATAACAAAAAATGTTTGATTGTAAGGTGACCCTGGGATGGTTCCCCGACACAGTGGTCAACCTATTACTGGGTTACTAAAAAAAAACAAATAAAAACAAAAACACTCTAATCAATAGGTCACTTGAGCAGCTGGCTAATGTTATAAAAACTATACGTCAAAAAGATTTCGGAAAAACCGTATAACTGCATGGAAACTCAGAAAATAATCTTCTCTAAAAGAACTCGATAAATTCAGAATGAATTATCAATTACTGGTTGAATAGTGATATAATTTTTATCAAAAGATTTTGCTGGACATTTTAATTTATGCATGTACAAAGGTGGACACTGACTTCTAGAAATGCTTGTCAATTCAGACACAATAAAACTGACCTAGACCAAGATTGTTTTTATCACTTGTCTGAAGAAATTGGCAAGAATTTTGTTGCTGTTCTTTGTTATAGCCAAGTTGAACAGCATTGGAAAAGTTGAGGCTATGGACAGATTATCACGAATAAGGTTTATATTTGGAGAATTGCAAGCCACTTTGGACTGAAAGGATACAAAGTATACGGGTCCAAAATAATGTTGTTTTGAACAATATGACAATTCAAAATAGCCATTAAAGACCAGTAATACATGGGTATCATGGAGACAGCATTAATGTTGGTAATCAAGCATTTAAATGTGTACCTTAACTCCAGCATCCCTAAGCTTCATCAGCTGCTGTTCCAGGAGAAACCACCGAGTGGGTATCTGCTCTCCCCAATATGACTGCTGTGAAGCCACTTCTACAATTTTCCTCTTTAACGCCATCAATTCACTGTCCACAACTGTGTTGTCAATGGCAAAGTCCTTGAAAATCAAGTGAACGATGGTTGGTTTGTCTCTCAGAAAAGAGCGGATTTCTGTTAAATATTTCTGGCCAAGTTTACGACGACGTTTCTAGGAATGAAAATACAATCCATATTAAGTAAGAGACAACATATTTCCTTTATAAGAATGGCAAGTAGCATTATTTATATGCTTTATATATACAATGATAAACTCATAGTTAGTTAAAAGCCACTTTGTCAAAATATTTGCAAATGTTGTCTGATGATTAACACACTCATTAATCTTGTACAATTTGGTCGTCTTCCTTAGAAATTATCAAACGTTGCTCACTCATTTCCTAACCATAGATTTTTCATTAAAATGATAGGCTTCCATGTCAACATTCTTTAATAATCCATCTGAGTTTCACTGATTTAGTCTCAGCTCTTTGTCTGGACAATTATACTGTCAGCCCATTCACAAAAGACCCATAATGTGCAAGGAAGAAATTCATTGCCATGACCATACAATATAAATTTGATATCATGGATAGAACATCAATAATATTTTCTCAGACAATGTCATGATACATGTAAAAACATGTAGATGAAGGAAAAATTTATTTTGAGGTAGACTTGCATTACATGATTATAAACCATTAGTTTAATGGAACTATTATCACCAATTCTGTATGACTTCGGTAAATTAATCTGAAATGTAATTTTGTAACAACTTATAAACTTTTGTTTGCTACAATGAAAACACACCCTTACAATCCTATCCCCTAAGTCAAATGTTCTCCTAATCAAATAAGTGAAGATGAATCAATTTAAATTTTACACATAAAAGCAGAATTCACAAATAAATGTGCAATGGTTGGCCAATACTCACTTATCATATCTAGCGCCATCACCTAATCCCTATCCCTAGCCATGCTGATAAATCAATTACATGAATATATTCTACTTTATAATTAGAAGCAGCAATTAGAAGCAGTGTTAAAATATAAATTCATAATGGCTTGACAAAACCTAATTAAGATACCCCAAATTCCACCACCCACCTCCAATTCATAATTTCTGTTATAAAACAAAAGGTCAAGAAAGTTATTTACGAGAATACATTTAACTATGTATTGGCTGTCTTCTGCACTGCACTCTTTGACAATTTGAAAGCGCTAAGCCTAACCTTGAGTTTATCTTGTTCTCTAGGCAGGATGCATTCTTTTCTTTCATCAGTGACACCGTTTTATTTGAACTGGTCACCAACTAGTCTCAATGGCTTAAAAACTACAATTGTCTTTCATGCTAAATATTCATGTGTGGAAACCCTTTATGCATGGATTTACTTACCATTATGGGCTACACTCTGAGTCTGCTAGTAAGTGAGTGGCTGGTGTCACAGTCTGCACTATGACAGGGGTGAGTGTGAAATAAACAGACTAGGTTGTTTATCCTGGCATTACTTTGGCCAAGTTGATGCCAATGACTGGATTTTGGATGATGTCTATTACACAATGCATATATTTGGACACACCATACCACCAACCCACCAGAGAATATGGTGGTGATGGAAAACTTCTTATGTAGGCACCATTCAAGAAACCTGTAGCCATTCTCATTAATCGTGCTAACACCAGGATGTCCAAGACATCATGATGATGATGTGTGGTCTGATTCAACTCTTGCATTGAAGACACCAAGGAGGATAAGCTTCTTGTCTGTGGTGCAGCCTAAAGGATGTCAGGTAAAATGTCACAGAAGCAGTCGCTGTCGTCAGGAGATGTGTAAAGGATTGTGCGGCAGGCGTAACATGTTGATTGTTAAAACCATTTGGAATCATGTTATCGATTTTTCAGATGTTGGACATTTTGAAAATAAATTAAATTTATACAGAATAACAAAACAACTTCATCAGAAAAAGCACTTTATTGAAAATTATTCTCAACACGATTATAAAACAAGGAATTAGTCATTAAGTAGCCCAGATCCCCCACCCTGCAGTTCTCACGATGTCTAGTGATTTTTTTAGGTCCTTCGGTAACGCACCCTTATCTATAGTGCAGTCTATGTTTTTGGACCCCGACGTGCAGAGTTAGCGAGGGTGAAGTGTATATAGTCTGGTATTGGTTGATGATTGTCAGGGCATGTTCACATGCTGGTGAGCATGCTGCATATTGCATCTCTGGGGGCCAAGCTCCTCTAATATCTTTGCCATTTTAGCATTGGACCACATGGACCCATCTTCTATTGTTCTCCTGAGGAGGAACTACATGTGTCTTGAACTGAACAGAGGCAATATACTGGCTGGAAATATAAGCATTATCGGTGTCCTGACTGCACAGAGAACATTGTACAGGCTGGGGAGGCTTACACTACAGGTGCCCTGGCTGCACATAGACCATGTATTGGCTAGAGAGGCTTACACCATGGTGTCTTGACTGCATATATAATATGTTATATTTGGGAAAGCTGATAATACAGTTGTATTCACTGCATAGAGTTCGTGTACTTGCATGAATGTCTTATGCACGCCTTTCATTTTGTAATGAACTTGCCATTGGGAGCTGAAGCTACTATGATGAGTACCACAGGAATAAAAGTCCTATCATATTTAGTTTTATATATAAATGAATGTCCATGCTGTTTGAAACATTATAGAGTAGTTGTGTGTACAGATAATAAATCACAATATGTTAATGATGTATGCATCAGTGGGAGCAAACAAAATGAATATTTATAATGTGCCATGAAATAGATGTAGGACTTAACTTTACAATGAATGTTGACAATGCTTATCCACTCAATGCAACCAACAGCCACATGGAAAGAATATTCCTCAGAATTACATAGTACAAAACATTTAAATCGTTAAATGTGCCCCGTGCTCTGGTATCTTAACTGAAAATATTTTATTCTGCTTCAACAACTTCTACATTATCACAGAAACAAAGAATTATCAAAAGGCATAGAATTTGTGTGCTGTTTTGGAAAATTTGACTGGTTTTGCATAATTAGATTAGATTTTTCTGTATGTATGTACTGTGCACATATGTATAATTCTTCTTACATGTACTCTTTTCAGCAAATATAGAGGCAAATTAAGTAATATGCTAGGTTTGGAAAAAGAACTTTTCATATTCAAGGTCATAACAAACTTATTGCCAGATTGTCTCACTGGTTTATCGTTTGTAAGAAAATCAGCACAAAGTGTACATTAAAGCAATAATGTTAACATTTTAAGAGATTTTGCAACAGTATAGTTTAATGGCACAGAGCGGTATGATGTCAAAGAAGCACCTAATGATTCAGCTTCTACAAAATCATACCACTCCAAATATTGTAACGGGCAATCATTTCTCTATGACCACAAACATTTGCATCTGTAGCTGTGATAACAGTGTATCATTTATCTGAAAAAATAATTTTAATTTCTAAAACTTTAATTAACTTTTGTTATATCTGTATTGATTTATACAGTTCATGTTAACAATGAACATTTGTTGCTATTGGAATGTGTAGATTGTTTAATTGCAAGGCCACAATAGAAGTCACATGTAAGGGAATGATGTCACCCTCAATAAATAAAGGATATTAGTTTTAATAATAATAATAGTAATAATAATAATAATATTAATAATAATAATAAGAAGAAGAAGAAGAATAAGTGATGTGATGTGATGTGATTTTGATTTTTAACGTAGCTTTAACCATTTTGCAGTCATATCGCTACGATGTCTGCAATGTGGCAGTTTATAGTGATGTCTAGCACAGAGGCATCATGCCGCAGACATGTAGCATGATGTCCCACCCAGTCACATTATCCTGACACCAGGCCGACCAGTCCTAACACTAACCTCTTAATGCTGAACGCCAAGCGAGGCAGCTGTTAGTACTATTTTTAAGTCTCTGGTATGACTTGGCCGGGGATAAAACCCACGACCTCCCGCATCCGAGGCGGACGCTCTAACCACTAGGCCACCGGAGCGGTGAAGAAGAAGAAGAAGAATAGTATCCAAAATAGCTACATATCAAGATCCATAAAAAACTATATTATCGATATTGTTTGAAAGGACCTAACTTTCTATTTCATAAGTTGTACAATATATCTCACCAAATTAAGTTTTGTCTATCTGAAATGTTACTGGACCTTTGACTAGAAAATTTTTAATCAACTAAAATAACAGTCTAACATCTATCTGATAAAGATATATATTGTGGTACAAAAAAGAAAAGTATTATCACTCCTTCAAATATATTGCTTAAAAGAAACACAACTCACCAAATTAACAGAACTTGCACTATACGAAAAGTTAATGGTACTTTGACTGGAATTATTTTTTGTCAATACATGAAAGCTTTTGACCTAGCTGACCATTCCTATTTCTGCCAAAACCTAAAGTGTTGCAGGATTTCTTTTGCATTCTGATAATATTGTTTGGATCATACTTTCATAAAGATAAGAAGAAAAACCCATTTCCAATAGCAGCACATAAACATATGCGTTACCATTAAATCAAATATCCTTCAAGGCTATGTTTTAGGTCCTCTCTTTTTCTTTTTATATAACTGATCTTAAATTAAGTAATAAAGACAGATACACATATTTGTTAGCTAAAGACTTATGTAACTGATAAACCATTAAGCAATAAATCAACACAGTTTATGTTTGTTAGTTAATGACACAACTTTGCATAATACATAGTTCTGATAGTGACTTTGACCAGTTTAAATTTACTACTACAGGATAATATGATAGTAAATATGATACAAACTGTATACAACAGTGAACCAGAAACTATGCCAAGCATACATACTGACACTTTAAGGATGAAGAGCCATCATCCTGGCAGAAACTGTCTTTGAGTAAAGGTAAAGGAGGAATTTAATTTTTGTTTGGTTATGTATCAGGCAGTCTTGAACAGTTCTGAAGTGGAAACAAACTTCGTGATGTATGGATTGGATAGACGAGTCAGCATAATATGACCAAGATATGAAAAAATCCAAAACATACTTACCATCATCTGATACTCTGGATCAAACCAATCGTCTGAATATTCAAAGGAATCCTCTAAATAAAGGGAATCGTCTGAGGAATCCTCTGCCATCACCTGCAAAGACAACACACAAATGCAGTCAGTTCCAGGAAACAAAAGACCTCTTCCCAAGGGCTGTATTAAGGTTTTGCTCAAGAATACTACTTAATACAACCATAAACAGATAGCTAATGCAGTCCGTTCCAATAAACCAAACACCTCTTCTCATGTGCTGTAGTATGGTTTTTGCTCAACAATATTGCTGAATGTAGTTAGACCGGGTAAATAAGCAACGCATACGAAAAATTAAAATAGACATTTTTCACAAGGATGAATGACAAATTATTTTTAAAAATGTATTGACGTCAAGTCAAATTGTCAGAGGTGGGGGGGAAATGATTAACGTGTCTGAAACGTAATACTTTTGTGATGTACAATGACAGGTGTAGGTACGTATATATGTATGCACATGAATAACATCAAGAGACCCATCCATAGAACATATTAAAGCAAGGACAAACTTAACATCTGTGATTGAACATCATCCTTGATGGGATCTATTAGACCAGATCTGTTATGTACAGGAAAACTGGGCATGTCAGTGTGATCTCCATAATTACCAAAAATAGCCATCTGGTTCTAAAAATACAAAGTAGTTGAATGGTGAGCAATTCATTCATATAAATATACCAAACCTTTTCTGCAAACCAATATAAACCCAATGATAATGATAATTGAGACAGGTCTAGTTTCAGAATACATGCTCTTCAAAATTATAGTTCAAGGTCATGATGCATATGTTATGATAATAACCATGATATGCATATATGCATTAACTTTAATGTTCACCTATTAATAATATGAAGTTAGTGCACTATCTTAATCTAAATTGATATTATTATTATTATTATTATTATATCCTAATTCTTTCTTCTTTTTCTGTTTCTTCTTAATTTATGAGAATGAAACAATGAAATAGGGTGTGGGTTATGTAATGATTCAAAAAATGCTCATGAAATGAAACCATTGCTTAGCAACATAATGGAGAATAAAACAAATATGGAGAAGAGCAGCTGTTGTGAATTTTAGCTATCAGTTTACACACACAATTAATAAATCAGTTGCAAAGAAAAGAAGCCATACCATAGGTTTATGTTTACATTTGTAAACGAAAAATAGATAGTAAAGTTTAAATTAAAATATAAATAATCTTAAGAATGCTCTCTCTCTATTAAAGATGTATTCAAGAATAACATGCACTTTATGATGTGCCCCTGCACACATATATTTTATTAAGGTAATAAATATATTTTTTCTTTTCTTCACAATATGACAACGAACTTAGAGCCATCATCTTTTTTATACTGTATGAACATTGATAATTTGTATGTGCATGCAGCTACCACGAGAACTGTACTTTCTAGAGTTCTAATTACCCTTCTCTACTCTAGTGACCAGCGATTGGTTGAGCAGCCTGGGGGAAGCTCTTTTGGAGGTAGAAAGCGACCATTTCAAAAACCAAGAATTTTATGAAATGGGGCGTGGAGGAGCTCATACCCGTATCAGAAATGCTGATCTGAGCGTTGTATCGACACATAATCAATCCTCGGGATATCCCTGGGGTAAAGTAAACAGGGAAGGCTAAACAGATCCTATTTGAATGTTTTGAATGTTTTTAAAAGTCGTTTCTAGCATCAAGGCCTTAAAAGAAAATGTTAATTTCTTAATTGTCAAAAGCAGAACTGAGCCGTGTATGAAAGCTTGGTCAGCAAGATTCCAGTTGTTTCCATGTTAATTTTAGCAGGGCAGTATAAATTATACAGAGAGGAAATGGCGTTGTAACAGACCGGTATAGTTCACAGGTTAAAAAAATAAAGTACATTATTAAGCGTACTATGAAGATAATCTTTAGTGTCTTTTATCGTGACTCACGGTGTATTTTATCATATTATTGTTTCAGCACTCTATATTTTCTCACCCTACAATAAATACATGGTTCTGAGATTCCTCTGAAACTGATCCTGCATTTAACACATGGTTTTGTCCCTAAACTACCTCTCCAGATACTAGCTGAATGATATCCACAATGATCATAACAACAAGGTTTTACGCATGGAGTTGTTGACCCCATCATAGCTCACTTGTAACTATATTCTGCTCGTGACATTATTTAATATTCTGGGATAATGTTCAATTTGAGAAAAAACTTGCCTTAATTAGATAAGCGGTGAATGAACTGTAGCAAAACAATTGCAAGAATAGCAAAATAATCTCACCTGTGTTAGACTAACCTTTCCTAAGTCCAATATTGCCCAAGAAAAGTTCCAAAATCAGATTAAATTGTTAGAAACTATGAGAGAAGGGGTTTCACAATTAGCTATGATTAAACCAGCGGTGGTCACGACCACTACAAGGTTATAATTTAACAGAATAACCAATAAGACTAAATGCCCACTATTTGATTTACAATTACACGAATATATCAGAATGGTTAAGGAAGAGTCTATGTATGATGGTGCAGCTCACGTTTGGTCAATTTTCCAGATACACCACGACGGTATTTTCATTGATGTTACAATTAATGATCAAAGGGCACGGATGATTATTGATCATCTGGTGGATGACAAAAATTATTTTTTGGGAATTAAATTTATTGTCTAAGACGATGGTGGGGATGACCAAATGTGGATTATATGGTATAATCTCGTGTTGTTGCTCGTGTTGTTACAACAAAAGCTGTATTAGGCACCAGCCTACCAAACAGGACCACGATCGGTGCCATCATCAGTTCTTACGATAGTGCTTTGCCCCAATTTACTCATCTCAGATCATCGATGCTTGCATATGCAATATGCATCAATAAACTTGTTATCGATGATTAGTTATTTTCCAAATGATGCTGTTAGAGTCCGCACTGACTTAATTTATATACAGTACAGTTCACATGTAATTTTCATAACCCCACACTGTACGGTAAGGGAAATAATCCCCTCCACTTTCATTTCTGCAAAAGAACAATAAAATACTAACAAATCACCACTGTGATTTGGCTAGCACAACGATGGCATTGCCACTATGGAGCAGCTGATCAATATTATTGATTGACATTTGAACAGCCAATCAAAGAAGACTACTAATGAAAAGACCGATGCACCATGAGTGATTAACAACTAAATACCATTCATCCAACATTGATTTTTATTTCAATCATATATATGGACAATATAAATAGTTTGAAAAGCCTTGTACTTTTTGTGATGCACTGACTTGATGAGGGACCCATCTGGTTGAGCTTCTCTTGAACAACCATTCCAGTGGTCTAGTGGTTAGAGCGTCCGCCTTGGATACGGGAGGTCGTGGGTTCGAACCCCGGCCGAGTCATAACAAAGACTTACAAAAATGGTACTAACAGCTGCCTCGCTTGGTGCTCAGCGTTAAGAAGTTAGTGTTAGGACTGGTCGGCCTGGTGTCAGGATAATGTCACTGGGTGGGACATCATGCTACATGTCTGCAGCATGATGCCCCAGTGCTAGACATCACATCAAACTGTCACAATAGAGCCATTGTAGCGATATGACTGAAAAATTGTTAAAGCTACGTTAAAAATCCAAATAACACACACACACACACACATATTCTCTTGAACAGTGTAAAATGTATCCTACTGTTGAAATATGAACAATTAAATTACACACAGCAGTAGCTTCCGTTTAAAAAACACAAACAACCCTCCAAAAACATTGGATTTACACTTAAATGCGAGCCACATGTTTAGTCCTGAAGCAGTAATAGTCGTTTTACAAGACTGAGTATACATGTTTACAAAAAAAACTAGTTCAATTCTGAATGCAAATGTACTGTGTGAGACTGGCCATGTCATTTGATGGGGCTAAGTTATTATTTCATATTGTCATTATGTTTTAATGATTTTATTTGTCACAAGATGAGTTTATTTCAATTAAAGCAAGGAATGGTATAGTGTCCTTTTTATACCACAAATCCGAACAAGCATTTACACTCCCCCCTTTCAAACGTAAAGGATCTCACTCTAATAAAGACTAGACTTCAGCAGATATTCAGCAGAAATCAAGGCAGGCAGTGACCATTGTAAACAATGTTATAAAATCGTAGCACCAGAAGATGTCAATTTCATCTTGGGAAAGACTGTGTCTTTCCTATTACATGAATGACTTGGCGTGTTGCACGTATGCACGATGGTTAAATTATGGATCAATCATAGCAACTGAAGTTTTGCTGATTGAAATCTGAATAGTCAAAGGCAGATGACCATCTACAAAAAAAATCAGACATGATTTACGGTCAAGATTCAAATGATCTTAATGTCAATAGACAAAAGAAAAATGTATTGTCATATACAGTTGGTTGATAGACTTATTTTGCAATACATTTACACTTTTATTTTATTTAAAGAACTCTGAGCCAACTTACGCATTGATTTGAAGCACACTGCGTTGATATTCTCTTGAACAACCTAACTTTATCTTAATGTTCGTGAAAAAAGAATCATCTAAGGCCTAGACAGTTAAATTCCGGATAACATCCACGTTTTTCTAAAAACAACAAACAAACAAAACACAACAACAAAAAAGAGCGAATTCTTAATTACAATCACGTTATGGCCCAGTCACAAGGATAAATATCTAAATGTATCTACTTGTTAAGTTTTAACTATGTACACATGTACTGCAAGGGAACGATGGTCATTTAAAATGTATGGGGTTAGATCGTTCTTTCCGATCAGGATATATTTTGGGAACATTCATCACAAGATAGATTTATTTCAAATAAGAAATGATTGATTGATTAATTGATTGTATTTTAATGGCGCATAGCACTGTTGGCTATTTAGCGCCAAATAAAATGTTAGATGTATAACCTTTTAAAACTTATAAAAAGTCTCATATCGACCAGCGATATCAAAACGAAATAGTTGAAATTAAATTGATATGATGGCAACGGTGAAAAATAAACCTTCATGATCAACGGGGGATGTAAATTGGGTATGTTAACGAAGATTGATGAAAAGGTATTAAAAAAGGGACGGTAATTATAAATTGCATAACATTGCACAAGGTGACAGTATAAAAGTTAGAGTTTAGAGTAAATATTCACTGCTGTCAGGCACTCTATAATGCAATGTTTATTGTATCAAAAAGTAATTTCATGTCATGCACATTGTAATACTGATCATGCGTAGGTTACAGGTCTAAACACTCTTTCATAAAGTGATTAACAGTGAATGGTTAATTGCAAGAAATGTACTCTGGTGGGTCTTCACTTTTTACTATGGGGGAGTGTGTGGTATAAGTATGACCAATTCGGATTCTTGCAATGACTACCTCCTCCCTACGCATGGTTCTGTAGGAAGGATTCCATTCTCCTAGAATCTCCTAGAGTTGGCTTGATTGCATAAAACTTGTTATTCACTACATCATTCCATGATGCCTGCCACTTATGAAGTAAGGACTTTCTGACACTAGGTTTAAAATCAGTATACGATATTTTAAAATCAGATGGTTCTTGAGTAAGGGCCATTTTAGCAGTGCGGTGTTTATGACGAGTGTGTTTTTCAATAATGGATTCTCTAGTTTTCGGTTGTGTAGTGACTGAAGTACTGATAGTATGTCGGAAAAATGATGATGTTTAAAATACGCTTGTTTTCTACATGTTGCAGAGCAAAGTCTATTGCTTCTGATTTCGGCTGAAAAAAGTATGTTCCATTTGGTAAGCGAATTTGCGTTGTGTAATTTCCACAAATGAAAGCTGTAGCAGCCTTTTCCTCATCCTTTGATCCATCAGTGTAAATTATTGCGCAGTTTTTAAATTCGGTAAGGAATTCGTGGTAAGAGTTGAGGAAGACAGAAGGGTTTGTCTCAGATTGTTTTCCATCGTGTAACATAAAAAGTAATATTGGTTGTTTAAGTAGCCAGGGTGGTGTTTCGGAGATGAACGTTTACTGAATCTTAGAAAGATCTATTTTTGTACTGTCAAGCCTGGATGATATTCTAATGCCAAAGGATGGTATGGCGTTTGGTTTATTTTCATATAAGGTTTTGTATTTGGGTTGAAAAACAGCCGAAAAACAGGATTTTGAGGGTTTGATTTTAGTTTGAGAGCATACTGTGCGAAAGCATTTCTCTACGATGTGATAACGGTGGTTCGTTAGCTTCGGGTAGTAGGTTTTCACACAAAGATTTGAATAAGAAACCAACTTTTCCTAGTAAAATATGTTCTTTCGAAAACATCATAATACCTTAGGAGAACTAACACTAACTCGCATATCCAGCCTGCCCAGATACTGCATTTAGCTAAAGGGAGCTCTGTGGTGGATGGGCAGAGTAATCTCACCTTACATACAAGACTTGATGGCAAAATGTACGAATATCCATGTTATTATTAGAGTGGTAGGCCTGCTCCGTGACTGCGGTGAGGCTAGGCGGGTTTGTGTTTATTGTCATTGGGTAAATATTTTCTAAGAAACATATTTTACTAGGAAAAATCGGTTTATTCTTCGAATACGTTAAAAAATAATAATACCTTAGGATAACAGGTAAGAGGTGGAGGGAGGTACATCTCCTTACACCTGAGATAAATCTCTGGTCTCCCAAGATATGAGAGACATCTTCTAGGTACCCCAGCTGAAGGGGACTCCATCTGACGGGGCGCGGCATAAAAGTCCCCTCGCAAATCCAGCGGAAGTCGTGAAGCCATATCTTAAGAAGTTGTCGATCGACCCGGACATGTGACCTGTTGAGCTGCGGACATAGGTCCTACCATACTAACTTGGACCCTTTTGAATTGACAGACCTCAAAGATAAAAGCTAAAAGATGTGGACTCCGATCTCCATCCCATAACCTGAATGATGTCAGTTAGTGAACAGTTTCATTCGAATGCTAAGCTGTTGGAAAGTGCCCTAACCTCATTAGCCGAGATGTGTATAAAGTTCGTTTGAGCCGGGTTATTTCCCTGAATGCTGAGCGAATAATTTATTTCATCGAGGATGAGATAGTCGGAGCTGATATATCGTCTTGTTCCGACTTAAACAGTAGAAGAAGGCGCGATCTTCCTTGACCCACAGGCACCATTCATTAAGGTACCACTTCAAAGGTCTGGTTGGGTTTGAGTGATACTGCATAGGATTTCCAAAACCAGATCCGTTTTCACCATGATAACTGGGCATACTACAGAAGTGTAGGAGATGCAGCATATCCGAGATCCACTTTGTTTCGACCGACTTGTTTGATTTGGTCTGCATAGTCAGTGCTACGTATTCCTACCACTGAAGACGCTGGTTTCAAGATAGATTCTTCCATGAATCTTGACAGGAGATATTTTAACCATTTTGGTTATGTCTTTTGCCAAAAATGGAATCATTGGTTGGTCACTTTGGTAAAGTGTACGGAATTGTGTGATCTCCTGTGCAATCATGACAACAAACTGCAGCTTGGCTTTTATTAATGGATCCCCAATCATCTTCATCACATCTTTGAAGGATCTGCAGCATGGTATAGACTTTTTCTTGCTGACAGAACAAAAAGTCTCCAAGTATGGAAGAAGTTGTATGACCCATTCTGCTGGCTCGACATTCTCCAGTCATCTGTAATAAAAATTAGTTTCCAATAAATGAAAATGTACATTCATCATCGGTGCTGGTAAACAAAAATACAGGTTTGTTTCAGTTGTAATACATTGGGGAGACCATAGAATGGCACCAGGGTAAGACATTATTCACTGTGTGTATTAGGAAAAGGTGTTCTGCAATGTTTAAATAATATCAATGTCAGTTTGTAACCTTTTTTCTTTATTCTAGGTTAAAATTGCAAATATTGAGGACATATATCATACTTAACATTTAACATTTAATATTAAAATACTGCCTTATGCTAATATGCCAAGCTATCACGGTGTTCAAATTTCAGCCAGTTTAATTTTGAGAATAACATACATTTTTAAGTAATTACCTGTGAGAACAAAACTTACATGGGAATGCTGGTGTCTCACAAATGCCCATAAACCCTTCCCTTATGGCAGGAGAGTTGTGAAATAGGTGATAGACTGCAGACACAAAAAGTGTGCATGTCCCATGAGGCAGCGAAACAACCACTTCTAAAAGCATCGTGCAACACATGCAGGCCGCATGTACCAGTCTGCAGCAATTTCATCCCTCCCACTGATTTTCCAGCTTCATCTTGCAATAATATTTAAGTTAACATTGGGCCCATCCATTGACAGCTGAATAAGGTGTCTGTGGCCAAGAGTTGTGACAAATGGACTCAGCTATGCAGTGTCCTCTTATTTTACATGACCAAGGAAGAGGGAGTCGTAATAGAATATCTTGAAACAATCTGAATCCCATATTCAGGTATATACATCCATCTGTTTTTCCTGAAGGTCAGCATTAAGACTTTCAGAAAAGAGTAATATGTATGGCTTGGAACAAGTATGCTTCCTCAGCTCATTAGCAAAATAGGGATTTAGTTAAAATATGCAGAAAAAAGTTGTTTTCTTATCTGCACTAGTGAAGGAAGAAGCAATATCACTGTCTGTAAACATAGTTTTAAATATCTGACCAATGTCTGAACATGAATTCGTGCTGTAGTGACTGTTAATGCACTTAAATGCCCAGATCACCTCTGCTTTCTGAATATCACGTTTTGTTACATATCTGTTGAGATTACTTGATGTCAACTTCGATGATGACACTGATGCTGTAGCTGGAGAACTGGTACTACAAGGGGTTGCAGAATAAATGCATCACCCACCAATATATACACAAATAGCATGCTAATATTGCTTAAAGTAAATAATTAATATAGATTTCAAGAAATAGTGTTCTTAGTGTAGGGAGATAGTGAAGAATGAACTGAAAAAGTTTGTTTCTGTCATTGGCCACCCACCCGTATTGTATAGCATTGGTTAAGATGTCACACTATTCTAAGTCCTTTCTATAGAGATTTACTCATGGTTACCTGCCAGGTATTGAACCACATGGCCCTGGTATTTTCGCAGCCATTTTATAGGTGAAACATCCATAAATAAAATTAAACATAAAACATATAGGTATAACTGCCAGTTTTATATTTAAGTTTATATTAATAATAATAATAATAATAATAATAATAATAATAATAATAATAATAAAGATACAAATAAATTTAAATACATTTGCCCTTTCAGGGCTGAGACAACATTATGAAGAAGAGAAGTTGTTCATTCTCCTCAGACGCGGGACTGTCGGGCATTTTGTTAAAAAATAATTGTCTCATCTGAGTTATAATTTTATTCTAACAAACTTTGTTAGATTTGAACTTATACAGTCGTGTTCCTTGATCAGGGTTATCTGATAGAGACTAACAATAGAAGTAATATCATCAGTCAAGAGATCATGAATTCACTTACCTTTGCATGACTTGCTACAGCTGCTTCTCCCATGCTTGAAACACCAAGATTCATTTTGCACAGTATGCAAAACTACCTTTCTTTTATAGCTTGGATTCTTCCTGAGCCATTTACTATATTAAGGATTTAACAACCACTGATCATCGAAAGGACAAGCGCCCGGCATCTTGTTGCACACAATGAAAACTTTTAAACAAAAAGCCCAGATGAAAGGGAGACAACACTTCCAGTCACATTGTTCTCTTTAGTCGTCATCTCCACCGGTGGCTGGTACGTTGCCAGTAAGTTATTTATAATTGTTTTATTTTATTTTTTTATTTATACATGAAATTCCCATAACTTACACACTTTAACAAATCTAGGTTAATTTTTACAAACTTTCAAAACTTGAAAATGCGTCTATAGATTTTACAAGATTTAAAAGACTTTTAAAAACTATGCAAACCCTGTGTATGTACATGCACAAATATGGATGGACCATGATAACACCTTAGGACCCATACACAGAACATATCCAGGATACAAAAAGAGAAGTGAGGACAAACTTTTTGTGCTTTGACTTCATACTGGATGGGATCTATTAGACCAGATCTGTTATCTACAGGGAAAGTAGGCATGACCATGTAATCTCCATAATACACAATCAATGTAATCTCCATAATTACCATACAAAGCCATCAGGTTCTAAAAATAAAAGGAATAGTTTAATGGTGTGCAATTCATTCAGACCAGTATATCCATCATCTCCAGTATCATAATACCAAACATAAGATGATACAATGAATGTATAGTTAAAATCATTATTCTTCCAAAATATACTGTATAGCAAAGATGCATATCTGATGATGATAACAATAATATTCGGGGGCCCCGAGTGGCCAAGTGGTCTAAAGCGCTCTCCGTTACAGATCACTGCCATCTCAACTCTGTCTGCGTAGGTTCGAGTCTCAGATTCGGCCAATTTTTTATTCTACCTAATGCTTAATTATATAAACAAAATACCCTACAAGAAACAATGTAAATGAATGTATGCCGCATTAAAAACTAAGTACACAAGCGCATATTCATCACTACGTAACAACAACATTATAACTGCGCAGATAACTCCGCCCAGATAAATTTGAACTTAGTCGCACGCTGGACATAACTTTCGAAAGAAAATGGCATGTCTGGTTAAAATTGAAATTTGGAGTCATATTGTGAATGAATGTGCATTGCAACAACTTTTCCATTTGATCTGGAATGAATAGATTTTGGTAATTTTTTTTTTGATTCTAAGAAAGTTCGTGATTATGGACTGGATTTGTATGTGACAATTCCACGTGAAGTACTTGGGATTGAAGAAGCTAGGAAAAGCGTGTAGACATCTGTAAATGTGCTTCTGCTTTCTGTCATTGAATGCTTGAAATCATAATGTGGGGAAAGTATGAAGTCTTTCAATTGCAATTATCAAAAAATCACTATGGAATTTAATGCTTATTTTATTTTGAGTGCAGTAAGGAGGATGTAATTGCACTTATCGAAATTAACAGTACAATTTCGACATGTGTGATCAAGATTGAAAACCTATGACATGGCTCATGTAATTCGGATTTGCAGAACTAAGAAAGTACATCTTGAGGAAATTCAGGATGTAAAACTGTAAGGATATTGTTTTGCCATTCTTAACACCAGCTAAAGAAGACAGTATATGACTTGTCACTTGTACGTTTTTTGTAAGGAATTTTATTGCATTTGTTGCATACTGTAGCTAGCCTAAATTTGAAACATTGTATCAACGCGGAATGAACCAAACAGCTGGTCTGTGGCACTCCACGAAATGTCTGTTTTAGTTCATTTATAAACAAATTTAAACAATCACAACATAAAGCGCCTCTTACGCCAGTGTACATGATTTGTTTACAAATCAAAAGTGCTGGCGTCTGTGTACATTGTTTGTTTACAGTAGAACGTAGTTCCTTTATGCACGTGAATGCTATATATGTGACCGGCGCACGGGTTTAATATCTGGCAATACTACATGATTTTGAAAATGTAAAGTTAACGGGCGAAAAAATGAGCATAAAATAATAAAATAATGACTATGTACAAATTCAAGACAAGACTATTTCCTATATTTCACCATTTATTGTTGAAATCGTCTATGAAAATCTTCATCGAAAACAAGCTTTTGTGTTAGCTGATGTGGTACACAAATTAGATATCAGCTTGGCACCATTTTTATTTGCTACAAAGTAGTCTTTATTAACAATCTTCTTGTGAACATGTCATGTCATAATGAACATCCATTAACTGGGAGCACCAACACAAAGATTTTGTCCATTGTGGAAGCCATACTCTTTGTACAACAGTCACCTTTTTATGTAGGACCATCAAGGAATCATAACAAATATATTGTTGAAACACCCTGTGTTGATACAGCACACTATTTTGAGGGGAGTAGACATAAAAAGCTTGCTAGTAGCTTACAATGAGTTGGTGGTTCTTCCTCCACAAATTATACTGGGCACCGTGTATATACTATTACACTGGCAACCATATATAAAAAATCATGCACTGGAAAATGGCATTAAACCTTAAACAACAACAAGAAGCACACTTCATGAGAAGTAGAACTAACAATATTTACAAGAACACAGCTGTGGTAGCCATATTGGACAGATAAGCACCATTTTACTTTGAGACTAACTAGATCAACCAAGAAGCCTTGCAACGATCACCCCCATGCTAGCATCACTTTCTAGTCAAGTAGGGTTGTGATAACAAGATTTTTATCATGGCTACCATGGCAGCCATATTTGATATTAGATCAGCACTATTTGTTTAGGATCCGATAGATATCAGAAGAAGTCTTTTAATAAAATCACATGTTGACAAGACCATCCATTCAGTATGAGCAGTGATACTAAGATTTTCGAAATGGCTGATATTGAAGCCAAATTGAATATCAGACTATCACCATTTTCATTTAGTGCCAACTAGACATCCTAAGAAATCTTCTAGTAAAACCCACACTGATCTTACCATCCCATTGAAAAACAGAGATAACAAGCCTTAGATCGGCACAGTTTCGCCTAGGACCAACCAGAAATCATAAGAAGTCTTTCAGTGAAAACACGATGCTGACATGACTATGTCATCCACTACGAAGTAGCAATAACAACATATTTATGACAAGTGCTGTCATGGCCATATTGGAAACTGATTTGTGTCAATTTCATTCAACAAGGCTTTATATAATGTCATTAAGTGAACACCCCATGCTATGACCATCCACTCAGATATAATAGTAATAGTAATAATTTTAGTATGGTTATTATGGTAGCCATATTGGATATCTGACTGGAATACTTTTCATCTAGTTCCATCTAGACCATACGATCATGTATGTGACGTTTCAATACAATTGCCGCTAAGTAGTTCAGAGTGAGTTGCAAAATTTATGTGGGTTTGCATTGGCATGGTACTCTAGTTACATATGAGCTCTGTCAAAGGGTGTGGTCATGGGTCGTATTAGTGTATGTATAAATATCCATATTTGTTCACCGACTATTTAACTTTAAAACCTTATATGGATTTAAGATACGGCTTTAATAAACAAACATCAATATTCATTCTTATACTTGATTACTTCAAAAACTAGCATAGAGTCACATTAAACAATTGGGACAATTTTGCCTCTTTCCTCAAATTATAGCTGCAGGTTTTAATGACTTGTGACAATCACCAGACATGGGAATGAAATGATTGTCACATTCATGACTCTTATAAAACTCTTATAAAATTGCAGTTTGTAACATTCAGTAGATATGTGTTATTGATCAAATTAAATACCTGTGGAATTTGATCAACATGTGTCCCCACTAAAATCACAGGTGGTGGGATGACTGTGTAAGATGTTGGGGAATGTGCAGAATTCATGGTTTCTGTGTCAGGTGTTGTACAGGAATGTACGGAATTCATCCAGATCTCAACTAGCTCTTAAAAAGTCAAGAAACAAAATATATCATAAACATTCAAAGCATTGACAGAATAATGTACATCTACTGGCTGACTAAACATTTACTAAAACAATACTGACTTAGTTTTTGACAGATTTAATTGAATGGGTATCAGAATGAAATGACTTAAAACCAAAGAATCTGAAATTCCTGCTTTTGCCGGACATTCCCAGTAGATCAAAGGATGTGACCTACAAACTTTGCTCAATCAGATATCGATCATGAGAGTTTTGATATATCTCATACATCAATTAGTCTTTGATTTGTCCTTTTAACTGTCAAATAAACATCTTAATGAAGTTAAATGGAAAGGTCACTAAGTCAACTTTAAAAATTATTTCTTTCGCAGGAAATCAATATAGGTGTTGTCAACTAAGCTTACCTAAGATTCAAATGTACGTATTATTTTCTGTTTGTCAGGCAATCAGTCAAGGTGTCACTGTCTAAGTTTGTCTGGTCATTTTGTTTTCCCAGTTTAAAAGGCTATTTAGCCACAAAATGCAAGCCAAATAGAGGTTTTACTGCTTATCTCATGACGATATAAAATTCCATATAGTTCAGTGACTGACCTAGGTCTTGTACTATAGACGTTATATCAGTCCCTCACACCATGCTGTTCGTGTTCCTGCGTGTCAGCACAGTTTAAAATAAATTATGAGAAGCCTTAACTCAAATTAAGAAAAGACAGGTACTTGCAACAATAACAGACTTTGCAGGAAACTAATGTTACTTAGGTGTTACACATTTTAAGTAGCAAGTCAGCTGATTGTTAGCAGTTACAACTGAAAAACAGTGGAGTGACATAAAAGTACTATTGTTGGGAAAAATCCTGAAGTCCTTATTTCTGAATGAAAATAATATGAAGAAATAATTAGTTCATGAGGATATTAGTTATCATGAAAGGACATTACTAACATTAAAGCAGCATCAAATCCGGAGCAAATAATAACACATTATGTGGTGCAATTAATAATTAATTCTATCAATCATTTCTTTCTTGGCATGTGATGTTTTATCTCGTTTAAATGATTTTATGTTGCAGCTGACAACTATATGGTTATTATATCAATTTTTCAAGATCAGCGGTATGGAATCAATCATTTAGTCCACTCAATATTCTCTTCTGAATATAACAGAGTTCTTACAATCTTAACCAAGAAATGTTTACAGTTGTACAAATGAATGTGATTATTTTTTGTATATTGAAAAATATATTTTATCTGTGTCATATTCAAGATAAATGAATTTACAGATGAGACGAAGCCCAGCACGTACCATGAACTTTGCATTTCACTTTGCCCTCAGTGTCAAAGTAGCACTCATCTTCTACAATATCAGTAATGTGTCCACTGACATCTGAAACTAAGAGGTAAATGGCACGTAATGTCAGGAACATCTGGTGTGTCGTGTAAAAGGCATACTGCCCTGCAAAGTCCCAAATTGTTAAACGTGCATACTTTCTTACATCCTGCATTGTTTTGTCTGGATTTTCTTTCAACAATTTTAACATTTCCCTCAATGGACCTGTCTTATGACTTTCAGTGGCATTACTTTCTCCACACTCCGTTCGTCGTATCAAGTTATTTTCAGACTGGGTGCGATTACTCTGATCTACCGTGGAAGGTGATTCTTCTTGAAGACTAGCCTTAGATGAAAGATTCTGGCCAATATTATGTTGAAGAGCCCGGTTAGATATTACCTCTGTAACATTGTTATCATCAGTAACAATGACAGTTGGATTGTGGTCAACTCCCTGCTGTTGAGAACTTGCAACCTGTTCCTGATCTGCAGTGCTCTCACTCGTCTTGTAATTCTCATTCAGAACTTTAACAAGGCGCTGTAGTTTATAATCCTGTTCTGTTTCTGAAATCAGAAGGAACAGATAGTACAGCTGAATACTGCTTTGCAAAAAAAAATCAATCTGGAAATGAAAAATAAAAATACAACATCAATGATCTTTTGTCTCTCCACTATATGTGGTGGGCCAGATGAGCCACTCCATGCTACTGCAAGTTTAAATAATGTGGTGGTGGTGGTGGTGGTGGTGGTGGTGAGGGTAGATAGCAAGCAACTCAACACCAACACTTTTGGTGCATGTGTACCTCCACTTCATAGTGGTTGACAGGGAGTGATTGACGGTAAAATAGTCAATGCATTAAGACTACCATTGGTATGTATGTATGTATGTATGTATGTATGTATGTATGTATGTATGTATGTAATATAATGTAATGTAATGTAATTTAATGTAAACAGCATATCAGCACAATAACAGCTACATAGCACCCACAAAAAGCAAAATTATGACATGTGAAAATGAGGATTGTACAAGAACTTAGAAAAAATATACCCATTCAAAAAAATGTAAACACTGCTAGAAAATAAAAATCTTAAAATGGTGCTCTAATTTTATAAAATGCATGCACAGAAACTCGTTGTAAACAATAACTGCCCTTGAAAAGACTATGAAGTCAATGATTAGTAATCATATAGCAAACAACACTTCATCATTAAGCTGATTACAAGTTTAACAAATACAAATATAATTTCAACATAGATTAAGCATTCAATGCATGTTTGTTTTGAAAACATTGCCTAATTAATGCCTTTTCCTATTCACTCCATCCTTACACGGTACATCACGTTGGTGTATAATACACTCTTGTTTATACTTTGCAATTCATATGCTGTAGTGGCCTTCAAATAAAAAATGGACATAACAACGCAAAACGTGTACAAGCCAAACCCATAAAATGCAAGAATGCCACTTGTTTCATTCTGCTACAGTACACACATCCATAGCAGATATTTATGTTGGTCTATTAATTTCATACGAAGCTAAAGCAGTGGATCTTGGCTGAGAAGGCCTTATTACTAATACAGAAGAGCTATTGATCTTGACTGGTTTAATGCAACTTGATAATGGCATTGCTGTACCAAGCAGCATCAATCTTTATAAAAGGCTTATATTACAAAAATATGACTACATTCATTTGTAAAAGGGACTCAGCTGTTGGGATTATTATTTGTGGTTAAGAATGCAATATATATGTACCAGATGGAAACAAAATCACCATAATCCTTGGGATGTTTTACTGAAAGTATCTGTTCATGTTTCGGATGTCAAGTAGACAGTCATGTTGATTTCTATTCATCAACTTGTAACATGGTATTTTTACTTGATGTTTATTTGTCAGTCTGTTTTCTGCTCAGTCATGATGGTTTAATCGTTTCCAAGATAATCCGATATATACTGTAGTGATTTTATAATGTGACATTTAATAATCAGCTCTAGCCGAAGCTTTGGTAATTGTAAAAAAATTCAATAACCAAAAAGCTTTCAGTGGTAAATCAAAGTGGATGGTAGTACTAATATTAGTACCCCTACTTTATGGATGTACCACATGGCACACCGTAGGTGGGTGGGTGTTGTCAACATTTTGGTCATATTAATTTATTCGTTAATACCTACATTTGTCCAATACCAAGAATTGGTTGATATGATTCCTGAGTATATTCCATACTTGAATATAAAATGAACATAAATTATCATTTAAACTGTTTAAATCCATTATGGTGTGAGGTGAAATAGATGAACACTTATCATAGGTACAATCACCCTCATTTCCAGGTTTGGCACATTTGGAACACCACTGTCATTATCTTGTTTCAAAGGTCCCTTATGATATTACTCATTTTTAAAGCTAATTTTTCATTGTATTGCACATTTTGAGCATTTAAACACATGTTCATTTTCCGAACTCTTTGCTAATATACTAAGTCATGTAGGTTTTCAATCACAATTATTAATTACTGGTAAGGTATAGTTTTGTTGTTATTAAGATCATTTTTTATGCTTGCCATCGAACTTTTGCTTGAGGATTTTTTTATAGGTAGCTGTTACCCAGAAAACAATAGAATTTTCACCGCCAGGTGCAGACTTCAGCAGAATTTCTTGGGGAGTATAAATAGGCTTGTCAGCATTTGTGCTAGGACCAGGTTATATTACTGACATCTTGTTAAGAGTTCTGGTTCTTTAGACCCTGTTTGAGAAAGTTGTTTTACTATTTTACTGCATATTTGGTTTCCCTAAACACAGTAATTTTCAGTAATGTACTGTAATATACAGTAATGGATATGAAAATACAGCAATGTAGAAGAAATTTTAAAAATGTAGCAAGTTAACAATGCATATCTTGGTATGGTTTCTTGTTATCCATTGACATTAATATTAACATGGATGGTGCGTATGTAAAGTAACAGAATTCAAACTTGTTCATATAGTAAGGTCTACTATACTATGATAACATGCATAATACGAGATTTTGAATTAAGCATAATTATATTTATTTGTTTATTTGTCCAGTTTGGTGAGAATGTATTCTTTTTACATTCTATGTTTTGTTAGAGAATATTTAGCTACTGTAATGGAGAGGAAATGCAGTAATAGACACACAATTCACATTAATTGCAAAGATGATCTAATTAGTAGAACTGACAGTGTCATGTATGACCAAACATAATTATCCTTTAATGGTATACTTCTAGATGCAACTTTCATATTTCATGTAAATAATTGGACTCAAGATGAAAAGAATGAGTCAGCTCAAATATACATACAAGGTTAAAATGGTACAGGGGTCAATGATTACAGGCAGAACAATGGGTGCAGTTTACCAGCAAACTTGGGTGCAAATCTTATGTAGAGAGCGAAATAAAATTATGTAGCCTGTATGGTGATGTTATTTATTCAGTTATAGAAATCCGCTAGTATTATGAAGCATTCTGCTGTAGAAACCTGGGATAACTTTCCATTCTGTATGGTACAGTGATGAATTTTAAAATCAAAACAAAATACAATTTGCCATTTTGCTATTAAATGTGTTACAATTCGTTGATTTGTGTGTTCATCTGTGATATATTGGATATTATCAGAAAGGTAATAGTAATGTAAAATGACAGAGCCATAAACAGTTTCCTTGCGGTACGTGTAAGAAGGCTTGTGAGACTGCCTGTCTTTTGTGTTAGGTATGTCTTCTTTGTTGTGATTTATTCTGCTTTGTCCGCTTTGGTATGGTTCCACATGTGAAGATATACCAAGGAAGATTTTAAGACCTGTTCTTGAATTGATGAGATACATCTGTTGTGGGTGTTGACCATTATAAGACAAATGCAACAAAATTATAATATTCAGTGTCCATTACTTAATTTCTTTCAAATTAGTGTTTTATCACATTACTGAAAATAACTGTTTAATCATAGGAACTCATGGATAATAACAATAATAATAATAATAAAAATAATAATAATAATAATAATAATAATAATCAGCACAAGGTTGATTATGAAGCCACTGAATGTTTCGCAAGGTTCTAGTCATAAATTTGATATATTGTAAGGCCATTGTAAGGGGCAGGAGATCTAGCCTCTAAAATGTTTATGTTTCAAATTAAGTTCATTAATCGTACAACTCTCGGTGTTACAGTAGGGTGCATGGTAGTACCAAAACTACTAGGCCTAGTACCTCTACTTCGCAGACGGGGTTTGCCATCGTACCTAGGTGGGTGGGTTTGTCAACATTGACAGTCAACATTAATTTATCAATTAATACCTATTGTTGTTCAATAGTATAAAGATCATTGGCATGATTCCTGGGCATTTTTCATATTCGCATATACACTGATCATAAATCATCCCTTGAACTCTTTCATTCCATGGTGGTGTTATGTCGTGAATGCATGTGTCACTAACCGAAGTATTGGTCTCGTTTCCAGATTTGGAACATTTGGAACACTTCATTTGTTTATATAGCTTAATGGTTAGTGGTCGCTTACGGTATCAACCATTTTAAATTAATCATTTTTGTATCGAAAATTTTGACCATTCAAAAGTATATTCGTTGTGTGCACACCTAGCTAATACACTGTGTTATATAGGATTATAATAGTTCTTTTGCCATCAGTAACAAAGTTCGGTTGCCCCTGAAAGCAAGCGCTTGCAGATTTTTTTTTACCTGCGGTTGCTACCAGCGAACGTTAAAAGTTTCATTGCCAAACGCAGAGTCCTGCAGAATTCCACAGGAGGTATAAGAGGTTTGTAGCTGTCTGTGTTGGGACCTCCTCGGTTTTTTGAGGGTCGTGTTATGAGCTCAAAACTTTTAGAGCGTGCGTAGGAAAATATTTGTAAAAAGTTTTTTATACTATAATGGTCATGTAAGGCAGTGCGCAAAGAATAGATAAATCTTTTGTTGTTTATTTTCCGCAAATAAGAATTCATAGTTATTTCACGACATCTACATAAATAAATGCAAAAATAAAGTTTTTATTGTACATGTGGAACAGGACTAAAACTACATTTTGAGATCTGCTTCTGTATAACTAAAAACCTTTCAGAATAATTATTTGTTCAATTTTTACGTTTTTTTAAATCAGCAACTTTAGCTTAAATATCTGCTTAATCTGTTAAATTGTAATCGGACAGTAACTGTCATGATTATGTGAGGCCAACTCAAGTGTTTCTTGCCGACCTTGTTCAAATAATGTTTATTACATCTTAATAGAAATACGAAATCAAATACTAATAACAGTAATAATAATAATAATAACAGTAAGCACAAGTTTGAGTATAGAGCAGATGAGTGTTTTTCAATGCTCTTCCAATAGTCATTTGTTAATAGCCATCGGTTGTTTATCTAGACTCTGTTTGAAGTTAACTCATATGAATGTAATGAAATGTTAACCAATCTTTCTAGTCCATCAAAAAACAATAATTTTAATATAAACTCTGAACATTAAACTTTGATATTTGTAATTGTTTATATAAACTTATATCATAATACTGTTGCTTATATTAATTATATTTGTTCAAATGTGCACTACCACTCTGATATCAAATCAATAAGTTATTATTTAGAAATGATGAAAATTACATTTTAAAGCCATATGATTTTGTGGTTGCTAATAAACCAGATGAAGCTTAAATTTGAGCCTGCATTTCATCCCTGCCCACTTCATCAGAGAATCACAGAGACACCTTGGAGTTAAGGTCTAAGTTTAACTGCACCTTTATTCTAATGAGAGTTAATTGGCCACAAAGAGCATAGAGAGCCATTGAATGGTCATCAAGTTAACTGCCAGAGTTATCCCTTAATGATACTGAGTATTTCACAAGACCTTTTACATAAGTTGTTTGTTATTATCCTTTAAACCGTTAAGTGTTTCAAGGGCCAATTTGAAGTTAACCCATATGCATATAATTAACGTAGCCAATGTTTCTAAGTCTATCACTAAACTATAGTTTTAATATAAAATCTGAACATTAAAACATTGATATTTGTAAGTATTGGATCAAATTAGATCACAATAAAATGTTATTTAAATTAAGTACAATAATTGTCCAAAAGCACACCTTCCACTGTGATACCAAATCAAGGAGTTATTTAGGAGTGGTGCACCTGATACTCGAGTCTTTACTTTTTTCCTGCCATATGATTTGGTAACTGTTAATAAACCAAATGAAACATAAATCTGAGCCTGCATTTCATCTCTAGTCCCACTCTTAATGTAAAGATTGCCCACTTTATCAGAATTTCGTTCTAAGTTAATCTGGGCCTTTATTTTAAGGAGAGTTTATCAGCCACAAAGAGTAGACTCAATCACTGAATGGTCACTGAGTTAACAGCCATCACTATATCATAACAGTTGGTATAAAAAAATCCATCAAAGCATTTTGTGGACAACTTGGCAAGTTATGTCTTAATTGGCATAAAGTATAATTTGGTCTAGTGAATAATTCTTGAATTTGAGGGTTCTGGGATCAACTAGCATTTCACTTCATAAAAGTTACTCTTGATAACTCTAACAATCTGAGAGATTTTCCAATAGATAATGCTATGATGGAAAGAATCCAAACAAGTGTACAAATGGAGGTAGTGCCTCCGTGTTCAATATCCATACATTTTCACCAACTGATGATGCACAAAAAATTAATCAAAATTCAAGGACAAAGGTGGAAGAGTGGTGCGAACTCAAAGCACACACCATTTTACATTGGTGTCACATGGGTTGATGGCAAATGAACGAAGCAGTTGAGTGGGTACAGGAACCGGTCCAGCAACTGTTGCAATCGTGCAATGATGCATAGTTGCATAATGGGATTAAAGCTAGCATGAATACACAGCAAGCTGTTATTGCATTACTTTATTGTTGTAATCTGGTTATTTTAGGCTAAATCCATTATGTTTTTTTTATGCATTATATGTAAGAAGGGGGATAAATGTGGTTGTGTTGATTTTAGAGTCCTTCGATTTTAAAAATCAGCCATCCTTTGGTGGAGATAAGATAAAAAGGAAAGATTGACTATATATGACTTTGGGTAAAACACGAGGAAGTATTTTGTTTTAATGGTCTTGTATGATTGCTATTATGTTTATGATGTTTCAGTTTAAAGTTTAATGAACAATAATTCAGTTTTCCCTTCCCGCCCCCCTTTTCACTAGTGTAATGAAACCTGCTTATTCAAACTGAGCAGCTGTATGAACTAAATCAAAAATATAAACAGAAACTGTACAAATTATGACATGCTTCAGATGCTAATGAACATACACACCATTGATCCACTGAGCAATAACGACATTGTTACAGCAATTCAAGAACGACTGACCTTAGGAGCTGGAGGAGATCACTGCTTTGCCTGAACTTTTTGAGATGAAATTAAACACAAACGTCAATTTAATATGGTTTTGTTTTTATTTGTTTGTATTTGAAGACTAGCAATTGCAATGATGTGTGATAAATAATATTAAAAAAGGGTAATTTTAGGCATATGGAAACTGCACTACAAGACGTGTCTGAAAATAAGTTTCTGTAAAGCAATGGCTTTTACTTTATTTGGATACTCCCAAAGAGTCTTTTGCAAAGGCATTTCATCAGTTTTACTGTCAACATGTACTGCCTGCTAAAGGATAAACAATCCTTTCTCTCAGCTGTCTAGAGGAAATATGTATAGTACTGAAATCCAGGATTCTGTGAACTTGTGAGATTTTATGTGTAAGGTACTCCCATAACTTGTTTTGACATAAGATTTAAAACACTAATTGTCTACAGTTGTTTAAGAATATTATTTATCTTATCTTTCATGAAATGTTTGTTAAGTATATGTTTTGAACCCAGAAAAGCTTTGCTGGTACAAGAAAGAATCGATCCTCATCCTAGCATTACCTGTAATGTGATCAAGAGAGTTACCGTGGTATTTCAATAAATGCCCCTTGTCCATCACACTCCTCGGATGAGGGGTCCATTTTCAATGGTGTGTTATTAGACTTTAAAGGTTATGGACTCCCAACTCGTTTGGGATCGCCGAGTTTACATTTTATCATATTTAATATCTATTAAAGAAAAAAATGTTTTTTTCTTCATGCTTGCGATAGCCTTAGAATTTAACATTTCAGAAAATGAAAAGCTAGAGAAATGTACTTGTCTTGCTAAATTTTCACTAGTCCGTTCCACATAACAATGTTGGATACCTATCAATATTAACTAGGATTTCAACAATTGAAATTTTAAAATGTAATAGCACGAGAAATTTCACTGGCCTTGGGCAAGTGGACTACTGTTAAATGTGAGCCATCAGTAAGATGATAAATCAAATGCACACATGTACACATGCAAATAAAAACATGCAAGCCTTCTAGCCTGAACCCCCAGGTGGCCTGGTTAATGGCTTATATGGTGTTATTATATATACCACTCACCATGTAGCTATGTTACAAAGCAGGTTAGCATGCAACAGAGGGTGACTAAAAGCCAAAGAGTGCATACAGGGTGCAAGCAGCATATACACTTGAGCAAATACATAGAGAAGGAAAAAGAACTTTACAAATATGATACACATAACATAACGATATATACTGTGCTATCATATTACATACTTGTAGTCAATGGTTAATATGAGGGCTTAAAAATTAATACTTGTCTGCACATATTTAGAACAGGTGATTAAGGAATAACCTGACACTTCTAGTTGTTCTTTCAACCTGACAAGCAGCATTTTAAGCAAATTCAGTATTATGTACTTTCTAAGATGCGTAAAATTGATTCATGACATGGAAAATTTCCAAATTACTTGCATACAATAGCTAACTGGAAGCATTAGGTCAAAGTTCAATAAGAACATTACGGTTCTTATAACCATTTTGTTCTGATGTACAATTTAAAAGTCTGTATGGATTATATTCTTTGTGTATGGACATAAATCTGTTCACTGTTCATCCAGCACCTGTCCAATGGTCATCCAAAATCTAAACTTTCTATCCATTCTTGTACCAGAAAATGTTTATTCCTGTACAATGTATTATATTTGCCTGCCACATTTGTTTGAAAAGTGACAGGTGGGAAATAACAAAACTCTCTACGTTTTAGTTAAAATAACCTTGTAATCAACCTCAACATCGTTGAAAATATTCGTTATATGCCCACCATAAAAAAGACAGAGCATATTATGATTTCTTCCATCTATCAATTCATTACGAATTTCGACTGCCACATCCGATCCAACCATAGCTGTTCACCAACTGCAGTTATGAACCATCAATAGCTTCCACTTGGGTAAGGCATATTCCTAATGATACCAAGCCAAAAGGTTATTATTGCTCTGATTGGTAGAAACAAACCAGAACTTGCACAGTAATAAGTTCTCCCCCAAATACAATCACAAAACTTTGAGATTATCTTAAACTTGAAACAAGGAAGAACAATATCAATTTCAGGTCAACCAAAAGAAGAAAACTGATATCAGCATAATGTGGCTAAATGAATTTTCTACAATCTACAGTTTCCAAACTTGAGGATCATCTGCTACTGGGATAGGAAAGAATCCTGTCAATTATGTGTCCAAATGAGGATAAGGTACAAACTATTGATTTTGTAGTCCGGTGCATTGAGCACTGACAGACAGAATTGTTTTAACACCAATAAAAAATAGCAAGGTCAATAAAGAAGACAAATGGTTTAAATATAATAACAGTAGTTCTGTACCACAGACCTGGTCCAAAGATTATTGATGGCTTTCACTAGAGGTAAGAAACTATTAAATTTGGAATCAAAATCACTGACTAAAAGATGAAAAAAAAATTTTCTCCCCAATCAGTTGTTCTACATTACACACCTGGTCACACTTTGTGGATGGCTTGCATTAGGGTTAAGGACAAGCTATGCTTAGGGTCCAGTAGATGGTCACTGACTAAAAGAAAAAAGATAGGTTCCCCTGAAGAAGAGTTAGTTCTGCATTACAGTCCACCCCGAAACTTTACAGATTGCGTGAACTAGGGATATTGAAAGAGGCTTCTGAGGTTAATGGCGCAATGGCTGTACCCTGAATAAAGTTAACTACTTCACATAAAAACTAAGATTTATTTGCTTCGGATAGAAAACCTTATTTCTTGTATATTACATATTTGCTGTTTACAAAAAATATGTATTTTTTAATGATACAATAATACATATTACTAGTTATGTAATTAAAGCAAAGGAAATAAATTGTAAAAAATGTTGAAATAAATTATAAGGACTAAATAATGAGGACCCCCAGTTGGCTTAGTGGTCTAAGGCACTTGCCTTTACAGATTGCCATCATCTCACTACCTGTGTCCATGCAGTTTCGAGTCGCAGGTTCAGCCAATGTGGGTATGAAAAAAACTTGCTTCACTGGGTCAGTAGTTACTCGCAATATTTTACAGTTTCTTCCTCAAACCAATAGGCAGACTGTTATGCATTCTTATGTTACTTGTTTAGGCTCGAATGAACAGTAACAAAAGAAAGAGTGAAAACAACAACCTTTGGAAAATTAATGTTCTAATAATTCACGTTCGAGTCCCGACGAAGAATCCAAAATGGAAGGCGATGACGTGTACTGTAGTCAGCATGGTGTTGTATCGTCTACAGTTCTTTTTGATCCCCCAGTCAATAATATTTCGGTGTTTGAATTTCAGATTAAAATTTAAATAAATGTCTTTGTCTAATAATTCTGCATGAGCACTCAAATATTTCCAGGAAAGGAATTAATCTTTTGGAATCGAAATAATTTGAATAAAACATAACTCCAAAATGACACAACAGACACTTTCCAGTGTAAAGAAAAAGCCCCAACTGAGAAAGATCTCTATAAACAAAGATTATACAGTAACTTGAAACTCAAAACATTTCCAGATGAGGGTCAACTCTCCAGAATTTTCGTGAAGTATTTATTTCTAAAAGCACATAGTCCCAGTATGACCTTGACAAAAACCAATCATTTTACTCTAAGAATAAGATAAAAATAAAAAGTTGTGTACTTGTCTCAGTGATTTCTGAATTAAGGTGGTGAAATAGGTCAGCATAAGACACAAAAGTCTGTGTTTATTATTAACTCTAAGCTAAAACTAATTTCTGGAAAATTTCAAATTCCTAATAAACAAAATTACATTATTTTGACATATGATGAAATTAAAAATAATTTTTAAAAAAAAATTACAATTAAATTAAATTAAATATAAATTAAATCAAACATACATAACATCATAGTATATCATGCACTGAAACATTGTGTTAAACCGCAAACAACCAATTAGCATTAATTATTTTCATACTCTTTAAATTAGAACAGAAATAAATTGTCTTCACAATTACATAAATTGCAGCAGTTTAATAAAATGTGTTGCACTGACCAGCAAGGTCTTCTCACAAATATATTAATCAGCCCTGCGGAAAATCTCTTTCGGGAGAATTAATATTTGTTTAAGAGGGCTGCTTCAACTTTGTCATAAAGCTGTATTATTTTACTTCACGATATCCCTTTTAGCAAGTTTAAGCTGACGTTCTGAACAGCCTTCTCCAAAAAGGCATGGGCAGCATAACCTTCCAAGTTATATTTTGACAACTCGTGATTCTTGTCATAGCCTGACACAGTTTACGTTCATCTATTGTTTTCTTGTATACCTGAACGAAATTATCTACACTATTTAAAATAAAAAAACAGAGATCATTCATTCAAGCTTGGTAGTGACTTACATAAGGCAATAAGAAATATGTTTCAGGTTGCCCGACCATCCCTATGATTCATTGCTGACCCTAGCAACCTAGCACCACCACCACCACCACTAAGTAAAAAATAATTATATATGTTTTGTCTTGGAAATTGATTTGTGCATGTAATTGAACCATTTGTGCCCAGTACTTGAAGTACTTAGTACACTAAAAATACTGATCATTATAAAAATATATACATTTTTAAAAAAACCTCAATATCAATAAAGTACGATGAAATCTCTGGTAACACGAAATAGCCTTATCGGTACTATAAATTATAGTTGTGCATAAAGTGGCAAATTATCATACATGTATGCTACTATAATGTGGTTTGTACCAAACCATTCACTGATCCACGAAACTCATATTATGTTCGTACTCTATAACCCCATATACTGCAAATATCCTATTGGTAATGTTTATTACTGAAATAAATTCACCTGCAATTCACTATATTACATGCAGCAGACAAATTACTTCAGTTGTTCCTTTGGTATTCTAAGGCTGACTACATTTACCTCAATTTTGGTTCAAAGCCAATTGGGTTATCATTTGGTTATCTTCTATTCTTTCTGTATAAGCTATGTTACCAAGTAAGAGACCTAAACGACATTTTGTTTGTTTGGTTTTAAAGTCATTTGCTTTATATGGGTATAAAAGGATGCGTTGTGAGCATTTCAGTAGTTGTGTCTTTGGCTGTCCATCAGTGAACACCTAAAAGCTACAGTCTCTACCATTTACCAAAAGACAGTCCCAATACCAGAGTTTTGTCACTATTGATGGTGATTAGTACAGATTCCCATTTTGAGTTTAAGAGTGCCTGCTTACCAAAAGAAGTAACCCAATAAACATTGTAGTTAGAATGAGGTTTCAGTTTCTGTATATATTCAAAACCATGTCAATGTAAGAAGCAAATAAAATTCATAGCAAATGAGAAAATAATAGCCATGTGGGCCCTGAAACAATATCAAATAATTCGGCCAAAAGTAACAATTTTATGAAAAGCTGCAAAAACATAGATGAACAGTTAGCATGAAATCAAATGATGTTTCACGAAAATTTAGATTACCAAGTCAGAGATGAAAAGTTATCTAATAGTTTCTGTAACAATTCTTAGTCCCAAATGGATAATCTCATTCAGGATAATTGCATTTTTATATTAAAAATTATGTAATCCCCACCCTTGCAGCCTCTGGCAATGGAAATGTGAGGATCTGCCTTTACATATGCAAAAACAGTTACAGCTGCAAACAAAAATGTTAATGGCAAGGTGGTATGTAACTGCTCTTTATCAACATGAGCAAAATGAAACTACGATTATAGTGCCTATTTTCACAAAGACAACAAAGTTTACATCACAGAAGGAGAAATCAGAGAACCTGAAATAACAGGCGGATCATAAAAAGTATATTATTTGCTTGCCAGGTTGTAAATACTATTAAAATCTCCAGATATAAAGCCTTTTTACATTAGTTTCATATATTACATGTCTGCCAGTTGGTAAACACTATCATAATCTTCAGATGTAAAGCACTTATACATAAGATGGAAACAGCTTAAACATATTCAATTTTAAATCAATATACATCTTCCTTGTCTTATAAAAGAAAAATTGTCTTCCATCTCCCAAGACACTTTCCCTATGGTCAACATCCTTGATACAAAAAGTCAAAATACTATTTTACTTTTTTGGGGGCTCTACTGGATATATATCAGGTGTCTTAATTGAATGGCATGTTGTTCTTTACTCATCCATCCATTAACACAAGCTTCTTATCACCATTTGCTCCAACTACTTGGAAAATGGACATGAAACTTTAAGCATGCATTCACCCCATGAATGACTTGGTTCTAAATAACAATCTTGTGCTGTTACCTTGAAATTCGTATCGCTGTTCCTGAATGGATGGCCATATCACTACAGGGTTTTTACAAAGGCACTTTTGATAATGACTAGTTGGTCCTTACATGAAAATGAAACTGATCAGATCTCTAGTATGGTCACCAAGTGACCATCATGACAATCTGTCATTGATAGTTGCGTGGGACATTTCTTTCTTTGAATCACTGTGACTTTCAACCCTATAACCTAATGCTGGATTTTTAATCCTGAAATCAAAACATGTAGGTTTCTTCCTTGCCCCAAATGTAAACTACTTACAATCTCTGGTTATGTTAGATTGTAGAAAACTTAGGTTATTGTGCCAAAACAAAACAGAGATGAATGGACAGGCGTCAGCACAGGACAATACATTTCACCTCCTGGTATGTGAATAAATAGAGAAATGTATATATTTTATATTTGTATGCCCACATACCTTTTTCTCGCCTGGTCCATTCACAGGTTGATAAAGAAACATCACAGCAATTGACATAGACATATATGCCCTCTGTACTACATCTCTCCGAAATGTTTACCTCCTCTCCAAGCAGACGTTTGACCAGGGTTGTCTTCCCTACACCCATGTGTCCGACAACCATGAGTCTTATGTTGTATATAGTTTCCTTTCCATCTTTTAGAGCATCTTCAAAAAGTTGGATGGATCTCTCATCCATGTTCTGAATTTCTACTGGAACACCTATGCATGTAATGCATTATTCATAATGTCAACACTGAGGCAAATCAAAAATTAGTGACTACCTGAAACATCACAAATCCATTGTCAAAAAATTCACCACAGTTTATTGGTGCTTGATTTGGTTCACATGTAAAAAAATAATCAAAACATTAAAATCTATAATCTGATTAAAACTGAGATATATTTATAAAAGTAAACCTGGCAGCACCAATAAGAGTCTGCTCTATAATTATTAAGTACTTCTAAAAGAGTAACTGGTATGTGTGAACTTGCATGCATTTGCAACATGTATAATGTAGAACATGTTGGCATGTATTCATGTACTGTGACTATGTTTACATGCTATAATTATGGAAATCATGCATCATATAAAGCCACAGCTGAACAAAATGACCGATTCATTTTCTCCAAAATTAGGCTTAAATTAATTTAAGGTGACCTAACTTAAACACTTTTAAAATTGGCTGGCGAATCTTCCCAGAGTAGGGAATACCAGCATATAAACATGTGTTAAATAAATTATAAAATATAAAACAATTATTTAAAGAATACAAGTTGTCAGCATGTTTTTGTTTTTTGTTTTGTTTCTGTGTTTTTTTTTTGTTTTCTTTGCTTTTACTTTTAAAAAAATGGAATTTCCAAGAGGAAGTGAAAATAACAAAGAGCGATCAGACTTTCAATAGATGCACATCTGAAGCAAAGCCAATCTGTCAAGTGTCCAAACCAAATTACACTCAGCAATCGGACATCAAAATGAAATGGTTCGTTTAATTATTCCTTCATCATCCGGAATATGAATGTGCCATTCATATTCGGCTTCGGCATGACAAGATGGAGACTTCTATAAATAATCGTTTGAGGAAAAGTAATTATCTGATACATGTTCTATTGGTTATAAGTTTCTCATTTATTTTCGCAAAAACAAAAACATTATTAAAATATTTTTTTTTATAAACGAAAGTCAGATTTTGCACGTGTCTATGAAAAACGGAGATATCTAATACCGCGAGATTATGCAACCTGCGAGAACATGAAAAACGTGGGAATTTTAGACGCTGTAACCCAAGACTGTTTTCCGCTAACCCGGATTGACCGTCGCGTGCAGATGGCTTCTCAATAAAAGCGCCCCCTACTGGACAAAAACAAAATGTGTATTGGCCCGCACTGGTATTGATGAACGCAGGCTAGCCAGACGCCATTGCGACAGTCCATAGAGATTTATCATTTTTATATGAAATTAAATAGTAAGAACTAAAGTGCAGATAACTTAACAATGACGAATGAATTGACTTTGGTACAACTATATTGGTATTAAATTTTTAAACAACAAATATAATTTCATTTTACATATTTTAAAATTGTTTGTCTTTACAATTAGGTTCTAAGTGTAATATGTAAAACTTATATTTATTATCCAGACGTGAATTAGGAACTGTAAATAAATAAAATATATAGTTTTCGTTGTCGTGTGATATAAAAAAAATGGGATTACCTGATTTATGGAAATACTCCATTCTGTAGACAGTAATCACATTACTTCCACTCTCTGTGGTGTAAAGAACTCCATGCTGGTCATCATATAATATTCCATAGAGCCTTGATGACACTGTGTGTATGGTCACTAGTTGACCGCTGTCTGTCAGCTGATGCATTCTGTTAGAGTCACACACGTACACACAATCCCTATCTGCCATTATCGACCACGGGTATTTTAATTCCTGGTGTTGATACAGAAACTTGAGTGTGTGTGGATTAAAAATATCATATGCATACACACCTCTGGTAGTATTAGTAGTAGTGGAGTCTAAAGTCCGACACGAGATGTAGACTGTGTTGTTTTTAATGGCCAAGTGAGTACGATACCCTTTACAGATGTTGTGAGTTGAGTCAAGACGTCCATCTGTAATCGATACAACGCCCCAACACAACATGCCGTCGTCGTAATTCCTACCGCTGACAACGAGTTTGTCTGAATTCCATTTTGCCATTGAATGACATTGACGAAATCCTGTCCTTACATCTAATGTTTTGACCAGTTTTACGTCATCTACAGATTTCAATAAAAGGATTACAATCTTACTGTTCAACAGACACACAGCTATTTCCGTCTTGCTAATAAGACAGACATCCCTGGGATTGGACTCCAGTTCGTGTGTAGACAGAAGTTTGCAGTCATGACGATTGTAAAGCTGGATATTCATCGCATTATCGTCCATGACCAGCAACGTGTCTTCAATCACCACAACGCCATTGTAATCGGATTTACGGTCGGCTGTGGATAAGAAAATGAATTAAATCAGGATACCGAATAAAGAAAATACAGACATATATACTTTTAGTAAACAATGTAGAATAAACTTCTAGGCATATATATATATATATATATATATATATATATATATATATATATATATATATATATATATATATATATATATATATATTTCTGACCTTAAACAATAGTCTAAAGTCGTACTTTTCGCCACCACAACCACTATTGTAATAGTCGTATCATTTCTGTTATTACTATATTATACTAATTGCACAAGCCCGTTTGTTTTTATCCCCTGGCGATGCTTTTAAAAAGGAGAATCAATGATTACTATTAGTCCAGTTGCTAAATTGTAAAATTTTGCAACTACAACTAATGCTATTGAAACCATAATCTGCGTTAACATAAATGTCCATATATCAAATATATAGAGGGAAGGGTCACAGGAAACTTGGATTGCTGTAGCCCTTACGTTTGAGCATAAAAATAAAAATACCTTGCCCCGAGTATGGTAGGGCTAAAGGGGTAGAGGTGATTTTACATATATTTCAAGTAACTCCTGATAATTGCCATATGTGATCAATCAATAGAAACCACTTGAGGAGATAACTCGGAGTCAGTCTATCCCCACCCTCAAGGAAACGTATCCCCTTGGTCATATATTATAAACTATTGCGATTTTGTTTTGCGATGCCTATAATGCACATTTACTCGGCATTAAACATAAATGTACACATCAGTTTGCACGGAGGGTCAATACCTACCTTTGTATCACAATTTTAAAAATGTTGTGGCTGGCACCATACAACCATGTATACATAAGTTGGAGATGAAAATTCTGATTAATGCATTCAACTTTTTTGACCACTGGAGCCAGCCTACTCTTATGATTTGTTTTACCCTGCACCATAACTTGGAAACTAATGAGATCCCCGCCATATAACCATATATACGCCTACAGGGCATGAAAAGACAAATTTATATATGAAACCGAAATAAGCCCTGGGGTTCATCTTTAGCTAGACTTAGCCCCTGGGCTACATATTGGAAATGATCGAGGTCCCCACCTTATAACAACGTATACCTGATATACTTGCTGGGTGGATATGAAAATTCAAATTTACAGACATATGATATTTGCCTCAGAAGCAAACCTTATCAAAAGACCTGCCCAAATTATGATTAAAGCACCCAGTCCTAACCGGAAGACACGGAGATACGTGTTTTACATACACAGAATTCAAGCTGTAGTTTTTGTCAGGTAAAATAATTAAACCAAATCATGTGCAGGTAAAACAGTAACTTTAAATTCGACGTTCTTTTTTAAGGACGAACTAATTTTATGTAAAAGAAGAACAAAATAAACTTCTTGACAACATTTTCTGTTAAAAATATAAAGGAATTAAAAAGTTCCGACTCAAACGACACAAACGAGGGGAAAAAAAGAAAAAGGTACACATGATCTGCATTAGGTACAGGCACTCGTTTCTCTCAGGATAATAGGAAGTTAATGACAACACCAACTCCTCTTCTACAAATTAGTGGGAGTGGGTGTTTTCAATAGTTTTAATTTTTACGACGGAAACAAGCAGGCCTACCTGTGGCATTTAAAACAACATTTTAAGAAAACAAAATTAATTAAATAAAATTAACTGAATAAAATTAATTAAATGACAATGAGATATCTTATTTTCAGAAATTTGCCGCCGATACTTAACATTATATGCATGTACTACCCTGACTATTTCAATGAAAGTTCCTGCCTCCATGAAAACTTCTGCACTCACTAATTCTTGTCGTCTGCTCCTGAGCCAACAAAATTCAGCCCACGTTCCTCATTCCGAATACAGTACAGCAGCTTCGCGCATTAATACATTTCCACGTTCTTTGCATGCAACATCCAATACTTCTGTTCTATAAGATATATAATCCAGAACCAGACTATTTGGCGGCTTATCATGGTTCCCAGTTCGTTTCAATATAACTAAATTTCAACGGAAGAGAGCCAGTTTAATATGGCGGTCTTTAGTACTATGAAAGCTGTTTTGAGCACAAGTTTGTGCATTGTATTAAGAATAAAATGTAAATTGCCTAATTTCAAATTAAGAATTATAAAATCTACGTATAAGGTTCATACATAGAATGCATATACTGGACTAACAGTGTAAAGTGGACAGCATTTTATGTGACAAGATTGCTTCGTTTACCATCGATTTCAATTTTCCTACCGTGTAGACAGGGTTAGATTCATATAACCTTTGAACTTGTTTTGCATGTAATAAATGCCTTTAGCAGTTTAATGACTAGGTTGAGCGCACCTATTGCAATATCTTTAAAAAACACATTTTTGAGACAATTACACCAGCCACTGCCACGAAATGATATATACACCCTTACTACAAGTAATGTACTGTGAATTCATAAGGTTTTAGTTCCAGGGAAGCTACCAACTATTGCCAGAATGAAAGCATTTAAAGTGTTTTTTTATGTTTAAGTGCAGATTTTTAAGTTTTAATCATTGCCAGCTTATGGGCAGCACTTGATTACCATTTATCCCCACCCACTTGGACTGATCTGTGAAATTATTTAACATTAAACAATATTTTTCCAGTTACCCGTAATCAACACATTTATGCCCTATTGCATTTTTTTAAATTAAAATTACACCAATCGGCTACTTATTTCATACCTAAGACATTAACTTTTACTTAATGACTTGTTTGATGACATCACATTATATTCAAAATAAACCTCTATATAACCTCTCAGTACTTTGAGATCACAATGTATTCTATTCAATACAGTCATGCCAGGCGATACTCAGTAAAACTTCTGTTGTTTCATCCTTTTATATGCATGCTATATATGCTTGTTGTGATCAGCTTGCACAAGTGAGCAACACCATCATTAAGCATTGGAAGTCTCTCTCATCCATCATTTCCTCGTTGTACCTTTGATTTTCCAATATAGATTCAAACCAGTTAAAGGGATATTTTCGTAAGAAAGTTCCTTGCATTTTGATGATTCTCATGCGCAGATTGATAACGTATGATAGAAAAGTATGTGTAGTAACACTTTAAATGATAGAAAAATATGTGTTGGTAACACTTTAAAAGATGGAAAAGTAGGTGTCGGTAACACTTTAAATAACAGAAAAGTATGTGTCTGTAACACTTTAAATTATATTAATACTCCTACTGTTGCATGTTATAATTTTGAATTACTTGTATGTGTTGTGATGACAAGGCATACATTAACTCAACATGATTATTTTTTATTGTTCTTTAGAAAAAACATTTTTCATTATTTTGTATTACCAGTATGATGCATTATGTTCAGATTTTGTAGATGAGCCATACATTGTATCAGTTTAAAACGTCTTAATCATTTTGTACACTAATTTCCATATATTCTTGTAGTGGACCAGTATTCAATCCAATGCTGTCTCACATAGGGAGTGGCCTATGTGGCTGAAGTGGTCTACACACTTATCAGTCACTCCATCTTATCTCTCTCCACAAGGGTTTAAGTCTCATTCTTGACTGATGTGGATCTGTGAAAAAGAATGCTAATAAATCCCGTGAGTCAATGGTTCTTAATGGAGCTTTCCTAGGTTATTTCCCCTCCAGTTATAATGACCACTGTATATGTTATTATGTTTTGAAAAATTACATTGAACTCATGATATCTCAATGAAGGAAATTTAAGGATCTGTCATTTTATTTACGCATTGTACTAAATTCCCACAAATTTTAGCTTTAAAGGAGAGCACCTACTAAGGAACTCCCACCCCACCTCACCCAATCTGCAGTCCATACTGTTCTTAATACACCTGAAAGTTCCAGCTCTTATTACAATCTGACTGACAGCTATAATCATTTTTACTTTTTTATTCTTGAACAAGAGAATATAATGTTTTTCCACTTCTGTTAATCCAAACAAAGGTTCATTCACAAAATTATAATTTACCACCACCACCCTCCCATTCCAGGTAATTATAATCAAAGATTGATAACTATTTCAGATTTGTATATGTTGACATTCTGGAATTGTGTATTTACATTTTGACAATAATGTATTTTCCCTAACATGAATACATAACTTTACTCCGAATCAGCTCAGTAATAAGGTAGCCCTTTCAATAAAAATCAGCTAAACAGTTAACACTTGTGGAGACAATTTGGTCTATGAAAGAACTTTAATCTTACAAAATCTTTATTATCATATTAGACAATAGGATATAATTTATATGTGAATAAAGAACTTTGTTTTTACCATCTATGATATTAATTGTAGTCAAATCTTAGCAGTAAGAAAAGGAAAGATGAGTGGACCATCTTAGGACATTTTGTAAGTGGGACATACATTTTTTACTTTAAGTAAAAACAGGAGCCTCACAGTTCTTTGCCCCAAGAAAATGAATTTAAATGAAGAAACAATGTACTTTTTTTAATATAGCCATCTGCAAGGAAATTAGTGGGGGTATTTGGACCACACATTTAATTCTGTTCACATACTTCATTCACAGTTACTCAATCAGATTTTATCTTTCGTATTCTAGCAGAAGCTGTACTCAGTTTCTCATATGGCAAGATCATCAAGAGAAGTTGATTTTAAGGTTGAAATGTTTGTTGCAATATAATATATACCTAACCATTGCATATAATGCACTCATATTTAGGTCTCTACCAAAGGCAAGATAGATCAGTTCTCAGCTGTCCATTCATCACTCGGTCACTTGTACATAGGTCTTGACCCAAAGAGACAAATTGGTTTTTGGCTGTCCATTCAGCTGTCTGTCTGTCACTCATTTAAGTAAGACAAAACCAGAAAGGACATTTATATGAGTGAGTTTAAACACCAGACTGGATATTTATATTGTGGGTGGTTGCAAATACCAGAATGGATGCTTATATATCATGAGTGGGTTCAATGGCCAGATTGGATATTTTTATATCATGAGTGGGATCCAACACAAGACTGGATATGTATATATCATGAATTCAACAACAGACTGTATATTTATATCATGGGTGGTTGCAAAGACGGGAATGAATACTTGTATATCATGTGTGGGTTAAATGACCAGATTGGATATTTTTATATTATGAGTGGATTCAAACACCAGACTGGATGTTTATATATCATAGATTCAAACACCTGACTGGATATTTATATCATGGGTGATTGCAAAGACCAGAATGGACATTTATATGAGTGCGTTTAAACACCAGACTGGACATTTATTTCATGGGTGGTTGCAAAAACAAGAATGAATACTTGTATGTCATGAGTGGACTCAATGACCTGATTGGATATTTATATATTATGAATGGGTTCAAACACCAGACTGAATATTTATATCTCATGGGTTCAAAGACCAGACTAGACACATACCAGGAGTAGGTTCAAAGAATAGACTGGATATTTATATGTTGTGAGTTAATTCATACACCAGACTATGTTTTAGATATAATGAGTGGGTTCAAAGAATTAGGTTTTTTTATTCTGGTAGCTGACATTATATTGTAATTATTTGTACACTTTATTTACTTATATGCAACTTTAGCAAAAATCACTTCAGCTTGGCAAATAGAATTTGAAAGGTATAGTTAGGTTATATTGAAGTAACCTAATTATACTTTCATGCCCTTTTGTAATTTATCACTTTTTTTAAATATTTGTACACATTTAGGATTTGCAATTCTTTTTAAGTAAACTTTATAATGATCATCATACTGCAGTCACTCGAAGTAGACTGATGTTATTTATTAGCCATATCTATAATATAAAGACGATTTGATTTTTAGGTCATCTTAGCAGCTTGCACATGTTTTAGATTGATTGTGTTAGCTCAATTGAGAAAATACAAAACAACCTGGTACAATATTGATATGCATATTCAGATTACTACATTAGATTGTAGGTTATTATAGCAGTATTTCATATATGAGGTATCAATATAAGAAAAAGACGTCATCATAGTGGGAAGGGTGGAGATATGTTTGTCTTTCAAAATTAAATCCCATCAGTTTTACCAGAGTGCAAGTGCTATGATATCATTATGCCCTGCCACATTATTGTATTCCAAAACATCCCATTCTAAGGTGTGGCTCATTTAAAAATCTTGGATTTACATTTATAGATTTTTATATATCCAGCTGTCTTGTGCATGCATGTGCATCCGCTCAAAGAAATACATTTATCCAGTAGCTTAAGTAGGTCACAGTAACCAAAGTTCATAAGCTTTGGATTATGTTTAAATGTTTTTGTGGAAAACTCTTCTACAAGACCATATTATCAAACATTTGACTTTTGCTTTGATTTTTATGGCCATGTGACTATGCATATTTGGAATAGATTTCTTTGACTTTTCATGCCCATGTGACTATGCATATTTGAAATGGATTACTTTGACTTTTCATGCCCATGTGACAATGCAGCATATAAAGTTTCCATAACTGACCATTTGGTCCTGAATGTTTATTATTTTGTCATTTTATATTCTTTCTTATCAGGAAGTAAATTTTCGTTCATTCCTTATTTATTTTTACTTCAGAAACCAAATGTTTTTTGCTCCATAATCCTTAAGATATCGTATATAGGTAGATCTAGATGACGTCATCAGCAGCCATATTTGTGGTATGCTAGCAGATTGTATAACTGTTTAGAAGTTGAAATAAATTCACTGAATCTCCAGAAACTGTTACAAAACATACTCACATAAACCAAATGCAGGTCAGGCTTTCGGTTGGTATCCATATTTGTAATTTATAGGTTTATTTTGTCTCATAGCACCTTGCTCAAAATGGCCAATTTTGTAAGTTACATATAGGAGAAACTACCAGGTTTCCCATCGTCTAGGTAAATTGGCAGACAATCGTCTGCATGTGTCATCTTATCGGGAAACATCTACACTTGATTTGGTTTAATTACGTTTTGAATATTGATCGAGTCATTCCCTTGTGCAAGTTACAGTTTCTCTAACATTTTATTAAAACTTACCATTTATCTCGTATACTTGAAATTTTTTTTCAACTACTTTAGCACTCCATGCCTATGTATAAGACCACATAAGACTTATTGATATACGCATAGTCTGTATAAGTCTATCTATCTATAAATAAATAAATATGCTATAGGTTCTCCTTATTTTCGTATGGGGCCAGATCGTTATAACAATTATTTTATGATAATAATAATTAGGATGATTACTCCTGTTCGTTGCATAATGCATATTATATAATGGAATTTATGATATCACAAACTAAAAACATTTATGATATCATACATTTGAATATATATTTTTGTAAATAATTTAATGATATCAACAGTTGAATATATAATATCTTATTTTGTGAATACTGTATTATAAATTATCAGCATTATTTTCTATCAAATATTATATTCAATATTGATAACTACACCTAACATAGCAATAATAGGTACGCATATTTAATTTTTAAAGTATGTAACCATAGCTGTTTTATATATAGAGGACAAAATCACATTAAAGATGGCGAGAGACCTCATTTGCATTCTGATATTTAATGGATGGAACCTGTAAACTCTGATGAGATTGCAGTTACCAAAAACAAGAAAGATCTGTTATGCTATAACATTCAGGAGAATACAAATATTTTATTTGTCAATTTCAAACCAAAAATATATCATGTAATGTTTTAGAAAAGATGAAGATTTATATATAACGCTTAATGAGTATAACATTGATACAAGCAGCGTCTACCGTGATAGATTGTTACCCTTAAAATAAGTAGCGTCAACCCTGATAGAAGGACTGTTAACTTTGAAATAAGTAGCTTCAATCCTGATAGAAAGACTGTTAACATTGAAATAATCAGCGTCAACCCTAACAGCAAAATCATTAACATTCTACGGTATGAAAAGGAATAAATTACGTTTTTGATGCAGATAAATATACATATTTGCATTTATCGAAATTTACAGTATGATATCGAATTCTCATGAGCTCTACAATGTCAAATTAGAAACGACTCATCTATCAAAGAAAACATTTTTCCGTTGAAATAAATTGAGGAAGCAAAATATATAGGTAACAGTCATAAAGGGCTTAGAAATCTTTTTCAAAATAATGCATTTCTAAAATGTAACAGATGTAAATACAAATGAAGTCAAAACATTCACGTTAGGCAAATTTGTATTGATCTCAAGGCTAGACAGAAAAAAATAAAGTAAGTAAATACCCACGATTATCATAGTTGAACAGAAAACTGGTACACACCAAAATCACATAATTTGGCTACTAGATCGACTATCAGTTAATGAGAACTTTATGGGTTTAACGCTTTTCTTCATAACATCATAGGCTGTACATGGCTTCCAGAATATGTGATAAAGGAACAGTCGGAGAAGACCCCCGGAAGAAAGACGGACCTGTAAAGGCACGCTTTTAGCTAACTTGGACTACATTCAAGACTAGTTGTGATACAAATATTTTCAACATGGCTACAAAGGTGGCCATTCTGTACATGCAAGCGGATCCATTGTGATTTAGGACCAACAAGACACAATAAGAAATCATTTGGTGAATCCTTATGGGGACATTTCTTCTAATTCATCAGGAGCAGCAATAACAAGACTTTCAAGATGGCCACTTTGGCAGCCATATCAAACATCACATGGGCACCAGTTTCATATAGTACCATACTAGACATCAGATGAAACCTGTTTACATGACCATCTATTTAGGAGGAGTATTTTTATATAACTACTTGGGCGTCCATATTGGACATCAAATCGGCATTATTTTCATGTGGGACCAAAGAGACACCATAATACGTTTTCTAGTGAAAACTCATTACTCACAAGACATCCATTTAGGCGGAATAGCGACAATAAGACATTTGTTTTACAGATGACCACTGTGGGGTTATACCGGCGCCAACAAACTAGTAATGAAGAATGGATGGCAGGGAGATGACGTGCAACAGACCATCCTTTAATTTATCGTTGTCTGTAACAATTAGAGCTAAAGAGAAAAATATTTACCACACACCACACTTTAGTTAACCCTCCTCCACCAACGAAATGAAAAGAAAATAAGAAGACCAGCAAGGGATATATTATTTTAAATGTGTCCGATCAAGTTGACAATATATATGAGAGGATAGTTTGTTAATGCTCAGGGACCTCACATATGAATTATTTAATGACGCTTGCATTTAATTTTGTGTCTCTCATCACATGATCGATATATATCTCGTTGTCATGGAAATAGAAAATAGTGCAAACATAATACAACGATTTCGAAAACCAAGGAAACCCAGTCTACTTCTTGGAGCTATTTACTCTGATTCAGAGTTTCACGGGATAGTATACATGTAGTGGATAGGCACGGGATATTATACATGTAGTGGATAGGCACGGGATAGTATACATGTAGTGGATAGGCACGGGATATTATAAATGTAGTGGATAGGCACGGGATATTATATTTGTAATGGTTAGCAGAAAAGTTCTCAAATTGTAGTTGCAATAGATATTCTTTAATTTTTCATATTTTATCAATTTCGCCTGTGCCCAAAAACTTTGGTCTGATTTTTTTATATGTAACCTACTTCCACATCCCTCCCCCTTGCAACACTTGTTGATGAAAAGGTTTAAATTCAGAATTGGAAAAAATGTAATGTGTAATGTAATAAATTCAACACAATGTGTGGTATCATGAAATTGAATTTAGACATAATAATGATATTTACACAGTAATTTGATCGTCGGTGTAATACTGACTACTGATATCGTAACTGTGTGTGTGTGTGTGTGTGTGCGTGTGTGTGTGTGTGTGTGTGTGTGTGTGATTAGGGTTTAAAACGTACTTTTAACAATTTTTCAGTTTTATCGCTACGATGTCTGCGGTGGGGCAGTTTATAGTGTTGTCTAGCACGGGCGCACCATGCCACAGACATGTAGTATCATGTTCAACCTGGTCAAATCATCCTGACACCAGGCAGAACGGTCCTAACCTCTTAATGCTGAGAGTCAAGCGAGTACCATTTTTATAAGTCTTTGGTATGACTCGGCCTGGATTCGAACCTCCCGCATCCAAGGCGGACGCTCTAAACACTTATGCCATCGGAGCGTTTAACTATGTACAGTACACCAGTGTGTGTGTGTGTGTGTGTGTGTGTGTGTGTGTGAAGCATTGTGATAATATCAATTTAAAACTTTATAACGATATCAACACAGCAATTTCTTAAATTACGTTGAATTTTAAATATTTGTTAATACTTCATAATAATAATAATAATAATAATAATAATGAAACATATTATATGTGTTTAGCCACCAGAGTGAACCATTTTATCTGCTGGTAGTCATCATGCTGTATCTTGTTAACTGTACCTAACCAATAGGGTTGATGATGTTTACTGTGTTGTTTCACTGGAGTGGATGATTCCATCTGTGTCTAGCCATTCGGGTCGATCATGTTATCTGAGTCTTACCATTAGGGCGGATAATGATATCCGTGTCAATCTATTTGGGTTGATCATAATATATTTGTCCAACCATCAGGTGGGTCGTTCTGTCTGTGACTCACCATTAGGGTGGATCATGCAATATGTGTCTAACCATTAGAGTGGCTCATGTTATATGTGACTAACCATTAGGGTGCATCATTATATATGTGTCTAACCATTAGGATGGATCAGTGTGTGTGTGATTAGATTTATAACGTAGCTTTAAACAAAATTCAGTCATATCGCTACGATGTCTGCAGTGTGGCAGTTTATAGTGATGTCCAGCACTGGGGCATCATACCGCAGACAGGTAGCACGATGGCCCACCCAGTCACATTATCCTGACACCAGGCCGACCAGTCCTAACACTAACCTCTTAATGCTGAGAGCCAAGCGAGGCAGCTGTTAGTACCATTTTTGTAAATCTTTCGTATGACTTTTTTTTGATCGAACCCACAACCTAACAATGCTCTAACCACTAGGCCACCGGAACGGTTAGGATGGATCATGTTCTCTGTGTATATCCGTTCTGGTGGATCATGTTATCTGTGACAAACCATTAAGGTGGATCAAGATATATGTGCTTAGTAATTAGGTTGGATCATGTTATCTGTGACTAACCATTAGGGTGGATCAAGATATATGTGTCTAGTAATTAGGGTGGATCATGCTATCTGTGACAAGCCATTTAGGGGGATCGTGTTATATGTGTCTGTTAGGGTAGATTATGTTATATATGTCTAATCATTAGGGTGGATCGTGTTATCTCAAATAATCCATACTTATGCAATGGTACACATGTTGCCCACGAAAACATATTTATGGCACGCAATAGACCCGTGGAATATGATGTACTGTCATCAAATCATATTGGCGCGTTGCATGAATTAATTGAATATGGGAATGGAGGGGATAAACTTCGCCACTGTGTTTGGTCGAAACACTAAATAATAACAAATACACTTTGCAGTTTTTGAGCGCTGAGAAAAGATCTTACTTCTAGGGTTTTCACTTTGTATTTATGTTGATGTTCAACTACTGAAAAGCAAGGATACCGATATATGTTATTTTTGAATTCCTGAAATACATATTCGTACGAAAGGAACTATACATTTGGCTTTATAGATAATTTACAAACTGTCATACTCTTAACCTTCTCAAAAATATCCACATTAATTTTTTTTCTTCACAGACACTGCAAAATATTAAAGAGGTATACTAATATCAAAACATTATTGTCAGTAGAAAGAAAGCTAACAGAAATCCTACCATGAAATGCCAACTTGTGACAGTCCAAATACACCGTCCGGCGTCCGATAAGGTAGAGTGTTTATTTTTAAATATTTATTTTTGAACAAGTTTCATTACCATATAATTGACACCTTTTAATATCAGGCAGCTGAAACAATAATCAATACGTTTACTGTTTAAATACGCATTACGTATCAATTTACTGAAAAAATCTCATGAAGTATACTAGACCTGAAATAACAAATAAAAGAAAACTATGTCATCAATATTCCGACTGATGAAAATGTTGATGATGGTGTATAACTTCCGCCTAACACGTTTAGCGCGCTCTGGACCGCTATGTATACGTATTGATGTGTTAGTGAGAAAAAAAAAACAACAAGGTTGTTATATGTATATCACATACCTTCTCCTTTTAGTTCCAGAGTCCCAAGATATACCAGATTGCAAATAGTTGACGTGGCCATCGTATCGTCTAAACGGACTGTGAATAAAAATGCATTGATTCTAGGTGAAATGAGTTGCCAACCTAACACATTGTATGTGTTAGAACAGTGTAGCAATTGACAAAGAACCAACTCCCGGCCAAAATCTATATACATGACTATCATTTAATTTAGAAATTAACGTATAATTATCAGCTTGTGTGCAAAACTATGTACTGTTAAACACAACAAAATTAGGTTTTGACTGTGTGCTTACAGGCATCAAGCAAATATTTACCATTTAGCACTACAACACTATGTCTTGACTGTGCATGTGCAAATATGAATGTCGTGGATTATGGCTTTATCAAACTGGAAAAGTGTATTCATCTAATATTAATACCGTAATAATATCGATAACATTGTACGTGGATATGATCTATTCAATTCAGTATCATCTAATAAGAAGAAAATTAATGTTTGCTGTGTCTGTCGTCCGTTGTCCTTGGTACTGTCCGACTATCAGTCTAGTGGAGTCAGTTATGAGTAGGGTGTGATCTTTCTTACATATGTGAGAAACTGGATGAGCTGGTCCGTTGTCCTTGGTACTGTTTGACAATCAGTCTAGAGGAGTCAGTCATGAGTAGGGTGTGATCTTTCTTACATCTGTGAGAGATTGGATGAGATGATGTGCTTGATTCTAAACATCAATTGTTACTGTGTAATTCTTGCGTGTTGGATTATGAATAGCCATTGTACACATTATTGGGAATTTCTTGCATGTTGGATTATGAATAGCCATTGTACACATTACTGGAGCTTTCTTGTATGTTGGATTATGAATAGCCATTTTGCACATTATTGGAGCTTTCTTGCATGTTGGATTATGACTTGCCCATTGTACATATTATTTAGACTTTCTTTGTATGTTTAATTATGAATAGCCTTTGTACACATGTTTGAGACTTTCTTGCATGTTGGATTATGAATAGCCATTGTACACATTATTGGAGCTTTCTTGCATGTTGAATTATGAGTAGCCATTGTACACATTATTGGAGCTTTCTTGCATGTTGGATTATGACTTGCCCATTGTACATATTATTTAGACTTTCTTTGTATGTTTAATTATGAATAGCCTTTGTACACATGTTTGAGACTTTCTTGCATGTTGGATTATGAATAGCCATTGTACACATTATTGGAGCTTTCTTGCATGTTGAATTATGAGTAGCCATTGTACACATTATTGGAGCTTTCTTGCATGTTCGATTATGAATAGCCATTGTACACATTATTGGAGCTTTCTTGCATGTTGAATTATGAGTAGCCATTGTACACATTATTGGGACTTTCTTTGTATGTTGCATTATGAATAGCCATTGTACATATTATTGGGACTTTCTTGCATGTTGGATTATGAATAGCCATTTCACACATTATTGGGACTTTCTTGCATGTTGGATTATGAATAGCCATTGTACACAACTTTCTTGCATGTTGGATTATGAATAGCCATCGTACACATTATTGGGGCTTTCTTGCATGTTGGATTATGAATAGCCATTGTACATATTATTGGGGCTTTCTTGCATGTTGGATTATGAATAGCCATTGTAAACATTATTGGGGCTTTCTTCCATGTTGGATTATGAATAGCCGTTGTACACTTTATTGGGGCATTCTTTGCATGCTGGATTATAAATAGCCATTGCACACAATATTTTGGCATTCTTGCGTTTTGGATTATGAATAGCCATTGTACACATTATTAGGGCTTTCTTGCATGTTGGATTATGAATAGCCATTTTACACATTATTGGGACTTTCTTGCATGTTGGATTATGAATAGCCATTGTACACAACTTTCAAGCATGTTGGATTATGAATAGCCATTGTACACATTATTGGAGCTTTCTTGCATGTTGGATTATGACTTGCCATTGTACATATTATTGAGACTTTCTTTGTATGTTTAATTACAAATAGCCATTGTACACATGTTTGAGACTTTCTTGCATGTTGGATTATGAATAGCCATTGTACACATTATTGGAGCTTTCTTGCATGTTGAATTATGAGTAGCCATTGTACACATTATTGGAGCTTTCTTGCATGTTGGATTATGAATAGCCCTTGGACATATTATTGGGACTTTCTTTGTATGTTGCATTATGAATAGCCATCGTACACATTATTGGGGCTTTCTTGCATGTTGGATTATGAATAGCCCTTGTACATATTATTGGGACTTTCTTTGTATGTTGCATTATGAATAGCCATTGTACATATTATTGGGACTTTCTTGCATGTTGGATTATGAATAGCCATTTTACACATTATTGGGACTTTCTTGCATGTTGGATTATGAATAGCCATTGTACACAACTTTCTTGCATGTTGGATTATGAATAGCCATCGTACACATTATTGGGGCTTTCTTGCATGTTGGATTATGAATAGCCATTGTACATATTATTGGGGCTTTCTTGCATGTTGGATTATGAATAGCCATTGTAAACATTATTGGGGCTTTCTTGCATGTTGGATTATAAATAGCCATTGCACACAATATTTTGGCATTCTTGCGTTTTGGATTATGAATAGCCATTGTACACATTATTAGGGCTTTCTTGCATGTTGGATTATGAATAGCCATTTTACACATTATTGGGACATTCTTGCATGTTGGATTATGAATAGCCATTGTACACATTATTGGGGCTTTCTTGCATGTTGGATTATGAATAGCCCTTGTACATATTATTGGGACTTTCTTTGTATGTTGCATTATGAATAGCCATTGTACATATTATTGGGACTTTCTTGCATGTTGGATTATGAATAGCCATTGTACACAACTTTCTTGCATGTTGGATTATGAATAGCCATCGTACACATTATTGGGGCTTTCTTGCATGTTGGATTATGAATAGCCATTGTACATATTATTGGGGCTTTCTTGCATGTTGGATTATGAATAGCCATTGTAAACATTATTGGGGCTTTCTTGCATGTTGGATTATAAATAGCCATTGCACACAATATTTTGGCATTCTTGCGTTTTGGATTATGAATAGCCATTGTACACATTATTAGGGCTTTCTTGCATGTTGGATTATGAATAGCCATTTTACACATTATTGGGACATTCTTGCATGTTGGATTATGAATAGCCATTGTACACATTATTGGAGCTTTCTTGTATGTTGGATTATGAATAGCCATTGTACACATTATTGGAGCTTTCTTGCATGTTGGATTATGACTTGCCCATTGTACATATTATTGAGACTTTCTTTGTATGTTTAATTATGAATAGCCATTGTACACATGTTTGAGACTTTCTTGCATGTTGGATTATGAATAGCCATTGTACACATTATTAGAGCTTTCTTGCATGTTCGATTATGAATAGCCATTGTACACATTATTGGAGCTTTCTTGCATGTTGGATTATGAATAGCCCTTGGACATATTATTGGGACTTTCTTTGTATGTTGCATTATGAATAGCCATTGTACATATTATTGGGACTTTCTTGCATGTTGGATTATGAATAGCCATTTTACACATTATCAGAGTAAACATTATTGGGGCTTTCTTGCATGTTGGATTATGAATAGCCGTTGTACACTTTATTGGGGCATTCTTTGCATGCTGGATTGTAAATAGCCATTGCACACAATATTTTGGCATTCTTGCGTTTTGGATTATGAATAGCCATTGTACACATTATTAGGGCTTTCTTGCATGTTGGATTATGAATAGCCATTTTACACATTATTGGGACTTTCTTGCATGTTGGATTATGAATAGCCATTGTACACAACTTTCAAGCATGTTGGATTATGAATAGCCATCGTACACATTATTGGGGCTTTCTTGCATTTTCAATTATGAATAGCCATTGTGCACATTATTGGGGCTTTCTTGCATGTTGGATTATGAATAGCCGTTGTACACATTATTGGGGCATTCTTTGCATGCTGGATTATAAATAGCCATTGCAAACAATATTTTGGCATTCTTGCGTTTTGGATTATGAATAGCCATTGTACACATTATTGGGGCTTTCTTGCATGTTGGATTATGAATAGCCATTGTACACATTAATGGGGCTTTCTTGCATGTTGGATTATGAATAGCCATTTTACACATTATTGGTGCTTTCTTGCATGTTGGATTATGAATAGCCGTTGTACACAATATTGGGACATTCTTTGCATGCTGGATTATAAATAGCCATTGCACACATTATTTTGGCATTCTTGCCCTTTGGAATATGAATAGCCATTGCACACATTATTGTGGCATTCTTGCATGTGATAATTCTAGAGGCTCTGTTTTTTATACTTGTTCTCGACACTTTATTGTTGTTGTTCTTGCTGTTGTAGGGTTTAATGCCATGTTTTAGCACAAGATAGGCTATACATCTCGCCCGGTATAAATGATATAGGAAGAACCCAGGAAAACTCCGAAATAAATAATGTCCCACGAGAAGCTACTGGCAAGCTTTCTCACATAACCACATTGGCCGAATCCGAGACTCGAACCCACGCAGACAGAGGTGAGCTGGCAGTAAACTGTAACAGTGAGCGCTTTAGACCACTCGGCCACTCGTGGCCCCACAACTTATTGCAATATCTTTGTAAAGACGACGAACTTTTGTGATAGAAATACACATTATCTGAAATTGTCCTCAATAATAAAAACTCAATTCGTGCGCAGTACTCTCCATTTGTATTTCGTAACATATTTTTTCTCTCTCTCTTTCTCTCCTCTCTTTCTCTTTCTCTCTCTGTCTCTCTCTGTCTCTCTCTCTCTCTCTCTCTCTCTCTCTCTCTCTCTAACACACACATATACACATACGTAAACACCATGAATTCAAACAACATTCACCGTGTCTTAGACTGCCATCACAGTGTTTTTGACCTATACAGCTACTGAAGCTGGTTGGCAAGTGTTATGATGATCATGGTGACATCCACGATAACGACTACAATAATACTGGTGCAACAGGGAAGACACACGGCCTTGCCGGAGATGAACCCAGGATATCCCTAACTCAAGACGGAGTTCTACCATTTGAGTTATCAGAGCTGACACACCTATTACTATCCGTTACATAGGCATTACTAGTCCTATATTTCTACCTCTATCTGTGCATGGAGCGCAAAATCTACTCTACATCAATATTTTGATAACAATGTGAAAAGAGAACCACGACTATCAATATTTTTCCTTTAGATACTTCATTTCCAGGCAGACATCGCTCATTCTCATGTATGATGGGTTTACCCATTGAAACGTAGGCTTTGTTCTTCGTGCATCTGCCTCACATGGTCTGTATTAATCATTTCGTGCACATGCTGAATTCATAACAGATGATTATTCTAGTAAGATATTTAAATTCTTGACTTTATATTTTAAACTGTTTTTATTTCTTAGATATTCCATTGCTTTATTAATTCATACATATGATATGAATTATCTTTTAAATTTCTTTTTTAAAGTGGCATTTCAATTTTTCTTTCAAACACTATCTTCTATTACTTCTTAGATAATGTCTTTAGTCACCTTTTAAACCAAGTGTTTAATGTTTTAATAAGTCCAAAATATAAAAGAAACAAAGGTTAAGTTTTAATTAAAAAATATAAACACTATAGACTATGATCATGTGCATCATTTTTTATATAAATAATTTCAGTCAGAAATCTCCAAGTCTGATTTTACCGCACCGGTCGCCTTGTGGTTAGAGCGTCCAACTCGGATGCGGGTGGTCGTGGGTTCGAACCCCGGCCGGGTCAAACCAAAGATTATTAAAAATGGTACTGACAGCTACCTAGCTAGGCGCTCAGCATTAAGAGGATAGTGTTAGGACTGGTCGGACTGGTGTCAGGATAATGTGACTGTATGGGATATGATGTTACATGTCTGCGGCATGATACCCCAGTGCCAGACATCACTTTAAGCAGCCACGATACATCATAGTGATATAACTGAAAAATTGTTGAAGCTACGTTAAAAATAAAAATCACACACACACACACACACACACAAACACACACACACAAGTCTGACTGGTCTAAAACTTTTTAATTTGGTTTATAATCTTTGTTACGACGCTAAATAAATCAATAAGTACCCGGTAAATAACGTTTAAGAGATAGTTCTTCTCCAGTATGGACCCAATCTCACTACTTCCGTTTATGCTACCTTTTTTTTTAGATATATCACCCTTCTTTTTCGCGTACTGAACAGTGGTCACCACGGCCATTAATGTTACCAGCTGTGGTGGCGCTCTACAGTTTCATATTTTGCATAGTGTTAGGATTTTAAAAAAAATCAATTTCCCCGGCTTTCCTCACTGGTTATACTGGCTATTTAAAAACACCTTGTATATCTTGGTATAATTCAAAGAACCTTTAATTCCCTTTATTTTGGTATATGATTCATGGGTGTAATATGGGTTATAGAGTATACAGCTTGGCCTTACTCCAGATGTGAACCTTTCAAAAAACTGCTAGCTTCATTTGGTCATTTTCTCTTCCTGAACTTCAGAGGTAAATTGTTTAAAAAAGGGGTGCTAACTTTTTTTTACATTTTATATATTTGGTAATTCATTCATTGCACTTTCAGAAGCTTATTGTCTAGTCAGGCAAAATTCATTTTCCATATTTTAATAGCTGCTATGGATAGTGTACTTTAGACAAATTCAGGCTGATTTTTTAACACAAGGGAGCATTCATTTTAGTTTGCAGTGTGTTTAAATCATGTACAATTTTCAAAAGTACAATATCCAAACAAATATCATCCAATTTGCAATAATGTAACATAGAGGTATGCCACCATTCTAGCCATTGTGCATGTTTTAAATGCAGACAGCTTCACCTTACATACGCCACACTCTCAAAAGAACATAATATCTGGTGAGCGCCCCATAAAGAGAATCTAGGTTGTTATATTGTATGATTGAATTATGATTTCAGGGCCGAAACATTTAAGTCGCAAGCATCAAAACAGTCCTTTTGAATAATTGTCCTGCATTTCCCCCTAGCTAACAGTATTTATGAGTGTCAGAGTCTCTATCAAGTCAAGCCCCCCCCCCCCATAAAAAGTGAGGTATTTTAAGAATGCTTTTTGTAAACATAGAAACCAATGTTATGGTGAATGACAGGAACATGAAACAAACCAGAATTATTTATGTGATACCAATAATGAATTCTACCGTTCGAAAAGGGATGGAACACATCAGGTTCATAAAGGTCAAAGGTCAAAGTGTAAAATATTTGCCTGTTGTTTAATATGGAAGGAGCGAATTCACTTTCTCTTCATTTTTTTTTTTAATTTCATTGCAAATAAATGAAAATAAACATTTTCACCATATATTTCTGTCACTTATTGCAACAGTTTTAAATTTAAGTTGATGCTATTCCTATATTTTAAGACTTCTAATTTCCCTATAATTAAGGTCACTACTCACACAAACATGCCTCATGGCAAATTATGTAAGCAAGAGCAAAATGAGCATAATTAGCTTATTTTCATTCTTAACATCAATATGAATGTTCCATTTTATTCAGAACATCATATATAGTTATATGAAAGTATAAAAAATAATTGCATACATTATTATATTTGCTTCAAGGTGGCGCTCTACAGTTTCATATTTTGCATAGGGTTAGGATTTTAAAGAAAATGAGTTTCCCCGGCTTTCCTCACTGGTTATACTGGCTATTTAAAAAATACCTTGTATATCTTAGGTATAATTCAAAGAACATTTCATTCCTTTTATTTTGGTCTATGATTGATGGGTGTAATATGTGTTATAGAGTGTACAGTTTGGCCTTACTCCAGATGTGCACCTTTCAAAACACTGCTAGCTCCACTTGGTAGTTTTCACTTCCTGAACTTCAGAGTTCACTCCATTGTGCATGTTTTAAATGCAGACACCTTCACCTTACATACGTCGCTCTCTCTCTCAAAAGTACACAATAACTGGTGAGCGCCCCCTGTTAAACTAAATTTGGTGAGTGTTACTGATATACAACCTCTCCTATCGACGACTCTTTTAAAACGTCTTTGAACTGAGTCTGTTCTACATCGACCCAAGGCATATGGTGGTCTAAACTGTGCTTCAATCACGTGCTATGATCACATGTCAGCTTGTAGAGAAGATAGCTACTACGTAGAAAATAAGATCATGTGACGAATGACAGAGTTCTTTACACGACCTGTTCTATATTAAAATGCCGGCTTCCACAATGTCACTATGTCACCTTAGATGAAGCATACAAGTGACATGCGCCGTTATCTGTGGAGGAACCGCAGATAGAACCTATGACGATACCCAAGCATTTTCATAGGCATATTTCAGGAGCTATCACACCTACTTATTCTGTTGCTCCGATCGCCGTTTCTTTCTCTCTCTCTCTCTTCTCTCTCTCTCTCTCTCTCTCTCTCTCTCTCTCTCTCTCTCTCTCTCTCTCTCTCTCTCTCTCTCTCTCATGCCACCACAAATAACTCCCATAACTCCCATTACATCCACTAATCTGTCTCTAGAATATCCCCACTCCTACTCCCATTTATTTCCACTACTCTGTTTCTGTCTCTATCTCTCTCTCTATCTCTCTCTCTCTCTCTCGAATACCACCACCAGCATACTTACTATAAGCAGACATGGCTATTTTGGTACATTCTTATTGAAATATTGTCAGTCTACATGAAGCAAACGATTCCAGGTACTCTTACTGTTTAAGAGTGAAAATCCGTTGAATTGCCAAGGAAAATATCATAAACAATAATAATAATAACTATTAAGTAATAGTTTGTATGCTAAATACGTTGGGTAAGTCAAATACATTAAACGCTTAATGTCATCAATATTGATCCATACATATATTAACGCCGTTGGGGTATGCGATGATGATGATGATGATGATGATGATGATGATGAACGTGATACTACTACGGCTGTTACTTGTGCTTTTTATATTCTTTAAACATATATATAACCCCAAATCTAGGATCCACTTGTAACTTGTAGGAAAGTCCATCTCTACAGTAAAGCATATATATATTCTCTTTGCCTTCTGTTCTCGAGAAAATAGGTTTGGTCTTAATAACCTATCCGTAAATCCTTCCTGAATATATATATCTATGTACGGCTACACTTTCTGATTATCCATGCGAAACAATAATGCAGTGCATGTTATCTATAATTCTGCGCTTTATGCTGGAATCGTGTTAGGTTCGAAGGTATGGCAGTTTGGAGACCGTCACCTAGGACAACGGAAATATGATTTAAATCAAACTGGCCAGTGCCTTAGCCACTTGGCCATTCAAGGCCTGTTGATCTTCATCTTTATTATCCATTTCATGCTGTAAATACGTCTTGCATTCTTTTGAGATAACCATTTATAAAGGAACTTGAACAGAACAAAAGGTCATGTATATCTTTTATGAAAATTACTAGCAAATTAAATCATTCATCGGCTTGGTATTTGCCACACACTGTGAACACTTATAATGTATTTATATGTATTTATACAGTTTTCTAATCATACGAAAGATATTTACAAAATTTCTATAAATCCCTCAATATGTTTGCTTCCTGAATTTACACAAAGTATTCTTCTACTTTACCGGTATTAAACCCTGTTTCTATCAACAACCAAACCAACAACTTAGAGAATATCCCAAGCATATACCAGCCAGCTAGGTTATATAACTACTACTTGAGGATCGGATCTCATTAAGAATTATATGCATTATTGTTCTTGTTGTTGTTCAATCAAATGCAGGCAGTCAACGTAGATAAGCCACAATAAAAGGGAAGAATGAATAAGCATCCAATTATCACAGTAAAACTCCTATGTTTGCATATACGTATTTCGGTTTATTTATTTGCTTTTAGTAACCCGAGTACTTGCATCTATCCATTTGGCAATCAAATAAATAAAACTTTTTCTTTACTTTAAATCGTCCATTTACCTTTTCATCTACATTTTCTTCATCGTACTTGCATCACCAGAAAAACAAGAACTACACCAACTTTACCACTACTGGCAGTGTCGCTGAACCTAAAATGAGACCACATCTCAGCATATCATCAAAATATTATCACCACAACTGATGTTAGTAGTGCGTTTGTTAAAGTGACATAACAGTGTTGGCAAGTTTCACCTTTACTAACGGTGATAGTACTGGTGATGATAATGGTGATGATGATGATACTAATGGTGGTGATGATGATAATGTTGTAATAACGATAATGGTGATGATGATACTAATGGTGGTGATCATACTAATGGTGGTGATGATGATAATGTTGGTGATGACTATAATGGTGTTGATTAGTGATGGGAATCGGTTAGAAGTTCATAATCATCATCGGTTGCACACAACTTGCTGATAATCGATTATAAACGGTTACTACAAGTAAATTTTAATTTTTGTTTGTTACTGAGTTATCTCTTTGTTCAAAAGTGTAAAATGTTAATAAATGTACAGGAGTTATCTATTTTACATATATACTTTAACCTCATAAACAAGTTTACGTTTTTATTGCATTGTGTTAGTTTTGTTCTACAAAAACTACTTTCTTTGGCTTATCAGTTTTATGCAACTGAAGGACTGTTGTAATCCCCAGAACACTTTTATTCATATGTGATTTGTCTATGGTTCAAAGTATAGAAGGACATGCTTTCCTTGCTTATCATTATTTAATAATACAACAATCAAAGCAGTTTAGATTTAAAGAAACAAAGAACACCGTTACAAAATCTTTCAAATTTATTAACTGAACAATGTATCAGCAAAGTCGTGTAATTAGGTAAAGACAGAACATCTAAAGCTAAAATTCTTAAAACGTGACTAAAATGTTATCCACATTAAACAAAATCAAAGGTTTGACTAGTACAGATCATGCCATTTTTCAGAATACTGATAATTGCACTAACAATGAACCAATTATTCACATTTTACATTTAAACTGAAACGAAACACCAAACAATGTTTACACTTATTAACTTGACAGTTTAACAGCAAAGTCACATAATGATTTAAACAATCTAAGACTAGAATTCTTAAGACTAGATCAAAATGTTTTCCATATCACAAGTTAAACAGAAGGTACAATAAAATATAAATCAAATGTTTGAGTAATACTGAACACATAAATGATTTTTCAGAATACTCCTTATTCTTGTTTTTGTTACACCGACACTACCAATAGTTAATGATTTTGTTTAAGAATATTACTAGGTCCACACTGTCACAACTTAAACGAACCCGTTTCTTGCTGACAAGATGTCCAGCCAGGCTAAATACCCTTTCACTGGATACAGATGATGCCGGAATACTTAGGTACTTCTGAGCTAGTAAGCTAAGATGGGGGTAGAACTGGAAGTTTTGTTTCCACCACTGTAACATTGTGAGATTGGTATTAGATGGAACAGGAACTAGATATCTGGAAGCCTACTCGTGGATGACATCTGTTATTGGCTGTTGACTTTCACCAAGGCAAACAACATCTTGCAACCAATCATCCATGTCAACAATGACCGTTGCTTTCTTCTTTGGTGGACTAGGTGTAACCACAGTTTTATTGTCATCTCTGACATTTAGTAGTGATGGTTCTATTGGTAGAGGTGGCAATGTGTCTGAAGGCTGTTCATCACTAGTCCCTGGCTCCACTTTGACATTCACTTTGACATCAGCCATATCAAAAGCAACCTTCAAAAGCAGAGCATGTCCATATGCTCGTTCACTGTCAGGTAGAAACTCGGGATCCTTCATAGTATGATTCAATAAACAGCCCAACTGAGCTAGATCTTTATTCTGTGTTCTATTGTCAAGTTCTTGTCTCAGTACATCTTTAAGTTTGGCAATTGGAGGTAGATCATTAACATTCGTTTCTAGACATTTGGTAAGTTTAAGAAGTATTGGGATAACTTTATGAAGGGTTGGTGATTTGTCACCGCAAACACTGTTTGTTGCATTCAGGAACGGTGAGAGAACTTCCACAAGTCAAGTTTTTCAACCAATGCTTGTTCGTCAAATGTATAGACATAATTTTTCAATGTTGCAGCTGCTGACTGATTATGTTTGGGTCACTGATAATAGCCATAATAGCAGGTGTCTGCTCAAGCAGTCGTTCAAGGATGTCAAGAGTGCTATTCCATCTAGCTGGAACATCCATCTTGAGCTTGTGTCCTCTAGCACCTACGTCAAGTAGTAACTGCTGCTTACTCATTTATGCTCGTGCTTTGGTGGAAAAAGGTCACAAGTTTGCGCCCCTTTGCACTGATTCGTGACAGTTCTGGTATAGCTAAAGCTCTTTTCACAATAAGGTTGATTATGTGACCAAATCGAGTCCACTGAAATAAATCAAAAGCCTTTATCTCATTGGCTGCACTATATGTGACTCCAGTTGGTGTTGGAAGACTCCGTCGCCTCTTAGTGGCCAACAGGCTTTCTTTTATGTTTTCCCTAGTGTGACTGCCTTCAACTTTGCGTGTTTCTAACACAACACTTTTCAATTCCCAATCTTTGCAAATAAAATGTGTAGTTATTGTGCTATAACTTTCTGTATTTAATGAAATCCATGCATCATGAGTAACAGCTATATTAAGAACATCATGTAGTTCCTCTTTCACTTTTTTCTCAGCCTAGTCTTTCTTCTCAGCTAGTTTAGAGGACACTGATTTACGACCTGGAATTTCATACCTGAAAATGTAAAGTTTGAAATATTTAGTCATGGTAGTCAAACAAGACAGGGCATGCATGTATTTGGGATATTCCTTGTGTCTAAATATAGTGAAAACAATGAATTTATGTAATGTTTAATTAGACAGGACAGCATTATATTTAATGAAACATCGCTTAATTTAGGTATGAAAATTCAAAATTCAACACCTTACAGTGTTGACGTCTAGAATCAAATGGATTAACACGTTTTTTGCTTTCTCACTGTCTATTTAAATAAATATTAATAATTTATAGTGTTATCATTGAGAACTTACTTTGGATTAAGAAGCGTCACAAAGTTTCTAAAATATATATGGTCAACGAGGCTCAGCGGAAGAACTTTGCCAACAATGAGTTTCAAGAGTGCGTCATCAATTTCTTTCTGCTTTGTAGCTGCCATCCTCTCCGATGGCTTCTTAAATTGTTCATCAATCGTAGTCTGTTTGGGTGGGGAGGGAACACAAGCACCTCTTGTTGATCCCATTTCATTATGGTCAATATCAAGATGAAAGGCCAAATTTGTCGTATTGCCTGGAATGCATTTGAAATAAAAAAATTTATATTGAAATAAAAGCAAACAACAAACAATTTATGCACAATTATATTGAATCAATTGAATCAAATTATAATAAAATGAGACAAGAAAAGAAGGATTTAAATTAATATTAAACTTGCACATACATTTTAAGTTTAATCTGCAACATTTTAAAATGTGCTCTTTTTATGTTTTTAAATAGTCGCATGTCTCAGGGAACATCTGTAGCAAACCTCAGATATCACTTTTCCATCATATATGCCTAATAGCAGGATAAACTTCTGATCATTTATGTATTTCAAACATAATCATGACATGGAGCTTTATTATGAAAATAAATCTGAAGTATTTTAACGACAACAACACATGCTATATAAGAGGAAAGCACACAATACACAAACGATTTAACGAAAATAAAACTGTTGATTTAAAATTTTAGATACTGGAATGCCATAAAGCGTTTTTTCCGACACGACAGTCACCAGATGCATGTTCACAATTGCAGCTCATTTATTTTATATTAGGGTGCTTCGTCTCCTAATAAGTGCATTCGTAGTTGACGACTATATTTGTTTCCAAATTATCCTAAAAGTTTATAACTATGGAGTATCGTTTTATATTTCGAAGTTATGAAGGGAATAAATAATTCAGCTCTACTCTAGTGGATCGGAAGGCTTATATCATACTGTTTCCACCGTCCTACAATGTAAGGAGTATCAGATGATAATTTTCTTTTCGTGTAGCACCAAAATAAAATTAGAATACTGTTCTATTTTTGCAATATATATTGGAGTATGTGTTTGCCAAAATATAAAGAACGAAATGTATCCCCTCATTGATTTCAATGAAAATAGCTGAACCTACCTTTGTGTGCATATTCCTTTCTTCAGACTTTGCATATGACCTTTGTCATAACTAAATTTTCCTTTGTCGGTGGACCCTTTTGTGCTTTGTAAAATCCGAAATATGTCCAAACACGAGAACGAGCTTTTCCTCCACGAGATGGGTATATTGTTTTGGGATCATTTTCATCCATGGCACGTGGATGATATTTAGCGGCGTTTTAAAATATTTGTTCTGAATCCTCTGTTTTCTTCCAAACAACCAAGGGGAGAGAACTAGTCTGTGTTGACCTAATCACAGTTGTCTCCTTACCATGCAATCGATTATAGAGTTTCACATCGATTAGCGAATTGGTTCACCCAACCAACTGATTATCGATTATAATCGATAATCGGAACAACACTAGTGTTGATACTAATGGTGATAATGATAATGGTGGTGATGATGATACTAATGGCGTTGATGGTGATAATGGTGACGATGACGATAATTGTGATGATGATATTAATGGTGATGATGATAATGTTGTTGATGATGATACTAATGGTGGTGGTGATATTAATGGTGGCGATAGAGTCACTATCGTCCTACAGTTAAGTTGTTACCAAAACGATTGGTAGTTAATAGTTCCGTGTCAATTCTGAACTCAGCCATGATATGTGTCTGTATCAAGTCTGATCTCAAAGATTATACGCATGTGTATCAATTCTGGACTCATCCATTCTATATATTTGTGTCAGTACGTGATAATAAACACATTCAAAACTAATGTAATTGCAGTAATGTTTCTACGATGGCCGAGAGAAGCCGAATTATTTATATTTCAAAGAAAATTATATTTGTACTTGTACATATTTTTTTTTCAGATGACACAAATTTCTGTACATGCACACATTTGGGCTACTTCATAGTTGTAGACGGCAACGAACAGCGTTTAGAAAAATGTTCATATGTACACAGTTCAGTTTCTTTGAATGGTAAATATGTTGTCCGCAATTGGCTATAATATATTCCATACACTAACTAGAGAAGAACACGGGTGATATGAAAGAATAAGTATGTAGTCAGACTGAAGCGCAAAACACATCGATTGAGTAGCTGTGAACCGTTGTGACAACATGAAATATGAACATGTATTTGTACGGTTTCGTAATCATATGAAAAAGAAAGATACAGATTTTCTATAAATTCATCAAGCTCTTAATTTTCTGAATATACACAACATATGTTTCTTATTTCCATGTACTAAATCCGGCTGCTATAAACAAATTAAAACAAACACTGGCACAATTTCCGAAGCGTATACCAGCCAGCTAGGTTATAAATAGGTCACCTGACCTTGATGACCTGCCAGCTGGGTTATGAAATATTACCTTACCTGGGTGAATTATGTTGTTGCTAACTACTACCTCAATGACGTCTCGATGATCAGATCACTTGTACAACTATATGCCTACTTCGTTCATGTTGACTGTGCAAGCTTAATGCAGGCAGTCAAACGTAGAGAAAACACAATAACAGGGAAGAATGATTTAGTATCTAATTATCAAAGTAGAACTCCAGTGTTGCATACGAGCCTTTCTGCTTGTTTATTTGCTTTTAAAAGCCCGAATACTTGCATCGATCCATTTGTCAGTCCAATACATACAACTACTTTAACTAGAAATCCTCCATTTCCCCTTTCATCTACATTCTCTTCCTCCCCGTACTTGGATCACCAGAACAACAACTACAACAATAACAACAATTACACATACTTCTACCACTACTGGCGCTGTTGCTACACCTAAATCAAACCACCTCTAAGCATATCATCTGACAGTACTACTATCACAACTGATGTCAATAGTGTCTTTGTTAAAGTGCCATAACAGCGATGGCGATTTATACCGTACTAACGATGATAGCAGTGACGGTGATAATGGTGGTAATGGTGTTAATGCTGGTGATCATATCGACTGCAATATTACTATTCAATTCCCCATAATGAGTAATAGTATAATGCAGTAAACGTACTATTTCGCTCGAGACATGAATTATACTTGTTTAGGTAGTGAGTAATGTGTGTAAGTGGCAAGGGGAGGTGGGTTAAGACATATTTAATAAATCAGTTGCTGTATTAACCTTTAACTTCTGGACATTATTACTTTTTATACAATAGGCTACGCGTTCCATCCTCTCCGAAATTAGCAAAAGGATGCTTGCTTTATTCTCAAAAATTATCCATGTCCTGTGTGAAAGTCTCAAATTTTCTAGATTAGTTCATGGATTATAATAAAACATATCATTGCCTTTAGTCAACATATTCTATTGAATCATCCGAGTACTATTTCTATATGTCTATCATCCGAGTACTATTTCTATATGTCTATCATCCGAGTACTATTTCTATATGTCTATCATCCGAGCACTATTTGTATATGTATATCATTCGAGCACTATTTTTATATGTATATCATCCGAATACTATTCTTATATGTCTAAAGATGGTACTTTAATATTAGCATTACAATAAGCTAGATATTCCCACCTTGACATCAATAGCAAAAATCTATAATACATTAATGTTGCTTAGAGATGGAAACTCTTAATATTCCTTTTGTTATACACTTACATCTGAAAAATTAAAAAAATAAATAAAATACGTCTACTTGCGTTATTGATAGAGATGTATACATTTATTGTATCTTGCATTTTTAAACTAATTATAGTAAGATAAGTACATGAAAGCATTTAAAAAACCTAAGAACAACAAAGCCTACATTACTTTACACTTTTGGAACAATAACCTCTGTTAAACACCTAAGTAGCGTTTTTATATTTCTTGTCATTGTCTCTGATAATGCTCTTAGTCATGTTGGTAATCTAACAATACAGAAAAGATCAACGCCGTTGCTAATCTAACAATACAGAAAAGATCAAAAACTGTTGCTAATCTAACTACAGAAAAGATCAATGCTGTTGCTAACCTAACAATACAGAAAAGATCAACGCTGTTGCTAATTTAACAATAAAGAAAAGATCAACTCTGTTGCTAATCTGACAATACAGAAAAAGACCAAAAGCTGTTGCTAATCTACCTACAGAAAAGATATACGCTGTTGCTAACCTAACAATACAGAAAAGATCAACGCTGTTGCTAATTTAACAATAAAGAAAAGATCAACTCTGTTGCTAATCTTACAATACAGAAAAAGACCAAAAGCTGTTGCTAATCTACCTACAGAAAAGATCAATGCTGTTGCTAACCTAACAATACAGAAAAGATCAACGCTGTTGCTAATTTAACAATAAAGAAAAGATCAACTCTGTTGCTAATCTGACAATACAGAAAAAGACCAAAAGCTGTTGCTAATCTACCTACAGAAAAGATAAACGCTGTTGCTAACCTAACAATACAGAAAAGATCAACGCTGTTGCTAATTTAACAATACAGAAAAGATCAACGCTGTTGCTAATTTAACAATAAAGAAAAGATCAACGCTGTTGCTAATCTAACAATACAGAAAAGATCAAAAGCTGTTGTTAATCTAACTACAGAAAAGATCAACCCTGTTGCTAACCTAACAATACAGAAAAGATCAACACTGTTGCTAATCTAACTACAGAACAGATCAACTCTGTTGCTAATTTAACAATACAAAAATCATCAACACTTCTAAGTCCAATTATAAAATACAAAAAGCCAACACTAAAATTAAGCTAGAATGTAGCATCCTTAAGCATACACACACACACACACACACATATATATATATATATATATATATATATATATATATATATATATATATATATATATATATATATATATATATATATATGTATATATATATATATATATATATATATATATATATATATATATATATATATATATATATATATATATATATATATATCTATATATATAACGAGCAGGAAAACACCACGAATTTAAACAGGCTTAACCTTATCTTAACGTGCCATCACAGCGTTGTTGACCTATACAGTTACTGAAAGTGATTGGCATGTATGGTGATGATGATGGTGATATCTACGGTAACGACTACAATACGACCAGTGCTACAGAGAAATATGCACGACCGTGCCGAGGCTAAAACGCAGGTCCTCCCTAACTCCAGACGAACTCTACTATTTGTTACCAGAGCGGACACGCCTACCTACCGTTTACGTAGACATTACTAGTCAAATATTTTTACCATTTTGTATGTATGGAGCGCAAAGTCTATTGTACACCAATATTTGGATAACAATATGAAACGTGTTCAACGACTTTCAAATATGTATCCCTTAGCTACTTCATTCACAAGCAAACATCGCGCATTCCCATCTATGATGGCTTTCATCGTTGAGACCTAGACCTTGATCCTAGTGAAAAATATTTATGATTGATAAATATGGTTACACATTACGTTAAATCAATCTGCTGTATTATCCTATTAAACGTAAAACCAATCAACCTAATAAATCATCCTCATAGCGTAAATCTAAACCATTCTAGGCAATACAATTGCCACGCTAAATGTTAAAGTCACTAATTCCTATAAAACGCCCTTTATAATCATAATAATAATTCATTATTTTAATTAATCCCGTTCAACATTATAGTAATCCAATCTACTGCATTACCATGTTCAGCATAAAAGTAAATAATTTAAATTTTAAAAAGTCTGATAAATACAAGTCCGTCAAAAATAATCCTAATGAATATAAGCCGAACCCAATGTACAAATGAAACCTCTTTAGCAGAAAAGTGAAATCACTGTAATAAAACAATCCAATTGAACCTAAAAGAAACAAACATTCCAATAAAGTTTTAGTAAATAAATCATTGTAATTAATGATCATAAGAAATACAACGTGCACTCATTCTAACAAATAATCCAGTTACCAAGAAAGTGGAAGCTTTATGTCAACAGCAATATTTATACGAATTTATCTTAATGTTCAGCAGTAATTATTACAATGGTTTGTTAAGAATATTTATTTAAATGATTTACTTTTGTGCTGAAAAGTATTCTTTATTAGAATAATTTACCTCTATGTTCAAGAAAACTATTTTTAAGAATTATTTATATTTATACCTTGCATGATTATTTATGAAAATGATACATTTGTTAGTATTTTATTTATTTGAATGATTTGCTTTAATGTCTGACAAATTTATTTATCAGAATGATTTACTGATAGGGTTCTTTACATTTTACTAAAATCGTTTATATTTTATATTGATTATGATTATTTATCAGAGCAATCTACTCAAATGTATGGCATGATCATATATCAGAATGAGGTTTTTATGTTCAGTTGGATTATTTTTGGTTTAACATGACTTCTTTTTTAATCATTCGCTTTGATGTTCAACAGGAGTTTTCATCATTATGACAATATTCATCTTCAACTGGTTTATATATGGGAACGATTTACCGACTTGTATAAGATGGTTATTTATTGGAATGATTCACTTTTGTGGTAATCAGACTTGCTTATTAGTATGAATTAGTTATATGCTTAACACAGTCTGCAATCATAATGATTATGGTTGTTGATTAAAATGGTTTTTCTTTCAAATGTGTTAGCTTTATTATTAAAATGTTATAATTTTATATCTTATAGGACTATTCGTTTGAAGGGTCCCCTTTTATGTACATTTGGATTAGGATTATGTGTTGAAATTATTTATTTTTCGTTTAAAGGGATTATTTGTTACAATGATTCACTTTTGATATTTAGCATCCATATTTATAAGAATGTTTTTAAACCATATATTATAATCAATTAATATTATTATTAACATGACTATTGATATAAATGATTTTTATCTTCGTTAGAATTATGTATTAAAATCATTTCGTTTTATGTTTCAGTATATTATTTTCAAAAATGGTTAACTTTTATATTCATTTGGACTATTTATTAATACTATTTCTTTTCACGTTCAAACATATCAAATATTATAAATTTCGTTATTATTATAATGATTTATTTTCTTGTCTATTCGCACTGTTTCTTACAACGATTGTTACGACTGCTCATTAGCATGATGTGCTTTCATGTTTTACAGGATTATTAATCAGAATGATTTACATTCGGGTTTATCATAATTATCTATAAGAACCAATATGTTTTGTTTGGTCTACGTTCTTATAAATATTTCCTTTTATGTTGAAGAGAATATTTTATAAGAATGATTTCCTTTAACTTTCAATAATATTGATTCAGCTTATATTCTAAGAGAACATTTTCTTAGAATGATCAACTTTTATGTTCAGCAGCTTTATCCATTCGAGTGAATTGCTTATATGTTGCATTGTTTTTTAAAATGAGTTACTTTCACTTTGATCTCGACTATTTGTACTTTATATCCAAGAGGGGTATTTATTTGAACGATTTATTTTATGTGTAGTAGGATTATATATTAAAAGCATTTTATTATGTTTCCTTATTCTGAATTGTTTTGAATAATCTACTTTAAAGATTAAGACACATAATGTCATGATTAGTAGGCTGATTAATTAAAAATGATACCCTTTTATGTTTGATATGATTATTTAGCAGAATGATTTATTTTTATGTTTATATGGAGTATTTACTGAGATGACTTATATCAATGTTTAACAGGACTATTATCTGATTTATGTATTGTTTTGTTCTCTGGAATTATCTAGTAAAATAATTAATTTATATTCATCACATTCTTTAAAATGAACATTTTTATGTTTAGAGGATGGACTTTTTTAATGACGTTTTGTTTAACACGTTTAGTTATTGGATCACTTTGATTCTTTGTACTACAGAAATAAATATTAGCACGATTTTTTTTGAGGGTGTATTTTAACAATGTGTGTTACATGTGAATAAGATTTTTTTATTTATTTGAAATGCAAATTTATTTTCATGAGCATTTGTTGATTATCCTATGCTCATTTTTAATAATCATTTATGTGAGCACTATTGCTTTCAATTATTTTAGGATTATTTCGATGATCTATTTAAGAGAAAAATGTTCTAATTAGACTGGAATATTCTTTTTTATGTCAGTAAAACATGTTTATTATTTCATGTATACATTACATTTTATGCATTGTTTCTTTAGGCAAGATCTTTTCATTAGTTATATTTGGAATATTTCAGATAATATCATAGCGTAACCGACCTTTTTCTTTTACGCGATGAATTTATCCTGAATGAAACACCTTTGCATTCATTCTGATCATATATGTGAATGATCGAGTTTTATATTTATCCTGATAATTTGTTTGAGTATGAGACTTCTCGTCAATCTTAATTATAATTGTCTTAATAATTTATTAACATTTGTGACTTTATATTTTTCCTGCTAATTTACTTGATTAAGAGACCCTTTAAAAAGTTTTTAGTTTTTGTTTAGAGACTGAAAAGGATTATTTGTATTACTTTCAATTATCTTATATGGTTTTATTATTTTTTAAAAATAGTGTCTAATCTTTGTTTTGGAACACTGTCTTGTACCACTTTATAATAAACATCTTCAGTCGCTTTTTAAATTAAGTGTTTAAAGTGATAATAAGTTCAAAATATATAATAAAACCTTGGTTTTATTTGAATTAAAAAACAATATTTACCAGGATTATGTATATGTTTTGTAAAAACAAATCGAATCAGAATTCTTCACGTATGACTGATCCAGTGTTTTAATGTTTTCTTTTATTATCTTCGTTAAAACGTGCTGGTCTAGTGTCGACGCACTCACACTAGTCCCTTTATGTTACTACTTGAATACCGCCTCTCGATTTCTCGCGGTGAACTAAGGTCACCAAAACACTAATGTCACCACTGCAGCTGTCAAGCAAAATTAACTGTTTTATACAACCTCTCTTGTTACTGGCTCTTGTAAAGCCTCTGGTGTTTGTACAAACACCATCATCTCTATTAATCCATTTTCAATAGCCCGAAGTAGTCATCTTATTCTGTTTCAAATCCACGCAAGGCATATTCTAGTCTAAATTGTGCCCTAAACAAGTGCTCTAAACGCATGCAATCTTATGGATTAGATAGCTACTACGAAGAAAACAATATCAAATGACAAATGACACAGTTTGTTAGGTGACATGTTCTTTATTAAAATACCGACTCCCACAATGGTAAAATGACCTAGTTCAAATTTTACAGGCGCACCCTTTTAATAGACTTAGAAACGATATGCGTCATTCTCTGCGGATGATTCTTTGATGATCCCAAGGCGTTTTCTGAGGCATATTTAAAGAATAATCTCTTTGGGGTCATGTTCAGCTTGCCTTGACTTATCCAATGGAAATGAAACTTTCAAAAAACAGAAATTGAATCAAATCCCTCTGTACGCATCGATGCTCCTCCACCACATGGCCTGGGTTCGCAAAATATAGCGAGTATAGTAATAAGATCGATAACTCAAGTATGACCCCTAAGCTGCTCTGTCAGATCGTCACATACGACACTGGAAATCTGATTTTAATCCGATTGGCAGTTATATATATCTTGTCTTATTACTGATGATAATTATTACACGGAAGATCTCAAACGAAGTCTTGTGCCGACATGCAAAATATTTTTTGGTGTGCTTTGACTTGACTGATAATCGTTTATAAATAATACTAGCATATACTTTTAACACTTGCTATAAACGCGGATTTATATATTTATTATTTTATACTTTCATTTATCAAGGCTTGTGTCAGAATTAATTACTACGACAATATATATATATATATATATATATATATATATATATATATATATATATATATATATATATATATATATATATATATATTACTTGTATAAATCTCTGGTCTACCTTGTCTTATTTCTGATGATACATATTTTTTGTTTCGTTATGCAAGATTGATTTTTGCATTAACTGGACTCATAATCATTTATAAAAATACTAGAATATAATTTATATATTTATTTTGTTACAATTTTAGGCCTCAAGTGAAGTGAAGGCTAGTGTCAGACGTTTAATTACTACTATTGTCAATGCATAATACTCGTATAAATCTCTGGTAGGACAGAAGTCATGTGCTGTATACTACAACACTGTTACAAATCTCAGTTAGGACAAATGACATTACTGTACCATAGACATATAATATTATAAAACTCTGATAGGACCAGAAACGGGTTTACAGAGGTATTATTATACCATAGAAGCATGATATTATCGACCTGCACTGTTGTAACATACTGCAAAAATCAAAGACCAGTGCATAGACATAGACCAGTGCATAGTACAAGTCACTACTTGGACAGGTGACAAGTTTATACAGATGTTGTTACTGATCTGTAGACCATAGACATATAATATTATTAATGGCTATTTTAATAAAAGACCTTTGTATGGGTATATTGCTTCTTGTTTCTTTCGTTTCTACATATAATTTAAATAACAGATCAGGACACAATGAAAACATATCGGAATTATTTCTGTGTAGATTACACATGCATACATATCTTGCAGAATTGAAGGTTACAAAAGGAAGACGTAATGCTACAGGATGTTTGCCTTAACTCACGTATGCATTACCAAAAGCTAATCCGACATTTTTTAATACTTTTTTTACAGCAATATTATCTGCAACCTCATTGTTTTACAGGACAATCAGAAAAATATGCCGGGCAACCTTATCTTTAAAGAGAGAGACGCCCATGGACAACCATTTTTTTTATTAGCCCCGTAATCGATTGACGACTGGGTCTTGGAACCATCCCAAGGTCATCTTACAATCAAATAGTTTTGGTTATCAGATAATCTAGGGATAATACATATAATCTATAGAAGAAGGAAAACACACACACATGCACATATGCATATGGAACACAATCTAGGTGACATGGACTTTGTGATATTACAGTATTTTGCTCATGTTTACCATCAAGTCAGCGACAACTTACATGTTCATTATTGACGTCCATTTTTTAAGAAATCGGTCCTCTTTTTTGTTTATCTTAGCAGCGTATTCAATGTTCCTATGCGTTGCAAATATTTGCTTAAAAGCACAAACAGAAGGATTTTTCATATTGAATCTACAAATATAAATATAATATTTTGCCAAAATAAGCAGGAAATTACACAAACTGTCCAGTTGTTCACTTGCTAAGAATGTTTCTTTTTTGGACAAATGTACAATATTTGGACAAAAAGGTGCAAAATCTTCAATAAAACGGCACCAAAACTGTGAAGTAATACTGCACTCATAAAAGAGATGTTCAATACATTCATTCTCACTCTTACAGAAAGTACAATTGTTGTCATGTAATATGTTAATTCTTTTCAAAAAAATCATTAGTAGCGATTATTATAAAGTTAAAAGAGACCAACTTGTTATCCTTGGTACAGCATTTCGCCCGGCTATAAATCTCAGACCACTCCACACTACTTATATTTTTAATAAATACTTGCATTCAAGTTTCTTGCTTCGCAGTGTATTGCCTTTTAGCTTTTTTAAAAAATCTTTGTAGACAAACTTGAGTGAATTGTGTTTTTGCAAGTTGATTATTTTACCCTCCTGCTTATCAAAATTATTATGTACAAAATGTTTGTTTATGGCGCCTTTCCATGCTTTTGGAATTTTGGATATTAAGGAGAAGTATATTAAGAAATCATCGATTCTAGTTTTTTGTTTTATTATTTCAAAAGGTATTAAATTACTACGATCATCTACTAGATAATTCAGAATTTCAAAACAGGCTTCTGTCCAGGATTTGCATTTATAGGACATTTTAGGGGGACAAAATTTAAAATACTCATGGATAGATACTCGTTTGGACTTTGCGGTTCCTCTTTCCAATTAGGTACTGCCAAAATTACATCTCTTCAAAAGCTATTTTTAATGAACTTACTAAATTATTCTAATATCCTTTTTCCTAAAATCCAAATATCATTTTTATTTCTGAGTATAGTTGTATTGACTAAGTTCTCCCACGTTCCATTTTCCTTTTCCAGCAATCTTGTAACCCATCTTATCTTAATATACCTAATGAATAAAAATATGTGTATCATATTTAGTCTTCCCTTGTTTTCTGGAGAAACTAGTATATCACGTTGCATTCTCTTTACTTTTCCACCTCATACAAACTTAAATAATGTGCGATTTAGTTCTGCATCAACTTTTTCTGATGGGTTTGGAAGTGTTGAAATAAATACCAACTTCTGACATGTATTTGACTCCAGCATGTCAGTACTGGTTGGGCATTTGTTAATTTCTTCATATAATTAATTTCCACCATTTGTTGTAAATCTGGAGAAAATTCTATGACAAGGAGTGTAACGTTAGAAGAGGACCAAATTAGGCCCATTTCGGGACATATTCTTTCATTACAAAATTTCCTGTTTCCAATCCAAATAGCTTTTGTTTTTGTTATGTTACATTTAAGTCCAGATAATATTAAAAAACTTGCAAGATATTCATAGTTGCTTCAAGAGACATTTGAGATCCTTCAAGAAGAATAAGAACGTCATCGGCATACTGACCCAATTTATATTAACTGGCGTCAAAGACTAGTCCCCGTACAGCCACGTTTTGCTTTAAAGTTATCGCTAAAATCTCAACCCCATTGATAAACAAATAAGGTGCAAGGAGATCTTTCTGACGACATACTCTTTCAAGTCTAAAGAAGATGACAAATCCCCATTATTTATAAGACAACTTTTAGAGTCATTACAAAACAGATTAAACCACTTACAAACGGAATCACTAAAGTTAAAAGATTGTAAAGCTTCTTCCATAAAGATCCAGATAATTGAGTCAAAGGCTTTTCAAAGTATATTAACAATAATAAGCCATATATATTTTCATTCTCAAGTTGGTCCACGATATCGTATAATAGTCTGGTATTTTCTCCAATGAATCTACCCTTCATATATACTTTTTGAGTATCACTGATTATTGATGGAAGAACATTTTTAATCCTATCTGAAATGGTTCCCGAAGCAATCTTATAGTCAATATTTAAAAGTGATATTCGTCTCCAGTTTTTAAAATATCTTCTGTCTTTTTTTTTTCCTTTGGTAGACATGTGATGACTCATTGATTCTGAGAATCAGACAGTTTTCCTACAGTATATCCGTAATTTATTAATCTACATATAAATCCCCCAAGAGAATTATAAAAGAATATTTAGAACTATATAGTGAATCCATCCGAGCCAGGACTTTTTCCAATTTCCATCCATTATAGAGACATACCGCGTTCATTGATTGTAAGCAGACCTTCGCATGATTATCTTTCCTCTTGACTAAGTTTAATATTGTGATTTTAAAAAATCTATTTCAAGTTTCTTGAGTATCCTCATCATCAAGCTGAGCAATTCTACCTTTGAACAATTCCAAATAAAACTGTTTTTGAGCTTCTAAGATATCTATGTGGTCAGATATATTTGTCCCAGCATCTAAAATAATTTCCTTTATTGTCTTATTGACATAGTTTCATTTTTCAAGATTTAATAAGTACTGTGTGCTTTTTTTCCAAATTCATACCATCTAGCTTTAGATCTTAATATAACACCTTCAACGTATTTTTTCCTAGATTCCTCTAATTCTGATTTTTTCCCTTTAAATTTTCCAGGGTCTCCCCATCTATGTTATTCGAGAGTCCCCCTGAATTTCTATTATTTCCTGCTCAATTTTCTTTATTTTTTCCCGTTTCTCTTTTGTTTTCCTAATAGAATAACATTTCGTTTCAGATCTTATTTCCATTTTCAAAATTTCAAAGAACATTTGATCATTACAGGTAAGAGAAACATGGAGAGATTTATCTGTTTTTCCCTCTACATAATATGCATTTACAGTGTCAGTTATATACTTTTTGACCAAATCATTATTATTCTTATTATTATTATTATTATTGATGATGACGATGATGTTGCCGTGTTATTGTGTTAATGATGCCGATGAAATAGAACATTCAAGCAAGTGTCTAAATGTTCTTGGGATTTTAGATTTATATTGTTAAATTTTAAACAAAAACATCACAATTTGCTTAAGCACAAATTAGCAGGATTATTAGGAAGTGTACTATTAAATTTGAATTAAATAATAATCTTATATAATAGAAGATTTGTTGTACTTTATCTACTCTTATTCCTATCACTACTACTGATTTGTTTGCGATCTTTCTGGTTCTCGTAATAAAGTTGATGTAATGCATATATGGTTTCAGTCATTGCTATTTAGTTGGGGTACTGTGATAAACTTGATTTGCTAAATGAGGGATCGTAGCCAGTCATCCTCCCTTTAGACCGATAGGTGGCAACATGGAACAAAGCGGTCCAAGAGTAATTCCGGCATATATTTCTTGCTCAACAAACAAGAAACAAAAAGATAGGATCTTCAGCTTGCTTTACAAAATGTCTTAATCGGATGGATTATGGACGTTATCGTCGGCAAGAGAGGATTTAAAAAAGACGATGAGCTATGCTACCTGGGCGAAAAAGGAATTAATTGATAGATAAGTAAATATTAGGCATAATCGGTGATATTATAGTCGTAAATAAATTCCTCGTATCTGCATAGAAAAAAAATACTCATTTTCACATAATTAAAATATTTTCCAACAGATTCATTTCTCTAAAATCGTAGAATTCACGGACAATTCACCAATGTATTCTGAATAATTCTTTATGTAGTTAGGTAGTTACTTGGTAGGGTAATGTAGTAAAAATGTTCGACTTCCTTAGAATAATTTAGCGATCTAGTTTAGAAATATAAAAGATTCTCGTTGAATATTTTTTTTATATTAAGCATGTATCTGATATGGTAATATCATATCTGCATTATATGCAACTTTAAATGTTCTTTTCTCACTCAGGTTGTAGGTCTATGACAATAAAGTTTTCCTAGACCATTATATGTATACGTCATGTAAGTGAGAAAAAAAAAGTTTTCTATGTTACTTCTGCTCTCCTCCAGAAAATAATTTTCGGTTAAAAGAGACAAAGTATTATTATCTTTATCATGACATTTATACTTCTTATTTAAATTAGGTTTAATTTGATATTACCCCATATAACGGTGAAAGAGAGAGAGAGAGAATGTACAGGTGTGTGTGTTTTGTGTGCGTTTGTGTGCAATGATATATGTCAGAATTGCTAGAAATGAACTGATCTATTTTCATTTTATTCAGGCATCCTATACAAAACATTTTACTTGAAAGGAAAGAAGGAGAGAATTATTATGGTCTAAATAAAGTTGTATTGTTCTTGGTGTGTTAAATTCAGCTTTACAGTAAGATTTAGAACATTACATTGGATTTTACATATGGTCCCATAATGGGGAATTGTTTCTGATTACCACACAAACACACACACATACACACATGCACACTTCTGTTCCTTTTTTACTCATATATTTATGCGAGTCCTGGCCCTTATTTATAGAGGTAATTATTATAAATTCATATCAAGTCTATCTACCACTATGTGACCATATATTTAACTTTTGTTGACCAAATAAAGGCAGTTATTTTAGTTTAAAGTTTAAATACGAAACTGTTCGTACAGTTGTTTTGCATAAATTAATTGTCTTATAATGAGTGAATAAAAATAATAAGACAATAAGTTGTACATTTATTATTTACTTGTTGAGTTATTTCTTCTATGTAAATAACTATAAAATGCATGGTTGCATTTGTACCTATTATTTAAGAGATTTTCATTAGGCCACACTAACCACGAGGTTTTATTAAAATCACACTAATCAGCGGATACTGAGGAAAATGAAGGTAATAACATTACGATTTTATATATCAGAGGTTGGCACTAAAGGTTTCAATATAAGGATACCAAATGTGTTAAGATATTTTATTTTAATTAAACTGAACAAGAGAAAAAACATCGATTTAAGTGTCTTATAGTGCTAATATAGAATATATTCTGATACACGGGAAAAAATAAGACAATATTAGTTTTCATTGATACTAATATTATTGCAGTTTTGATAAGTATGTATCGCTCGATTGATCAACAAATGATTGTTCTGGCTAACGATGAACTCCGAGGATGATCTAATACTTGGAGGTTTTTATATGTAGCTCCACCTGTTGGAAAGATCACTGACTACGATATATCATTGCTTCCTGAGTGACTGATGGAGGAAGAAACCGAGAGAAAAAACCGCCACAAACCACCGAAACACCTTATCGTTTTAAAGACTCACAAATTTGATGGGGGAGGCTAACGCCATTTCTCTGCGCAATACAGGCTATACATGGCGGACAGTGTAAACTAATAGAGAAAGAAGGCGAGTAAAACCCGGCCACTAACCACCAACCCACGAATCCGAGATTCGAACCCACGCACACAGAGGTGAAATGCCGTACTAATTAAAAATCGTTTCTGAGCTGCCTCTTGCACACACACGCACACACACACATGCACACACCTGCTTACGCGAAAAGTAATAATACACAAAGGTTCTAGCATAGTACCCATTACGTTATATTTTGTCGTTGTCAAATAATACACTTTCAAGATGACACTCTTGGGGATCAAAATATAAATTTTATAAACATCGGGAAATTGTGGGGTTTTTTTCTTCTCCAAAAATGATTACATTCAATTTGATTTTAATATGCATGCTTGCGGTTCATCGTCACCATTCCGTCTTCCGATATGATCCATGGAACTTCGAGCTCTTTTGTCTTCCGTGCTATCGAGGCAGCTAATTGCAACAATAATCTATCTATCATGTTGATGAATTAAATATCCGTATCGACGATTAAATCTGATTTTATGCGGTATAAACGGTATAATGTTTTACCCTTTTTTTTCTCGGATGGTACGTGCCACGGTATTTTTTCGCTGCATCGGTACGTCGGTAAGGAATGAATGGAAATCCCGAGTAATCTTCCTACGATCTTAATGATAGTAACGATATGTCTTTATATTTCGTGGCAAAATAAGTTTCAAATTTTATCTTTGTTTACACGATTGCATCTGTCACAAATTAGTAATGACAAATATAACTATATTTATGATCCATCAATAACCTATTTGACAAAGTCACGTATTCCAACGCGATTGACAAATGATTTGTGAAACAAAGTTGGGAAAAATTCAATTTTCAGAACTACTTCGGATTAAAATAAGAAAAGAAAATGCTCAAACAAAAGCACTTGTCATGACTTAGTTATTTGCTAGCGTATTTGAATGTGTGAAGAATATGTATTTCTTTTCAAGACTGCGAAATGTCTTGCGATTTTCAGGAGCGCACCTGCTTTCTTTCTGATCCTTACACAATCTCTAAATACCACGAAATATGTTCTCGTTTGTTGAGTACGCGTGTTTAACGTTTACTGGTCCTCTTTGAAAGTTATCTTTTCCGTATATTGGCATCCCATCCAAACTTTCCCTGCCTAATATACTACTATATCAATAGTATATCTATACAATTGTTGGCTTGAATATCAACACTTTTCTATTTGTAATAGCCTTCCTAGTGTCTGCACGATGTCGTTCACAGTATTAGCTATTGCGCAATCTGAATCATTCCATTATAGTTACAGCTTCCGATTGCAAGTTGTGTACAGCATTTACTCTAAGATAATGACCTTTTAATTATGTTGTTGTGACTGTGAATTACATTTGAATAGCACTATTCTTTTCTTCTATCTGAAGATAATTAAAATATTTTCCTAATAATCTCATTTATATAATATGGTGTTATATTTCTATAAATTAGGTCAATATATTTTTCCAGTTATTGACAATAATGTTCCATTCTCCAGAATATTAAATTGTTGTTCGCCAGTATAAATTGCTGTATACCGTGGTATTCATCGCGGAACACTGAAATATACTCCATTACAATTTTGTTATGGGCACCAACCTCAAAAGCAATACACACACACACACACACACAATGACAGTATATAGTCAGTACGTGCATGTTGATTTAGGTGCAGTCCTACACAAGTATGAGTTTATTGCTATCGCGGAAAAAGTATTCGGCAATTAGATATTCACTTAGGTATATCAAACTTTTGTAAGAAGAGGAGTGATTAAGGTTAATCATTTCAAGTACAGTACTTGTTTGAAAGACTAATTCTTCGTTAATGGTGAAGGAGGAACAAGTCTTGGTATAAAAAGCGAGTTTGATCTTTGGCAAAAATGATGGTATTATTAAGTTGGTAGCCAATATTTGAATTCTTGATCAAATGCTTGTGAGTCGGAAGGGTATTATGGATAAGTTATTATCAATCCGAATTCATGGCCAATTTAATTTCAGCTTTTTATAGTGTGATACACTTGAATTACATTTGTTTAAATTAATGCGTCCATTTTATATGGAACTATAGTGCATTGTATTTCTGAGACAATATTCAGTTTGGATTAATTCATTAAAGCAATGTATTTCATTTTTCCAATGACCAAATGATTGTGAAATTTGAATAATGATATGTGTTAATAGTTAACTATCTGAATTCATTATCAAATTTTGTGAGTGCTAAGGATGGTGCAGATAAGTGATTTGCTATCTGAATTCATGACCATATCATTGTGTTTCAGCCTTTCATAATTTGTTGTCCTTGAGTTACAGTCATACAAAATTATCAAGAGCTAGAGTTCATTTTGTTCATAACGAAGCATTCGTTTGTTTTGATTTATTCATTCCTCATTTTCACAAGCGTAAGTCATCTTCCTCTATTGATATGTCAGTTATAACACACTATATTAATTAACAGACTACTCAAATGTATTAACTTGCCTTATCATTTCTTTCAAACGTTTCAGCTGTTCTCCCATTTACTGCCTACATCCGGTGAAGATATCGGATGAATTGACGAACCATTTATTTGACAGTTTATTGTTTAAATGTATGTTGTAATGTAAAAAGACTCTCATTGTATACTCGTACATAGTGTCAAAGATCTGTTGCTTGCTTAGAATAGTCTTCACTTTTTCCCTTTTGATTTTTCATCTTAAGAGCTACTTCAAGAAAAAGAACCAATCTTTCAGATTTTGTATGTTAGTTTCGGGTATTACCCAAAATAACTTAACTAGAGATGGAAAGAATCACAAATGCCAGCATTTGATTGTTATCTGCGCACACCACCAGGTTGCTTTACAAACATTTATTGTTGACGACCAAATTATTGTGTCCCAAGGGTTATCCCCGGGCCAAGAATTTAATTATTTTATGTCTTCAAATACAAATTTGTTTTCTTATGGGCTCCAGCATGTGTGTGTCAATTATTTTTTAAAGAACTGACCATGCAGTTACATTATAACTATACCGCTTTCTTCCTTCCATGTGCGGTAGTTAAAATTAGATTCGAGTTATCATGCTCTTGTTAGTTTTCCTTCTCTATTGGAATCAAATTGAAGCAGGAATAATTTGAAAAGTGGTGTACGCAAAACATATGATTAATTTTTAAGATGAATGCTCGTAGTATGTATACGTGTCTAAAGTTCTACGTTCTTTTGTCAGGTTTTATAATGTTACTAGACGTTTTATAGTTTACAAGTAGACTTCAAGTGACCAACCATCATACCTTATTAAAAATGTTATAACTTCTTATTCTTGGGTAAATACTGTACAACATCAATATTTTACCAGTACTTGAATTAAACTTTAATTTATTGATGTTTAACACACCAGTAAAAGATACACAACAGTAGCAGCCTCGGCTTTGCTTGGATAGGATTCGAACCCGCACACTTCAGGTCCATTAGGCAATCTCTCATAACTGCTCTTTTGCAGAACTAAGGATGATTTTTCATATGCAATTCAAATAAAGCAACACATTTGTCTCCAGTCACAAGAATTTGATGTACAGTTTTAGCTGTACCTACTAAAGCTAAAGTCATTTCAATTTCAGTCCATACATTGACCCCATAGAAATTTACACATTTCTGCGAAACGGGTAAAAGAGTATTGATCTTAAAATATATCATACATACACATATACTATGTGATAAAATCATATTAAAGAAAATGATACTTACTAAATCGATATAAATCCCTTAAGAAGTAAGCATCTGGAATTACGTTTTGCAATACCTTATATGTGAGATGCTGGTCTCACATCCCCGGATAATGTCTACTTGCCACAAAGAAAACGACTAATCTCTGCAAAGAATTTTGCAAGCCAATAACAACGAGCTGCGTTATAACAAGTTTACCTAACCCAGCCATACTCTATTCTTATCAGCGGAGAGATTTAAGTGCAAACATAAAGTGTCACCTGAGATCCTGGGAGAGGTACAACTCGTGCACGGGAATTAGTTATGTGTAAGGTAACGCAAACTTGTGGACCGTAGCAACATACATAAATGATAAATTCCTTTAATGGCAAATCACAATTCCTGCATACGTATCTTCCAAAGTTTCTTGCATCTTTTGGTCCCTCTCTTAAAGTAGGCTAACAAATCTAATAAAAAATGTTGCATCTCTTCACACACTATTAACAACACTTTGACTTCTACTGCTCCAACAATTTCTAATAGTACTACTTCTGTTACTATGCTTCTACAACTACAATTGTTACTCATACTCTATATATTATTGCTACTACTACTACTACTACTAACTTCTTTGTCTTCTATAGCCACCAAAGCTAACCTGGTAACTACTAACAGTATTACCTTCCACTGACACTAATTTCTCCTTCTACTGCTGCTGCTATTACTGCTGCTACTGCTAGCCACTCATCATTAAGAGTGATAGGAATGGTAAGCCAGGTGTCAGAATAATGTGCCTGGGTGGGACATCGTGTTATATGTCTGCGACATGACGCCCCAGTCCTAGACATAACTATAAACTGTCAGACTGTAAACATCGTAGCTATGTGACTGAAAATTTGTTAAAGCTAATTTAAAAATCCAAATCACGCACACACACACACATACACGCGCGCGAATAACATTAATAGGATTATATATGATATTACTAGCTGCTAGGTCAATCTTGTGATGGTTTTATATTCATTCAAAAAGCGTACCAGACATGCACATCGTGTTCTCATTAGATTCATGCTTAACACCAATAAATGGTGTGGTAAAAATATCATATTCCGTATGCACAGAATGAAGAAGGTATCATAAGCTATCTGCATAGAGTGAAAGAAGTATCGTAGGCCGTGTGCACAGTGACAGAGGTATTGGATACCGTATACCCGAGTGAGAGAGGTATCATATACCGTATGAAGTGAGTGAAAGGGGTGTCAGAAGCCGCGTTCAGTTTATCCGAGGTATCAGGGGCTGTATGTACAGTGTGTTCCATGTATCAGAGGCCGTGTCAGTGTATCCGATGTATCACAGGCTACGTGAACAGAGTGAACAAGTTATCAGAGGCCATTGAAGTGCGATTAACGCACTTGCAACAAATGCGCTTGGTTTTGCAGATGATGCGTTTATGCAAGAGAATATACTTCTAACACGTTAAATTATACTTATACTGTGTTACAATTTATTTCTCACCCATTAAATCATAATTGTATTCTGCCATACCTTATTTATAGCGTAATATAAATATGGAAGTCTTACAAGTATATTTAAGTCAATGGAGTCAGTTTTAACGCGTTTGTTGCGATATTTTACGCCGTAGCATGAAATACCGCAGATACCAAATCCCATGCAATATAGACGTCTTGTATTCTTATATCTTTTGCTTTCTTTCTCATTTTTTGTGACTCAATGAATCAACTATCTCCGTTTTTGAAACATCTACCGCATACTAAAAAATTGATAACGCGTTTTAATATGCTTTTGTAAGCATAGTTTAATGTGTTAGTTGCAATATTGACACAGAGAGTATCCTCTTTCTTTGGGTACATAGAAGGAAGCATTTATATATATTTTTAACACACAACACGTTGACTTGTATGGGTTTTGTTTCCATTCTGTGCTAATACAGTTAACACTATAGACAAATAAGCTGTATTATTATATCGATACAAATGGTTCCAAAAACGTGAATATTAATTTACGAAGTGATGTTTATAAATTTGTCCCCTACGAATAATTTTGTAAAATTGTGTTCATGTCTAATTTTCGATTATTTCATATAAAAAAGAGAAAAATGTAATTTTTGTTGATACATTTGTTTCCACATTTTGACACGGTCATCCCTGGTGGGCTGGGATAAATGTAACCTATTATGTAGAAGAATGATACATTTTATCATCTTAAGATCGCATAGATGGAACACAAGCTGTATACATGTTCAGGCTACGCGGGCACACGTCAACAGCGAAACATGATTGGCTCAAAAGGTAACATCATGAACCAGCTGCATGGATGTAAGTTGTTATTACCTTTTGAGTTATTCGTACGTTTTGGAGCCAGTCACTTCAGTTTAGTGCAATGCTGAAAGGTCAATGATGGATTCATGAGTAAAATATATCAAAAGTAAAACAAGCCATAGATAATGGTCTTGTACCGTCCAAAATGAAAATAGCAGAAGGAGATCGAAAATCAGGTGTAGAACGAAGTTTCTAGGAGTTATCTGCCTTGCATATTTTACAGTATGATAGACAGGGTCTATGCTAAAACGGGTCATGGGGATAATCTTAGATCATGTTGTCACTTGGTATGATTTTTTTTCTCCCTCAGGCTATTGCTTCTTTTAACATTGAGCTCGCGTCGAACACCTGTGGTTACACTGCCGGATTCTAATACTGCGACCTTCATTCATAAGTATTCTTGAGGTTTGTTGGGAATATGCGTCTTTGACTGATAAACCAACAGAATATACAAGGGCGCATGTTTGATTTCAAATAAAAACTAAAAACAAATCAAGTTTGATGCCAATTGCTTTCTTAGAATTACAATCATGAAAACAAAGAAAAACGGATCGTTTGGTATGACTGGTACATTTTAAAGCAATATTCTTTGACATCAGACTTCAAATAGTTTGACAATTGCCATCAATACCTTTATAACATTATTATATGTACCAAAGTGTTTGGGGCCCTGGGTGGCCTTTACTGATCACTGACATCTCACCTATGTCCGTGTGTGCATATGTGAGAAAGGTTGCCTTTAGTTCTCGTTGGTCGATGGGTCTTACCGGACTTTTACCGTTCTTTTTTCGCTAGCGATACTGGCCTCCCTGTATAGTGTATCATGCTGAGAAATTGGTTTCAATCCAAAACAACAACATACAAGTTTTCACTTAAGGACATAAATTCTTAATAGTTATAGATTAAACATCAAATTGATAAATAAAGTGTACTGTTCCCAGCATCATCCCTGATGTAGCAATGCATTCCTTACACCGTCGATTAGCATACAAGATGACACATCGTTCCGCCACGACAGTCTAAACTATGAGTGAAGAAGCGCTACAAATTCAGCAAGATCGTGCAAGAAGCATGTTGGGGATACTTTCTACGAAACATTTGTACATGCTTTATCTCTCGATGGTACTCGGCTTGCATTACCCCCTTGGCTATCTCTGAGAAAAAGAAAAAATATGCGTCTGATGTGTACGGACGTAGTGATTTGCATACAAATATTTTTTCGCATGAAATTTCTTCACCGAAAAATATTCGGCAAACTATTTTCAACGCCTCGGATCTTTCTAACATCGGATTGATCACGGGACTCAGCAGGTTGTTTTATTTTTTTTAATTTATTTTCGTAATTAGCCGATGTGAATCGAGGTGCAGCTAATAAACGCTGCTAGCATCCATATAATAGTTGCGAATAAGACTCGTTTAGGCAGTCACCGCAACTAATATACAACCCTGATTTCTTTGGAAACATAACACGAAGAAAGAACATATTTTGTACGGAGTGTGATGAGATGAGATTGAATGACAAGCGTATTTTGTTGAGTGCACTGTAGAATATCAGCAAATTAATAAGAAAAAACAATATCAAATATGTGACATGAACTATGAAACGGGAATGTTACGAATTTGACATTTGTGAACAAGAATTGTACATCCACATACAAGTAGATCTGTTAGATATATATAAAGCGGTTTACACATTTGATGTGAACATTCAGAAAGTCAAATATAAGTTTACGTATGCGGGAAGTATACTACGAATACAATGGTTTCATTTTACAAATATGAAATTATTGTCCCATAGGTGTAATCATTAGTAAAAATGAATTATACATGTGTACAAATATGTATTTAACATGTGCAAAACACGTCACATCTATGATAAAACACACATACATAAAATATATATCATAACTTTCCATGTGTATTATATTTTGTTGTATATGTGAAAGAGAATTTTTGTACCGATATGTCAAAATAGGAACTTGGGCTAAACGGCTGGCCTTATGTACCTGCTGAGATGCATTAAGTATCATTTGATAATCTAGAAATACCTGCCTTAATATTGATTTGCTTTGGTTACCACTTTGAATGATATGACCACATTATAACAAATTTTGTTTCGTTCTTCAATAGAGTGACCTGCTCTCGGGTTTTGTGGTATCCTCGAGACTTATTTGAGAGTTTGTGGTCAAGAAGCACTTTTTATATTCGAGATAATTACCGATTGCGTAATATCCGCTTACGTCATCGTTTCTTTTATCAGTTGATGTAATTGAACTGAAGAAAACATTTACAGCAGTTAGAATATCGTACCTCTTAGTAGATCGTTTGAATAAGAAAATGGCGCGCAAGATTGTATTTTACTATCTACATAGTTATGCTTGTTTTATCGGATAGCAAATCGAACTCGTAGGTATCGTGTGGACCGTACACTTGCTTGATATACTCGTTAGGAATTCGATGAAAATTAATTATATATGCGTTTCATCTTAGTTTGTATTCAACTTTGAATATAAAAATGAATTTTTCACAATAAAACAAGCAATTATGTTGTGTGAAATCATAGCCTAACATACAAGGTGTGCATGAAAATATATTTGCCCCATATGTCAATATGCCGTTATTTTCAGTTTTCTGTGTTTACGTGTGTGGGTGTTGGTTTATCCCCGTGTGTATTTGAGTTTGAGAGAGAGAGAGAGAGAGAGAGAGAGAGAGATGTGTTGTGCAGTGTTGAGAGAAGTTTAGTCAGAAATGGCCATATAAAAGTGTGGTACTGGTCGACAAGGTAATAAGCAAGTGCCACTATAAATAGTTTGGTGACGGTTGTCGTTGTGTATCCTTGCGTTAGCATATTCCCAGTATCGAGATGAGTGCAGTTACCATTATGCTAATAGTTTGTACACAAATGTTAATAATGACTTTAGACCGAAATAGCAAATTATTTAGAAAATATGAAACAATATTTGGCATTAAAGTTTTTGATTTGTTTTTATATAGAATATTTTCCAGCTGCAATGTCATTTGCATCACAGTAATATTTAGGAATGCTCTTGTTCATTAGGCTGGCAATAAGTAATGTCAGTAACTGATTGTTCCGATTAAATAGTTTGTAATCTCGATTGTCTTTTGTCTAGAGGATCGCTGACATATTGTTTCGATTAAATATTTTGAAATCTCTATTGTCCTTTGTCAAATTATTCCGATACATGGTTTGTAATCTCAATTGCCGATTGTCGAGAATCCTGTATAATCATATCCAAAAGAAAGGTTTGCTTATAATAATGTGTTACGTTTATAACATTCAAACATTAGCAAGACGTATACAGCTCCTAAAGCGTTACGTTTTAAAAATGAAAACGCCTTTCTTTTTGTCTGGAATATATAGGGATACAGACGATAATGCAAACACTGTACTTCTGTATGGAACGTAACGCCTTACTTCTGTATTTTATATATATGGACACTGGTGAAGAAAACGCCTAACTGTTTTTTGGGATTATATAGGAATAGAGACGAAAATCGAAACAACTTACTTCTGTATGGTGTATATATACGAATACAGATGCAAATATAAACGCATTACTTCTGTTAGGAATATAAAGGGATACAGATGAAAATGTGAATGCCTTACTTCTGTATGGGATATATAGGAATACAGATGAAAATGGAAAAGCCTTACTTCTTTAAGTACTATACACAAATAATGATACAAATTTATGTGTGGAATATATAGGTATACATGTGAATCATAATGTTTTACTTTGTAAAGGTATCGGTCTACGTTTTGGAACTCGTTACTTGTGTCACTGTAGCACGAAAACACTGATCTTGGATCAACCCCCTGCGTTGATATGATTTCTGGAGAGACCATTGCATATTAACCCTTTAGAATTACTGCCGAGACCATGGAACAGCACACCTTTGAAATTGCAATTTGAAGAATAAACCACATGTAAATAATTACACGTATTTAATTTCAACCAAAATTCATCATTCCTAATTCCTTTTGTATATCCTTTAGGAAGATTAAATTATTTAAGATATGAAACAGTTGAACGTTTCTACTAAATATAATTTGTACCTCGACGAGATTAGCAAATTGTGATATAGCTTAATACAATTTCTTAGATTGATGAGCCCTCATCTACCCATCGATCGCTCCTACCGGAACCCCACAAAGGAGACGCTATTCTGTCTAGGTAAAAGTGTCCTACTTGGTATGAATGCCCTGGATCATGATTAGTTTAAAGTCCATGTATACATGTGTCTTTATCAGTCCATGGTACTTATTTCTCCTATAATGCCTCAACTGCTATCACTCAGAGTATGTAGATGACGAATTATGAAGAACATAAGATTTAAGATTTATCTCCCTATATGTAGTAAAAAAAACCCTTCTTTTTCTTCTTCTAATTCTTGTTCTTGCACAACATTTTCTTATTTTGGTACTGATGTTACTACAACCGTTACTACTACCAGTACTACTACCGATGCTCCTCCTCCTCCTCCTGCCATTGTAACTAGTGGAACTATAACTAGAACACAGAGAAGACCATGGGAAGAACTATCAACCCATGGGAAGCCATTGACACGTTTTCTCATATAGCAACATTTTCCGAGCTCGAGACTCGAATCCACGTGGACAGAGGCAAGATGGTAGTGTCCTTTAAAACGACCTCAAAACAAAAAAGAATCAAAATATAATTCAAGGTCTAGAAAAATGCCAAAGGATATGTTGATATCCAGTTCTTTGCGAAATATAAATGTGTGTTGGGTCGAACTTCAAAATTTAAGTCTGCAATGGACCTACAAAGATATTTTTTCTTTGTGTTGATTTTATTAATCAACAATGATTTGTGTTCAAAATACGGCATGCAAAGTATGTAGATCATGCTTTATTTTACTGTGTTTATTTTATAGTAAGGTAGCCTTTTACTTCCATTCTAGTCGGGTTGGTGGGTTGGGAAGAGTTTGGCTTATATCCAGGCATAGTATGACATGCACTTGAATTGGAGGTTTATTAATAAGCATTGTATAGTAGCAATAGAGTGGGATAAACCTAGTTACGAAGATAACACTTACGCGGTCACACACACACATACACACACATTTATATATATATATATATATATATATATATATATATATATATATATATAAAGAATAGTTCATGCAAGCTTTTCAATTAGTCACATTTATTACATTAAATGAATAATTTGAATATGCTTTGGCATTCGTCATGCCTTCAAGTAAAATAAATATGATACAAGCCAATAAAGCATGACATGATTTCTATGCTTTGAGTTGTATGAGTTGTCTTTCAAAGCTCTAAATCTCTTTATCTAGTACAACTTATAGCTAATCTAATATCGTCATTAAATAATGATGTGAAGTGTCGAATTTTGAATTACAAAATATTTTAAAGTTGAATGCACTGAGCATTAAATTCTTATCGGATTTAAGCCAGAAAAGTCCTTGTGAAGGGCCATTTCGATCTTTCTTCGTTCATTCCCCCCACGTCAGTGTAAATTTCAAAAGGACATCATTCCGACTCATTGAAATGACCGGGTATCTTAACACCGTCCTTAGAAAGTAAATATTTAGCTACTAACCCTAAGCGATTGGTAGTAACCTATGTCCACTTATCGTTTTTTCAAAGGGAAATTGTCACGCACTGTCGTTCACAGAATCTGAGCTGTCTAAACCTGATGGAAGGAATTATTTCTTGGGAAAGATTAGGGACCGCTGCCTACGATTGGGCAGAGTAAATTAGGTCGTACACTTTAGAGCAATCGGACTTTAAAGTGACGACCTCAGTCGAAAGTCTTTAGTCAGAAAATTTCCTGGAAGAGGAAACTTAATTGACTCCGTGGAAGCATAAAGAGATTAGTGCTTTCCTCGTGAAACAAGGAAGGGACCAGGTGGTCGTCGTGTAAAAAGAAATACATAATTTGTGCTAGGACGCACAAGTCCTGAAAGAACACAGTGATAAGGTACTCAATTTCAGTTTCACGTAATATTCTATTATTTGATTGTTTGTTTTGACTAGGTCTCCTTATTATGTATCCTTTATTCAATTCATGGAAATGTGTTGATGATAGAGTTTTTACGCAATTTACCTTTTAATTATACAGTTATTAGTTTGTTGGTAAAATTGATTGCATGCCACCCGAGTGTTCACATGTGTATTTTTTCATATGGTTATATGAAATAACTTTCTTTGTTATTAGGATCATCGTGAATTAACGATAACTACCTAATTTTATCTGATTTTGTAATGATTGGATATTCTTGTAGGTAACGATTATCGTGAGTTACATTCATGAATTTCATGCAATAGTAATCGAAATGCAGTAGCATATGTAAACTAATACGGTAATATTTGGTAGACGTTCACGTGGTAATTTAAGACTTGTCGCTGGAAAGCTAGGTCAATGTTATACCGTACTAAGTCAGAATTTACGCGGTGTGTGGATAGCAACATGCTCTGAATAACGTAAGTGAATTATATGTACCTCCAGATAATGGAATATACAGAATTATGTGGTAATTTTGTCCTTTAATGAACGGCTTTCTGAAAGAAAGACGATACAGTCTGGGACAGAAGTACGGGGAAAGAAAGAAGGACGAGGTCAGAAAAAAAGGACCAGGAAGTCCATGAAGGGGCAGAACATAGAGCTTAGAAAGGATGAACTAGTAGACGTTGATATACAGTCAGATAGGAAGGTGATGCAAATCGGTCGTGGACTCTTTTCACCTCTCGTTATGATGATTAAATTAATCCAAATTGGACACACCTGTTAAATTATATTGATATAATCTAACTTAATTTGGAATTACCGTTATTCATTTGTTCTGATTTGTGATTTTCTTGTCAAAAGAGGGCTCGTGTTGTTTTATTTCCTCCCAGTATTCTCGCTCAGTACTCTATTGAAATTCCATTCTTCTTTCACACCTGCCGGGCTATAATATCGAGGGAGGTCATCCTCTAGATAACGCCAGCCAAACCCAATTAACCACCACTCTTACTAAGAGCGGGACGTTACAAATGCATAGCGTTATTTTGATGATCATGCTAATAGTGATGTTTTAAAAATAAAATGAAAGGCAACTGATTTTTTCTAATTTGAAATAAGTGTCATTAAACTTTCATTTAGAAACCGATAGGATCAAATTGCGTCAATACGTGTCACGCTGAATAAGTAATGTTTAACTTCACTATAAGTTATTTGCATTCATTATTCTTCTCGAACCCCAGTGAGAAATTAAATGTTAGTAATTGCATATGTTCGTATCATGGACACGCGATGATATAGCAACACAGAAAAGATGATTACTACCTTTGTTTATAAAGGAAGTTTTCATCGAAGTTTATCTTTATCTTGGAGAGATAGGGAATATCTGCATTTTTATTTATATCAATTTGAACATTGTTAGTATTTAATCATTATGTCCATCAGTGATTCCATGACAGAATCTATGAACAACATTACACTCATGGTTTAAATGTATCTGCATGACCATTGTTTAACGTTATGGTCATCATCTAATATGTACATATTGACATTTCATTGTACTGCAATTTCTCTAGTTTTTGCGCTATTTGTTATACATGTAAATTCAGTTTCATAGATGGCATAATGTGATGAATGCAAGTTCTCACCACGGATTTAATGGATTGCTCTAAATCTTCGTAAAGATCATGGTCAACATCAAAATATATGTATGCTTTGCAATATTTGTATTCATATTTTTTGACGATATATTCATCTACATGTTGTAGGGTAGGGAGAGATGAAGTATATTCATTTAGCAAATTGTCTCAACATTGATTGAGGTTTACACTGAGACCATATTCAACATAATTATTAAACACGGTTAATACAGATACATGAAGAAAAGAGAAAATATACGAAATATCGGTTTATGATTTGATTAGTAATAGAATATCTCAATCACATGCATAACTATATATACTAATTAGGATGACGTTACGTTAATGACGCAGCATTCTGTATATATGGAGGGTACGAGTTAATTCAAGAATGAGGAGATGAAACATACGCAAAATCTATATATGTAATCAGACTGTTTTGTTAATGACAAAAGGCGAATGACAGTGGCATAAATACTAAACACAGAGCTATAAATATTAAAGGATATTGCCTGTAAATGCAGAACAGGGAATATTCTATCTAGTGTTTATCCTTTTTGTAATTTCTAGTACATAATTTTGTGGACATGATACATCATCCACACCATCACGTCATTTTGAACTGTGTATTTTGCACTTGTATGGTTATTAGTATATTACCTAATTCCAAAATGGGGCAAGATCTAATGAAAAAAATACTAATGGATGGTAAAAAACAATTCACTGTCAAAATATTTCCATATTTAGTGTGATGTTTGAGATGGAGATTTCTTAATGTGAGTGCAACCAACCCAGTATTGGATAAGGAAAAAAAAACACTTTTCTACAACTTAGCAAAGAAGCTAAGAATAAATAATAAATGGAACGAGTCTTTAATTTATTCACATTAGCAAAAATGGTCAATGAATCACAAGGTATGTATATGTTTCGCTCACTAGCCTTACCGTGCGTGGAATATCTTACAATTTACTTTTGTTATAATTAAATAATTTGGATAGATTTCAACTCTCTAATTTAGAAAGATATTTCAGTGATAGCAAATATTCCTTTCAGACTTCCTTTGTGCCGGAAAGAAAGGATAAAATCTATAATTATGTTCGATACGTTTTTGTGACATATCTGCTTTATCGCTGATGAAAGTGTCCCAAGTATTTCCTTGAAAACTTAATAAAATAGTATCTAGAGATCATGGAAATTTTCTGTGATACTCTGGGAAAACGTTAAATCTCATTTCTGACATTACTGAGATATGACGGACACCGATATGAGTTCGTCTTCTGTCGACTTTAAAAATCTTCAATCAAATTACAATTTTGACTGTTACGAATGGGACCGATATGACACGGAATATAATATGTCTAACGTTAACTTTCCCTGACACAACACGTGCTACTTCATTTGATGAGAAGACCAGTTGCCGATAAGGTCACTAGAATAAAAAGGTACAATAAATTCCAATTGAAAAGCCCTGGTGGCGATGCCGATCTTAATGTGTAGGGATTGTGGTATTAGAGATAAACAGCAGAATTAGCTGTGATTGATCCATTATGTAAGGGTTGTAGTTTTATCAGACTCAAAAAATGTAGAGTCCCTTGGCAAAATATGATATAATGTTTATTCATGTATAGATTATATATTGTACCTTTAATGATTTTTAAACAATGTGAAACACGTCGTTGAAGAGGCGTATGTTTTGGTTGGATAACTCTAGCCCTTATCCAGTTTCAGAAGAGTTATCTCTCTTAAATGCAGTGCGGTTCCTTGTTTTGTTCTCATCAAACTAGTAGTCTGGCAATCTTGTATTGCTGTATATACCAGTGTGCGACATGCATGCTGTAGTAGAATATAAAATATATTGATTTCACCAAACTTTAGCATTGAGATAGACATAGAGAAAGAAAATAACAACAGCAAATAAACACCAAACAAGTGGTACCGCGATACGAGAACGGTTATCGGTGCCTGTAATATATCCTAATTATAAGCTGCTCTAGATTCTAATAAGAGTGGCGAAATTATATGGGATCTTATGACTCTGGTGTAACTTGTTTCGTTATTCTTGTCCAAAAATAGAGTCAAAATTTGATAAGTTGGTTTTTCATGTAACCTTTCGTAAATCGTTGATATTATTATTTTATTTCTTTGTTATTTGTATAAATTTTAAACTTCTCTTCTTTGAGAATGATAAAATTGTTTTCTTGTTGATAACAGCTCTTGAGGTAAAATCAAATTGTCAACTACTACTAATAAAATATTTTTAATATATTTCCAATGAGATCTTTTTCAAAGCGCAAGTAATCGTAGTAAATAGTAATCATACGCAAAAACAATTACTGCAGGATCGAAGCATGATAACTGTCCTACCATATGGATGTCAGTCAAATTTCCTATTTTTTCTTTTGTTTTAGTTATTGATTTTATAGCAAATTGTTGATTTCAAATTTGTGTATGCTCAGGACTGCAACATTTGTATATTATTTTCCTCATATTTAGGCCAGACGCCATGCGACGTATACATATAACTACCGTTACTCTAATATGTTCCCCTTTAAATGATCTACAGGGTTTATTGTATTAGTTTTCGCAACAAAGGATGTATGACGACCTAGTCGTTTTTTTTATGTTTGACCACGTTCATTGAAATATTTTCGAATATAAAACCAATGCGAACAATAATGGTTATAGTCTGCACGGTTTGGATATACTTATTATTTGACGGTTGGATTATTTTAGTGTGAAAGTGTTGCGGTTCGAATCATGTTTCCATTAAATTTGTTTCGGGTTAATTCTATTGGTTTGCCTTGATCTTGTCGTGCAACTTTGTTTTATATTTAACTCGAAGGTTGCGTGTTTTATGGAAAACAATTGCCCGAAAAGTTAATGCTTGTTTTTGTTCCTCTCCTTTCCGCATTAGAGTTAGCACGCGATAGGATTATGGTGATGGGAAACTCCAGAGAGCATGAGATTTAAAACTATTCCTTTGGTATATTTAAAGGATAACGGCTAACGACCTGTCCTGAATATCGTGGGTTCGATCCCAGGTCGAGTCATACCAAAGACTTACAAAAAATGGTAATAACAGCTGCCTAGCTTTGCGCTCAGCATTAATAGGATAGTGATAAAACTGGTTGGCCTGGTGTCAGGATAATGCTACATGTCTGGCGGCATGATACCTCAGTGCTAGACATCACTATAAACTGCCACACTGCAGACATCCTAGCGATGACTGAAAATTTGTTAAAGCTACGTTAAAAAATCAAAGTCACACATACACACATATGAAATATCTCCGAAACATTGCTACAAAAACGTATGTACCCCTTTTGTTACATGTTATAAAAGGCAACAGTCGTCGGTTTACACGGAGAATTTATGAACATTTATGAACGCAAGTAATGACTGCATACCTCCATCAATAAAGGAAGTTATAACATCAATAATTTAGAAGAGAGATTTTTACAAATTTAACTCTTACATATAATGCTTTAAAAATTATGCATTGAAAATGAAGAATGTTTGCTGGAGAACCTTTTGATTTATCAGTATGAAATTTGCTTTAAAAAATTACCATGACTGTTAATAAAATCTTCTGGAAATGTATGATACAGTATGGAACAGATTGATAAAAGTCGCCTTTGACAATTATACTTATTCGCTTTTATAGCAGTAGTTGATGTCGCTAGCAAATTATATTTAATAATAACAAGCATGGCTGCATTCTTCTTATGTAAAATTAAATTTGTTAGATTTACAGGTTTATCACATCGTCATCTGTATGACATTTATCTAATATTTGTCTGTATAATAGACCAATCCTCCTGTATGAAATTAAACAGATACTAGTATTTGTAGTAGACCAATAGACTGTATGAAATTGATATAATACTTTCCTGTGTAATAGACCAATCCATATGCATGACAATGACTAACAATTGCCTTTACGATGGAACAATCAGTAAGTCTGACATGGATAAAGAACCAGCCTGTGTAACAGATATACCCATCTGCGTGACAATAAACGGGACGTCTTATGCAAAAGACCAATCCATCTGCATGACAAGGATCTGATACTTGCCTGTGTAATAAATATATCTATCTAAATGACAATGATTTCGACTTACCTATGTAATAGATCTATCCAACTGCATCACAATGGTCGAATAATTGCTTGAGTAATAGACCAATCCATCTGCATGAAAACGATCTGATACTAGAATGTGTAACATACTAATCCATTTACATGACAATGTTAAAATACTTACAGGTGTAATAGACTAAACTCTGTTTATGGAACATATATATTAATTGCCTGTGTAATGGAGTAATCCATTCTTTTAACAATGATTTAATCCTTGCTCAAATAACAGACCAATCCATCGGTATGACAAAGTGCTAATTCATGCCTGTGTAACAGACCAATCAACTTGTGTGACATTGATTTCAGAAATGCCCGTATGATAGCATAATCCATGTGTATGCCACAGATCTGATACTTACCTATGTAATAGACCAATCAAAATATATAACATTGCTGTAATACTTGCCTGTCTAATAGACCAACTCATCAGCATAATATAGATATGATTCTTCCTGTGTAATTAATCAACCAGTCTGCATGACAATGAGCTAATACATGCATTATAGACCAATTCATCCATATGGCAATGGTGTGATATTTGCCTGTGCAATAGAGAAATCCATCTGTATTAACGATAAAATATGTGTATGTGTAATATACTAATCCATCTGTATGGCAATGATTAAATTATTGCCTGTATATCGGACCAATCCATCTGTATAACAATGACCAAATAATTGTGTGTAACATACCAAACCATCTTTATGACATTGATCTCATATTGCATGTGTAATAAATCAATCCATATGTATGAGAATAATCTGATAGCTGACTTGGTAATATAACAGTCAGTCTATACAACAAAGCAGTAATGCATGCAGATGATGAAGACCAATCCATCTGCATGACAGATACCTGATAATTCCTTCTGTACTGGACCAACCCATCTTTATGACAATGATCTAATCCATATTTGTGTAATAGACAAATGTATCTGTATTACAATGACATTGTAGCTGTGTTAGTATGTACAGCAACATTATAGTACTTGCCTGTGTAATAGACCAATTCATCGTTATGACAATGAACTAATCCATATTTGTGTAATAGACCAATGCATCGATATTACAATGACATTTTAGCTCTGTTAGTATGTACAACAACATTATAGTACTTGCCTGTGTAATAGACCAATTCATCGTTATGACAATGAACTAACCCATATTTGTGTAATAGACAAATGCATCTGTATTGCAATGACATTTTAGCTCTGTTAGTATGTACAGCAACATTATAGTACTTGCCTGTGTAATAGACCAATTCATCGTTATGACAATGATCTAATCCATATTTGTGTAATAGACAAATGCATCTGTATTACAATGACATTGTAGCTGTGTTAGTATGTACAGCAACATTATAGTACTTGCCTGTGTAATAGACCAATTCATCGTTATGACAATGATCTAATCCATATTTGTGTAATAGACCAATGCATTTGTATTACAATGACATTGTAGCTGTGTTAGTATGTACAGCAACATTATAGTACTTGGCTGTGTAATAGACCAATTCATCGGTATGACAATGATCTTATACTTGCCCGTACCATATATTAGTCCATGAGTATGACAATGATCAAATACCTGCCTGTGTAATAGATCGATCCATCTATACGACATTGCGCTGATACGCGCCTGAGTGATAGAACGATTCATTTGTATGTCAATGTTCTGATATGTACTTTGTAATAAACTAATAAATCTATCAATGACCCAGTACATGCCTGTCTAACAGATAAAACCATCGGAATGACAACGCTTATGTGATAGACCAATCCAAGTGTATGATAATGATCTAATAATTGCCTACGTGACAGACCAAACTCTCTATATGACAATGACGTAATAATTGCCTGTGATAGGCCAATCAATCTGTATGACAACGATTTAATACTTTCCCGTGTGATAAACCTATCCATAGGTATGACCTTCCCGTGTAATATAAACATCCAGTGGTATGACGATTAACTGCTTGTTTGAGTAATAGATTAATACAACTGCATAACACTTGCTTAGTGTAATAAACTGTATGATATTGATCCAATACTTTCTTGTGAATTGCACTAATTCATCTCTTTAACAATGGCAACGTCCTTGTCTGTGTAAGAAACTAATCCACTTGTTTCATAGTGGTCTAATCCAACCCTGTGCAATTGACCAATATATCATTATGACAATAATACAAATTTATTTGAGTAATAGACCCATCCGTCTCTATGACAATGATATGGTATAAGCCATCTGTATGAACATTATCAAATAATGCCAGTGCAATATGCTAAATAATATAACACACATCAACTACTTACATGAGGAATCAATCAATCATTTTTGCATAGTAATGATATAATACTTGCCTGTGCAATATACCGATGTATATATATTACAAAGATCTATTAGTTGCCATGGTATTATAAAATCCATATGCATGACAATTATCTTATAATGTTTGTGGACCAATCAGTCAGTATACGAATGTTGTAATACCTGCTTGTATAATTGCCCATTTTTCTACATGACAGTGATCTGATACCTGACTGTCCAATACACCAATCCAACTGTATGACAATGACCTAATCCTTGCCTGTTATATAGGCTAATTCACCTGTATGACAATAATCAAATGATTGCGTAATAGGTCAGTCAATCTGTGTTGTAGTGATCTAATCCATATTTGTCTAAGGGACACATGTATATGTCTGACAAAAGTCTAATTTGTCCGTATTGTACATAAGTCAATTTGTATGACAACCATCTAATACTTGCTTGTGTAACAGACCAATTCATCTCTTGACAACGACCTAATCATTGACTGTATAATTGACAAATTGATCTGTATGACAATAATCTAATCATTGCCCGTGTAATGAACCAATTCATCGGTATGGCAACGATCTAATAAATGCCTGTGCAATAGAACAATTCATCTGTATGACAAAGATCAAATACTCGTCTGTGTACTAGACCAATTCATTTGTACGAGTACGATCTATTACTTGCCTAATTCATCCTTATAACAATGATGTAATCATTGCATGTGTCATAGACCAATTCTTCTCTATGAAAACGATCTAATCATCGCCTTTGTAATAGTCCAATTCATCTGTATGACAACAATCTAATCATTGCGTGTGTAACGGACCAATTCATCTGTAGAACAACGATTTAATCATTGCCAGTGTAATATACCAATTCATCTGTTTAAAAATGATCTAATACTTGACTTTGCAATATGCGAATATATCTGTATGACAACGATCTAATACTTGCCTGTGTAATAGACCAACTCGTTTGAGTGTCTATGATATAAAGATTCCCTTTGTAATTAAATAGTTGCATAAGAACTACCTGCCTCCTAAATACTTGCATGAGAAATAGACCAATCATGTTATGCCTGTGTATTAGACATATATATCTATAGGACAAAGCTTCAATAGTTGCCTGTGTACTATACCAATCCATCTGCATGATAGTGATATGATACTTGCTGGTGTAATAGACCTATCCATCTGTATGACAATGATATAATATTATCCAGAGCAATAAACCAATCTATATGTATGGCTATGATGTAATGCGACCCGAAAAATAGAGGATTACATCTGTATGACTATGATATAATACTTGCCTGTGCCATAAAGTAATCCGTCTGTATGATAATGTTCAAATGCTTGTCTGTGTAACAGATCCATTTAGGTGACAATGAGCTGATACTTGCCTGTGTAATAGACATATCCACCTGTATGACATTGGTCTAATATTTCTTGTGTAATAGACTTAAGCAGCAGGGGGGGCGAATCGGACATTTTGTCCAATCGTCACTTGGTTTAATTAATACTTTCTGCACTCAGCGGATCCGGTGTCGTCAGCGCCCGGTAAAAAAAAACGACGTCGTCGTCGGGGGGTCGTCCAATCGTCATTTGGTTTAATTAATACTTTCTGCGCGCCGATCCCAGCGTCGTCAGCGTCCGGTAAAAAAGCGCGACGACCGCGTCGATGTCATTGCCCCCCCCCCCCCCGCTGCTAAGGGGCTATTTACAATGATCTTACAAACAGAGTGATTACTAACTCCTCCTCTTGTAGATCAATTAGGTTATTTGACTGATCGGTAAGTCTAAAATTAATTCTTGTTAAAAACCGATTATGGCATCGCATATAGACCGGATTAATCGGGCTCTCAACGATTAAGAATCCGGGAGGGGCTGTTGGTGAAAATGAATAAAGGATATACCCCTGTTGAGCTTGATTTGATTGCTTGGTATCTACCTGGTAACTCCCTTCGATAACATCACACACTAGATTGATTGCTATCACCGATGCGATATTTACGTTGTATGGGGCAATATGCCTACCACCCTCTCCGTTATCGTGTCTGAGGATAGTTGATGGACCGAAAAAATCATTAAGAGACTTTCTTAGTTCTGGCGCGTTGTATCCTGGAAACTTGAAATCGGGTAAATCGGCTTCTGTGATATTATACTCGGTTAGGAATTTTTGTTTATTATCATCGTTGTTAGCGGATATTATTTTAACGATTCGCTCATTAATATATTCCATGTCTGATATGAGTTGATTTAACACCTCAACGTGTTTTTGTGCTTTTGTTTTCCGTAGTTGTTCTAGTTGCAATCGGTAATTACGATTAATCTCGATAAAAAAAACTATCGATATCATTTAAATTAACTGTGAATATGACGAACGATTCAGGAGTTTTATTATACTGAAAATACCATTGCATGGTATTCCTGTCTTGAAATATAAACCTGCTGGGTAATAACGTGTTTTTCATAATAGACAAATCATCTCGATAACTGGGATCAATTTCATGATACGATTGCGCATTCGTGTGAAATTCCCGCGGACTTTCATGAGGTGGATTCTTGGGCCAACCTAGTATGGTTCTTATTGAACTGTTATAAATATCAACCATATACCCCGGTGTGCTTATTTCAATCGTCGACGATAACGTTGGTTCATGAACCGTAATAGCGATTTTTGATTCTTTTCCTGTGATCGATTTTATCCTGCGTTGAAATTCTTTATTGATTTGTTCTACTTGGTATGACCCAGTTGGTATTGTAACCTCCCTCCAGTCTGGGGTCCCATTGGGTTTATTTGTCCATGCAAAAACCAGCGAGTTATTAGGTTGTTGTCCGTTAAATGCTTCCGCTCGGATATTAGGCCAACTGTGATATACTCGCAATTTTGCCAGCGCTATTTCCTTCACTGGAATCGGAGAAGGGAAGTTTACACTGAATTCTGGCTTCGTTGATGTTATCGATATCATACTTGTTTGTACCGGAGTGGTGTTCTCCGCGATCCGTTGAGTAATTGAAACCCTTCGGGGTTCAGCGACATTATTATTATTCGCTGTTTCTAGTGTTTAATTTCAACACCGAATGTTAACAACCTGCTTGTTTTCAGGAGAATGGTTTGAGCCCATTGAAGTGGTTTCAGCGACGTGGTTTCCAGCTTCCAGTTGAAAATCCTCGATTTTTGACATCGCGGAGTCATACAACTGGACCATCGTGGAGAATTCAACATCGGATATAAACGAATTATCTATCGCCAACGAGATCAACCCGGATAATTTCGAGTACGCGTCGGATACTATTTGATGTTTTACTGTATACTCGTTGAGTTTTTTCTGAGAACACGATGATATCTTTCTAGTGATTGCGTTGGCGACTCCAGCAATTGTTGTCGCCGCGGAGATAGCGATTGGAACAGCGATCGGGGCCATCATGGTCACCGTGGATAAAATAACACCGGTACCGGCTACTATACCTGACACCGAGTACACGACCGCGTCGATGGCGGTTATTTTTCGACGGTATTTTTTTATTTTTACACGGTATTGTTCGGAAAGCGTTTTCAAATTCATGGAGAATTCTTTTACGGTATTGAATCGATATTGATGTGACGTCGGTGATACCTCTGATTCAATTACCTTGGTGGTCATTTTTATTTTAAAAGAGCTAGTGTTTTTAATTACTTAGATCCGCTACAAATTCCACATACCATGTAATGTTTGCCCTGGTTAAATTTCTATCAACGGCTCTAATTGTAAACGGTTCAGTTGCGTCCTTGTCTATAATTGTTGATATTGTATTGTTAAACCCGAATGAACTCGATGATGATATATTAAACTGCATCATTGAAACCAGTGTCAATCGATAAATGCCCTTAACAGTTGCGGTAATATTTACTATATTCTGTGTAGGAGTCCAAGTGAATGATCCATGCCGAATCGTGTATACTGTGTTGATGGTGTTCTCATGAGGGATTTTTATTTTTGTCATTTCCGGTAGTCTGTCTTTGATATCTGTAACATCAGCTCTGATTCTTCCTATTTCCTGTGTATGCGCGTCTATATTCCCCTTAATCGCTGCAACATTAGTTTTGATTGTTTCTATTTCCTGTGTATTCTCGGTCATACTTTTTTTGTTCGCTGCAACATCAAGTTTGATTGTTCCTATTTCATATGTATGCACGTCTATACCTTTTTTGTTCGCTGCAACATCAGTTTTGATTATTCCTATTCCCCGCCAATACGCGTCTACATTTTTTTTGTTCGCTTCAATATCAGTTTTGTTTGTTCCTATTTCCTGTGTATGCGCGTCTACACTCCTTTTGTTCGCTTCAATATCAGTTTTGATTATTTCTATGTCCTGTGTATGCGCGTCTACATTATTTATGATCGTTGCAACATCAGTTTTGATTGTTTCTATTCTTCGTCCATGCGCGTCTACATTATTTATGATCGTTGCAACATTAGCGCAGATTATTTCTATTTCCCGTTCATGCACGTCTACACTCCTTTTGTTCGTTGCAACATCAGTTTTGATTGTTTCTATTTCCTGTCCATACGCAGTGATATCATTTATAGTTATTGTAATTTCATCCGGTTTGACATTTTTTCTACCAAAGAATTTATCAACGGCGTCATCAACCCTGTTAATATTTTTTTGTAACGAGGTAAATTGGCCCGACAGCGTTGTAAACTCCAAAATACTATTTTTTATCCCTACAAGATTCGGTTCGGTCACCGTCGGGGTCCCAAAAAAACTAGCAGTAGTGAGTTGTATACCGGTGACAGACTTTTGTATCCCCTCGAACTGATTTGCTTGCGCGTTAAATTTATCATAGAAATTTTTTAACGAATTCGACATGGATATATAATTGTCGCCCAGTGTATTTATTTTTCCATTTATCGTCAAGATGGATTCACCTGATTTAAGTCGTCCGTCGCCGGTATATAGCGCGATAGTGTTCTTGGCGGCATTACGCTGTCGTGTTAAAACGTCATCCAGCGACACGTTACTGGATTTTAATTTACCCTGACGATCTTGAAATACAACTATTTCGCCCGGGTCAACACTGGTTAGATTTAACGTATCAGCGATTTCATCCTCGATTAGTTTTTTTATGTCATCGGTGGCGAGCGTTTCCGTGGATTCTTTCAGCGCCGAAACCGGTCGTCCCCAGATATCAATCATTATTATTGTAAAAAAAACAGTGTTTTTAATTAACCCGCCGGGCCTCTACGACCCCACTAGTGTATTCGCTTACAACCACATGAGGTGGTTTCCGCGATGATGAAATCGCCGCGAGTACGTTCAATACCTCACGGCCGCATATCGGTGGGTCACTTAATTGCTGTGTTGGCAGCGTGGAATAAAAAACCGGGGCTGAACACGCCCGGATATACCGCATGAACTCGTTTGGCGGGGCTAACCCGTATGAATCAAAATAGACGATCGCACGCGGATCAATTGCGTATGCAACCCAATGAGTTCCCGCTCCGGAGGATTTATCGAGGTTAATTATACCGGTTTCAATATTCCTTGGTTTTGTCGGTAATTGATCCCTCATAAAAACACCTCTGAAGTTTTTTATCGCTAACGCGTTTGCGGCATCTATTAAATCAAAATTAGACATAGGAGTCATTGACTCTTGCGTTAATAAACGGTTCCCGGTAGTCTTAGACCCTTCGTCGAGTACCATGAATACGGGGTTCCCGGTAGTCTTAGACCCTTTCCGGCTACGGGTCGTCCTCGTTTCTTTTTTTTATAGCCTTTCCCGGTTGCCTTCTTCAATGCCATTCCCGCCGCGGTACCAACGGCTCCTAACGCCGCCGCCTTCGCCACTGCTGGGGCCGCCGCGGCAATCAACGCTGTAATCGCAGCTAACAGCGGAAATATCCCACCGGTCTTTTCCATGTTTTTAATCGCTGCGGCCGAAAAATCTATTTGAACACCCTTTTTATTCCTCATCGCATCATTGAAATGTTTTATTTGACGCGCCGTTAACGATATCTTATGATTACCACCTGCCATCTGTGACGGCTTTAACGTTATTGTGGTTCCACATTGTTTAGCCGACTTTGATCGTAATTTCTTGACTTGACCATCGGTCAACTCTACACCGACAACACTATACGACATTTTTATTGTAAACGCGTTTATGTTTTCAATTACATGTTTTCCACTGGTGCATCAACGATTCTCATTCGTCCACCAACACCTTCCAACAGCATTGATTTATCGCTGAGAATGACAGCAACCGCTCTATAATCAACACCACCCGGGGCTATACGAGCTCGGAAGTGTATATCAACGACGGACTGTCTCGTTAAATCAAGATGTTCCAACGAAAAGTAATAAATCGGATACAGGTTTTTAAAATCAAGTTGTGATATTTGCAAACCGGTGTCGACGTTTTGATCACGACCCATATATGACAGCAATCGATGGTACACACGTGCGACATGGTTGTTGTCGTAATTAAGCTGTATATCCTCGGATGGTTCCTGTTGTCCGTTTATTCTCAGCGAAACCTCCCTGACTCCTAATCGATCAAATATCATATGGCTGCGTTCTTGATTACCCAATCGATCCCTATTCTGTAGCGCTATAAATATATGACGCGGGGCTGAAACGCCTTGTTTTGATGCCAGGTGCCATGTAAATGTATCAGCGACATTATCCTCTTTAGCATCAGTTGTTACCGCTAGCCAACTCAACAACGATTTCCCTCCCTGTTCCATAAATGATAACAATCGTGCTTCCGTGGTAACTGATGGAGTCAACACCGGCATCCACAATGCTATTTTAGTTAAAACGACTTTACCGTTAGTGACGCCAGCAGCACGCCATATTGCATTGTTATCATCGCCCCTTCGCGTTAGAGCGATTGTATGCTTAGCCCCATAGATAACTTTTCTGACATTTCTACAAAATCCGAATATGTGATGGAGTGGAATCGCGCATGAAAACTGTCGGCGTTGTCCTTGTAATGTTGCTACTCGTGTTGCAAACCCTAGATTAAAATTATCGTTAGTACTTTTTATAACAGTGAAATCAGCGCCTGGTTTTGCTCTGCGGTCTGGATTGGCTGCTTCAGCCTGTGGGTCAACTGCGGTATTTTCTTTCATCAGCACGTTAATGTACTGAATATGATCAGCGTTATTAGTGGTATCCTTTGCGAACATCATAGATAGGCCCGCCGATCTTGTATAATCATCTGAGTATCTTGCTAGCCCAATTATCGTCGTTGCAACATCAACCTCGCGTTCTATTGATTCAATTTCTCGCCCGTCAATAAGATATCTGGCACTCTCAAATAACGCCATGATACCGTTGTTGACGAAGCCAACTCGAACACGAGGGTCATCTGCGTATGGTGTATTAGCGGCAACATTTGTCACGAGTTCTCCCTCAATTTCGATAAACGCTTCACACGGCAAAAAGTATTTACTGGTATCTTGGACTTGAAGTTCAATTCGCGATCGTAGGTCGGCTTGTGGTGGTTGATAGGAATAAAATTGATAATCACGGACAGAATCATCCCTGCGCACTGGGGCGTCCATATCAAACGCGGGATCAGCGGTTCGCGCAAACATTTTATTATTTATCATGTTGATGTTTTCAATTGCGAAACTCTTTGAGTGGAAAATCTACGATTTTCATCAACGTCGTTTTCGTCGTAAATTCTTTAAATTTTGTTTAAGGCCACTTCCCGCTATCGCGTTCATGAGCGCGTTGGTTGTTGCATCGGTGGATGGCTTTGCCATCAATGACTGAGCCGCCAATGACTCTAGTTTTTCTTCCACGGCGTTATTTATTACTTTACTGACATTTGCAGGCATCACTGTCGTTGATGGCATCACCGGTGGTTTCTGTTTTCTTTTTCTCACCAACGATGCTAGTTTATCTCGTGCGGCAGAAAACGCCCTTCCGGCAACATCTCCAATAGCACTAATACCCCTATCACGAATAACATCAATAGCCTTCATTCCTAATTGTTTGGCTAACGGCGCCACTTTTGGAGCCATTCTTGTAAATAACCCCGCAATGGTGCTACCGAGACCGTCTCCGTACCACGCGCGGTATACAGGCAATCGTGAGTTTACCACGTAGACGCTGACTGGTTTATCATGGTTGTAGTGTATAATCATCTTTATTATAAAAACACCAGTGTTTTCCAATTAGTGATTGGTCAATCGCTGTAATGACCGTGGTCATCAAAACCGTCCACGAGTTCGTCTATGAGCGTTCGATATACATTAATGTCCATGATACCACCGGCAAATAACCGCCTGCAAATATCAGCGGCCTCATTGATTATTTCCGGAGAGTTATTTCCGGCTCGTTTTCCTCCGATTAGTACTTCCAGCCGTGATATATCACTGAGAACATTACCAGGACAAGTAACGTCTTTACCAACAGAGTATCCTTTTCCTTTTTTTGGTTTCCTACTTTTAACATTCTCGAGGAATGCGTCGTAAATGGGATCACCACGACGTGATAATTCGTCTTTATATCTACTTGCTAAATACACTATTCTTGTCCATTTTTCCACCGAATTTACATTTTTCTCGTAGCCGCATTTGATATGCTCATCTCGTGTGCCCTTAGCAAAATTTGTAACAGTAAAATTAACTAATTCTTCATCGTCAAGATTTCTGATTGTGTCTATTGTGCTCTTTTTAAGTACATTACGGGGTATATTCCCCTCTTTCTCTATTTCTTCCGGTATTTCTTCTTCTGGTTCTCTTGCGGTGGCGCCTAGTTCTTCTTCATCGGCCATTGTAACATAAGGTTCTTGTGGGTCCGTTATAGCGAGTGGTGGCGACCTCTCCCTCCGTTGGTGTGTTGTAGCAACCGCTATTTTCGCAGGAAGTGTTTCCAGAGACTCTTTTGTTTGCTTGGTCTGAACCGCTATCTTTTCAAGCGCACCGAGGACGGGCACAGTTTCACTCGTTATCGGAGCAAAGAGTTGTTCACTTCCAACAGCAAAATCAGTTTGTAGTTGTTGCCGCGTTTGAAGTTGTTTTCGGACCCTGTCTCGTAACGGTATGAACTTTTTAAGCACTGCTAGCCGCTCTCTGGCTAGCCGAGTAGTAAGTGATTCGCCTACCATTATTGCAAATTGCTCCGTAATTTCTAATTTCCCTGTGGCAGCGTCAGACGCACGTTACCACGACCTATCGGGGGAAAAAAAAATGTATACAACGTAAAAATTCACTTCCGTACGCTACATGCCATTAAACTGGGGGCTCCACGGAGTTTTCGTCTATAATCCTTCTAATGTTTTTGATCTTACTAGAAATCTCCCGCCGTCGTTCATAAACACGTCCGAGTTTTTTTCGTATTATTTCAACGGTAGTAAACAATCCAATAAATGCATTTACGTCATTGCCATACAGGTTTTCATTGATCGTATATTGTAATCGCTTTATAAAAGAATACTCACGTGGCAAGGTATATCGACCTTTCTTTGATTGCTCGTTAATAATTTCATAATCGGACAATATTTTTTGGTTATCAAGCTTATCAGATAATACAATTCCTTGATTTTTTAATTTTGAAATTTCAGTTAAAATGTTATTGATGTCTTCGATATTCATATTCTTATAAACATCTTTATTTCTAATATAAAAAAAAATGAACGGCACACTCGTTTGGCAACCCCGCTGGCGCCTTATGACGTCAGAGGGGCCCATCGGTTACATTCACATCTTGGAACCCCTTGGGTGCCTTCGCATCCATCTGAGCCCAAGGGAACCCCGAAGCATACATCTCCGGGAGGGAGGCCTAGGGTGACAAACGTCATCGTAGACCGCCCAGAAGATATGCTTGGGGGAGGACGTACGGATATATATGATGGGACAGCACAAACATAAAACGGCGGGGGGGGGGAACTCTACGGCCGATTCGACCAATCAAAAGCAACCCAATTAAATTAACCCGGTTGCATGATTGTGAACAAAAGACAACCACACGCCCGGGTCAAGTGCGTGGGTTAGTTTTGATTGATCGAATCGGCTTTCGAAAGCCCCAGGCTTATAACGAGTCGTCTTATATATAAGGTGACTAATACAACCGCGTCAGTCACAAGGTGTGTGTTAATTTGAATCGTTAAATCCTTGAATACTTATTAATGGTGTTTCACAGCATTTAAATGAAACCAAATATTTGAATAAAACATTAAAAAAAAGAATACAGCTGTTAGATAACAGCGTGTATTTCATTAGTTTTCATCGTAAAATAATTAATTAATCGTAACATTAATTGGACTTCAAGGGACGTAACTCTTGTCATGCGACGCTATCACAAAACGAGTTATCCCCCTTTGATGTAATATATGAAAATCGAATTATGTGACCCGTCTTTTTTGAGATCATCAACCATTTGCAGTGATTCATTATACTATATTCTTTTATTTAAATACTGGAATCAGGTAATTGGATCATACGTGATAAATTTGAACCGGTTCTCAGCGACAAGAAATCAGTCATTGTTAGCCGCGACTCCAAGCCAGGGCTGTTAACCGGAATTGACAGACCATACTATGAACGAGCGTATCCTGAAACAGCAGTTGTCTATGGAATATACCCGTTAAATAAGAAACCTGATATCGGAAAACTAGCGCCGATCAAACAGTCAACGGGGATAAATTGTGTAGCAGAACGAGTAATAGAGCATTTTACAAAAGCGTGTCGAGGAAATAAACTGACTGATTTACGACGTAGCAAAATAAACCAATGGGAGGAGACAGCGCGCGAGCGAGGAGCAACCATCAGCGACATAGCGAGATTAGAAACGTCGTTGAGATTTCCAATAACCGTTACAACAATAACCGGTGAAGTATTATACGAATCAAAGTATAAATCAAAGGGAGCCCCAATCAAAATTATTGATCATAACGAACACGCGTGGACGCCCGCGGTCACAATATTTCCACGGGATAGAACAGTAACGTATATCCCGGGGGAATTCCTGGGAGAGGATGGTTTTCTCGCGGAGAGGAAACTATTTGATGCTATTGCCTGCTTGTGTAAAAACGACCCTGTATCAGTGTGGTTACTTCGCAGCGCTGAAAACGATGCGGATACCTTTGATCAGTTTGTAAGACCAAACGGTGAATTATATCGCACTGAAGCGTTTCACAACAAGATGAAAAAAACCGCCATGGAATTTGAAGATCATGATGAACAACTGCTAACAAATTGTTTTACGATTCCATCGGTTGCGGCTCATGTTGCAGCAAGGAAAAATGCGTGGAGACCAACGCGCAAGGAATTTCTACCGGATGTACAATCCAGTTGTTTGGAATACTATCACGGTGGACTATGGAACACTGAATACAACCGCGACGCTATGATTTCCGTTGATATGGTTGCCTGTTATCCAGCGAGTTTTCTCGGGTATGGATCCGCCGCTGAGTACTTTAAACGATTTGGACACCCCAGACATGAAATGACTCGTGTTGCTATTAATGGACCACTGCCTGATTTTGATTTAACCGGATTCGCTCGCATAGTATCATTTGAATTCGCAGCAGGACTTCATCGCTGTTGTTATATTTGGATCGGTAGACACATGGCTGAAAAGAGATGGCTTCCAATAGCGCTGCTACGGTTTATGATTGATTGTAGCATGCTTGTATCGTTGATTGTCAGTGACGCAATTATATCATACCGGGCGCAGACTGAATTCTGGTTACCAGAACCGGAGCGTCTAGATAGCATAATTGACGAATCCAGAAAACACATTGATGCCGACGAGGAATATATCATCGAATGGTCCAAAAAGATATTCAACCAACGAAACCGCGAGGCAAAAGATCTCGGTAGAAAAATAATTGGTAAATTCACACAAGGTGGAAAAAACTGCGACTACAAACGATATTGCTCACGGCTGATTATAGATGACGCAGAATATGATTTCGTAATCAAGGACGCAGTGGCAAAAAATAGATACGTGAACTGCAAAACAGCTTTCTTGTCCAATGGAACAAGGTTGGGTACAGTTGTTACCTACAGCGATGGAGACAGCCCGGCATATCCACATTTGAGGGCGTCTATGCTGGGTTACGCCGCTATCAATTTATTCTCGATGATAAATAGATTTCCCGACACCGCGGTTAGAGTTGCGATTGATTCATTTTACATAGACGTAAAGTATAAGGGAAACATAGCCGAGTTTACTAGTCCGGACGAGAGTTGGGGTACATGGAGAATTAGAAATGAAATACGACGCGATTATTCCCCGTCAGCAGATGTCACCGTTGAAAACAATTACTTACGCGGTGATAAATTGTCAGAATGGTCTAATGCACCACCGTGTTCTGATCCAATTTGTAGATATAAAACAGTTTATTTAAGCGGCTGTGGCGGGTCAGGAAAGACGACTCGGGCAATTGAATTATTTCGAACGCGGGCAAGTATAATCGTGCTTACACCGACCCATAGACTAGCGCGAGAGATAAAACAACGAAATGTTGACGCCGTTACTTATCACAGCTTTTTTCGATACAGCGGCGGTGAGTGAACTCCTGATCGAATGGGGGAAAAATTTATTCCTGAGGTTATCATCTGGGATGAGATATGTACTGTTTCGTTAGATGTTTTACAAATGTTTCTTGAGTGGTTGCTGCGCGCGAATACAGCGGTGATAATGTGCGGAGATCATGGCCAACCACCACCATTTGTCGGCGAGGGTCCACATGATTGGTTAAAGGGTTTTGTGGACTATTATGAAGAAACCGATACTGATTACCGAGCACTTGATGAACAACTGCGCGAGGTTAAAAAATTAATCAGATTACAGCCGGATAGAGTTCAATGTGAAATAATCCGCGAGGTGATTCCGGAAACGCCGTTAAATGAATTCTGGGAAACATGGAGACCAAACGATTTGATTGTAGCGAGTAGAAAGATAGTCAGAGACACACTTCAGCGGAAGTTGTTTACGTTGCATAAGGAAAAGTTTCCAACGCGCCCAGTGCCGTTATGTTATAGACCCGCGAATACACGGCGGCAAAACATTGAAGTTGAAATCCCGGGCCCAACATCGTCAGGGACAAAAAAACAAATTCTCGTGCTGAATGATATCGTGCTCATTGATATCAGCGTCGTCGAGGGCGCGCTACGTGCTGATAAATCCCCGTGGACGCTAGGATACGCAACGACAATACATTCCTCGCAGGGATTAACCATCATGGACACAATTGTTTGGATGGTTGATAATCGCATCGAATGGTCAAATCTAGTCTATCTTGCAGTGTCCCGAGTACGGAGGATAAATCAGCTTCGAAGAATTGTTATTGACGAAGCCAGTGACAACGATGACATCATCGATGCAAGCGTCATTGATAGAAAACTCTCGGGTTACCGCCAACAGGATAAAAAAAAACAGCGGCGTTTTGATATTGATGCCGAATTAATAATTGCGTTACGACAACAACAGAATAATCACTGCGTGAGTTGCAATTGTGTAATGCGCTGGCGTTATTCGGATAAAGACGCTCGCCAATTTACCGTGGACAGGATCGATAACAGTCTCGGTCATGTCAAAAACAATGTGAGGTTGACCTGTCTTGAGTGCAATAGACGCAACGGCGCTAGTTAAGACCACGCGGGGGCAATTGAGTATCGTCAGGTATCACTTGTAGTTGCTCGCGTGTAAACCCCCGCTGTGGGACAGTTGAATCCAGTCTATAGATCGGTGGTCTACCAGTTGATCGTGTTATCGTTGATATGTTATGTGTGGTAACACTCCAAATAGGATCAGTAGCTCTTTTTTTACCGCCTTCAAGCTCTCCTGGTTCATACAGATATCTAACAGTGACATCGCCGAGAATCGGCTTGGAAACGCTATCTATTTTTGATCTTCCGGCTATATACTTTTTTTTAATCGCGTCGCTGGGCTTCATGTTGATTGCTCGGGTAATCTCGTTATTTAACGCTGCAGTTACGCCTGGCAACCTTTTGACCCATTCACGAGATCGTTTTTCTTGGATGAATTCCTTCGCGTATTGATACCCAAATAACCGTTCAGCAAGAGTCCGATTGAATCGTTCAACAATTGCCTGATCACGATGTAGCGCAGTATGACCTCGTCGTATCGCGACGCTATGATGTTTCAGCGTTGATAAAACAGCGCCGCGAAATTCACTACCAGGATCAACTTGTAATAGATTTGGCCAGCGCAGAGGACCCCTTCGGTAAATCCGCTCAAACGCATCGGCTACTTCAGTTGCTGACTTTGTTTTTAACGGCTCCGCTTGTTTGTATCGACTCGCAACATCAACTACGGTTAGCGCGTATTTGTAACCGTTGTCATGCGGCAGAAATAGTATATCAGCCTGATGAACTTCAATAGGTACGCTGACATCAAAGCGCGAAAGGTTGATTTGTTTAGGTGGCGGTAGATAAATTTGCCATATAGCCTGTTTGGATAACCAATTAGTCGCAACGGCCTTTGTTACCTTTGCAGCGCTTGCGAGTTTACCAATTGAGGCCTTCCCCTTCCAGTATCCTCTTGGAGAATAATAGATGGATTCCATGTTGTTATTATAAACGCTAGCGTTTTCAATTACCAGCGCGAGAAGCTCCGCTTCCAATCATTAATTTACCTTTCATAGCCGATTTTATCAACCATGAAGCCAACTTTTCTTTGAGGGATTTATCAGGAATGGTATTTAACGCGTGAATTAATTTTACATCCGCGATATGACGCTGTTGCAGATCGCTACTTTTGTAGTAAGCAACATCATGAGCATGACACGCCTTATCGATAGCGTTTATTGGATACTCACCGGGTTTGGGCTGATTTTGATCATCGAGTCTGATATCTAATCGTGTTCCGGGGCCACAGTAGCTATATCCTGGAAGGTGCTTTTCTCCTGGATACTTTGCCCACGGTGTTCCGGGGAGTTTTGATAACTTGGCTGCAATATCACCTCCTTGCTGTTTTTTTAAAACATCCCCGGGTCTAATAGAAATAAATCTAAATTTCTTTGTACCGCATTGTACACACTTACCAGTAAGTGCCGATCTGTTATTTCTTGTTGTAACGGTTGTCATATCATTTGTGCCAGTACGCACTCTACACTTCACACAATATAAATCCATAATTTATGTATAGAGATATGAATATAATTGATTTTTCGGCGACTAAAACAAGAGAACCAGTTAAGCATGTTGCAGCGTTACCAAACTCGATCCGGATGATTATCATCGGACCATCTGGATCCGGCAAGACGCAATTGTTACTCAATTTAATAATGAGATGGATGAAGTGGGATAAGTTGTATTTAATCGCCCCTAGCGTGGATGATCAACGATGCTACGAGGTGTTGAAAGATTTTAACGAGAATGCATCAGCGATCGCTGAAAAAAATGTTATTGAGTTTATTACAGATATCAATGATGCACCAGGTATTGATGATATTGATGGCGACGTTAACAATCTAGTCGTGTACGATGATGTTATGTTAGACAATCAAAAAAACCCAGCTAGGATATTTTCCAGAGGCAGGCATAAAAACACCGACGTGATATATGTCACTCAACGATACACTCAGATTCCAAAAGTAATCAGAGACAACTGTAATATTCTTGCTGTATTCAACGGCGTTGATACACACACGCTACGAAATATTTGGCAGACATGGTGCGGCGGTGACATGGACTTTAATGGTTTTCGAAACTTTTTTAGTCATGCTCAGTCGACCCCACATGGATTTGTAACGATAAATTTACATGATCCTCGGACACGATATCGTATCGGACTTGACCAAATATTCGGTTAGTTGTAAATAATTTTCATTGTGAATAGCCCCTTAGCAGCAGGGGGGGGGGGGGGGCAATGACATCGACGCGGTCGTCGCGCTTTTTTACCGGACGCTGACGACGCTGGGATCGGCGCGCAGAAAGTATTAATTAAACCAAATGACGATTGGACGACCCCCCGACGACGACGTCGTTTTTTTTTACCGGGCGCTGACGACACCGGATCCGCTGAGTGCAGAAAGTATTAATTAAACCAAATGACGATTGGACAAAATGTCCGATTCGCCCCCCCCCCCCCCCCCCCTGCTGCTACTTATCCATCTGTCTGACAAGGATTTAATAATTGCCTGCGAAATTGACGAATACATCTGTATACCAATAATCTAATACATGTCTCTGTAAAAGACCCTACATACGTATGATAATAATCTAAGGATTGCCTGAGTAAAATACTAATCCATCTGGGTGACAATGATCTGGCATATGCCGATGTAATATAAAAATCACTCAGTATAATCGAGACATAATACAGTCCTCAGTAATTGATCCATTCTTCTCTATGTAAATGAGCTGATACTTACCTGAATAGTATTACCAATCCATCTGTAAGACAGTATATTGGTACTTGCTGTGTAATAGACTAATCCAATTGCAGGTCAATGAGCTGGAAAATGCTTAGGTAATATATCAATTCATATGTACGACAACGCTCTGATACTTACCTGTGTAATAGACCAGTCCATCCGATAATTGCAAATATTGCAGTAATCTTCGTTGAAATGAAGAGGACATCACAAAGTGGCTAGCATGGTTATTACAAAAGAAGGACAAACAGCTGTTCGGTTTGTCATCACATTTTTACATGCACGCCAACAAATTAATACCAGTATCATCAGTGATTCCTTCGGATGTATCTATGTTGTTAGGATTGATCGTGTCCTGTATCCAGATCTATTTTACTGCATGAGAATGATACAATTAAATTATTTGAATGTAAAAAAGTGAGTAACCTCATTAAGGTATTGTGTTCTTATACTTTTGCTTGTACACATACACACTTACATGCTTATATGCATGCACACACATGAATACATACATACATACATGCATACATACATACTTACATACATACATACATATATACATACATGTATGCATACATACATATTACATACATACATACATACATACATACATATATACATATGCACGCATGAATACATAAATGTAAAATATATAAATTTATTCTTATCTGTTCATTCCTATATTTTCACATATAAAAAGATATCCTTCTATTTTACATGTGAAAATATATGATTTTACATGGTGCCATGCACATGTTTGTGTGTACAACAGAAGCTGTACCTCCAGTAACAAAGACGAGTACTTTGTGAGCTAGAACAAATAAATAGCAAGTGCCTTTCATTTCCGACATTGAAATGAATGTTTGATAAAGGAATTTGAAAAGACGCCGCTAGCGTTTCTCTGAAGTTATTTCCCTTTACTTCCTTGACAACAACCATGCTGCCATGCTCCTGCGTTGATGGAGTGCTGAATCTGACTTGATCTGTGTTCAGATAGGGTCAATATCAAAAGTGTAATATACCGCGATAGAATAAGCCAGCTCAATCATACCGCTCTTTTCCGTCACGTAAATGGATATGATCAGAAAACCAAAATGAGGTCAATTTACAAAATCGGGGTTGGGAGAGTGTGCGCATTGTGGAGGAGAATCTGGAGCACGCTTGGAATTTAATAAAAAATTATAATTGTATTTTCCTGTGTAAATACACTGGTCAACAGTGAAATCATTACTGACTTGAAAAGGCCCTAATCTGTAGTATTTTGGTGTGCCGAACACGAATATAACCGTGAAAAATTTGTATTGGCTCTCGTTTTGAAGATATTCATATACCTCATTTTCTATGTTTCACTGTGTAAATTTCTCCAGTAGGACTGCAGCAACATCCGGAATAATGATGTAACATTGCATAATACCATCATGCTCACATCATCCACAGTTGATTGCATCATTTTCTGATGCAATGCAATACTAATGCCATGCGGCTGCTGAAGTAAGTTGACGTCAGCAGTGTACTATACATGTGTAGGCCTATTATACTAATGCCAGGCGGCTGCTGAAGCTGACGTAAGCAGTGTACTATATAAAGCCCAATCAGATAGGTTCAGCATTTAAAATATTTTAGACGTTGTGCGAGACAGTTCAAGCTACTGTTACATAAAACTTATTATTTTATCCATTTACGTACAATAAAGAACAGTAATGCCTCGAAAGTGTGTTAATACCGCGGACAATTTTTGCTATATTTGTGGGGAAGTGACATTTGCCAACCAGAAGAAAAGTATCAATTCTCAAGTGAAGAAGGCATATCATCTTTACTTCGGATGCAAGGTTGGTGACCAAGACAAGCCTTGGGCTCCGCATATATGCTGTGCTACATGTACAACACAGCTTTCACAGTGGTTGAATTGCAAAAGGTCATCAATGCCGTTTGCAGTCCCAATGGTGTGGAGAGAGCCAAGCAACCACCTAAATGACTGTTACTTCTGCTTGGTTCCTCCTCTTTCCGGCGGAATAACGAAGCGAAAGAAGTCGAGAATAGTCTACCCAAACATTCCGTCTGCATTGAGACCAGTTCCACATGGTGAGGGACTTCCTATTCCAGAACCTCCAGCAGAATATTCTCTTGATTCATCTGACGAAGACAAAGGTGAGTCGACCTGTTCTTCTCCTGGTCCATCAGCATGCAGTGATCCAGATTTTCACTGTGGTGCATCATCAACCCCACAGAGAATAAAACAGGAAGAACTAAATGACCTGATTCGTGATTTGGACTTATCAAAGAACAAGGCAGAATTGCTAGGGTCAAGACTCCAACAATGGAATCTTCTAGAAGAAGATGTCACAATTACTGCATATCGAAAGCGCCACCAGCAATTGGAGCCTTTCTTCAGAAAGGAAAGTAATCTGATATTCTGTTCCGATATTGAGGGCCTCCTGAATGCTTTAAAAATCACTCATGACCCACAAGAATGGAGACTATTTGTGGACTCTTCGAAACTGAGTCTCAAGGCTGTGCTTTTGCACAATGGAAACATTCTTCCATCTATTCCAGTAGCGTATGCTGTCCACATGAAAGAGACATACGATAACTTAAGGCAGCTACTGAATTCCATTGAGTATAACAAGTACAGCTGGCACCTCTGTGGTGATTTGAAGGTAGTTGCCCTTTTAATGGGACTGCAGCAAGGATATACAAAATACATGTGTTTCTTATGCGAGTGGGATAGCCGAGCAAGGGAAATGCACTACATGAGGAAGGAATGGACTCACAGGCAGAATGTAGCCATTGGAGAGAAGAATATCCAACACCCAGCTCTGGTTGAGGCTCAGAAAATCTTGCTACCACCCCTTCACATCAAACTAGGTTTGATGAAGAACTTCGTGAAAGCCATTGACCGGACTTTGCCAGCATTCCGATACCTGCATGAAAAATTCCCTCGACTCGGCGAAGCAAAGATTAAAGAGGGAGTTTTTGTGGGTCCTCAGATTCGAGAGCTTTTCAAAGATGACCGGTTCAACAACTTGCTGGAAGGTGACGCGAAACAAGCATGGAATGCTTTTCGCCTAGTTTCTACAAACTTCCTCGGAAATGTTAGGGCAGAAAACTATAAGGAACTAGTAGAAGACATGTTGATGAAGTATAAGAAACTTGGCTGCAATATGTCTCTAAAGATTCACTTCCTTCATTCCCATTTGGATTTCTTTCCTAGCAACTGTGGTATTGTTAGTGATGAACACGGCGAACGTTTTCATCAAGATATCGCAACAATGGAACAAAGATACCAGGGAAAATGGTCCACTACAATGCTGGCTGACTACTGCTGGACACTCCTCAGAGATGCTCCCGAACAGCTGTACAAGAGACAGGCGAAGAAATCTAAGATGTAGTCAATGACTTGATTTTGTATAGGTAGGCTATTACAGTTGACCTTTTACTATTGGAATGCATTTCGTTATGTAAACATTAATTTCTTGCAGATTACAAAAAAACTAGAGCCAATTTTGCAATTTGACTGTCATATTCGTGTTCAGCACATAAAAATTGATAAGAATTGACTAATTTTATTTCAGTAACATGACTTTTGTAAAAATTTGTTGTCCAGTGATATTGAATGCATTTCATCATGTGATACCAACAATTAATTTTTTTAGCTCGATGCTTATTAGGAAAATAACATATCCTTTATATAATTTTAATCTCTTTAATGTAACTGTCTTATAGTTTAATCAATTAGAGGTAATTTTGTCATTTTTCTACATTTATTAAGTGTCCAAAATCAATGTAACCTTCATTGCTCTAATCCATCCTGTACATATAATGGTCTTGAACTAACCTGTCTATAATTTTTGATGGGTGGAGCGGTCGGTGGGGTTAGGGCTGTTCGGATATTGCAAGATGATAAGTATTATGTTGGACTGTAACATCAATTTCCTCCAGGTTCCCTGTTTACCTCTACGGTAATGCTTAAAACTGCCCCGAGATGGCATCTTGACTTTTATTGAAATGGTACTGCCAACATGCGTTCATTTCAGTATGAACCATGCAGAAACGATAGTTTTTTTATATTTGATTTCGATTCCCAAGAAATTCCCGTAAGTAGATCAAAAACTGAAATTGCAGGACCCGTATATGTATATGTAGTACGTTGACTTATCAAAGTTATTTGATAACATCTATGGCAGAAAATGACTTTGATGATGACAGTAAGCGTAGCTAAGCTTGGGATCAAAGGCCTATGCAGGCACTGTCGCAAACATTATAAGTCCCAGTGTTTATTCCTCAACATCGATTACTTCCACTGAGGCGTTATGGGACTGAGGATTACATGCAAACAATATTATATTTCGAATCTAAAGAGCTTGACAAATTGGAAGAACTATTCACATCCGAAACTGAAGAAGCTGACAACGGAAGTGTTCCATTAATCATGACTTCTATATAGTACACGAACATGTTATCAGTGTTTTACAAATAATTGTTTTACTTAGTTTAAATTAAAATTAAGACTTTAACATGTCATACGCAGTAAATGGGTCAAATGTGTGACACTATATTGTTAGGCTCTAAGCGGTATTTTGTGCTCTGCGATCCAACGGTCGTAGAGATGATGTACCAAATTGTACAACGAAGAACTATGTAGCTCAGAGTTAACGACGATGGTGCATTATGGCATAAGTGATATTTGCAAGCATAATCTGTGGAGCAATTTGCTAAATGATCACAATGTGATAAGATCTGAGAAGTTGTGAGTCCGTCTTTTATAATATGATATAACTTTGGAGCAATCAACGTTAAAGAAATGCATTTGATTTTCGTCCCTATTGGTGCATGTCATATTAAGTTAAATTATGAAAACAAAAGATCAGTATTGATTGTATTGACCTTAATGAAAACATAGACGAGCACGTTTCCAGCTAAGAATGCACTAAAATGGCGATTAGTTGATTAGCTGTTCCCATCTTATTTGTTTTCAATATACAAATAACCTTTATTTGGAATAAAATTATATTTTTTATTGCATTATTGTTTGCAGTTAGCACATTTTGTTGCAATAAAATAAGCTTTCAACGCGTATGTGCGTGATACACTGTACACTCTAATCTGATAATGATTCATTTTAATATGCGCAGAAATAAACGAAGTATGTTTCTTGTGCGATGCATTGTTTTGTAATATTAGTTAACGTAGGGCAACATTATGCAGTATGCAATACTAAAATATGTTGATATCATTTATGAGCGCATATTCCATATGAGGATTATGAAACGAGTTTAAAATTTGAGATCTTTGGTGAACAGAAGCTTAGAACAAAATTTGATAAATTTCAGTTTAAATTTGCCCCAATGTGGCATTCGTGTCATCCCTGGAAGAATCTTACACATTTTACTGAATAAAACAAAGTAACGAGGAGAATCTTCAGTGAACATTGTTCCTATGCCTAATAGGATGTTATAACCAAATCTGTCATAAGATTTTGCAAAATACTGTATACTAACAAACAATAGGGCATGGTTTTATTAATCTGAAAACCAGTGTCGTCATATGATGAAATCCATTGTCAAATTACCACAAATAAAACTTGTCGAGGTCCAGGTCCCATCATATCGACAGGTGACTTGGGTTCTGATCACCTTTCTTGAGTAGACCATCCTGGCATCTGTATGTGTAGCTATATCCGACCTCCACCTCTACCATTTCAATAATCGCCCCCGATTTAGACGGAGGAGTTCCGCAAACTGTTAAAACATGTATATAAGCCTTGTAAACATTCCTTCTGTAAAAATCTTATAAATGTTAGACACGATTAGGGAACATCAATTGGTTTATAAATGAGATAAAATAAGAATATCCTACACGTTAGTAGGTATATTTTTGTAGCTATTATGAATTATGGTTGGAGAGAGATCAAATATATGGAAGTCAAAGAGTCTCAAAGAGCTTATTACTTGAGCTTAATAAAACACTACCAAACGTTGCTACTGGCAGTGAGCTTTGTCCTTTGTTATATATTTAAAATAAGCGTTATTGAAATGTATTAATTATAGCAATGTTGATATCGCCACATCGGCGACATAAGTGGTATATCCAGTTAGAGACATCATATATACACCTTCCAGTTTAGGACAGTTAGTGTAAATCGTTATTTCTTCTTGTCACTGCTCCACCTAGGCCTCTCTCCCTTAACATGAATATATCTTGAAACAAATTAACTTTGACGATTGCACATTTATGCAATCAACGAGAATGTGCCATATAAATATTTCAAAATACAGTTCCATCCAACAAGGGGATGATATGTATTACCTTATTTAAGATAACACATGAATCATGCAAATTGTCACTGACTGTACCTGCATGACTTTTTGTATTTGAAATTCAGTGTCACACATGCCACATGAGTCTGAAATTTTGTCCATGAAATAACAATGCAAAGATAAGAAAAAAAAATTCAATGTCACCTCGTACTTTCTTATTTTCTTTTGCTATTTATTATCACGGAATGGTGTAAATGTTGTTAATTAAATACATGTACTCGGGTTTCGTTTCTTTTCTCTGTACAACGATACCCGAGGGTGATTATAATATGGTCTATGTATTTCGAAATCGTGAGTACGATTCGTCCTATGCCACACGTGCAAGGTGCCTTCGATAAGGAATAACGAAAATTCTAAAGGTATAAATACGTTACTACATGTAAAGGACCTTTACAATGCTAATGGTTTTGTCAGCAAGAGGCCTGCTAAAAGGATTCGCACAACTCCAGCTGTAGGGGTAGGTAATTTTTGGGTTTTAAGTGATAACTAGTGTAGTACCATATTTACCTTTGCACGTTTGTTATAGTTTTCTTTACATACCATAATGCGTGCATTTTTTATTCTTGTTGCGACGTAGTGCAGGATTTGTATTGGTAATGTAAAGTTACATTTTTTTTAAAAAAAAGAATTGTTTACTATTGTCTTATCGAGCAGGGTTAGGTTTACTATTGAACCTCTGTTTTGTAATTGCCATAATAATATAATCGTTATAACTTACCATGTATAACGTCCTTACGTTATGTCTGTATCAAGTTTAGTACACTGTATCGGGTATATTTTCAGCTGAGTTTTGATGGTAGGAATATCCGGGGTGTCCGGTGTTGTCAGAGTGTAGAAACGTCCGTGTGTCCGGAGCGTTTAAGGTGCCGGAGCGTCTAATGTCTAGCGTCCGGAATGTCAAGAGTGACTAAGGTGACCCAGCTGTAGAGCCGTCAAAGGACCAGGGGGTCCGGAGGGTCTAATATTTCAAGTGTCCGGAGGGTCTAATATTTCAACTGATCATAGTATTCCGAGGGTCCGGAGTCTATATTAGTTGTGGAATTGATTCGGAGGAGCTGTGGAGCGGATATGGTGCACGGGTGACGGAGTGCATCTCCACACATGTATTTTTAGCTGTATGCTAATTTTGGGTTAGTAAGACCCAGTGTATTATTCAGGACTGGAAGGATAGATTGTATATCCGTTCTTGTTTAGTGACATAATTTCGCTACCTGAGCGAATACATTTTTTTACTATGTGTAAAGACTTGCATCGTTTACTATTTGAGTGAACTATATTCATCTTTCCATTATTGAATCATTTGTGAAATCATTTATCCTGTGTTTTAGAGTTACTGAACTAATTTATTTGCATATTTTTTCCATCATTGAAACTGTGCGTTTTTTATGTTAAATAGATCCAATAATTGGATTATAAATACGCACACATCTTCATAATCCATTACTCATATAAATCGCCACACTAAACCATATATCTGTGTCGTCAAAACGTGTTCTGTTGTTAATCCGAAATATCCCACCCGGTTATCTTGTTACATTGATGTTTATGGATTTTGCTTGTCTTTTGGGCTCAGAGGTGGGAATTTAAAAACCGCACGAAGATTGAACAGAACTACTCGTATCAATTCAACAGAAGTGACAGAATCCATAGTTACGGTTCTATATTATATTCCCGGTTGCTTTTAAAACTTGTATGTTTTGCTTATTTTTGTCATCAGCTCTGGGTGTTAGATAAATGCCAACCTTTGTTTTACTTAAATGGGTTCGAGTCTCAGACTCGGCTAGCGTGGGTACGTGGGAAAGCCTGCCAGTAGTTTCTCGTGTGTCGGTGGTTCTTCCCTGGGTTTTCCATGGTTCTTCCTCCACCAGTTATACTGGCCGCCATGTATAGCCAATCATGTCCTGAAAATGGCGTTAAAACCTAGAATAACAGCAACAACTAAGCGTATCCAGCTTGTGAGGTATATTTTGCAAGTAACACTATATCCTTTCCATTACTAAGACAGCTTAATATCTTACAGGGATCGCATGACACTACGAGGTAAATGATTGATATATACATGTAACAGGGTAGACTTAAAACGCCTTTGCTAAATTCCTAAATTTGTTGTGAAGGTACTAAGATAATTTTAGAAACAATCCACTGCTCGAAATGTCATATTTGCCAAACCTTCATAGAAAATATCTACATCACTTGCAGTATTGATTTTAATATGTTCGCAATGAAGGCATATCAATATTTTATTTTGGCACAAATAATTCTAGACAATACAAGTGAGTAGAAACACATTATCAGAGCTTATATATTTACGTCAAACACCAATGTCATAATGGCTTATGATGCATTATACTTTCACGCCATATATGCGTTTTCTCTTATTTCTTTCGTTTGATGTCATTTTCTCTGCAGACAACTGCGGAAATATATTTTATTAGAATAAACATTACGTTTGCTTCATCTGTAGGAACTGGTTGTTTCTCTACACTGGCGCAAGTTTACCTTTGTGGACCAGAAACACATCACGATGGATGACAAATAAGGTGACAAGGAACCAAGAAGATAAAGGAACCTGCAATATTGGTAGAGGTAGACACATCGATGAATTGGACACGGCAGCTCGACGACTACCTGGCATAGTTCCCAGGTACAGACTGACACAGGCATGTGTCTAATGGCGCCGCCGCCAAGGGCCGGTCCGCTTGTATTTGTCGTAGCCATTCCCAAAACACGGCAAAGCAGTCGTACGTTTGTTCAGGGCACACACTCAGCAGGCAAACTGTTGCTTGCCGTCACCTCTGGAATCCACTTTGTGACGAACTAGAGTGGAAAAGTCTTGAAGGATTTGATGTGGTTAAGCTGTAAATTCTGTTGGGTAGACGATTCGTTGTTACGACGCAATGTTCAAGTTTTATAATGTAAGTTGGTACGACATTATTCTCTTTGAATACGTCTACCTCTGTATGACACGCACCAGACCTGCTAGCAAGATTCATCACAACCAAGTAAGAGTCCGTCAAATAGATGCTTGATGTTAACGTCTTCCAGTACTAAGCGACGCCCTCACACGTGTGTTCCAAATCCATATTTGCTTTTTCTGTCATTGTACTATGCCGTAATAGAAGGCATATTTAGTTAAATCTCTGCAGTATTCATAAAGCATGTCTACATCAAGTGACACGGAACGACCTGTCGACACGAAGGGGAGCTGCCTTTGTCGCTCATATAGTGTTTACAAGCGATATCGTGGATCATGTTAATGCCTTTACACAGGACATTCGATACTGAAGAGACGAGATGTATATAGGAGATTGCGTGCTCGGCCTCACCCTGCCTCTTGTGGCAGGCAAGATAATGGCAAGATAATGGTCGACTCATGCAACTTATACGTCGTAAGTCGAAGGTGACGAATTCCTTCCTAGTACATGGTGATGTGCATGCCAGACTTTGTAGGGGTAGATGATCAACAATGTCTGCATTCATGATGGGTGCAGCCCTGATGGTTAAAGTCTAATGGTATTCGCAATAATCACACGGTGCCGTAAATTGGAGATCCTCCTCGCCGCCCAGAGTGACCATATGATCCGTTCTCGCCAGGTCATCGAGGAGCGTATAAGGGAGCAAAAGGCCGGCGACAACGCCCGCCAGCTGTAGGATCCACTCAAAGAAATAAGGTCAATGTTGACTGGACCCGATGCAAGATGGATGATATATGATGTAACTGAGAGCTGCCGACAACCGCAAGACAATGATTGTATCATCGATCGCATATATAAAGCTCGGGCGCATATCCAAGTGATTTGCCAAATTCCTTACAGTCGATGCCGAAACTTTGCAGGAAGCGCCCCAAAAGCGATGCAGGCGCAATCGGCGGGAAACGTCACAAAAATGCAGAAAGAACAAAGCGTGAGCCATGTTAACCGAAAATTTTCTCGGGAGAGATTTGCAAATCAACGACCTTTATGCAGTGGAACTCATTGTTAGGTTCAATGGCGGCCACTATTGGTCTAGCTGTGCCTACTTTCGATTTAGACCGTATTCTTTTGTATTGGAAACGAGAGACTTATTGCTGATGATGAATATCAAATCTTTTGCAAAGAGACTCCTACTTCTCTTGTAGGAGATCGTACTGTCTCACAGGTTGTCCAAGGGAAGACAACTTCACGGATACGGATAATAATGTATGCGGCATTTCTCAAAATATTGGCGCTTGAGGCATCTTTACTACGATAGACAAGATGCCACTTACCACGTAAAGCGTCGTCCCCCTGAGTCTACTACAACTGGTTCAATGTCCGTTCTAAGCCGTTTGGAATACTTACAGATAAAACATTTTTATTCTTCTCTGACAGCAGCAGATCAAAAATCTGCTAATAAATCTGTAAGATATAAACGCCATCTACCACATTCATCATCCAGTGGATGATTGCTATCCCGGGCAGCAAATGAACTAACGTTATCATCCTTGGCAGAAAGCCTGCCATTTATCCAGCGATATATGTACATTCCTCCACTTACTGTGTAAATATTGCTCACAAAAACTTGTTCCAGTTTTTGAAGATTTTTTTACCGCTATGTTCAATTTCTACCACGCCGTCATCTGCTGTGGATATCAAACCACGCCAGGCATAATGATGCACATAACCACAACGATATATGGATATCCTACTCATGGACTTGTGGATGCGAACACAGAGTGAATCCTGCCTTCTCTCCTGAACAGAGATCTGTCTGGCAACTGATAATCACCCCGCCCTTGTTCGTCTTGTTACCATGCATCTGACCCCTGATTTCTAAACCGTTTATTTCAACTGACACAACAAAATCTTTTCAGCTAGCAACTTGTGAGGAGTACAACCAATAACCAGCATCTACTGCGAATGAACCATTGCCCAGAGCCGCAAACCTGTATACCAAAGACATTGCATCGAATGAAGCCGATTCCTCAAGAGGCTTGCTGTGACACCATCACTGTTGCCTACTTGTACCTTAAATAAATTGGCATAAAAGAACCTGGTTTCTAGACCATGTCTATCGACGCTCAGCAGTCACATGTCAACGTCCAGAAGTCAACAGCGCACCTAGGTAAGCCTTTGTCGCCTTCATGAATCTTGCCCGAATAAACAAACGCACACCATGCTTGATAAGCTCGCTGCATCTTAGGTTACCATAAAAGCACTGCCCATGAACGGAAGCTGCTAAAGATGTGTAAAGGCCAGCTCAAAAATGGCTCTGCCACCACCAACGCTTTCAGGTAGATGTTGGCACCGGCAATCTTTATGGGTGTGCTACATTACACTAAACACCTAACCAGAAAAAGCACATTGACTCTGTACGCAATCTTCCTAGTACAACTCTGAGTCACGACTGTAAAAAACATTCACACGATGGAGGCATCCCACCCAATCATTATGAAGCAAAGATGCGGATGTGGATAATATACACTGTCCACTGCTTCTGGTTATGCTTTAATAAATGAAAACGAAACGAACTAACTATGAGAATGGAAACATATAATATTTTTATTTACTTGTACAAATTAAAATATTGTATGTTTTTCGAATATTTTCTACATACATGCATACATACATACATACATACATACATCCATCCATACATGCATGCATGCATGCATACATACATACATACATACATACATACACAAATCGACAAATGTATTTATATTGCTGGCAATATCACGATCATGCTTTATACCTCAATCAACCAATGGTAATTATATAAGTTCTTCACATATTATCAGAATCTAAAATCAATTCTTTCTTTCAGCCTCTAGTGATTTTTATATGTTCCGAATATAATGGACATAAACCATGAAACAAACGATACTGAACTTGTTTGTAGATTGCTAGTTGATCCGCACTTTATCTGTTATATTATTTTAACTCACCATAATAAACCGAATCTTCAGAGTGGTTTCTTGTTCATTTTCCTCATGGACGCTCTAACCATATGGTCAACGACGTGTTTTGAGAGACAGAGAGGGAGAGATCGCAAAATTATTTCTTAATGTTTAACTGATCAATGCTATTTTATTTTAGTTGAAAAATAATTCTTATAATTTTCTTACAACGAAAAACTAATTTAATTAAGGTAATATACTTTTTGTAATGTCAATAATTGATATTGATTGAAAATGGCATTACCATTTTTTTGTATCTTAGTCAATACGCGAGTTCCCGGATGTCTGAGTGGTACAAGTTACTCACCTTTATAGATCACTCACATCTCTCCTTTGGGTGGGTCTGATTCTCGATTCAGTCAACATAGTCACGTGAAAAATCTTCCAATTGGTCCGTACTTGTTCCAGAGGTATTCCTCCACCAAATATCCTGGCCGTCATGTATAGCCTAACATGTGCTGAAAAATGGCACACTCACACACCCACATATTAACGTCTCAATTCTTTCCTACGTGTATCACAGTTATATGAACTCTTAACCTCCGTCACCTGATAATATTCGGATTTGATGGCTTTGTTAACTGTATACAAATACGGTATGGGGAGCGAAAAACTGAACTTGGTTACCACGGTAGATATTGTACCTAAATGACATAGTTGAGAGTTGAGAGTTTAGTTTACATTAAATATTATACAGTTCTGATAATGCCATAACATGCCTCTAAAAGATGATGCTTTGGTCAACAAAATGTACGTATGACCTTCGGAACTCTTTGGTCGGACAAGAATCAGCCGCGCAAAAGCAAAGCAAAAGAGAAGTAAGAAGAAAAGGAAAACACTCTCCAACATAAACTTTTCTTTCTTTATTTCATGTGAGGAGTCTAATAGTTTTTTGTGTAGATTTAATGAATCTTACTATACTCATTTAGTCTTTACTTATTGTGATAAAGCATTTTTTAAATCTAAATTTCTAAGTTTTAGAAGTTCAGATATTTAAAGAAATTTATATATCCCGAACAATATTAATAAACTCATACTGTTTGTTTAGACTTTCACATTTAAGAGCTTTTAATTTTAAAATCTGAAATGCTAAACGTGTAAAGTACATTGTCTCATTTGCTTTAGATCTCTCTGTCCGCTCAATATATATAAATATATATATATATATATATATATATATATATATATATATATATATATATATATATATATATATGAATATATATATCACCTAAGATTTAGACTGAGGCAATCGGGTTAATTACTTATGCAACTGGGGCTTTTATACTGAGCCAATAGTACCACTATCCCCCCTTTTTTACATTCATTTTTGACAGCAAAGAGATATGTTTAATATTTCCTGTGACAAAGCAGCTAAAGAATCAGTATGTGCCATATGAATTAATAATTTTCACTAGTACAATAACAAATTTGCATCATCCCTCGACAGTCTCTATTTTTAGATATTTATCTCTGTGTCAGACATACGTAAATATGTAAGCCAAGTCGGCTGTTCATTGGCAGCCCAAGTTAGGCTTCTGATCTCCAATGGCAGTCTAATTGTGACAGTCTGTCACCAAAGAAGCCAACTCATCGTCAAGCCTAACTCAAAGTAAATGTGAACCACATTACATATTTAGTTTCTGTGTGAATTTACAGTTGATAGACTTACTAATCATTAGGCTCATGCCTTCTACCTAACAAACATTAGGGAGGTGTTAAAACGCGAAAATATCGAGTGAGACCATAAAGAACATACTAGATCTACGTGTCGAATAAACAACGTAACTCTTTAATATAAGTGTATTTGCTTCCTGCCATATAATCAATATTCTGCTTTATTTACTCGTATGCTGATGAAGTTTATTGCGATAAGATATAATGATTATGTTTTACACGAATTAAATGAAAAACAATACAATCTTTGTTTTAATGAACAAAAATTAAAAGTAGAAATCCTGAAATACTTTAGTTTTCGAAGCAATCCGGCCGTATATACTGAATATCTTTTCCAAGTTTAAAATAAATCTAATTTTTAACAGAAAAGATACGGATTTAAATGTATATAAATCATTCATCATTTACAAATGGCAATAGGTTTAACACGTTTGTTGAGTCTATATTTGTACAGTTGCTATAAAACATAAATGCTGATTTTAAAACTCGATAGAAAAGCAGCTTTATTCTTTATATTCCATTACGCGGACAAATAATTTTTTGATTATTTCAAAATTTCATTATCACTTTCATAGAGTATAACCTATCGTATCTTCGAGCATCATAGAATTCTTAGGTGCATCATGTTTTACACATGTTCATCATCATGTTTCTATATATATCTGTTGTGAAAAAGATGTAAATTTTCGCCATCTTAATCTGATGAACTCTCTTCCTTTGTTTCATTTGTGACTGAATACGTTCTACACAATGTATTAATTTTACAGCGGAAAGAATATTTGTCCATGTAAGTGCTCTCTATTCCATCAGCACAGCTGAAAGCAATCCATATTTTATATTCTGAATAATATCTCTTCTTAGAGTAGCAAATCAGGATTAATTTTGGAATTTACGTAAACCTCAAAGCTTACTAGGTATTTATAGTATTTACAAACATGTTTCGCTGAAATTATTGATCATCAATGTTAACAATGGATCTGGATTTTTTTATTCTTTCATTAAGTTTTTAAGAAATTCGAAACATCGAATGGACAAATGGATGGTTGAAATGATACATTTGAAGAACATAGAGACAACATGCACAAAAAATAAGAAGATTAGATGAACATGATGAATTAAAAAATATTGCACAATAGTATGAACACATGACGGCAGTTAAACCGTTCTTAAATAGTATTGACTGTTATAACGTTTTTAAGACCATTTCATTTTCACTGATATTTGTGCACTGAATTGTCCACGTCTTCTCTTTGAACCTGTAACTGTGTATTCTCACTGGATGTACGCCGTCTTCGATATGGAGTTATACCCACATCTTTGCTCTGGACCTATAAACAAATCTTCACCCTGGACCTATACCCTATACCCACAACTTCACTCAAGACCCATCCACATGTCTTCACAGCTCTATTTGAGTGATTATGCGGTATATATATATATATATATATATATATATATATATATACACACCAGTTTAAACTACTTTTTATTCAAGTGAAAAGCATACTATGTTTAGATTCAATATAAACTCTTAGACTATCATGACACTAATTATAACTATCCCTATCCAACAGTAAAGGTTATCATTATCATTATCTATCTATCTATCTCTCTCTCTCTCTCTCTCTCTCTCTCTCTCTCTATATATATATATATATATATATATATATATATATATATATATATATATATATATATATATAAGTTACAGATAGAGAGATAAACCTTTATGATAGACACAACATTCCAACTTCTCCAACTTCTTGATATTATTATAATTATTAAAACATTAATATAATTATTTTATATCTGATCCCTTAAGACCAACCATGCAAACATAAACACAGTACTTATGAGCTCTTTACTTATAATATTCATTGTCAGAATATGTTAAACAAATACTACAATTTGGTATGCAGGTAAGGCTAACAAATATAATAATTTTGTACTTGGTATGCAGGTAAGGCTAATAAATATAAGTTTGTACTTGGTATGCATGCAAGGGTTGTTCTCACTCTTTTAAAAGTAAACCAATCACACGAAGTATTGTTCACAACCTGATGAAATATAAAATGACACAAAGATAGCAAAATAAACAGACAGAAGGGGAGACCTATATAAATCTTACTGAAATAATATTTTAATAATGTGAAGAAAACTATGTAAATAATGTGTGGAAAATAAAACTACTACAGTTTACTATTACAATAGGTTCTTTCAGAAGTATCATGATGTATTTTGTTATGATTATATGCAATAGAAAGAAACAAAACCAACAGGGTTTGTAAAACTTATATTTATCAAATTTATGCAATTAAACTATAAAAGGAACTTACTGTATTATGAACTCAATGGCCTGCCTTAAGTCTTGGTGTATCAAAATGGCATTGTCAGTAACTCCTTTGAATGATAGTCTCACAATAATATTTTAGTACATTGTGCACTTAGTAGTTCAACTGAAAAATAATCTCAACAATTTTCCACTCAAATAATATTTAAACAAAACATCAAACACATCTGAAGACTGATGTTACCACAAGAAAACAAGCAAACAGACTGACTAAAATTGCCTGGATTCACTTAGTTAAAATTTAATCATAGCAATGTATAAATCTTACACAATCCTGTCACTCTTAATATCTTAAAACAATACACATTCAACACATTTAGCTATACATAATCACAAAAAGTTAGTAATGAAAAAATACAGATACACATAACAACATGTAGATTATTAATGAATGGATTATATCAACAACCATTAGAAAATAGTTGTATTTACAGTCACCATGATATTTACAGGCACCATAACATTTATAATTGCTGTCAAATGTATAGTCATCATTACTCTCAAATCTATTTATACTCAAAATCACCATTATTGTCACCAATACATGGTATGACCGTAACATTTATATCCATTGTAACATGTATAATCCCTGTCAACAGTATGGTCCCTGTCACATGTATAATCACAGATTTACAGTCATCATCATAATAATAGTAACCATCACAACGATAATCATTGTCACAAAAATAGCAATAATCACATTTATGGACACTGTCATATTTAAAGTCAGCTACATTCATGGTCACCATCACATTTATAGTTACTGTTAGACAGTCAATGTCACAATTATAGTCGATGTCACTTTAACATCATCGCAGTTATAGTCACTGTCACATAGTCAATGTCACAATTATACTCAATGTCACTGTAACATCACAGTCACATTTATAGTCACTGTCACATAGTCACAACCACATTGATTGTCACTATCAGTCACCATCACAATTATAATCACTATCACTTTAATAATCAGTCACATTTGTAGTCACTGTCACATTTATGTCCTGTTACATTCAGTCGCTGTCACAGTGATACTCAACATCACATACAGTCACTATCACAACTATAGTCAATGTTGCAAATAAGTTATCATCACATTTAGTCACTACTACAATTAGTCACCATCACATTTATAGTCACTGTTACATTCATAGTCACCTTTACATAGTCAGTATCACCATTAGAGTAAAACTAATTTATAGTCACCATCACATTTATAGTCACTGTCATATTAACAATCACCATCACTTTTAGTAATCATTATGTTTACTGTCAATGTTGTATTTAGTCACCAATACAGTTGTAGTCTACACTTGTAGATTTAAAGTCACTATCACCATCACAGCAGCAGGGAAGTTGAACAGACCAGAGTTTCCAGCCAAAATAAACCTTCCTACGCGAACTTTCTCCGTAGAAGCCTCAGAAAGCAGAAATAACGCCTTCTACGGAAGCTAATTTTCATGCATTTCAGACCGGGTGCATCGGGTGGTCGCGCCGTGTGTGTTAGTAAATATAGCGTTCGAGACAGGAAAATAAATTATCGGGAATAATTTTTTGTGTTATATTTTTTGTTGCAACGTGGGGCTGCTTTTTCATGAATAAATTTGATCAAGACCAATTCGATACCGACTTCGTGGATCATGAAGATTTATCGTGATGAAACCATGCGGCGTTGCCTGAGCGCGGCTGAACAAATTTTTGAATTTATTTATATCCATGTCGCCGTTGCACCAGGTCTGATGAATATTTCTCAACGTGTGCGTGTCTACGCCATTGAACACCGATAAAATATTGCAATTGTCCCTGATCACCTTTGGAATCTGCGTATATCTCTGTGTTACGTAAATAACATCGGTGTTCTTGTGTCTGCCACGCGAGAATATCCTAGCCGGATTAGTTTGCTTGTCCAGCATAACGTCATCGAAAACAACGAGATTATTAACATCGCCGTCCAAATTCTCCACGGATGCAGCTTCATTGATGTCTGTGATAAATTCGATTGTGCCCTCATCGGTATTGTCGCTAAATTCTTTTAACACTTGATAACAACGTTGATCGTCAACGGATGGTGCAACCAAATACAATTTATCCCATTTCAGCCATCTCATGATCAAATTCAATAACAATTGTGTCTTACCAGATCCAGATGGGTCGATGATTATCATTCTAATCGAATTCGGTAATACCGCATGATGTTTCACCTTTTCGCGTCGTTTCGTGGCTGAAAAATCAATTACATTCATGTTACTAGAATACATGGATCTATATTGTGTGAAGTGCCGCAAGCACACAGCTACGATAAATCCAACCGAAATCGTTACACGCAACAACAGGAACGCAATTGCAGGAGAATGCGAAGTTTGCAAGACACGCAAGTTCAGATTCGTAAAAAAAAAAGTAGAAGAACCGGAGGAGACATTGCCGCCTCCTTGACAAATTTACCTGGGACCCCCTGGGCAAAATATCCCGGAGAAAAGCATCTACCAGGGTACAATTATTGTGGACCCGGAACGAGACTCGATATCAGACTCGACGATAATAACCAACCAAAACAAGATGAAGATCCGGTAAACGCAATCGATAAAGCTTGTTATTACCACGACCTCGCATATCGCAGCGGAGATTTACAACAAAGGCATCTCGCTGATATCAAGCTAATTCACGCACTAGACGCGATCCCTGATAAAAGTTTCAAAGAGAAATTAGCAACCTGGCTGGTAAAAGGCGCGATGAAAGGCAAATTAGTATTCGGTGCTGGTAAATAATATGGAGCAGATATATTATTCTCCGCGAGGATTATGGCGAGGAAAATCAGCAATTGCCAAACTTGCCAAGGCCGCTAAAGTAAAACAATCCGTCGCTGAATCGTGGTTATCAAAACAGGCAGTTTGGCAAATATATCTTCCTCCTCCTAAAAAAATACCGTACGCGAGTTTCACCGTCAGTGTCCCTAATGAGGTCCATCAAGCGGATCTAATGTTTCTTCCTCATGATACCGTTGACGGCGTCACGTACAAATACGTTTTGACAATCGTCGATATCGCTAGCAGGTATAAAGAAGCGGAGCCATTATCGAATAAAACAGCAACGGAAATTACCAAGGCATTTAACGAAATTTATTCACGATCCCCGTTGACATGGCCGAATCTTCTCCAGGTTGATCCGGGTCGAGAATTTCTTGGCGCGGTTACCTCATTGATGAAAAAAAATAACGTCAAAATCCGTCGCTGTATCGTAGGTGTTCATCGCAATCAAGCTATCGTCGAAAGATTCAATAAAACGCTCGCAGAACGATTATTCGGATACCAATACGCGCGTGAATTTATTCAAGATAATCGATCTCACGATTGGGTATCAAGATTGCCTCAGGTAATTAACGCGTTAAATAATGAGACGACTCGAACAATAGCAATGAAACCTGCAATTGCAATTACAAAATCGAATATACCACTAAAGCGAGATTCCAAAATTCAGCCTGTACTAGGTAGCGTCACAGTCAGATATTTATATAAAGAAGGGGAGGCTGAAGGAGGCAGAAAAAGAGCGACCGATCCAACCTGGAGTGTCACAACACACAAAATATCCGCCGTAACAAGATCGTCAGGAATACCAGCAATTTATATCCTAGATTCGTTAGCGCCACAACGCGGATTTACCAAGGAAGAATTACAAATAGTACCCGAAGATACTCAACTACCGCCAGCGTCATTAATGTAGTTTACTCGAATTCGTCCTAGCTGGGATAATTTTCTTACTCTCGACACGGCCAAATACACTAGATTTGACCAAGAAATTCTATCATCGACGATCCAAACTTGGCCATCTACGGTCAATCCCTGCGACGAGTGTATCGTTGTTGCGTAGCCTAATTTCCACGGTGATTTTTCTGCATTTAACGCTTCATTGACAAGGTTAATATCAACAAAGATAATATCATTTAGGACCAAGTTTTTTTCCCTTCCACATGGCAAAATAATATTAATATTTTGTCGCCTAGTATTAGCGGGCCTGTAGCATAACGGTACCTGCAACGTGGGAAATTTCTCACAATGCAGCTTGAATAACATTTCCTGGATAATATCACGAACAATTTTTCTACTAGCAACAATCAGATGATCGGGACGCCACAAATTTAGAAAATCGCTCATCGGAGTTTCGTCGATTATTTTCCTCATGACGTCACACTGAATCTTATTCGGTTGCAATCGAATTAATTTTTTAAATTCGGTCAACAAAATATCTGTCGATCTATAATCAGCGTCGATTTCCTCATAATAGTCAACAAAATTTCTGAGCCATTCGTGAGGCGATTCGCCATCGATAGGATTAGGTTGTCCATGATCGCCGCACATTATCACGGCTGTATTTTTCCCTTCCAGCCAAGCTAATATCGATTTTAATATATCTAAATTTACCGTGCAAATCTCATCAAATATTATGATTTTGTTGACATATTTGTCTCCCATACGCACCGAATCCCATGATCCGCCACTGTACTTGAAATAACTGTGATACGTGCAAGAATTAACGCCACGCTGCTTTATTTCTCGCGCTAATCTGTGTGTCGGAGTTAACACGATCATATCGGAGTTCGCAAATAAATTTATCACTCGCGTTGTTTTACCGCTACCTCCAGGCCCATTTAGGTAAACGAATTTGCTGCGTGAAATTGGGTCAAACGCAGATGCGGCTGCCGAAGATTCTCCAAATCTACCCCGATGAAATTCATCGCGATCTTCAACATCGGCGTCTTCGCAATAATCTAGGATATCCTCGTTTTTTATCCTCCAAGTTCCCCATGAACTACCATCGGTGATTAAATTTTCCAGCCTATCTTGGTATTTTTTATCGATATAAAACGAATCCGTTGCAACTCTTACTGCGATATCAGAAAATTTGTTTATCATCGACAGCAAATTTATACTAACATATGCGAGCATCGACGATCGCAAATGAGTATATTGCGCTGATTCTCCATCGAGATAGCTAATCACGGTACCTAACTTTACTCCATAAATGATAATATTCTCTCTGTTACAAAATATTCCTCTTGATATCGTATCAGCGATTATAAAATCCATCTCCGCATCGTTGATAAATAATCTAGCGTACCGGTGTTTATGATCAACGGATCCACCCTGAGTAAATTTGCCAATTATTTTTCTTCCTATATCTTTCGCGTTGTCACAGTCTGTCGGCAACCACACATCGATCTGTTTCCTATACGATATAATCGCCTCGCTCACTGTCAACGACACTAACATCGACGAATCCAGCATATATCTCAATAACACTGTAGAGACCCAACGACGCTGAGATAAATGCCTGCCGAACCAAATATAACAAATTTTATGTAAATTTTCAGCAAACTCGAACGACGTTACACAAGCGAATCCTGTCATGACAAAATCAGGCAACCGTCCGTTAATCGCTACTCTTGTCATCTCGCTGGTAGGATGACCGAATTTAGCAAAATAATCTGCACAATCGCCATATCCGAGAAAACTTCCAGGATAACACGCGCTCATGTCAACGGAAATCATATCCTCGAAATCGTACTTGGTATTCCACAGTCCGCCATGGCCGTATTCGATACAACTAAATTGAATATCAGCAAGATATTCGTTCCTCGTAGGCTTCCACGAGTTTTTCACTCGAGCGGCATGAGCGGCCACAGATGGAATTGTGAAGCAATTCGTTAGCAACTGATCGGGATTCGACGAATATTTTACCGCAAGTTTTTTCATCGACTCGTGTAATATTTCATCCCTGTAAATATCGCCACATGGCAAAATAAATTGATCGTATCTTTCTTCGCTCGAGAACAACCATATCGATATCGGATCAGATGTGCTTATTTTTTTGATAAATCTGAACATGGAATCGGAATTATTATTCTCCGCAGAATTTTCCACGGGATAAAATTTGACCATACGATCCCGCGGAAATATCATCACCGATTGCGACCACGCGTGAGAATTGTGATCGACAATCTCGATTGGTGCTCCTCGGGATTTATACGGCGACGAGTATAATATTTCCCCCGATAACGTTTTCACCGTAATTGGAAATTTTAGTTTTTTACTCAACGCAGCTACATCGTCCACTGATGCGCCATCAGCGACGGTCTTTGCCCACGCGTTAATTTTATCTAGCCTTAGTTGTGTCAAACCAGATCCACGTCGAGCGTTTTTCATATGCTCGATTACGCGCTCAGCCACGCAATTTATCATCGGTGATTCTTTCATTGCAGGTAGGTTTTTCACATCCGGGTTGTTATTTAGCCAATAAATACCATAAACAACAGCGCTGGCTGGATAAGATCTGGCATAATAAGGGCCATCGATTCCCAGTAACAATCCAGGTTTGGAATTTTTATCAAGAATAACGTTTTTCTTACCGCCACGCACTGGATCTCGTTTATCGCGAATAATCCAGGTATCGTCGGGCATTTGTGCGATAAATTTTATTCCAAAGATAAATCGCTCTTCTTTGTGTTCGGTTTTTATGTGCTCGATTATTTTCTTAGCTCGTTCCAGATTCATCGTAGCATCGATAGAATTCGTTTTCCAGGTCGACCAAGTGTGAACAGCTCCATCGTCGAAGAATTCTTTCTTCGCTCGGTCAACCTCAGGTATAATATATTCTGCCTCATCAAGATCAAATGCATCCATGATTATATTTTAGACATATGTTTAAATATAATGAATCAATGCAAGTGGATACTAATCGGTTCAACAAAATTCTGTGACAAATCCTGCAGAGGCGATTATTGCGGCGCTCACATACATGCGATTCGGCGTGGCAGTAAAGGACCACAACGTTGCTTAGTTTGTCAAGTTGGCACGCGAGGAAAAACTCGGTTGTGTCTGGCGTGTGGAGGAAAAAATTATCGGGAATTGCGCCGGTATTATGAAAAAAGATCCTAGTCCGTGATAACCTGCGAAGAAGATTATATTAATCGATTCAAAGCAAATAACGATTTAGACATATAGATTATCATATATGAATTCAAAATCAGCGATTCCAGAATCAACAATGACACACGAGTTCAAATCTCACCCAACAATTACCAAATATGAGGCATCATTGGATGGTATCGTCAGACATATCAAAACAAAGAAGAATCGTGCCGGTAATATTGGTAATTCGGGTTATCTTGCTTTTACCATCAACGAAAAGGGAAGAACAAAATATTATCACAACCATAAGTTTATATTCGAATGTTTCAATGGACCTATTAAGGATGGCCTTGTTATCGACCACATCGATGGAAATAAACTAAATAACAAAATATCCAATCTTCGCGCGATAACCTCGAGTGAAAATTGCAAATTTGGTAATACAGGTAAATATCCGAAATATGCCAGGGCGGTCAAATCGATAAATAAAGAAACAAACGAGGAAATTATATTCACGTCGATGAATGCCGCTGCAAGGTATTTTGGTATCAATTCACAATCAGTACAATGTGCAGCAGAAAAAAAATATAAAGCGACGTTCTCATATAAATTCGGCGTGTGGATTGAATTTTATTATATTCCAATAATATCCGACTCGGAAAATGAAATCGAAGATTTTTGAAATTAAATATAATAAAATTTATATAATGAACGAGGAAAACGTAAATAACATCATCAAAGCTATCGAGGATCTGAAAAATAAAAATATAAATTTGCCTTTGGATTTGGACGCAGGTAAAATCCGGTCCGAATTTGAGACGATCGTCCAAGGAAAACTCGAGTACAGGTACACACTGCCATCTGAATATAAATTCGTAAAGAAAATCCAGATTGCGATGTACCAATCGCTTGCGTCCGTCAGCGATGATCAAATCGAGGATTTTTTTAAATTATCGACGCTGGTAGAAAAAGTTAGATCGAGTTTATCAGACGAATACGAGTCGAGAAAAATTACCAGCTCGCGCGTCAGGCAACTAAAAAAGCTGGTCGATGAAAGCAGAATCGAAGATTCTCAAAATTAGAATCGAAGATTCCTGATTCTTGAAAATTTCTGCCACAAAAAAAACAAAAATTAAAAATTTTATTAATTTTGAAAAATTTCCCTGATTTTTATTTATTTTTTTTTGGCCATTTTTTTCTGGCGGAGAGATTTACGATCTCACAAGTAAATTGATACTCAGTGTTTCCTCGCGTATATCAAGCAAATTTCCATTCTGATCCGTCAGCTTGAAATTTATCCTTGATAATAATCGACTGTGACATCGCAGGTAAAATGGATTTACTGGCTCTTTTATTATCAAAAATCCCGGAGAGACGCTAGGTGAAAACGAATATAAGATAAATCCCTGGTGTGCCTGTTTTGAAACAGACGAATCAACGTTGTAGCCATCTTCGACGACATCCGCGTGAAGATAAATCGCGATGACCTCCGTTATATTAACGATACCCGGTGAGATATGCCGTCCCTGTTTGGCTGGATCATTATCATGCTGGAGAATTGATTTTGATTGTAATTTTTTAGTCAACCACGCGGCATGTAATTTTGGGAATAAATCATCGATGGTATCAGTGACCGATTTTCTCATTTCATCAACGTTATAATCAGGAAATTTGAAATTTGGTAATGTTTCCTTGGTTAATTTGAATAGCGTCATAAATTTTTGTTTCTCTCCTGAATTTCTAATCAACTTGAAGCTACTGACGGGAAGAACATAATCAGCGACTGATATATCGTCGGTTATCGCCCGAATGAACATGCCGTGATAATATTCAGCATCGAACGCGAGTTGGTTCAGAATCTTCACACGTTCGATAATAATTTTGTTGCATGAGTCTGATTCGTCCAAGATACATTCATGAAAATATTTTTTTAGTAAATTTAATTGTAATTTATGTTCCTGATTAAAATCATCGATGGTTTTTCTTATCAACGTACCGTCTATGGGTTTTATCTTGCTAATTTGGGAAACATCGACGATTTCGACATCCGGAGGGACCTTAGGAAGAGGCAACCACGAGAAAATCTTATCCTTAAGAGTGAAAGCAAAAAGTACCGAGCCGGATTTGTGTTTGTTCATGAGAATGATGGCATCTTCGACAAGATCTTTATGTCTGATAGCGGTTTCGTAATATCCTTCGTTGGTGGTAAAGTCAGATTTTTTTGGTTCAGGTGGCTCTGGAGGAGCTTCTTCGTGCCAACCTGGAATAAAAACATCTGGTTTTTTTTGTTTTACCGGAGGTGCGATTTCAGGCCAACCTAGCACTGTCCTAATCGATGATTGGTAAATATCGACCATATACGGCGATTTTACTTCGATGATCGATGACAACGTTGGTTCGTGTGCTAATATTTTTATTCCTGGTGTAGCATCGCCGGTTATATTCGATATCCTGTAGGTTATTTCCTTGTCGATTTGCTCAATTTCGTAGCTGCCTGTTGGTATACTAACGGGGGTCCAATCGGGATTTCCATCGGGTTTGTTTTTGTTGGCAAAAATAAGCGAATTGTTTGATAATAATCTACCGAACGATTTCGATCTAATATTGGGCCAACTGTTATAGACACGTAACTGCGATAATGCAATTTCCCTGACGCTAATTGGCGTTAGAAAATCGATACTAAATTCTGGTTTGGTTGAGCTTACCGATATCAGTGTTGTTATCGACGGTGTCGTGTTTGTCACGATTTGAGCTAGTTCGGACATTATTTATATTTATTTGTTCAATCTCGGAGTAGATATTTATCATCGCTGAAAATTCTAGATCGGATATAACGCCGTCGTTGAGACTCTCAGAAAGCAACGATGATAATTTCGAATACGCCTCGTTGACCTGGGATAGTTTGCTCGTGTACAGGGACAATTTCTCATTCGTGCATGAAGATATTTTTTTTTGCGATAATATTGAGAACGCCGGCGATTGTTGTTGTTGATGATATTACTATCGTTGCTACGATCGGCGCGATTGTTGTTACCGCGGATAAGATTATTCCCGCACCGGCGACTATTGCACTTACCGCGTACACGGCAACATCGATGGTAACTAATCTACGCTGATATTTCTTTATTTTTACCTGATACTCGTCAAGAAGTTTTTTTAGCGAATCTTGCCACGAACGCGCTTGATTGTATCGGTAGTCCGATGCGGTCATTTATATTAACCATATTTCACCCAATCAATTGCAGTCCACGCGGATAAATATTCGAAAATTGTAAAATAATTGATCGGCCCAGTCACGGATCTATCTGGTGGTTCTAGCTTAAAAGTTTCCGTGTTATCTTCACCTATGGAAATAACAAAAAATCCGGAATAATATTCATAAATTTCATGATGATCGGCGGTTACATTGAATTTTATCGCTCCCGAGATAAGATATATTCGATATACGCCAGTAATTGGCGAGGTAAAGCTAAATGTGTTATTCTCGGGTGTCCAAGTAAGATTCTGTGTTTTTACCACAAATGTTAAATTGCATGGAAGATTTTTTGTTGGCACCTGATCTGGCACTTAAAAACGCATCAATTTTGGAAGATTCAATAACGACAATCGTACTTCAGTGACTTTAATTTTTTTTTCAGAATCATCAATTTTTTCGAGAAGTTCCTTGTTCGAACTTCGCATCGTTGAAACATCGACGTGAATTTCTCTCACAATTTCTCTGAGATCGTCGTGTAATGTTTTATCGGTCTTTTGGTCAACTTTTGTAGTTGCGGCGAGAAGTTTTGTGTTCAAATCTCGAATTTCTCCGTCGTACACCGATGTATCGACCTTTTGACGCGCCAATTCACGTACTACGTTAATATCCTCGTTGATTTTTTTTATTTTCTCGTCGAGGTCGTCGTGTGATGTTTTATCGACCTTTTCACTTGCGATTTGACGTATCTCGGAAGTTTCCTTGTTAATTTTAGTAATATCCTCGCTGATTTTTTTTGTTTTTTCGCTGAGATCGTCGTGTGATGTTTTATCGACGTTTTCACTCGCCAATTTACGTATCGTGGAAATTTCCTCGTTAATTTTTTTTTTTGTTTTCTCGCTGAGATCGTCGTGTGATGTTTTATCGACTTTTTGACGCACAAATTCACGTACCGCATTAATATCCTCGTTGATTTGGGCAATATCCTCGTTTATTTTTTTTGTTTTTCCGCTAAGATCGTTGTGTGATGTTTTATCGACCTTTTGATGCGCCAATTCACGTACCGCGTTAATATCCTCGTTGATTTTAGTAATATCCTCGTTGATTTTTTTTTGTTTTCTCGTCGAGGTCGTCGTACAATGACATATCGACCTTTTGACGCGCCAATTCACGTATCACGTCAATATCCTTGTTAATTTTGGCAATATCCTCGTTTATTTTTTTTGTTTTCTCGCTGAGATCGTCGTGTAGTGTTTTATCACTTTTCTGACCCATTACGGTTTTTATTTCGGTAACATCGGTGAAAATCTTAGTAACATCCCCGCTGATTTTTTCTACCTTATCGCTAAGATCATCGTGCGATTCTTGATCAACTTTTTTCTTTGCTAGTTCATTTGCGGCGGAGGAAGTATCGCTGAATTTTTTTATATCTTCGTCAATTTTTTTACTAAGTTTAGTTAAGGTATCGTCGAGTTTTTTAAGATCGTTAGTTAGCCTGTTAAGTCTTCTTGTCAATTTGTCCTGAAGATCGTCGTATAATGCTTTATCGGCCTTTAGAAGCAACGTTGCTGATAATTCGTTGTCTTTTTTTTCCACGTCCGCGATATCGGCCTTTGAGGGTAACTTCGCTACAAGATCGGCGATATCAGCGATGGATTTTGATACCGACTCTGATAGGCTGGTAAATTGATTGATACGATCGTTATATTCGTCTCGCTTGATTATATCAGTTATTTTGACGTTGCTTGTTTGTAATCTTCCTTCGCTATTTTGAAAAATAGCAACTTCGCCAGGATCTATCTCTGACAGCGATAGAAGATTATTAATATCATCCCTGGTTGCAAATTTTGATGTATCAACGTCAGTCACTGCTGCTTCCTTCTTCCTGTAGAGGAATCTACCGTAAATATCAACCATGATATTTATCTACGGCGTATTTAAATACAATCCTGTGATACGGATCGGATGATTTTGAAATCGCATCGAGAACGTTAATTGATTCTGGACCGCATATCGGTGGATCCATTACCGTCTGCGTCGGAAGTGTCGAGTACCAAATCGGAATATTTAACTTTGACACGTAATTGATGAATTCCTTCGGTGGCGCTAGTCCGTATGAATCAAAATAAACAACTTCGCGAGGATTAATCGCGTAGGCGACCCAATGTGTGCCAGGGCCGGTACTTGAATCGAGATTTATTATTCCCGTCTCGGTGGTGTTTGGTTTTTCTGGTAGTTGGTTTCGCATAAATACGCCTCTGAAAAATTTTATTTTTTTATTCTTTGCTTCGCTTGATAAATCTAAATTTGAATAGGGCGTGCTAATCTCAGGCCGGATCCGTACATGGGAGGTCGTCCCAATCTTAGGCCGGATCCGTACAGAGGTCGTCTTGGATAAAGGTTGTTTCCCTTTTATTACCGTATCGTCCTCCTACTTTTTCTAATAGTTTTTTACCTGCGTGTCCAGCCGCGGCTGATGCTAGACCGGTTGCTATTGTCGGAGCAAGTGAGGCTAATAATCCAGGAATAGCGGCTAGTAGAGGGAAAAATCCACCTACTTTGACCATGTCTCTGATGGCGCCTATACTGAGATTCACATGAACGCCAGAATTCGCTGATTTGGCTTTGGTAAAGCGTTCACGTTGACCCCTAGTTAGCGATAGTTTGTTAGGCCCGCCATGAATTTGATCATTTTTCAAGGTTAATTTCATACCGCATCGCTTTGATATCGCTGACTGAAGTTTTTTCATCTGACCCTGGGTCAGAGTTACGCTGACGTGTTCGTATGGCATTTTAATATTCGTTTAATCTAAATTTAGAAATCTTAAAATCTTCGATTTTAAAGTTACATTTTCTCGACAGGCGCGTCGATGATTCTCATTCTGCCGCTGATTCCTTCCAGGATCATTGTTCTATCGCTGAGAATCACCGCGATTACCCTAGCTGGTCCAGCTGTGTTAATTCTGGCTTTGAAATGGATATCAACGACGGATTGTTTTACCAAATCGAGATGTTCCAGAGAAAAGTAATAGATAGGATAGCGAGTATTAAAATCCAACTGTGATATTTGCAATCCGGTATCGATATTTTGATCGCGACCCATAAAACACAACAAGCGATGATATGCGCGGGCCGTAGAATAGTTGGCAAAATCAATCGATATTTCCTCGGATGGCTCTTGTTGCCCGTTTATCCTTAACGACACGTTTGTCGCGTTAAATCCATCAAATATCATGTGACTGTGAGTTTGATCGTATCTATTTGCGTTTTGAAGAGCGACAAATATGTGTCTAGGTGCCGAGACACCTTGTTGTGACGCAATTCGCCAGGTAAATATTCCGTTAATATTAACGTCGATAGAGTCGGTCGTGGTTGTTAGCCAGGACATAACAGACTTACCACCCTGATTCATGAATGACAATAATTTTTCCTCCTCAAGCATCGACGAAACTATCGCTGGCATCCACAAGGTAAATTTGGTTAGTAATATTTTGCCTCGATCACCATCCACACCTACTTCTCGCCAGATGGCTCTGTCATTGCCTGTGTCGTCTCGAACGAAAGAAATCGTGTGTTTTGCTCCGTAAATGACTTTCCTGAAGTGCCTGCAAAATCCAAAAATGTGAGATAGCGGAATTGCACAGGAAAATCTTCGATCATTTCCTTTTAACATAAGTCTTCGCGTGGCAAATCCGAGGTTGTAATTGGGATTGGGTTTAATCATCACATCTTTAGTATCGGCGGCAGCATTACCAGCGGCATTTCTCGGTACACCGATGTCATACTGGACATGATCAGCGTGATCAGTATTATCTTTGGCGAACATCATGCTAGGGCCAGCTGATCTGGTAAAATCATCCGAGTATCTAGCTAGGCCTATAATCGTCGTTGCTAAATCAACGTTGCCCGTGATTGACTCAATCTCTCTTCCATCGATCATGTAAGTGGCGCTCTTGAATAATGCCATGATGCCGTTGTTGACGAATCCGACTTTAAAATCTGCGTTATAGTCGGTATTATCCGCCTTATGAATTTCCCCAACAAATTCGATATATGCCTCAGACGGAAGAAAATATCTCGTTGTATCGTGAACTTGAATTTCAACGCGATTAGTCGCATTTGGTGTCACTGTGTCGTACGAGAAATATTGGAAATCACGCACGGATGTGTCTCTACCTACAGGCTCGTCCATGTCGAACACTTCGTTTGACACTTGTGCGAACATTTATTATTAAGAATTTCATCTAAAACGAAGACCGCTGCCTGATATAAAACTTGTGTTCGCAACTTCCTTTGCTAGATTATTTGCGAAACTTGTATTTGCAACTTCCTGTGCTAGGTCATTTATTTTTTTATTTGCTGCGTCGTTTATAGCTTTACTGACCTCGGCGGGCATTTCGCTGGTGCTAGGTAATTTGACGGGCTGCTTTTTTTACGCATTAAATTTGATATTTTACCTTTGACAACATCGAAGCCTTTACTGGCCAAATTACCAATACCAGAGATGACAGTCTCGCCGATCTTTCCTATTGCCTTTGATGCAATTTGCTTAGCTGCGGGTCCGATTTTAGGGACTACTCGCGTAACGAGGCTTTTAACGATATCGCCTAATCCATTGCCGTGAATATATTTGTATACAGGCAATCGAGAGTTAGCTATGCGGACCTGTCTAGGTCTGCGTTGATGTTTGTGAACAATCATGTTATTTCAATTATGTTGTTTTAATCGATGGGTTCGTCAACGAGCTCTTCGTAAATGTAGGAATCAATGACACCGCCGCGAAACAATCGCTGACAAATATCTGAGGCCTCGTTGATTATTTCAGAAGAATTGTTTCCGGCTCGTTTTCCTCCGATTAATACCTCGAGGCGAGATACATCGTTGACAACGCTGTCAGGGCAAATAGTATATCCGCTTCCTGTTTTAGGTTTTGGAAACATTTGCCAATGCGACGACGATGTTAAATCTTCATCTTCCTCTTCTGGCTCTTCTTTTTGTTTTATTTTTTCTAGAAAATTTTGGTAACCAGGATCATTAAAATCGACTTTTTTTCTCATTGTGGCAAAATATACCGCGGGAATCCATTCATCTTTGGTATATTTATCGATACTTCTCTTAAACAAATAATCCTCCTTTTATCGAAGCCAGATTTGGCAACGTTGATCAAATTATCCCCTATTTTAAAATACCTAATCGCGTCATCAGTAAAATGAGTATAAGGCATAGATCCTTCGATGGATATTTCCCCCAATTCCTGCGGTTGTGGCGTTACCGAAGATTTTACTCCTTTTTCTGCCTTTCTGTTATATGCTAATGTACGAAATAGAAAAAAATTCGCATCATCTTCCTTCACACGGGATAATCCGTAATTGGTCCGATATATTGTTTTATACCACGATTCTCGTGTTCTATTTCTACCTAATCCTTTCTTCGTTAAATAATTTATTTCTCTTTTAGTGAAAGAATCTTCCGCAAATTCTCCAAGTTCCTTAAGGGTAGTTTTTTTCTTAAGTTCTTCTGTTATCTTGGACAAACCTTCAGTGGTAAAAGTTTCCGTTATTTCCTCGTAAATTTCTTCTTCTTCTTCTTCTTCTTCTTTTTCTTCTTTTTCTTCTTTTTTCTGTGCTTGTGCTTGTGCTTGTTCTTGTTCTTGTGCTTGTTGCTCTTGTTTTTGCCGCGCCTGTTCTTGTTCTCTTCGTAATCGTTCTTGCTGTAATCGTTCTTGTGTCCGTTCTCGCTGCGCTTGTGCTTGTGTTTGTGCTTGTACTTGTGTTTGGCGAATTTGTTCAAGCTGACCTGGCACTAATCGAGTATGTTCCTCAATGTCTCTCAACACAGGAAGAATTCCACGTTTCTTGATATCCGGATCCTTTACGTCACCAAGAAAAACTTTTTCGGTTGTTTCGGTAACTGGCCTTAACAATTTTGATGATAAATCGGTACGTTCATACTTCGCGTCTTCGTAATCACGAACTTTTTTCTTGAACAATTCTTTTGCTGGGATAAGTTTCCTTACTGCCGCTAATTGTTCTCGCGCTATTCTGGCAGAATGAGGCTCTCCAACTGTACTAGTTTTCCGACTCATATTATTTTCAAGTATATTATTTTAATGCGACGTAAAATGGACCAAAGCAGCCCCACCATGCAACAAAAAATATAACACAAAAAATTATTCCCGATAATTTATTTTCCTGTCTCGAACGCTATATTTACTAACACACACGGCGCGACCACCCGATGCACCCGGTCTGAAATGCATGAAAATTAGCTTCCGTAGAAGGCGTTATTTCTGCTTTCTGAGGCTTCTACGGAGAAAGTTCGCGTAGGAAGGTTTATTTTGGCTGGAAACTCTGGTCTGTTCAACTTCCCTGCTGCTCCATCACAGTCACCATATTTCAAGTCACTATCAAAATTGGTCACTATTGTGACTAATTTCAAGTCACTATCACCATTACAGTCACGGTTATGGCTGATTCACTATTACAGTCACCGTTGTGACTGATTTCAAGTCACTTTGAAAATTACAGTACCATTGTGACTGATTTGAAGTCATTATCACCATTACAGTCACATTAACAATCACCATCGCTTTTAGTAATCATTATGTTTATTGTCAATGTTGTATTTAGTCACCAATACAGTTGTAGTCAATACTTGCAGATTTAAAGTCACTATCACCATTACAGTCACCATTGTTACTGATTTTAAGTCACTATGACCATTACAGTCACTGTTATGGCTGATTCACCATTACAGTCACCGTTGTGACTGATTTCAAGTCACTTTCAAAATTACAGTCACCATTGTGACTGATTTGAAGTCGTTATCACCATTACAGTCATATTAACAATCACCCTAACTTTTAGTAATCAGCATGTTTATTGTCACTGTTGTATTTAGTCACCAATACAGTTGTAGTCAACACTTGCAGATTTAAAGTCACTATCACCATTACAGTCAACCATTGTTACTGATTTTAAGTCACTATCAAAATTAATCACCATTGTGACTAATTTCAAGTCACTATCACCATTACAGTCACTGTTATGGCTGATTCACCATTACAGGCACCGTTGTGACTGATTTCAAATCAATGTCAAAATTACAATCACCATTGTGACTGATGTCAAATCACTATCAAAATTACAGTCACCATTGTGACTGATTTCAAGTCACTATTATCATTACAGGCACCGTTGTGACTGATTTCAAGTCACTATCAAAATTACAGTCACCATTGTGGCTAATGTATCTTGCCCTTAATAATTTCTGCAATGTTGAAACAGTTCCTATATGTTTCAAACAAAATACTGAATTCAGTACTTAGGAGAGAAGTACATATCATATTGTTATATATTATATTATATAATATCATATTATATTATATCTCATTATGTTATATAAAATGTGTGGTTATGTGATCATAAGCCCATGGTGACAGGTCAATCAATATACGGTTGATGTCACTATGACAGAAGGAAGTGGAGTAAACACAATGAACTCTGGGAGATTATAGTTATTTGCCTTCTTGCATCTTCAATTGATGCATACTCCTTTCAAGATATAGTACTAATGAAAAAGCTGACATGATTATTAATGTCAGTGGCTGGAATGAAATGGGGTACTAATTTGAAGACAAAAATCAAACATTTGTACTGAGTTAGTTGAATGTTAACAAGTGTGTCTGGGACACATGTTCTCATAAGTTAGAATAAGCCATTCTCCCTCAAACAATAAAATAGTATACATATAAAACAACACTAAAATAATATGATTTTATAAAATTACATGTCAAGATACATAATTCAGGAAAAATAGTTAATATTTATGGTGAGGTAAAATTACAAAGCTAATAAGCATAGTAGAAACTCGACAACAGTACGTACACCAAAATCAATACAGTAGCTAAATAAATTTACAATATCATTAACTGGGTATTAATAATAAATTTGGATTATTCCTTAGCTATCAGAAGCATTTCCATTTAGCTTAATATCATCATCAGTAATGTTAACCTCTATACAAGTATCTAAGTGGAATAATGTCAAAGCATAGTTGAATTTTTAAGGGGCCATCCATTAAGTACGTAAGCAAAATAATTTGGCAAAACTTGACCCACCAAAAGCACGCAAGCATACTTGTTTGCACCATGCAGAAACCATAAGGGATTAATAATATTAACGTGTTTAATAATACAGATAGTACACAGACTCTGAATGTCTGGCTGAATACAACAATTAAGCTGTATAACTTTAAAACGTTTGTCAAGTGTACAAAAAAATTAAATGCTGACTGAACCCGGTTGAACAAGTTAATTATTAGACAGATTATTACTGAGGTGTCCCTGTTTCTTATGCAGATGTACATTATCAGTAGACACTCCCAACTCAAGCGTATGCACTTGGTTGACACCCTACCCCTCCATGAGTCCTTACTAAATTGATGGCCCCTAATCGCCTGTGTAGCCTTTATTCATGCAACCTGTTTAGTATGGGCAACCAACACACAGCTTTTAACATATTATGAACCATACAGCAATATTATCTGTGTATCAGATATGCATAACAACATTTGGCTTTTGTTTACATGTATCAAGTTTTGGGAGTTAAAATTACAATGATTACTGAAATATCTTTGAGAACTGTTTCACAACTGAGGAATAGTATTCACACTGACAGGCTTTGTTGAGAATACGGAAGGAAATGTACCATTTTAATTATAAAATTCCAAATAGTATGAAACCTATGTAAATATAAAATCTCACATGACAGCAAACCTACCTATCCAATTATCAAATCGCAAATAATAGGAAAACCAATCTAATTTTGATAACCCAAATCCGGACTTCTTGATCAGATATATATATATATATATATATATATATATATATATATGGAATAAATTGCATATCAAAAGCATCTTTAAACTACCTATATATACAGAATGACAAAGGCAACTGTATCCACTATGGTATGGGGGGAAATGCAAAATTGTATAAAATGTTGTTGTTGTTGTTGTTGTTGTGGGGTTTAACGCCATTTTTCAGCACGATAGGCTATACATGGCGGCCAGTATTAATGGTGGAGGAAGAACCCGGAAAACCCCGGAAAGAACCACCGACCCACGAGAAGCTACTGGCAAGCTTTCTCACATGCCCACATTGGCTGAATCTTAGACTCGAACCGCCGCAGACAGAGGTGAGATGGCAGTGATCCGTAACGAAGAGCGCTTTAGACCACTCGGCCACTCGGGGCCCCTGTATAAAATGAGTTTTAAATATGGAAACAGTTAGGAATCTGTAGTTTACAGTTTAGTACTTCTAATCATAGACTCACTACTCTAAAAAATGTCATCTGATCAACATTCAGAACGTCGAGTCATATACTCCCTGTTGAGTAAAGTTGTTACAAAATGGAGAACTTATAATCATAGACTTCAGGTTGAGTGAAGTCGTTGAGACAAAATGGAGAACTTCGAACATTAGATTCCATGTTGGAAAAGTCTCTGGGACAAAGGTTATGACTTGTGTTCATATATTCCATAATAAAGAAGGTTAAGTTTAGAACCACTAATCATAGACTGTTGAATAATGTCGTTGGTAGAATATTTTACGACATTCAATCATAGACTTTCTGACGACAGAGGTCATTAGGACAAAGATTATGACTTCTGATCTTAGACTCACTGTTGGAAAAGGTTGTTGGGACAGGACATATTTTGAGGACAGAAAGTGTAATGACGGTGTTAAAAATTCTTCAGTGACGAATAGTATAAATATTATTTGCCAAATAAATATGCAATTTTCTAAACCATTTTATTATTTCAAAACATTCATTGCAAAATTATCAAATTAACTTCCACAAAGAATAAAACAATTATCCAAAATATTGCTAACTTGTCATTCTAATATTTGATGAAATATTATAAACTGTATGATATTTGTTCAATTGCAAAGTTTGAATACTTCATAATACTATTTCCTTTTCCAGTTAGTTAGATTCTGCAAACTCCATGATAGCTGTTGTATCCATTGCTTTCCCATTTTATTATATATTCTGTTATATAAAAAATTATATTTGTTTTCATTTTTCAACTCTAAATCTATATGTTGTCCAGCAATGCCATGCATTTCACGATTGGTTTGTGAGGTCACTTTATAAAATTTTAGCAGCTGCATTTTCACCTGTGTGTGGTAAAGCTGTCATTAATCAAAGTTCTGTATTTTTATATTTTTGGTTGAACTAAGCTAGCACAGGTTGTTTTGCCTACGTGCTTTCAATTGTATTATTTGGTAATCAGAGTAAAGTGTTTTGACCTATCAAGTGAGGAATCAAACCCAGTATTACTACATAGGTATCCAGAATGCTAACCACTGAACTACTGCACACTAAAGCGAAGGACTGCCTATTTGATTCTGGCCACTGCTGTGTGGTTAAATGTAATTTTAAATTATTTATATATTCTATAGCTTTATCTTTCTAAAGTGTTCTCCATGATATTTATAATGAATTGCATACATCACAGTGTTTAACCTTATTAAGATTAATGTTGCACTGTAATATTAGCTTGTGCACGTCTAAGGCCAAATATATGTGGTGACATGGCTAAAATGGAACAGTTTTTATCAACTTATTTGCATCTCAAGTTAGTTTAATAAATTCAACTCTGAAAGGTATCAAACAAAATACCTTTGTAATTGGTTACGTACCAACATCTCAATTATCACCACTTATACTGTTTATTCTTTATTTTATGTTATGAGTAAAAATATTATGTATATTACCCTTTCGATTCTGTGTATTCAGAACCTACATGCACTATTAAAGGAAAGGTATTGAATACATACTAAAAGAGGCTGGTGGGGAAAATAATTTGCGATTTAAAACACCATGGAATAACTTCATTTTACTGTATAGTCTTGAATAAAATATTAATATCCCAATTAATGTCCTAAATAAGTTATATAATAAGGAACCATATGGAGTGGGATCTCTCACAGAAAATAATTGGGAAATTGTATAAGTGCTGCATAACCATATGCAATGGGATCTCTTAAGGATAAATGACCAGAAAATCTAACTGATATTAGTGCTGTGTAACCATATGGAATGGGATCTCTTATGGATAAATCACCAGAAAATGGTGGAAAATCTATCAGATATTAGAGCTGTATAACTATATGAAATTGATTCTCTTGAGGAAAATCTCCATAACATGGTAGAAAATCCATTTGGTTGTGGCAATGTATAGACAGCATGTAATTTGACTTCTGTTTTGTGTCATTCCAAATATAATGACTAAATCATCTTGAAACAGATGCCCGATGTCATAATTGCCAAGCTATTAGATCTGCAAAATATGAATAGTTTTGGTTTCATGATAAAGACAAAAATGGGTTGGTTAAGATTCTTCTAACTCCATTTACCCAAGGCTAACCGTACAGGCCAAACAATTGTATTCTTTTGAGAAACAACCTCAGTATTACAAAACAAGACAATATTTTAGGACATTTAAATATACACGCTTTATGTAATTACTTAAATATTGCGTATTTGATATACTTTGCTTTAAATGTGAACTGAACATGAATAGCAAACACCACATAAAGTTAACCTTTACTGAATCACAGTTTTAGTATTTATATACTGATGGTGCTATAACACTTGGACAAATAATAAACATCAAAGTGATAGGGGTGAAACGATTCATCAATATATCAGTGCAACAACTCCTGTACCAAATTGATACACATATCAGGTTCAGTTAATATTTAGCAGTCATACATTATTATTAGTCATTTGCCTCTTTACTGTTTAAAAAGAACATTCATTTTGATTAGATGACACATGCTTGGGCACTCAGTTTTATCTGGCATCAAAGAAAAACCCATTGATAACACCCCCATCACCTTCTACAAACTAATGTGGTGCTGTGCTAATTAGCATATCCCAACTGCCTGTTCAACATAAGAGATATTTCAAATGCATTTCCCTTATATACTGAAGTAGTTTAATTATCTCGCAGTAGAATTTGTTACACAGAATTAAGATTGGTGATATCATCTGTTTCAATCCATTGTAAAAAATACAAAACAATCAAGATGTAATTAGTTTATTCTCTGTGTAAGCTGTGCATCGGATTATATGGGGCAGCTTGAAATGACCTAAAAGGTTGAACTAACATCACTGAAAACTAACAAGTAGTCCATTTTAAAGTTGTTCTACTACCTTGCCAATGATGAGGATGGCATATAAACATGATGATACGTCTATATATGTCTGATTACTCTGCATACTTGACATATTGCCAGTGTCTCTGCAAATACAAACTGGCATAAACTACCACTAACTGACTTTCTAAATATGGAAATACTCAATAAAAAGATACGAGTATCAATAATGTATCATATCGTAGGCTGTGTATCGTACCGTGAATCAAATCGATGTGAAACACATGTGTATCATTTCACCTTTACTAAATGAAATATAACATGGCTATTCCCACAATATAAAAAGCATGTTGTTTGCTTGTTATAATTCTGCTTTACAGTTAGAAAAAAATTGCTGATGTCAGCATTTGGAAATCCAGAGTGTCCAACTATTTAGGTTAATGACACTAAATAAATTTGGAAGTGCTTTATGAGAGAAACATAATGGATTCTGGTTTATACCAATTATAAATCTAAGCAAATGTTTGACATAATAATTAATATATGAGAGCAAATGTGTAAGCCAGAGAATACTTACCCTATCATATTAACATTTAGATAGAAACCTACTACCTTCTGAACCCAGCCATCCTAAAATGATGAAAAATGTATTTTTCCACCTATTTAATATAGACGAATGGCAATAACTATTGCCCATTAACACCCCTAACCATGCCAAATTTTGCTAGCTTTGAAGCTGAATAATATATGAACATAGCTGCATACACAGCTGGCTGATTGGGAGGGTTAAAGTAATGTGATTAGGTAAGTATTCTCATTAAAACTTCATTTACTTAAAACAATTTGCTCTCTCCTTCTAATATTTTACCCAACCACATAAACATTACGAGAATAAGTTTTGGGAGGAGTGAATACTTAATATCTGACTTCTCCCTTGGGTATACTTCAAGGGAAATTTGATTGGATTCGCTAACTGAACAATAAAGTGTTCTGATAAGCAACATAGTCTACAGTCGCATGATTGTGACCTCTATATCCAGTCAGACGAGATGAGTACTGAAATCATGTTACCTACACAAATTTAGCGGTTTACCAGGAAAAATGTTTTGTATGATAGTAATTTCAATGAAGAGCTGGCTACAATATTTGGACTCGTTGAACTAAAATATGCTAGATGCAGGACAAATTCCATTTAGTAGAAAGGGTGACTGACTTTCATTAAATTAGCTACAAAAAAAAATGTCTTTATTTCAATGGATGTTATGTATGCCATGATGTCTGACTGTGTCAGACACCATTGAGTCGTATCCTTTGATAGAAATTTGAGCCAGCATTTCCTCCTCAAAGAGACAAAGAAAAAAGCCAGCCAGTTCAGGTATTCAGGCAGACACGGTGACGAAAATATTGACTTCGCACCATTAACTAAATGAACGCCATTTTCCCTTAGAACCTTACAAGTTGAGGCTTTTCTTACTAGCTTCTCTACACAAGAGGCTTCAATAATTTGTTCAAATTATTCACGAAGAATACTAAGACAACAGAGGCATAGATGGAACACCTGAATCATGGCTGCTTGACAAGATTGGGCCTGGCCGAAATCTTCGTGTAAAGGATAGGTCTATCGCTAGATTGAGTAGATCTGTGGCCCAGAAATTGTATCTTCTGCTAGTGGCTATCACAGTCATTTTGTAGTTCTGAAGCCATGACTGTTGGAGTTATTTTAAAGTAAGACTATGGGAAGGTAGACAAAGGACTAGAACCCTTTCTAACTGATTGACAGTATCCACAGCCCAAGAATCTGGATCCGGAACTTAGAGATGAAGGCGGGCTGCTTGTGTTTCCAACTGCTCGCAGAAGAGCTAATCTCAGAAGCTCCCAAATTATGCAAATTGGAAAAAAGTCTGTAGAGTTCTTTTGCACCAGCATAGAAACAGCTGAATCAACACACAGGTCACACGATTTGGTGCCTCTGTGTGAGGAGGTAGGTCTCCACATATAAAAGTTGTCTGACATAATGAGGACCATATTCCATGAGAAACTTTCATTCTAGAATTGTAAGGCATTGATTATAGCCTTCTTATCTAATGGTTGGGGCTTCACCGTAGGGATCCCAGATATCAGTCAACCCCGGTTGAGTCACTCATACAGGAATGATTATATGTCGGATGTGAAATTGACTTGTTGATCAAGGGGACTGGATAATGTGTGACAGAGCTAGCAATGTCATCTGTAAAGGACACATAAAAAGACCTAGTGAAGACCGCTGCCATGTTGAATAGTCTGATGAGTTGCAAAAACTACCAAGATGAAATCCAGTATTCTTGGAATTGGGATCAACTGGTTCTACGATTAGTGTACACAACTGTGTGAAAGCCATATCTAATTGAGTATGCTGAGAAATGCCATAACCTGATGGAAAAAACTCTGGGATTGATGAATGTTGGATTGTCCAAGCACACAATAATGTCTCAGCGATGTGAAAGTTAAAGGAAGTCATTCCTGCCTTGGAGTCAAAGCGTACTTATCATATTTTTTTTTTAGATGTCGTCCAGATATTCATTGCAGATGACATCTACCAGCACAAGGTGACGATGCAATCCAAGATCCTGATTAAAGTACATGAGGATGGAATTAATAAACCATGCCACAGTAAACACGTTGTCTACAGGTTTCACTGAAACAGCGATATGAAACAAAATACAACATGAATGTATAAATTACTGACTCATCATGTTGATAAGACACTTAGGCACAAGTTACTGAATGGATGAGTGAGAAAGTGTGTGCATAACCATGAATACGAACACTGATGTGTTAAGTTGTGAATGACATCAACACTGTTGAATGATAGCATGCCATTTTGGGATAGTGAGTCTTACAAGACTAAGTACGTAATTGACAGATTCATCATACATTCTAGAGAAAATATAAAATTAATGTATAACATATGTGCAGTACTATGAGCAACATTATAACTCCAAATCTGGCTGCTGATAATGTGTTAGAAAACATTCTGGAATATTAGGAAGGTATTTCCATGTGTCTTAAAAGTAGCTTAAAAACTAACTACACCAGGCAGTGCCAAAGGGATGTAATAGACAAGAGTTATTTCCCTTTGTCTATATGAAATATATATATATATGAAACAAAATACAACAAGAATGTATAAATTACTTACTCATCATGCTGATAAGACACTAAGTCGACCGTTACTGAATGGATCAGTGAAAAAGTTTATGCATAACCATGAATAAGAACACTGATCTGTTATGTTGTGAATGACATCAACACTGTTGAATGTAGCATGGTTGCCAATTTGGGATAGTGAGTCTTACAAAACTAAGTACATAATTGACAAATTCGTCATAAATTCTAGAGAAAATATAAAACTAATGTATATCATAACTACAAACTACATAATAACTCCAAATTCGGCTGCTGATAATTTGTTAGAAAAAATCCTGGAATATTAGGAAGGTATTTCCATGTGTGTCTCAACACGAGAAAGTAGCTTAAAAACTAACTAGACCAGGCCGTGCCAAAGGGATGTAATGGGCAAGTTATTTCCCTTTGTCTATATGAAATATATTTCAAAAGACTAGTTTTTTTATTTTTAGTCCAAGTGGATTCAGGCATTAGAAGGCTTATATCCAAATGGTAATGTCATCATGGAGCATTATTTGAAGGAGAGAAGCCATAACATAATGATAATACATGTGATGACATGCAATCAACAAACGTATCAGGCATTTTAATACAGAAATACTATTTTAAGGTCTTATTTATCAACTTTCAACTTTTGTTGGACAATTAGATTACTGGCATACAACTGAAAGACACTAACAATGCCTGATTTGTATGCAAAGTAAAGCAAATGCATCCGAACAATGTATATAAAAAATGGTTGTTGGCGTGTATCACAGGTGTACAAACACCTTATGCGATTGGACAAAGTCTGCTTTAAGGTCTATGTTACAATGATATTAGAATATATTCCAAGTCTGATGAAATCTAGACCACAGATATGCATGCACCAAATAGTAGCAATGCTAACCAACTTGATGCAACGTATTGAAAAACAGCCATTACTTTTTCTTTCATTTCCTTTCAGCTAGATATTTCTCCACATAATATTTTGTGGATATTAATTGAGAATATCACCACAATGCTAATGGAGAAACATGAATAATCATCAAGTCTATTCTACAATAGATACCTATTGGCTGTTAAAGAAATATACCTATAGTCTGTTAAACAAATATGCTTACTGTTTAGTAAAAAAAACTATACCTATAATCTATTAAACAAATGTATCCAGAGTCTATTCAACTAATATAACTATACAGGCATTGTCTATTATACTAATATAAATATGCTGTATGATACAAATATACATATATTCTGTTATACAAATATAACTCCATTCTATTATCAATTATGCTGGGTTATAATTATGGCCACATACAGTAGTGTCTCGGTATGTGATTATTTACAATAATGGGCCCTAATCATTTAATTATGGTGATAGACAGTAGTGTATCTTGTATGGGATTATGTACAATACTAGGACCTAATTATGGCCCCTCACAGTAGTTCGTTTGGTATGGAATCATGGATGATGCTGGTTCCTAATTAAGGCCACATATCTTTGTCTCCTGGCATTGGATTATGCAAGACATTGGGTCCTAATTATGATCACATACAGCAGTGACTTTTGACATAGGAACATTTATTTTGAGGGCATATCTCCTGTTTCTTGGGATCCAGTCTAACATTCCTGGGATCCAGTCAGGCATTATCCAGTCTAGCATTCCTGGGATCCAGTCTAGCATTCCTGGGATTCAGTCTAGCATTATCCAGTCTAGCATTCCTGGGATCCAGTCTAGCATTCCTCTTCCACAAAGTTAGCACGTGACAAACCTGAAAAACCACACAGTTCTTGTCAAATTTAACACTTTAAGAAAATCACCTAGACCACTAGAACATGACAATAATGTTCCACATGAATTAAACTCTAGAACTTTGGAACTGTGTATAATTAAAGCAAACTCATTACTCATATATGAAAAATAAATTTTGTTTTTTATCTAGCTTTCCATGCAAAAGTTCCAAAAAAAAATGTACACAGTTATTATAGACTGTAACTGTGTCCTTTCATAATAAAAGCTCTCATCATAGATCCTTTCATTTCAGTCACAGAGGTTATAGTACCATTTGGCAAAATGTCTACTTTCATAGACATCTAAGTAATATAGTTGTCAAAGTACCAATTAGCAAAAACATCCACTTCCACATATGTCAAGATAATGTATATATCACAGTATGTACTATCTCACAAAAACATCCACTTCCATATACATCTAAGTGATGTGGACGTCATAGCACCATTTACCAAAAACATCCACTTCCAGATGTCAAGATAATGAATATGTCATGGCACCATTTGGCAAAACATCGTCTTTCAGACATCAAAAGTAATTTAGATGTCATACAGTAGTACCATCCACTGCTGCATATATCGATCTAAAATGTAAGTGATATTACATTTTGGCATAAACCTTCACTGCAACATACAAAGTATTGATGATAAGATTGGAAAAACCTAAAAACCTCTATGGCCATGAACAATTCATTGTTTCAGGTAAGAAAAGAAGTTGATGTCCCCTTAAAAATAAAGAACTTTACATTATTTGCTGTATAAAAGAGGGTAGAAAAGTTTGCATGCAAACGTTTTTGAAAATGACAGTCTTGTATCAATAATATCATCAGTTGCTTTGATTTTGGTACAATTGGCTTTTTTAATTTAAAATGAATCACTCTAAAATATAAATGATGAATGATTTTAATGTGTAGTTGAAAAATTAGGAAAACAATATTTTACTACTACTAAAACAATATAAGGTGCAGATGATATCAAACTGTATGTAATAAAAGATGCATATGACATGACATACAGTATAAACTGAATGACACTATTAAACTGTGATGTAATATTATGTGCATATAATGACACTGCATAAAACAGGAATGCAATATCATGTGAAAATAATGATACTCTATGTGTATATCATATGACACTATAAAACTGTTATGTAATAGTATATGAATATAAAATCATACTATATATTTATGACGTAATGTTATGTGCAGATGATACAATTTATAAAATTGTGATGTAATATGTGCATGTATCATGCCACCTTATCAAACTGCGATGTAATCTTATGTGTACATAATATGATGCCACAGTATTTGATATTTTAAAGAAATGGTGAACTCGTCTACTTGACAACAAATACTACCTTGAATTTCAGAACCAATATTTATATTATACTGTTAAATACTAACACTATATATCCGTGAGTTTCAGTTGGTATTTATACACCAGTGCTAAATAAAAGGTTCAATGTTATATAACCAAATAGGATGGTAAATCTGAAACCAATCGTCATCTCCATTTTTCATGATCTGCCATGCTCGTGCACACTGTACTTACACTTTGAAATTGTTGCTCTTGCTTCATGACTTTCATTTTCAGCTAACAGGCTTCATAGATGGAGATGACCTGTCTCTTTTGCTTCTCCAACTCTTGGCTGTACACCTGTCCACCAATTACAGCTTCAATGTCAAAAATCACAGATTCAAATTTGTTCCAGTAATCTTCTAAGTTTTGTCGGCTAGTCTTTCCATCTGGTGAATGGCCACTGATATGATTTCTATATGAACGAATTTCCTCCATACTTGCTCCTAGAGAGCTGTCCCTTGGTTGATCTTGCGGATCATTTCCCCAGCCTGTTAGTGGAGCTTTAACTGTACTGATATTTCTGATTCGAGTGTATAGCAATGAAAGGTCAAACTGGTCCAATGTTCCCATTTTTGTCCCCTGAGGGTCTGGAAAAACCAGATGAATTTGATCAGCGTTAAGAAGGGGTCTTCCCTGTCTACTGGTCAGCTTGCCCTTATTTGCTAGGATTGCTTGGGAGATATTTGTGTGAGATGCAGGAACTTGGGTGCGGAGAACTTCTCTCATGGCATTTCCACAAACAGTTACAAGAGCAACACAGAGTCGAGCATGATTCATGTGCTCAGGTGTAATGGGTGTATCAGGATCATGACCCTAAAAAAAGAGGAAGGTCACTATTTTAAGGAGACCCATGGCATTAAGATAGAAGGAACGAATGATGTTTCTGTTTAACTGCATAATTACAGTTCTCGATTCTATGAAATGATTACAAATTAATCTGGGACTGCCTGTTTTCAACAGTGCTGAATACATAAATATCATCGATATTGATTTATTCAATATAAGTAGATTCTAGCTAGTAGTACTGTAATACAGTCACGTGACTGACATGAAGTGTCCTCTCAATTCACCTAATTCTCCTTCAGGAAGAATCAATACTGATAGTAGTGAGAAAGACTACAGAAAAAGTGAATCATTTTAGTGCACTTTGGATATAAATGGAATGCACATATGACTGAAGACTTTTCTTATTTTTCCAAATGTGTAGATTATTATACAAAAAATGAGGTCATAAATCAAAGTTGCATATTACTTACATTCAGATTAAAATAAATGGATGCAATACAAGAAGTTAACACATTTTAATACAATACAAAAAACTACAATGTTGACATTTTAAAATGTAAGGATTTCTGAAATATCAGTGCTACAAATTTAGGTTGAATTAAATTAGTAATAAATGAAAGATGGTGTGTGTACATCTGTTTTATCTCAACTAAGGTCAAATTATAAATTTAGGATATAGCTGGGGTTAACATCTTCTGGGTCATTGCATTCAAAGTACAGTTATTAAAAAATGACCCTACAAAAAGTAATTTTCATTACCATTCTGAACAAATTTATGATGTATTATAAATAACTGCTTCACTGAAAATCAAAAAAGTTGCAACTGAATTCTTCTGAGGTGATCTCGTTGTATATTCCCCAGTTCTTGTTCTCTATAATTAGGTCAATACACATTACAGACAATTAGACTACATAATAAGTTGTATTTTAGCTTAATACACATCATGCAGATCGCATGCCAAAGTATCAGATTCCTAACTACATTAATTTATTTTTTGATAATATATATGAAGTACATCATATGACACACTTTCAAGCTCAAACTACAAGATTGATTTTAAAGGTCAATGGCATGACGAAAAATTCTCAAATTAGGAATTATTTCATGACATTACATATTTCCCCTCGAGGCTAAAATAGGTCAATATGAACAGTCATCACACGTCTTAAAGTCACAGGCCAAACATCAAATGATGTCACATTACATTTGGTGATGGGTTTAATATACACAACCTTCTCCAACGGGAAGTCTTATGATGGGGTAATGTGATTTAACCAATGGCCTGTGCACTGACAATTCCCCCGTTTATCACACATGCATGAGTAGAAAACAACACAGTAGAACAGTACATGAAATAAAGGAGATTATATAATAGTAATGCATTCTTTTTGTACATTTGAATAACAAATTACCTCATCTGCAAACCACATGTCAAACAATGGTGCATAGCCAACCATGTCATCGTCAGAGACACCTTGAGATGGTGGGCACTGTACAGACAACCCATATTCTAAGTTTTGGCCAAGGTAAGATGTAATCTTGGTGAGATTCAGAGAAATAAACTTTCGAACTCTAGTACACAGCTTTGCATCAGGTGTATTCACTTCATCAATCAACATCCTAGTCATTCTTGCAAACACAATATGGTTCCTACAGTGCAAGGTCAGTCTGTGGAACAGGTCAATGTCAGACACGCAGCATCCACAGAAAATTAGATTTTCTGATGTCTCCTTCTTCTTGGCTACTGGCCAGCGAGTTACACAGGCAGCAATCAGTCTGTGAAAGATGGGTGGTGGTAGATACTTCCCTCTAAAGATATAGCACAAGACTGGTGTGCTCGCCATACGTTGATCCTGTTGAGGTGAGATAACTTCTCTGGGAGATTCTTGACGAAGCATACAAGGAGCAAGGAAATAAGTCTCCACCTAAAAGAATATATATAAAACTAAAAAAGTTCAAAATATTGTCAACATGTGTCATTTTGTAATTGTATAATGTGTTTTTGTAATCTTGTCCTTGTACATGTTTGTTATGTTGCCTAACATTGTAAGGTGCAAAGAGCTTCTAAAGATTAGGCGCAGCACTGAGTCCATATTATCATTATTATTATTAGTAGTAGCAGTAGTATTATTATTAATTTTAGGGTAGGTGGTTGGTTAAATGTCATTGTGATAACTTAATACTAACCTACTGGCTATTGGCTTGCATCCCTTTCTGGGAACACATATTGGGATCAATGTAATATAATGCCTTTGATCTTGCAAATGTTAATGACTGCAGAAAAATAGTTTTAAAGGTAAGTTTCCAGAAAGAAGCTCCACCCAACAGTTCAAAATGGCATTTTAACAAAGAGCATAACAAACAAATGAGATTCCATCTAGGTGTGTGCATGAGTTGGATTTTTAACATAGCTTTAACAATTATTCAGTCATATCGCTATGTCGCTATGAAGTCTGCGGTGTGGTAATGATTTCTAGCACAGGGGCATCATGCCACAGACATGTAGCATCATGTCCCACCCAGTCACATTATCCTGACACCAGGCCAACCAGTCGTAACACAAACATCTTAATGCTGATGGCCTAGCAAGGCAGCTGTTAGTACCATTTTTATAAGTCTTTGCTATGATCCAGCCAGGGTTCAAACCCACAACCTTCTCCATCTGAGGAAGACTCTCTAACTACTTGGCCACCAGAGCAGTCACGATCCATCTAGATAGTAATAAGCATACAAACCAGCTACAGCTCAAGACACCTGATAGGTTCAAACAGATGACAGTTTGATCCAATGTCCAAATCGTTAGCAAACTTCAACGTGTTAATATGATGGGTTGGGCTGCACTGTAGAACTTATTAGTAAGACTTGAACATTGTCTCTCTTCAAACACAAAGAGAAGAAAGTATTTCATAGCACTTTTAGAGGGATAACTACAATTAATGTTTTCCTACTGCAAAATTTGCAAACGATTCTCTTATTTACATTGTTGATCTTGGATGTGGACCACTTCTTGAGTTGAGCAATGCCACTGGGAACCATGCTGGAAAATTTGTAACAAGTATCATTTAACACAATATCTACTACGCTCTTTTGAAGAAAGATGTGTATGTCTTCCCTATTGTGAACCAAAACTGAGTGGTACAATAGAAAGGGGATGCTTGTTAGAAAAGGCTGTTCCTGAAACCAAAACGGGAATGCTCCTTTTATTGGAGCAAATATTAACATCTTTCATTTTACTACATCTTCTAAACTGCAATAGTCCCTTAAACTTTGGTGATTTCTGAAATGAGCCTACATCCTTTTAAAGAATTTTGCGGAGAAACCCAAGAAATAATTTGGACAACCATGTTTTCTAACTTGTGTTGATGGGCCACAAGTACTGAAATGCTGTGGAGTTGGATTCCAAAATTAGATGACTTAAGGAGATGGCAAAAATGATACTGGCCTTCAAGGCTATGGTAGTAAGCATGTAAGCCTTTACTCCAGTGCCTACAACATTTTGACTGGAAGGCAAGCCAAGGTTCCCATCAGAATCCTAATGTGTGATGCTCCACCAGGAAAGGACCATGGGATTAAGAGGCCAGAAAAGGGAGTGAACCATGTAGCTGTATGCTCAAACAAGCCTTTGGATAACAAAGGAGGGAACAGACCACCCTATGTTGCCTGACGAATTCCTGGCCCTTAAAAAACCTTTGGGAAACTTTCTCCACTTCTAAAGGTTTGGACACCAAACATGGATACATGTACTGGGTGGTAAACCTTGTTTACTGCCTTGTCAAAAGACCAGATCTCTTCCTCCTCTACTGCCAGAGCCAACAGTTGGGCAGGAAAGGGACACATTTGGAGAAGGGGGACCATCTCCAATTGATATTCCAAGAATTTACTAGAGGTCATCAAAACAAAAGAATGTTACTGTCCTGCTCTTGCTTCTTGTGAGGAGACAATTGCAATGCAATGTCTCTCCTAAGGGTGAGCACGATGTAGGTACGGGTTAACTTCTTTGTCCAACTCCTCATCAGGAAGTGTGGGACTGCCCCTGCTAGCAGGGATTATTGGAGGATGAGAATGTTTCTAGAGGTAATATTGTGCTCCAACTCTGAGGAGTACAGAAACTGTCCACACCTGCAAGCCTTCTACACTTTTCATTTCTCCTAGATCATGTTGAGGGGTGGACCAGCACATCTCCTTTTGCTTCGCTTCACAAAAGCGGAAGATATTGGTCCATTACCTTATATATATGAACTGTTGTGATATCATGGTATGGTCATCCGTCTTGTGAAGAATGTGAACAAAGGTTTGAAAGGAGATTGAAAGGGAACATGAAGAAGATTAGATGACAATCAGATCGCCATCCCTATCGACACACCTCAGCTCTAACTTTCAGATTCCACATGAATGGTTGGTGGAGTGAAGCCTGGGCAGGGGGTTTGCAACCCATATACTAAACTAACAAACAGTCAGGTGACTGATTTGTTGGAGAAAACCTCCTCTGAAAATCTGGATCATGATCCTCTTTCAGATTGGTGCAAAGGGCTCAACACCATCACTGGGTTAAGAGGATAAAAGAGATGCTGATCCTGCTCTAATGGGGACTAGGTGTGTGAAAGTAGTGGTTCACTCACAGCCAATGCCGTTCATGCCTTAGATGTTATCCTGGATCAAGCTCCACCTGAGCCTGACTGCATCAGACAAACCATCAGGGATCCTAGGGATTTGTATATTTTCTCCAGAGAAAATGATCCCATATGTGCTTTTACTGTTAGGACAGTTTCTTTACAGCAGTACTACTGCTACATTCATCTTTATGAACTCATCTCTTAAAAATCAGTTTCCGTTTTATTTGTAATATGTTCAAGCAGGAATGTGAACATGCTTTCAAGGCCTATTTTGTTTGAATCTGAAGCCTATCACAGTGCGAGTAACCTTATAAATTATTGTTAAGGAATGGTAGATTTAATTTCTGTGGACAGTAAATGAAGGTGTCAATCAGTTCCAATATTGTGATCGATAACAAATATGCAATGTCATGTGTTCTACTAGTGTATGTATTGCCCCTTATTGAGATAATCTCATCATGAACCCTTTTATGTGTGTGTTATTATTTTGTTTGTGTTATTATTCACACTCTTATAATAGAAATCTTTGATAAGTCTAGGTAGATATGCTAATTGGGAGAAATGTTATTGTTAATTTAAAAAGTATAGAAACACATAATGAACATTAATGTACTAGTGAATTTCAACGTAAGGAAGCACTTAATGGATGGTAATTCATTCATGAATTTAAAGGTGTGGAAAGATGTAAAGAACCTTTTAGTCTCGATATATACATATTGGTTCTTCAGTATTACAGATATATTTGTTGACTGTAAATGTAGTAGCTTTTGTATCTTGCAATCATTACATTTTTCTTCTTTAACAGCTTTTACTATTGCTGAAGAGTTCATGGTTATGAATAAACACAGTATTTGAAGATAACATGATGTTTCGTGTCTTGAATAGTACAAAACTCATGTTTATACTAACTATAATTAATCCCAAGGAAAGGCAGTACACCATACCCTGGGATCAAATAATCTTCTTTATCTGAGCCCCTAGGCCAAGTTGAAGGATTTCATACCCTCCTGACAAAGAGGAGATGTCTTCTTTTGAAACCCAAGGTACAAAGAAAGATCACATACCCTCAAGGGATAAAATAATCTTCTTCATCTGAGTCCTTAAAGGCCAGGAGAAGGATTGCACACCTTAATAACATTGACAAGTCTTCTTACATTGAGACCAAAGGACTTAGAAAGATAATGAGATGAAGGAGACAAGATGATAGGAAACCCTTTCTTTGTCTCCTTATATGCAGTCTGACTGTTGGTGACATCCCAAGCCTTATTAAACCAGCATGATTTGTGTATGAAAGATCAGTGGATTGTGTCTCCCATGGGGCCTTTATATGCCCAAACTTTCTCCCACTATGTTACGTAATATTATTACTGCATAGGAAAAGTTAATAAAATGGAAAGCACTGCAAAATAGATGGCCACTTTATTATGTTATCAAAATATGTTAAAGGGAGACAAAACAAACATCAGGATGCAAATAATCATCCTAAATTTCCAGCAACATCCAAATGAATGATACTAAATTAAGTGTAGTTTCCAAGTAATATTTTTGTAATTAGTGCATATTTTACATGTAATTTAATTACGGAAAATAACATTAACCAGTTTATGCTGTTCAATATTTCACATTTTTATAACAAATTATAATAATTATTTATGCATTTTTCCAAAATTATTGTAATTTTTGTAATTGGGATGGATGCATACAGAATTTCGGGATTTAAACACAGTGCTCAAATGTTACTAGTGTGAAGGAAAAAAAAGGGAAACTTATAGCACAGCTCTCAACCAAAGCGTTAATCTACTATGGTAGTGCTAAAGTTATAGGTGTGAGAAATAGAAAATAATACCAAAGTGGTAAACTTATCAAGTTTGCATTCTTGTCATTTGCATTGCCTTTTATTGTTTAGTAATACTTCTCCTAATAAATTATACATGTTCACCAAGTAACATTGTTTAACTTGTTCAGCTGTAATGCAAGTAATGATGTATATAGTTAATGTAATGCAAGTACCATTATGTGTATGGGTTACATGTAATGCAAATAGGATATCTGTATGGGTTACATGTAATGTTATTAGCAATATGTGTGATTTACATGTAATGTAATTAGTGATATGCTTACAGATATCATGTAATGCAATTAGTGACATGTATAATTTGCATGTAATGCAGTTACTAACATGTATAGTTTATATGAAAATGCAGTCATCAATATGTGCATCTTACATTTAAATGCAATTATATAAAATATTAGTAAACAGTTGATGTCTGCTATCATTGTGTTATTTATAATAAGCTGTTTTCTTTATCAAATGTTACTGGTATGAAAGGTGCATAAAAAGGGGGATTTAGTGGACAACTTTCCCCGTCAAAGTCTTAATTTTCTATGCTAGTACAGAAACATAGATACAAGAAAAATAATAACTAAGTGTTAGAGTTATCATATGACCAAACTATAACGTTGTCAAATCACCACCTTTAAGCTTTTCTATAGTATGTTTATATAATTTTTTGGAAATATGCACGACACCTCCAGAAGTAATCCTGCCACCAGTTACTTGCATTTGATTTTCAAGCTTTTTAATACACATCTCCATCACGAATCCAAATACAGTGACAATAAACAATAATTACTTTGCCTGCATGCAAAAACTGTGTGCAAATATCCTATTCAGAAAATAATAAGTAAGGATCAGAACGGTACATTCAATGTCAGGCCTGGACTGGGTAAAGTCAGATGCATTGTGTTTCCTTTGAATTGTCCCCTCATCATACTAACGTTGGGAATATAAATATTACCTTCGAAATTCAGCCCTCCCAAATTGGAATTTCATCATTCTGTGTATTATGTATAGACAATGGGCAATAACTCTTGCCCATTATATCCCTTTGTACATTCAGTGTCAGAAGTGGGCTAACAAAGACAAACAAAGGACAAACAAAGATCCATTTTATTCCTGATTGTAAAAACAACACTTGCATATTAAAGCTTTAATGTTCACCTTAATAAATAAATTAATAAATTAAAACGCTATTTATAGTTCTGGTGTTTTATTTATGTTTACATGTGTGTTTTGTGTCATCTTTTTTGATACCAGTCACATTCTCTATGCAAACGCACCTATCAAATCAAAACAACTTAAGCCTCTATACCCTTTCTCATATCACGATAGCCTATCCCTTGTTGACATAACATATTCTGACTAATAACTGACTTCTATGCAGCTTAGAAGTTCCATAGCAAAGTTACTTATTCTTTCCATAACAAAGTGAAATGTCAGTCTATACAAATAAGAGTTCAAGTAAAAGCAAATTATTCCCAGCCTCATGAACATTTAAAAAATAAGTGATATACAAATCATGTATAGGTAGTATAAGCCTTTGTCAGTTAATTTAAGTTCCACTGTAATATCAGGAACACTGTCAACATGTTCACTATTTAGAAAAGAATTACGAGACCAAGACCAGAAAACAATTACAACACATAATTTTATATAACTGTTATACCCTACACTATTTTTTCTTTTTTAATGTAAATAGAAAAGCAAATAAAAACAACTATACTCAAATGAAAATATATAAAATGGCCAGTCCTAACACAAACACAATATAGCATCATTAAAACACTATAGCATACAAATATAAGACACACAGGACATTATATTGTTCTTGGATAAGATCACTAAAATATAGGGTCCATGATATAGAAACCAAACACAAGACCTTGTGTCCGAGGAGGGAAGTATCTGTCATAAAAAAATATACTGGGAAGGTAAACAAATGGACCAGAGACATTGTGGATACAACCCACTGTCAAACTAATAAAATGCAAATAGCAAAAACAGCCTTGGAACAATATTAACAAGATACTTTTCCTTCCAAATTCTTTCTGTTTTTGGGGGGATTTCTTTTACAGAATAACTAACACCCACACTATGGAAGATACAGAAACGCATACAAACCTCTAAACGTTTTGGATGGCTGGGTGGGGCTTCAAAGGCTAAAACTTTAACAAAGCTATAGGACGGACAAGTGCCCACAAAAAAAACAGTACACAATCCACCATTTATAAAAGAACTTGATAAACAGTCTACTTATTGTGAAACATGATCAGTGGATTATAGATCAGTATGACTATAATATGCATTGAAAAATGGAACACAAATGTAATAAAATAAGAAATCGACTTAACTAAATAAAATGCTACTTTTAACATTCAGCTTAATTTTAATTCATTATTTATTTTTTTGTTTTGTTATTCTTGTGATTCGGAAAGGAATCGAGTTTCACTAATTTTTTTTACTTCTAATTTATCTTCTTCTACATGTTTAATTTCAATTAAAAGTATCTACACAGGTTATACACATAAAAATATCCATTAATTACTTTATTGTGTATTTATGTAGGGCATTTATTGGAAAGTTTACCCATGGAGAGAAAAATAATTTCATTCACTTCATTCTATGTTGAGATCTATTATTATCGACCAGCAGTAATACCTACCGGAAATGCATCTAGCTCAACCTCCATAAACTAAAGAGTTCGGAAAGAAAGGGCAGATAATGAGGTTACCGAAAAGGGCTATAGCTGAGTTCATCAAGATTTTTTAACCATTTAGGCTTACATATCAAATCTGTCAGAAATGAAGCTCAAAGCCAGAATGAAGCAATGTGTGTGTGTGTGTGTGTGTGCATCGCAAAATGGAGACATGAGAAAACATCCATATCTACACACGGGTCACATCTACATATGACGACTATGACATAATGAACATGCTAAACATGATATCATTCTTTACAATATCATATCTAGTGTGTTCACTAACTCAGCCAATCTGAGATAAGATCACATTATTAAAAGGTCTTAATCATTGAGACTTAAATATCAAATCATCAGAAATGAAGCTTACAGAGTGTTCACAAGCCAGTATCAATTGGCAAAGAAACAATGCAAACCAAATGTAAGAAACAAATATAATGTATTACTTGGATATATGAACTATAATAAGAGAACATTCTTAATACATTTTTCTTCATGACACCTGTGGAGATTTACTGACAGGCTATTTTTGGCCAGATGTTTTCTCTAAAATACGGCTAAATATTAAGTCACTGACGTGCATGATAAAAGCATAATATAACATGCCCAACGTACATGGAAACTGATTGGTTACAAGACAAACATTTTATGAGAAACTTTTTATGGTGGCATATTTTCTATGAGATTTGGAAATATTGTGGAGCAATTTTAAAGAGATACATGTACAGTTGAAATGTTTTAATCTGAATATTGACTATATTTTGAAAGCTCTTTATGCCATAATGCTATCCATTTTTTTCAAATGATGTCATTTCTTAAAGATTTTTTAAAAAATATTAGTTGGATTATTAACATGCATGTTTGAGATTTCTATCTGCCAGAATAATTTGTCCAATTTTTCTGGATTCTTTTCTAATATTTTTGAGAAGGAGGTTGTTCAAGATGTTGGTATTAGCATAGCTGATATTTGGCTTGCAGTATGTAAAGCAGAGTCGCAAGTGGGCCTGAGATTCCTCACATGGCTGACATCTGCCTCAGAGCCAAATGCAAGACCAATAAGCCAAAAACTCTGGGTCTGCAGGACACTTTCTGTTTAAGCTTCTTCCAACATCATATTTTGATGGCAGATTGGCACAATCTGTATATTTTCTGCCAGGTAAGAATATTTTCTGCAACATTTGTTCAAATTCTATTTTATTTTTATGAAAAAAATCAAATGAAAGGAATTTATATTTAAAGAAATAGCATTACATTTGGCATACTTGTTAACAAAGAAAGGCTAATTTAAAGCAATGCTTTGTCAAATTTGTTTAAATTCTGCTCAGAAGCTATTGTAAAGAAATTTATTTCATATTTTGTTATCTTTAGAATGGCATCCATGTTAAATGGTTGATCAGTCAATGCCCCATTGTTGCAGCTGTTTTGCAAGAAAATTATCTTACTATGGTCCAAAGGCCACCCCAAAAAATATCCTAATAAATAATGATAAAGGTCGCTATGGTTTATTTTAGATTCCAGTGAATGTTTTGGGGCATCAAGCTCATGAAGCGTTATGAAAAATGGATGTTAGGCCATGCCATAAAGTTCATGAGACCTTATGACACAATGGATCATGGGCCATACCATAAAGCTCATGAGGCCTTATGACACAATGTATGTTGGACCATGTCATAAGTTCATGTGGCCTTATGACAAAATCTATGTTGGGCCATACCATAAAGCTCATTTAACCTTATCACACAATGGATTCTGGGCCAACCATGAAGCTTTATGACCAGGTGAATTAAAGAGGTCAAATCCCAGCCAGCATTCTTTCTGTACAAATTGGTTAATATCTGTGAAGTAGTTTTAAGTCTTGTTAAGTGACAGTCATATTTGGTGTCTAATTGGCATCTTTTTGTGAAATTTGTAAAAAAATATCGTTTTATGTCAGAGTTCTTTAATTCTGAAATTTGTCCTGTGTTTTTAAGAAGAATTTAAGGCAGCCATTAAATAGTCAATCTGCATTTTTGATAAAACTCTGAAAGCCCTATCTCCCTATATACTTTTAGTTAAATTATGTAAGTGATTGTCGAGAAGTGGTTTCCATTTCGTTTTGTAATGGCAATTATAATTTACTGGGAACAGGATCATTTGTAAAAAATCTGAATGTCCTTCAAGCTAGATGGGTTTCTATTTAGTGTGAACAAATTTTTTTCTACAGATTTTGAGAAGTCATTTAAACTCGTGTACATGTCTTGTATTAACTTTGAAACTGGCAGCAGATCAGCATTATTCTAATAAATTATACGACTCCATGCTATGTTTTATTGTTGTCAAATTTGGTAAAATTCCATGGTGTGGAGATTGAGAAAAATGTTTGCCACATTATCCATAATCTGAATTTAATGTTAGGCATTTTTGATCAATTAGGGCTCAGTGCGGTTCCCTGTTATTTATTTTGCGCACACGGGTAGCATCATTTTTGCTGGCTGTAATTCAGTCCTTATCCACGCCATTATTTTTATGAATTTACTGATTTTAAAAGTTGCTTTCATGCTTTCTACTAATGGCTAAAATATAAAATACAAAACAAAATCAATACTGGAATATCCATGAGGATTTATGTTTCAAAACACAGTGTATAAAAATTTCCTGCCAAACTTAATTAATTTAACCAATTAAAATAATGAAAATAAAGATTGTCTGGAGGGTTTTAATAATGCTACAGTATAGAGGGTCCAAACGATGAAACTAACTTTCAATGTATTGATAATCATGTTCCTTTATTGATCATAAGCATAAATATTAAAAAATATTATGAGATTATATTTAACCTATAACCTATGATGTGCATATGCTACTGTAATGATTAGGTATTGATGAAGTGCTACTTTGCAGCCATCAAACATTATCAAGGGATGTAACTGCATGTATTTACTCCTTTAATCAGAATGAGTTATATCCATTCATATAGCTTCATGCACCTTTCAAGTTCAATAGACCACAATAGTTACATACAGATGCAGTAGGAATAATCTTCCTTCTACAATGTAGCAAAATATAAAAAATATCAAATTTTATAAATGCATCCATTAATAAATTGTAATTAAAAAATGGGTAGCACAGGTTCAGTATTTAAAAATAGCCAGATTCGATATATGTTGTAAAAATATATTTTCAAGTAACTCATTTAAAATGCATTTACATAGTTATCATTTATCAGTTATTTTTGATTGTTATGAATTGTTTATGATATTTATTAATACAACTAGATTGGCCTTATTCAAATATGTCTTTTCATATTTAACATTTTTGGATCTGACAACGTGGACAATTTCAAATAACACAAAAGAAAACTCGAATATTCATATCAACTGACCTTCTCCCCAATCTCACTAAATGCCCTTGGCTTGGCAATTATATTGAACTGTTCCATTATCCTCAATATGTGATCTTTGTTGGCATGAAGTTGTGGATGCATCTCCTTTGTCCAGATAGCATCTGTAAAAAACAAATGAAACTTGTTTTATATTTATCATTCTAACAACATATAAATTATGAGATATCAGGATAATATATTCTGTTCAATGCATTTATGACATATTGTTCCCATTGTTATGGGTCACAGACTTCAAACATCCTGATGACATATCATGCACACATGTCTAGGAGTAAAAGCTACTAATAGACGTTCATGCAAGAGGAGAGTCAAAACTCTGACCCACATCAGTAGTCAACTAAGCCGCTATTATAACCTGAACACGCACCTTTCAGACTGGAATGTGACAAGTCACAATCACATACATTGGCAAACATTTACCTGATTAATACTGACTGTAAATTTACTATGCCCACTTCCGTATCTGCGCTCAGAGCTGCTGGTGTTTTCCATTTTTGTCAACAGTCTTGATCTCCACCATGTTAATTATTTTATTACTGATAAATATCACATTTTACTAATTGTAATGAAACTTCTTTGTACTGTTGTGAGAAGACCTAAATAGACAGGTTTTCATGAAAGCATCCATAATGAGATGGTTTTACCACCTCCGTCAGTCACACTGGTTGTTATTGATGTGGTTCCAACAACAATTCCAACCGTTTTATTCTTACTAGATGACACAGTGATGATTTATACTACAATCAGAACAACAGTGGCTGCAGCAATTCTGCAAATAGCGTCTGGAACCACACACATGCATTTGTATTTCCTGAGCAGCTTGGTTCTCTTTGAGATTTCATCTTGGATTTGTCAGTCAGCATCATATATTTTCTCACACTGGTAATACTGAGCATACATTATAATTTTTATAACAATAATGTGATTGAATAGTATTAATGTTTGACAAGCCAAACCTGATCAGGTGCAACACACACATATGTACTTCCAATCAATTATTCATTATTACTGACATGACTCATATAATCAACTCATATAATCATAGGTAACATTTATTTGGGAAATATTTACATTTGCAAGAATTGTACCTTCTTGTGGTGTGGCATTATAGTCATGTAAAACTATACTAATTACACCATTGAATAATGTCCGATATTATCATTATTGTCTTTGCCCAATAACTGTTATACAGACAATTGCATCTTTATTAATGTTGTTAAATGCAACCTTGGGTTCAGAGATGAATTCCACTTCTTCTTTGCAGAAATGATCTCCAAGTGTTGTTAGGCAAGGTGATGCAGTCAGTCAGCATGTTAATACAATATCATTTGCGAAATAATTAATCTAATCTCCAGAGATGGTAAAGTGAACTCCAAATACTGTATCCCTTAATTTTATTCAGTAAGTAATGAGACTGATATTGCATACATGTCAAATATGTTTAAATTTCTTAACACATGCACTGGTATGTAATATATATGCTAGTAAAACAGAATATGTATTTACTAATATTTGTATCAGACCTCAACCACGAGGAAATCAATACATATGATATAGCCTCATGCACCTTTAAGATATTTAGTTTTATCAATAATATGCACAGGATTTGAAATACCTCAAAGTCTATTGCCTGCACTTCCTATCATGAAGGAAAACGTTTACATCACCAACTCACTCTTTAAAAATTTGTTGTCAGACTTGGTATACTTTAGTAACCATTTGATCATTAAATATGCAGTGATATATTTCTTACTTGGCAAGCTCTTTACCCTAGTCATCTGTTGAAAATTACCTATTTGTGATGTGGTCTTTAAATATATTTTATTTCAAGTATTTGGACATGCGACCAGAGAGACATTAAGAACCAAAACTATCTATCACACCATTCATTTTGTACATTTTTTGGTATGGCTGACTTGCACATACTATGTTAAATGAATCTATGTTGAAATATAATTTGTAACACTGAAGATAAAACAAATAATTGAAAAATAATGTTATATGCCTCTCAGTTTCATTGGTGAGGAGATATCAATGAGACACATACTTTTAAAACATGCCACACATTGTAACAAACGGACAAACCAACAAGCTCTGGGATAAGAATTCCTTTGTCCTTGAAGTCAAGCCATTTTTGTGTGATGGCAATGTCAGCAGGGCTGTTTGACTGAGGGTCATTTTCAGCATTAGCAGGGCTGTTTGACTGAGGGCCAATTTCAGCATTACTGTCAGCAGGGCTGTTTGACTGAGAGCCATTTTCAGCATGGCTTTCTGGTAGGTTAGGATGAGCATTGATGAGAAGTTTCAGGGCATCAATCAACCACTTTGGGTCCAAGACAACATTGTCTCTCAATACTTCAATGCTGAAAAATAGTATTCATAAGATGTGGAATTAAGTAATGATTCTTATCTGATGTATAACAGTTACATTTCATCAACCTTAATAGGGTAGCAGATGTTCCTATATCATGTGAGATCAATAACCATCTTAGGTATGAATGGATCAATATACAGTCAGACCATAACTCTATAAAAATCTTTTAAACACTGTTAATTTGTTACTTATTTGAATATATATATAGTTTCTATTTATTCTAATAAGAATTAAAGATTGGTACAGAATGAACAAGGATGGTCAAGTTTAACTTAATTTGTTGTTACATTTTCATACATTTGTCATGTGATGCATTATTTTTCTGCTTGATTACATGAGATTGTTTAATTCCCTAAGAAGTTTTATTTGCTATGTATATATATTTTATTGCAATTTATGACTCATATTTGAGAACACTATCACTTTCTTTTTTCTGTAAAGAGATAATTCAGCATAAATTCTGCAATTCATAACAGATCTCATAAAAGAATACTTCTCTGCTTTTAAAAGAAAAATTGGTAATTAATTTATGTTTTTTATCAAGTATGGTCAAATTAAATTCAATGCCATTCAGCAAGAAATTGTTACATGATTGTCTATATATTATAGTTGTTGAAAGGCACTGTTGTTTGTTTCTTTGCATCATTGACCATATTTTCACTCAACTGTTGGAGCACTGCATTCATTATTATGGGAGAAGATGTCATTTTGTTTGGAGGTGTTTGGAGGGGGGGGTTGCTTTTTTCAGTCCTAAGGTGTTTTCCTTCAAGGTTGGTTCTGATGAGCAGTCTCAGAAAAATGATGTAACTTTTTGTTGCTGTTTATAGCAACAATTACTATATTTGATGATATATGTGCAATGTTTGACTACAATAGGATGGGACATAAAATGTACAACCCACATTAGATCGGGATATAAAGTGTGCAGCCCTCATTAGAATGGGATATAAATTGTGTAACCCTCATTAGGATGGGACAAAAAATGTGCAACCCACATTAGATTGGGTTAAAAAGTGCACAACCCTCATTAGAATGAGATATAAAATGTGCAACCCTTTAGATTAGGATATGAAGTGTGCAGCCCTCATTATAATGGAATATAAAGTGTACAACTATTATGTTGATGGGAAATAAAGTGTATAATCCTCATTAGGAAGGACTATAATGTTTGCAACCCTCATTAAGATGAGATTTACAGTATACAACCCTCATTAGGATATGATATAATGTGTACATACCTCATTTGGATGGGATGCAATTTGAGTGACCCTCACTAGAATGATGTCATAATGCTGCTGCTTTTGTATGAAATTTCAGGTTGTTTAAGTGACATTTAAACTTCTTAACTTGAGGACTTAACCGGTATTGATGGGTTGAGCTTTGACAGTCTAAGATAATTATAAAGTTTTCATCTGAATGTGTTTGCTTACAGGGGATCAACTCTGATTATATTTATACATAAAGTTGTGAGTACTGCATGGCAGATTGATCTGTATTCAAAGTCTCAATTATTGATCATAGGTATTGACATTAATTAAATTATTTTAGCGTAATAACCATACATATTAATGGCAATCAAATTAATGTTTGTGAAGGACAAGGAGATCTGAATGCTCATGTATACATCATGTTGTAAACATCCCACCCATCGTCACCCCAACTGTTCACCACACTCTAAACCTCACTAACCTGTGCTTGCCAATGCTACAGCATATGCTTGTGGACCCTGAATATTTCAGTTACTGTTGGAGAGCTGGAGCTTGGTAACTTTGATTTTACTGTATCTAGGACACCTGTAGTTTCTGATGCTTTAATTTGCATCCTAAAACAAATCATCTCATTTTTTAGCCGAGTTTTCATTGCAAACTTATACAAGTAAGACTTGCTTATTGTTTCTTCTGATATATTTAAGTCTAAATATTTTGGAAGACCTAGCTTATGTCACCGATTACTATCCATTTCCTCTTAGTATGGATAACAAAGATTACTATCTACTCATATGCCAAAGTTTTTCGTCATTTTAATGGCAGATTTTATTGGCTATATCATGTTGAAGAAATTAAAACTAAATGCCTCTCCCATGGGTAAACTGAGGCAGATCAATTAAGCTAACCGTGGGTAGGTTTTGAACCCATGCATCCAGGACACATGATACTAATTCAACTCCAATAGTAAACATATGGAAACACTATCATATTCAAAATTCAATAACTTAAAATTTCTGGGTGCTGATGATGAGACCTATAATTCTCCATACACATCTAACCTTGGTGCAAGCTTATGTGTGGAGAACACCATATGACCCATGGCATTTTGTTTACGTACATGTGCATGAAACACGTTATTGATTCTGCACCAAATGAATCAGGTGCTACTTTCATTATTGAGTACTCCTGAGTCAAGCCTGTAAGAATGATAAAATTGCATCAGTATAAATTTGTCTATATTTTTTCAAAATTACATATAGAATAAGCTATGAAAAGATATTTTTACTAAAATTTTAATTTTCATTATTAACCAATTATGGACCACCAAACCCGTAAATACTCTATTATTTCTTCACCCATTTCTAGACTGGCTCACAGTTCTTCCGTATAATTAGTACCGTGTGTCCTCCAGCATTCTGAGTCCAATGCTGTAGCATTAATGGTGCACTGATGAAGGCAACTAGAATAAATACATGTAAAACGATTTATTTCTGGTTTACAACTTTGGCAAGATTTAGGTTTCATAAATGTGCTCCACAATTTTAATAAAGTTTGATGGAAATACCTGTATCAGTGATTTCACATCCTGTTTGGAAATAATGGCGTAAACTACTAATAAGAAAATCTACTGCAAACAAGTATTTGCAGCATTAATACCATATTATACCGATACCTGACTTGTAATCTTACTTGAAGTAGATGATTGTTCCTGTTTCATGCAGATATTTAAGAAAGAGATCCAATTCTTCACGTTCTTTTATTTGGAAAGCATCTTCGTTGTTTAACTCTTCCACAGTACTGCGAGAAACCACCTGTAATTGCAAGTTGACAACGTACTTGTTTAGTATGCATAATTTATAAATAAAATATTCAACTGCTTTACAAATGTCATTTTGTGACACTGTTATTACTTTATGCAACCACCACTTAACAAGATACATGATGATAATTGACCTTGTTAATATTTACATTGACATATGCATTCTAATTTGATCTTGCCAATATTCAGTTAGATATGGGTATTTTAATTTGACCTTACCAATACTCAGATATATGTAGGTATCTTCACTGAACTTTGCCTATTTCTGACTTAGCTTACAGTTTAGCTTGATCACATCGGTAACGAGTTCTGCACTCATCAGCAATCAGTATATATGTAGGAGGTTACATTAATGACCCTGCCAGTATCCAAGTGAACTTATTACATTGCCTGATCACATAAGTGAGGTGATGTACTTCCTGTAACCATCAGCCACTGCATATGTATACCACAGGGTACACTGATGATGCTGACAGTATTCAAGAAACTTACAACCAGGCATAATCAGCTCAGTTGTCCATTTTGTATCCATCAACAACGGGACATATATGTCACAAGCAACACAGATGAGTTTACCAACATTCATCAACAAATGGATGCATATGCCAGATCCAACACATATGACTTTGCCAATATAAAAACAAGCTTATAGTTTAGATTGATTGCCTCAGTTATATGTCATGTATGCTGCATTGAACCTACAGACTACACTGTCCGACATCAACATCTGCCTGTGTGTGTTACTTGATATAGCATCAGACATTCATCAGAAAATGCATATGTATGTTACAAGGTACAGTGTCAGACATCAGACATCCATCAACAAAAGCATGTGTATGCTACATGATACAATGCCATACATCCATCAATAACAGCACGTGTATGCTAAGTGTTACGGTGTCAGACATCAAACATCCATCAACAAAAAAATGTGTATGCTACAGGTACAATGCCATACCTCCATCAATAACATCACGTGTATGCTACTGGCTACAATGCCAGATATCAGAAATAAATGAATAACAGCATGTGTACACTACAGGCAAGAGTGTCAGACATCTGACATCTAACAACAACTGTTTCGTACAATCTACAGTGTCAGACATAATTATTTTATCAAGAAGAGCTTGTGTACACCTACAGGCTATAGTGTCAAACATCAGGTAGGCATATACAGCAACATGTAACTTAAAATACCAATAAGAAGAAATTTATTTTGTTCTAGATACAGCTGACAGAAGCAAAGTGATAAATGGCCTAATAGAAGATTTTGCTTAATTATCGTTACTTTCGTTCCCCTTATCAGCAAACGCACATTATATGTGCAATTCATTTGTGAAAGATAATCAAAATTATGTAAATATTGATCATGATAAATCAAGGCATTGTGAATGATATACATGATGTTCTGTCATTTGTTACAAATATTAATAGCATCTGAAGTTTAAAGCCTGCTCATAAAAAGGTTATGCATATCATTTTGTGAATGAAAATGGACTGTAGTTTATTAATTACCAATTTCATCAACGTATTTCAAAATTTAAAATAGCAATCCTATCATTGGATTTTCCTTGTTTTAGAAATGAAGCTTTTTGTGACGGTGAAGGTCGAGAAGGTACAGGACAATTGTTCTGATAAAGAGTTGATATATGAACATTTTGACAGAAAATTACTAGAAGCCAAAAGTGAACGTATCAAAATACATTATGTTACATCATATTTGAATATGGTTTTCTCAAAGATATTATCATTTTCTTCCAGATTGAAAATGAATAGACAAAAAATATCAAGTAGCTGTGGCAATTTACATTCATTGATATACATATTGGTACTTTGCTGTATGACTCAATCAATATAATGCAATGTTGTATGAGTAGTGACCTGGATATTTGTATCTTCATACATGCACTGATACTTCACTATGACTTCATATATATCATAATGTTGTATATGTGGTGTAGCTGCCTGGACATTGTATTTTAATATACATACTGGTACTTCACGATGACTTCATATATATATCATAATGTTGTATATGTGGTGTAGCTGCCTGCTCATTGTATTTTAATATACATACTGGTACTTCACGATGACTTCATATATATATCATAATGTTGTATATGTGGTGTAGCTGCCTGGACATTGTATTTTAATATACATACTGGTACTTCACGATGACTTCATATATATCATAATGTTGTATATGTGGTGTAGCTGCCTGGACATTGTATTTTAATATACATACTGGTACTTCACGATGACTTCATATATATCATAATGTTGTATATGGTATAACGGTACCAATTGCGCAAGTCCAGGTGGGCGGAGCTTAAGGTGTATGGAACATTGTATTCAGAATTAAAGAACAAAACTAGCTGTGATTGGTGCATTATGTAAGACTTGTACTTTCTGTTTGGCTTAAAAAAAAGTTGAGCCTCTTGGCAACATGTGAGTTTGTGTTAATTTCTATCTAGATCATATTTTGTATTTTTTATGATTTTTTTAAAATATGGTACACATGACTGAAAATGTGCTTGTTGTGACTAGATAACTCTTACCCCTGTCTAGTTCCAGTAGAGTTATCTCTCTTAAATGCAATGGAGTACCTGGTTATGTCATTGTCAAATTGACAATCTAGCATTGTTCTATATGACAGCGTGTGACATGCATGCCCAAGTAGGACAGAAAGTATATTTATTTCACAAAACATTAGCATTGAGGTATATGGAAAAACAATTGGTACCGTGATACCATATGTGGTGTAGCTGCCTGGACATTGAATTTTAATATACATACTGGTACTTCACCATACAACTTGATGTTTATCATAATATTGTGTGTGGTGTACTTGCCAGACATTGTATTTTAATATACACACTGGTACTTCACCGTACAACTTAATGTTTATCATTATCTTGTGTGTGGTGTAATTGCCAGATAAAATATTTTAATATACACACTGGTACTTCACTGTATGACTTAATGTATATCATAATATTGTAGGAGTGGTTTACTTTCCAAGGTCTGTGGTTTTTATGTCTTCTGAAACTGAATGAAATATGTGTATGTTCAAGCACAAAAAAACATACTATTTATTGCTACAAAATATATAATATTTTAAAAATGCAATACAGATGATATCAAAATTTTCTGGCATGAAACAGTTATTAATTATGGCATGAACATTGACCCTTGTGTTTTCCCCATGGAAACTTGGCACTTGCATTTCCCTGTCCCAAGGGAACTGGCTCCCTGAATTTCCCTGTGCCATGAGAACTAGGCCCCATTTCATAACTGTTCATAAAAAAGCCTTCAGGTACTTATGCACTTACTTGGCAGTAAAAAGGGAGTTGATTCATGCATTGAGTTTTGAACTCTTGAGTCTATCCTTATCCTCGTGGGGTCATGATGTGTAAACCACTTTGATTCCCACCAACGGTAGTCATGGTAACTCAGAGTTGTGGGTTCAATTACCACCACTGATACCGAAGTCCATTAGAATTTTTGTAGGTCATTTATTTCTTTATCATAAAATATGAAGTTTGCAAGTGGAAAGCAAATTATTTTGATGAATCTCATTTCTTTCTTTCAAAAACTAAAAATACAAGATAAATTCTTATTAATTTGGAACTAATGACAATGAATATGTGAAATGTGGTAAATTAATGCATTTACATGGAAGAACATGTTGCTTTAATTAGAACGAAAGGTGCAACTAACTGTGCTCAAGATCAGGTTTAATGAGTGGAGTTCTTGTGATACAGTGATCATATATATATCAATGTCCTGGATAATACATAGAAAATATAGTTAATGTAACAGAAGATCAGAAACATATCAAAGATTTATTCCTTCAAGCGCTTTCGCATCATCTTTATGGGTGATCTTCAGGTGAATATCTCTCTCTCTCTCTCTCTCTCTCTCTCTCTATATATATATATTTACATGAATTGATTGACATGATGGATAAAATTTGATTGTACAACATGATATATTAATCAGACTGGTTAAAGCACATGAAGGGATGTAAATTGATCAGATGGATATATTGGTGTAATAGGATGGATATAATTTGATCAGCTGAATTGACTAGAGTATTTATTGGTATATAGATTGATCAGAGTGATTGATTGGAGTACCTGGATGAATATAAAATAGTGCAATGGATTGACTGGAATTTCTGGAGGGATATAACATAGTCAAATGGATTGACTGAAGTACCTGGATGGATTTACGTTGATCACATGGACTGATTGGAGTCCCTGAATAATTAGGTTGTGATCTTTATGAAGAAGATATATTTTGCCAATTATGCTGAATTACAGTGTCAGTTATACAGATTGTATGGTGGTGACAATAAAGTGAATTAAGTATTTCTAGCGTGGGGTTGAGCCACCTGTAATCATATTCAACATACTGAAATATTTGACTCCAAAAAGATTCCTGTAAAAACTACATTCAAACTACAGTATATTCAAAGAGATACTTAGAAAGACTTTGCAACTGTTTTTGTTAGTCAAACTGTAGATTAAGAGAAGTATCAGTTTTGGTGACTATGTGCATACACCACAAATATGCATGAATATATCCATACTCCACATATCACATGAATATATGCATATTCTACACAATCAGCATCACTATTTGTGTACTCCATTCACGCTGCGTGACTAAGAAATATGCAATTCATCAAAGTATTCCCAAAACAACAGGTTTGCATTAAAGCATATGAGTATCACAATAAGGAGATAAATCTCACACAATTTACCAAAATCAGCCAAAATAGTTAATACAATCTCAGTCTAGCAGGATGAACGTCAAGATAGTTAATCTGACATGGAATGATATCACATCACAACATATCTTTGTAATTATAAATTATTGTAACAACTGTATGGAATTTCTATAAAGTGCTTGTCTGTGAAGTATTGAACGCACAGAAAGTCTAAAACATGTTTCTGTTAATAAAATTCTTGAACCAGACATCCCTGGAAGGCACAGACATATACACGTATGAGAATTTACAGAATTCAAGATAAGACCATTTATTCTTTTTAACTGTAATTTTTTTGGCAACAAGATTTTCAAATAAGCAACTGTGATGGCCATACCGGATGCATGATATGTACCATTTTCATTTAGGATACACTAAACATAATTAGAAGACATCTTCTGGAAACCCAATGCCAGTAACACCTTCCATTTATGATGCCCTAAAACTCACTTAAAAAGAAATGGAATCACAACAAAATTTTCAAGATGGCTGCTCTAAGAACCATAACTGATGTAAGATGAATATGACTTCCCTTTATGAACAACAAGACATCTCAAGAGGACATTCAGTTAAAACCCTATGCTAATAGGACTATTGATTCAAAAGGAATTGCAATTATATATTTTTAGATGGCCAATGTGGTGGTCATAATGAGTGTCCATGCAGCAACAGTTTCACTTTAGGAATAACATGACACCATATGAAGTTTTCTTTTGAAAACTCCATGTTGATATCACTTTCCATATAGCAGAAGTACTAAAAATATTTTCAAAATGGTTGTTATGGTGGCTATATTGCATGTTATATAAACATGATTTACATTCAAGACCAGCTAGGCTTATTAGGCTGATATGACCCTAGCTACCATTTTGGAAAAGTTTTACCAACATTTTCAAAATGGCCATATTGGATGGTTACATACCCATATTTTTCATATAGAGACAACAAGAAATGGTAGGAAATATTCTGGTGAAACCATCCAGGAAGATACAAACATACATTCAGCCACAGTGATAATATTTTCAAGATGTTGGCTGTGGTGGCCATACTGGATGTCCAACCATAAGCATTTTAATCTAGAGGCAACTAGACCTTTGAATGAATGTGTAAGTATAGTTTCAAGGTAACCCTCATCTCATGATTAAAACAAATGACGAAAGTAAATTCTGTGCTGGTTCAAGAGACAGCAAACAGTCTAAAATATTCAAAACTTAAAAAGAAACACAAACTAAATACTGAATGAGGTCTTCTGTTCACAAATTTGCAATTTCAGAATCAGGAATCTGTTATAACATGTCACAGATACACACACACATATCAAAACACATTGATACAGTTGAAGATAAATTGCAATTCTGAGTATATACACCAATAAAAATGTTCATGGGCAAAGGATGGAAAAACCACAATACCAAAATGCGGGCGGAGTTTCTAAGGGGGTGAATCTCCCCAGAAGCAAATTAATGAGCAATTTTGCCACCATACATTTGCATGAAAATTGTAATTGATGAATACAAATTCTCATTCTTTAGTATGATGCACACACCCATCGAATCATTATAAAATACTTTAAATTCTCATTGTAAACTTTGACAACAAAAAAATTTGCTTCCCTTATCTCAAGACAATTATTTCATTATTTTGAAATGTGAAAATTCAGGACATCAATATAAAATCCAAATGGAAATGTTTGATACATTATAAATCAGGATCTAATAAATTAGAATTTCCTTCCATCATTATGTAAATATATGTCTCTTTCATTTAACAAGCACTAACAATTGATTATTCTAAAATACTCACATTCAATTTAAGTTTCATTCATTTAGCCAATGAATAAACGTGTCAAAGTTTTAGAAAACGTCAGCCATGTAGACATACTGAATGGCTACCCAGGTTCCCGATCAAAGGGAGGTTATATTAAATGTGAACTGGAACTGCTTTTAGAGGTGTAAGCGTAATTATTGCTAATATATGAGTCCAAAAAGCGCAATCAGAGCCTAAAAGAGTAATCTATATACTACACGCCACAAACAAAGAAATATGTATCAAATACGTACATTTATTGCTGTTACTGACCTGGTGCTGCAGTTAGTTAAAACTCTTGTCATAAATCAGCTTGGTCCAAATAGATCAGTATGAGAATACAGACACAAAACAAAATGATAAATTATTTATTGATAACATTCACATTAGCTAGTCTACATTGCATATTTAACTTTTGCTGAAAGGTCGTTAAGTCATGTCCACAAATACTGAATGATGTCTCACTTGAATAATTCAGTGTCCTCAATCCACTATCATTCTCATAATGACACTGACTTCTAGAAATGCTTGTCAATTCAGACACAATAAAACTGACCTAGCCCAAGAGTAATGTTGTCACTTGTCTGAAGAAATTGGCAAGAAGTTTGTTGCTGTTATTGGTTATTGACAAGTTGAACACCATTGGAAAAGTTGAAGCTATGGACTGATTATCACGAATAAGTTTTACGTTTGGAGAATTGCATGCCACTTTGGATTGAAAGAATACAAATTATACAGGTCCAAAATAATATGTTGTTCTGAACAATATGACACCTCAAAATCAGCCATTAAGGACCAGTAATCTCATGGTTTAATGTAAATGTAATTGATGTTGGTAATCAAGCATTTAAATGTCTACCTTCATTCCAGCATCCCTAAGTTTCATCAGCTGCTGTTCCAGGAGAAACCACCGAGTGGGTATCTGCTCTCCCCAGTAAGGCTGCTGTGAAGCCACATCAAAAATTTTCATTTTCAACTTCTTCAATTCACTGTCCACAACTGTGTTGTCAATGGCAAACTCTTTGTCAACCAAGTGAACGACGGTTGGTTTGTCCCTCAGATAAGAGCGGATTTCTGTTAAGTATTTCTGACCAAGTTTATGACGACGTTTCTATGAATGAAAATACAATCCATATTAAGTAAGAGACTATATATTTCCTTTATAAGAATGGCAAGTAGCATTATTTATATACTTTATATATACAATGATAAACTCATAGTTAGTGAAAAGCCACTTTGTCAAAATATTTGCAACTGTTGTCTGATGATTAACACACTCATTAATCTTGGACAATTGGGTTGTCTTCCTTAGAAATTATCAAAAGTTGCTCACTCATTTCCTAACCATAGATTTTTCATTATAATGATAGGCTTCCATGTCTTCATTCTTTAATAATCCATCTGAGTTTCACTGATTTAGTCTCAGCACTTTTTCTGGACAATTATACTGTCAGCCCATTCACAAAAGACCCATAATGTGCAAGGCTGAATTTATTGCCATGGCCATACAGTATAAATTTGATATCATGGAAAGAACATCAATAATATTTTCTCAGACAATGTCAAGATACATGTAAAAGCATGTAGGTGAAGGAAAAATTTATTTAGAGGTGGACTTGCATTACATAATTAAAAACCATTAGTTTAATGGAGTTGTTATCAGTAATTGTGTATGAATTAAGTGAATTAATCTGAAATGTAATTTTGTAACTACTTATAAACTTTTTTTGCTAAAATGAAAACATACCCATACAATCCTATCCCCTAAGTCAAAAGTTCTCCTAATCAAATAAGTGAAGATGAATCAATTGACACTTGACACATACAAACAGTATTTACAAATAAATGTGCAATGGTTAGCCAATACTCACTTATGATACCTATCGCGATCACCTAATCCCTACCCCCAGCCATGCTGATAAATCAATTTCATGAATATATTCTACTTTACAATTATAAGCAGTGTTAAAATATACATTCATAATGCCTGGAAAAAACTTAATTAAGATACCCCAAATTCCACCACCCACCTCCAATTCACAATTTCTGTTATAAAATAAAGGTCAAGAAAGTTATTTACGAGAATACATTTAACTATGCACTGTCTTCTTCACTGCACTCTTTGTCAATTTGAATGCCCTAAGCCTAACTTTGGGTTCATCTTGTTCTCTATGTAGGCAGCATTCTTTGCTTTCATCACTGGCATCATTTTGTTTGAATTGGTCACAAACCAGTCTCAATGAGTCAATGGCTTGAAAACTACAATTTTATTTCAAGCTAAATATTCATGTGTGATAAGACTTTATGCTTGAATTTACTTACCATTCTGGGCTACACTCCGAGTCTGCTGGTAAGTGGGTGGCTGGTGCCACAGTCTGCACTATGACAGGGGTGAGTGTGAAATAAACAGACAAGGTTGTGTCTCCTGGCAATACTTTGGCCACGTTGATGCCAATGACTGGATTTTGGATGATGCCTACTACACAATGCAAATATTTGCACACACCACACCATACAACCACCAGAGAATATGGTGGTGATGGAAAACTGCTTATGTAGGCACCATTCAAGTAACCTTTAGCCATTCTCATTAATCGTGCTGACACCAGGGTGTCCAGAACACCATAATCATGATTTGTGGTCTGATTCAACTCTTGCATTGAAGACACCAAGGAGGATAAGCTTCTTGTCTGTGGTGCATCCTAAAGGATGTCAGGCAAAATGTCACAGAAACAGTTGCTGTCATCAGGAGATGTGTACAAGATTGTGCGGCAGGCGTAACATGTTGATTGTTAAAACCAGTTGGAGTCATCGATCTTTCAGATGTTGGACATTTTGAAAATAAATGCAATTTATACAGAATAACAACCAACTTCAAGAGAAAAAAGCACTTTATTAAAAATTATTCTCAACACGATTATATAATAAGGATTTAGTCATTAAGCAGCCCAGGTCCCCCACCCGCGGTGTCTAGTGGATTTTTCTGAGGTCCTTCGGTAAGGCACCCTTACTTATAGTGCAGTCTATGTTTTTGGACCACGATGTGCAGAGTTAGCGAGGGAGAGGTGTATATAGTCTGGGATTGGTTGATGATTGTCAGGGCATGTCCACATGCTAGTGAGCCTGCTGCATATTGCATCTCTGGGGGCCAAGCTTCTCTAATATATTTGCCATTTTAGCCTTGGACCACATGGACCCATATTCTATTATTCTTCTGAGGAGGAACTACATGCGTCTTGAACTGTACAGAGGCAATATACTGGCTGGAAAGGCTAGCACTGCAGGTGCCCTGACTGCACAGAGACCATGTACTGGCTGGAGAGGCTTACACTACAGGTGCCCTGACTGAGTAGAGACCATGTACTGGCTGGAGAGGCTTACACTACAGGTGCCCTGACTGAGTAGAGTACGTGTACTGGCTGGAGAGGCTTACACTACAGGTGTCATGACTGAGTAGAGTACGTGTATTGGCTGGAGAGGCTTACACTACAGGTGTCATGACTGAGTAGAGGCAGTGTATTGGCTAGAGAGGCTTACACTACAGGTGTCATGACTGAGTAGAGGCAGTGTATTGGCTAGAGAGGCTTACACTACAGGTGTCATGACTGAGTAGAGTCCTTGTATTGGCTGGAGAGGCTTACACTACAGGTGTCATGACTGAGTAGAGGCCATGTATTGGCTGGAGAGGCTTACACCATGGATGTCTTGACTGCATATATACTATGTTCTTTTTGGGAAAGCTGACATTACAGTTGTCTTCACTGCATTTAGTTTGTGTTCTTGCAGGAATGGCTTATGCATGCCTCTCTCATTTTGTAATGAACTTACCATTGGGAGCTGAAGCTACTATCATGAGTAACAGAGGAATCAAAGTCTTATATTTTTTAGTTTTATATATGAATGAATGTCCATGCTGTTTTAAACGTTGTACAGTACTCGTGTGTACAGACAATAAATCACAATATAGTAATGATGTATGCATCAGTGGGAGCAAACTAAATGAAAATTTACAATGTGCCATGAAATAGATGTAGGACTTTACTTTACAATGAATGTTGACAATGCTTATCCACTCAATGCAACCAACAGCTCCATGGAAAGAATTTTCCTCAGAATTAAATTGTACAAAACATTTAAATTGTTAAATGTGCCCGATGCTTTGGTATCTTAACTGAAAATAGTTCATTCTGCTTCAACAACTTCTACATTATCAACGAAACATAAAATTATCGACAGGGATAGAATTTGTGTGCTGTTTTGGGAAATTTAGCTGGTCTTCCATAATTAGATCTTCTGTATGTGTGGACTGTGTACGTATGCACAATTCTTCTTACATGTACTCTTTACAGCAAATATAGAGGTGAATTAAGTAATATGCTAGGTTTAGAAAAAAAAACTTTTCATATTCAAGGTCATAACAAACTTACTGCCAGATTATCTCACTGGCTTAATGTTTGTAAGGAATGGTCAAGTGAAAGCAATAATGTTAAGATATCACATTTCAAGAGATTTTGCAACAGTATAGTTAAATGGCACCGTGCAGTATGATGTCAAAGAAGCACCTTATGTTTCAGCTTCTACAAAATCATACCACTGCAAATATTGTAAGGGCAATCCTTTCTCTATGACCACACACATTTGCATCTGTAGCTGTGATAACAGTCTATCATTTATCTGAAAAAATAATTTAAACTTCTAAAACTTTAATTAAATTTTGTTATACCTCTATTGCTTTATGCAGTTCATGTTAACATTGAACATGTGTTACTATTGAATGTGTAGATTGTTTAATTGCAAGGCCACAATATAAGTTACATATAAGGCATCCATGTCACCCTCAATAAATAAAGGATATTAATTTTAATAATAACAATAATAGTAATATCAGTATCCAAAATAGCTACATATCAAGATCCAAAACACTATATTATCAATATTGTTTGAAATGACCTAACTTTCTATTTCATAAGCTATAAAATATATCTTACCAAATTAACAGTTGTGTCTATCTGAAATGTTACTGAACCTTTGACTAGAAATGTTTTAATCAACTAAAAGAACAATCTAACATCTATGTGATAAAGATACATGAAAGTTGTACAACAAAGAAAGGTATTATCACTCCTTAAAATATATTGCTTACACAAAACAACAAAACTTGCACTATACGAAAAATTAATGGTACTTTGACTAGAATTATTTTTTTGTCAATACATGAAAGCCTTTGACCCAGCTGACCATTCGTATCTCTGCCAAAACCTAAAGTGTTGCAGGATTTATTTTTTCTTCTGATAATCTTTTTGGATCATGCCTTCATAAAGATAAGAAGAAAAACCCATTTCCAATAGCAGCACACAAACCTATACAGTACTATTAAATTAAATATTCCTCAAGGCTATGTTTTAGGTCCTCTCTTTCTTTTTTATGTAACTGATCTTAAATTAAGTAATAAAGACAGATATACATATTTGTTAGCTAAAGAAGTATGTAACTGATAAACCATTAAGCAATAAATCAACACAGCTTAGATTTGTTAGATAATGACACAACTTTGCTTAATGCATAGTTATGATACTCACTTTTGCCACTTAAATTTGCTAAAACAGGACATGATGGTAGTAAATATGAGACAGATTGTATACAACAATGAATCAGAAACTATGCCAAACATGCATACTGACACTTTAAGGATGAAGAGCCATCATCCTGGCAGCAACTGTTTTTGAGTAAAGGTAAAGGAGGAATTTAATTTTTGTTTGGTTATGTATCAGGCAGTCTTGAACAATTATCAAGTGGAAACAAACTTCGTGATGTATGGATTAGATAGACGAGTCAGCATAATATAACCAAAATACGAAAAAATCGAAAACAAACTTACCATCATCCGATACTCTGGATCATACCAATTGTCTGACTCTTCTGAGGAATCCTCTGAATAAAGGGACTGTTCTGAGGAATCCTCTAAATAAAGGGACTGTTCTGGGGAATCCTCAGCCATCAGCTGCAAAGACAATACACAATGCAGTCAGTTTAAATAAACAAAACACCTCTTATGTGCTGTAGTATGGTTTTTCTCAAGAATACTACTTAATACAGCCATAAACTTATAGTTAATGCAGTTAGTTCCATTAAAAAAAGACATCTTGTCATGCACTGTATTATGGTTTTTCTCAAGGATACTAAATAATACAACCATATGGTTAATGCAGTCAGTTCCAATAAACAAAAGACCTCTTCCCATGCACTGTATTATGGTTTTTCTCAAGAATACTACTTAATACAACCATAAACATATAGTTAATGCAGTCAGTTCCAAATAAACAAAACACCTCTTCTCATGTGCTGTAGTGTGGTTTTTGCTCAACAATATTGCTGAATGTAGTTAAATCGGGTAAAAAAGCAATGCATGCAAGAAATTAAAAGATATTTTTCACAAGTATGAATGACAAGTTATTTAAAATGTTTTGGCGTCAATTCAAATTGTTAGAGGTGGGGTTAAATGATTAATGTGTCTGAAACATAATACTATTGTGATGTACAATGACAAATGTAGGTACGTACATATGTATGGACATGAATAACACCTATCCATAGAACATATTAAAGCAAGGATGAACTTACCATTTGTGCTTGAACATTATACTGGATGGGATCTATTAGACCAGATTCGTTATTTACAGGAAAACTGGGCATGTCATTGTGATCTCCATAATTACCAAACACAGCCATCTGGTTCTAAAAATACAAAGTAGTTAAATGATGAGCAATTCATTCATATAAGTATACCATACCTTCTCTGTATACCAATATAAACCCAATGATAATGATAATTGAGACAGGTCTAGTTTCTGAATACATACTCTTCCAAACTATAGGTCAAGATCAAGATGCATATCTTATGATAATAACCATGATATGCATGTATGCACTAACTTTCATATCCACCTATTTATAATATGAAATGAGTGCGTTATCTTAATCTAAATTCATCTTGTTGTTGTTTTTGTTATTAGTATTATTATATTCTACTTCTTCCATCTTTTTCTGTTTCATTTTATTGTTAGAGAATCAAAAGATCAAACTAGGTTGTGGGTTATAACATAAACATTCAGCAAAATACTCATGAAAAAAAAACATAATGGAGATAAAAACACAAACATGAACAGCTGATGTTGTGAATTTAAGCCATCAGTTTACACACACAACAAATCAGTGGCAAAGGAAACAAGCCATGCCATAGGCTTATGATCTGCCAGGATGTTAGTTTGTACATTAGCATCTATCTTCTGAAAGTATGTGTGAACCTATATATGTAATTACCTATGACTTTTAATGATCATTTATGAAAGAAAAATAGATAGTCAAGTTTAAATTAAAATATACATAATCTTAAGAATGCTCTCTCTCTCTATCAAAGGCTTATCTAAGATTAACATACACTTTATGATATGCCCCTTCACACATATCTTTTACTAAGATCATAAATGTACTATCTTTTCTTTACAACATGACAATGAACTTAAAGTCATCATCGTTTTTATATTGTCTGAACCTAGGAGTAATCTGTAACTGTGCTTTCTAGAATTTTAATTACCATTCTCTACTCCAGTGATTGGTTGAGCAGTGTGTGTGTGGTGTGGGGGGCAAGCTCTTTTGGAGGTACAAAGCAACCATTTCAAAAACCAAGAAGTGTATGAAATGGGGTGTGGAGGAGCTCATACCCCTATCAGAAATGCCGATCTGAACCTTGTATCGACCCCAGAATCAATCCTCGTGATATCCCTGGGTTAAAAAAGAAGGGAAGGCTAAACTAATCGTATGCGAGTGTCGTTAAAGGTCGCTTTTACGACCACTACAAGGTTTGAATTTGACAGAGTAACTGATAAGACAATATGCCGACTATTTGATTTACAAGTACATGAATATAACAGAATGGATAAGGAAGAGTTTAGGCACAATGGTGCAGCTCATGTTTGGTCAACGTTCCAGATAGACCCTGAACGTATCTTCATTGATATTAAAATGAATGACCAAAGGTCATGGATGGTTATTGATCTGGTGGATGGCAAAAGGTATTTATTTAGAATTAAATGTATTGTCTAAAATGATGGTGGGGATGACCAAATGTGGATTATATGGTACAATCTCATGTTGTAACTGTTGACAAAAATTCTAAACTTGAAACACTGATTGGTATTCACCGGCCATATTATGAGTGAGCATATACTGCGACAACTGTTGTTTATGCACTTTATCCATTTAACTGCATGACATTAGTGTTATTCAACTGATAAAAATAATGATCTTAAATTGCGTGGCTCAGTGGGTCAAAGAACACTGTATGAATTCACAATGAGGAAAAGGTCTGGCTGAACTTCCAGAGAGGAAAATGAACATTGGCAGAGCATATTAGACGAAATGGAGCTAAATAGACGACAATGCAGTGCTGGAAACGTGATTAAAGTTTCCGTTATTCATCTGGTTATTGTTGCTTGGTTTGATTGTCATTTTAATAAACCAGATCCCATAGATTGCTGTGCAAAAAGTAAATATGGTTGGGATCAAATAGTGCTATTGAGATATATGCCTGTTGTGGGGATATTGACATAGTTGACAGCGAATGATGCATTAATTTCACAAGGTCACAAAAACAAGTCTGGATGCCAAACTCAATGGATAGTGATGCAAAAGATATGTGCTGAAAAAGTATTGGCAAATTCACCCATTGTGCCTCATCTAATAACAAGTACCGCTGTACACGGTTAATTATGGACCAAGCAGAGCTTGATTTTATAATCGCAGATACAGCAGTAAAAGCTATATTAGGCACCAGCATGTAAACCTACCACATGGAACCACGATCGTTACCATCATCACCTGTTATGACGGTGCCTTGCCCCAATTTATTCATCTCAGATCCTCCATGCTTGCATAAGCATCAATAAACCTGTTATCGATGATCAGTTAATTTCCAAATGCTGCTGTTAGATTCTGCGCAGACTCATTTTATATGCAGTACAGTGCAAGTGTAATTTTCAGAACCCCACACTACACGGCAGGGGACATAATCCCCTCCACTTTCACTTCGTGATAACGCTCTACAACAGAACAATAAAATACTAACAAATCACCACTGTGATTCGGCTAGCACAATGATGGCATATCTACCATGACGCAGCCGATCATCATAATTGATTGACATTTGAACAGCCAATCAAAGAAAAACATTTATGAAAAGACCGATGCATCATGAGTGATTAACAATTAAATACCATTCACCGACCAGTGATATTTATTTCAATCATATATGTGGACAATATAAATAAATTTGAAGACTTATATTGATTGTCATGCGCTGACTTGACGAGGCACCCATCTGGTTGAGCTTCTCTTGAACAACCACTCCGGTGGCCTAGCAGTTAGAGCGTCCACCTCGGATGCAGCAGGTCGTGGGTTTGAACCCCGGCCAAGTCATATCAAAGACTTACAAAAATGGTACTAACAGATGCCTCACTTGGCACTCAGCATTAAGAAGTTACTGTTAGGACTGGTCGGCCTGGTGTCAGATAATGTGACTGGGTGGGACATCATGCTACATGTCTGCGGCATGATGCCCCAGTGCTAGACATCACTTAAAACTGTCACACTATAGACATCGTAGTGATATGACTGAAAAGTTGTTAAAGCTACATTAAAAATCCAAATCACACACACACACACACATTCTCCTGAACATTGTAAAATTTATCCTACTGTTTAAATATGGACAATTCAATTCCACACAGCAGTAACTGTAGCTTCCATTTAAAAAACACAAACAAACAACAACAAAAAATGAATTTATACTTAAATGCAAACCACATATTTAGTCCTTAAGCAGTAATGGCCGTGTTAAGAGATTGAATATACATGTTTGCAACAATAAACTAGTTCAATTCAGAATGCAAATGTACTGTATGAGACCGGAGATTTCATTTGATGGGGCTAAATTATTATTTCCGAATGTCGTTTTTTCATTATTTCCTTTGTCACAAGATGAGTTTATTTCAGTTAAAGCAAGGAACAGCATTGTGTTCATTTTTATACTACAAATTTAAACAAGCATTTACCACCCCAACCCATTTGAAACTTAAAGGATCTCTCTCTAATAAAGACTTGATTTCAGCAGATATTCAGCATAAATCAAGGCAGTGACCATTGTAAACGCTGTTATAAAATGTTAGCACCAGAAGATGTCAATTTCATCTTTGTAAAGGCGTGTTTATATCCTATTACACGAATGACTTGGCATGTTGCACGTATACATCTAGTTCAACTTATGGATCAGACAATAACAAATGAAGTTTTACTGATTGAAATCTGAATAATCGAAGGAAGATGACCATCCATAGAAAGACAAACAAGTCATACATGATTTTTAATCAGATACCATTTCAAGAATCAAATGATCTTAATGTCTATAAAAAAGAAAAATGTCCTGTCATATAGAGATGGTTGATCGACTTATTTTGCAATATATTTAGGCTTTTACTTTATTTCAAAAAATCTGAACCAACTTACTCATCACCTTGATGACAGGCACACTTTATTGATATTATCTTCATAAACATAAATTAATCTTAATGTTTATGATAAAACCATCTGAGGCCAAAATAATTAAATTCCGGATAACATCTATGTTTTTCTAAAACAAGCAATAAACAAAACACAACAACAAAAATGAGCAAATTCTCAATTATATTTATGTTATGGCCAGTCACGAGAATAAATATCTAAATATATCTACGTGCTCAATTTTAACTATGTACACATGTACTGCAAGGAAATGGCGGTCATTTAAAAGTTATGGGGCTAGATTGTTCCTTCTGATTGGGATTTTTTTCAAATATGAAACCAATTTGTCCTAGTAAATATCATAATACCTGAGGAGAACTAGCACTGCCTCGTATATCCAGCCTACCCAGATACTGCTTTTAGGACTCACGGTACTTATTCAACTCCAATAGAAAACATATGGAAACACTATCATATTCAAAATTCAATAACTTAAAATTTCTGGGTGCTGATGATGAGACCTATAATTCTCCATACACATCTAACCTTGGTGCAAGCTTATGTGTGGAGAACACCATATGAGCCGCGGCATTTTGTTTATCTACATGTGCATGAAACACGTTATTGATTATGCACCAACTGGATCAGGTGCTCCTTTCATTAGAGTATTCCACGAGTCAAGCCTTTAAAAATACTAAAATTGCATCAGTAGAAATTTGTCTATGTTTTTTTAAAATTACATATATGACAAGCTCTCAAAAGATAGTTTTACTAAAATTTTAATTTTCATTATTAACTATTATGGACCACCAAACCCGTAAATACTCTATTATTTGTTCATACATTTCTAGACTGGTTCACAGTTCTTCCGTATAATAAGTACCATGTGTCGTTTAGATAAAGAGAACTCAGCAGCAGGGAGGGCGAATCCTACAAAATTGAGAAGGTTCCAAATGTCGAAATAAACGCTCAAAAAAGGGTTTTCAACTGGAAATAACGTCAACTACGTTTCAAGAGAAATTCTCAGAGGAAGAAACCTCTTTGAGAGGTCCTCCTGAGTTAGTCCAAATATGGTTTTTGGTTGAAAAACCCATTAATGGCGCTTTGATTTACCAAATGAACCAATTCGTTGTCGTCGCTCTCCCTGATGCTATGAATTAAAAATTGCTATGCCAAATAATGGTGCATTCAGAATCTTACACAGCTAGACTAGCTAGAGAGCGAGAAGAAGCAGTTAAAAAATATATCCCGTTAAAGGAGGAGTTTAAAAAAAAAAAACGTGCAATCGCGGCAGGAAGCACAAGCGGAGTAAGCAGCAGAAACGGAACAGTTGTTTAAACCTATTACCGCGGTTACTGGAGATGTTTTAACTGCTATCAGGGGACCTAAAAGGGAACCAGGAGAGATACAAAAAAGTCTTATTCAAGTATTAAAAGAAACTGCTGAAAAAATGGCTGCAGTCCAGCCTCAACCTGACGGTGCCGTTGGAGAACCAAAAAAAAAAAAAAAAAAAAAAAAAAGATAATTGATCCTGGGAAGAAATTTACTGAAGCAGGTCTAAAAGAAATTCAAACTTATAAGACAAAAACCCATCGAGATATAACCAAATTTAGTGAGTTTGCTGTCGAAAGATGTAATTCCAGAGGTGATATTTTAAATCCCAAGTATATTAAAGTAGGTAAACCAATGTGGATTGATTGGTTGTATAAAATAAATCGAGGTGATGAACAAATAGACAAAACAAGTACTGATTATAAAATTTATTTGCAGGGGATAGCAAATTATAATATGGAGCAAAAAGAATGACAAGAGGAAGAGAGAAAACTAGAACTAAAGGGAAAAGGAACGAGAAAGAAAGGAACGACAAATAGCGCTGTCACAAAAAAGAAATGGCAATGAGAAATACGAGAACAAAAGAAAAAAGAAAAGGAAGAGAAAAAAGAACAATCTTTTATTGTTGTTCCGCACCATGAGCTTTCTCCTACACCTGAAGAAGACCAAGATGATCCTCTTTTATATCAACTTCTTCGCCTCAGCAGCAAATAGAACGACAACAATCTCAACTCTGGTCCGAATTACCATCATATCCTGCAGAGATGTTTAACGAAAAATCTAAAGATATTATCGGTATGGTACCGAGTTCTTTAGTTGATGAAGCTATAAGACCTAAATTTAGAAAGAAATGTTTAAAACCCCAATGTGTTGAAAAAGTAACACCTGAGTATTGGCCTCTGCAGTATATTTTACCGCTAAAAAATTACATATTGACCTAAATTATCCTGGTTACTTATCATTTATGCAAAAGGTCGAAAAAAGACGACCAAAAGGTAAGCCTAACACCGGTGCTATTGGCATTTGTTTTGGAAGTTGTTTTATTCCCTGCATTGATAATATGGTCAACGATGTATTGCGATTAGAAGTTCTCATTTTAGGAAAACGCGATGGGAATAACTATCTAAGAAATAATTAATGAAGCAGCTGATATATGTCGGCGATTATTTCAAGGTGGTATCATGGATGCTAGTATTTACAGAGAACTGGTTGATGAACTCATTGATGATTACAGCGATTAAACAATAGTAAATAGCATAACATGGTCATATATAACAGGCATACACCTGTGCAGATCAGAGCAGTAAACTCACGATTACCAATATATAGAGCGACTTACGGAGACCGACTTGGTGGTGTGACTCAAAATTTATTTGCAGGGTTAGCACCAACATTTGGTCCTCTTGCAAAACAATTATCGATGAAAGCCATTAACGTGGTTGCCGAAAAAGCTCCTGGTGCAATTGTTAGCGCTGCTGGTAAGGCGCTCTCGGCAATCAAAGAAAGACTAGCGCGATTAATAAGACGAAAACCACCGGTGAAATTACCGAGTACTGAAAATATGCCCGAGGATGTTAGTAAGGTGATAAATCAAGCAGCAAAGCAAAAACTAGCAGCGTTAATAAATCAGGAATATGACGCACAAAGAAGTATAACAGCAAATTTAAAAGGAGGAAGTGGACTTCGTGTGCGACGAAGACAAAAACCATTTGGAAAAACATGCAATAGTATAAAATGTTCAAACGCATTTCCAACCCAGCATTTAACATATATGAGCCGGTCGAGCTAAATTACTCAGTACGTGATTATCAATGTTATGCCTATGATGCAAAAGAACTAAATCAACGAGGGCGTATCGAACTTCAAGTTCATGATACAAGTAGATATTTCCTACCTTGTGAGACGTTTATTCAAGTAGAAGGTAAACTTGTAAGGGCGGATAATAATAAATACGGTGTCATTGACCGAGTTGGTTTTGTCAACAATGGGATCATGGCATTGTTTAGTAGTGCCACCTACATGATAGATGGAAAAAATATCGAATCGATTCAGAATGATGTCGATGTCGCTACAAAAATAACTGGTCTAGCAAGATATTCTGATGAATTTACAAAATCGGCTGGTCCATCAATGATGTTTGCTAAAGATATTACCGAGAACACCGACCATATTCATTATATTATTCATTATATTAAGTTGCGAACACCACAAAATACTGCAGTTAATCCACAACGAGCTGATTTTGAGCATGAAGTTAGACCATGTGCTGATTTTGATATTATAAAAAATTCTAGCGCGACTTACAACTTAGGATTTGCAACACGCCGAGCAATGTTGTCAGGAGAAGATAAAGATTTTTCATGTGCGATTCCACTAGATCACATTTTTGGATTTTTCAGAAAGGTTAGGAAGGTGATCTTTGGAGCTAAACACACAGTTGTGCTTTACAGAAAACACAATGACAATGATGCGATTTGGCGAAGAACTGGCCATGTCAGCAAAGAAGAAATAACAAAATTCTCACTGTGGATGCCGGTACTAACTCCATCAGTCACGGAAGAACCGTGATTACTCTCTTTTATGAATCAAGGTGGTAAATTATTGCTATTGTGGTTAACAGTAACCACAGACGCCATCCAAAGTTCCGTCAGAGATGTATTTACTTGGCATATTGCATCACAACAAGGTGTTTCTGCACCACGACATATTTTTATTGCATTGCAATATATTTGTCGGGTGAATAATCAGGAATGGTCTCATATGATATTGACAAACTTGACGTTACCGAGGTTTCGTTGAGAATAAACGGACAATAATAACCGCCCAAAGATATATCATTAAGTTTTACAAATAATCATGTGGCGCGCGCATATCATCGCTGACTGACATTCTTGTCACATAACACAAATATGGATACTGGTACGCAAATAGCACAGCTTGATTTTACAAAGTTGTATCCGATTTATTACTTTTCGCTGGAGCATCTTGATTTATCCAAGCAGTCTGTTGATATCACTTCCGAGCTCGTGTTGGTACATTACCAAAAGTCGCGGATGGTCCGACAATTGTTTATGGTCCTTACAGAGCAATTGCTGTTATACTCAGTGATAAAGCAATGTTACTTCAAGGTATTAGTGGCCGAATGAGAATCATTGATGCACCAATAGAAAGCATGTAGACAATTAGATCAATTGCGTTAATTATAAAATGTGATATAGTCACGTTAATGTCACTCTGACTTCTGGTCAGGTAAAGAAATTACAATCGAAAAACGCGAGTGTATGTGGGGCAACAATAACACTAAAAAATGATCAAATCGCTAGCGGTGGTCCAAACAAGTTATCGCTGACTAAAACCCAAATAAAACATTTCAATAAAGCAAAGCAAGCAAAAATTGGAGTTCAACTTGATTTCGTTCCAAAAGCCATCAAGGATATGGTTAAAACCGGAGGAATATTTCCACTTCTCGCAGCAATACCAGCGCTGATAGCTGCTGCTGCTGCCCCAGCTGACGCAAAAGCAGCCGCATTAGAAGCTGTTGGAACAGCTGCTGGAATGGCATTAAAGAAAGCAACTGAAAAAGGATACTAAATAAAAGGACGTGGTCTAAGACTTCAAGGAACTCCGCCTTCATGGTACCCAGAACGGTTTTAACACAATACAAAGTATTGCACACACCGATGTCAAATTCTGATTTATTCGATGCTGCTAAACAACTTAAAATAAAAAAATTCAGAGGTGTTTTTATGCGAGATCAGTTAACACGACAACCGAATAATCCAGAAACCGGAATTATTGATCTCAATAACAGCCATGGTCCAGGAACTCACTGGGTTGCTTACACAATCGATCCACGTGCAATTATCCATTTCGATTCGTATGGGTTAGCACAGCCAGTCGAATTCCTCACATACGCACAAAGTAATCCAGCTCCCATTCCAGTCTGGTACTCAACGCTACCAACGCGTGATATAGTTCATTGATGGTGTATTAAATGTAGTGTTAAGATGGTAGTTAGAGATTTCCAGTCACTTTTCAACATTACTTTGCAGCCATCAACTAACCAAATTTCAATAAAAAGTATTAATTGAAATTATTTGCTAAAATAGTGTCTTCATAACAGACTAATATAATGGATTGGTAAATGTAAATTAGTTGTTGCTTCAGGAATGACAATATCTAGTTATCAGCTACAAAGACAATTCAAATCTGGGATGACAATACCTAGTCATCAGCAGTAAAAACAATTCACATCTGGAATGTCAATACCTACTCATCATCTAAAAAGACAATTTACATCTGGGATGACAATACCTTGTCATAAGCAGGAAAGATAATTCACATCTGGGATGTCAATACCTAGCCATCAGCTGCGAATACAAATCACATCGGGGATCTCAATACCTACTCATCAGTTGTAATGACAATTAACATCTGGCATGACAATAACTAGTCATCAGCTGTAAGGACAATTCACATTTGGGATGTAAATACCTAGTCATCAGCAGTAAAGACAATTCACATCTGGGATGACAATACCTAGTCATCAGCTGCAAAGACAATTCACATCTGGGATGTCAATACCTAGTCATTAGCTGTAAAGACAATTCACATCTGGGATGTTAATACCTAGTCAACAGCAGGAAAGACAATTCACATCTGGAATGACAATACCTAGTCATCGGCTGCAAAGACAATTCACATCTGGGATGTCAATACCAAGTCATCAGCTGCAAAGACAATTCACATATGGGATGTCAATACCAAGTCATCAGCTGCAAAGACTCTTCACATCTGGGATGTAAATACCAAGTCATCGGCAGTAAAGACAATTCACATCTTGGATGGCAATACCTAGTCATCAGCTACAAAGACAATTCACATCTGGGATGTAAATACCTACTCATCAGCTACAAAGACAATTCACATCTGGAATGTAAATACCTACTCATCAGCAGTAAAAACAATTCACATCTGGGATGTAAATACCTACTCATCAGCTGCAAAGACAATTTACATATGGGATGTCAATACCAAATCATCATCTGCAAAGAAAATTCACATATAGGATGTCAATACCTAGTCATCAGCAGTAAAGACTATTCACATCTGGGATGTAAATATTAAGTCATCAGCAGTAAAGACAATTCACATCTGGGATAGCAATACCTTGTCAACAGCTACAAAGACAATTCACATCTGGGATGTCAATGCCTAGTCGTGCACAGTAAAGATAATTCACATCTGGGATGTCAATACCTAATCATGAGCAGTACAGATAATTCACATCTGGGATGTCAATACCTACTCATCAGTTGTAATGACAATTCACATCTGGCATGACAATAACTAGTCATCAGCTGTAAAGACAATTCACATCTGGGATGACAATACCTAATCATCAGCTGCAAAGACAATTAACATCTGGGATGACAATACCAAGTCATCAGCTTCACAGACAATTCACATCTGGGATGTCAATACCTAGTCATCAGCAGTAAAAACAATTCACATCTGGGATGTAAATACCTACTCATCAGCTACAAAGACAATTCACATATGGGATGACACTACCTAAACATAAGCCACAAAGACATTTCACATTTGGCATGTCAGTACCCAGGCATCAGCATTAAAGACAATTAACATATTTGATGAAAATACCTACTCAACAGCTACAAAGACAATTTACATCTGGGATGACAGTACCTAGTCATCAGCTATACAGAGAATTCACATCTGGGATGACAATACCTAGTCATCAGCTGTAAAGACAATCCACATCTGGGATGACAATACCAAGTCATCAGCATTAAAGACAATTCTCATCTGGGATGTTAATACCAATTCATCAGCATTAACAACAATTCACATCTGTGATGACAATACCTAGTCATCAGCTGTAAAGACAATACACATCTGTGATGACAATTCCTAGTCATCAGTTGTAAAGTCAAATCATAACAGGGATCATGTTGTTTACATCTTACTGTAAACAAAGACATTTTACATATGGGATGACAATACCGATTTATCAGCTGCAAAGACAATTTGCATCTGGAATGTCAATACCTAGTCATCAGCTGTAAAAACAATTAACATCTTGGATGACAATACCAAGTCATCAGCTTCAAAGACAATTCACATCTGGAATGTCAATAACTAGTCATCAGCAGTAAAGACAATTCACCTCTGGGATGTAAATACCTAGTCATCAGCAGTAAAGACAATTCACATCTGGGATGACAATACCTAGTCATCAGCTTCAAAGACAATTTACATCTGGGATGACAATACCTAGTCATCAGCTGTAAAAACAATTAACATCTTGGATGACAATACCAAGTCATCAGCTTCAAAAACAATTCTCATCTGGGATGTCAATACCTAGTCATCAGCATTAAAGACAATTCACATCTGGGATGTCAATACCAATTCATCAGCATTAAAGACAATTCACATCTGTGATGACAATACCTAGTCATCAGCTGTAAAAACAATTAACATCTGTGATGACAGTTCCTAGTCATTGGTTGTAAAGTCAAATCATAACTGGGAGCATGTTGTTTACATCTTACAGTAAACAAGGACAATTTACATCTGGGATGTCAATTCCTAGTCATCAGCAGTCAAGACAATTCACATCTGGGATGGCAATACCTAATCATCAGCTACAAAGACAATTCACATATGGGATGACAATACCTAGTCATCAGCAGTAAAAACAATTCACATCTGGGATGTAAATACCTACGCATCAGCTACAAAGACAATTCACATCTGGCATGACAATACCTAAACATCAGCCACAAAGAGATTTCACATCTGGCATGTCAATACCTGGGCATCAGCATTAAAGACAATTCACATCTGGGTTGACAACACCTACTCATTAGCTACAAAGACAATTTACATCTGGGATGAAAATACCCAGTCATCAGCTGTAAAGACAATTCACATCTGGGATGACAATACCTAGTCATCAGCTGTAGAGACAATTTACATCTGGGATGACAATACCAAGTCATCAGCTGCAAGGACAATTTACATCTGGGATGTCAATACCTAGTCATCAGCTGTAAAAACAATTAACATCTGGGATGACAATACCTAGTCATCAGCTGTAAAGACAATTCACATCTGTGATGACAATACCTAGTAATCAGTTGTAAAGTCAGATCATAACAGGGAGCATGTTGTTTACATCTTACAGTACACAAGGACAATTTTCATCTGGGATGTCAATACCTACTCATCAGCTGTAAACACAATTCACATCTGTGATGTCAATACCTAGTCGTCAGCTGTAAAGACAATTCACATCTGTGATGACAATACCTAGTCATCAGTTACAAAGACAACTCACATCTGGGATGACAATGCCTAGTCATCAGCATTAAAGATAATTCACGTCTGGGATGACAATGCCTACTCATCAGCTACAAAGACAATTCACATCTGGGAGGTCAATACCTAGTCATCAGCTGTAAAGACAATTCACATCTGAAATGACAATACCTAGTCATCATTTACAAAGACGACTAACATCTGGGATGTCAATACCGATTCATGAGCAGTAAAGATAATTCCCATCTGGGATGACAATACCTACTCATGAGCTGTAAAGACAATTCTCATCTGTGATGACAATACCTAGTAATCAGTTGCAAAGTCAAGTCATAACAGGGAGCATGTTGTTTACATCTTACAGTAAACAAAGACAATTCATATCTGTGATGACAATACCTAGTCATCAGCTACAAAGACAATTTACATCTGGGATGAAAATACCCCGTCATCAGCTCTAAAGACAATACACATCTGGGATGTCAATACCTAGTCATCAGCTGTAGAGACAATTTACATCTGGGATGACAATACCAAGTCATCAGCTTCAAAGACAATTCTCATCTGGGATGTCAATACCTACTCATCAGCATTAAAGACAATTCACATCTGGGATGTCAATACCAATTCATCAGCATTAAAGACAATTCACATCTGTGATGACAATACCTAGTCATCAGCTCTAAAGACAATTCACATCTGTGATGACAATTCCTAGTCATCGGTCGTAAAGTCAAATCATAACTGGGAGCATGTTGTTTACATCTTACAGTAAACAAGGACAATTTACATCTGGGATGTCAATACCTACTCATCAGCTGTAAAGACAATTCACATCTGTGATGTCAATTCCTAGTCATCAGCTGTAAAAACAATTAACATCTTGGATGACAATACCTAGTCATCAGCTACAAAGACAATTCACATATGGGATGGCAATACCTAGTAATCAGCAGTAAAAACAATTCACATCTGGCATGACAATACCTAAACATCAGCCACAAAGACATTTCACATCTGGCATGTCAATACCTGGGCATCAGCATTAAAGACAATTCACATCTGGGTTGACAACACCTACTCATCAGCTACGAAGACAATTTACATCTGGGATGAAAATACCCAGTCATCAGCTGTAAAGACAATTCACGTCTGGGATGACAATACCTAGTCATCAGCTGTAAAAACAATTAACATCTGGGATGACAATACCAAGTCATCAGCTGTAAAGACAATTCACATCTGTGATGACAATACCTAGTAATCAGTTGTAAATTCAGATCATAACAGGGAGCATGTTGTTTACATCTAACAGTACACAAGGACAATTTACATCTGGGATGTCAATACCTACTCATCAGCTGTAAAGACAATTCACATCTGTGATGTCAATACCTAGTCGTCAGCTACAAAGACAATTCACATCTGGGATGTCAATACCTAGTCATCAGCTGTAAAGACAATTCACATCTGTGATAACAATACCTAGTCATCAGTTACAAAGACAACTCACATCTGGGATGACAATACCTAATCATCAGCATTAGAGATAATTCACGTCTGGGATGACAATACCTACTCATCAGCTACAAAGACAATTCACATCTGGGATGTCAATACCTAGTCATCAGCTGTAAAGACAATTCACATCTGTGTTGACAATACCTAGTCATCATTTACAAAGACAATTCACATCTGGGATGTCAATACCTAGTCATGAGCGGTAAAGATAATTCACATCTGGGATGACAATACCTACTCATGAGCTATAAAGACAATTCTCATCTGTGATGACAATACCTAGTTATCAGTTGTAAAGTCAAATCATAACAGGGAGCATGTTGTTTACATCTTACAGTAAACAAAGACAATTCACATCTGTGATGACAATACCTAGTCATCAGCTGTAAAGACAATTCACATCTGGGATGACAATACCAAGTCATCAGCTGTAAAGACAATTTACATCTTGGATGACAATACTAAGTCATCAGCAGTACAGACAATTCAAACCTGAAACGATAATCACTTGAATCATATCTACTTGTGCCAAATGTTGGAATGGAAGTACATAAACTTTGTTCATATAAAATTAGGTTACTTCAGAATGATCCCATTAAAAAAAAAAAAAAACAACTCTAAGATGAATAAATAACATGCATTAACTTTTACATCTATAAATAAATTTACTAAATTCTGCAAAATCCAGCTGTAAGAGAGAAAATGCAGTAAATTGAAAAATCATGAAAAAATGTTTTTCAGACAATGACCATGATATATACCATTTTTCACAGTGACCAATAAAAACTGCAAGACAAGTATAAACAACACTTACAGTTCTGTGATTTCAATCCTATATAATCCTAAATGTCTCATCGCAAGAAAAACAGAAAAGAATGTTCCAAATGAAGTGCAATAGTCCAGAATCTCTTGGTGTGCCACAATAATGTAATACTAAAGTCTTGCTAAGCCACAATGATGTAATCCTGAATGTCTTTGAATGAGTTCTCAATAATCCCAAAGTAGTATTTTAGTCCAAAACGTCAACAACACTTTCTAATTCCAATGAACAGTTTAAATACATGATTCCTCTCAAATTATATCTAAACATGCAAATTATTCCACATAATTATCTTATAACTAGACTGACAACTTTGTTTACAAAGCGTATGCTCATGTAAAAACTGTCACCTGACCTATGGCACAAATGAATGGCCCTGGAATTCCCTATTTCAAACAGAAAACTCCATTAAAGAGACAGCAAGTTTGCTTCAAGAACTGTCATAGCATGATGAAGGCATACCTGCCACAACATATGTCATGTTAGATCAAATTTGCTTAATCCCACTTCACAACATGGACATATTCAGAGCAACGCTATATTGCAAGTTTTAGTATGTACAAATTGTAATATCACCATCTCCAGCTAAAAGCTCATGTACAACTAACCTTGGGAATTCATACACACACAATTAAAAGATTTGGTTGTCAGATATAAACAACGACTATTTCACATATTATATAACAGGATGATCATAACTACAGTGATGTCTTAAGTCCTATGAAGACTGCTGTACAAGAGTCAATTTGGATAATTTACATAGGCAAATTTCACAAAATGGACCAACCCAATTACAAAATGGACCAACCCAATTATAAAATGGACCAACAACCCAATCAGTAAATGAAACTATGTTGAACAATAAAAGTTATTACACATCACAGCCTTAATTGAGAATGTTTTTTAGCCATGAAATGGACTGATTGAAAGACATTAGGCACATACTCATGTCTACACAGTTAATTTGTGTTGATGAAGTGATTGTGTTAACACCTGTATTGGAAAAAGGTACTTGCTACTGCTGTATTATCCATGTGACCCTCACTAGTTTGAAAATACACTGCTCTCCTCCCCAGTCCCCCAATAAAATTGCCAGTAGGGAAGTTTGACAGTACCAACCATCCTCTAATGAGTGCAAAGATGCACTCAAACAATGCTTGAATCACCATAAAACACGCCTATTGAACTACTAAGAATGGTCAAGACTGCATCTAATTATACCTATAGTTTTCTTTTCAATGGATTTTAAGGACAGACACTTGGCGTATATTTTTATTTAATGTCAGTGTTGTTGTGATTTTGTGAATGTTTTCATGTTTATGTATGTTTGTAGTAATAATACCTGACGATGCTAAATCTATGTTTTCTTTGAAAGTGTATTACATGCTTTAAAGAAAACATACATGTTATTTCCTTGTATTCAAATTTAAATTTCTTCAATCATATGCTTATATGAAAGACAAAGTATTCTCAACTGGACATTGTCATTTATTTTTACACAACATGCACTAACCCATGTGAAACCGGAGCTCACATATTAAGTCACAATTAACCCCAACACGGTCTGGGAAAATGGCTGGTACTACCTGAACTATGTATCCAGTCCCTGTTGTCATTCACTAAAATCTGCTACATGCTAAACTTATTATTTTACAAAATCCATATAAGTATCTACATGGAAATGCACCAGCGTATCTTCAGGACTTATTCAGGCCTTTTTCAACACAATACCAGTTGAGATCAATTTCACATGGAAACCTTCTAGCACCAAAACCAAGAACAGAGAAAATAAAAAAGAGCTTTGGATACTCTGGTGCAGTTCTGTGGAAAAAAATTCCACTACATGTAAAATCTGCTGAAAATGTTTGAGTATTTAAGATATATCACTGGCTGTATGTGTTCTAATATATAATGGAATTTGGTGTTTTAGAATAGTCCATGACAAATGAGTCACACTCAATAAATAAAGCATTATTATTATTATTATTATTATTATTATTATTATTATTATCATCATTATTATCATCATTATTATTATTATTATTATTGTTATTATTATTATTATTATTATTATTATTGTTATTATTATTATTATTATTGTTATTATTATTATTATTATTATTGTTATTATTATTATTATTATTATTGTTATTATTATTATTATTATTGTTATTATTATTATTATTATTATTATTATTGTTATTATTATTGTTATTATTATTACATGTATTATTATTATTATTATTATTATTATTAAAAAGAATACAGCAATACTCCTAATGACATAACTGTATACCATGATTCACAACTGTACACAAATGTGACATAGAAGCTATGCTAAAGGCAAAAACAAAATGCTTCCACACGATTGATGGTTATGCATCATAAATCCAAAGGCAGTAATTGCTTTGCTATCCAAAAAAACAAGGAAAAATTGCACTAACATATGTTCATATCTATTTTTAATCCTCATATGTACACCTAATTTTGAATTCAGTTGAAATGGTCTTTAATGTCTATGATGAAGCAACTAAACTGAGTTATGGTAATTGATGAAAGTTCATGAAAAACTATAATCAACACTGTAACACTAATATGTGTTCAAATATATTTTTTATCAACAGATGCACACCAAATTTGGATTCAGTCTTTAATGTATTCAATGAGGCAACAGAACTGATAGTTCTCTAGTCATTAGGGTAACTGATGAAAGTTCGTGACAAACTATAATGAATGATGTGTATGATCACCACAAATCCTACAATACACAACTGATTGTTGTTTTTCAGCATGTATACTTTTCAAATAGTAACAAAATTACAGTTAAAAATATAATGGTCGCTGGAACTATCGGATGATTACACTGGTCAACAGTGAAATCATTACTGACTTGAAAAGGCCCTAATCTGTAGTATTTTGGTGTGCCGAACACGAATATAACCGTGAAAAATTTGTATTGGCTCTCGTTTTGAAGATATTCATATACCTCATTTTCTATGTTTCACTGTGTAAATTTCTCCAGTAGGACTGCAGCAACATCCGGAATAATGATGTAACATTGCATAATACCATCATGCTCACATCATCCACAGTTGATTGCATCATTTTCTGATGCAATGCAATACTAATGCCATGCGGCTGCTGAAGTAAGTTGACGTCAGCAGTGTACTATACATGTGTAGGCCTATTATACTAATGCCAGGCGGCTGCTGAAGCTGACGTAAGCAGTGTACTATATAAAGCCCAATCAGATAGGTTCAGCATTTAAAATATTTTAGACGTTGTGCGAGACAGTTCAAGCTACTGTTACATAAAACTTATTATTTTATCCATTTACGTACAATAAAGAACAGTAATGCCTCGAAAGTGTGTTAATACCGCGGACAATTTTTGCTATATTTGTGGGGAAGTGACATTTGCCAACCAGAAGAAAAGTATCAATTCTCAAGTGAAGAAGGCATATCATCTTTACTTCGGATGCAAGGTTGGTGACCAAGACAAGCCTTGGGCTCCGCATATATGCTGTGCTACATGTACAACACAGCTTTCACAGTGGTTGAATTGCAAAAGGTCATCAATGCCGTTTGCAGTCCCAATGGTGTGGAGAGAGCCAAGCAACCACCTAAATGACTGTTACTTCTGCTTGGTTCCTCCTCTTTCCGGCGGAATAACGAAGCGAAAGAAGTCGAGAATAGTCTACCCAAACATTCCGTCTGCATTGAGACCAGTTCCACATGGTGAGGGACTTCCTATTCCAGAACCTCCAGCAGAATATTCTCTTGATTCATCTGACGAAGACAAAGGTGAGT